>CM069233.1:1259669-2519338 GCA_035582765.1 Acer negundo
TTTGCTACAATTTGTTAGAGAGGTCATGAAATCAAGATCATTGGCTTCTCCATTTCCCAGTAAGTTGTCACCACAATTTAGCCATGATAGACTCTTAAGGCCACTAAAATCGATTGAAACTTTCCCAGTGAAATAATTTGAGGAGACAGTGTTGTCCACAAATTTGAAGCATTGGATATTGAACTTGGGAGAGAACCAGTGAAATTGTTCAGACCAATAACGAATCGTTTCAAGAATGGAAGACTATAAGCTATATCAGGTGGTAAAGTTCCATTGAATTGATTGAATGCTAGGACTATGGAGACAAGGAAGAGATGTTATATATCGATGGAGGAACTATACCAAAAAAATTGTTTGATTCTAAGTTAAAATAAGTTTAGTTTTTTAGTTGGCCAAAAGTATCCGGAATTCTCCCACCTAAGCTATTCCCTACTAAATAAATTACCTGCAAAGATGAAAGATTTCCGATGAAAGCAGGGAGTTGTCCTGTAAGCTGATTTACAGAAATTGACAGAGTTCGAAGCTTCAACAAGTTGCCAAGCTCTGCTGGGATGTCTCCCTCTAGGTTGTTATAATTAGCCAGGATGTTTATGTGGCTAGAGCATCGGACAAATTGGTTGGTATTGCACCCGAAAAAGGAATTATTGGATATTGTTAGATTTTCGAGCCTGGAAAGAAGACCAACTTCATGGGGGATTTCACCATAGAAGTTGTTCTCTTGGAGTTGGATGGACCTTAGGAAGCTAAGCTTCCCTATAAATGGCTATAAGAGACCTCCTATGCTTTGGTTTCTTAGATTCAAACCGGTGACTCTCTGTTGGTAACGATCACATCAAATACCTGTCCACTGACATAAAGGTATAGAACCATTCCATGAGCTAGTGACTCCTAATGGATTATGAAGCTGTGACTTTATGACAAATAATACAAGACCGTCTGTCTCGTTTGCATTGATTTTGCTAGTGGAGAGGTTAGAAAAGCCATAAGATAGCAACAAGATGAACAACCATTGCAGAATAGCATGGCAGCAATAGGAGCTGATCATATTTTCAATTTCAGTGTCCCTTAGACAAGAGAAATATTGTGTTGTGTTGTGTTGTGTTGTGTTATGTTGGATGTTTGGTTTCAAGCTTGAGTGAAGTGTATTTATAGAAGAAACCATCTAGGATGATTGTTTTATTTTACTTAATTTCTCTTTCAATAATACTATATATGAATCATTCTGCGAGGTGGGTTGAGACTTGAGACTTGAGCCGGTCCAAGTTCATGTAGGTATAGCTGGATCATTGACAGAGACTTACAATGAATTAATTAATGATTGCTTCGGAAGTTTGAAGGGGGTAAAAAAGCATGTTTGCAGGGCTTTGATTTTGTGCTCGCAATCAGAATGTGTATTTCTAGCTGTTGTGATGACACTTTATATACGAAACTAATCAAGAAATGTCGTGTACAGGATTGTTTGGAGTTTATGTTAGAAGTCAACAACACTGTTTTCCTTCTGGTAGAGTTCCAAGGCTCTCCATACCATTTTCCCACACCATTTTCATGGGTCCATAAACTTTGTATCTCTGCTTAGGAAAAATTGCTATCATATATAATTCAATTACCCCACTAAACACTGCCTGGGAAGAAGTCTTTTTCATAATTTTGGTCTTTCATTATACAGTTGAAGATCAAATCAATCTTGTTTTATTAGTATTCATCTCAGTGTAATAGTTTCCATGAAGCATCGTGCACGATGGGTTGAGCCAATCCAAGTCCAGGCATAGCTTGGAAATTTGTAGTCAGAAATTGTGGCAAATATATATCATCATAGCTAAAATGACATAACAGGATTTGTGGTTTGGACCTTTCGACATTATCAGCCAATCACCCTATGTCACCAATGTAGACTTCTAAAGTCTTTGTTGAATCCATGACTACAATCCATGGACTCCAATCCCCATCAAGACTTTGTAATATTATGTGCATGAATCAACTTTGGTCTTCTTGACAGCTTTCTCTACTTTCCAAACTCGGTTGTTCTTTCTTACCAAGTTTCATGGGTCCATAACTTTCTGTGTCTGCTCCGGAAAAAATGTTATCTTCAATAAATTACCGGCTCCACCATGCACTCAATTCTACCCTTTGGTGGCATGAGTCAATCGAATAAAGAGGGCAATTTGTTGTGTGAGGATAAAATCAATGGCATAATTGAATTCATTTCTTCCCTTTGCTTGTGGTGTGGATGTTTGTAAAAACCTAAGTGCATCGAAATTTTTGCATTTAACCCAACATCTAATTTTTTTTTTTGAACTGCTGGAAATCTTATTAAATGAAAAAAAAAAAACTAATTAAGGGGGGTGCATTGGTTCATGATTTTTAAAAGACTTAAAGTATTGGATCAAGACTTTTAAGATTTTTTTAAAGTCATGAGATATTGAATCCAGACTTTTAAGATTTTTTAAAAGTCTAGTGGTATTGAATTGAGATTAAGATTTGTAGGATTTTATAACAAAATGTATTATTCAGACTTTTTCAATGATTTGTATAAATAGCTAGACCTCGGAATTGTCTTGCTCTCACCCACAATACTTTCCAGACTTTCCTAATTCTCAAATATGCTCCGCAATTCTCATCACTCATCGAATGTTAACTACAAAAATTTCCAGCTTCCTCAACTTTCATACCCATTGATCTTCATCACAAATCTACCATAACCTAAAATAAATTTTAAAAATTCTCCCAGATCTGGTTATGGTGAAGCATGATTTTGAAAATCTCTTCACCAAAATATGGAAAAAAAAAATTTGGTGAGGATCTTGGTTCTTTTCCTCTCTCTTTGTTGGCTTTGGCCTATTGCTTTTTAATTAGAAAACTGAAAGTGGGTGGGGAAGATGATGATCAAAGAGTGGGGAGGTGGGGGTTCCATTGTGATTGTGGCCAGAAATTAGTTTTATCTGAATTTGTTAGCATTAGAGGATTGATTGGTGTCAAAACAATGGGCATGGGCATGGGCATGGAAGATTGTTAGCTTTGGTCTGTTACCTTTTTTTTTTTTGACTTTTTTATAATTAGAAAATTGAAATTAGGTGGGGAAAATGATGATCAGAGAGTGGGTGATAGACTGGTTGGGAAGATTGGCATGGGTGACTTGCAAATCTTTTTATTTTTTATTTTTGTGATTTTGCAGAAAACCCTTTTGTAAACAGAGTAAATATTCAATTTTGATTTTGAAAAAACAAAAATTTTATTATTTTGTAGGAAACCCAATTGTAGAGATTCAATCTTTTTTATGTTTCGAAATCATTTTTTTTTTCAATGAATAAGATGATTGACAAGAATTGTTGTTTATGTGTTTGATGAAATTGCCTATGAGAGTTCATAGAAAAGTGGTTATGACGAAAAGTAGAGGAAGAGACAAAGAGGAGTCAGCTGAGAAGTATTTAGGTTTGTTGAAACTGGTTCAAATACTGTCTTGAAAGCAATTGCAACATTGTAACAACAAAAACAGAAACCATCTTGAAATAAAGTCTAAAAAGTCTTGAAACAAAGTCTAGATAATCTTAATAGTCTCTGAATAAAGTCTAAAAATTCATTAAGAATCCTAAAAGGTTAATCCATATAATCCTAATAGTATTAAAATCTTGCAAATCCATAAAATTCTTACACCAAAAAATTGTCCATTAAAATCTCAATCCAATACACCTCCATAATTGTGGGTCATTAGAGAGAGCTTTAGTTGTTAGCTAGTATTAGATATCATGAATTTTCCATGGTTATATGAACTAATTAATGTGATAGTCTCCTCTAGAAATTTGTTTGTCATTCAATTAGTCATGGGTTGACCCATAAATTTGTAGGGCCATTACAATGCCAATTTCAGAGATTACTTCCAACTTGGTGACGTTGATATATTTTCACAATAGTAGATTTCTCAAGTCTTTGATCTAGTTACTACCACATAAGTCATCCCTTCAAGCCCCACCAATACTTCAACTTGACTTGCCCAAACTGACTTTAGTCTTTCTTGGCAGCTTCACTATTTTGTAAATTACTTGGGTGTTGGACTAAGACTTTAGTCTTTATTTTATTTAGTCCCCTTAATTACTTTATTTTATGTTCAACAATCTCTGACGAAAATGCCGTGAATAGCTCAACATGATTCATTTCACAGCAGTGATCACCAAGCATTAACCCAACATCTAT
Source organism: Acer negundo (assembly GCA_035582765.1). Taxonomy (NCBI): domain Eukaryota; kingdom Viridiplantae; phylum Streptophyta; class Magnoliopsida; order Sapindales; family Sapindaceae; genus Acer; species Acer negundo. Next base: position 1,263,858 of record CM069233.1, read on the forward strand.
AACATGTCAAAATCCTACTACCTATAAACTCCTCCCAAGCAACACATAATTTTGCTACGACATCCCGTAAATGACAAATCAAGAATGACAAATCAAGAATTTTACGCAGGTGGAGAACTTAAACAAAATAACAATTATATATATATATAAATACTGAAAAATTGAGATCATAGTAAAATGAGTTTTTTTTTTTTTTTTTTTTTGAAACAAATTGATTTTCTTATATAAAAGAAAATCAACAGTATATCGAAGTTTAGAGTAAAAAATAAAACAAATATCACACTTGTTCAAAACGAACTAAATAATCTTATTTTTAAAAAGAAATAAAAACAATAAACATAATATTAATAAATAAATAACAAAAAAAAAAACAACATAAATTACAATCTAATTTTATAATAAGGAATTTTGTTTTGTATTTATAATGAATTTAGTTTAAATTTATAAAAAATAATTGATTAATAAATATTACTAGACATGTTTTTGAATTTTGTTATTCTTCTAATTATTGGTAAATTATTGATTTATTGATTCTAAATAAATCAAAGTTATAAAATAAAGAAAAATATTAAGGATAAAATAAAATGAATCATAATAATATATGACTATTTTAATACAATAAATTAAAATTTAAGATTTTAGGGTTTGTTGACGTGATGTGCTATGTATGTCAAACTAAAACTATTAGAAATAATAAAAGTTCAAAATATAATAAATTATTTAATATTAAATAAAATTAAATTAAGTAACCATAAATCATGGATAGCTAACAAGTTGATAATGACGGATTGAAAAGAGAAAGTGAATTATCTTTTATTTTAGAAGAAAATGAAAATTTGATAAAAGCATTAGAAAAGATGATAAAATAAAAAAGATTTTTAAAAAAATTATTAAAATCAAGGGAAATGTAATTCTTAAGACTTGAACCCTCTTCATCAATAAAATTACGAAGTTCCTTACACGTTGCACCAACTAATTATCTTCAAAAATGAGAGTTAATTATATTATATAAACATAATATCGTTTTTAAAAAAAATTGAGCCTTTGAGGTGGGGCACAGGGCCCACCTGGTTTTAATGTGGGTTTGCCTTTACATCCCGTCATCTCTAATCTTTCAGTATGAGATTTCAATGAATAGACAACTCTATAATAGGATCCTTTTTCCTTTAATCATATAATAGGATTCTAATACAATGCATAACATATGCCAATTTGGCACGGCCGTATTTATTGACTTTTTAATTTTAAATAATAAAAATTTAACAAATTTGGTATAGAAAATTGAAATTAAAACAATTCTAAAAAAAAAAATCAATGTATTTATTGTATTTGTTGATTTTTATAATTTTAAATAATAAAAAAATAAAAAATAATATAATAAATAGAATTTTACATTGAAATACAATACTAAAATAATATGTTAAATATAATATTTTACTATTTTTATACCAAATTTGATATTATCATTCATGTATGGATCCAAGATAATCTAACATAAATCCCACCCCATGGCCGAGTGTAGGATCGGACAAAAATCCATCAAATCGAATCGAACTTTTGACCGGTCTTTTTTTCCGGTTCGGGTTTGGTTTAATTTTTTAAAAACCGGTGTATATAAAAAAAAAAAAAAAAATCCCTAGTTTTCATCAGCAGTCTGCACTGCTCTCATGTTCTGTGCTCTCTCTCGAGTCTCATCTAATCCCAAATTCTCTCAACTCTAAATCACAAACCCTAGATCTCTCAACTGACCGTCTCTCTATTGTCCGCTGTTTCTCTCACGTCCGCTGTCGGCCGACGTCGTGGTGCGCCATCGCTTCTGCCTTGTCTGCTTTCGATCTCTTGGTAAGGCTTTTGTCTTCTTCGTCATTTCAATTTCTGCTTGTTTTAATTATGTCTTCCCCTGTTCCTGTCATTTAGACGATGCTATGTACAATGAGAAAGTAGTTTCTATATTGTTATCATATATTTCATCTCTGTTTTTTCTTAATATTAAATGGATTTTTGTGCAGAAAGTTTTGTCCATTATCAGTCTTGCAAAAGGAATTCCAACTTAAGGTTTCCGAAAGTAACACAATGTCAAGTGGCCCCGGACTTGAATCTCTTGTGGACCGTATGAATTCTATATTATCTCTGTTTTTATCGCATATATTTTCATGTCAAGTTTTCATAAGCAAGATAGAGTAGTATTGCCTGCTCAAGATGTCTTGGTAAGCATTTCAATTTTTTGTAAAAGCTTTGTAAAAGTTAGAGAATATATATATATACTGAGAAAATCTTATTTTCTTAGATACAGTAATGTTTACAGAGAATAGCTATGATCTGCAAATATTAAGTAACTGAAACAATAGCCGTGAACTGCAATCTAAGTTAAACATGAATGGAATGTACAGAGATATCACCAAGAGCTGTTACATAATTGCCATCATGAGTAGAAGCATATAAAGCACAACTTTTACTACCTCGCCTGTGATCAGTATGCCTAACTAAAGATGTAATCTTTTAAGACTCAATTACCGCTCTTTCCTTTAGTTTATTTTGAGGTCCACAAAAAGCTTCTTTTAAATTCTCTGTTTCAATGTAACTAATTTTGTGCACAAAGTACATTTCTAGATGTGCTTTCAATGCTTTATCCGGTGCTTTTTTGTTGAATTTTAGGATTAAATATATTTCTTCTCGTTTGTAATTCTTAAATCATTTCCCTTGTGTGCAGAGACAATATCAGTTATCACAAATGATGGACGTAACATAGTGGTATGTTTAGATATCTATCCTATAAGTCTCTATGCTTTTTAATAGTTCAATAAATCTGCATCATATTTTATTGATATGATTCCTATATTACTTATTCTTTTTTAAATTATAGGGAATCTTGAAAGGCTTTGACCAGGCTACGAATATAATCCTTGACGAATCTCATGAGCGTGTCTACTCCACTAAGGTTTGTATCCTTGTCTTAATAAGCTAAGCTACCTGTTTGTTCTGGATTTATTTACTATCTTGGTGCCTCAGTAGTTGGATGAGAAATAAGTTTTCAGCATGTCAGATACTTGTAGGGTCCAAGTTCTGTTGGTTTTTTTTCCACAAACCAAATGGAGTCGTTATTTGTTTCCTCAAGATCATTTAGTAGCATAAAATATATAGATAAAGAATAAATACATTATTACATTAGCTGTTTTACCCCACCATTGAATAGGGTTTCTGGTTATTCTCCTATTTCAGGAAGGCGTTCAGCAACTTGTGTTGGGATTGTACATTATAAGGGGCGACAACATGTAAAGCTATCTTCTCACTTTCACAATTATTTCCATGTTATTTACATTTTCAGTAGGCTTGAAGAGGTGATCGGTTCACTTGCATTGGTATAAAATGTATTCTATCGTTTGATTATTGCAGAAGCATTGTTGGGGAACTGGATGAAGAACTGGATTCTCATCTGGACTTGTCAAATTTGAGAGCTCATCCCCTCAAGCCTGTCATCCATTAATTGACTGTGGAAGTTGTTGAAGCATTGTTGACCCCGTGCTGGATTAATTACAAAAGATTTAGGAGTAGAATATCGAAAAGGCAATGAATGTAAAATGTTTCATTTTGTTAGCATGCTCCTAAGGCTTAATGCTTATAGACCAGTTTTGTGCTTCTCTGGGGAAAAGGTCTAATTCATGCATTGTTGATTGTTCTATATGTTTGTCGACCTTTGTTTGCTTCCAAACCTTGAAATTTGAAGCATTTTGAGTTATTTGTGAGGAATGGTGAACCCTTCTTTAGTTGAGTATCTGTGTTGATGAAGATTTTTTTTTTTTTTTGGTACAGGATGTATGATAAATAGAGATTGATATTTTTCAAGTACAATGTGTCATAATGTAGTCTACATCTGAGTATCAAACCCAACACAATTTACCAATCCTTCACAGTGCATTGGAATATTTTATGTTAGTTGATTTAATGGGATCTTGGTATTGTAATGGTTCCTTTTCGAAGTAATGTAATACATCATCCACAAAATTAGTTTAGAAATTAACTCAAATGATTTGAGATAAATTACTTGCAACAATGTTTAGGCTATTATTATTTGGATCAGATCGGATTTAAAGATTTTGTAATTTGATCAGATCATATCAAATCTAATTGTAATTGGCTCGGATTCCAATCTAAGATTGGATTGGATTGGATTGGATTGTAATATCTTCGATTTAATCGGATCGGATTTTGTATCATGGAGAATCTAAAGAATCCGATCTGCTGCACACCCTTAGTGACAATTCATAATTTTTATTTTTATTTTTATTTCTTTGAAGCTCATAATTTTTACTTTTTATTTTAAGTTGTTTTGGATATTTTAAAGTTGTTTGACCATTTAAAAAAACAAATAAAAACAAGTTCAATTCAGACTCATTAAATGTTAAAGGCTCATTTGGTACACTGTATTGGATTATGTTGAATTAGATTGTATTAGATTGACTATATAATTCTTATAAAATCTCGCATTTGTTGATATTTTGTGTTAGGATGCCATTTTAAAAAATATATATATATGTTTTTAACTAATAAATTGAAATATTTATAGGATATAAAAACATATTATAAAATATATTTTTAAAAACATTAATAAATATAATTAATATTTTTATTATATAAATTATTATTCATGTAAATACTTTAACATTTATATGATTAGAATAAAATTTATTTTATTTTATTTTATTTTATTTATATAATATTTATTAAATTTATTTTAAATTAATATATTAAAATAAATTATATTTTATTTTATTTAAAAAATTTATTATAATTAAATTATTATTATTATTATCACATTATTATTATTATTATTAAATTTTATTATCAATATTACTATTATTATTAATAAATATTATTATTATCACATTATCATTATTATTATTATTATTATTATTATTATTATTATTATTATTATTATTAAAATTTATTATTATTTTTGTCCCCTTTGTATTAGCTAAAAACAACATATATCCATTGTATTAGCTAATATAACATCCATTGTATTAGTAGGTGATCACAATTTGGTTCAAACGGCCGAAACCGTGGTCCAAAGAACCGAACGAAAACCGGAAAAACCAATTCCGGATCTTCAATTTCCAAAACCAAAGTGGAACCACCGGTTTCAAACCGTTGGGCAACTTTGGCCTCAACGGTCGGTGACCTTGGAGGCCCGGTGGTTAGAATTTGCCCAACGGTCAAATTTGGACCGTTGGGCCTTGAGCACTTAACCCATTCACATTCTCCCAATCAAATAAATTATTTATTTGAAACACTCTAATTTATACACCCATGTACCACATTCACTTTTTATTAAATTGTCACCGTAAGTCTGTGTAAGACTATAGCTAACTTGGAAGAAGAACATTCCTTTGATGACTTCAATGGCTTCTACTACTCAATTCTTATCCATGTAATAAAAAATAAAAAATAAAAACACTTTTTAATGATAGCAATTTAGTTTCAAAAAAAAAAAAAAAAAAAAAAAGCTTGCAATTTCATATATGTAAGTTGTTGATGTCTAAACTCTGGTTTTATTGGACATGGCATGGGTCGATTGTAGTAAAAACACTCTTAAACAACGGTTATTTTGGTATGTCTAAACTCTCTAGTGATTTTTTTTTTTTTTTTTTTTTTTTTTTTTTTCTAGACCGTTGGGCAACTTCGGCCTCTAGCGGTCAATGATCATTGGAGGCCCAATGGTTAATTTTGGACCGTTGGGCCTTGAGCGCTTAACCCATTAACATTCTCCTAGTCAAATATATGATCTATTTGAAACACTCTAATTTATACACACATGTACCACATACCCTTTTGTGTTTTCTCCACGTGGGAGTGTGGGAATTGTCACCGTAAATCTAATCCTATCATTTCGTGCCGCCCCGGCCTAGGCATAGCACGGCACACCGGCATGGCCCCTTGGAGCCGTGCCAGTGTGCCGTGACGTGCCTTCCCTTGTGTCGGCTTGGCGGATCTTAACAGGCCGGCCTGTCAATTCAAAATTTTTATTTTTTATTTAATTTTATTTTTAAGTTTTATTTTTTTAATTTAAGATTTTAAGTATTAAATTTATTTCTTATAATATTATTTTAACAATTTAACTTACGTATTTTTAATTTGATTATGTTATTTATTATTTTAGTCTAATAAAATAATTTAAAAAAATAAATAAAGATAAAACTTAAAAGATTAAAGATGTAAGAAAATAGATGAAAATATGAAATGATGAATTATTTAATAAAAAGTGTTTAAGTCTAAGTCAGATAAAAAAAATATAGGTAAAAAAATGAATTTTATTTACTTATATAGATTTCTGTATTACATGATTATCTGATTAAAAACCTTATTAAGAAAAACTCAGTGGGATAAAAAATTGGTAAGGGAAAAAGAGTACAATCGAATTACAAGTAGTTAAGTATATGTAAATGTATAATTAAAAATTAAAAATTAAAAATTAAAAAATAGTGCAATCAATAACTCTTCACTCTTCACTCCTGCATATGTTTAATGTCGGAACCCTCATCGACGTATAAATTAGCAAAATTTTGAATAACTTATTGGTCTTCCATTTGATGTTGCATCATCATTCAATCATGCTCCCAATCCAAAAGGCATATTATTATTACTACTAAAATTTATTATTAATAATATATATTATTATCACATTAGTATTATTATTAAATTTTATTATCAATATTACTATTATTATTAAAATTTATCAATAATAAATATTATTATTTTCACATTATTATTATTAAAATTTATTATTATTTTTGTCCCCTTTGTATTAGCTAAAAACAACCCATATCCATTGTATTAGCTAATACAACATCCATTGTATTAGATAGAGGTGACCACGCTTTGGTTCGAACTGCCGGAACCGTGGTCCAAAGAACTAGACCAAAACCGAAAAAACCAGTGCAGCGCAGACGGTGGGTCTCTTCGTTTTCTCTTTTTTTCACAGAATCCATTCCCTGAAGTGTGGTGAGGACGGTGGGTAGAGAAAAGAGAGAGAGAGAGAGAGAGAGAGAGAGAGAGAGAGAGAGAGAGAGAGAGAGAGAGAGAGAGTCAGGTAGTGGCAGTGGTTGAAGCACGTGTACTTGTGATAACTCTTATTTCTACACATTATGTAGCCTCTTACTTTCATCTTTTATGCTTGTTTTCCGGGTAAAACTAGGTATTTAATATGTTTAAAGAAGTGTTTTAGGATTTTTTCCAGAATAGGGGCTTAAGTGCAAAAATATGGAAATTGTGGGGCAAAAGTATAATTTCTGGAAAATTTCGACGCCCTTGTAATTGTGGGATTAGGGGCCACCAAAAAAGGACCAGAGGACCTCCATTTTTCAATTTGGCGGCCTATGGCCGCAGAATAGGGTACATTTTTCAAGGGTGGAATTTTGACAAAAGCTTCCTACAGAAGACTCATATTTTGAGGGTCATATATCTCTCCTCCGATCGAACTAGGTTTTGTGCTACCTATGGTTGGAAAAATCGAGAAGTCTTCTTTCCAAAAATTCTTCAAGAAGGCGATTCCTATGTTTGTGGAGAAAGTTATGCCTGTTTCCGTAATAGTGCGCGCTGTTGGAAATCCATCCGCGAAGCCCCCAAAATCAGCTACTTATGAAGGGCATTTTCGTCCTTTCCCCTATTCTGCCTTAAAACCTCCTCCCCACTATATATACCCCATTTTCTCTCATTTTTCACAGAATCCATTCTCTCCCTCTCTCTCTCTTCTGCCCAAAACCCTTCTCTCTTCCATTTTCTTCATCTTCTTCACTTTCTCCACCACATAAGTGAGAGATCCAAGCTCCCATGGAGGTTTTTCCTCCATGGGAGCCCACCATACATCTCCACCACCGTGTTTTCACTTCCTACACCACATTTAGGAGTAGATTACAAGGAAAATGAGTGGTCTTTGGACCAAAACCGGGCTAGGAAAGCTATGAGCTTCTTTGGAGGGTTCGTCTTCAAAGGTTGTCTCATTTCTACTCTTTTCTTGTATTTGTTGTTTTCCTTTATGTGTAACCCCAATTTGGGGATATTGTAAACCTACACTTATTGTAATATATGTATGATTGTTCTTATATTCTTTGAGTTTTGTTCTACTTTTTGCTTATTCATGATTAAAGCTCTTGTTGTGATATTCATGTGTGTGATGGGTCTAAATTGATATGTGTCCATGAATGGGATTAGGAGTAGTGTAATGTAATCTAGGAGTAGAGTAATTTAGCATCCCATGATTGTTGATTGATTGATTGATGGATGATCCAAAATACCATGTTTAGAATGATTTGAGTATTGAGATTTAGCTCTAAAGAGTGGGAGAAGTTTGATTTATGCATTTAGTTGCTAAATTGGACTTTGGTTATATATTCTTGTACTTAATGGGTCTTTGTTTTCAAAGGAACAATTGCTCACCCATGGCTTTGGTTAAGTGATGAATTGATTTAGGGATAATTCTCAAATCAAGAGAATGAATCCCTAACTTAAATTGAATGGTCTTAATGAATAACAATCAACTTGTTGCATGTGGTTGTTTGGTAAGCTTGTTTCCATTTTTAGCCATCCTAGAGAGATTAATGAAACCGAATCCTTATTTAGAGTAAAGACAAACCGAATTCCTCTTGTGCTCGTGTAGTTATATGGGTATTTCATTGCTTAATGCTTTCACTCAATTAGCCACCTTGTGGATGATATTTAGGTTGTGTGTTATATATCGCGTGGTTCACATTAACTTGTTTAACGTGATATCCTCTACATTTGACCAGACAATTGAGAGACCACTAGGCTGGCGTGTAGAGCTCGTATGTGTGTCCCACAGTCTTTAATGAATCCAAGCTTTATGCATGGATATAATCTCTAAGACATCGAGAGAGATTAGAGATTAATTAAAGGGACACAAGCATATAACATGCGTGTTGTATGAGTATCTCGTATTCTTAATGCTTTTACTTGGTTGCCATCCCGTATTTGGTTAGCCATTGTGAATGAATTATTGGTCGTAGTATGGCCCATACGGTTGCGCATTACATACCCAACGAAATAACCACTATGTATGACTAGAAAGTGAGAGATACATTAGGCTAGCATATAGGGTTCATATGTGTGTTTCACAATTCTTAATGAATTCATGCATTGTGTGGATGTGATTTCTAAGACTCGAGAGAGATTAGAGATCAATTAAGGGGACACGAGCCTATGATATACTTGCACATTTGAGGGACTAAGTGAGTCTAGAGCTTAATTAAGTGGATTGCTACGGTTGAGTCATTTTCCTAGTGAAACCACATTTCATGCATCTCTCCATTCCATTCTATCCATGTATGTATTATGTTAGTTAATTTATCTATTTATATTATTATTCACTTTTCCACAACCGCAACACACGAGTTTTCTCGGAGTGTTGCAATAATAGCTAGAACCGGTGACGGTCGGCGAATCCTACATCCTTAAGGAACGATACCCTCACTTGCCGCTGTGCTAGTCTCTGTGACTTGCGCGCTAGCGAGGTCGAACTTAAATGTTCATCTTTTGACCGACATCGCAACGACGTGTCGTCAGACGCGTACACACCTGAGCATACATTAAACTCCCTACAGCTTATGCATAAGGAATCTTCTACATTTCCTTAACTTCAAGGTTATTTTTAGAGCACTGATTGATACTGAACTTGTTTCCTTTAGCGACAGGGGTGTCACCTGGTTTGCTGTCCTACATGCCAAACCTTTTGAGCACTTTATCGATATAGCTCCTTTGTGATAATCCAAGAATACCCCGAGAACGATCTCGTTGTATCTGGATCCTTAATACAAAAAAGGCGTCACCAAGATCTTTCAACTCAAAATTCTCTTATAAAAATAACTTGGTTTCGTGCAACATGCCTATATCATTTGTGGCAAGCAGTATGTCATCGACATATAAAACCAGGAATATGTGCTTACTCCCACTGAATTTGTGATACACACAATTATCAACAATGTTTATCACAAAACCAAACGAGATACTCACTTGATTAAACTTGTGGTACCACTGACGGGAAGCTTGCTTGAGTCCATAGATGGATTTTGTTAATTTGCAAACTATATTCTTTGGGTCTCTCGACTCAAAGTTTTCTAGCTGCACCATATAAATTGTTTAATCAATGCCACCATTGAGAAACGCTGTCTTGACATCCATCTAATGAAACTTAAGGTCAAAATATTCAACAAGTGTCATGATTGTCTTAAAAGAGTTTTTCATTGAAACCTGAGAGAAAGTCTCTTTAAAGTCAATCCCTTCCTTTTGGGTAGAACCTTTAGCTACAAGACGAGCCTTATATCTTTCCACATTACCTTTCGAATCCTTTTTGGTTTTAAAAATTCATTTATAACCAATAGGCTTCGCAGCTTCTGGTAATGGGATAAGTTCCTAAACCTTATTGTCTTGCATAGACTTATACTCATTATTCATGACATTAATCTACTTTTGAGAGTTGGAACATTGCATGGCTTGATGGAGGTTGATTGGATCATCTTCCACCATTCCAATGTCTTCCTCATGTTCCTGATGAAATACGATAAAATCGTCTGGAATAGCATTTCTCCTTTCTCTAGTGGATCGCCTTAATGGCACTGGTTCTTAAGGTTGTTGAGTTTGTTCCTCAGGTACAATTACCTCATTTTGAATGGGAGGTTGATCAACATTGTCTGGTTGAGGATTCGGATTCACTTCTTGATCAATGAAAGGTATAAAAACCTGTACATTGTCAAAAGCGATAGTGGGAATCGAAATCGATTCCTCCTCAAAGACAATGTCTCTAACCTTATTTCTCCCCCCAAACTCAACATCCTCAAAAATGTTACAGTTCCCGTCTCAAAAATTGACCTAAGTGTGAGATTATAAAACTTATAGCCCCTAGATCGCTCAAAGTAGCCATGAAGTAGCTGCTTATAGTTTTGGAGTCCAATTTCTTTTCATGTGACATGTAAAGCCCCGCCTTAGCTGGACATCCCCAAATATGAAAATGTTTTAGACTATGCTTTCTACCTGTCCAAAGCTCATAAAGTGTTTTTGAAACTGCTTTAGTTGGCACTCGGTTCAGAATATAAGATGTTCACCTAAACCCTCATATCTGTCGTAGTAATAACCACCACGGTCAGACTTGACACTCATTTTGCCCTTGTCCTTAGAGGTGCTAGCCAAATGAGCACTTTTGGTCATGTCTTGCTTCAATCTCTCTTCCTCTTTCACACAGTAAGAAATGAGCTCATTAAGAGTCCATTTCTCTTTTCGATAGTTGCAACTGACCTTAAATTGACCGTATTGTGCAAGAAGTGATATTAATACCAAATGCACGAGCAAGTCGTCACACAGCTTGAGCTTCAGTGCTTTAAGCTTAGAAGCAATATAAGACATTTCCATAATGTACTCCATTATGTTTCCCTTGCCATTATACTTCATAGAAATCAAGCTTTGCAAAAGCGTGCTTGTTTCTGCCTTATCGTTTTTTGCAAAACACTTTTCAATTTCGGCTAGGAACTCTTTGGATTTGGTTATCTTTTCAGATACCGCACCCTTAAATGCCTCCAGAATACTGTGCTTAATGATCATAAGACTCATGCGATTTGAGCGATCCCACTTCTTAAAGTTCTTCCTGTCATCAGGAGAATTTGCATCCGTAAAAGAAGCGGGTTGCTCAATCCGAAGTGCAAGGTTCAAATCCATGCAGCCGAGAACAATTTATATGTTCTCCTTCCAATCCTTAAAGTTGATCCCATTAAATATGGGTATAGAGTTGATATTAGCAAATATAGTAAAAACACTAGCCCTGAAGAGAACAAAACAAACAAATAAACATGCTCACACTAATAACCGAATATAATAATTAACAAATTCAAATAATGGTAAGTCCCATCTTAAGATATCTAGCACAACATTAATATCAAGTCTTTGGACAGTAATATTAATTGTAAATAATACTCTTGTAACAGTGATCAAACATTGACAATAATTCATGTCAAATAATAAATCTATCTTTAGATCGACTTATTATTCACATATAAAACCTTATAATTGTCACATGTTTTTCACTACAAGTGTGTGTGCAATTCGACCAAGTATTAAATTTCCTTTGAGCCGGCTAATACCCGTATGAATTTACACACATATTATAAAATGTAAGTGGTACTTTTGTTGTAGCGATCAACCATTGACAATAATTCATGTTAAACAATAAATCTATCTTTTGATCGACTTATTATCCATATGTAAAACCTTATAATTGTCACATGTTTACCACCAGATGTGTGTGTGTGCAATTCGGCCAAGTATTAACCTTCTTTTGGGTCGAATAATACCCGCATGAATTTACACACACAATATTAACTTTAAGTGGTACTCTTGTTATAGTGATCAACCATTGACAATAATTCATGTCAAATAATAAATCTATCTTTGGATTGACTTATTATTCACATGTAAAACCTTATAATTGTCACATGTTTACCACAAGTGTGTGTGCAATTCGGCCAAGTATTAACCTTCCTTTGAGCTGGATAATACCCGCATGAATTTATACACACAATATTAACTTTAAGTGATACTCTTGTTATATTGATCAACCATTGACAATAATTCATGTCAAATAATAAATCTATCTTTTGATTGACTTATTATTCACATGTAAAACCTTATAATTGTCACATGTTTATCACCACAAATGTGTATGCAACTCGGCCAAGTATTAAGCTTCCTTTGGGCCAGCTAATACCCGTATGAATTTGCACGCATACAAACATTCAAGATTCCTCATGAACAATCTATACAAGAGAGATCACTTTGGTGACATCCTGTTTCAATTAACTCATTTAGAATGATGGACTACTTTATTTAACCATAAAAGGTATACCGTAGAATATTTGAATTTGAGTTAATTTTTTTTTTTAAATTTATTTATTTAAATTACAAAACGACCCTCGATTATGAAAAATTATAGAAAGACCCCTTAATTTTAAAATTACAAATCGACCCTGAGTCTATAAAATTACAAAAGGCCTCTAAAGTTTCAATAATTACAAAAGACCCTAATATTTTAACAAAATCACATAATGACCCAAAATAATTACAAAACAGATCCCTTAAAAATTTCAAATTTTCAAGAGAGGGGCCTGAGCAAAAATAAGTTTGTAAACCCTAGGTTATGCCGCCGCCTCTGCCTAGCTTCACGTTGTCACCAGAAGGCCACGACGCATGTCAACGCAAGCAGCGGACGACAACGGCGATCGATGCCCAAATCAATCGATCTCGATGGTGGCGGACTCAAAAAAAATGACCGACCCAATCGTCAATCGTGTGAGCATGGGTCTACACAAGATCGTGCATAAGTGTGAAAAATTACACCTAATTCCAGATTTATTTCTATACATAAATCTCTAGATGCAACGCAATTCATGAATACAAAAAACAAGAAAGAACAAATTATATAGAATATTTCTATATTTCTCTGTTATAGACAGATATGTTAACTAAAAACTCAGAGGATTTTCACAAAATAATTTGTTCTCTATATCCAATACGCCAGCATCAATAAAACACCAAATATTGGATATGTATATTTTAATAAGACCAAAACTACATCACAGATTCCAAGTCCCAACACAATAACAAAAGTCAAACAATATTCACAAAATAATATTTCTTTATCCAAAGCACTGATTTATAAAATATGTATCAAACATATATTAATACATATATCTGATACCAAGCAATATATATCAAAATAGTGTTTGAACAAAAACAATATCTCCAAAAAATTCTTAAAAACTCAAGAATCGATCATGGGTGGATTTGATACCACATGTAAGGAATTTGATTAAAACTAATCAATATGAATAGACACATAATTAATCTGAAAGTTTAATGTAAACATGTTTTTATATCATAATTAATCAAACCCTATGTTCATATTCATAACCCATATCAATTCAAGAGAAAAGGAGATAAAAAAAAGCGGAAGAGTACCTGAATCCATTGCTGGAGATTGGTGGACGGATTGTGATCTTCCAAATCATCACAATCTTTATGAACCCTAAATTTTTCTCTGTTTCTCTGTTGATGGAAATACAGACAAACTAAAAAGATCGTGTAATTTGGGGACCATAACCCTAATATATAACAATTAAATTATTATAGAGTTTACTATTTCTAATTCGGCCCCTCATCAAATTAGATATAGCATTATGGTATCTACACATTAATTCTATAACAATTATACCTTTAAGCGTTAATACTTTAAATCTTAATTATATCACTTTAATTTAGACTTAACCAAAGATAGCATAACACATTTAATATTTACATGTGTGGCCCCACATGATGGAATTTTCCAACACACCATAGTCAAATGAATTATGCTTAAGCCTAGCTTACAACTCAGGGATCTTGAATGGTTTATTTGTTTCAGCTTTTCAGTAATTCGTTTTTGTGCTTCTTCTGTTAAGCATAGCTACTGTCTACTGTGTTTGTGTTTTATGAAAAAATGAATGACTTTACTTGTCAACTTTCTAATTCCATCGATCAGGAAGCTGAGAGGAAAATCAGATGGTTATTGAAACTGATCTTTGCCAGAGCTGCTACAGCTTTTGGTTATCAGTTCTTTCCTTATATGGGTGGAGAGTGACTTGGTTTTTCAAATCAATTTTCGTACTGGCTTATGTTGTTGAAACTCACTATCACTGGTTGCTCTTTGAGGGAAAATTTTGATTTGACGCAACAGTCCATGTCACTTTTCAAAGTCTGAGAGCATCTCTAGATTAGCTCATTTTGCAACAGAAGGTAAAACTTTTTTCCTTTAAGCTATGATTGGAACAAAGATTCCAGGAGTCTATGATAGTGCAATGCCATTATCAACAAGTTGGAAAAAAATCCATCATACTTGATAGTTGATGGTGGGGCTTGGAGTCATGACTTATGCAGGACCCGCCCCGACTCCTATATCCCTGATTCTCTTCTTTCTATTTATCTTCTTATTCTTCTTTCTCCCTCTCGGTTCATCAATCTTCTTCCTTTTCTCCTCAAATCTCTCTCTTGCACGCACACTTGCTTCCTCTTTCTTCTTTTTTTTCTTATTCTTTCATTCTCTGGTTTCTATTTTTGTTGTCTTCAAGAATTCTCCACCGCCTGTCTTCTTTTCTTCTCCTCATTTCCATTTCAATTTTTATTTTTATTTTTATTCTTCTTCTTATCAACCCACCTCTGGCTACCACCAATCACAAGCACCCACAATCACACCACTTTCCACTTCCATTCTTCATGCCTCGCCACTTGTCCCAACTTGCCACCTTTCTTTCTTTATTTATATTTTAAATAAAGAAGTCTTATATTGTGACAATATATCAATGTCACCAAGTTGGAAGAAATCTCTGAAATTGGCTTTGTAATGGCCATGTAAGGTTGCAAAGTCCACATCATAATTTCTAAGAAATCAATGACTTTTCTCCCTATTTTATTCTCTCTGCATGACTTTGCAGGGTCACCCCATGACTAATTAAATGACAAGCACTCTCTCATGACCCACATGTTGCTGTCTTCTTTGCTGAATTTTCAAGAATGGAGAGCTGCCTCCGGAGTTTTTCCCTGTTTTAGCAAAAGTGAGACCCATGACATAGTGCTTCAACTGATTGTGGAAAACAGACATTGGTTGTTTATCAATAAAGGCACTGTAAGATACACTCAATGATCCCCACAGAAGTGATCATTATGGAGGACACTAGTAGACTTCAACTGACTCGGAAAATTAAATTTTGGATCATTGATGGCCTCAACAACAGTCAAGTCACAGGAAAAACACATCGACCTTTTTGGTTTCCTCTATAAAGTCCCTTGACACCAACTTGTAATGAGCGTCCTCACTCTTAGCTCAAATTCAGTCTTGTCAAATCCAGGCCCTGCAAACATGCTTAATTCTCTCAGCTGTTCTGTCATTCTGCTATGGTGCTTTCGCTTGTTGCTAATCTATAGCTTTTCTACCCCCTCCACTGCCACAATCAACACGAATGAGACAGACCGTCTAGCATTACTTGCCATAAAGTCGCAACTTCATGATCCATTAGGAGTTACAAACTCATGGAACAATTCTCTACCCTTGTGCCAGTGTACAGGTGTTTCTTGTGGTCATCGGCATCCCAGGGTCACTAAGTTAGATCTCAGCAGCCAGAGTATAAGAGGTCACTTTTCCCCTTCTATAGGGAACCTCAGTTTCCTTATGTCCATCCACCTCGAAAACAACAGCTTCAATGGTGAAATTCCCCGTGAAGTTGGTCGTTTGTTCAGGCTCAAGTATCTAATACTAACTAATAATTCCTTTTCAGGTACGATTCCAACCAATTTGTCTCATTGTACTAACCTTGTTAGATTTATTGCCTTTGGTAACAATTTAGTGGGAGAAATCCCAGTAGAGATCGATAACTTGTTGAAGCTAGAGAAATTGAACATTGGTAACAATCATCTAACAGGAAAACTCCCAGCTTCCATTGGGAATCTTTCATCTCTTCAATTAATTCATTTGGGAGGGAATAGCCTGGGTGGAAGAATTCCTGATACAGTAGGCCAACTAAGAAACTTATATTATCTTAACTTAGCATTAAATAAACTCTCTGGTATGGTTCCTCCTTCAGTTTATAACATCTCTTCTCTTGAGTCCTTTTCTCTACTCTCAAATAGATTTAATAGAAGCCTACCACTTGACATAGGTTTCAACCTTCCAAACTTGGAAACATTTATCATCGCTCAAAACAATTTCACCGGCCCCCTCCCATACTCATTGGCCAATGCTTCAAATCTTGTAATCCTTGACCTCTCCAAAAACCATTTCAGTGGGCAGATATCGATTGATTTTAGCAGCCTTAAGAATCTATCGTTTATAAATTTGGCAGAAAATGATCTGGGAATTGGGACAACCAATGGTCTTGAGTTTATAACCTCTCTAACAAATTGTAGCAAATTGAAAGTGTTATCTTTATATGGGAATGGATTTGGAGGATTCTTGCCTAATTCTATAGCCAACCTCTCAACAACAATAACCCAAATAGCTATAGGATCGAACCAAATATCGGGCACCATACCTCCCGGTATAGGAAATCTATTCAATCTAGCTTCGATTACAATGGAGTTTAATCAATTAACTGGAACTATTCCTAGTGTCATTGGTGAGCTTAAAGACTTACAATTACTATACTTGCATGTAAATAATTTACAAGGGAACATTCCCAGCTCTCTAGGTAATCTAACACTACTGAACAAACTCGAGTTGGGATATAATAATTTGGAAGGCAACATACCCTCCTCCATTGGAAATTGTCAGAATTTGATCACTTTGCTTCTTAACAGTAACAAGTTCACTGGTACTCTGCCTCAAGAAATTGTTAGCATAAACACACTATCACTTGGCTTGGACTTATCTGATAATCTTCTGAGTGGCCCTTTTCCATCAGCAGTATCCAATCTGAAGAATCTTGTAGTAATGGATATCTCCAGAAACAAATTCTCTGGTGAGATTCCGTTGACCATCGGTGGTTGCACCAGCTTAGAGTACCTTTATATGATGGGAAATTCATTCCATGGAAGCATTCCTCCCTCTCTGAGTTCTTTGAAAAGCATTAAAGAGTTAGATCTCTCTTCCAACAATTTGTCTGGCCAGATTCCTGAATATCTTGAGAATCTAACCCTTTTAAAGTACTTAAATCTGTCTTACAATCATTTTGATGGTGAAGTACCAACAAAAGGAGTTTTTCAAAATAAAACAGAAGTTTATCTTACTGGAAATAAGAAACTTTGTGGTGGTCTATCTGAAATGCATTTGCCATCATGCCCCTCCAAAGGTTCAAAGAAACTGAAAATCATGCTTCTCAAAGTGGTTATTCCGGTGACTGTTTCAAGTCTGATTTTATTATCAGCATTACTCGTTGTTACTCGAAGACGGAAATCTTCAAACAAAATTTCAAGAATGTTGCAATTGGGAGAACAATTTCCCATGATTTCTTATGCGGAGCTCAGCATGGCAACTAATGAGTTTTCATCGTCGAACATGATTGGCCAAGGAAGATATGGCTCTGTGTACAAGGGAATTTTGGCTGAAAATGGGAAGTTAGTTGCAGTTAAGGTGATCAATCTTCAGCAAAAAGGTGCTTCCAAGAGTTTCACGGCTGAATGTGACGCATTAAGACATATTCGACATCGAAATCTCATCAAAATCATCACCATTTGTTCAAGCATAGATTTTAAAGGTGCTGATTTTAAAGCTCTAGTTTACGAGTACATGCAAAATGGAAGTTTAGAGGAGTGGCTGCACCAGAATAATGATGAGCTCGATACAAGTAATGCAAGTCTTGTTCAAAGACTAAATGTAGCCATTGATGTTGCTTCTGCAATAGAATATCTTCATTGCCATTGCGAACCACCAATCGTTCATGGTGATCTAAAACCAAGCAATGTTCTGCTTGACCATGATATGGTTGCCCATGTGGGTGACTTTGGACTAGCAAAATTGCTATCAGATCACTCTCTCAGTCCTGCTCCTGCAACTCAATCAAGCTCAATTGGGATAAAAGGAACCATCGGCTATGTTGCTCCAGGTAATTGTTGTGATATGTTATATATTGATCTTTATAGACTCTCTGCCATTGAATTTATTTACTACAATTATTTTTTGTTTTCAGAGTACGGTATGGGCAGTGGAGTGTCCATGCCAGGAGATGTGTATAGTTTCGGAATTCTCTTGTTGGAGATGTTCACGGGAAGAAGACCAACCGATAGCAAGTTTAATGATGGCCTGACTCTCCATGATTTTGCCAAGACGGCTTTACCAGAAAGAGTGATGGAGATTGTTGAACCTTCACTGCTTCTGGAAGCAAGAGTTAACAGCAACAATGTTGAAAATTTTGCAAGACTACATGGAGAAGGAAGAATCAGAGTTGAGGAGTGCTTGGTTGGTGCATTGAGAATTGGAGTTCTCTGCTCTATTGAATCTCCAGCTGAAAGAATGGAGATGACAGATGTCGTGGCAAAATTGTGTGCTGTCAGGGAGAAGTTTCTAGGCAGTAGAATTTGATATGTTTCAACCCGAGAACTAGCAACTCTCTAGCGGACAGCTTAGCTAAGAAGGGCTCGGGGATGGAGGGGGACAACTTTGTATGGGATATCTTCTGAGTCTGCAGTGGGCTGTGCTTTAGTTTCTGTTTGTCTGATGTTCTTTGGGTTGCTCTGTTTTGCCTGGGAGCTTCTTTTTGTTGTGTTTTTTGTTTCTGTGTGCCCTATTGTTTCTCTGCTTCGTTTTTCTGCGAGTTTTCTTTGTAGCTATCTTGTTGGGGCTTTGTTTGTTTTTGGTGTGTTTTCTGTTGTGGTGTTTCTTTTCTTTTTGGTTCGGTTTTTGCCCTCTTTGGGTTATTCCTCTCTTTGGGGGCTGTTCACTGTTCTCTTTTTGGCCTTTTTGGCCTTTAATGAGATTTCCAGCGGTTAAAAAAAATAAAAATAATAAAAAAAACACGATGTTGGGTTAATGCTTGGTGATCACTACTGTAAAATGAATCATGTTGAGTTTTTTCATTTCATGAATTCATGTTAAATGCAAAAAATTCGATGCACTTTCTCTTGACAATTTTTGACTATTCATGTTCAATAATCAGGACTATTGAACAGTACTAGATAGGGGAATATGGTAATTAATAGAATTAGAGCAAATAGTTTAACCAATATATCAAACGTCATCATATCCCTAAAATTAATTTCTCATTTTTAAATGAAAATATATAAAATAGAATACAACAAAAAACGAAAACATTACAGAATAGGTCCTTAAATCTCCAATGGAAAAGGGAATAATGTATTTGACAAAACAACATGACTCTTGTTTGGTTTCAACATACAAGTTGCAAGAAATTTCCTCAATTAAGACTTTGCACCAAAATTTGCAAGACTTTTCATAGCTATGGTATGGTAATCTTAAACTCCTTATGCATGTAAGATCGAAAACAAATGGATGAAGGGTTGGATTCAGATCACCAAATCTCTTTCATATGGATCATGATAGATTAGATTCCTATAGTCACATAATTTTTTGGAGAGTAGTAATACTTGTAAAGTTAAGAGAAGACTAACATTATCACCAATAAATGTATATGTTAACTCCAAGAACATCACATCCTCCATTTTTCTTGCCTGCTAAATACGTTGGAAGATAAATGTTTTAATTTTTCTACAAGAAGAAGAATCACACCTTTCACAATATAAATCAAGAGCATCAAAATTGTGATAAAGAAGATATTTATAACAAATTAACTTTTACCAGTTCCTAAAAATCACTTGATATTATTTGTTGTTTGAAAAAGTAACCTGCTAATCAATTAAATTATAATCAATAAATAATAAAAAGGTGCATATATCATGGTTTTATGATCAAAAAAACATCTCCATATATAAATGAAGCAGTACTACGTTACCTTTTTAAGTTGAAAAAAAAAAAAAAGAACAAATAATTAAGTGTACAAGTAAAAGAAAATAGTATTGACTAAAATTTATTGGTAAATTTGAGTTATTGTTAAAATCTAATGGAACATCCCTAGTTTAAAAAATAATAAATAATAAATAAATAAAATAAATAAATAAAAAAACATTTGCTTGAAACGGAAATTTCCGCTTAAAATTATTAGGATCTGAAAATACCACCTAAAAGAGAAAGTTCAAAAATGAAAACAAAAATTGTCAATTTTGGGAAAATTACAAAGTCATGAATTATTGTATGAAAAGTTCAATAATCAGGAGTTTGTTAGAAGTGAATTATTGATCAACATTCTTGTATTGCTGTAATATAAATACACTTTCTCTGTTAAGAAAGTCAGAATAAGAAATATAGAAAAATCATTTCGAGAACTGAGTAGAATTGAGTGCTTGGTGGAGCCGGTAATTTATTGAAGACAACATTGAAAACTTAATAAGAAAGAACAACCGAGTTTGGAAAGTAGAGAAAGCTGTCAAGAAGACCAAAGTTGATTCATGCACATAATACAACAAAGACTTCAGAAGTC
This sequence comes from Acer negundo, assembly GCA_035582765.1. Classification (NCBI taxonomy): domain Eukaryota; kingdom Viridiplantae; phylum Streptophyta; class Magnoliopsida; order Sapindales; family Sapindaceae; genus Acer; species Acer negundo. The sequence goes on from CM069233.1 coordinate 1,284,929, forward strand.
TACATTGGTGACATAAGGTGATTGGCTGATAATGTCGAAAGGTCCCAACCACAAATCCAGTTATGTCATTTTAGCTATGATGATATATTTAGGCCACAAATTGGTTTTTGACTACAAATTTCCAAGCTATAGCTGGACTTGGATTGGCTCAACCCATCGTGCACGATGCTTCGTGGAGATTACAAGATTGATTAGATCTTCAACTGTATAATGAAAGACCAAAATTATGAAAAAGACTTCTTCCCAGGCAGTGTCCAGTGGGGTAATTGAATTATATATGATATACAAAGTTAAGGACCCAAAAGGAAAACAGTGTTGTTGACTACCAACATAAACTCCAAACAATCCTATATCAATTCCCCTCACAACAGCTTGAAACTCTGCTTTATGATGACATTACTTTGCTTGCTGAATCACATCTGATGAATATTTTTATAATTTTCTCAAATTTACTATATTATATCTTGAAATTCTTAAATTTAGATTCGATCCTCTCTATTTCTGTTTCACATTTGTAACGAATTAATATGATTTTCTGATTTTGAAAGTGATATCATCGAGTTGACTCGGTACGTTTTTTTTTTTTTTTTTTTAAAAGGACTCCGTACGTTGTTTATCAAGTACTTATAAGTTGTCTTGTGATGTGTCCGGACATGTCACAAGTTGACTAGTATGTTATTTATCATGCTCTCTCTTTTTTGTAAAAAATAATTTTTTTGGAACATTACTGTTTTTTTAAATTTGTTTTAATTAAACAAATTTATTTCCACGGAAATGGAAAGCGAAGATCTATTTAATTTTTTCAAATATTTTTTTAAATTTTAATTTTTATTAATTAATGGTAAAATGACAATATTACCTTTGAATGTGTTAAACCTAACGGTCAACCATAGTCAAACCTTAACGGTGGGGGAGATAAGTGTCAATTCATGATAATTTGTTTATGAATGTAAAAGTGCAAACCTCTAGGGAGTTTGGTACAATTAACCCTATTTAACTATTTAATTGGCCGAATAGCTAGAATTCGTTTGGGCTTGTCCGCAAAACTGAACATGGGCTCAGTTACAAATCAAAACTGGTTGTTATTCTTTCTGATTTCGTTCGGAAAAATCAGACGACCGTTTTTCTTTGCATTTCGATGAAGGTGATCGAATGAGTTCTTCCCTTATATGGATGGTGAGTCACTAAACTGACTTGCTTTTTCAAATCGATTTTCACACTGGCTTATGTTGTTGAAACTCATTATCATGGCTGGTTTGCTCTTTCAGGGGATAATTTGATTTGATGCAACAGTCTGTGTCACTTTTGAAAGTCTGGGACTGGGAGCATCTAGATTAGCTCGTCTTGCTCTTTCTGGGCGTCTGTGTCGCTTTTCTTTGAAGCTATGATTATAACAATGACTTCAGGAATCTACGATAGTGCAATGCCATTGTCAACAAGTTGGAAAAAAATCCATTATACTTGATAGTGGAAAGCATCATTAGTTGTTATGAAAAGGAGACTGAAGTTGGTTCAAGCACAAGATGATATTACAATTTACAAGATTGATGACATAGTGTGATTGGCTGATAATGTGGAGAGGTCCAAACCACAAATCCTGTTATGTCATTGTAGCTTTGATGATATATAGGCCACTTTTATGGATCACAAATCGGTTTCCGACTATAACTTTCCAAATTTTATCTGGACTTGGATAGGTAACCCAGCATGCAGGATGCTTCATGGAGAGAGATTGCTTCAAATGAATTGTGGAAAAATTATGTGGAGAGCCTTGGAATTCTACCAAGAGACAAACCGTGTCGACTACTAACATAAACATTGACTCCTCTTCATGATCAGTTTCCTGTATAAATTAAACCCCCTCTCACCAGCTTGAAATACGCATTCGCACAAAATCAAAGCCTTGCAAACAATGCTTAGTTCCATTAGCTACCCTACCATTCTTCCAAGGTGCTTCAGCTTGTTGCTCATCCATAGCTTTTCTACCCTCTCCACTGCCTCGTTAATCAATACAAATGAGACAGATCGACTTGCATTACTTACCATTAAGGCACAACTTCATGATCCATTAGGAGTCACGAGCTCATGGAACAATTCAGTATCCTTTTGTCTTTGGACAGGTGTTTCATGTGGTCATCGGCACCAAAGGATCACTAAATTGGATCTACGAAACCAAAACATAGGAGGTAACTTATCACCTTTTGTAGGGAACCTCAGCTTCCTTAGATCGATCCATCTCGAAGACAACATGTTCAATGGTGAAATTCCCCATGAAGTTGGTCGTTTGTACAGGCTTGAAACTCTAGCACTTTCCAATAATTCCTTTTCAGGTACAATTCCAACCAATATATCCCGTTGCTCTCGTCTCATCAAGTTTTATGCCAATGGAAACAACCTTAACGGTGAAATCCCATCAGATATTGGCAACTTGTTGAAGCTTGAGGGATTGACTGTTGGAATAAATTTTCTAACAGGAAAAATCCCAGCTTCAATTGGGAATCTTTCATCTTTGCAAGTTTTAGTTTTACCATTCAATAGCTTGGGGGGTAGAATTCCCGATATGCTAGGCCAACTTACACAATTAACGGTTTTAAGTTTATCTGCCAATAAGTTCATTGGTATGGTTCCTGCTTCAATTTATAACATCTCCTCTCTTGAGCGTCTCTCTCTTGCATCAAATAGACTTAATGGAAGTTTACCACCTAACATAGGCTTTACTACTCTTCCAAATATGAAAAGGTTTATTATTGCTGAAAATAATTTTACAGGTTCTCTACCAGACTCTATCTCCAATTCTTCAAATCTTGTAGAGTTTGACATCAGTACAAATAATTTCAAAGGGAAAGTGTCGATTGATTTTAGTGGCCTTAATAATCTATATTGGATTAATATGGGTACAAATAATTTAGGAACCGGGACAGCCAATGACCTTGGATTTGTCACCTCTCTAATAAACTGTAGCAAATTGGAAGTGTTGGGTTTATATGAGAATCAATTTGGAGGGGTGCTGCCACATTCTATAGCCAATCTCTCAAAAACAGTGCGCACACTGGCCTTAGGTTCGAATCAAATATTCGGGACCATACCTCCTGGAATTGGAAATCTAGTAAATTTAACCTGGATTGGTATGGTGGAAAACCGCTTATCGGGCACTATTCCTCATTCTATTGGTGAACTTAAGATCTTACAACTACTATCCTTGGGTCAAAATAACTTGCAAGGGAGCATTCCTAGCTCTCTAGGTAATTTGACTTTGCTAAACCAACTTGGGTTGTATTCCAATAATTTGCAAGGCAATATACCCTCCTCGCTTGGAAATTGTCAGAATCTGATACGGTTGGATCTCTTCAGTAATAAGCTAACTGGTATTGTGCCTCAGCAAATTCTTGGAATCACAACTCTCTCTATTGGCTTAGACATAGCAGATAACCTTCTCAGTGGTCCTTTTCCTTTAGAAGTAGGTAACTTGAAGAATCTTGTTGTATTGAATATTTCTAACAACATGTTTTCTGGTGAGATTCCTTCTACTCTTGGTGGTTGCTCAAGTTTGGAAATTTTAAAACTGCATGGCAATTCTTTTAGCGGAAGCATTCCTCCTTCCTTCAGTTCTTTGAAAAGCATGAAAGAACTAGATTTCTCTTCCAACAATTTGTCTGGTCGAATTCCAGAATATCTTGAGAAGCTATCATTTTTGGAATTCTTAAACCTGTCTTACAATGAATTTGAGGGAGAAGTGCCAACAAAAGGAGTTTTCAACAAAACTAGAAAATTTTCACTCGTAGGGAATAAAAGGCTTTGTGGTGGTGTAGCTGAATTGCATTTGCCTTTATGCCACTCCAAAGGATCAAAGAAATCAGAAAGCCCTCTTCTTAGAGTGGTTATTCCTGTGATTGCTGCAGTTTTGATCTTATCAGTAGCAGGTTTTATCGTTGTTACTCGAAGAAGGAAATTCGCCAATAATACCTCCAAGTTGTTGCACACAGCTGAACAGTTTCCCATGGTTTCTTATGCAGAGCTTAGCAAGGCAACTAATGAATTTTCATCATCAAACATGATTGGTCAGGGAAGATATGGCTCTGTGTACAAAGGAATTTTAGCTGAAGATAGAATGTCGGTTGCAGTCAAGGTGATTAACCTGCAGCAAAAAGGGGCTTCCAAGAGTTTTATGGCGGAATGTGAAGCATTAAGAAATATTCGTCATCGAAATCTCATCAAAATCATCACCCTTTGCTCAAGCATAGATTTTAAAAGGGCTGATTTTAAAGCTCTAGTTTACGAGTATATGCAAAATGGAAGTTTAGAAGAGTGGCTGCACCAAAGTAAAGATCAAGTTAACGTGAGCAATTTGAGTTTGATTCAAAGACTCGATATTGCCATCGATGTGGCTTCTGCAATAGAGTATCTTCATCATCATTGCCAACCACCAATTGTTCATGGTGATCTAAAGCCAAGCAATGTTTTGATTGATCATGACATGGTTGCACATGTGGGTGATTTTGGGCTTGCGAAATTTCTATCAGATTACCCGCTTAGTACTGAATCCGGAACTCAATCAAGTTCAATTGGGATAAAAGGAACCGTTGGCTACGTTGCCCCAGGTAACTCTTTCATGCTTCCTATTTTGATATATATAAATAATACTTAATTCTGTTACTACATCTAATTTTTTTAAATCAACACGTGCATAGAGTATGGTATGGGCAGTCAAGTGTCCATGCCAGGAGATGTGTACAGCTTTGGAATTTTCTTGTTGGAGATGTTCATCGGAAAGCGTCCTACAGATAACATGTTTCACGATGGGCTAACTCTCCATGATTTTGCCAAGATGTCTTTGCCAGAAAGTGTGATGGAGATTGCTGAACCTTCACTGTTGCTGGAAGTAACAACCAACAGCAACGATGTTGAAAATTTTGAGAGACTACATGGAGAAGGAAGAGTCAGAATTGAGGATTGCTTGGTTGGTTCACTGAGAATCGGAGTTCTCTGCTCAATGGAGTCTCCAGCTGATCGAGTGGAGATGACGGATGTTGTGGCAAAATTATGTGCAATCAGGGAAAACTTTCTCAGCAGGAGAACCGGGGATCTCAGGCCAAGCTCAGTGATGACCATAGTCAAATGATACAGAGTTGTGGTTTTTCCATTTCAGTTTTTGTGCTTCTTTTGTTAAGCATAGCTACTGTCTACTGTATTTGTGGTATGAATTTTGTAAAAAACCGTCTCCGCTAAGGTATACAATGTATGCGTTTTATGAAGAAATGAATGACTTATTAACCTTTCCAGTAAAAATGATCCAACTATGGCATTGATCCTCACAACTATGAAAGTTGGTTCGAGCACGGATTGTGGTTATGGATTCAATAAAGATTTTAGAAGTCTACGTTGCTGACATAGTGTGTGAAATGCTGGATCTGGGGGAGTTATATATGGTCAACAGATCGGTATCGACACCATCTATTAATAATTCTAAATCATTGTATAAGATTCAACTAACTATTCATCAAACACGATGACGTGCAAGACAATTCATTGATAATGTCATTGAAATCAACTTGTTTTATCCTCTGTTTCGACATCATGGACAATGAAAGTGAGACAAAGAAAGATTTCTTAATTTAATTGATTTGTTGAAAAATGATGCAGATATACGCACAGCAGCAAAAGATGACTCATAATTTCAAACTATCAATAAATACACCAAAAATGCCCTTCAGGAAATGATCAGCATTCCAGATTTGTGAACAACTCCTGTGTTGTCCTGAAAGCATGCTTTGTTCCATTAGCTGACATGCCATGGCTGTTCTTCCATTGTGTTTCCGGTTGTTTCTAATCAACAGCTTTTCATCCATTTCTACTGCCAAACTCAATGCAAACGAGACAGACCATCTCACATTACTTGCTGTAAGGTCTCAGCTTGTGGATCCATTAGGAGTCACAAGCTCATGGAACAATTCTGTACCCTTATGTTTATGGACCGGTGTAATGTGTAGTGATCGACACCGAAGGGTCATCGGTGAGTTTGATAGGTAAAGAGGGTTGCGATGAACTGAATTTTCCAGGACATATAGTTGGATGTGGTGAGTTTGATAGGTGCTTGAGCAACATTAATGAAGATTAGGGTGGACTTGTGAGAGAGGGGGTTTACCGTTTACCACAACAACAGAACTGTTGGTGATTGACTCGGGTATCTTTGATAAGAGATTCAATCTGTAGGAAGCAACGCTTGTGTTTTACTCAGTTGAGCATATATAGCTCTGACACCATATAAAAGAATGGCAACAGCAAATAATATGAAAGCTTAAATTATTTGTATATTGCTGTAAATTGCAATGGAGTATTGCAAGCTCTACACATAAATGAGAATCGCTAAAACTAAGGAAGACTTTACAGCAAAGGAAATAAACTAATTACAATTCAATATAATTGATATGAAGATCACTGAGATATGTAAATCATTCTATCATTGACTTGATGTGATTGTAGGAGCAGAGGTAGGACTTACCTTATTACTTAGAGCCTTAACCACTCTCAATCTTGCTGTTAACAATTTCTCTGGTACGGTTCCTCCTTCAATCAGTTTTCAGTTGATTAGCATTTTGATGGATTGAATGGTGTCGAATGGAAGATTGCTGGTAAGCTTAGGAGTGTGAATATAGTGTGTGGTTGGTTGCTACCAGTAAATACATGTCCATGGCTACCAAACATCGACTAACAGAGTCACAGAACATAGCTTCACAGCAGCCAAGACGGTTTCTGATACTAACCGAACCAGATACATGATCAAAATCATTCAACTTTACCAATGAATCACTTCAATTTACCCAAGCCACTATTTTATTATTATTATTATTATTATTATTATTATTATTATTATTATTTTAATAAAAGACACCATTTTGTTTAAAATATTAGTAATATTAAAGACAAACATGCTTATATATAATTTGGAGGCAGATAAGAAAATAGTTTTATGTTAATTTTATTAACTCTTTACATGTTTATCTAATAAATCTTTGAAATGCTTAATTCAGATTGAAATTCTGGGGATTTGTATTCTGTCTTCTCTGTTTCTGATACATATTTGTAACAGATTAATATGATTTTGGAAGTTTTGTGCAATATAGTTTCTAAAATTTCCCTCCACTATGATTTTGGAAAGTAAAGACGCCACCGAAAAACCTGTAATGTCACTTTAGCATTAAGGAATGACATTTCTCTCAGTAAGCCATACTTGCTCTTATAATGATATAGGCCACTTTCATAATGATAAAGGGGAGTGTCCAGCAGGTAGTTGAATGACTTGAACCATGATATCATTTTTTTCTGAATACAGAAACAAAGTTACGGACCCCTGAAAACTACAGATGAAGCAGCGGTGATATTTTAATGATGTTGGTGATTGTTCACTTTTCCTATAGATTTTACAATTAGGTGATGTTGCTGCTCAACTTTGATAGTTAGTTATAATCTGATTTGATTAGCAGTCATTTGACACTAGAGCACTAGTAGTACACTAACATTTAGGTAAGATACACCTGGTTGTCATTGTTGATCTTTCAATAAAGGAGGGATGCCTTGAAGACTCTGGCTCTTTTTGAAGTTTTGGATATGGGAGATTATAGGAAGGGACAAACAATGCTGGGTCTTTTTGTAGTCATGGATAAAACAGAGACTTTAGAAGTTTTACGGTGGTGACATTGAGTGATTGGCTGATAATGTCGAAAAGTCCAAACCACAATTCCTGTTTTGTCATTTTAGCATTGATGAATGCCTTTTCTCCCACTAGGCCATATCTAAGCTCTGATGATATATAGGCCATTTAATGGAAATTTCCAAGCTCAACCAATGGTGCACCATGCTTCAATTTTTTCTCAGTGATTGATGGATATTTTGGGTCTCTATAATTTCTTCTCCCAATTGCACGAATTGTTCGATTCGTATAGTGTTAAACAAAGGATCTTCCACATGGAGATGTGGTATCTAAAGTTAGTTCCTGTCTCAATTTATTAACATCTAACTACGCGCATTAAAAGTAAAATCAAGATTGTTTATGGCAAGTTCAGAATGCAATTACAACTAAATGCAAATTAACTAAACTAACTACAACTCAAGTAATGGTCATACAAGAGTAATGAGATGATGAAATGATGATGGGGAAAGCCAGGAAATCAATGTGGTAGTGTAATACCCTAATCCCAGAAAATTACCCAAATCCATAATCTTAACCCAAGTCAACAGCCCAAAAGTCTATTTGTGTACATCAAACCCAAAAATTGTCCAAGGCCCGGCCCAAACTTAAGTCAAAAATCAAAGCCCAATTCCAATTTGATTCTAAGCAAGCCCAAACCCGAAAGGATCCAAAAATCCAAATTTTGGTACCTGGTAAGTTGGGATGAGATTTTTATTATAATAGTAATAAGAATGGGACGAGTTGCCGTGCATGATGATGTAAGGTGGAAAGTTGGGTGAGAGGTGGCAAGAGCTGGTGAAGGTGATCAAAGAAAGAATAAAAAAAATAAGAAAAGGAGATAAATAGAAATAGAAACGAGGAGAGAAGGAGAATTCGTGAATACAGAAAAAAAAAAAAAAAATAGAAACCAGAGAATGAAAGAATAAGAAGAAAAAGAAAAAGAAGGCAGGCGGTGGAGAAGAGTGAAAGAAAATAAAAAGAAGAGATAGAAGAGAGACTCGGCCAAGAGACAAAAGAGAGAAATATAAGAAAGGAATTTAAGGAGAGAGTATGGAGGTTTGCTGACAACGAAATAGAGAAGCAAATCAGAAGAAGATAAATAGAGAGATGAGATAGCAGCAAAACAAAAGAAAGAGTGGAAATAGAGAGAATTGAGAAGAATTGAAAGAGAAAGAAAACAAGAGACATGGGAGATCAGAAGAAGTAGCCAAGAAAGGGAGAAATAGATGAACAAAAAGAAAGAAAAGAGAGAGATAGAAGCTGAGAAAGATCGAGACAGAAATATGAGAGAGAGATTGAAAGACCCAATCAGAAATATAAAGAAAAAAGAAGGAGAGATGTTAGCCGAGAGAGACAGTGAGAAGAAGATGATGATACATGGTGCAGCTGTAGAGATATGTTCAGTATATTGGATTCAGATAAGTGATTTGATTATTTGTTGTGCAGACAAGTTAATTATTAGATTTCCACTAAATCCTAAATCGAGTTTTATCTATCTTAAGGTGGATCCAAAAATAAATGAATCCATATGGATTCTAGTCCCATAACAGATTTGAGCACAAGAGATATGTGAATGGATACTTTTTATTAAAAATTATTTATTTTAAAATTATATGTTAGACTAAGGGGACGTTTGTTTTTTCCATTTAAAACTTAATGGGTCTGAATCATAATTATTAAGTTGTTTTGTTTGTTTGTTTTTTTAAGTAGTCAAACAACTTAAAAATACTAAAAATCAACTTAAAATAAAAAGTAAGGAATCATGAAAATCACTGAATCGCATTAAATACAATCCAAAATCTTTTCTTCCGATACTATCATCCATATATAACATATCTTCAATTTCATCATAATTATATATTATATAAAAATCTTTATTTTAATATATTGTTTATTTTAAATAGCTTTAAAAATAAAAAATAACCCTAATCACTTCTCATATTGGTGTTTAATATCAATACTTTATTATGATAATACGGTGATGTATTTATATATTATTTTTTTAGAGTGTTTTGTGTGAGTTTTCCTACTGTCCATTTTATTTTATTTAAAAAAAAAAAAAAACTTTTCTTTTCTTAGTAAAAATAAAGTTTGTTTGTAATCGAATGATCTTATATAATTATTATTTTTTTGATTGTTTTCATTCTATATTATATGTATAATTGTTTATCATGGGTATAGATGTAAAATTACTTTTTTTCATACAATTTTATTTAAAAAAAACAAACATATTGACAGTACATTCAGATGTGAGAAAAAGAAAAAACAAACATGTCATTCAGATTCAGATTTCAGTCACTATTCAGTCTTCAGTAAAATTCAAGACTATTTAGCCTTCAAACAAAAAAACAAACAACCCCTAAGTTATTTAGAGAATTATTAGAAATAAATGATTTATTCACTTATTTAAAAAACAAATTTTCAGATGATATATATATATATGTGTGTGTGTGTGTGTGTGTGTGTTTGTGTTTTTAAAAAATGTGTAGATTTTCAGAATCCAGAAATAGATTAAGAATTAAGAATTAAGATTTAGAAAGAATAATAGTTTATGTATGTTCAAAAAGATTTCCAGTTAGATTTTCAGATTCCCAGATTTTCAGACAAATTTCTAGATTTTCAGACAAATTTCTAGATTGTTAGATTTATAGATTTTCAAATAAATTTCCATAAATCCAGATAGATATCTAAATTTTCAAAAAGATTACACGATTTTTAGAAAAGTTTTTCAGATTTTCATATTCAAGTGTTTTATGAGGATTTTCAGAAAACAAAAGAAAAGCATATTGTTTTATGTTTTCAGAAAAGCATTTAAAAAGAATTATATAAGTATGTTCAGAAAACTAAAAGAGTTTTCAAAAGATTGCTCAGATTTAAAGATATCAGATTATGTACCCTCCTCAGCAGTATTATATTCATATTATTAGCCTTTGGGGCTGCTCTGCATGTGTATGTGAAATTACTCTGCATATTCGATCAGATATCAACATGTATGTGAGATTATATTCAAATTATTAGCCTTTGGGGCTGCTTTGCACGTGTATATAAGATTACTCTGCACATTCGATCAGATATCAACGTATATGTGAGATTATATGAGATTACTCCACACGTCTGATTTGATATCGACGTGTATGTGAGATAATCACTTTGCACGAGTGATAAGATATCACTGTGTATGTGAGATGTTTTTCTCCTACTCTTCGTGTGCATTAGGATGATTTGCCACATATGTGAGATATTCCCCCAGATACTAGTTTGGTAAAGAGTTTTCAAATTATATGTATATTACTGATTATGATTAGTAAAGAAAAGATTTTACATTAATTGAAAAGCTTTCAGATTATCAGACCTTAAATCAAATATTTATATTTTATAAAATCAGAAAATACTTTTATTATATTATATAGTATTTACAGAAGAAAAAAAATGTGTTTTAAAGAAAAGATCTTTAATTGGTTCTTAGCTTGTTTTACAGAACAGTTTCAGATTTATTTTAGGAAGAGGTGTAAAATTTAGAAAAAGATATAGAAATGTGTTCTACAGATTAAGTTTAGCCTAAGAAATGAAAAATTCAGAAAGAAATTGAGAAAAGTTTTCTAGAGCTAATAATTTTTAGATTGTATTTTTGTTGGCTTAATACAAAGTTAAATGAACTACGAAGGTTTTGATCCTTATTGAGTATAGGGTACGTAAGTATTTGGGTTGTAAATCTCAAACTCAAGCCCACCAGAGAAAGAAAAAGATAAGATTCTCACAAGATTCTCTCGTACTTAAGATATGAGTCAGGGTGGGTCTTGTCAAGCACAAGAAATTATCCAATTCATTAGTCATTTTACGATTAAGAACATAAGCTTTTGTCTTTAACCAATTAATCACCTACTAACCACCTAAGGTCATAGAATGGTAAGCATAATCAATTAACCAATTTAGACACAAGTTTATCGATCTCTAACCACCAAGATAACATTCAACCTCAACAGCACAAGAATCACTCAATCAAGCATGTTCATGCGCAAATCAAACAATTCTTCATGAATCTAGCTTAGAATCAAGACCCATGATCAATGGTCATCCGTACATAAATTTTGATTTTCAAATGCTAGGAAACATGTTTGCATGTCAATAATTCATCAACCATTAACATGCATTCACGAAATTAGGCTCAAATCAACAATAGCAAAGCATAAATGGGTATATTCATAGATGGCTCAACCAATTACATGAATAATTAACAAATACACATCAATCTCCCAAGTTTAGTTACACATTTGACATGAACAAAAGAAAAATAAAAGAGAAAAGAGAGAACCCATTATGGACATGGTGCGCTCTTTTCCAAGCTTGATCAAGTTGGTAATTTTCTTAATCAAAAGAATGAACCCTAGAACTTGACTCGAATGGTGTTTAATGTTTAATAATTAACATGATTAGCATAAGGGTTTGGTGAACTTATGTATCTAGTGTGACCACCTTCTTGCATCTCTCTAATCCGCCCAAACCAACCTTGGTATGTAGTAATTTGGGTGCGTTGACTTTAGGATTAGTTTAATTTAGCTTATGAGTAGTGTAATTTAGAAAGTCATGCACCCGGTTACCTCGCATTACACACTATTCTCACCCCTCCATATTCTCATACCTTTTTGCTTTCATTTCAATGCTCTCTCAACAACCGCAATATGCTTAGACGGATGACACATACTCGTGAGAACGACCCCCCTACTTGTGCCACTATATGAGTCAAATGACTCGTGCACTTGCGAAGGGTGAACTACCCACACACTTCACACCATTTTCATGTTATTATTTACATTACTTTCAATAATACTTTAGCTAGAGAAAATTAGACGGATGACACCTACTCGTGAGAACGACCCCCTACTTGTGCCACTATATGAGTCGAATGACTTGTGCACTCGTGAAGTATGTTAGTGGGATGTGACAATTTACCTCCTTTCAGACCTCGTGCCAATCCAAATCCACATCCATATCCACATTCACATCCACACCGAGTAGCAAGATTGCTATTGATACCATTTGTAATAGCCCAGGTCCACCAAGTAAATATTGTCCGTTTTGGGATTTACGTAAATGTCATTTACCCTCACGAATTTGCTTTGGATCATGGGCTTCATGCAAGCATCCTTCACCCATTATCCAAAATACGTATGTTTAATTAGGAGAGACCAAGATTTATATACAAGTTATAGATCTCACTCACTAGCAATGTGGAATGTGACAGTATCAAAATATGTGCTTCATAATTTTCACCTCAAATTCCCGTACTAACCACTATAAAAATGATGATTTTTGTGACTCCTTATGAATGACCCCAAATCTGCTACATAAAAAAAAAAAAAAAAAAAATAGAGTATTTCTTATAGTTCCATTTAAAAAAATTTGTGTAAAACTGCATTTTGTATGGAAATCCACTATAAAATGGTGATTTTTGCGACCGTTTAGGAATAATTCCAAATTTGCTACATAAATAAAATAGAGTATTACTAATGGTTTTATGCATAAGATTTTGTTTTAAAATGGATTCTTCATCTAAATATACACCTTTTAATTTTCATCAAAAATTCCCTTACTAATCACTATAAAATTGTCTAGGAATCACCCCAATTTTTCTACATAAATGAATTAAAGTACTGCTTATAGTTCCATGTAAAAAAATTTATTTAAAAATGCATCCTGCAACTAAATACAAACCTTGTAATTTTCACTCAAAATTATCTTAATAAAAATTATGATTTTTGCGATTACAAAAGAATAACCCAAATTTGCTATATAAAAAATAGAGTATTTCTAATATTTCCACGCAAAAGTTTGTGAAAAAATTGATATCGTGAGTCAGACTTGGTCACCCCCTCAGGTTTGACTCGTGATCTTTTGGTGATCAGTTCTTTCGATTCCTTTTATCGGTGGTGAGTGACTCGGTCTTTCAAATCGATTTTTGTACTGGCTTATGTTGTTGAAACTCACTATCACTGCTTGCCCTTTCAGGGATAGATTTGATTTGATGCAACAGTCTGTCTGTGTCACAGTGTCACTTTTGAAAGTCTGGGAGTCTCTTCAGATTAGCTCATTTTGCAATAGAAGGTAAAAACCTTTTTCTTTTAAGCTATGATTGGAACAAAGACTTCAGGAGTTTACGATCGTGCAGTGACACTGTCAACAAGTTGAAAAAAAATTAACAGAGGCCCCAATTGCCCAATGGTGGCAAAAATAAGCTTGGATTCTTTGACTCTCTCTCTCTCTCTCTCTCTCTCTCTCTCTCTCTCTCTCTCTCTCTCTCTCTCTCTCTCTCTCTCTCTCTCTTTTATTTTTGGGTTTGGCTACTCAAAACTTGAAACATTATACTGTTAAGCTAAATGAACCTTTTTTATCACCGATTCATATTGGACGGTAGTAGTTTGATTCTCTATTAGCTTCTAAACTTAATCATATCCAATGACATCATATTATTGCAACATGAATAATCAATCAAATGTTTTTTACATGATGACCAGGGGTGAGGTTGAGCCTAACGTTTTTTAGCGGCCATATTGCTAAAATAAATATTTAAAGAGACTAAAACTATAATAATAGAAATTTCAAGGATAAATACATCTCTTTTTTTTTTTTTTTTTTTTGCGGGACAAATTTTCATTTTTGGAGTCAATGGAGGTCCTGACTAATCCTTGACTTAATAGTTAAGGGTAAAAATGTATTTTTACACATTAAAAAATAATTGAAAATAAAGATTTTCTCCTTACAATCTAATTTTATCTCTTATTACTGGTGTACAAAAAATCGGCCGATTAATCGCCGGCTAGTTGCTAGGCGGCCTCCTACCGTGGCGAAAAGCCGCAAATCGGCCATATTAGTCAGATTTGAGTGTTTTACACCCAAAAGGCAACATGTTGGCTTCGGGCCTTCAACACTCTTCGACCAAACGAACCAGACCTCTCGCTGACTCTTCCATTGTCGTCCAAAGCTGCCGTCCGCCGACGTTACTCGTTTAGTCTTCATCCATCTAGTATTTGTATTTTTTAGATTAGAGGATTTTAGGGTTTGTAGGCGGCAGCTTTGTACAAGAAGAGGATTTGGGGATGAGAACTGAGAAGATGAAGATTTTATATCAGAACCTTAACTCAAAACACACCATTTTGTATTAAGGTTTTTAATATTCTTATGGATCCATGTGTTGGGCCTATAGGCGGCAGCTTTGGACAAGAAGAGGATTTGGAGATGAGAACTGAGAAGATGAAGATTTTATATCAGAACCTTAACTCAAAACACACCATTTTGTATTAAGGTTTTTAATATTCTTATGGATCCATGTGTTGGGCATAGAGATGCACGTTTGGGGAATGGGGATGGATATAGGTCCCCCCATTCCCATCCCGCCACCCCCGCCCCGCCACCCCCCATTTTGATGCGGGGAATTGGGACCCCGGGAAAAAATGTGCATCTCTAGTTAGGCATGTTGTTTAACTCATTAATTGTGGATCCAAGTGCTAGGCCTGTTGTTTAAGTGTTTAACATTAATTGTTAAGTCTAATATTGTTTAGGTTTGGAAATTTATTTGGTATTTGATTTAAAAATCTTTTTATATTGGAAAAAAAAAAAAAAAAATCTTCAACCGATTAATCACCGACTAATTGGCCTAGACACTAGGCACCAGGTCTCCACCCAACTAGTGCCTAACGTTTACTAGAACCTTGCTTAATTATAACTCCTTTTCAAAAGACATTATATGTAAAAAAAAAACTTAAATTTTAAAAAGATTCTAAAGATATATTATTTTATTCTAAAATTATACCCTTTAATTAAATTTCTAAATATAATTCATTATATTTTAATATTACTCATTATTAATATCAATGAATCTGTCAATCTTTAATATTCTACAGTAGCTCATTCGTTGTTTTTATTTATTTATTAAAAGGGTAGACTTGACTTGACTTGAGTGTGCGGAGGAGCCGACCGGCAAGTGGACATATAACAGCTTTCCAGAGTTGAGACACAAAGAAAGAACAACTGCATTTGGAAAGTAGAGAAAGCTTCCAAGAAAACTGAGGTTGTTTTCATTGACTGAGGTCATGGATACAATTAACAAAGACTATACGTTGATGATGATTGACTCAACCGTATAAAGAAAGACCAAGTCATTATTATTGATTACTCTAATGATGTTAATTAAAACTGAAAATCAAGTCATTTTGTTAAACAAATGAATATGGTGCAGCTCAATTATTATAATTAAAATGGTGAATTGGTGACTATTAACAAAGACTTTAGAAGTCTACGTTGGTGACTATTTCTGAAATGAATGATTAATAAAACAAGATTGATTAGCGCTTCAACCTTATAAAGAAAGACCAAGTCAATTATTATTGATTACTCTAATGATGTTAATTAAAATTTAAAATCAAGTCACTTTGTTTAACAAATGAATATGGTGCAGCTCAATTATTATATAATTAAAAACTTGTATGAATTGTGGAAAAATGGTGTGAATAGGGGCTTGGAATTCTACCAAATGGAAAAATGGTGTTAACTGCCAACATAAACTACAAACATTCCTGTACAGGACATCTCCTGATCAGTTTCCTATATAAATAAAGTTCCCTCACTCCAGCTTGAAATACACATTCGAATTGCGAGCACAAAATCAAAGCCTTGCAAACATGCTTAGTTCCATTAGCTACCCTGTCATTCTTCCAAGATGCTTCAGCTTGTTACTAATCTACAGCTTTTCTACCTCCTCCACTGCCACAATAACCACAAATGAGACAGACCGTCTTGCTTTACTTGCCATAAAAGCACAGCTTCATGATCCACTAGAAGTTATGAGCTCATGGAACAATTCTGTACCTTTATGTTTATGGACCGGTGTTTCATGTGGTCGTCGTCATCAAAGGGTGACTAAATTGGATCTAAGAAGCGAAAGTCTTAAAGGTCGCTTATCTCCTTCTGTAGGGAACTTAAGCTTCCTTAGGTATATCAACCTTCAAAACAATAGTTTTAATGGTGAAATTCCCCATGAATTTGGTCGTTTGTTTAGGATTCAATATCTACTGCTATCCATTAATTCTTTTTCAGGTACAATACCGACCAATTTGTCCCATTGCTCTAATCTCATCGCGTTTGATGTCAGTCATAACAACCTTGTGGGAGAAATCTCAGGACAGATTGGCTACTTTTTGAAGCTTGAGCAACTGTATGCTAATGGAAATCATTTAACAGGATAAATCTCAGCTTCCATCGGTAATCTTTCTAATTTGTTAATAATTGATATATCATCGAATAGATTGGGTGGGAGGGTTCCTGACACGCTAGGCCAACTAAGACGGTTAACGGGTGTCAGTTTAGAAGATAATAACTTCTTTGGTATGGTTCCTGCTTCAATTTATAACATATCGTCTCTTGAGACTATTTATTTTTCAAGAAATACACTCAGCGGAAGTTTACCATCTAACATAGGCTTTACTCTTCCAAATTTGAAAACAGTTCGTATGAGTGAAAACCATTTTACTGGTTCTCTGCCAAATTCTTTGTCCAATGCTTCAAACCTCATAGAGTTTGAGATTAGTGTAAATAGTTTCAGTGGGGAAGTGTCGATTGATTTTAGTGGCCTTAATAATCTATGGTGGATTAATATGGGTAAAAATAATTTAGGAACGGGGACAGCCAATGACCTTGGATTTATCACCTCTCTACAAAACTGTAGCAAATTGAAACTGTTGGCTTTAAATGAGAATCAATTTGGAGGGGTGCTGCCACATTCTATAGCCAACCTATCAACAACAATAAGCCAATTAATATTAGGATCAAATCAAATATCAGGGACCATACCTCCTGGAATTGGAAATCTAGTCAATTTAACTGGGATTGGGATAGAGTTTAACCATTTATCGGGCACAATTCCTCATGCTATTGGTGAGCTTAAGAGCTTACAACTACTCTACTTGTGTGAAAATAACCTAAATGGGAGCATTCCCAGCTCTCTAGGTAATCTGACTCTATTGAACCAACTTGAGCTGTGTTCCAATAATTTGCAAGGCAATATACCTTCCTCGCTTGGAAATTGTCAGACTTTGACACTGTTGCTTCTCTTCGATAATAAGCTCACAGGTATTGTGCCTCAGGAAATTCTTGGAATAACAACCCTCTCTCTTGGCCTAGACATATCAGACAACCTTTTTAGTGGCCTTTTTCCGTTAGAAGTAGGTAACTTGAAGAATCTTGTTTTATTGAATATTTCTAACAACATGTTTTCTGGTGAGATTCCTTTTACTCTTGGTGGTTGCTCAAGTTTGGATTCTCTAAACCTGCACGGCAATTCTTTTCATGGAAGCATTCCCCCTTCTTTCAGTTCTTTGAAAAGCATGAAAGAACTAGATCTCTCTTCCAATAATTTGTCTGGTCGAATTCCAGAATATCTTGAAAAGCTATCGTTTTTGGAATCCTTAAACCTGTCATACAATGAATTTGAGGGAGATGTGCCTACCAAAGGAGTTTTCAACAATACAAGGAAATTTTCACTCATTGGGAATAAAAGGTTTTGTGGGGGCATAGCTGAATTGCATTTTCCATTATGCCACTCCAAAGGATCAAAGAAATCAGAAATCCCTCTTCTCAGAGTGGTAATTCCAGTGATTGCAGCAGTTTTGATCTTATCATCAGCAGCAGGTTTCATCTTCATTGTTACTCGAAGAAGGAAATTCGCCGATAAAACGTTAATGATGTTGCACACGGAGGAACAATTTCCCATGGTTTCTTATGCAGAGCTCAGCAAAGCAACCGATGAATTTTCACCATCCAACAAGATTGGTCAGGGAAGATATGGCTCTGTGTACAAAGGAATTTTAGCTGAAGATAGAACGCCGGTTGCAGTCAAGGTGATTAACCTGCAGCAAAAAGGGGCTTCTAAGAGTTTTATGGCGGAATGTGAAGCATTACGAAATATTCGCCATAGAAATCTCATCAAAATCATCACCCTTTGCTCAAGCATAGATTTTAAAAGGGCCGATTTCAAAGCTCTTGTTTACGAGTACATGCAAAATGGAAGTTTAGAAGAGTGGCTGCACCAAAGCAATGATCAAGTCAACATGGGCAATTTGAGTTTGATTCAAAGACTCACTATTGCCACCGATGTAGCTTCTGCGATAGAATATCTTCATCATCATTGCCAACCACCAATTGTTCACGGTGATCTAAAGCCAAGCAATGTTTTGCTTGATCATGATATGGTTGCACATGTGGGTGACTTTGGGCTAGCGAAATTTCTGTCGGAGAATCCAGTTAGTACTGTATCTGGAACTCAATCAAGCTCAATTGGGATAAATGGAACCATCGGCTACGTTGCTCCAGGTAACTAATTCTTTCATGCTTCATATTTTGATATGTATGATTAATATTGAATTTTGTTACTACATCTAACTTTATAAATCAATATGTTTATCAGAGTATGGTATGGGCAGTCAAGTTTCCATACCAGGAGATGTGTACAGCTTTGGAATTTTCTTGATAGAGATGTTCATAGGAAAGCGTCCTACAGATAGCATGTTTCACGATGAGCTGAATCTCCATGATTTTGCCAAGATGTCTCTGCCGGAAAGAGTTATGGAGATTGCTGAGCCCTCACTGTTGCTGGAAGTAACAACCGACAACAACAATATTGAAAATTTTGAGAGACTACATGGAGAAGGAAGAGTCAGAATGGAGGAGTGCTTGGTTGGTGCACTTAGAATTGGAGTTCTCTGCTCAATGGAATCTCCAACTGATCGAATGGAGATGACAGATGTCGTGGCAAAACTATGTGCAATCAGGGAAAATTTCTCAGCAGGAGGATAAGAGATGTCAGGCCAAGTTCTCAATTAACCTGAGCCTAACTGCCATAACATGGCCTGTACTTGCTGTCGGCCTATGCTTGTTTGGTTTTTTCATTTCAGCTTTTCTGTAATTTGTTTTTGTGCTTCTTTTGTTAAGCATTTATCTATTGTCTACTGTATTTGTGGTATGAATTTTGTAACACATTAGTATTTGTTTTTTTACTAAAAATGTAACAAACCGTCTCTAAGGTATTGCAGTATATACAATGTTTGTTTTTTACTTTTTTATGAAAAAATCAATGACTTTACTTGTCAACATTTCCGGTAAAGATGATTCAACTATGTCATTGATCATCACAAATACCTTCCGAACTCTGTTTTATGGTGACATAGAGTGATTCTTCTTTATTTATATGTACTTTATCCACCTACCATAAGGTACTTATTATTCATCAATAAAATTATAAAATGATCAAAATTTGATCACGGATGTAAATTTAACCTTGTTCAGTATTCCGTAATGAAGGTTATCTTAACAATTATTACTCTTTCCGTAATTTGGAATATATTTATTTTCTCCACATCCTGTTATGTGCTTGTTATCCAATATCCATCGTCAATAAAATTAGAAAATGATCAAAATTTGAACCTTGCTCAGTATTCCATCATCTTGTCATGGTGTGTAGAGCCTTGGAACTTTATAGCTTGTTGCTTATCTATAGCTTTGTTAAAAAATTATGTACAATCAGGGAAAACTTTCTCAACGGGAGGACTAGGGATGTCAGGTCAAGTTCTCAGAGATCACCATAGTCAAATGATACAGAGTTGTGGTTTTTCCATTTGTGGTATGAATTTTGTAACAAACCGTCTCAACTAAGGTATACAATGTTTGTGTTTTATGAAGAAATGAATGACTTATTAACCTTTCCAGTAAAAGTAATCCAACTATGGCATTGATCCTCACAACTATGAAAGTTGGTTCGAGCACGGATTGTGGTTATGGATTGAACAAAGATTTTAGAAGTCTACGTTGCTGACATAGTGTGTTAAATGCTGGATCTGGGGGAGTTATATATGGTCAACAGATCGGTATCGACACCATCTATTAATAATTCTAAATCATTGAATAAGATTCAACAACATGTTTTCTGGCGAGATTCCTTTTACTCTTGGTGGTTGCTCAAGTTTAGAGGAAGCATTCCTCCTTCCTTCAGTTCTTTGAAAAGCATGAAACAACTAGATTTCTCTTGCAACAATTTATCTGGTCAAATTCCAGAATATCTTGAGAAGCTATCATTTTTGGAATCCTTAAACCTGTCTTACAATGAATTTGAGGGAAAAGTGCCAACAAAAGGAGTTTTCAACAATACTAGATAATTTTCACTCGTAGGGAATAAAAGGCTTTGTGGTGGTGTAGCTGAATTGCATTTGCCTTTATGCCACTCCAAAGGATCAAAGAAATCAGAAAGCCCTCTTCTTAGAGTGGTTATTCCTGTGACTGCTGCAGTTTTGATCTTATCAGTAGCAGGTTTTATCGTTGTTACTCGAAGAAGGAAATTCACCAATAATTCCTCCAGGATGTTGCACACAGCTGAACAGTTTCCCATGATTTCTTATGCAGAGCTTAGCAAGGCAACTAATGAATTTTCATCATTAAACATGATTGGTCAGGGAAGACATGGCTCTGTGTACAAAGGAATTTTAGCTGAAGATAGAATGTCGGTTGCAGTCAAGGTGATTAACCTGCAGCACAAAGCGGCTTCCAAGAGTTTTATGGCGGAATGTGAAGCATTAAGAAATATTCGCATCAAAATCATCACCTTTTGCTCAAGCATGGATTTTAAAAGGGCTGATTTTAAAGCTCTAGTTTACGAGTACATGCAAAATTGAAGTTTAGAAGAGTGGCTGCACCAAAGTAAAGATCAGGTCAACATGTGCAATTTGAGTTTGATTCAAAGACTCAATATTGCCATTGATGTGGCTTCTGAGATAGAGTATCTTCATCATCATTGCCAACCACCAATTGTTCATGGTGATCTAAAGCCAAGCAATGTTTTGCTTGATCATGACATGGTCGCACATGTAGGTGATTTTGGGCTTGTGAAATTTCTATCAGATTACCCGCTTAGTACTGAATCTAGAACTCAATCAAGTTCAATTGCGATAAAAGGAACTGTTGACTACGTTGCCCCAGATAACTATTCCATGCTTCCTATTTTGATATGTATAAATAATACTGAATTCTGTTACTACATCTAATTTTTTAAATCAACACGTGCATAGAGTATGGTATGGGCAGTCAAGTGTCCATACCATGAGATGTGTACAGCTTTGGAATTTTCTTGTTGGAGATGTTCACCGGAAAGCGTCCTACAGATAACATGTTTAACGATGGGCTAACTCTCCATGATTTTGCCTAGATGTCTTTGCCAGAAAGTGTGACGGAGATTGCTAAACTGTCACTGTTACTGGAAGTAACTACTGACAACAACAATGTGGAAATTTTGAGAGACTACATGGATAAGGAAGAGTCAGAATTGAGGATTGCTTGGTTGGTTCACTGAGAATCGGAGTTCTCTGCTCAATGGAGTCTCCAACTAATCAAAGGGAGATGATGGATGTCGTGGCAAAATTATGTGCAATCAGGGAAAACTTTCTCAGCAGGAGGATAAGAGATGCCAAGCTAAATTCTCAATTAACCTGAGCCTAACGACCATAACATGGCCTGTACTTGCTGTACTAAAAATGTAACAAACCGTCTCTAAGATATTGCAATATATACAATGTTTGTGTTTTATGAAAAAATCAATGACTTGTCAACATTTACGGTAAAAATGATTCAATTATGCCATTGATCATCACAAATACCTTCTGAACACTGCTTTATGGTGACATAGAGTGATTCTTCTTTATTTATATGTACTTTATCCACCTACCGTAAGGTATTTGTTATTTATCAATAAAATTAGAAAATGATCAAAATTTGATCACTGATGTGAATTTGAACCTTGCTCAGCATTCCATCATTCTGTCATGGTGTGAAGAGGCTTGGAACTTAATAGAATTGTTGCTTATCTATAGCTTTTGTACCATCTCCAATGCCACAATCAACACAGAATTATGTGTAATCAGGGAAAACTTTCTCAGCAGGAGGACTAGGGATGTCAGGCCAAGTTCTCAATGATCAGTTGATCACCATAGTCAAATGATACAGAGTTGTGGTTTTTCCATTTCATTTTTTGAGTAATTCGTTTTTGTGCTTCTTTTGTTAAGCATACCTACTGTCTACTGTATTTGTGGTATGAATTTGGTAATGCATTAGTATTTTTTTATTATTTTTTTTTACTGTATTTGTCAACTTTTCCAGTAAAAATAAATTCAATTATGGCATCGATCCTCTTCCTCTTCCTCTTCCTCTTCCTCTTATCCTCTATCCTCTATCCTCTATCCTCTATCCTCTCCAGAAGAAAGGGGTGTTCACTCATCAACTCCAGTACTAAACCAAACAAAATTAAATATATATATATATATATATATTATTGTCATGAGTCGACTCGGTCACCTCTCGAGTTAACTCAGTGAGTTTTTTTATTTTATTCACTGTATGGGCCTATTAATGTTTTAATAGATCCAATGGCTTTGAATTCTTTTGGGCTCGGCCCGAAAACTGAACTTGGGCAACGCAAAGGGACTTGGACCTGAGCTGCTGCTATATGATGACAACTATGCATTTCGATGAAGGTGGTGGTGGTGATCGAATTTTGGGGTCTTTGGGATTCGGAGAAGCCTATGAAAACATCTGGGTTCGGGTAGTGAAGTGAAACTCACAATCACTGCTTGCTTTTTCAGGGATATATTTGTAATACCCCAATCCCAGAAATTTTGTCAAGCCTGTAATCAAAGCCCAAACACATGATCCGAGATCCAAAATTGATCCAGCTGAGATTAAAAATAAAAATAAGATTTGTTGGCATTAAATTGACAGGTGGCAGCAGCTGGATAAATGTGGCAAATTTGGTTGATAGGTGGCAAGAGGAAGAGAAGAGGTGCAAATAATAATATAAAAAAAAAAAAAAATGGAAAGTGGCAAGTTGGTGAGAGGTGTCATGTGCTCGTGTGAGTAGTGATAATATTAAGAATAAAATAGAAATGAGTGGAGAGAAGGCAGGCGGTGGAGAAAAGAATAAAAAGAAAGAAGAAATGAAATAGAGAACAGAAAGGCGAGATTTAGAGAAAGAACAGAAAGAATATGTGCGTGAGAGAGAGAGAGACGAAGGCTTAGAAAAGAAAAAGGAAAATGAAGACAGGCGTGTAGAAGAATAAGAGAAATAAAGAGATAGAGATATGAGAGAGAGAGCTAGAGGAGGCTCGACCAAGACAGAGGGATTTAGCCAAATAAAACAGAAAAGAAGAAGAAACTTAAATGAACCAGAGCTAGTGTGTGCGCGTATGGGAAAGAGATCGAGAACTGAGCTTGAGAGATATATAGAGAAATCAGAGTATTGTAGAAGAAGATGTATTCAGATAAGTGTTTCGGCTATGAAGTTGGAATATTATTAAATTATTAGATTTTCCCATAAATCATAAATTGAGTATTATGTGATTTAGGGAGGATCCAGAAATAGATGAATCCAGAAGGGAATCCAGTCCCAGAAGCAGATTTAAGCAGAGAACTGTGAGTGGAAACTTTTATTAAAAGTTATTTATTTTATAATTATATGTTAGATTAATTATTTAGAAGATTAATAGAAATAAATGATTTATTCATTTATTTAGAAAACAAATTTCCAAATTATATATTAATTTAGAAAACAAATTTACAGGTGATATATGTTTTTAAGAAATGTGTAGATTTCCAAAATCTAGAAATAGATTAAGAATTAAGATCTAGAAAAAATAATAGTTCATGTATGTTCAGAAAGATTTCCAGTTAGATTTCCAGATTCCTAGATTTTCAGACAGATTTCTAGATTGTCAAATTTTCTATTAGATTTACAGATTTTTAGAAAGATTACCAGATTTTAGATTTACAGATTTTTAGAAAGATTACCAGATTTTCAGAAGGTTTTCCAGATTTTCAGATTCAAGTGTTTTATGAGAATTTTCAGAAAAGAAAAGAAAAGAAGACTGAATTATATATTAAAAAAAAGTATTTAGAAAGAATTATATATGTATGTTCAGAAAATTAAAAGAGTTTTCAAAAGATTGCTCAGAGTTTAAGATACTAGATAAGTACCCTCCCTAGCAGTATTAGATTTAGATTATAAGCTTTTGGGGCTTCTCTGCACGTGTAATGGCTTTTGGGGCTTCTCTACATGTGTATGTGAGATTATTACTCTACATGTGCGGTATATCGCCATGTATATAAGATTACTTTGCACGTTTGATCAACGTGTATGTGAGATTATATATATATATATATATATATATATACACTACTCTGCACGATCGATCAGATATCAATGTATATGTGAGATTATGTATTTCCCCCTACTTTGCGTGTGCATTGAGATGCTTTGCCACGTATGTGAGATATTCCCGTGAATACTAGTTTTATAAAGAGTTTTCAGAAATATATGTATATCACTGATTATGATCAGTAGAGAAAAAATTTCATATTTTCAGAAAAGCTTTTCAGATTATCAGACCATAAATTAGATAATTTATAGTTTATAAACTAAGAAAATGTTTTTTATTATATATATTATATAGTATTACAAAAAAAATGTGTTTTAAAGAAAAGAAGAGATCTTTAATTGATTTTCATATTGTTTTACATAACAGCTCAGATTATATCCTGATCAGTTCCAGAAAAGAGGTATAGAATAAAAATGTAGTTTCAGAAAGAGATATAGAAATAGATACATAATAGTTTCCTACATAATAGATTAATTTTAGCTAGTATAAGCTTATTAAGAATTAATGTTTCTAGAAAGATATTTATTAATTTCAGAATTATAAAGAAAAGATATGTTTCCAGATTTATATTAGGAAGAGATTTAGAATTTAGAAAGAAATTGAGAAAAGTTTTTCTATAGTTCATAATTTTCATATTGTATTTTGTAGCAAATATAAGTTAAATGAACTACGAGGGCTTTAATCCTTATTGAATATAGGGTACGTAGGTGTTTGGGATGTAAATCTCAAACTCAAGCCCACCAGAGATAGAAAAATACAAGATTCTCACAGGATTCCCTCGGACTCAAGATAGGAGTCGGGGCAGGTCCTGTCAATATTTGAGTTAATGCAACAGTCTCACTTTTGAAACTCACAATGTTTGCGTTTTATGAAAAAATGAATGATTTTACTTATCAACTTTTCCTGTAAAAATGAATTCAATTATGACATTGATCCTGACAATTACGCATTGAACTGACTTGAATGCATGCCAGAGCCGGTAATTGATTGATGATACCAACTTTCCAGAGCAGACACAGAAAGTTAAGCCAAAAAAGACTAAAGTAAACTTTCCAGACCATTGGCCAACTTAAGAGCCTTAACCACTCTCAATCTTGCTGTAAACAATTTCTCTGGTACGGTTCCTCCTTCAATCTATACAATAGTTTCAATGGAATTTTACCGTCTAACATAGGTTTTACTCTTCCAAACCTAGAATATTTGGCCATTCATGGAAATAATTTTTCTGGTTCTCTTCCAACTTCCTTGTCAAATGCTTCACATCTAGGACTATTCAACGTGGGTCGAAATCAGTTTACAGGAAAAGTGTTGATTGATTTTAGTTGTCTTAAGAATATATTATTTTTATCTTTGGGGGATAATTATTTAGGCATTGATCCTGAATTTCTAAGCTCTCTAGCTAGTAAACTGTAGTAGATAGGAACAAATTGGTTTAGAAAATAATCAATTTGGAGGAGTACTACCATATTCTATAGCTAACCTGTCCACAAAAATGACAAAGCTACTGATGGGAAGGAATCAAATATCAGACACCATCTTCCCTGGAATAAGAAATCTTGTTAAATTAATGGCATTGGGTTTGGAGAGTAACCGATTAACCTGCATGATTCCTCCTGAAATTGGTGAGCTTAAAAACTTGCAAGCACTCTATCTTCATTCGAATAATTTACAAGGAACCATTCCAAGCTCTCTAGGAAACTTAACAATCCTGAATGATCTTCAGTTGGGATACAATGATTTGCAAGGCAATATACCCTCCTCCTTTGGAAATTGTCAAAATTTATTGAAATTGGTTGTTAACAGTAATAAACTCATTGGTACCGTAACTCGTGAAATTTTTAGCACAACCACCCTATCAATTGGCCTAGACTTGTCTAATAATCTTCTCAATGGCCCTTTTCCTTAAGAGGTATCCAAATTTTAGAATCTTGTTGCAATGGATATTTCGGGAAACCGGTTCTCGGGTGAGATTCCTTTTTCTGTAGGTAGTTGCACCAGCTTAGAGAACCTTTCCGTGAATGGAAATTCTTTCATTGGAAACATTCCTCCCTCTCTGAGTTCTTTGAAAAGCATCAAAATGCTAGATCTCTCTTCCAATAATTTGTCCGGTCAAATTCCTGAATATCTTGAGAATTTATCTTTTCTGGGATTCTTAAACCTGCCTTACAATCACTTTGAAGGAGAAGTGCCAACAAAAGGAGTTTTCAGTAATGTAACAGAAATTTCACTTATTGGGAATAAAAGAAAGGCATTTTGGGGGTGTAGCTGAATTGCATTTACCATTATGTCATTCCGAAAGATCGAAGAAGAAATCGAAAATTCTTCTCAAAGTGGTTATTCCTGTGATTGCTTCAGTTTTGCTCTTATCATCCGTATGCTTCATCATTGTTATTAAACCAAGAAGGAAACCTGCACAAGAATCTTCAAGTATGTCAAACTTAGAAGGTCAATTTCCCATGATTTCTTATGCAGAGCTGAGTAAGGCAACTAATGGATTTTCATCATCAAAAATGATCGGACAAGGAAACCTTGGCTTAGTGTATAAGGGAATGTTGAATGAAGATTTGATGTTAGTTGCAGTGAAGGTGATTAATCTTCACCAAAAAGGGGCCTCCAAAAGTTTCATGGCTGAATGTGAAGCATTAAGAAATGTTTGTAATCGAGACGTTTTGCTCAAGCATAGATTTTAAAGGGGATGATTTCAAGGCTCTAGTTTATGAGTACATGCAAAATGGAAGTTTAGAGGATTGGCTGCATTGTAATATTGATCAACTTGATGTGAGTAATTTAAGTCTCCTTCAAAGACTAGATATAGCCATTGATGTGTCTTCTGCAATGGAATATCTTCATCACCACTGTCAACCATCGAACATTCATGGGCTTGATCAAAACATGGTTGCTCATGTTGGTGACTTTGGGGTAGCGAAATTTCTAATTGATCACCCAGCTAGTACAACTCTTGGAACTCGGTCAAGCTCCATTGGGATAAAAGGAACTGTTGGCTATATTGCCCCAGGTATCTCTTTCATCATATGTTATGTTTCGATCTATATAATTCGTATCAAATCCATTTGCTAAAACTAATGTGATTGACTGACATGTTTCTTCAGAGTATGGTATGGTATGGGCAGCGAAATGTCCATGCCAGGAGATGTGTTCAGCTTCGGAATTCTCTTGATAGAGTTGTTCACAAGAAGGCGACCTACTGATAATATGTTTAATGATAGCCTGACTCTCCGTGATTTTGCCAAGACAGCTTTGCCGGAAAGAGTGACGGAGATTGTTGAACCTTCACTGCTGCTGGAAGTAAACACTAGCCATAATAATGTTGAGGAGTGCTTGGTTTCTGTGCTTAGAATTGGAGTTCTCTGCTCAATGGAATCTCCAGCTGAGCGAATGGAAATAACAGACATTGTGGCAAAACTACTGCTGTTAAGGGAGAACTTTCTCGGTAGAAGGATTTGATATTAGAGATGTGGATTCAGTACTACTTACATCATCATATATTGTCCTGAATTATGTCTTTAATGTTACTCTCATCAGGGGATCTCAAAGAATACCAAATTACAAGCTGTGTAATTAAAAGGAATTAAAATGGCCATGATAAGTTGTAGCCTATACTTGTTGCAGTGTTATGCTTGTTTGAATAAGTATTCAATATGGATTCATCAGGAGCTTGTTATTATTTCATTAATACAATAAGAAAATCATCAGAATTTGATCGTTTCAAGAGATAATGTAATTTATATTTGATCAATGAGTCGAGCATTACAAACTTGACTCATATCATAGGTCACTGAGTTGAATCTCATTAACCAAAATGCAGGAGGTGGTTTATTACCCTTTCATGGGGGTGACATGGACCGTGTTGACTTGGCTGATTTTTCAAGAATGAAGGACTGCCTTAAAAGACAGCAGCTGTTTTAAAATTGAATTTGTCAGCAGAGGATCCAAATTAATGGACTCCACATCTAGAGACAATAATTGACAAATTGCTTTGAATGTCAACACAAATACAATAAATGACCCCAAATGACATGTTAATTAGTCTCCTCTATTAAGTCCCTTGACACAATCTCGAAATCAAAACATCCACATATCTCTATCAAACTCTATCAAAGGATCCTGCAAAGATGCTTAGTTCCTTTCGGTGCACATCCATTCTTCTTTTGTGCTTCATCTTGTTGCTTACTTATAGCTCTTCTACTGCATCCTCTGCTACAACAACCAATGCGAACGAAACAGACCTTCTTGCTTTACTGGCCATAAAGTCGCAGCTTCATATGTCCCCGGGAGTCACAAGCTCATGGAACAAATCTATACCCTTGTGCCTGTGGTTCGGGGTTTCATGTGGTCGTCAGCACCAAAGGGTCACTAAGTTGGATCTAAGCAACCAGAAGATAGGGGGTCGTTTGTCACCTCATATAGGGAATCTCAGCTTCTCTAGGTTCCTTGACTTGGAAGGCAACAACTTCTATGGTGAAATTCCCTGTGAAATTGGTCGTCTGTTCAAGCTCAAAATACTATCATTGGGGAATAATTCCTTTTCAGGTACAATTCCAAACAATTTGTCTCGTTGCTCTAACCTCATTCTGATTTTGGCTTATAATAACAACCTGGAGGGAAAATTCCCAGCAGATATTGGTCACTTGTCAAAGCTTAAGGAAATAGCCATTGGTGAAAATCACCTAACAGGACAACTTCCAAGTTCAATAGGGAACCTGTCATCTCTGAATAGTCTAGTTTTAAGAGCTAATAGCTTTGGTGGGAGAATTCCAGATACCTTTGGCCAACTAAGAAACTTAAAGTACCTTCACTTAGGTCGAACTAATCTCTCTGGTACAGTTCCTCCTTCAATTTTCAACATTTCTTCCCTTGTGGTTCTTTTTCTTTCACTCAATAGTCTCAGTGGAAGTTTACCGCTTAACATAGGCTTCAATCTACCAAATCTAGAAACTTGTCATTAACAATAATGATTTTACTGGTATGCTTCCGAATTCATTCTCTAATGCTTCAAATATTGCTCAGATTGATTTCTCAAGAAATCATTTTAGCAGTAAAGTGTCAATAGATTTTAGCAACCTGAAGAACCTATCATTTCTAAATTTGGGTTTAAACAATTTGGGAAGTGGAACAGGAGATGATCTTGAAGTGGTAACCTCTAGTCTGACAAACTGCAGGAAATTAGAATGGTTTGTTTTAGCTGATAATCAATTTGGAGGAGTGTTACCACATGCTATAGCCAATCTCTCATTAACAATGATTGGAGTTGCAATCGGAGGCAATCAAATCTCTGGCACAATTCCTGAAGGAATAGCAAATTTGGTCAATGTGACTTTAATCAATATGGGGTCAAACCAATTAACCGGCACTATTCCTCACACAATTGGAAACCTGAAAAGGTTACAAGCTTTACTACTTCAGGAAAATAATTTACAAGGAACCGTTCCTAGCTCTCTAGGAAATTTAAAACTGTTGAACACACTCCGGTTGGGATCCAATAGTCTTACAGGAAATATCCCTTCCTCCCTCAGAAATTGTCAGAATTTGATACAGTTGCTTCTCCAGAAAAATAAGTTCACAGGTATTGTGCCTGAAGAAGTTCTTGGCATAACAACCTTGTCACTTGGCCTAGACTTATCTGATAACCTTCTCACAGGCCCTTTTCCTAGAGGAGTCAGCCGTTTGAACAATCTCCTTGCATTGAACATTTCTATGAATTGGTTTTCTGGTGAGATTCCTGTTACTCTTGGCAGTTGTACAAGCTTGGAATATCTTGATATCCGAGGTAATTCTTTTCACGGAAGCATTCCTTCTTCTCTAAGTTCTTTGAGAAGCATTAAAAAGCTAGATCTCTCTTTCAATAATCTGTCTGGTCAGATTCCGAATTATCTTCAGAATCTATCCTTCCTGGAATACTTAAACTTGTCTTACAATCATTTCGAAGGAGAAGTACCAACAGAAGGAGTTTTCAGGAACACAACAGTAATTTATCTTCGTGGGAACGAGAAGCTTTGTGGGGGTTTAACTGAACTGCATTTGCCTTCATTCCACTTCAAAGGGTCGAATAAATCGAAAATCAAACTTCTCAAAGTTGTGATTCCAATTATTGTTTCATGTTTGGTCTTATCATCATGCTTGTTAATTATTTTTACTCGAGGAAGAAAATCTGCAAATAAATCTTCAAGGATGTTGCACATGGACGAACAATTTCCCATGGTCACTTATTCTGAGCTGAGCAAGGCAACTGATGAATTTTCTTCATCCCACATGATTGGTCAAGGAAGCTATGGCTTTGTTTATAAGGGAATTTTGGGTACAAATAGAATGTTAGTTGCGGTGAAGGTGATCAATCTTCAGCAAAAAGGTGCTTCCAAGAGTTTCATGGCCGAATGTGAAGCGCTGAGAAACATTCGCCATAGAAATCTCATCAAAATTATCACTCTCTGCTCAAGCATTGATTTCAAAGGGGATGATTTTAAAGCTCTGGTTTTTAAATTCATGGAAAATGGAAGTTTAGAAGAGTGGCTGCATCAGAACAAAGATGAACTCGACATGAGTAATTTGAGTCTTGCTCAAAGACTAAATATAGCCATAGATGTGGCTTCTACGATAGAATATCTTCATCACCGTTGCCAACCACCGATCATCCATGGTGATCTGAAGCCAAGTAATGTTCTGCTTGATCATGACATGGTTGCTCATGTGGGTGACTTTGGACTCGCAAAATTTCTATCGGATCACCAACATAGTTCTGCTCCTGAAGCTCAAACAAGCTCAAATGGAATAAAAGGAACTATCGGCTATGTTGCTCCTGGTAACTATTTAATATTATATTTGGATCTTTAAAATATTAACTCTCTATTAGATGCATATACTGCAAGCTAGCTCTCATATAATAGCTGACATTATCAGTGTATATATTTGTTTCAGAGTATGGTATGGGCAGCCAACCGTCCATGCCAGGAGATGTGCACAGCTTTGGAATTCTCTTACTCGAGATGTTCACCGTAAGGCGACCTACTGATAGCATGTTTATGGAAGGCCTGACTCTCCATGAATTTGCTCAGATGGCTTTTCCGGAAAGAGTGATGGAGATTGTTGAACCTTCATTGCTGTTAGAAGATAGAGCTGGCAACAACAGTACTATTGACAATTTTGTGAATTTTGGAGAAGGAAAAGATAAAATTGAGGAGTGCTTGGTTGCTGTAGTGAAAATTAGAGTTCTGTGCTCAATGAAATCTCCAGCTGATCGAATGGACATGACAGATGTTGTGGCGAAATTATGTGCTGTCAGGGATAAACTTTCTCGTTAAGATTATTTGTCATTAACATAGATGACCAGCTCCTGACTGCTGGAGTGAATGTGAGTTCTGCTTTCTTCATTCTAGATATCAGGTTGGAAAATTTGAATCAACTTTGGTTGTATGATGATTTCTATATTTCTTCTGTTAAATGCGTTAGGCAATTACTAACTTCCGTACGGGATCACCGATTGTCAATCTATAGTGCTACAAAACCGATTGTCACATGTGACAATAAGTGATTTCGTATCCCTTCTATGGATCGATTGTGCTTTTTATATTTTGTGTTGACTATCTTATCATATCTTTAGTCTTTCTTTGAGAGAAGAAAAAGGTACCTTGTTGATAAAGTAAAAACAGGGGAGGACTGACTGTGCCTGGTCTTGAATGAGTTCTGCTTTCAGGCACATCCTATTCATATGAAATTAATTAGTCTTGAATATGCCTAAGCCTTGTAGAGCCAAGATCACAATTTTCCAAGAAAACAGCAGGAAAATCACCATAAATCCCCCGTCAAACCACCTCTTAGAAGCCTCCAGGAAACCAGCAAACACGAATCAAACCACTTTGGAACCTTTTAGTTTAATTAAGAAAAAGAACTCTTTGAGCCATTTTTGTATATGGTCTAGTGGTGGGTCTAGGAGTAGTCCATTGTTTACGATTGGAGATATAACTAAGACTTGAGAATTCTATGTTCATGGAATGTCAATATCCGTTTGTCTCCTTCACAGAAACAATCACTTAAATTAAGAACATGATTGATTGATAAAGTTATAATGTTCATAAAAACAAATCTAGCTTTTTATATGCCCGCTTCACCACTAATGGAGGCTTTACATCCTATTGGATTATGGTGGATGATGATGATGATGAAAAAGAAGATGTGAAGCCACTTTTCCACGTCACGTTTGGACTTCCTATTACAAATTTCTCAAGGTATCCAATCAATTATTACCAGATTAAAAGCTATACCTGAACTTCGATTGATTTTAGTTAAACTACTATTTATAGTCTATTTTGATAGATTGATTGTCCACACATGAATCACATTGTTATGTGTTTTTTGTTCTTGGTTCGATATATGATGTTTTCAAAAGCCCCACAAGACGCGTATAGGGATGGAATCGAAATGGTTAGTATTTCTTTTGATTAAAGAACTTTAGAATTGGACTAAAGTTATTCAACAAAGCAGAATTTGGATCCTTTGAAGTCATTAAAGTGTTAAGTAAAGAAGAAAAAAAAGACATTCACTTGTTTTTCTTGATTATCTTCCTCTATAAATTCTCCTTCAGCCTGCGACAAGCAGGCATCCACCTTCCAATCACAATATCTCTTTTGTCAATTCAGACCTTTTAAACATGTTTAGTTTCATTACCTGTCCTTCCATTCTGCTATGCTACATCAGCTTGTTGCTATCCCTTAGCTCTTCTATAATTGCAAATGAAGTAGACCGTCTAGCATTACTTGCTATAAAGTCACAGCTACACGACCCATTAGCAGTCACTACCTCATAGAACAACTCTGTACCTTTATGCTTATGGGCAGGTGTTACATGCGGTCATCGACACCAAAGAGTGACCAAGTTGCATCTAAGCAACCAGAAGATAGGAGGCAGGTTATCACCTTTTATAGGAAATCTCAGCTTCCTTAGAACCATCCACTTCAAAGACAACAACTTCTACGGTGAAATTCCCAATGAAGTTGGTCGTCTTTTCAGGCTTAAAAACCTGATACTATCCAATAATTCCTTTTACGGTACAATACCAACTAATTTGTCCCATTGCTCTAACCTCGTCACATTTGTGGCTGATTATAACAACCTCATAGGAGAAATCCCAGCAGAGATCGGCTACTTAGTGAAGCTTGAGATTTTTTCCATTGGTGTAAATCATCTTATAGAACAACTCCCGGCTTCCATCGGGAATCTTTCAGCTCTGCGAGTAATAAGTTTAGAAGAAAATAACTTTGGTGGTAGAATTCCTGATATGTTTGGCCAACTAAGAAGGTTAGTTTTTCTCATCTTAGCTGTAAATAAACTCTCAGGAATAGTTCCTTTTTCCATTTACAATATCTCTTCCCTTGAAATTTTGATTCTACTCGCAAATAGACTCAATGGAAGCCTATCACTTAAAATAGGTTTCAACCTCCCAAACCTGAGAACTTTGACAATGGCTCAAAACTATTTCACTGGTCCTCTCCCAAATTCGTTGTCCAATGCTTCTTGTCTTGCAAAGATTGATCTTGCTGAAAATTATTTCAATGGAAAAGTGTCAATTGATTTCAGCAGCCTTAAGAATCTGTCATTTCTACATTTAGGAAGGAATAATTTGGGAACTGGGACCACCGATGATCTTGAATTCATAACCTCTTTAACAAACTGTAGCAAATTTGAAGTGCTTGCTTTGTATGAGAATCAATTTGGAGGAGTGTTACCGCATTCTATAGCCAATCTCTCAACAACAATGACAGTAATAGCGATAGGATTCAATCAAATATCCAGCACCATCCCTCCTGGAATAAGAAATCTAGTCAATCTAACTATGATTACTGCAGAGTATAACCAATTAACTGGAACTATTCCTTATGTTATTGGTGAGCTTAAAAACTTACAATTGTTGTACCTGAATGAAAACAATTTACATGGGAGAATTCCCAACTCTCTCAGTAATCTGACGATTCTGACGATACTGAACCAACTCGCATTGGAATCCAATCATTTCCATGGCCTTCTACCCTCCTCCCTTGGAAATTGTAAGAATTTGATGCTTTTGCTTCTCGGAAAAAATAAGCTCACCGGTACAGTGCCTCAGGAAATTCTTGGCATAACAACACTATCCATTTTCCTAAATCTATCTAACAACCTTCTCAGTGGCCCTTTTCCTTCACAAGTGGGAATATTGATGATTCTCATTTCACTGGATATTTCAAGAAACCAATTTTCCGGTGACATTCCTGCAACTCTAGCAGGTAGTTGCACAAGTTTAAAATATATTTATTTGCAGGGAAATTCTTTTAGCGGAAGCATTCCTCCTTCTTTGAGTTCATTGAGGAGTATTAGAAAGCTAGATCTTTCTTCCAATAACCTGTCTGGCAAGATTCCAAAATATCTTGAAGATCTGTCTTTCTTGGAATACTTAAACCTATCTTACAACGATTTTGAGGGAGAAGTACCAACAAAAGGAATTTTCACCAATACAACAGAAATTTCACTTGGTGGGAATGAGAAACTTTGTGGGGGTTAGCAGAAATGAATTTGCCATCATGCCACTACAAGGAATCGAAAAAATCGAAAACCAGCCTTCCTAAAGTTGTGATTCTAGTGATTGTTTTATGTTTGATCGTATCATCGTCCTTTGTTTTTATTTTTACAAGAAGAAGATCAAGAAGATGTGCTAACAAATCTTCAAGAATGTTGCACATGGAAGTACAATTTCCCATGGTCACCTATGCAGAGTTGAGAAAGGCAACCAATGAATTTTCATCATCTCACATGATTGGTCAAGGAAGCTATGGCTTTGTGTATAAGGGAAATTTGGGTGAGAATGGAATGTTAGTTGCAGTGAAAGTGATCAATCTTCGTCGAAAAGGTGGTTCCAAGAGTTTCATCTCTGAATGTGAAGCACTGAAAGTTGATCGTCATCGGAATCTTGTTAAAATCATCACTGTTTGCTCTAGCATGGATTTTAAAGGGGAAGATTTTAAGGCTTTGGTTTATGAGTACATGCAAAATAAAAGTTTAGACGAGTGGTTGCACCAGAGCAATGATCAACTTGGCCTGAGCAGTTAGAGTCTCATCCAAAGACTAAATATAGCCATTGATG
This sequence comes from Acer negundo, assembly GCA_035582765.1. Classification (NCBI taxonomy): domain Eukaryota; kingdom Viridiplantae; phylum Streptophyta; class Magnoliopsida; order Sapindales; family Sapindaceae; genus Acer; species Acer negundo. Next base: position 1,320,981 of record CM069233.1, read on the forward strand.
TGGCTTTTGCAATCGAATATCTTCATCATCATTGTGAACCACCAATTGTTCATGGATCATGACATGGTTGCCCATGTGGGTGATTTTGGGCTGGCAAAATTTCTATCAGATTACCCATCGAGTACTGCTCCAGGAAGTCAGTCGAGCTCAATTGGGATAAAAGGAACCGTTGGCTATGTTGCCCTAGGTAATCGATTCATAAATTATATTTGTATCTTTATAGTACTATCTTTGTCATTGGATTACTATAATTGACATATGAGGGAATTTATGTTTTTCCAGAATATGGCATGGGCAATGCATTGTCCATGTTAGGAGACGTTTACAGCTTTGGAAATCTCTTTCTGGAAATGTTCACCAGAAAGCGACCCACTGATATCATGTTTACTGATAGCCTGACCCTCAATGAATTTGCCAAGATTGCTTTGCCAGAAAGAGTGATGGAGATTGTTGAACCTTCGCTTCTGGAAGTAAGAACCAGTAACAATAATGTTGAAAATTTAGCAAGACGTGCAGAAGGTACATGCAAAATTGAAGAGTGCTTGGTTGGTGTACTGAGTATTGGAGTTTTCTGCTCGATGGAATCTCCGGGCGAGCGAATGGAAATGAGTGATGTTGTGGCAAAATTACATGTTATCAAGGAGAGCTTTCTTAGTAGCAGGATTTAATATATTAGAGTAGTTTTTGTGTGTTTATTTTATTTGTTTGGTATAACTACTGTCTACTGTATTGTTGGTCCTACATTTACCGGTTTGATATTATGACTTGCTTGTGTCTTGTAACCTTGTTCTCCTTATCTTATTCTCTTTTTTCTAAAGCATTTGTGTCTTGTTCTCCTTATCTTATTCTCTTTTTTTCTAAAGCATTAACAGATGCTTTTTATCCTGTTAGTGGTTGAAAATGATGACTTGAGCCAATCGGCCAAGAAGCAGAGTAAAGTTTTAAACTTTTAATTATATAAGGAAATATAAATTATCAGGATTTCAGTGCTTTTCTTTATGGGGGATCGACATTACATAGTGGGCACACTCCCAAAAGTGACCATGTTATTCTGTAACACGAGCAGGAATTCAGCAACCGAATCCTACTCTATAAAGAAAAATTGTAAAGGTTGTTAGAAAGAACTGGCTGCATAATAACACAACATATCAGAAATTCAGATCAATAAACTGTCCCATTGAAATGAACGAAGATCCGCCATCCATCAGAGACTTCCTGCCAATCTCGGAAACTTCCTTCACTTTCATCCTGATCTCAGTATCAGTAACCATTACAGATCCAACGGCTCTCGATATCTCATCCGCAGTCACAAGGTCACCATTATTCATCCTGGAATCCAACCTCAACTCCACAGCCAATCCCAATTCTTTCACCATTCTAAAAGCATTGAGCTGTTGTTCTGCATAAAGAGGCCATGTCACAATTGGCACACCATACCACAAGCTCTCCAAGATTGAATTCCAACCACAATGAGACACAAACCCTCCAATGGCTTTGTGGGCCAAGACCTCCACCTGTGGAGTCCACCCACATATCATCCCTCTTCCTCTGGTTTTTTCCAGGAATCCTTCAGGAAAATCATCATGATTTGTGCTCTGATTCATTACAGAAAATTCATTGTTCGGTGGTGAGACTCGCAGAGACCACAAGAACCTGTGCTCACTCTGCTCTAACCCGGTTGCTATCTCTTTAACTTGTGCTGGACTAAAGCTCCCTCCGCTTCCAAAACATAGAAACACCACTGAAGATTCAGGCTGATCATCGAGCCATTTTAAAATGTCTCGGCGCTTGGCCACCTCTGGATCAGGGATAGGCTGACCTTTGAGGTCAACCAACGGTCCAACTGTGTACACCGGAGGGTTCAGGCCACCGGAAAATATGTCGATCGCATATGGCTCTAGCTCAGCAAATGTATTCACAAGTATACCATTAACATCCCTGAACCTTTGACCAATCTTAACAAAATTGGTATAACCAACCTTGTTGAACAAACCTGAAAGCAAAACTGACACCGGAACTGGGTTTGCAAAACCTGGGATCGACAAGTCAGAATCCGAAGGTTTAAACTCAGTGAGGGTCTGATCATACTCATGACGAGTTGACAGATAAAGCATGAGACTCATAAATCCAGTACTGGTAGTTAAGAATATATAAGAAGGCAAACCGAAATCATTAGCAACATCAATCATGGAAACACAAAAGAAATCAAGAACTAAACCAGTAACTCGGGCAGAATCCGACTCATCATCAGAGTGAGACGACACAAGATCTGTAACGATATTTCTGACTTGGGGCATGTTGTTTTCTATATACTGAGTGAGGTAACTTTCAAAAGATAACTTGAGAAGATCTGGCGAAGGAAGGTCAACCTGAGGAAGATCAATTAGTTGGATACTGGAATGTGAAGAAGATGTGAATGATTTGGTGTATGCATCTACAGAGCTGGTAAATGGTGGTAGCTTCATCACCAGAACTGTGATTGAAATCCGATCATCACGATCGATTAAAAACTTTGCGAATTCAAGGGTTGATACCAGGTGAGTGAGACCTGGTGATGGAATGAATATCAGCTCTGCTCTTCTCTTCATCTCTCAGGTTTATTAGTTTTTTCTTTCTTCTTTGTTCCACTTCTGGCTGATCACAAATCAATTGTGCATCTAATAAGTGTTTCTTTAATAAGTTAACAAGTATTTCAAACTATTCATTATAAAAAGAGCATCAAATAATTAGAATATGGAAAAAGATTTGTCAAATAGAAAATGATAGGCTTGTGACCCACATTACCTAACTTTAGTTGATTGCATATCTTTCTCCAGCTCATGAACAATCTGGGAGATTGGGACACTCAAATAAAAGTACCTGATAGACGGAAGTTGAGGTGACACGGTGATAAGCCCCTTACACTCAACAAATCTCTGGTAGGACCATATCTTCTGGCTCTAGCTAAGAAAATGCAATCACGATTATATCATGACATCCTTAAACATTATTTGAACAAGCTTTAAAAGAAAGTTAATTAATAATACTTATTAAATACAGCTGAAGGCAAAATGGATATCGAGACCGGGTTAACAGGTATCCATAATCAACAACTCAGAATCCGAAGATTCTTCAAACTCAGTGCTAATTCTGATAATGATGAGTCGATGGAAACATCGTGAGACTTAAGAACACAGCTTTACAAATTGAGTACCTGTAAGGCAGCAAACTTGCCCCACTCGCTACATCAATCATGGAAACACAAACAAAAGCAAGGACACTATTTGGTGCTTGGTGAAAATCTATCATCAACAAACTTTTATTGGTTTCTATACTTCCTAGATACCAATCAAAAAACACAATATCAGAAATTAAGATTAATGAATTGTCGGATTGAAATGAATGAAGATCCACCATCCATCAGAGACTTCCTGCTAATCTCTGCCATTTCCTTCACTTTCCTCCTGATCTCACTATCACCATCCATTACACATCTAACGGCTTTTGCTATCTCATTTGCCATCACAAGATCACTTTGATCCCTCCTAGAATCCAACCTCATCTCAACCGCTAATCCCAGTTCCTTCACCATCTTAAAAGCATTAAGCTGCTGTTCTGCATACAAAGGCCATGTCACAATTGGCACACCATACCACAAGCTCTCCAAGATTGAATTCCACCCACAATGAGATACAAACCCCCCAGTTGCTTTGTGGGCCAGGACATCAACCTGCGGCGCCCAATCGCATATCATTCCTCTTCCTCTAATCCTTTCCAGGAATCCTTCAGGAAAAATATCATCATTTATGCTCTGATTACAAACATCATTATCAAGTGGCGAAACGCGCAAGCACCACAAGAAATTGTACTCACTTAGCTCGAGCCCAATCGCGATCTCCTTCACTTGCGGTTGACTAAAGCTCCCCTTGCTTCCGAAACATAGAAAAACTACTGAAGATTCAGGCTGATCATCAAGCCATCTCATGATCTTCTCGGACTGAGCCTCATCGAATTCCAAATTAGCCTGACCCTTAACATCCACCACCGGTCCAACTGTGAACACAGGAGGATTCTGACCACCAGATAACAAATTGAATGCAAATGGCTCCAGCTCAGAGAATGTATTCACAATTATACCATTAACATCATTGAATCTTCTAGCAAGCTTAATTAAAGTAGTATAACCATTATAATTGAACGAACACGAAGGCAAAACAGAAACAGGAACTGGGTTGACAAAACCCGGTATCAACAACTCAGAATCCGAAGATTCAAACTCAGTACTGTTGCTGATCATATGCTCAGTGGCCAGATACATCATGAAATTCAAGAACCCAGCATTGGAAGTCAAGTAGACATAAGAATTCAAACTCAGTTCATTAGCAACATCAATCATGGAAACACAAAAGAAATCAACAACCAACCCTGTAACTCGGACAGAGTCATCGTCATCATGAGACACAATAATCTCTGAAACAACTTTTCTAACATTTGACACCTGACTTTGTACAAACAGAGTGATGAAGTATTCTGGGAATCTCCGAATAAATTCAAGTGGAGGAGGGTCTACCTCAGGAAGATCGATCAGTTTGATTCTTGACTGTGAAGCTGCAGCGATTGATTTGGTGCATGCGTCAACATGTGGGGTTGTGGGCAGCTTCATCACTAGAACAGTGATCGAAATCCGATCATCACGATCAATCAAAAGCTTTGCAAATTCAAGGGTCGATACCAAGTGACCGATTCCTGGTGATGGAATGAAAATCAGCTCTGCCGTTTTCATGTCTGTTGTTGACTTTTGAGTTTTGGTTTCAATATTGTGTTGTGTTGTCTTTTGATTCGCTCGCTGCCTCTAAAGGACAAAAAGTTAATAATTCTATTTTACTTTAACAAATTGTTTTATTTTCAGACAAAGATGATAAGGTTAGCCGGTGATTAAGCCCTTCGGACCCACATCCACGGAATTATAGGTTTGAGTTTCTCTCTCCTCTCTAAATAAACCCTTGTAATATTTCAAAAAATTAAATTGTTCTATTTTCAAATTTTATTACTATTATATTATTATTATTATTATTATTATTATTAGAGGTGTGCAGGATCCAATCCAATCCAATACGATCCATTGGATTGGATCGGATCCAGAGAAGTGATTGGATCAGATCCAGAGAGGTGATCGGATCGGATTGAATCCTAAATTCTAAAATCCATTAGATTGGATTGGATCGGATCGGATCTTGGATTTCCGTTTGAAAATCCTTCGAATCTGCCAATCTGCCTAAAATATTAGGTTTTATTTTTATATTGGGCAATTTATTTTATCCACTATTTTCTAATGTAAAGGCCCAAACAAAATACATTTTCTAATGTTACTATTTTGGGTTTTCTTTATCAATTTCTCTCTAGCCAACAATCCACCATCTTCTTTTCTTCTATTCTTCTTCATCAACATCACGGCTTATTAAGTTTACATTTGGAGCTGATGTATAATGTTTATAAACTTTTTAAATTATATAAAATTTACAAGTTATGTCATATATTTTTTTAATGTTAATTTTATTTGAATTAATTATTAATGTTTAAATAATTTATTTGATTTATTTATTTCAGATTATAACTTTTATATATTATGAATGACTTTATATTAATTCGATCAATCGGATCATATCGGATCGGATCAGATCAGATTGAAGTATTTTATAATCGAATCAGATCGGATCAAATAGTAATTGGATCGGATCGGATCGGATTGTAATTTCTTCGATCGGATCGGATTGGATTGGATCTTGGATCATAACAAATCCATTGGATCCGATTCGCCGCATACCCCTAATTATTATTATTATTATTATCTTCTATTTTACTTAATTAAAATTCAAATTATGCAATTAATTGACTTTTTAAATGACAGGGATGAAAGTTCTATAGTGATTATAGCTATCAGTGCGGTCGGGATATCAATATTTTTCGATATTGAAGTTGTTAGTGATTTAATAGTAAGTGCTTGTTTGGTTGAGTTTTCTATTGTCTCAAACGATCTACAAACGTCTATTTGAGTTTTTTAGAGTTGTTTGGTTAAGCTTTTGAGATTGTCTATTTTAAATTGAATAAATACTAGTAGAATTTAAACTTCTACTAGATAAAAGTTCATAGGGAGGTGCTTCTCCAAATGGATCTTTTTTTTTTAAAGTCTACCAACCAAACAACTATAATTTTTTTTTCTTTTCAAAAACTCTATTTATAATAGATCTACTACAAATAGATCTTTTACTAATAGAGGTTCTTCAAAAATTCAACCAAACAAACTCTAGTCTCTCACACTCACAACTCTCTAACCGAGGACCAGAAGCTCTACTCACGTAGCTTTCTCTTTTAGTCCTGTTGTTCTATGATCTTTGGGATCTAGCTAAGAAAATGTAATCACAATTATACCATGACATCTTTGAACATTTGAACAAATTTAAAATAAAAAAATAAAAATAAAACTCTACCTTAAAAACTATATAAAACTCTATCCCATTTTTCCAGATTTCGTCATACCTTCGTTTTCTCTCCTGAAGAAACGAAGTTATGCTCAAATTAACCCAAAAAATCTCAAGAACTGCTCCAAAAAGATTCTTCAAATCTGGTTAATACAAAATTTAAGTTGTTAAACATCTTATGTTATAGGCTTCTATATAAATAGAATTAGCACACAATAAAAAATTGAAAAAAAAAAAAAAAAAAAAAAAAAAAACTTTTATATTTTACATATAACTCCATTTTCACATTTGTAGTGGGAGTATAAAATCTCACCATCCGTATTTATTAGTATACACAGCTAAATTTCTTATATTGTTGTGAGATCGAGTAATTATTCTAATATATTTCTTTTCTATAATGTGAGAGTAGTCGACAGTAGGTTCCAACATATTCCGGTCTAATTTAAAGTAATAATAATTATATTGATACGTCAAGTACTTTTACTGCAAAACAAGAGTGGGAAATTATTTGGCATCACTAGAAAGAACAATAACAAGTACTTTTATTGCAAAACAAGAGTGGGAAATCAATTGGAATCACTAGAAGGAACAATATTACAATAACTATGCGCTGTTAGGTTGGCATGTGGTGTACCCCTTTCACACGAGAAAATCTTACATGCATCAATCCAATGGGTACATACCATGTGGCAAAGAAACCAAATTTTCTATGCCACATGGCATGCACCCATTGGTTAGGGTGCATTCCATCAAGTGCATGCAAGATTTTTTCCATTCACATACATATATACCATTGAGCTGGTCCGTTCTAATTCTACTCTCTCATAAATCCTAAATTATTTATAATTATTAAAAATAAAAATAATAACAAACTAAACACACCACATTTCTGACCATATCAGAAATTCATATCAATAAATCGTGTGATCGACTCGAATGAAGATCCACCTTGGAGCATAGACTTTCTAGCAATCTCAGACATTTCCTTCACTTTCTTCCTGATCCCACTATCACCATCCATTGCACATCTAACGGCTCTAGCTATCTCATCAGCCGCCACGATATGATCACCGTCATCCTTCCTTCCGGAATCCAATCTCATCTCTACAGATAATCCCAACTCCTTCACCAATGTAAAAGCATTGAAGTGTTGTTCAGCATAGAGAGGCCATGTCACAATTGGCACACCATACCACAAGCTCTCCAAGACTGAATTCCATCCACAGTGAGACACAAACCCTCCAATGGCTTTGTGGGCCAGCACCTCCACCTGTGGGGCCCACCCAAATATCATCCCTCTCCCTCTGACTCTCTCCATGAATCCTTCTGGCAAAACATCATCATTATTGGTGGTGGTGCTCCGACGATCATGTGGTGACGAGACTCGCAGAGACCACAAAAACCTGCACTCACTCTGCTCAAGCCCAGTGGCTATCTCTTTCACTTGTGCTGGACTAAAGTTCCCTGCCGTTCCAAAACAGAGAAAAACCACGGAAGTTTCAGGCTGATCATCGAGCCATTTCAGGATTTTCTGGCGGTCAGCCTCGTCCAAATCGGAGTTAGGCTGACCGTTCAGGTGAAGCAACGGTCCAACCGTGTACACAGTAGGGTTTTGGCCACCGGAAAATGAGTTCAGCGAGTACTGCTCTAGCTCAGAAAAAGTATTCAAAATCACACCTTTGACATCCATGAGCTTTTTAGAAATCTTGATGTATGCAATATAACCATCCTTGTTAAACAAAGCTGGATCCAAATCGGAGACAGGAACTGGGTTGACAAAACCAGGGACAATCAAATCAGAATCCGAATATTGAAACTCATCATCATCATCATCATCACGAGTTGATAGATATAGCAACAGAGACACAAACCCACCACTGAAGGGTGAGAATGTATAACAAGGCAAATTAAGTTCAATAGCAGCATCAATCAAGGAAATCAAAAGCAAATCAACAACCAACCCAGTAACAGAAGACGAAGAAGAATCTGATGACACAATAATATCTCTGACCAAATTCCTGACGTGGGGTGTGTTTTTTTCCGAAAAAACAGAAAAATAACCTTCTGGTGAGGTCCTCAGAAGTTGTGCAGGAGGATAATCTAACTGAGGAACGTCGATGAATCGGATTCTTGGATGAGAGGCTATGACTGATTCAGTCATTGAACTACCAAACGGTAACACTTTCATGAGCAGGACAGTGATCGAAATCCGATCGTCGCTGTCCATTAAATTGCTCGCAAATTCAAGGGTCGGGGCCAGGTGACTGGTTCCTGTAAGTGGAACGAAGATCAGCTCGGCTTTCTTCATCATCTCGCTCTCAAACTTTGATTTTCTTGTATGATCGGTATTGCTTTCATCAACCATTGATCCCTTTATATACATGCATATATATATATATATATATATATATATATATATATGTTGTAGTCAAAGAAATATCAAATATATATATAAAATTGAAATATGGGTGGTGTGGCCGTGTGGGATGCATGGTCCTGCACTGTAGCCCTGGTTTCCTGGTTTCAATATATATATATATGTTGTAGTCAAAGAAATATCAAATATATATATAAAATTGAAATATGGGTGGTGTGGCCGTGTGGGATGCACGGTCCTGCACTGTAGCCCTGGTTTCCTGGTTTCAAAAGAATTTTGATATCACCTAATGGCTAATGTACACCGACACACGGCTTAACGTGGTTTGGTTACAAGAACGTTCATTGAATCATAGTGGACTGCATGCATGTGGTATTTCAATAAATATATATATCACGTGTTACATGCACATTTAATTCATTTGTACCAGAAATATAAACCTTGAGGAAAATACGCTCATTTAACTAATATTAAAGTTAAGCATGAGAAACTCCCTACTTTAACATTTAAATTTATCTAACCCCTCTTTTTTTATCGACTTTAGCCCCTGACTTAACTAATTAAAATACTTCAACCTATGTTTGAACTTTCTGTAGAGAATAAATTCTTCTTATTATTTCTCATAAAATACTTGAAATATATATACAAGATTAACAGTTGGTATCCTAGTTAATAACTGACAACTAATCATAATCCTAGTTAATAAATGACAACTAACCCTAGTTAATAACTGACAACTAATAGTTTGATGATAATACCACCTCTAACTACTGGATAGATAATTACAAACAATTACATAATTAAATATATACAAGATATAATCAGATAACTATGGTGAATCTGAATTAGTATCAGTACGCCCCCGCAAGATGGTGGGCAGGTCAAGGACACCAATCTTGGATCGTAGTAGACTGGACCTGACCGTTGTTTGCGAGAACACTATGAAATAGCATTTGTTCCAAGGAGGATGACATTGATAAAGACACCCTTGAGATGCATGATATGGCCTCTGGAAGGCTTTGCATATGTGTTGGCAAGTGGAGACCACGCATCACAGGCGGTTTGAGCGGAAGCAATAAATTGAATAATTGATGGAGATATTGAATCAAGGATTACATTTAGGAGCAGTTGGTCTTGTCTAGTCCAGATGTTGTGAGCGGGATTAGGTACTGCGATGTCGTTCACTATGACGGCTACTAGCGGGCATGGTTTTTGACCATTAATGAAGCCCATAAGATCGAACCCAACAAATAGGGTATGAAACTGGAGTTTCCATGAGCGATAATTGGTCGTTGTGGGTTTTAATGGGGCTTGAGCAGTAACGTTTATGGAAACAATGGTGTTTGAGGAAGAACCGATCTCATGTGAGGAAGAAGAAGAAGAAGAGATCACGGTTATTGATTGTGAGGAAGAAGAAGCGTTAGGGGCGGTCATGGTGGATCAAAACTCATTTGAGTTAATGATGCTCTGATACCATGTAGAGAATAAATTCTTCTTATTATTTCTCATAGAATACTTGAAATATATATACAAGATTAACAGTTGGTATCATAGTTAAGAACTGACAACTAATCCTAGTTAATAATTGACAATTAATAGTTTGATGGTAATACCACCTCTAACTATTGGATAGGTAATTACATACGATTACATAATTAAAAATATGTAAGGTATAATCAGATAACTATGATGAATCTGGATTAATATCAATACGCCCCCGCAAGATGGTGGACAGGTTAAGGACACCAATCTTGGACGTAGTAGACTAAACCTAAACGTTATTTGCGAGAACATCATGAAATAGCATTTGTTCCAAGGAAGATAACATTGGTAAGGACACCCTTGAGATGCATGATATAGCCTCTGGAAGGCTTTGCATGTGTTGGCAAGTGTAGACCACGCATCACGGGCGGTTTGAGCGTAAGCAATAAATTGAATAATTGATGGAGATATTGAACCAAGGATTACATTCAGGAGCAGTTGGTCTTGTCTAGTCCAGATGTTGTGAGCGGGATTAGGTACTGCAACGTCATTCACTATGACGGTTGCCGACGGGCATGGTTTTTGACCATTAATGAAGCCCATAAGATCGAACCCAACAAATAGGGTATGAAACTGAAGTTTCCATGAGCGATAATTGGTTGCTGTGAGTTTTAGTGGGGCTTGAGCAGCAACGTTTATGGAAACAATGGTGTTTGAGGAAGAACCGATCTCATGCGAGGAAGAAGAAGAAGAAGAGATCACGGTTATTGATTGTGAGGAAGAAGAAGCGTTAGGGGTGGTCATGGTGGATCAAAACTCGTTTGAGTTAATGATGCTCTGATACCATGTAGAGAATAAATTCTTCTTATTATTTCTCATAGAATACTTGAAATATATATACAAGATTAACAGTTGGTATCCTAGTTAATAACTGACAACTAATCCTAGTTAATAACTAACAACTAATAGTTTGATGATAATACCACCTCTAACTACTGGATAGATAATTACAAACAATTACATAATTAAATATATACAAGATATAATCAGATAATTATGATGAATCTGGATTAGTATCAATACTTTCTTCCCTATCTTCTCTCTTCTCTCTTCTCTCTTTCTCTCTTTAACATGATAATAAGTGTTGTTAAGAAACATGCGATGAGTTCTTCTCGTCGAGATGATTTCAACGACATTTTAAGTGTAAATCCAATATTGGTTACCCCTTCGAAAGTGATTCGAAAGTGTTTCACATGATCACGCTGTCACGCTGAGAACAAACAAAGTCTTACACACTAAAAATAATTGATCACAGGCTTGGATGTGTTTGGTAAACTAATTATTTTGAAGTTGCTTTGCTTGAAGGAAAATGTGTTTGACAAAATGACTAAAATAGACATCATTATACAATAAATTGATGCTGAATGCTCCATCAAAAGTGTTCTACATTACACTAAAAATTACACACCGAAAACAAATTAAAGATCACACGCTAAAAATAAAAGATGATTACATGCTAAAAGTTGGCATGTGATGCTTCTGGAAACTTGAAATAGACCAAATCAAGCAAATTAATATAGTTTGAGAGATGAAGAAGAGGAAATGGTATCAAATAGCACTCTTTTTTAAGTTGAATTTCGAGAGTATCACCATTTTAATAATTTAAGTTTAAATGACACAAAATGACTAAAATACTCTCATTTTCTTCTTTTATTACGTTTGTGTCATCCATTGATATATTTTTTTTTAAACCATCCATCAATGGAGATGACGAAAGACCTCCATTGGAGGTCAATATGACCTTCAGTGGAGGTCAAAATCAGCCTCCAATGGAGGTTGAACTCTGTTCGACCTCCAACGGAGGTTTCAATGAAGAAAATGACAAAAAAAAATTGAAAATTTTCATTTTTGTCCAGAAAGTCTCGGAAATTGTAAAAAGTCTCAGAAAAGTATCGGAAACTACCAAAAAGTCTCGGAGGCTATCTGAAAAGTCTCGGACACTACTTGAAAAGTCTCAGAAGTTACCTGAAAAGTCTTGAGAATTAGAAATAAGTCTCGGAAACACCAAAATAAGGGGTCGCTTGTTTTTTCCACTTAAAACTTAATGGGTCTGAATCATAATTATTAAGTTATTTTGTTATTTTTTTTTAAAGTGGTCAAACAACTTAAAAATATCAAAAAACAACTTAAAATAAAAAGTAAAAAATTATAACTTTTCACTTAATTACAAATTACTGAATTACATTAAATACAATCCAAAATCTTTTCTTCCCCCATATATAACATATTTTCAATTTCATCATAATTATATATAATATAGAAATATTTATTTTAATATATTGTTTATTTTAAATAGCTTTAAAAAAAATTAAAAAAAAAAAACCATAATCATTTCTCATATTGGTGTTTAATATCATTATTTTATTATGATATTAGGGTGATATATTTATATATTATTTTTTTAAAGTGTTTTGTGTGAGTTTTTCTATTTCCCCTTTTATTTTTTGAAAAGAAAAAAAAAAAAAAAAAAACTCTTTTCTTTTCTCAGTAAAAATGAAGTTTGTTGGTAATCGAAGAAAAAGATCATGATCATATGTGTTCATATATAATTATTATTATTTTTATATTTTTTTATTTCATATTGTATGTATAATTGTTTAACATGGGTATAAATATAAAATCACTTATTTTCAGACAATTTTACTTTAAAAAAGCAAATGTGTTGACCATATATTCATATGTGAGGAAAAAAAAAAAAAAAAACATGTCATTCAAGTTTATATTTCAGTATTTATTCAGTCTTTAGAAAAATTCAGGATTGTTCAGTCTTCAGACAAAAAAACAAACGACCCCTAGGTCTCGGAAACACAAAAAGCGAGAGACTTATTTTTGTGAGTGTGTTTTAAGGGTATTTTTATCGGATCCACTTAAACTTAAGTTATTAAAACAATGATACTCTTAAAATTACACCTTAAAAAAATATCATTTAAATTTTGAACCGAATGAAGAAAGCCGATAGCGAGCGAGCTGATCTTCCTCTATAATTTTGAATACATTTCTGAGGTAGAGCATTACTCGTTCAACTCATTTATAGGAATGTAAAAGCATGCATTGAACTGTTGTTCAGCATAAAGAGGCCATGCATGTCACAATTGAACGAGTACTGCTCTAGCTCAGAAAATGTATTCAAAATTGCTAATTTTCCCGCATTAACCTGAGGAGCTTCTGATGATCAGTATGAGAATTCCTAGTGAGGTTTTGTGGTGAGTTGAACGTGTGACCTTAATCCTCCGGGACACTAATCCGACTTCCTTGCTGTATAGAACCCCTCCTGTAAAAGAGAAAACACGGTCAGGTTTTTTGTTAGGTGATGTTTTCTGCTTAATTTATCAATTATCATTTTTTTTTAAAAATGATTTTCATATTTTTGGAATCTGAAAACGTGTCGAGAATCATCTGGTCCTTCAATTCTCATTTGGTTAAAAACTATCAATTTTCACTATTTAGAAATTTTCATCTTTTTTGTTGAAAAAATCATGAAATCTTGTCCCTAGCTAGCTACATACTCTTTTCCATATATCAAAAGTGGAGACTGGAGAGGTCCGAGAGGATCTTTTGATTGAGTGGTGTACGTACACTGTTAGAATATTTTATTCCTCGGTCGATAAATCAACCATATATAAAAGATTTTATGTACTTACTTTTTGAATTTGTATTTGAGTTTAAATGTTATAGGCTTCTATTTAAATAGAATTAGCACACAATAAAAATAAAATTAAAAATAAAAAAATTATTTGTATTTTACATGGACCTCTCTTTTCACGCGTGTGGTTAGAGTATAATTGTAGAAATCTCACCAACAGTATTTACTAGCATCAATAGCTAAATTTCTCATAGTTGCTGTGTGGTCTATTTTTTATTTTTTTGTATCTTTTTTGTCCATGAACTGAGAGTAGTAGATATCTTGTGAATTATGATGATAGACCTTAGATATCTTTTGATGATAGACCGTATTTGATTTTAGGAGGTACCAACATATTTTATTCTATTTTTTTATAAAATAAAATAAAAATGAATTTTTTTTTTTTTTATACGTCAAATTTCAAACGGTGTGAGAGATTAGTATTAATTAATATCTTATGCGGATCGGGTTGCAAACTCGCATTTGGGTCGCTTAGACACTCAAAACGGGTGGCTCATATCTTTTGTATATGAGTTCAGAATCGCTATTATAATATGTTTTCAGAAAGCCCAAAACGAGCTCTACATTTCCTGTGAAAGATTTGTAGGAGATCCAAAAAAGGTTGTTTAGTTTGTTGTTCGGAGAGTTTTAGCTTCTTGGGCAACAAGATTTTTTTTTTTTTTCCTTTTTCGCTTAGGATTTATTTGTAGTTTTTTATTCAGGATTCTTTCCCGTTTAGTTGAGAATTTTTAGGAGTTTAGAATATTACGAATCCTTGTGAATTCTGGTGTGTTTTGTTTCTCTATTTATAGATTGTATTAAGGTTTCGAGTTTCTTAGCTTTTGATGAATAAAAAAACCTATTGAATTTTTAGGTTTTTAGCTTCTTGTGCAACAAGATGGTTTTTATTTTCCTTTTTCGCTTGGAGAGTTTTAGCTTCTTGCGCAACAAGATATATTTTTTTTTTCCTTTTTCGCTTAGGATTTGTTTGTAGTTTTTTATTTAGGATTCTTTCCCGTTTAGTTGAGAATTTTTAGGAGTTTAGAATATTACGAATCCTTGTGGATTCTAGTGTGTTTCGTTTCTCTATTTATAGATTGTATTAAGGTTTCGAGTTTCTTAGCTTTTGATGAATAAAAAAACCTATTGAATTTTTAGGTTTTTAGCTTCTTGCGCAACAAGATGTTTTTTTTTTTCCTTTTTCGCTTGGAGAGTTTTAGCTTATTGCGCAACAAGAAGGTTTTTTTTTCCTTTTTCGCTTAGGATTTGTTTGTAGTTTTTTATTCAGGATTCTTTCCCGTTTAGTTGAGAATTTTTAGGAGTTTAGAATATTACAAATCCTTGTGGATTCTAGTGTGTTTCGTTTCTCTATTTATAGATTGTATTAAGGTTTCGAGTTTCTTAGCTTTTGATGAATAAAAATACCTATTGAATTTTCTTGATTTTATCTCTTTTTTCTATTTTATGTGGAATTACAAAATGAAGAATCCTTGTTTGTTTGATAGCGTGTGAGTTCCGCTCCTGTCTACATCAACATCTCTCATTAGTCATTATCCTTTTTTTCTTACTTATATTTTTTATAATCTAATGACACCTAAACTACTTAAGAGAAAATATATTTGTTCACTTTTTTTATGTCTCAATTATATGTCCATATATACGCTTTGTGTATCCTCTCATTTCCTATATTTTGTACTCGTTTTCCATGCAAATACAATGTTTTAATGGTTCAAATAAGTGTGTGCAGATTCTTTTTGATCTAGGGGAGTCTTCAAGCGAAATCAGGGAATTTACAGTTCAAAACGAATGAAGAAATCGGAGGAAAAAAGAGTTTTTCCACAGTACGCTTCGTCTAAGCATACCGCGGCTATGCAAATCATGAACCGCGGATCTTGGCAATATGTCTCCGCTGGTGGCTCCGTCAAAGTGAACCATAGACGGTGAAGCACGAAAGTGGGTAGAGGATTTACACTGTACGTATCGTTAAAGCATACCGCGGAAGACCAATCAGCAAACCGCATCCCTCTCGCAAGAGCCATTTTCTCAGTATGTCCGTCGAAGTGTACCGCGGTCTATACTGTGGAAATGAAAGTCAACACGTCAAAATCTACTTTTTGTCCCCCTTAATTCCTAGCTAAAAAATCTTGGATTTGTCCTTTGTCTCAGATGAGATAAGGGAGGTTCCTTTTTGAAGATCTTCATGGTCTCCACTTCCATAAATGAGTATATTGATGCATGTCTCATATAGAGTTTTGGTAGGACTTTTGGGGGACTATTCACTCACACTTAGAACAACACAGCTGAGAACAAAAATCTCTCAGCAGAAAACTTCTCTCTATCTCTCTAATTTTTTTTGGATAATCAACCAATCTTGGAGCAGCTAGGAGTTGGATTCTAGGAAGAAGGAAGCCATTAGAGCCCAAGCTCTAATGTCAATGAACCGGATTCTCGGATGAGAGGCTATGACTGATTCAGTCATTGAACTACCAAACGGTATTACTTTCATGAGCAGGACAGGTGACTGATTCCTGTAAATTTAAGCATCGGGCCCAGGTGACTGATTCCTGTAAATGGAATGAAGATCAGCTCGACTTTCATCTCTCCCAAACTTTGATTTTCTTATCGATCGAACAAATTGATCCCCTTACATACATATTGTATTGTAGTGAAAGAAATATCAAATATGTATATAAAATTGAAAGAAATTAAGTGACAGCAACATCTGGATGACTGGATTGTGTTGAAAAAGTAAAAATAATGGTGCATGGGTGGTGTGGGATGCATGGTCTTGCAGTGTAGCCCCGGTTTACTGGTTTTAAAAGAATTTCAATATCATGCAAGGTAGCACCATCCAATCCAATATGCTTTGATGACAAGCTCTCAAGAAGTATGCAGTGGTATTTTAAAAATTTAAGAATTTTTCAAGCACTATAACTATTTATCTTAATTTTGTTAAATATTAAGGCATCGAAAAATGGGTAAAATATAGAAAAATTTAAGAAAAATAGTTGTAGTATTTGAAAAATTCTCTAATTTTATTCATATATAGATTTTATTAAACATATCATCTATAAAAAAATTCAGTCATACAAATGGATGTGATTTCATTAAAGTCTTAACCGAAATTAAAATAAAGGATTCCTTGAAAAAACTACCATATATATATATATATATATAGCGTAACAGGAATTTTTTTTTAGGATGGATTAAAATAAAGCTATATAATTAATAGTAAGTGTGTAAGGTCCAACTCCAAAAATATAATCCAGTCCATAATCCAACCACAAACATGACGCATAGTTTGATAGACCCAATCCTGAGAAAGACTCATTTGATTATCCGATAAGTATGTGTAAAGTTTTTAATTAAAAAAAACAAAAAGACAGCAGCTGCTCTATCAAACAGACACGCAGCTGTTTGCTTAGAAAGCAAAGCAGCAGCTGTCGTATGTATATAATTTTTTTATTTTTTATTTTTTTAAAAAAAAAGAGAGAGATGGGGATGAAATAGAGAGAGAGCTGGAAGCCTGGGGAAGTGAGAGAAAGCAGAACAGAATCAAAGACGGAAGAGAGAGCAGCAACAAGGAAGAAAAGAAAGAGAAGAGAAATAAATTGAGGGCGTGGGTTCTGGGTAGAGAGAAGAGAGAAGAGAGATAGAGAACAGCTTTAGAAAGAATGAGAGAGGAACAATACAGAGAACCAAGACAAGACAGAGTTGGTTACAATCAGAAAACAGAGGGTTGAGAAGAGAGAGAGAGAGAGAGTGACTTCAGAGATTAGAAGAAGAAGAAATATTGTAGAGTTGCTTAGATATAAGCTGACAGTGGATTTACAGTACAAGAAAATAGAGAACCCAGCTATGGATCAATACAGATAAGTAATATTTATTTGATGAAGCTTGAAACATGGTGAATATTATTAAATTACATGAATCCTGATCAATAGACTTTTTATATGATTTTAGGGTGGATCAACGAGATGAATACGAAAGGGAGGGAATCCAGTCCTAGAAAGGATTTGAGCATGGAGTACTGTGATCACTAGGTTCGTATAAATTCTTTAGTACGGTGAGATAAGTCACACTACAAATTCTTTAGTATCTTGAGATGAGTCATATGTGACGATAGAATTAGTATTTCATAAATTTAATTAAATCATGTTATGCATGAGTACATATTTCCAAGCATTAAGATTTATCATAATATATTAGCTTTAAAAATATCTTATATGATTTTGAATCTGTAAATATTCGGTAGTTGTGTCCAACATAAGTAAAACAAATTTTCTCTTAATTGAATCATATTTATGATGGGTCATAATCCACGTATTTAAATTGTCCTTTAAATTACAAGGTGGAAAATTTTGAAAAACCAAAGTGATCCTAAAAAGATTTTGTTAGAAACCACCTTGTGATTCATATGATTTTCTATAACGTTTTTTAATAGATTCAGTTTTCAGTTAGCAAAAAAAAAAGGATTTGTATAGGATTCCTTCATTCTCAAGATAGGAGTTAGGGCGGATCTTGTCAAAGTGAACTTAATTCGACAATATTAGAAACTTTCATTAATTGAAATTTTTTCTTTAGTCGGCAAACTTAAACCCCCGTCCGCAACAATATATGGAGAACTTAATCCATTTCCACCCGATAATTGATTGTTTTTTTTTTCCAAAATATGACCCAATAGTTTTTCTTAGCTTTGATGTATGTTGTTTGACGTTGTAACCTAAATTATCAAACAATTTGGTTAAAGTAATACTTTATAAATTATAATAGGGTTAAGCTAAAACAACTTAAATTTGTGATTTAAAATTTTAACTTCATCATCTCAATCATCCATATGCTTTTAATTCAAAAGTTATAAATGCATTCAAATCTTAACAATTGAATTAAAAGCACATGAGTTGTTGAGATGTTGAAGTCAAAATTTTAAATCACAAATTTAAGTTGATTTAACTTGACCCATTATAATATAACACTAGAAATAATAAATTATAGTAGAAAAAAAAATTCATAAAAAAAATAACATAATACTAATTTAAAATTACGAATAACAAACTGAAACACTAACTTGTTTTTCATAAATTATAACAGAGAAAAATGTCTGAATCGAAAAAGGTAAATAAATATTTTTTTTATATTCAATTTTGTAATTGAGATTTTTGAGGCGGCACAGAGAGGATTAATTAAGGGAAAAAATGTTTTTAGTCCCTCTAGTTTGCCCTATTGTATGTTTTAGTCCCTCTAGTATCAGGATTGACCCATTTGATCCTTTTGTTACAATTTTCGTTAAAACATAACCATCTGTCATGTTTAGAGGGTAAAATCACAATAATATCCCTTAAAGTATGACTTTTGACAAATTGACTATTTTATCTTTCTTATTAATATTTAAATTAAAAATAATTAAAATTGAAAAATTGGATTTGGGGATCTCCACCAAATCTAATTTTTCTACTAAAAACATTTTTTCCCATTAATTAATTTGAAAGAGAGAAAATTGGGTCAGAGAGAGAAAGAGAGGGAGAGAATTGGGAGTTGAGACAGGTGAAGGTGAGAGAGAGAAAAAGATATAGAAATAGAATAGATGTTGTCATGCTGACGTGACCCTGATTATAAAGAAGAGAATCAATAGACTCATATTCTAACTCTAGTGCAGTAGTGCTACTATATTGATTAATTCAATTTAATATTAAATCAATTTTATTTTTTTTTTACAAAAGTTGACCAAGCCCTAGCCCGCGTCAGGCCCCACAACCATCTACCCCTATATATATATATATATATATATATATAAAATAAATAAGAATCAATAGACTCCTATTCTAAATCAAATCTGTTTTATTTTATATTTTTGCAAAAAGTTGACTCAGCCCTAGCCCTAGCCCTATTCCAGGTCAGCCCCACAACTGTCTGCCCCTATATATATATAATTGGCAGTTTGGCACTAGAAATATAATCCTGGTTTATTACTTTTGAGGAAAAGGTGCTCATTCGGCTAATATTAATTTTTTGATTGCATTAACATACAGTATGTTTTTATGTTTAAAGATAAAAAATACTCCTATAAACGTTAACTTTGACTAACATAGTGGCCAATTTGATGTATTTTTTAAAAGTAAGAGATTATAGATTATAAAAAAAAAAAAACACATTTAAAAAATTGATGTTTCGTCAAAATTTAGAGACTAAAATGATAATACCCTAAAAAATAAAGGATTACACGTTTAGAAGAAACTATATATAATAATATATATATATTATTTTATTATAATATATATTTTATATATAATATGTTATGTATTATAATATATATATAACATGTTATATATTTTTATTATATATATATTTTATATACATTTTTTGCAATTGAAAATTTCATATACATTTTTTGTAATTGAAAATATAAATTTTATTATTAATTACATTAATTTATATTATATATATATACTTTCATATTTTATTATTATTATCCATAATATATCATGTTATTATAATTGTTTTGTAATTAGGGGTATTTTAGTCAAAATACAGTTAATTTCATTCCATTTAGTTGTTAACCAAACAAAATAATATTGATTTATATACTAATTCTACGGTCCCAACCAAACAAAGGAATTAGATTTTTATTCCTTTCCATTACCATTCTGATTACCATTACCATTCTGATTACTATTTCACTATGGTAACCAAACGACACCTAAAGACTTTGTTTGGGTTTGTTGTAGCTTAAGAAATAATCGCTTATAGTTTTGCTTATAAAATAGCCAGCTTAATAGTAAAGCTAGAATGTATTTGGTAAACTTATTTTGAAATTGCTTTGTTTTTGAAAATGTGTTTGACAAAATAAATAAAATAGACATCCGTATACAATAATTATGATATTGGATGCACATTCAAAAGTCCTTCAAAAGTGTTCTATAAAAATTATATGTCATAAACAAATTAAAGATAAAAGGTTGCACGCTAAAAATAAAAGATTATTACATGTTGAAAGTTGACGTGTAATATTGCTGGAGATTTGAAATAGACCAATTCAAATCAAGCAAATTAATTGATAAAACCCGCAAATCCAACATGTTAAGCAAGCCGCCCGTTTGGCTTCTTCTGTTTAAAGCGAGATTAAGGAATCTACTCCAATTATACTATTATTTTATACCATTACATAAGAAAATTCAGGTAAAGTCCTCGAATATGAAAAAACAAATCATTTTTCATTTGGTGTTTTGACATAATTTGTGAAGGCGAAACCTGTTTTTTATTCAATCATGGACCATACTTTCTAGAAATGTGACAAAAACACACCATATCAAAAGTTCGTATCAATAAATAGTCTCAATGAATTAAAGGAAGATCCACCTTCCAACGTAGACTTTCTGGCAATTACAGACATTTCCTTCACTTTCTTCCTGACCTCATTGTCACCGTCCATTACACATCTAATGGCTCTCGCTATCTCATCTGCCATCACAAGATGATCATCATCACCATCACACCTCCTGGAATCCAACCTCATCTCCACAGCTAATCCAAACTCCTTGACCATTGTGAATGCATTAAGTTGTTGTTCAGCATACAGAGGCCATGTCACAATTGGCACACCATACCACAAGCTCTCCAAGATTGAGTTCCAACCACAATGAGATACAAACCCTACAATGGCTTTATGGGCCAGGACCTCAACCTGTGGAACCCACCCACATATCATCCCTCTCCCTCTTGCTCTCTCCATGAATCCTTCTGGCAAATCATCAACATTGGTGGTGCTGCTGCTCTGATGAAGCGGTGAGGCTGGCAGAGACCACAAAAACCTGCACTCACTTTGCTCAAGCCCAGTTGCTATCTCTTTCACTTGTCTTGGACTAGAGCCCCCTATAGTTCCAAAACAGAGAAAAACGACGGAAGATTCAGGCTGATCGTTGAGCCAGTTCAGGATTTCCAAATCGAGGTTAGGCTGGCGCTTCGAGTTAATCAACGGTCCAACCGTGTACACGGGAGGGTTCCGGCCACCACCGGAAAATGAGTTGACCGAGTACTGCTCTAGCTCAGAGAATGTGTTCACAATTATACCATCGACATCCTTGATCCTTTGAGCATGCTTAACATAAGCAGTATAACCATCCTTGTTAAACATACCTGAAATCAAAACGGAGACAGGAACTGGGTTGACAAAACCAGGGATAATCAGATCAGAATCCGATGATTGAAACTCATGACCATCATGACGTGTTGATAGATACTTCGTGAGACTCAATACCCCGATATTGTAAACGTAGAACAAATAAGAAGGCAAACCGAGTTCAATAGCAGCATCAATCATATGAATGAAAGCGAAATCAACAACTAACCCAGTAACTACACTGACAGAGTCGTCGTCTGAGTACTGAGAGTGGGACGACGACATGATATCTGTGACGATATTCCTGATGTGGGGTGTGTTTTTTTCTGCATAAACAGAGAAGTAACTTTCTGGAGAGGTGATTAGAAGTTGTACTGGAGGAAGATCTACATGATCAACGTCAATGAATCGGATTCCTGTATCCGAATTCGAGGCTTTGAGTAAAGTTGTAAAAGTGGACCGGTCCGGCCCAATTCAATCCGGCACGCCTAGCCCGTTTTTGAAAACGGGCCGGACTTGGTCCGCGCCGCGCCGGTAGGCGGACCGGACTAGGTCCGGCACGTTTTCGGAAATCGTGGCCCGGCACGGCACGTGGACCATTTCCGACGGACCGTGCCGGCGTGCCGCCGGACGTGGACCAATTATTATTTAATTTTTTAATTTTTTTTTTTTTTAAATCAAACGGCCGGACCTTGGGGTCGGCCCGTCGGACCGGTCCAGCGGCAGTCCGCCTGGCTTGGTCCGCCGGCTTGACGTGCCGTGGCAGACTGGTCCGGCGGACCGGACCCCTGTAGCTCGGCACGCGGCACGCCTCCGTGCCGGTCTTGATCCGGCACATCCCCTTCACGGATCGGATCTGATCCAACCCATTTTGCTTGGCAAGCCAAACGGACCGACCCACTTGGGTCTGGTCCATTTTTACAACACTAGCTTTGAGTGATTTGTTAATTGCATCACCATACGGTAGCTTCATGACCAGGACAGTGATCGAAATCCGATCATCGCGGTCCATTAAACTCTTTGCAAATTCAAGGGTGGCCACCATGTGACTGCATCCCGGCAATGGAATGAAGATAAGCTCAGCTTTCTTCATCTCTCAATCTTTTCTGTTTCTAATATATATCTTCCACCAATTCTCCCTCTTATAGTGCTTAAAAAATAATAAATAAAAGGACTCGGTTGGTAATTAATATACTTTTCACATCTGCAACATTAAGACATACATCTGCAATATTAAGGTTATGAATTCAGTCGTGTCTCTTCTTCTAAACTTCGAATTATTTATAATTATTGTAAAAAAAAAAAAAACATAAAATATGTGTCAAATAATCCTTATTTTAGGTTAATGAGACGGTGACTAAACGATAGACCTCTATCTTAAGAATCATTTAATGTTATTTGTTGTAAAAAAATTTAAAAAAAAAAAATTAAAACTATGTCTGGAGTACCGAGTTTTTTTTTTTTTTACCTCCTAACTGAGTTGTCCTACGGACAAACAACCATCCATGGATATTCGTTGGCTCTGCATGAGCCATGTGTCCTTTTTAGCATTTGAGGCTAGTTTGATAAATGGTTCCAAACTTCTCTTTAATTAATTTATAATTTTTAAATCTTTAAATTGAAAATTAAACCATATTTTTCAATTTTATTACGTTATTGTTCGTTGTCATTGTCTTCCCCCACAAACTTTTTAAGTTTTAACATCCAATGTGTGTTTTTGTAAGGCTAGTATTTTTTTTTTTTTTTAACAGCCATAATTTATTGAGGACCAAGAAAGGCCGAGCAAATAAACAAAACACAAACCGGCCACAAAAGAGGCAGAAAAGCAAACACAAACAGCACCTGCAAAGCGAAACCCCTACAACAAAAACAGAAGCAACAAAACAAAAAACAGGGAAACCAGAAACAAAGACGCACACGATTTAGAAACACAAACAGCTCCCTCCAGGCAAAACCCCAATAAAAATGAAAAAAGAAGACCCAGGAAAACTACAAGCTAGTTGTTTACTAAAAATAAATTTCAAGAAATCAATCAATTAATAAGAAAGTGTGTGGAAGACAATTTCAATAACATAAATAAAGAATCAAATCATCTATCAAAAAATGGTGTCTCAATTTATTTCTAGCAAACCAAATTGAGCCATGTGTACACAATTATTTACATTTAATTATTATTATTTTTTAAACATATACACATGGCCCAATTTGCCCGATCAAATCGAACGAAGATCCACCTTCGAGCGTAGACTTTCTACCAATCTTGGACATTTCCTTCACTTTCTTTGTGATGTCACTATCACCATCCATTACACATCTAACCGCTTTGGCTATCTCATCCGCGGAGACGATATGATCACCATCGGGATCCTTCCTGGAATCCAACCTTATCTCTACAGATAATCCCAACTCCTTCACCAATGTAAAAGCATTGAATTGTTGTTCAGCATAAAGAGGCCATACAATTGGCACACCATACCATAGGCTCTCCAAGACTGAATTCCAACCACAATGAGACACAAAAAGGAACTTAAAATCGACATATCCACCGATATATCCATATTTTGAAGGGACCGATATATCCACCGATAGAGAAGAAGTTGGTGTAGATTGTGAAGTTACTATTAACAACTTCTTTTTAAAAAAATTTACCGAATATCCACCGATATCGATAATATCTCTGATGTATCCATAAATTTAGAAGCCTGATATCGATATCGATACCGATACCGATATTTTATTCCTTGAATGACAAACCCTCCAATGGAGTTGTGGGCCAGGACCTCAACCTGTGGAGCCCACCCACATATCATCCCTCTCCCTCTGATTCTTTCCATGAATCCTTCTGGCAAATCATTATCATCATAATTGGTGGTCTGATAATGCTGTGATGATGAGATTCGCAGAGACTACAAAATCCTGCACTCGCTGCGACGCTCAAGCCCAGTTGCTATATCTTTCACTTGTCTTGGACTAAAGCTCCCTGCGGTTCCAAAACAGAGAAAAACCACGGAAGATTCAGGCTGATCTTCGAGCCATTTCATGATTTTTTTTTCCACTCAGCCTCATCCAAATCGGAGTTAGGCTGACCATACAGGTGAAGCAACGGTCCAACCGCAAACAAGGGAGGGTTCCGGCCACCGGAAAATGAGTTGACAGAGTACTTCTCAAGCTCAGGAAATGTATTCAAAATCATAACATTGACATCCTGTAGCCGTCGTGCAAGCTTAACGTAAGCTTTATAACCATCCTTCACAAACAAAGTTGAAAGCAAAACGGAGACAGGAACTGAATTAACAAAACCCGGGACAATCAAGTCAGAATCCGAATATTGAAACTCATGATCATCGTCATCGTGACGAGTTGATAGATACCGCAACAGAGACAAAATCCCAACGATATCTCTGACGCGATATGCTTGAACTTTCTTCCCTCCCTCCACTAATTTTCTTCCAAAAATTAACGATATGCTTGAACTTTCTAATTTACACTAAAAATTACACGGTTGAAATAAACTAAAGACTAAATCAAATAAATTAATCAATAAAAACTGTGAATCCAATATGTTAAATACATATTATCATAACAAAATCATGTTTTTAAGCCAACAAAAAAAAAAAAAAAAAAAAAAAAAATTCAATTTACAGTTAATTTTTTATTTCTTTATTCAGGTTTTGTGTTTCTTCATAGTGGTATGACGACACGATACCGTTGACGTTATTCCTGACGTGGCTGTTGTTTTTTCTGCAAAAACTGAGAAGCAGTAACTTTCTGAACAGGTGATTAGAAGCTGTACTTGAGCCTGGAGGAAGATCTACATTATCAACATCAATGAATCGGATTCCTGAATGCGAGGCTTCGAGTGATTTGTTAATTGCATCACCAAAGAGTTTAATGGATTATCGCGATCCATTAAACTCTTTGCAAACCCAAGGTTGCCAACCATGTGAATATGTGATTATGTGACTGCATCCTGGGTCCTGGCAATGGAATGAAGATCAGCTCCGCAGATTTCTTCAACTAATTCTCCCTTTTAACAGTGTGATATCGGATAGATTCTTCGGGATGTAGCAGGAGTACAGATATCTTCAGGGGTAAATATTCGAATAAGCAATGTTTGATTGGAGTAGGTCTATAGATTCATAATAATCTAACAATTGTCTGATTTAAAACGAAATAATAATAATAATAATAGGGTTAAAATTGAAACTAACCATATAATCGGTGAAGTTTTTATTTTTATTCAGCAGTAGTGTTTTGATTGTTTTTACTAAACTTTCCATTTATTAGACAAAAATACCCTTAATGATTTCTCAATTAAAAACACCGGTCTTCTTAAATTAAACACACCACATGTTTTCTTAAATTAAACACACCAATCTTTTTCAATTAAACACACTATTAGTTTTCATCAATTAAATAAACAACCGTTCCTTTTCAATTGAACACACTACCAATTTTCATCAATTAAACACACCACCATTTTAATTCCCAATGTGTTTAATTCTCAATGTATTTAATCTGGTGTAGAGATAAATTTGTTACTTCAGTGAAAACTTTGGTAAAAGCATTAAAAACATTAATTCCAGATAAAAATAT
Source organism: Acer negundo (assembly GCA_035582765.1). Classification (NCBI taxonomy): domain Eukaryota; kingdom Viridiplantae; phylum Streptophyta; class Magnoliopsida; order Sapindales; family Sapindaceae; genus Acer; species Acer negundo. The sequence goes on from CM069233.1 coordinate 1,347,692, forward strand.
AAGCCCCTTAATTTTTTATTTAAAAGGTACTATTTACTCATAATAATAATAATAATAAACAAATGAGTGAGAGTTGTGGGGGTCTTGCATACGTCCAAATTTCAGACATTCACGTGTATACAATAATTGCGCTTCAATATTTCACATATGTTCAAACAACTTTCCGGAAAATAAAATGTCACGAGCTGACGCAGCGGAAAACACAAAGAATACGACCAACGTCAATATTCTGTAAATAACTCTAGAATCCACCAGAAAAAGAGAGAAATAACTCTGAATAATTTTATTGAATCAAAAGGTAATGAGTCTTTCGGCTTACAAGCATATTTAAAGCAAAAACTCTAACCCTAATCCTTGTTAGACAAGAAATGGGGGCTAATTAGCAAAATTACCAAAAATAGAAAAATTGAGATAATTACGGAAATAAATACTACTAACGACCATAATCAAGCCAGAATTGACGGTAGATGATTCTGACTTTTCAAACTCAAATTATGATTAAAAATGAAACTTTCCTAAAATAGCAAAAATAGCAATTACGGGGCCTAAATGATGGAATTTGGCTGAAAAAGGACGTGCCTCACCGCCAAAGGCTGTGACTCGAAAATATCTCGTCCATACGCTTTAGGTGAAGTCACTTAGCCTTGAATTTAAGATGGTCCCTTAAAGCCATGTACGAATCTGCCACTTGTTCTACATCACGAGCTCACTTCCAATAATTCAAGAAAGAGACAACTTTGATTCACAACCACATCTAGCTAATACGTACCTTTAATTAATTAATTAATATAAATATAAATATAAATATAAATATATAGGTAGTGCTAACATGTGCCCTTAGGTTTGGTGTACAGGATAGGATAGAATTATTTTTATGAGATAGGATATGATGGGATTGGATTGGATAGGATAGGATTAATTTTAATATTATGATTTGTTTGGTGAAATATATGATAAAATTAAAAATAGAGTAATCATGTGTTTGGTGCAACATATGATAGGATTAAAAATAGACGAATAAATTACACACATCTCCCCTGTTTTAGTCAAATTTAACAAAAAGAAGGATTTTTTTTGTCATTATAATCAAGTTTTTAATATTTTGTTTATAAAAATAAATAAAAAATAAAAAAGATATATTAAGATCCAATTGTATCAGGAAAGATGAAGAGGCTGATACAGTTGGATATTAAAAATAATATATATATATATATATATATTTTTTTTTTTTTCTCTTTTGTTCTTTTCTATTTCCCTGCTGTTTTTGTTCTCTTTGATGCTGTTTTTTTTTAAAAAAAATAAATAAATAAAAAATAAAATTCCAGATCTCATCCTCCCCAAACCGGTCTTCTTCTCTCTCTCAACTTCTTCTTCTTCGAATTTCTTCTTCTTTTTTTTTTTAGAGAAGAATTTCTTCTTTTTCTTTTCTCATTTTATTTTCTCTTCTTGTCCAGTTGTCCCCAATCCAGTCTTCATGTAGCCCACATCATTTTCTTCTTGTTTTGATCTTTATTTTCTCTCAAACCTTCAAATTAAATCCAAATCTTTATTTTCGAATTTCTCTCAAACGTCAAACCTTCAAATTTCTTCTTTTTCTCTTTGATCTTTATTTTCTCTCAAACAACCACTTCGGCGAAGAAGGAGAAGAAGATGATGATGCTGCCCGATCTTACTTCTAGCTCCAACTAGTTGAAACGAAGATGATAGGGTGTTTATGTAATTAAGACAATGGGAAAGAAATGAATCCCATGAATTTGGTTGGGATTAATTAGTCCCATTGCAGTGGGATAAATCAAGTAAATGGGATAAATTTTATCCTATCCCATTATCTGGCCAAACATGGGAATCAGACTAAATATAAGCCAATTCTCATCCCATCCCAGCTGCCAAACATGGTCTTAAGGTACAGGTTAACAACTAAAATTTTATTCCAAAGGTAAAACATTTATTACAAATATATATTTATTGCATTGACCAAGACAATAGATGTAATTAATATTTTCTTTTTTCGAAATTTTTTTAGTTGTTAACCTAGCTCAAGTTAAAACTACCAAATATATATATATATATATATATGTATATATAGAGTAATTTTTCAATGTTGAATTTCTTGTACGGAATCGTCGATTGTTACTTATAGCTACAGATATTGATTGGATTACCAACTATAGCAATCCAATAACTGTAGCAATTAACGTTCCGTACATAAAATCCTACACTTGAAAATTTTCGTGTATATATATATATATATATAGAGAGAGAGAGAGAGAGAGAGAGAGAGAGAGAGAGAGAGAGAGAGAGAGAGAGAGAGAGAGAGAGAGATACTAATGAAAAAACAATAACAACACACCATACATAGCTACTAATGAAAAAACAATAACAACACACCATACATACCGATCAGAAATTCATACCAATAAATTGTCCAATCGAATCGAATGAAGATCCACCTTCCAACATAGACTTTCTAGCAATTCCAGACATTTCCTTCACTTTCTTCCTGATCTCACTATCACCATCCATTACACATCTAACCGCTTCGGCTATCTCATCTGCGGAGACAATATGATCACCATCTGGATCCTTCCTGGAATCCAACCTCATCTCTACAGATAATCCCAACTCCTTGACCAATGTAAAAGCATTGAAGTGCTGTTCAGCATAATGAGGCCATGTCACAATCGGCACACCATGCCACAAGCTCTCAATTATTGAGTTCCAACCACAATGAGATACGAAGCCTCCTATTGCTGTGTGGGCCAGGACCTCAGCTTGTGGGGCCCACCCCCGTATCACCATCCCTCTCCCTCTAACTCTCTCCATGAATCCTTCTGGCAAATCATCAACATCGGTGGTGGTGCTCTGATGATCATGTGGTGGTGATGATGAGACTCGCAGAGACCACAAAAACCTGCACTCACTTTGCTCAAGCCCAGTTGCTGTCTCTTTCACTTGTGCAGGACTAAAGCTCCCTGCAGTTCCAAAACAGAGAAAAACCACGGAACATTCAGGCTGATCGTCAAGCCATTTCAGGATCACGTCCAAATCAGAGTTATTATTAGCAGGCTGACGCTTGATCAGGTTAAGCAGCGGTCCAACTGTGTACACAGGAGGAAACCGGCCACCACCGGAAAATGAGTTGACCGAGTACTGCTCTAGCTCGGAAAATGTATTCGCAATTATACCATTGACATCCTGGAGCCTTTGAACAATCTTAAAGTAAACTTTATAATCATCCCTGTTGAAAAGACCTAGAGGCAAAACGGAGACAGGAACTGGGTTTACAAAACCAGGGACAATCAAGTCAGAATCCGAAGATTGAAGCTCACGATCATTATCGTAACGAGTTGATAGATACCGAAACAGAGATAAATACCCAACGCTGACTGGTGAGAATGCATAACAAGGCAAATTGAGTTCAATAGCAACATCAAACATGGAAACAAAAGCCCAATCAACAACCAACCCAGTAACTCGGACAGAATTATTAGACGACGAAGACGACGACACAATTATATCTCTAATGATATTCCTGACATGGGGTGTGTGTTTTTCTGTAAAAAGAGAGAAGTAACTTGCTGGTGAAGTCATTAGAAGCTGTGATGGAGGAAGATCATCTACCTGAGGAAGATCAATGAATCTGATTGATGTTGAATGAGAGGCTGCAGTACTCGTTCTGAGTGATTTGGTCAATTGATCATTACCAAAGGGTAGCTTCATGACCAGGACAGTGATCGAAATCTGATCATCGCGGTCAATTAAACGTCTTGCGAATTCAAGAGCCGGTGCCAGGTGACTGGTTCCTGGTAATGGAACGAAAATCAGCTCTGCTTTCTTCATTTCTCTCCCTGCTCACAGGTTTTTTTTTTTTTTTTTTTTTTTTCTTTGTCAATCTTTTTAAGACCAAAATGTATATAAAGTTCGAGAGACACAAAGATTCCAACTGGCCAATCAACACGTTGACGATGACAATTAAATATAGGCTATGTTCGGATCAAATTTTCTCCAGAGCACACAACTTATAGTATACTTATAACATAAGTGCCACATCATCCATTTTTTAAATTATCAACCAATCATCAACCATAACTGGCTATATGCACATGGTAAAAGTGATGACGTGACCCTTTTGCTATAAGTGTATTATAAGTTGTGTGTCTACCAGAGAAAAACTGATTTTCGGATTGCTTTAACTTAAAAAGATAATGAGTCATAGTTTAATTAAAGAAATAGGACCTGCCTTATTGTGTGTTTGGTACGGCTATCGTAAAGATTAAAAGCGCTTCTTTTAATGCTAAAAGTTGTTTTAAAGTTTTTTTTTTTTTTTTTTTTTTTTTTGTTTGGTAAAATTTAAAATAGTTTTTTTAATAAATAAATTGTCTAAATTATATTTTATAAAAGTTATTTTATATCTACTAGGACTCTATTATATTCTAAAAAGTTTTTTGTTGAGCTTTTTTTACAACATATGATTTGTTTCAACTACCCTTTATAAATTTTATATATTCTATCATACAATTCTTTCATTTGTCAACACGTTTTTTTGTAATTTAAACAACCAAAAGCCTTTTAAAAAAATATATTAGCAACATTTTTTTGTGATCTATACAACCAAAAGCTTTCTTTATTAGAAACTCACTCATTATAAATTCTATTTGAAAAACCATACCAAACACATCCTAAAGAAAAGTAGATATGCTTATGCTTTTGATAAATTTGAGATCCCTTAATGGTACGTTAATTTCAACTAGAAAGTACCAAAAAATTATTTTTATAGTTCTATTAATAATTTTTTAATTAAAAAAAAACCTTATTAAAAAAAATTAAAAAATTAAAAAATCCAAATTTTTTTATTATAATTAATCACAGAAAAAAATTGACAATAGAAATAACTCAATTTAGGACTTATAATCTCAGTGTTGTAACTAAGAGTGTGTTTGGTAAAAAGGAAAGAACATAGGAAGGATAGAAAAATTTGAAGATATAGAAAACACGAGAGAAAAAAAGGAAAATAATTTTCCTTTAAACTGTTTGGTAAGCATAAAGGAAAAAAGAGATCTTTTCTTTCCTTTGTTTGGTATTGTTAAAGAAAAGACAAAAGATGGAAAATCTTCTTTATCAATTTTACTATTTTACCCTTACATTATAGTCTATAGTTATATATTTTTATATTTAATAAATAAATACAATTTAAATAATATTGAATCCAACTTTTTTTTTTTTTTTTTACAAAATGACTTCAAAAAATTTAACCTATTATATATATAAATTAATACATTATGTTTTACTAGTTATTTAAAAAAATAAATTTAAAGTTACTTTTTCTAGTTGAACAATATGTTTTAAAAAAAAAAAAATGTTTGGATTTTGATTTTTTATTTATTTTAGGTGGGATTTTTTTGGGTAAAGTTATGTAGTCACAAATTAGCAAAATGCATAGAATGATTTTAGTTGCTCCCACTTTGGGTTAGTATATCCTAAATTTTATATATATATATATATATATATATATAGTAATACTAGATATCAAAACTTTTCAATCACAACCCATGTTCCAGTTGATATGTCAATTGGCGAGTAGATATATAAGTAAGTGAGATAAATCATTATTAATGTGTATCCACTTATTAATTGACATATCAGCTGCCACATGGCTTGTAATTAAAAAGTTGTAATAACGGTTGTGATATCTAGCATTACTCATATGTATATATATATATAACCAACAACACAAGTCAAATATTCACTGGAGAGAGCTTTAATATATGCCAACATATCAAATTAAACAAATTTTCTTTTTATTTTCTTTTTATGAGGATAAAAAAAAAGGGAAATTTTGTAATTTCAATTAAACCAAAAACCAATCCCTCTCTTCTCTCTATTTTCCTCCCACTTTTGGGAGGATTAAAATTGTGGATCCCACCAAAAAAACTTTCCTCCAATTTTTCTATTAATACTAAACACATACTTTCCCATTTTTTTTTTCCCCATTTTCCCTCCACCCTTTTCTTTCCTCTCCCTTTCCATCCCTACCAAACATACTCAAAAATCAACATAATCATGTTACATAAGACAAGATTAAAAAATATATATAACTATTATAATATTTTGGAATTGAGTGAGGGGGCATAACTTAAACCCACGGCATCCGCAACTTTCCACTGAGTAAATCTTATCTTATCAATAAAGCAAGATTATTGATACAGTAACAAAAAATAAAAAATAACTGAAGAAATTATTCTACTTTATGTCAGAAGACTCAAAACCTTTATTCATTTAACACCAGAAAAAAAAAAAAATGATTTACATGGAAAAAATATTCGATCTCCAATGGAGCAGAATAACACAAGCACAGTAACAAACATTAATTAAATTTCATACTAAAACTTATTAAGATTCGGCCGACAAAATATTTTGTCATAAAATATCAATTTCATTGGAGGCGCTTAGAATGTCTTCCCTTTAGGGGTGGGTGTTTTCGCATTGGGTTGGGTTGAAAATTTTTAAACCCATCTAACCCAATGTAAATTTTAACCCAACCCAACCCAACCTAACCCAATGTTTATCAGGTTGGGCTTTTTAAGGCCAATAGAAAAAATATATCTTAATTCAAATTTTGTTATATCATAATTCAAATTTAAAATAATTTTTCACCCTAATATTATATCACATGGAGTTTAGATTTCTTAAAAGCATCAAAATCAAATGACAACATATAATACAAATTGGTTAAATATTTGTTGCGTAATTTAAAAATAAAAATATAACAATTTATCCAACTTGAAAAGTCTCCATCTAAACCTTCTATCCATTTTACAATTGTAATCACTTCATCAAATATCTCGTGGTTGGATAATCTATTATTTATTTCAACCAACATAATAGTTTGAGTTTATATATAATTATTAGACCTTTTTTTTTTTTTAATAAAATTGGACTGATCTAAGGGGAAAGAGCATCACAAGCAATCATATGCTGAAAAACTCTTAGACAGTATCCATATATATAAAAGATAAAAGAAAAGTAAATAGACTTAGACTTTTTTTCTACCAAATTCTTAATCCAATCCTAAGAAGAAAAAAAACATTTTAAAGTATAATCAAGGATAATACAAAAGATGAAGATAATATAATTGCATATTTTTAATAAATGTATTATATATTTATGGTATAAAAATATTTAAATTTATGTATTTATATTTGTCATTTATAATATTATAAATGGTGCAAAACTAAAATTTTTAAATATTTTAAGAAATGAGATTTCATAATAAATCTAATAATAAATAAAATTATTTAATTTATTTATTTTTTATTTATGTCGGTTGTCAGGTTGGGTTGGGTTATATTTTACTAACCCAACCCAACCCAATTTTAAAAGCAACCCAACCCAATCTAGTCATAGATAACATCTTAAAATTTGACTTCACTTTCCTTTTTGATCTGGTGTGGATCCAATTATCTTCATTTAACACGTAATCATTTTCTTGTCACATGGGATGTACTTGATGATGTATAGAGTTTGAAGCATAAATATATGTCATAAAATAAATAACAACACATCTTATTAAAAATTAAAATCAATATACTTTCCCATCGAAACGAATGAAGATCCACCTTCCATGAGAGACTTCTTGCTAATTTCTGCCATTTCCATGGCTTTTTTCCTGATCTCATCACTTTGATCACCATCCATAACATATCTAACAGCTTTCGCTATCTCCTCCGCGGCCACAAGACCTCCATTATCCTTCCCGGAACCCGACTCTATCGCTGCAGCAAGTCCCAATTCCTTGACCATCATAAAAGCATTGAACTTCTGTTCTGCATACAGAGGCCACGTCACATTCGGCACACCACAACACAAGCTCTCCAAGATTGAGTTTCAACCACAATAAGATACAAACCCTCCAATGGCATTGTGTGGCAGGACCTTCACTTGCGGAGCCCACCTACATATCATTCCTCGTTCTCCCATTCTTTCCGGGAATCCTCCCGGAAAAAGATCTGGATCATAATCATCATGGGTATTTGTGCTCTGATGCAAGCCTGAGACTCGCAGAGTCCATAGAAACCTGTACTCACTTTTCTCCAACCCAGTTGCTATCTCTTTCACTTGTTCAGGACCAAAGCTCCCTCCCATTCCAAAACATAAAAACAACACTGAAGATTCAGGCTGATCATCGAGCCATTTCAGGATTTTTTGGCTCTTTTCCGAATTAACCAGGTTAGCCGGATGAACCTGGAGATCCAACAAAGGTGCAACCGTATGCAAGGGAGGGTACGAGTTTTAGCCACCGGAAAATGAATTGAGTGCATATGATTCTAGCTCAGAAAATGTATTCACAATTATACCATTCGCATGCTTCTTGAACGTAAATCATATAACTATCCTTGTTAAAAAAACTTGAAGGCAAAATGGAGACAGGAACTGGGTTGACAAAACCAGGGAGTGTTACCAACTCAGTATCCGAAAAAGATTGAAATTCAACACTACCCATCTGATCATGATCATGGCGCGTTGACAGAAAAGACATTAGAGACAAGAACCCGATATTGGAAGCCATGAATATATAACAAGGCAAAGCGAGTTCAATAGCAACATCAATCATTCCAAGGAATTCAATATCAATAACTAACCCAGTAACACGAACAGAGTCGTCATTTGAGTCAAAGTCAGACACAATATCTTCAACGATTTTTCTGGCATGGGGTGTGTTATTTTCTGTGAAAACAGAAAAGTAAGTTTTCGGAGAGGTCATCAGAAGCTGCAGAGGAGGGTCTGCTTCAGGAACGTCTTTGAATCAGATTCTTGATTGCGAGTTTGCAGTTAGTGATTTTGTGTTTATTCCATGATCACCACCACCAAAGGTAGCTTGATGAGCAGGACAGCGATTGAAATCCGATCATCGCAATCGATCAAACGCTTTGCCAATTCAAGAATTGGTAACAGGTGACTGGCTGCTTTCTTCATTTCTCACACTCTCTCAGGATTTTATTTTATTTTTTTCCTGTGCTTCTGTCATTTTTTTTTCTTTATCAATCTTTTAAAGACTAAAATATATATAAAATGTGGTGGGAAAGGGAGAATGATAAAGAATACAATTGTCTAGGTACAAATCGACAATTGTCTTTCTTTCTTACCAATTCTACAATTAATAAAAAAAATTGAAAATCTATAATTATGTTATGAAAATACAATATAAGTGAATGTCCAATCCCACAATGTAACTTGTGATCCTTTACCTTCCTCAATTTATTCTCTAGTTTATGGTACCATTTACTCTCAAGTTTATGGCTCCATTGATTCTCAAGTTTATTGCTTGCGTCTTTTCATTTGTAACTATTACATTGTGAGCCTATAAAATAGAGGTCTCACCAAGTTGTAAATACCATTGAGAAGTGAATAAAATATCATATTTATATGTCATCTATCTCTTGATTTCTTCTTGTGTTCTTGTGTTCTTACTATTAAGTTTATTTCACGTTATCAGCACGGCGTAGCTCTGATCAGGTAAATATTCTTCTTTATTCATTCCATTTACACAAGGTATGAAAATGTTGTAATTTGTTATTAACTCACTGCAATAATATTCATTATTTTTCATATTACAAAATATCATGGATTTAACATGTATATTTTTACCCTTACATACTTTATTATAGTATTTGACATATTTATGTTTATAAATTTCTAATAATCATTTTTTGATTTAGCCAACTGAATATGTCGAACATCACAAAACTTGAATTTGCTGCTCTTGATATTTCTGGTGACAACTATCTGTCATGGATTCTTGATGCTGAAATTCATCTTGATGCTGAAATTCATCTTGATGCTAAGAATCTGGGAGAAACGATTAAAGAAAAAAATGAAGCATCTTCAAAGGACCGTGCTAGAGCAATGATTTTCCTTCGGCACCATCTCCATGAAGGGTTGAAATCTTAGTATCTTACTGTCAAAAATCCATTTGAGCTTTGGACAAATTTAAAAGAGAGATTTAATCACCAGAAAACGATGATACTTCCAAATGCTCGTTATGCCTAGATGCATTTACGATTACAAGATTTCAAATCGGTCCGTGAGTATAATTCTTCATTATTTAAGATTGTCTCTCAATTGAAATTATGTGGAGAGACAATAACTGAACAAGACATGTTAGAAAAAACATTTTCTACTTTTCATGCCTCGAATTTGCTCCTGCAGCAGCAATATCGAGAGCGTAGATTTACCAAATATTCTGAGTTAATTTCATGTCTTCTTGTGGCTAAGCAAAATAATGAGCTTTTGATGAAAAATCATCAATCTCGCCTAACTGGAACTGTAGTATTCCCAGAAGCGAATGCTAATTCATCAAATAATCGTGGCGGTTATCGTGGCCGTGGCCGTGGTCATTCACAAGGCCGAGGGGGTCATAATAAGAAGTCTAAATCAAACCACCAGAAGTGGAATAACAATGATGAAAAACAGGAAAAGGAGAAAGTTTTTTAAAACAAACCCTCTAAACATTTTGTGGAACTTTATCAAGCATCATTGAAGGCAAAAGGAAAAGAGGTGGAAACAAATTTCATTGATCATGATGAGCCTGTTGACATAACTCATCTGAACGTTTCAGATTTCTTTGAGGACCCAAATGGAAATATTGGCCACTTGATTGGTGATGGACATGTTAATGCCAATTAGCATGTTTGATATTATTTTTCAGTGTGTTTTTCATTATGCTTTTGGTGTGTTGCTAGTACTTATTTATCATTATGTTTAAGTGTTTTTCACTATGTTTAAGTTTGTTTTTGAGTGTTCTAGCGTATTTTGAGTGTGATTCTAATAAAATTTCCTACAATGTGTGCTTTTAAGGGATAAATTTGTCTTATTATTTAGTTTGTTTTTAAATGAAGTTTGAGTTTTATTTTCAATTATTTCTTAATTAAATTGTAATCTCCTCAAAATTTATTTTATATATATTTATATTAACTTAAGTTTATATATGTGAAGATGGCTTCGGATCATACTAATGATTTGAACAATCGAAAGATGAATGATGGAGATTAATGTTTTGTAGATAGTGCCACAACGCATACAATCCTTCGAATCAAAAATTATTTCACTCACTTAAAATTAGCTAAAGCTAATGTTAACACAATATCAGGTACTACAAACCTGATAGATGGCTCTGGAAGAGCAAATATTTTGTTACCAAATGGGACAAAATTACAAATTAATGATTTATATTCTAGCAATTCCAGAAGAAATTTGCTAAGCTTTAAAGATATCCGTCTTAATCAGTACCACATTGAGACTACTAACGAAGATAATATAGAATACCTTTGCATTACTTCTATTGTATCATGCCAGAAGCAAATACTAGAAAGATTTTTTGGACTTTCTTCTAGGTTATATCAAACTACCATACGAACTATAGAAACAAATCTTGTATTAAGCCAGAAGTTCAATGATCCAAAGACTTTTATGCTTTGAAATGATAGACTTGGTCACCCAGAATCAATTATGATGCGGAGAATTGTTGAAAACTCACATGGACATTCTATAAAGAACCTGAAGATTCTTTTGTCTTCTGATAACCCATGTGCAGCTTGTTCTCAAGGCAAATTAATTACAAGACCATCCATAACAAAGGTCAATTTTGAATCTCCAAGTTTTTTGGAAAGAATTCAGGGTGATATTTGTGGACCCATTCACCCATCTTGTGGACCTTTTCGATATTTCATGGTTTTAATAGATGCGTCAACTAGGTGGTCACATGTTTGTTTGCTCTCTACCTGTACTGTTGCATTTGCAAGACTTCTTGCTCAAATTATTAAATTACGAGCACAATTTCCTGATTATCAAATTAAAAAAATTAGACTAGATAATGCAGGTGAATTTACATCTAAGGCTTTTGATGATTATTGCATGTCAATCGGTATTGATATATAGCATCCTGTTGCACATGTCCATACTCAAAATGGTTTGGCAAAATCCTTAATAAAACGTCTTCAATTAATTGCCAGACCTTTGCTTTTAAAATCAAAATTACCCGTTTCTTCATGGGGACATGCAATATTACATGATGCATCGTTAATTCGTATTCGACCGACTAGTTATCATAATTTTTCACCTTTGCAACTTGTACTTGGCCAACAACAAAATATTTCTCATTTGAGAATTTTTGGTTGTGCTGTTTATGTTCCAATTTCACCCCCACAAAGGACAAAAATGGGTCCTCAACTAAAACTTAGAATTTATGTTGGCTATGATTCTCCTTCAATAATTAGATATCTTGAGCCTTTAACAGGGGATATTTTCACCGCAAGATTTGCGGATTGCCAATTTGATGATTGAGTTTTTCCGTCGTTAGGGGAAGAAAAGATAAATAAACGACGTGAACTTATATGGAATGCATTATCTTTATCTCAGTTTGATCATTGAACAAATCGATGTGAACTTGAAATTCAAAGGATTATTTAGTTGCAAAATATTGCAAATCAAATTCCAAATGCATTTATCAATTCAAAGATAATAGTAAAATCACATATACCTGCTAAAAATGTCCCAGCAAGGGTTGATGTCCCTGAAGGACAATCAGATAAGGTAAATGAAATTAAACCACGCTTGAAGCCTGCTAGACCAATTGGTGCAAAAGACTTAACTCCAAGGAAAAAGAGAATACAAATAAAGCTTCAAAATAAAAGTGGCTCTCCTGAAGAAGCCATCATCGAAAATAAGACAGAAAAAATTAATAGATCTGAAAATGATCAAATTACTCCCGAAGAAGTATATGTACCAACAACTAAGGAAATACAAAATTCCCCTGAATAGGAACAAAATGATCATCTAGATTTACAAAATAAAGAAATTTTAATCTTCCCAGATGAGGCTCATGAACGAATCTCAATAGATTATGTTGGTTCTAAGAAATTCATGGATCGAAGTAATATTAACATTGATGATAAATTTGCATTTGCTGTCGCTCTTGATATTATGAATAATGATGAAGATGTTGAATCAACAACAGTGGAAGGATGTCGACATAGAAAAGATTGGCCAAAATGGAAAGAAGTAATACAAGCAGAACTAAATTCACTCGAAATACGTGAAGTTTTTGGACCTGTTGTCTTGACGCCTGAAGACGTCAAACCTGTCGTGTATAAATGGGTTTTTGTTAGAAAGCGAAATGAGAAAAATGAAATTGTGAGATACAAAGCACGACTCGTAGCACAAGGTTTCTCGCAAAGACCAGGTATTGACTATGAGGAGACTTATTCCCCAGTGATGGATGCAATCACATTTTGATTTTTGATTAGTTTAGCAGCCTCAGAAGGGCTTGATATGCGTCTTATGGACATAGTAACAGCATACATGTATGGTGTTAGGAAAAATACCAAAGAAGTACACGCAACGGAAGCGATACTAAAAATTAGATTTAGTGACTTTTAAAAAATTTTCCTTTATGAACCTTAAACCCTTTAATTAATTAAACATACATATACAATAACAAAAAGTAGAATACCTTTTGTCGCGTGATCCGATTGATTTACGTCGATGGTAATCCGCAAGATCTTTAATCCTAGCACGAACGTGGATCACCTAGGAGCGTGGTCTCCCTTTTCTTTGAATTGCAAACCTGTGAATGGACAAAACAAACTTTTCTTTTCTTTGTTAGTCACAAAAACAATCAAAAGAATGACTAAGATTATTTCGGTCACTTTTGAGTTCTCAATCTAATGATCGAAACTCGCGTGAACCTAGATCGATATCGTATACACAAGCTTATTGATGAATAAGCAAATAGTATACTATCAAAGAATAATCTAACACTCCTTTTTGCTTTAGTAGAATAAAAAGCTTTCTATGAATTGAGAAGAAGAAGAAATTTGTATCATGAACCCATATCTTGGTGGCCGAATTCTATACTTGTCAATATATAGGTGGCCTAAGTTTGCTTCTTCTTTTCTTTTATTATTAGGGTTGCCGAAATCCTAACCTAGAAATAACTAGGGTTGCCGAAATCACATGCCCACCATAGGCTTATGTTGCACCCTAATTTCCATCTAGTTTTTAAGACATCAAACCCTAATCCAACTCATAGATCTTTTATTCTTTTATTTTGACTAAATAAAAAAAGACTTCTTATTTGATTAAATAAATAAAACTAATTATTTATTTCCTTATCAAACAAGTCTTTTAATTTTACTTTTAGGAAATATATTTCCTGATTAGAAAAGATTTGTTTCTTTAATTAAACAATTAATTAATAAATTAATTAATTCTTATTTAATTAAAACAATGAAACAAAATAATATATTAGGTTAAACTAACCCTTGCCGCCCCACTTAGAGTAAATGAGCCAAAATATTATTTTCTTATTTCATTTAATCCATTGGACTTTAAATAAAAAGCCCACATGTGAACCAGACCCATTCTTACTAAAAGAAACAAGCCCACATGTCTTTCATTAATATATTAATATAATTGAGCAGCCCATTACTAAAATAATGTGCAAATTATATTCTTAATATATTAAATGCAATTCTAAATGGACCCTTACGTTGGTCCGGTAGAATATATCAAGTGATCCATGCAAGTCCGTGTGGATTGGGGATCTTGACGGGCCATCTAAGTTTAAGCTTCAATAGACATAACCTAATCACAATCAACAAATGATTCACTTAGGTCCGATCCATTAATTTTAACTCATTCCACTAAAGAGCTAAAACTGAACTCTTAAATAAAGATAGAAAAGGAAGATGCTCCTCATTCATACCCTAGACAATCATATTAAAGATAGTGTATCCTCGTGATTAATATCAGTAATCGCCAAGAGTTCATAGACCGCCTATAACTCTCCAAGTTACCATATTTACTCATATGACCACGTTTTGAACTTGGATATTTTGACTTGTCCAGAAGCCATGTTTTCAATAGACACTATCGAAAACTCAACGTTGAGATTTAATATCCAATTACCTCAAAACATCCATATGATGATATTATACTCTCATTTAATTAAATGGAGCCACGATGTCCATATCTATAAATGAAGTCCTCTATCGATTAACAAATGAATATCACCAAACTATCGAGGATAGACTATGCGATATAATCGTACTCATTGATAACTCAAATGATATCACTTGCAACCATAAGTCCATCATTTATCTCAGGATTAAGATAGACTCTCCGATTGTCCTGATAATGAAAAGACTATTATCTATTGACGGTTCTAGATAAAGCTTTTCATTGTGATCCAGTTCAATGCACCCAGTGCACTAGATCCTTTTGCTCGAAGACACTCCGATGATTTTAGACTCATCATATCTCATTTGATCCCACTCAAATGCTAGCAAAAGAATTCTACAATTTTAACAAGATAAAGGTGCCCAACCTTTAACTTAAGTTGTGAACATTATTCAAGACTAACTAAAGAATTGTGTCTACCACATACATATCCAGATGTAAGAACAATTCTTCTTTTCCCATAGTCTTTAGACCTTATGATTATTTACTTTGACAATTATAATATTAAACTATAAATGCTATATGATTTGTTAAACCAGAAATCACTTTATTAATATGAAAAAGATTGCCAATTACAACATTACACTCTTGCTATTGAGCATAATCCTAACATATGGATCTATTGATAGTGATATATATATATATATGAAAATCCTTGAAGGATATAAAATGAATGAAAATTTAAAACATAGAAGCTTGTATTCAATTAAGCTACAAAGATCCTTATATGGGTTAAAATAATCTGGGCGCATGTGGTACAATCGCTTAAGTGAATATTTATTGAAAGAAGGATATGCAAATAATCCAATTTGCCCATGTGTTTTCATTAAAAAATCAGAAATTGGATTCGCTATCATTGCGGTATATGTTGATGATTTAAATCTCATTGGCAATCTTGAAGAACTCACAAAAACTGCTTCTTACTTAAAAGATGAATTTGAAATGAAAGATCTTGATAAAACAAAATTTTGCCTCGGCCTGCAGATCCAGCATTTACCAAGCGGAATATTTATTCATCAATCAACATATACGAAAAAAAAGTTTAAAGCGTTTTTATATGGATAAAGCTTATCCATTAAGCACTCCAATGGTTGTTCGATCACTTGATACAGACAAAGATCCATTTCGTTCAAAAGAAGTTGGTGAAGAGCTTCTTGGTCCTGAAGTACCATATTTAAATGCAATTGGAGCACTTATGTACCTTGCAAATTGTACCAGGCCTGACATTGCATTTGCAGTCAATTTACTAGCAAGGTATAGTTTTGCACCAACTAGAAGATATTGGAATGGCGTTAAGCATGTATTGCATTATCTTTGTGGAACAATTGATATGAGATTATTTTACTCAAGGGGATCAAAATCAGAATTATCCGGATATGCGGATGCTGGATACCTTTCTAATCCACATAAAGTCTGATCACAAACAGGATATTTATTTACCTGTGGAAATACTGCTATCTCATGGAGATCTGTTAAACAAACAATGGTTGCCACTTCTTCAAACCATTCGGAGATATTGGCAATTCATGAAGCTAGTAGAGAGTCTATTTGGTTAAGATCTATGATACAACATATTCGGGAAACATGTGGACTATCTTCAATAAAAAATAGTCCCACAATATTATATAAAGATAATGTTGCTTGCATTACACAGATTAAAGGAGACTATATTAAAGGTGATCGAACTAAGCACATTTCACCAAAATTCTTTTATACACATGAGCTCCAAAAGAATGGTGAAATAGATGTTCAAAAAATACGCTCAAGTGAAAATCCTACAGATTTATTCACAAAAGCGTTGCCAACCGCAACATTCACGAAGTTAGTGCATAATATTGGGATGCGGCAATTGAAAAGTATTTCTCAAACAATTGAGACGGCAACATCAAAATGAGCATATTGATGAGGGGGAGTAATTGTTTTGAAGGAAAATCTATATACTGTACTATTTTTCCTTCACTGAGTTTTTATCCCACAGGGTTTTTCTCGGTAAGGTTTTAATGAGGTAGTTGTTATCACCTCTAATATTATTTTTAAGATACATATAAATAATGTACTTTTTTTCCTTTACTAGTATTTTTTCCCACAGGGTTTTTTCTAGTAAAGGTTTTAATGAGCATATTCTATGTAAAATGGACATTCAAGGGGGAGTGTTATGAAAATACAATATAAGTGAATGTCTAATCTCACAATGTAACTTGTGATCCTTCACCTTCCTCAATTTATACTCTAGTTTATGGTACCATTTACTCTCAAGTTTATGGCTCCATTGATTCTCAAGTTTATTGCTTGTGTCTTTTCATTTGTAACTACTACATTGTGAGCCTATAAAATAGAGGTCTCACCAAGTTATAAATACCATTGAGAAGTGAATAAAATATCATATTTATATGTCATCTATCTCTTGATTTCTTCTTGTGTTCTTACTATTAAGTTTATTTCAAATTAATAATTTTAATTAATTATAATGTAGACATATCTCTAATTGTTATTTTTTATTACATTAATTTGGGTTTTTTTTAGAAAGGATGGAAGACTCGACTCCGCAACCTTGTAGTGTAGGTGTGAGTAGGGGTGTGCATTTTCGATTTGGTTTTGGTTGAAGCTAAATGTCAAACCAAACTTATATGTATCGGTTTGAATATATTTCAACTCAAACTAAACCAATGCGATTTGTCAAACCGATCCAAATCAAACCTAACCAAAAAAAGGCGGGTTGATTTGGGTAGATTTATCGGTTTAGGTTTGAATCCAAAAATCATTTTTTATATTATTATAAAAAATTATTTAAATATAAAAATATTAAAAATAGGTGTTATTTAATTATTTTAAAAATTAAAAATATTATATAATTAACAAATTAACAATAACAGGTATCATAACAGAAAAATTAAAAATAAAACATAATAAAACTGATATTCTAAAATGCATTGGAGGAGTAATTATATTTTATTTATTAAAAAAACATTTAATATATAAAAGAGAGAGAAGTGGTACAATACCAAATGGTTGATGACAATGAATGAGAAGAAAAAAAAAACTTATTATATGATAAGCAAATAAGTATAAATAAAAGTTACAAAACCCCAAGAAATATGAATTTGACTTTTATTAAATATATGGGTTGGTTTGGGTTGTATGAATTTTATTTTTAGCAACCCAAGCCGAACCAATCTTTGATCGGTTTGTTAAATGACAAACCGATTAATAATTTTTTTTTTATGTGAAACCGAACCAACCCATAAAGTTTGGGTTGAGTTTGGCGGGTTGGTTTGGTTTGACGGTTTTTTGCACACCTCTAGGTGTGAGGGGTTTACCACGGGACCAACTTCATCTTATCGACATATGTCTAATTTCAAAAATAAAAACTCTATAATTAATTTAATTCAGGGAATATTGGATTTAGACATCTGACTTTTGACCAAACCAAAGGTATATTCGACTTTTGGCTAATAGTTAGATGACCAAACCAAAGGTTTATTTTACTTTTGGCCAATCTAAAGGTTTATTAAATATTTTAATATTATTTTCTTAGATCAAAAGAAAAATTACATAAAAAAGAACAATAATAATAAACAACTGTGTGAGCGTTGTGGGGTCTCGCATACGTCCAAATTTCAGACATTCACGTGTATACAAATAGTAAAATTTGTAATTCAACATGTCACATTTTCACATGTGTTTAAACAACTTTCTGGAAAATAAAATGACACAAGCTTACTTCCAAGAAATCAAGAAAGAAACAAGTAAACAACTTTGATTCACAACCACATCGATAGCTAGTGCTTTTAATTAATTAATTTACCACACTAATCGATTAGGATATTATCAAACCGACAAATTCATACCGACAAATTGTCCAATCGAATCGAATGAAGATCCACCTTCCAACATAGACTTTCCAGACATTTCCTTCACTTTCTTCCTAATCTCACTATCACCATCCATTACACATCTAACGGCTCTGGCTATCTCATCGCCCATCACGATACCATCATCATGATCCTTCCTGGAATCCGACCTCATGATCTCTACAGATAATCCCAACTCCTTTACCAATGTAAAAGCATTAAAGTTCTGTTCAGCATAAAGAGGCCATGTCACAATTGGCACACCATGCCACAAGCTCTCCATTATTGAGTTCCAACCACAATGAGATACAAAGCCTCCTATTGCTTTGTGGGCCAGGACCTCAGCTTGTGGGGCCCACCCACGCATCACCATCCCTCTCCCTCTAACTCTCTCCATGAATCCTTCTGGCAAATCATCACCATTGGTGGTGGTGCTCTTATGATCATGTGGTGATGAGACTCGCAGAGACCACAAAAACCTGCACTCACTTTGCTCAAGCCCAGTTGCTATCTCTTTCACTTGTGCAGGACTAAAGCTCCCTGCAGTTCCAAAACAGAGAAAAACCACGGAACATTCAGGCTGATCGTCAAGCCATTTCAGGATCCCGTCCAAATCAGAGTTATTATTAGCAGGCTGACGCTTGATCAGGTTAAGCAGCGGTCCAACCGTGTACACCTGAGGAAACCGGCCATCACCGGAAAATGAGTTGACCGAGTACTGCTCTAGCTCGGAAAATGTATTCGCAATTATACCATTAACATCCTGGAGCCTTTGAACAATCTTTAAGTAAACCATATAATCATCCCTATTGAAAAGAACTGGAGGCAAAACGGAGACAGGAACTGGGTTTACAAAACCAGGGACAATCAAGTCAGAATCCGAAGATTGAAGCTCACGATCATCATCGTAACGAGTTGATAGATACCGCAACAGAGATAAATACCCAGCACTGAATGGTGAGAATACATAACGAGGCAAATTGAGTTCAATAGCAATATCAACCATGGAAACAAAAGCCCAATCAACAACCAACCCAGTAACTCGAACAGAATTATTAGACGACGACACAATTATATCTCTAATGATATTCCTGACCTGGGGTGTGTGTTTTTCTGTAAAAAGAGAGAAGTAACTTGCTGGTGAAGTCATTAGAAGATGTGATGGAGGAAGATCGTCTACCTGAGGAAGATCAATGAATCTGATTGATGTTGAATGAGAGGCTGCAGTACTAGTTCTGAGTGATTCGGTCAATTGATTACCAAAGGATAGCTTCATGACCAGGACAGTGATCGAAATCCGATCTTCACGGTCTATTAAATGTTTTGCGAATTCAAGAGTCGGTGCCAGGTGACTGGTTCCTGGTAACGGAATGAAAATCAGCTCTGCTTTCTTCATTTCTCGCCCTGCTCTCAGTATTTTTTTTTCGCATTGTCAATCTTTTTAAGACCAAAATTTATATAATGTTTGAGAGACACAAAGATTCCAACCGGCCAATCAACGTACAAATCGACCTCCACATTGACGATGACAATTAAATATTGGCTATGTTCGGGCAGGGCAGGGCCGGCTGGACCTATTGGCAACTAAGACAGTTAATAAACTATTTTGCATCCCAAAATGCAAGAAAAATTAATTTTAAATAAACTTATTTTACCATATATTTAATAGTTTTTGACATATACATCTAGGGCCTCATTTTATAATTTCGCCTATAATTTCGCCTAAGACCCCAGATACTCTTGAGCTGCCCCTGTGTTCGGAATTGCTTTAACATAAAATAGCTTTTATAATAAGTGGAATTGGTGTTCAACCTCTAATGGAGGTCTGTTATAGAGGAAGAAGAAAGAAAAAAATCTCAAAAAACTTTAAAGTTAAATTTAAAAGGCACCTTTTATAGTGAACTACCAAAATTACCTTTACTTTACACATTCTCTTTCTTACTTTAAAGTTTTCTAAGATTTTTTTCTTCCGTCTTCCTCTATAACAGACCTCTATTGAAGGTTGAACATCATAACATTATCAATTCATCTTCGTTGGATAATTAATTTTGTAGAGCTACGCAGACGCATTCGGGAGTTGAGCTCACTGGTTATGTGAATTTTGAATATAATTAAAAAGGCACTGAGAACAAAGAAAAAGGCTCGGAGACTAATTGAAAAGGCTCAGAGAACAAATGAAAAGGCTTAGAGACTAAATGAAAAGGCTCGAGCCTTTTCAATTGTTCCCCGAGCCTTTTCAGTTAGTCTCCAAGCTTTTTCCTTTGTTGTCCGTGCATTTTCCTTTCTTTTCCGAGCCTTTTCCTTTCTTCTCCGTGCCTTTTAATTTGTTTTCCGAGCTTTTTCAACAACCATGTTTTTTTTGTTAATTTTGAATCTCCAAGCCTTTTCCTTTGTTCCTCGAGTGTTTTCTTTGTTCTTCGAACCTTTTCCTTTGATCTTCAAGCTTTTTCCTTTGTTCTCCGTGCCTTTTCCTTTGTTCTCCAAGCCTTTTCCTTTCTTCTCCGTGCCTTTTCAACAATCATTTTTTTTTGTTAATTTTGAATCTCTGAGTCTTTTCCTTTGTTCTTCGAGCATTTTCCTTTGTTCTTCCAACCTTTTCCTTTCTTCTCCGTGCCTTTCCCTTTGTTTTTCGAGCTTTTTCCTTTCTTTTCCGTGCCTTTTTCTTTATTCTCCGAGCCTTTTCAACAATTTTTTTTTTTTTGTTAATTTTAAATCTCCGAGCCTTTTCTTTTGTTCTTCGAGCCTTTTTTTTTGTTCTTTGAACCATTCATTTCTTCTCCGTGCATTTCCCTTTGTTTTCCGAGCATTTTCCTTTCTTCTCTGTGCCTTTTCCTTTCTTCTTCGAGCCTTTTCAACAATCATTTTTTTTTTGTTAATTTTGAATCTCCGAGCCTTTTCTTTTGTTCTTCAAGCCTTTTCTTTTGTTCTTTGAACATTTTCCTTTGTTCTTCGAGCATTTTCAACAATAATTTTTTTTATGTTAATTTTGTTAATTTACAAAAGAGGGTTTTAAATTGAAAAAAAAAAAAAGAAAAAAAAAAGCAACTAACAAGAGGATCTGTATCTCAGATACAACTAACAAAGATTCGGACATAAAAAAAGTTACTATTGTGTTGGTTGTGGTCGTCGACGGTGACGAACTCGTGTTCATGGTTCACCGTTATCCATTGATGAAGGATTTTGAAAAAAAAAAACAAAAAACAAAATGGTAAAGAAGGTTACCGTGAGAGGCATTTTTGTCCGTACACCATAATATGTGTTTTTTAAACTTAAATTATTAAAGTTGTGACTTTCTTACAAAGTCAGGCCCAAATAGTAACAAAAAATTTTGAACCCTTATAATAAATGAATTGTATAAACTACTCTTTATAAAAGCTATTTTATGTCTACTAGAAAAAACTCAAATTTTGGGCCTTCACAAAAAGCCTTTTTTGTGCTTTTTTTAAAATATTATGAATTGTCTCAATTACCCTTTATAAATTTTAAATATTCCATCATACAATTCTTTTATATGAATAGATTGTCAACACATTTTTTGTAATTTATACAACCAAAAGTATTTTTTTTGTTAGAAACTCTCTTTATTAGAAGCTTTACTACAAAAAAAATATATACTCTAAAAACTCTACTTAAAAAGCCCTATCAAACACACCCTAAAAGAAAAGTAGATGTGCCTATGCTTTTGATAAATTAGAGCTCCCTTAATGGTACGATAATTTCAGCTAAAAGTACCAAAATATTATTTTTATTGTTCTATTAATAAATTTTTAATTAAAAAAATCCTTACTCAAATTTTTTTAAAAAAATATATTTTTTTTAAAAAATCCAAATCTCTGTTATTTTGACAATTAATTACAACAAAGTTTGACAATAGAAATAACTCAATTTATTGGGGTTGGATGAGGGGAACCACAGACTCATAATCTCGGTGCTGTAACTAAAATCAACATAATCCAATTAGATAAGACAAGATTTAAAAATATATATATTATAATATTTTAGAATTGGAATAGGGATATAACTTGAACGTACTAGGCTTGCTACCAAGTAAATCTCATTTTGTCAATAAAGCAAGATTATTGATGCAGTAACAAAAAATCAAAAATAATAGAAGAAAATATTCTACTTTATGCTCGAACACTCAAAACCTTATTCATTTCACACCAGAAAAAATATATATATATATATAAATCTATGGTTTACTCTGACGACTCATGGAAAAGAGTATTCGATCTCCAATGGAGGAGAAATGGAGAATAACACAAGCACAGTAACAAACATTACTTAAATTAATTCGACCGACAAAAGATTTTGTGGTAAAATAAATGACAACACATCTTATTAAAAATTAAGATCAATAAACTTTCCCAACGAAACGAATGAAGATCCACCTTCCATGAGAGACTTCTTGCTAATTTCTGCCATTTCCATGGCTTTTTTCCTGATCTCATTATCACCATCCATAACATGTCTGAGGGCTCTCGCTACCTCCTCCGCGGCCACAAGACCGCCATTATCCTTACCGGAACCTGACTCTATCGCCGCAGCAAGTCCCAATTCCTTGACCATCATAAAAGCATTGAACTTCTGTTCTGCATACAGAGGCCATGACATAATCGGCACACCACAACACAAGCTCTCCAAGATTGAGTTCCAACCACAATGAGATACAAACCCTCCAATGGCTTTGTGCTGCAAGACCTTCACTTGCGGAGCCCACCTACATATCATTCCTCGTCCTTCCATTCTTTCCAGGAATCCTCCTGGAAAAAGATCTGGATCATGATCATCATCGGTATCTGTGCTCTGATGCGAGTCTAAGACTCGCAGAGTCCACAGAAACCTGTACTCACTTTTCTCCAACCCGCTTGCTATCTCTTTCACTTGTTCAGGACCAAACCTCCCTCCCATTCCAAAACATAAAAACAACACCGAAGAATCAGGCTGATCATCGAGCCATTTCAGGATTCTTTGGCTCCTGTCCGAATTATCCTGCAGGTTAGCTTGATGAACCTGGAGATCCAGCAAAGGTCCAACCGTGTACACGGGAGGGTTTGATCCACCACTGGAAAATGAATTGAGCGCATATGACTCTAGCTCAGAAAATGTATTCACAATTATACCATTAGCATTCTTCAATCTGTGAGCTTCTTGAACGTAAATTGTATAACTATCCTTGTTAAAAAAACCTGAAGGCATAACGGAGACGGGAACTGGGTTGACAAAACCATGTAGTGTTACCAACTCAGAATCCAAAAAAGATTGAAATTCAACGGTACCAATCCGATCATCATCGGCATGACGTGTTGATAGATACAACATGAGAGACAAGATTCCAATATTGGAAGCCAAGAATATATAACAAGGCAAAGCGAGTTCAATAGCAACATCAATCATTCCAAGGAATCCAATATCAATAACTAACCCAGTAACACGAACAGAGTCCTCATTTGAATCAGAGTCAGACACAATATCTTCAACGATTTTTCTGACATGGGGTGTGTTTTTTTCTGTGAAAACAGAGAAGTAAGTTTCCGGAGAGGTCATCAGAAGCTGCATCGGAGGAGGGTCTGCTTCAGGAACGTCAATGAATCGGATTCTTGATTGCGAGTTTGCAGTTAGTGATTTTGTGTTTATTCCATGATCACCACCACCAAAGGGTAGCTTGATGAGTAGGACAGTGATCGAAATCCGATCATCGCGATCAGTCAAACGCTTTGTCAATTCAAGAATTGGTAACAGGTGACTGGTTCCTGGTAATGGAATGAAGATCAGCTCTGCTTTCTTCATTTCTCTCACTCTCTCAGGATTTTTTTCCTGTGCTTCTGTCATTTTTTTTTTTTCTTTTTGTCAATCTTTCAAAGACCAAAATGTAGTGCGGTGTGACAGAGAGAAAGAAAGACAAAGAATACAACTGGCAAATCAGGGTACAAATCGACAATTGTCTTTCTTTCTTACCAACTCTACAATTAATAAAAAATAAATTGAAAGTCTGTAATTAATAATTTTAATTAATTATATTGCAGACATATGTCTGATTTACAAAAATAAAAAACTCTATAATTAATTTAATTTATAGAAAATTGGATTTGGATATCTAACTTTTGACCAAACCAAAGGTATTTTCGACTTTTGGCAAATCTAAAAGGTATAGATACCTCTGTCTTGGGCATTAATAATTGAGTGGTGTTATTAACAAACTCCCTACTTATGTTCCACTTTTTTTATTATTTAGTATTATTTTTTTTCATTTATCAAAATTACTAAAAGAGATATACAATTTTAAAAAAAAAATATTTTATAAAGTAAATATAATAAAAACCCCACATTCCTTAAGAATAATAATAATAATAATAATAATAATAATAAAACATTATTTTAATCCTTTTCTTGAAATATTTTTTTTTTCATAACTCTCAAACCCTAAAAATACTTATACTGGATCCTATTTAAACAATAAATCAAACACTTGGGGTGCATTAGTCATATGAGATATTGATTATTATTTAATCTCATTACTCTTTTAGAATTTGAAAGTGAAATGATGATAACCAAAACAAATACTTACTCTTTGCTTCTTGTTTCGTTTTGTTTGTGGGCTATTTAGTTTTTTTCTCTGTGAGTTTTGTCTTGGGTTACTCCGTTCTTTGCTTGTTCTTTATCTTGTGACTTCCTGACCATTTCTATAAAGCTTGATGTTAAAAAAAAAAAAAAAAAAAAAAAAAAAAAAAAACCACTAAAGAAGAAATAAAAAGATAAAAAAAAAATTGTTCACGAGAGGAGAGAGAAAGACAAGACCAGAGATAAAAAGATCTGAGATAGATAGAGATATTGTAGATGAGTTTTATTAAGTTTGAAAAATAAATAAAATGATTGTTTTGAAAATAAATAAATAAAAGCATTTAAATTTATTTAATTAAATCAAAATTTAAACAAGTGGAGCATAAATAGATCGGTATGGGGTGTGCTAATAACACCACTCTAATAATTAGATTCAATGTTGCTGTAACTTTCAACTAGAAATTAGTAAATTACTAAAATGTTCTTTTTTATTATTTTATTAAATATTTTAATATTATTTTCTTAGATCAAAAAGAAAAATTACATAAACTTCTTTAAAAAAAAATTTGTAAATCTCCTCCGTATCTCTTTTCCAAATATGGAGGAGATTGAATGGATCTTCTTCTTATTTCGGAGAATAATGGGGAGATTTAATACCGTTTGATCTCCCCTAATCGAAAATAGTGTTTGTGTATCGTAAGTTTTGGTCATTGTTAACTCCCCGTCTTAATTCTGAATAGTATTCAGTAAACAATATAATTGGAAATAATGAATTAAATTCTCTTTTCATCCATAATTTTCCAATTAGTAAACACAAAACACTTAAAACGCGTTTACTAATTCGGAATGGAGGGAATCTGAATCAAATTTCATCGGAAAGGTAATAGAAGGGAATCGAAATTCCATTCAAGTGTTTACTAACAATTTATTTTGTAAGAAATTCATCTTCCATCTTATTATGAAACTTAATCTTAACAATACGTATAGCTGAAAACGACATCTCAATAATTGCAGTTGACACCGTAAGCAGAAGTTGGAATATTGATATTAGATGTTAACGAAAATGAACCAGCTTATGAGGTTTAAATTCTTTTGAAAAAATCCATCAAGTTGACGGCTTACTCATTTGAAGATTAAATAAATAAATAATTCTAATAAATTTAAATCAATAAACGTTTAAATAAAAAAACTAGTATAATAAATGTAGCAAAATCATATATATATATATATATATAATTCATTAAAGAAATCATATTAGGAGAACAATCCCTAAAATAGAGCGATAGAGTGGAAATAAGTTTTTTATATATATATAATTATTATAAATGAGGATATTTTAGTAAAAATATATGAATTCTCTTTTTCAATTAGGGAAAGGAACTTAATTCCAATTGTGGGTGGGAGAAATCACACTTCATTTCCATCAATAACTCAATTACTAATTTAAGATTGAGGTCCACGTAACTAAATTTTTTAAATTTTTTAGTAAATGTTGGAATTCACAAATCAGTAACTTAATTCTATTTTATGGGTTTGATTATTGATTAGTTACACGCCATAAAGGAGATTAAGTTTTTAGTTACTCTTCTTCTGAGTTCCGACAGCTTTTCAAAATATATGATCTTCTTGTACCACTCATTTGTCATTTGTTTTGGTTGGTCTCAACTCTCACGTGGTTACCTGTATTCAAACAACTTTTCAGAAGAGCAAAAGTTAGCTTTTTTCTTTTATTATTAAAGCACAAGCTAGTTAGATTAATCTCTCTTGTCAGATTGTTCAAACAGGACTGCACGTTTGCACGATATGAAAACTTTGATTTTAGGGATATTATCATTTTCACCCCTAATATTTATAAATACATTGTTTTATCACCTAGTTTTTTTTATTCGCCAAAAGAATTTAGCTATTATACATATTCGATCTATTCCGAAACTATGTATGTTTGGTATAGTAGCTACTAACTAAATCTTGTCAAAAATACCTATACATTTTAGGAGAAAATCAGATTTAGTCATTTAGGTATGTAAAATTATGACCCGTCAAATATCTGTGACATGGAAATTTATGAATTTTAAAGATATGTCAATTTTTTTTGGTCCGGCGTGTAATGTCATGTTTTAAACCGATATAGAAGCATTTTCTATTTATTGGGTGTAGAATGTTTCTAAACATTTCACTCAACCGAAAATATCTCCACACAAAAACAAAGAATTCAAAACAACACATTTATTATTTTCCCTACAATAAATATGAAAATACATTTATTTGTTCCTCCAACATATTTAACAAGAAGCACAGCTCAATCTTACAACACTTCATATCAGAAATTTAGATCAATGAATTGCCCGATCGAAACGAACGAAGATCCTCCATCTATCAAAGACTTCCTACTAATTTCTGCCATGTTCTTCACTTTCTTCCTGATCTCACTATCACCATCCATTACACATCCAACGGCTCTTGCTATCTCATCCGCCGTCACAAGATCACCATTATCACTCCTGGAATCCAACCTCAACTCCACAGCTAATTCCAATTCCTTCACCATTCTAAAAGCGTTGAGCTGTTGTTCTGCATAAAGAGGCCATGTCACAATTGGCACACCATACCACAAGCTCTCCAAGATTGAATTCCAACCACAATGAGACACAAACCCTCCAATGGCTTTGTGGGCCAAGACCTCAACTTGTGGAGCCCACCCGCATATCATCCCTCTTCCTCTGATTCTCCCCAGGAATCCTTCAGGAAAAATGTCATCATCTTCATTTCCAGGAACTTCATTGTTTGGTGGTGAGAGACGCAGAGACCACAAGAACTTGTGCTCACTTTGCTCAAGCCCAATTGCCAACTCTTTCACTTGTGCTGGACCAAAGCTCCCTCTGCTTCCGAAGCATAGAAACACCACTGAAGATTCAGGCTGATCATCTAGCCATTTCAAGATTTTTCGGCACTTCTCCTTGTCCAAATTCGGGTTAGGCTGACCCTGGAGCTGGAGGTCAAGCACCGGTCCAACTGTGTACACCGGAGGGTTCAGGCCACCAGAAAACGAGTTGAACGCATATTGCTCTAGCTCAAAAATTGTGTTTACAAGTATACCATTGACATTCTTGAATTTTTGTGCCATCTTAATATAAGTAGAATAGCCATCTTTGTGTTTGGTAAACAAAGATAGAGGCAAGACAGTGACAGGAACCGGGTTGACAAAACCCTGAATTAACAATTCAGAATCCGAAGATTCTTCGAATTCCTCCTGTTGAGTTGGTATATCCATCACAAGACTCAAGAATCCGGTATTGGAAGCGAAGTACACATAAGAAGGCAAACCCAGTTCAGTTGCAATATCAGTCAAAGAAACACTAAACATATCAACAACCAACCCTGTAACTCGGACAGAATCCGAATCAGAGCGGGACGATACAATATCTGAAACAACATTTCTGACATTCGCTACCTGATTTTCTACAAGGAGATAGTTGAAGTATTCTATGCAACTTTTATGAAGTTGTGGTGGAGGAGAGTCTACCTGAGGGAGCTCGACGAGTCTGATTCTTGGCTGTGCAGCTGCAACTGATCTTGCGTATGCATCAACATAGGGAAAAAGGGGTAGCTTCATCACCAGGACATCAATCAAAATTCGATCATCGCGATCAATTAAACACTTGGCGAATTCAAGGGTTGATACCAGGTGACCAATACTTGGAAATGGAACAAATATCAGCTCTGCTTTCTTCATTCTCTCAGGCTTCCGGAGCTTGACTTCAAAAAAAATAAAGGGTTAATAGTTATAGCACCGATGTCCCTGTCCCTGAACTTATAGCAGTGCGGTAGCATAGCGTCCCTTAAACTTTTTTATTTTGTTGTATTAAACCTCCTAAACTTTTATAAATTTATAAAAACTGACGGATTACTAACTTCCATCTAATTTTTTAGAAGATTGTGTTTATTTGTAAAATCATCCTTGTTGAAAGATTTTGATCTTTTACCATGATCTTGAACTTAAAATTATCTAACTTATATGAAAATTTTATATGATTTTGTTGAATCTAACATGTCCTTTGTTGATATGCAGTCTGGTTGCTGCAAGCCGTCTACCGACTGTCAATTTACTTAGTGAGCCTGACCAACTGGACTACAATGGAGGAATTAGGGATTTTGTTATATAGTTGCATTATGCCCCCTCCAAATTGTATTTTTTAAATCCCAACTTTACCCCTGAGTCTGATTGCATGTGACAAAAAATTAGATGAATGTTAGTAATCCGTCAGTTTTTATAAATTTATGAAAGTTGAATGGATCCAGTGCCAAGAAAAAAAATTTAGGGAGCACTTTGCTACCGCCAACACTGCTATAAGTTCAGGGGTTTTGGTGCTATTAACCAAAAAAAAAAAAAAAAGAAACACACATACATGGTACTTCTATTATCTGGAAGTTGTATTATTGACCACAAAATAGGAAGCCAGCTGTTTTCTGACAAGAGACCACCACCACCACTATTATTGATCACACTGATAGAGGTGACAATATATCAGAAATTCAGATCAATGAATTTTCTGATTGAAATCAATGAAGACCCTCCATCCATTAAAGACTTCCTGCTAATTTCTGACATTTCCTTTACTTTCTTTCTGACCTCACTGTCGCCATCCATCACACATCTGATGGCTCTCGCTATCTCTTCCGCCATCGCAAGATCACCAACCTTCGAATCCAACCTCATCTCCACAGCTAATCCCAGTTCCTTGACCATTCTGAATGCATTAAGCTGTTGTTCTGCATACTGAGGCCATGTTGCAATTGGCACATCATACCACAAGCTCTCCAAGATTGAGTTCCAACCACAATGAGATACAAACCCTCCAATTGCTTTGTGAGCCAAGACCTCCACTTGGGGAGCCCACCCACATATCATTCCTCTTCCTCTAATCCTTTCCATGAATCCTTCTGGAAATACATCATCATTTGTGCTGTAATCAATTACAGGAACTTCATTGTTTGGTGGCGAAACCCGCAGAGACCACAAGAACTTGTACTCACTTTGCTCAAGACCAGTTGCTATCTCTTTCACTTGCGCTGGACTAAAGCTCCCTCTGCTTCCGAAACATAGAAACACCACTGAAGATTCAGGCTGATCATCAAGCCATTTTAAGATTTTTTTGCACCGATCCTCATCCAAATCAGGGTTAGGTTGACCCTTAAGCTCAAGCACCGGTCCTACTGTGTACACTGGAGGGTTCAGGCTACTTCCGGAAAATGAGTTGACTGCATATGGCTCTAGCTCAGAAAATGTATTTACAATTATCCCATTAACATCATTGAATCTCTGTGCCAGCTTGATATAAGTAGAATAGCCAAGCTTGTGAAACAAAGTTGAAGGCAAAACAGACACAGGAACTGGGTTGACAAAACCTGGGATTGACACCTGAGAATCCGAAGGTTCAAACACAGTACTGATCTGATCATGGCGAGTTGGTTGATATAGCATGAGACCCAAGAATCCAGCATTAGAAGTTAAGAATATATAAGAAGGCAAACGCAGTTCACTCGCAACATCAATCATGGAAACACAAAAGAAATCAACAACTAACCCTGTAACTCGGACAGACCCTGAACTAGATCGGGACGATACAATATCCGAAACGATATTTCTGACATGGGGTAACTGACTATCTATAAAGAGAGTAATATAATATTCTACAGATTCATTTAGAAGTTCCGGTGAAGGAGGTTCTACCTCAGGAAGGTCAATGAGTTGGATCCTTGACTGTGAGGCTGTGAATGACTTGGTGTATTCATCAACAAAGGTAGTAAAGGGTAGCTTCATCACCAGGACAGTGATCAAAATCCGATCATCGCGATCAATTAAACGCTTAGCAAATTCAAGAGTTGCTACCAAGTGACCAATTCCTGGTGCTGGAACAAATATCAGCTCTGCTTTCTCCATTCTCTCAGGCTTCCTTAGCTTAATTTGGCTCTTCTACTTTCTTCCACTACACAGTTTTTGCTTTGTAAAAAATTTGAGGTAAGATACGGGTCTCACCTAGTCTTCTTAAGGTGGGTCCACCCCTGGTCACTGTACTATGCTACGAGATATTTTTATTATTATTTTGTTTTATTTATTTACTATAAGTTTGAGATAAGATTTTAATCCATAAACTTGGGTGAACAACTTACTACCAAGTTAACTCAACTTTGATGGGAATGGTCCTAAGGAGAATGGAGATGTCTCTTAAACATTACAAATATTAATCAGCTTGAAAAAAAAAATATGACAAGCAAGTAATTGAGGCAGTCCAATCATTTGGAGAGAAAAAAATTAGTTAAACACAGTGGTGGCACAGTGAGAAGCGGCGGGTGGTGGTGGAGCCACGATTTTTGTCGTGAGTTGCGATGCACCGATGTTTGAGAAAATGGAAATGAGTTGAATTTGGGTGTTTTCTCTACTATCTTTTCTCAAATTTTACTAAGATTAAGAAGAAATCCATTTTTTGAAATCTTGTTGGATCTGTCATCTGTGATGCAGATATAGTTTGATATATATTTTTTTTTTCATTTTTTAAAAACAGTTTTGTGTTATTTCTGAGTTTATAATTTTTTTTAAATAATTTGAGTGTTGAAGATGATCGATCTACGGTTGCTGTTGATTGAGTTAAATTTGAATTAGGTCCAAATAACTTAGTCTAACCTGTCTGATGTTGTCTACAATTGAAACCTGTAAAATAGTTAAAAAGAAACGGTAAAAAGAAAGCAAAAGACGGGGTGATAACTTTTAAGCCTTTGGTTTGTTTGGACTAAACGTGGAAATAAAGAACACCGAATTCGGGTGATCGAAACTTAGTTTGAGCAAACTTTAGGCACGCGAAAGCTTTAGCAGAAACAAAAGAAGTAAGAATCCTTATGTGAGTGAATTGTTTTATTTATAGGCTTTAGTGGAGAGTTGACTGTTTGAAGTTGGTCAGATAATATCCTGACCGGATTTCATGGAATCTTATGGTTATTTGACCAGTTCCATTGTTTATCATGTTTATATGTTAGTTTGAGCGGTTGAATTAGATTGAAAGTTTGACTGAGTCAAACGGTGATTCTGGTGAGGTATGCTGGGTCGACCCGAATCAGTTGGGCCTGGATTGGGTCCAATAAGAAGCAGGTTGGGCTTTAAGCCATCCATTACACATCTAACGGCTCTGGTTATCTCATCGCCCATCACGATATGATCATCACCATCATCATGATCCTTCCTGGAATCCGACCTCATGATCTCTACAGATAATCTCAACTCCTTGACCAATGTAAAAGCATTAAAGTGCTGTTCAGCATAAAGAGGCCATGTCACAATTGGCACACCATGCCACAAGCTCTCCATTATTGAGTTCCAACCACAATGAGATACAAAGCCTCCTATTGCTTTGTGGGCCAGGACCTCAGCTTGTGGGGCCCACCCCCGTACCATCACCCCTCTCTCTCTCTAACTCTCTCCATGAATCCTTCTGGAAAATCATCACTATCGGTGGTGGTGCTCTGATGATCATGAGACTCGCAGAGACCACAAAAACCTGCACTCACTTTGCTCAAGCCCAGTTGCTATCTCTTTCACTTGTGCTCTGTTGTGCAGTTCCAAAACAGAAAAACCACGGAACATTCAGGCTGATCGTCAAGCCATTTCAGGATCCCGTCCAAATCTGAGTTATTATTAGCAGGCTGACGCTTGATCAGGTTAAGCAGCGGTCCAACCGTGTACACATGAGGAAACCGGCCACCACCGGAAAATGAGTTGACCGAGTACTGCTCTAGCTCGGAAAATGTATTCGCAATTATACCATTGAGATCCTGGAGCCTTTGAACAATCTTAAAGTAAACCATATAATCATCCCTGTTGAAAAGACCTGGAGGCAAAACGGAGACAGGAACTGGGTTTACAAAACCAGGGACAATCAAGTCAGAATCCGAAGATTGAAACAACTTTTGAGCAACTTTTACGAAGAGATAGTTGAAGTATTCTGAGCAACTTTTACTAAGGTTCGGTGGAGGAGAGTCTACCTGAGGGAGTTCAATGAGTCGGATTTTTGGCTGTGCATGCAACTGATTTTGTGTATGCATCAACGTGGGGAAAAAGGGGTAGCTTCATCACCAGGACAGCAATCGAAATTCGATCATCGCGATCAATTATTCTCTTCGCGAATTCAAAGGTTGATACCAGTACCAGGTGACCAATACTTGGCAATGGAACAAATATCAGCTCTGCTTTCTTCATTCTCTCAGGCTTCCAGAGCTTGACTACCAAAAAAAAAAAAAAAAAAAAAAAAACAGTACTGATATTATCTGGAAATTGTATTATTGACCAAAAAATAGAAGCCAGTTATTTTCTGAGAAGAGACCACCAGACACCAGTCCCACTACTATTATATTGATCAAAATGATGGAAGATGAAACATTACTATTATGACAATACATTTATTTTCTTTAAAATAAAAAAATAAAAAAAATAAAAATAAAGACAATACATTTATTTTTTCTCTCTACATAAACTGAAAAAAATAATAATAATAAATAACATAAATAACAACACTTGATATCAGAAATTCAAATCAATGAATTTTCCGATAGAAACGAATGAAGATCCTCCATCCATCAAAGACTTCCTGCCAATTTCTGCCATTTCCTTTACTTGCTTCCTTACCTCACTGTCACCATCCATTACACATTTTACGGCTCTGGCAATCTCATCCGCCATCACAAGATCACCAAGCTTCGAATCCAACCTCATCTCCACAGCTAATCCCAATTCCTTGACCATTCTGAATGCATTAAGCTGTTGTTCTGCATACTGAGGCCATGTCGCAATTGGGACACCATACCACAAGCTCTCCAAGATTGAGTTCCAACCACAATGAGATACAAACCCTCCAATTGCTTTGTGAGCCAAGACCTCCACCTGGGGAGCCCACCCACATATCATTCCTCTTCCTCTTATCCTTTCCATGAATCCTTCCGGAAAAACATCACCATTTATGCTATAACGATTACAGTAACATCATTATTTACCAGCAGAGACCACAAGAAATTGTACTCACTTTTCTCATGCCCAGTTGCCATCTCTCTCACTTGCGCTGGACTAAAGCTCCCTCCGCTTCCGAAACATAGAAATACCACTGAAGATTCAGGCTGATCATCAAGCCATTTAAAGATTTTTTGGCACCGATCCTCATCCAAATCATGTTTACGCTGAGCCTTAAGCTCAATCTTCGGTCCTACTGTGTACACCTGAGGGTTCAGGCTACCGGAAAAGGAGTTGACCCCATATGACTCTAGCTCAGAAAATGTATATACATTTATCCCATTAGCATCATTGAATCTCTGTGCCAGCTTGATATACGTAGAATAGCCAGAGTTGTGAAACAAATCTAAAGGCAAAACAGACACAGGAACTGGGTTGACAATACCTAGGATTGACACCTGAGAATTAGAAGGTTCAAACACAGTACGGATCTGATCATGGCGAGTTGGTAGCTACAGCATGAGACCCAAGAATCCAGCATTAGAAGTTACGAAAATATAATAAGGCAAACACAGTTCACTGGCAACATCAATCATGGAAACACAAAAGAAATCAACAACCAACCCTGTAACTCGGACAGACTCAGAGCTAGATCGAGATGATACAATATTTCTGACATTGGGTAACTGTCTATCTATGAAGTGAGTGATATAATATTCTAGTGTGTCATTTGGAGGTTCTTCTTCTACCTCAGGAAGGTCAATGAGTTGGATCCTTGACTGTGAGGCTGTGAATGACTTTAACGACTTGGTGTATCCATCAAGAAAGGAAGTTAAAAAGGGTACCTTCATCACCAGGACAGTGATCAAAATCCGATCATCGCCATTAATTAAACGCTTAGCAAATTCAAGAGTTGCTACCAAGTGACCAACTTCCGGTGCTGGAACAAATATCAGCTCTGCCTTCTCCATTCTCTCAGCCTTCCACAGCTTAATTTCTCTCTGCTACTGCACAGATAGATGCACCATTTTGACCACAGCACATACAGATGTCACTCTTACACAATCACACAACACATACAGATGTCACTTTTACACAATCAGTCACCATTATCTGCACCAGCAGAAAAACAAACTAAATTTTTGACTTTTACTCCATCAGTCAATTTTCAAAATATAATTGCACAAATGCCCCCACCGTATCCCCTCCGTTGACCTCTGGAAATGTCAACCGATATGTTTTGGCCGTGTCAGACACGTGTCCAGCCGTGTCCAACGAGTGTCCGACATAGATGCGTGTCTGACATGCACCCCAGCCTCCCGGAGGAGTGTCCGTGCTTTCCAAGTTTAGCCATCAATAGAGATCATGGATAAAGCAAAGGGATATTAAGGGCCTGTCCCGTATCGTTTTACAAGCCCATTTTCGTTTTCATTTCCCAAATTAAATTTCGAATACGCGTTCGTTACCGTTTTTCATTTTTTTTTCTATTTTATTTTCAAAACAAAAACAAAAACAAAAACAACATTAGTATTAAAAGTAAAAAATTTCCAAAACAACTTTTTGATGTTTTTCATTTTGTTTTTTAACTAATTTTTCTCACCTTTTTTTTTTCTACTTGGTTGAACACCAGGTATTCAACTAATTTTTCTCACTTTTTTTTTTCTACTTCGTTCAACACCAGGTATTCTTCTTTTCTTCTTTTTCTTCCTCTTATCTTCTTCTTCTTCTTCTTCTTCTTCTTCTTATCCTCCTCCTCCTCCTCTTCTTCTTCTTCTTCTTCTTCTTCTTCTTCTTCTTCTTCATATTCTTCTTCTTCTCCATGACAAAAATGGTGCAGCTCTTCTTCTACTTCTCCATGAGCCAACACTAGGAGTGAGATCCTCCTCCGGCGACGCCAATCTGGCCAAATCGACGAGGTCGGCGTCGCCGGAGGAGGATCTCACCTCCTTCGGCATTGGAGCCGCCGAGATGCTCCTCCAAGAGCAGATCGACGACTCCTTCCATTTTTTTTTTTTAAAATTTTCTTTATTTTTTTATTGTTGGGTTAATTTGTATCTAAGTTTAATTGGAGATTTGATTTGGGCTTACAATTAGATAGAACTTGGTAGAATGAATTTGGTTTATTTTGTTCATAGATTTCGACCATTTGGTCTTTAGATATATATATTTTGTGCTTTCCAGCAAATTGGTTCATTGAGTGGTTGAAGATTGGTAAAAATATTCTTGAGTCCTAGGTATCCATATGAAGAAATGTTGAGGACATTTCACAATCAAGCCAGCATAAGCATGTGCCCTTCCAATTTTCACAAGCTGAAATTGAACAAGAGGTAGTATAGGTCAATTGACCAGGTGAAATTTTATTTTATTTTATTTTATTTTTATTTTTTTTATTTTTTTTTTTTTTTTGTGATTTGGTCTTGAGATATTTCCAGCAACTGGGATGTATTCAAGCATTAATATTAAAAATAAAATCAGTATAGGTTGAGTTTTCAGCTCATCAATTTATTTGTGTAGGCATTGGATCTTTCCAAAAAAAATTTTTTTTTTTTTCCAAAAGGATTTTCAATTTTTTTTCATTGATCCGCCGGACATGTTGCAAATATCTTATTCAAAAAAAAAAAAAAATCAACTCATTATAATTTTTTATATATTTTAGATAATCTACTGAACGCGGTTTTTATGTTTTCATATTCGGAATACAGCTTCCAGGATATGTTACTAGACGAGTATTTGGATTTCGAAACTAAATCCAAAAACACTGTTTTCATTCTCACTTTTATTTTCGAAAAACAAAAACAAAAACAAAAACACCTTTGAAAAACGCTACAGGACGCACCCTAAGATTTTAGTCCCTCTGTTTTGCGTTAATCTAGGTTTGGTCCACTAGTTTTTGGAATTACTAACTTTAGTCAGTCCATTAAGAATTCCGTGAAATCAAACGGACTGGCATTGTTAGAGGGTACAATGACCGAACTACCCTTAATGAAGGTATCTGATGAAGGGCAATATGGTAATTTCGTATTTAATTAAATAAAAAATGAAAAGACAAAAACATAAACATAAACAAATTAAATTTAAAATTAAAATATATATAAAAACTTATTAAAATAATAATAATAATTAAATGAATTAAATACAACACAAATTCAAATTCATTCACAAAACCAAATCAAACAACCCAGATCCGTTACCATTACCATCCTAGATCAACAACACCACAACCCAGATCAACAAAAAATAAAAATAAAACCCAGACAACCCAGATCAACAACAAATTAAACCCAAAAGAAATTAAAAAAAAAAAAAAAAAAAACAATTGTAATTCAAATATCATCACTCATCAGCTCCACCACTATTACCACAACCTAGATCACTATCGTTCAAACACCAAATACAAAAGCAAAAACAAAAAATAACCTAAATTAAAAATAAAAATAAAAAATTCAGATCACCATTATTGTCTAGATCACCATTAAAAAAACCCAGATCATCTTCTTCAATTTTCTTCAACTCAATAACTTTTTTTTTTTTTTTGGAAAACCAGATCACATTGTTCAAACATCATCCAATCAATAACCTAAAACAATAAAAATAACATAAATATTTTTTTTTAAATCCCAAAACAACCATATCAAGTGAGATAGAGAGAGATAGATGGTGGCCCAGTTTGCCACGCCAGCTCCTTGCGTGGAGGAGTAGATCAATCTGTGAAAGGGAGAAGCCGATCGATCTGCGCATGCGACGGAGGAGCTGGTCGATTAGCATGAGGGACGGAGGAGTCCATTGAACTGCTCGTCGCACGAGGAGCTGCTCGCTGCCAGGCCCGGCCCTAGGGGGAGTCCAGTGAGGCAACCGCCTTGGTCCCCCGATTTGGAAGGGCCCCCAAAGTTAAATTTTTTTTTTTTTGATGTTAAATGTAGTCCATATATGAATTTAAACTAACAACCCATACATGAATTTAAAATAGGCCCATTGAACCTTTAATTTTTTTTTAAACTAACTAATCCATAAAATGAGGTCAAAATAGGCCCGCTAAACATATTTCATTTTTAAAAAGGCCCACAACAAAACCCAGTTATCATTCTATAAAACAAAAAACATAAGTATAACTAATCTTATTGAACAAAAACATCAGACATCAATATAACTACTCTTTTTTACCAGGAGCCAAGAGAAATCGAGATTGAACAAAAATAAACAAAGACTCTCTTAAATCTTGCTATTTGTTATGAAATTTTAGATTTCAGATCTGTAATATGAACTTGAAGTCATTCACCCATTCTTGAAGTCATTGTTCAAAGAATCAAAGGTAATTAATAATTAAATCTTTTTTTTTTTATAAACCTCCTTTTGTAAGATTGTTAGAATTCAAATAGAAAAATATGAGTAACTTTGTAACTTGTAAGTGAGTCTGGTGGTGATGATTGACTTTGTTTGGTTCAAATTGGTTGTGGATTTTCTTATAGTTGTTATTTGTTAATTGTTATCATGTTATGTTTTAGGTATATATAGAAAAGATTGGGGATTGAGTCATTGACAAGGCAAATTGACTAGTTCAAACAAACATCACACCAAGTCTAAAGTCTTCAAGAGATAAGGTCGCCTTCTTACAAAATTTTCTTTATTACTTTTAGTTTATTATTTCATTATGTTGGGGATTGGCGATTGCTGTTGTTTTTACTTTAGTTCTTTTTATTTTAGTTTACTTTATTAAGATAACTATGAACTACACTCTGTACCTGTTTCTTAGTATGGGGATATAATAATATACCCGGGTAGGAAAAAAGAGATTGTAAATTCTTTTTTGGTGATGCTAACTGTGTCAATGCTCAATTTGAATAAGATTTAGATTGTGGTGTTGTTTGACATTTAGTTTTTCTATAAGCCCAGTGAAGTATTGTTGGATTTGGAATTTTGGATAGTTAGTGAAAAAATATGATAGAAAAACTTGATTATGTAAGCTTAATTAGTAGTTTTGCTGCTAAGAATGTGAGACGAGTAAGGTTTAAATGATATATTCTTTGATGAAATTATAAAACTTTTATTTTGATAACTTTTATTTGTTATTTAATTGTGTTATAGTCTTGAGTTTGAGTTATTATATTGATATTTACAAGTATTTATTAGAGAAAAGAAAAATCTAGTAAACATACATAAAATATCGAGGCCCTCACTTTCTGTAGTTCGCCTTGGGCCCCGAAATTCTCAGGGCCGGCCCTGCTCGCTGCCGATCGAACTGCTCGTTAATTCCTGAGGAGCTACTCATTACCAATCGAACAAGATTGGTAGAGGTTGTCAATCGGTGTGGATTTGGTGGAGGTGGTGGTGATGGTGATGGTCAATCAGCGTGGATTTGGTGGAAGTGGTGGTGGTGGTGGATTTGGGAGATTTGATGTTGATGATGGAGTGAGAGAGATGGAGAAAATTTTTTGTTAGGGTTTGGTGATGATGAACGCACGAGAGAGAGTTTAATTAGTTTTTTATATATTTAAATTTTAAATTTATTTTTTTTTGTTTTTTAATTATTTGTAATATTAATTATTCTAATATATTTTTTAAATTTTTAAAAAAAGCTTCTAGAATCTTTCATCACATTTCCTATATTGCCCTTGTTGACCTAACGGAAATCAACGAAATTCTAACAAAATTGGACAGTAGAGACTGGAATATGTATTGTCAGAGAACTAGTGGACTGAACTTAGTAATTCCAAAAATTAGTGGACCAAACCCAAATTAACACAAAACAGAGGGACTAAAATCTTAGGCCCTGTCCTACAGACTGTTTTCAGCCTGTTTTCGTTTTTATTTTTCAAAAATGATTTCAAATTCACGTTCGGTAACCGTTTTTTATTTTATTTTTAAAATACGAAAACAAAATGAAAAACAAAACTAGCGTTAAAAGTGGAAATTTTGAAATACAAAAAAAGAAAACCTTATTTTTCTTGAATTTGTTTTTGTTTTCCAAATTAATTAACAAAAAAAAAAAAAAAAATTTCTACCAGGTCTCTTCTTCATCAGGCATCATCTTCTTCTTCCTCCTCCTCACCACCGATAGTCGCACACCCTGCCTTCCATCGGTCGCCGGTCGCTGATGTCATCGCCGCCGTCTTCTTCTTCTTCTTCTTCCTCCTCCTCCGCCGTCTTCTTCTTCTTCCTCCTCTTCTTCTTCTTCCTCTTCCTCCTCCTCCATCGGCCGCCGATCTGGTCTTCTTCTACTTCTTCTTCTTCTTCTTCTTCTTCCTCTTCCTCCTCCCGTCGCCGCCCATCGGCTCTGCGTCACCTCTCACCGCCGATCGCCACTCGCCGCCGCAGCCGATCTGGTCTCCTCCTCGTTGCCGATCGTGTCTTCTTCTTCCTCTTCCTCTTCTTCTTCTTCTTCTTCTTCTTCTTCACCTGACAACTTTTATTTAATTTAAAAATTACATTTCAATTTTTTTAATTAATTATTTAATCAATTTGTTATAATTTTTATAATATTAAAGAAATTGTAAATTTTGATATTTCAATTTTCGAAAGTTTTCGATTATCCTACTAGAAGCGTTTTTTCCGTTTTTATTTTCAAAATACAGATTCCAGTAAATGCTACCAGACACGTATTCGGAATTCAAAAATGAAATCAAATACACTGTTTTCATTTTCATTTTTCTTTTCGAAAAACAAAAAGAAAAAACAGCTTGCAAGACGGGCCCTTAATATCCCTAAAGCAAACAACACAAAGAAGGGAAAAACAGCTTCAAAAGTGATTCATTCATTCTGCATAGTTCATTGACTTCATTCAACCTGCGGACAATAACCTGCAGCTAGTCTGCTGCATCCGCTGCATCCAATTTGGAATTTGATTTTGCAATTTTTAAGCGAATTTGAATTGAATACCGCTAACAAGCAGCAGGTTAGGTTAGTGTCTGCAACTGATTTTGGGTATGCATCAACATGGGGAAAAGGGGTAGCTTCATCACCTGGACAGCAATCAAAATTCGATCATCGCCATCAATTAAACTCTACACAAATTCAAGGGTTGATGCTTGGAAATGGAACAAATATCACCTCTGCTTTCTTCATTTTCTCAGGCTTCCATAGCTTCACTTCTCTCTTCTGCTTTCTTGTACCAAATGATCGGACAATAGAAGGCGAAGCTTAATCAATTGAAGAGTTAATGCACAACTGAGCAATGTTTTTTTTTTTTTTTTAATATTACAACAATTGCCGGGATCCGATGAGATGATTCTCTGAAAGCACGGCTCGAAACACAGCTCTTATAGTTGGGAGAGGGCACCCTCACTCGGAAGGAGGGACAAGACAAATATATATATATTTACTTCACTAATTTACAAGTTAATGCATTAGTGAATACATTTATTTGTATTCATACAAAATGATAATAGTAGAAGATGAGACAAAATGATAATAGTAGAAGATGAAACATTACCATTCTGACAATACATTTATTTGTTACTCTAACATATCAGAAATTCAGATCAATGAATTTTCTGATCGAAATGAATGAAGACCCTCCATCCATCAAAGACTTCCTGCTAATTTTTGACATTTCTTTTACTTTCTTCCTGACCTCACTGTTGCCATCCATTACACATCTAACGGCTCTCGCTATCTCTTCCGCCATCACAAGATCACCGACCTTCGAATCCAACCTCATCTCCACAGCTAATCCCAGTTCCTTGACCATTCTGAATGCATTAAGCTGCTGTTCTGCATACTGAGGCCATGTTGCAATTGGCACACCATACCACAAGCTCTCCAAGATTGAGTTCCAACCACAATGAGATACAAACCCTCCAATTGCTTTGTGAGACAAGACCTCCACTTGGGGAGCCCACCCACATATCATTCCTCTTCCTCTAATCCTTTCCATGAATCCTTCTGGAAAAACATCATCATTTGTGCTGTAATCGATTACAGGAACTTCATTATTTGGTGGCGAAACCCGCAGAGACCACAAGAACTTGTACTCACTTTGCTCAAGACCAGTTGCTATTTCTTTCACTTGTGCTGGACCAAAGCTCCCTCCGCTTCCAAAACATAGAAACGCCACTGAAGATTCAGGCTGATCATCGAGCCATTTTAAGATTTTTTTGCACCGATCCTCATCCAAATCAGGGTTAGG
The DNA here is from genome assembly GCA_035582765.1 of Acer negundo. Lineage (NCBI taxonomy): Eukaryota > Viridiplantae > Streptophyta > Magnoliopsida > Sapindales > Sapindaceae > Acer > Acer negundo. The sequence continues at coordinate 1,390,233 of CM069233.1, forward strand.
CTGACCCTTAAGCTCAAGCACCGGTCCTACTGTGTACACTGGAGGGTTCAGGCTACTGCAGGAAAATGAGTTGACTGCATATGGCTCTAGCTCAGAAAATGTATTTACAATTATCCCATTAACATCTTTGAATCTCTGTGCCAGCTTGATATAGGAAGAATAACCAAGCTTGTGAATCAAAGCTAAAGGCAAAACAGACACAGGAACTGGGTTGACAAAACCTGGGATCGACAACTCAGAATCCGAAGGTTCAAACACAGTACTGATCTGATCATGGCGAGTTGGTAGATACAGCATGAGACCCAAGAATCCAGCATTAGAAGTTAAGAATATATAAGAAGGCAAACGCAGTTCACTCGCAACATCAATCATGGGTAGACAAAAGAAATCAACAACTAACCCTGTAACTCGGACAGACCGTGAGCTAGATCGGGACGACACAATATCCGAAACGATATTTCTGACATGGGGTAACTGACTATCTATAAAGAGAGTAATATAATATTCTATAGATTCATTTAGAAGTTCCGATGAAGGAGGTTCTACCTCAGGAAGGTCAATGACTTGGATTCTTGACTGTGAGGCTGTGAATGACTTGGTGTATGCATCAACAAACGTAGTAAAAGGTAGCTTCATCACCAGGACAGTGATCAAAATCCGATCATCGTGATCAACTAAACGCTTAGCAAATTCAAGAGTTGCTACCAAATGACCAATTCCTGGTGATGGAACAAATATCAGCTCTGCTTTCTCCATTCTCTCAGGCTTCCAGAGCTTAATTTCTCTCTTCTACTTTCTTCTACTAGACAGTTTTTGCTTTGTAAAAAAATTGCTTGGTCTTCAAGTTCAAAAGTCAGCAAAAAAAAGACAGCAACTTTAAAGACAGACAGACAGACAGATCGTGATGGTATGTCCTACCATAACATGAACTTCAAATTAATTAAAACACACCAATCAAGAAATTTTGACGAACTGATATGTTAGTAAAGTCCATTCCACAAACCAGAACACGCCACGACAGCATCAATTGAAATCATGGATAAAGCAAGAGTCCATTTTTCTCACCCTTAGGTAAGCATTACCCATCCTCTAACACTTAACATATGTTTAGGAGGAGGTAGTTTTACCTAAACATATTTTTTTGAATAAAAACATGAGTAGTATTATCGATAAACCCCTGTTGATTTATTTATATCTTATTTGTTTAAATTTTGATTTAATTAAATAAAGTTAAAAATTTTTATTATTTTATCTTATTTATTTTTAAAACTACCATTTTACTGATTTTTCAAACTTAATAAGTATTATCTCTATTATCTTTTTCTATCCTATATCTCTTTATCTCAGGTCTCGATTTTCTTTCACCTCCTATGAACGATTTTTTTTTCTTTTTTTTGCTTTTTTAGTGTTTTTCTTTTTTAATATCAAGCTTTATAGAAAATGTCTGAAAGTCACAAGAAAAAGAACAAGCAAACAGCCCCCAAAAAAGAGTAAAGAACAAAGCAACTCAAGACAAAACACACATAAAAAAATATTTAAAAAATAAAAACCGAAACAGCCCACAAACAAAACGAAACAAGAAACAAAGAGCAAGTATTTGTTTTGGTTATCATCATTTCATTTTCAGATTCTAAAAGAGTAATGAGATTAAATAATAATCAATATCACATCTGTCTAATACACCTCAAGTGTTTGATTTATTGTTTAAATATGATCTAGTACAATTATTTTTAGGGTTTGAGAGTTATGAAAAAAAAAATATTTCAAGAAAATGATTAAAAGAACATTGTTTGTTTTTTTGTTTTTTTGTTTTTTTGTTTTTTTTTATGAAAAGGATTGTTGAGTTTTATTAGATTTACTTTATAGAATTTTTTTTTTCTTAAATTGTATATCTCTTTTATTAATTTTGATAAAGGAAAAAAAATAATACTAAATAATTAAAAGAAAACATTTTTTTGACAATCCGATTTTTTCTTTTTACACTTCTTTTCTAAAAACATTAAATTCTCAAAATTTAAATTTTAAAAAATTCTAAAGACACTTCTTATTGTTACAAGATTATCCTTTTTATCTTTTTTGAATTAAATTATTAAAAAAAGAAATTATCTTTCCTAAATTATTAGATTAATTATTACATATTAAATACTCTCCTCTAAATTTTTAATTACCATATTAAACTCTCTCTCTCCCCAATACCTATCTCTAATTTTCTATCTCTATTTTTTCTCAAGCAAAACAAACAGTTAAGAAAAAAAAAACTTACTAATAAGCTTGATTTTTAGGAATCATACGTATGTATATACTATAAAAAAAAAAAACTCAAAAAACAAGTACCTTGTTTTTTTTTTTTTATACAAAAAAAAATCGAAATATTAAATACTTTATTCTACTCTTGTAGGTATGTAATTGCCTAGGGAACTTTAATTTTTTCAATAGTCTTAGAAATTTTAAGTTTAATCGAATCTAGTTGAAACAATTTAAGTTTTCATATATCTTTTTTTTTTTTTTTAAATTGACTTTTTAATATATATATATATATTATTGTTAGTAAAAACTAAAATATTCATAAGTTTTTTTAAAACTATTAACCAGAGATTTATTGAGAAAATATGAAAATATAATTTATTATTATTATTATTGTTATTATTTTTGAAAAATGGAGAGAGATTAATTAGGAGAAGGTGTTTAATATGGTAATAACAGATTTAGGAGTGAGAGTTCAATACATAATATTTAATCTAATGATTTAGGAAAGAGATTTTTTTTTTTTAATAATTTAATTAGTTTTGAGTGTCTTTAATTTTTATTTTTATTTTTGACACACCCTTTACTGATCTATTTACATCTATTTTTTTAATTAGATAGCTTCTTCTTACAATCCATAAATTATCTATTCATACTCCAATTTAAATTTTATTTTTTATTAATAACAATTTTAACCTAAATTAAAATTATTAAACAAGATAAAAAAATACCTCTTATTGAACACATGTCAAGTGTCGACATGTGTTCGTGTCAAGTGTTGGGAAGGGGTAATGCTCAAGCAAAAGTAAACTCATAAAGCAAACTACACAGAGAAGGGAAAAGTAGCTTCAAAAGTGCATTCAACGGAGACACTAACCTGCAGTTAGTTTGCTACATCCAATATGGAATTCGAAAACGTTCCAAATTGTTGATTTTGCTAAATTTTCTAAGCGAATTCGAAACGTTTCTAATTGAATACTGCAAACAAGCAGTAGGCTAGGCTAGTGCTTGACCCGTTCAACTCAGGTCAAGGATCCAACCCTCAAACATCTCGATTGGGAAGACCTCTTACGAGAATGAGAGTTGCTTGCCGTCTACGGCTTCTACACCTGGGATGGAGATCAATTGATTCAAGGTAAACACAGTAGTGGCATAGTGGCGACGCGACGGGTGGTGGTGGAGCCACGATTTTTGTCGTGAGTTGCGATGTACTGATGTTTTAGAAAATGGAAATGAGTTGAATTTGAGAGTTTTCTCTACATTGTTTTCTCAAATTTTACTAAGATTAAGAAGATATCCATTTTTTGAAATCTTGTTGGATTTGTCAACTATGATGCAGATATAGTTTGATTTTTTTTTTTTTTCATTTTTTAAAAACAATTTTGTGTTATTTCTGAATTTATAATTTTTTAAAATAATTTTGAGTGTCGTAGATGGTCAATCTATGGCAGTTGTGGATTGGGTCAAATTCAAATTAGGCTCAAGTCTAACCTGTCAAACCGACGATGTCGTCTACAATTGAAACCTACAAAAAAGTTAAAAAGAAACAAAAAAGAAAGCAAAAGACGGGGTGATATCTTATAAGCCTTAGGTTTGCTTGGACTGAGCGTGGAAGTAAAGAAGACCGTCAATTGACTAAAAATAAGTGAATTCTAGTGATCGAAACTTAGTTTGAGCAGAGTTTAAGCATGCGAAAGCTTTAGCATAAATAAAAGAAGTCAAAATCCTATTTCTGTGGGTGAATCGTTTTATTTATATGCTTTAGTGGAGAGTTGATCATTTGAAGTTGGTTGGATAATATCCCTGATATCCTGACCGGATTTCATGGAATCTTATGGTTATTTGACCAGTTTCAACGTTTATCTATTAGTTTGAGTGGTTGAATCACAGTGAAAGTTTGACTAAGTCAAACGATGATTCTGGTGAGGTTTGCTGGGTTGACCCGAATCAGTTGGCCTTGGATTGGGTTCGATAAGAAGCAAATTGGGCTTTAAGCGTTGGGCCTAAAAACCATTTTCGGCTACCACAAATGTTATTGTATAACTAAAAAATTATAGAAAAAATGTCATCCTCTTATTTACTAAAATGTCACTCATTTAACGGAAAATTAACGGAATTAAATGGAATGGTCATTAGTGTCACAATGTTCGTCAAAAATGACTATTTTGAAACCAATTTCTCATCTAATGGTCATTTTGATAGTGTATACCTAAATTGATGGTCACCGAAAGTAATTATCCCTAAATTTTATTGTGTCAACTTTTATTGGTCCGAAATGTCATGTCATATTTTACACTTGAAGCAATTTCTATTTATTTGGTCAGGAATGTTTCATTTCACTCGACCCGAAGTATCTCCACACAAAACCAGATCAATGAATTGCTTGACCGAAACGAACGAAGATCCTCCATCCAACAAAGACTTCCTACTAATATCTGCCATGTTCTTCACTTTCTTCCTGATCTCACTATCACCGTCCATAACGCATCTAACGGCTCTCGATATCTCAGCCGCCGTCACAAGATCACCATTATCACTCTTGGAATCCAACCTCAACTCCACAGCTAATCCCAATTCCTTCACCATTCTAAAAGCATTGAGCTGTTGTTCTGCATAAAGAGGCCATGTCATAATTTGCACACCATACCACAAGCTCTCCAAGATTGAATTCCAACCACAATGAGACACAAACCCTCCAATGGCTCTGTGGGCCAAGACCTCAATTTGTGGAGCCCACCCACATATCATCCCTCTTCCTCTGATTCTCTCCAGGAATCCTTCAGGAAAAATATCAGCATCATCATTTCCAGGAACTTCATTGTTTGGTGGTGAGAGACGCAGAGACCACAAGAACTTGTGCTCACTTTGCTCTAGTCCAATTGCCATCTCTTTCACTTGTGCTGGACCAAAGCACCCTCCGCTTCCAAAACATAGAAACACCACTGAAGATTCAGGCTGATCATCCAGCCATTTCAAGTTTTTACGGCACTGCTCCTCGTCCAAATTTGGGTTAGGCTGACCCTGCAGGTCAAGCACCGGTCCAATCGTGTACACCGGAGGGTTCAGGCCACCAGAAAACGAGTTGACCGCATATTGCTCTAGCTCAAAAAATGTGTTTACAAGTATACCGTTGACATTCTTGAATTTTTGTGCCAGCTTAATATAAGTAGAATAACCATCTTTGTTTATGGTAAACAATGATTGAGGCAAGACAGAGACAGGAACCGGGTTGACAATACCCGGTATTAACAATTCAGAATTGGAAGATTCTTCAATCTCATCCTGATGAGTTGGTATATCCATCAGGACACTCAAGAATCCGGTATTGGAAGCGAAGTACACATAAGAAGGCAAACCCAGCTCAATTGCAATATCAGTAAAGGAAACACAAAACATATCAACAACCAACCCTGTAACTCGGACAGAATCCGAATTAGAGCGGGACAATACAATCTCTGAAACAACATGTCTGACATTCGCTACCTGACTTTCTACAAAGAGATAGTTGAAGTATTCTGAGCAACTTTTACGAAGGTTCAGTGGAGGAGAGTCTACCTGAGGGAGTTCAATGAGTCGGATTCTTGGCTGTGCAGCTGCAACTGATTTTGTGTATGCATCAACGTGGGGGAAAAGGGGTAGCTTCATCACCAGGACAGCAATCGAAATTCGATCATCGCGATCAATTAATCTCTTCGTGAATTCAAGGGTTGATACCAGGTGACCAATACTTGGCAAGGGAACAAATATCAGCTCTGCTTCCTTCATTCTCTCAGGCTTCCAGAGCTTGACTTCTCTCTTCTGCTATATTATACCAGTTTTGGCTTTGTAAAACAAATGATCGGTCCCAAATCCAAAAGTGAAAGAAAAAAGCAATGTTATGGACAATAGAAGCTTAATCAATTGATGAGTTAATGTACAACAGAGCAATGTTATTTCACTAATGAACAAGTTAATTGAAAGAGATCCACAGCTCATGCAAAACGAAACACAAAATCTTATCTGGAAGTTGTATTATCGACCACAAAATAGAACCCAGTTTTTTTTCTGACAAGACTCAAGAGACCACCACCAGTCCCACTACAATTATTGATGACAATGATAGAAGATGAAACATTACTACTATTATAACAATACATTTATTGTCTTTAAAAAATAAAAAAAAATATAAAAAAAAAAGGCAATACATTTATTTGTTTCTCTAACATAAATAACAACACACTTCAAAAAAAAAAAAAAAAAAAAAAAAAAAAACATAAATAACACCACTTCATATCAGAAATTCAGATCAATGAATTTTCTGATCGAAATGAATGAAGACCCTCCATCCATCAAAGACTTCCTGCTAATTTCTGACATTTCCTTTACTTTCTTCCTGACCTCACTGTTGCCATCCATTACACATCTAACGGCTCTCGCTATCTCTTCCGCCATCACAAGATCACCATCCTTTGAATCCAACCTGATCTCAACCGCTAATCCCAATTCCTTGACCATTTGGAATGCATTAAGCTGTTGTTCAGCATCCAAAGGCCATGTTGCAATTGGCACACCATACCACAAGCTCTCCAAGATTGAGTTCCAACCACAATGAGATACAAACCCTCCAATTGCTTTGTGAGCCAAGACCTCCACTTGGGGAGCCCACCCACATATCATTCCTCTTCCTCTTGTCCTTTCCATGAATCCTTCTGGAAAAACATCATCATTTGTGCTGTAGTCGATTACAGGAACTTAATTATTTGGTGGCGAAACCCGCAGAGACCACAAGAACTTGTACTCACATTGCTCAAGACTATTTCTTTCACTTGTGCTGGACCAAAGCTCCCTTTGCTTCCAAAACATAGAAACGCCACTGAAGATTCAGGCTGATCATCGAGCCATTTTAAGATTTTTTGGCACCGATCCCCGTCCAAATCAGGGTTAGGCTGACCCTTAAGCTCAAGCACCGTTCCTACTGTGTACAATGGAGGGTTCAGGCTATTGCCGGAAAATGAGTTGACTGCATATGGCTCTAGCTCAGAAAATATATTTACAATTATCCCATTAACATCATTGAATCTCTGTGCCAGCTTGATATAGGAAGAATAGCCAAGCTTGTGAAACAGACCTAGAGGCAAAACAGACACAGGAACTGGGTTGACAAAACCTGAGATTGACAACTCAGAATCCGAAGGTTCAAACACAGTACTGATCTGATCATGGCGAGTTGGTAGATACAGCATGAGACCCAAGAATCCAGCATTAGAAGTTAAGAATATATAAGAAGGCAAACACACTTCACTCGCAACATCAATCATGGAAACACAAAAGAAATCAACAACTAACCCTGTAACTCGGACAGACTCTGAGCTAGATCGGGACGATACAATATCCGAAACTATATTTCTGACATGGGGTAACTGACTATCTATACAGAGAGTAATATATTCTATAGATCCATTTCGAAGTTCCGATGAAGGAGGTTCTACCTCAGGAAGGTCAATGAGTTGGATCCTTGACTGTGAGGCTGTGAATGACTTGGTGTATGCATCAACAAAGGTAGTAAAAGGTAGCTTCATCACCAGGACAGTGATCAAAATCCGATCATCGCAATCAATTAAACGCTTAGCAAATTCAAGAGTTGCGACCAAGTGACCAATTCCTGGTGATGGAACAAATATCAGCTCTGCTTTCTCCATTCTCTCAGGCTTCCTTAGCTTAATTTCTCTCTTCTACTTTCTTCTACTACACAGTTTTTGCTTGTAAAAAAATTTGCTCGGCCCTCAAATTCAGTAGTCAGCTACAGACAGACAGATCGTGATGGGATGTCCTTCCACTACCATTAAGTTCAAATTAATTAAACACACCAAACAAGAAATTTTGATGAACGGATAAGATAGTAAAGTCCATTCCACAAACCACAACACGCCACGATAGCATCAATTGAAATCATGGATAAAGCAAACTACACATAGAAGGGAAAAGTAGCTTCAAAAGTGCATACAAAGGAGACACTAACCTGCAGCTAGTTTGCTGCATCCAATTTGGAAATCGAAAACGTTCCAAATTGTTGATATTGCTAAATTTTCTAAGCGAATTCGAAACGTTTCGAATTGAATACTGCAAACAAGCAGTAGGTTAGGCTAGTCTGCAGCTGATATAAAAAAATAAAAAATAAAAAAAATAAGAAAAATTGAAACTTTAACACAAAATGCAAACTTTCACTAACAAATTATATAGATTTAGTTTTTTTGAAAAAAAAAAAAAAAAAAAGCGATCCCCAATTCATAGAAGAAACAAGATATGTAAATATATATTGCACAACACAACCTTAAAAGAGTAAATCTATAAACTACACACAAACAATATCAATTGATCGAATCGATCGATTGATCTATCACCGTCTGCTATTATCGTAGTCGACGACTTCCGAGTCAGTCACGGACCGCGAGTGCTGTACGATCGAGCGACCAATTGAGTTGATCCAGTCCTCCTTATCCTTCTCGGTGTCGGCGACGAAGTACATGGTGTAATTGACAGTGGCGAGCTCGAAAGCGAAGGGCTTGTTGATGACGTCCTCGGCTCCCTTGACGGTGAGGCACCTGCCGACGGGGATGACGCCGCGAGGGACGGAGTCACGTGTGACGCTGGAGGAGTCCTTGAACCAGAAGAGCTTGCCTTGTTTCAAGACGAACCAGCGGCGGCGCCAGGTCTTGATGTAGTCGCCTTGCTTTGTGAGCCAACCCGATCGCTCCGGGCTTGACCAGAAATCGACGTCCTTGTAGTCCTCCGGGTTCGGATCCTGGAACGTCGCGACCCGCCAGAGAGATTCCATTGCAGAAAACCTAGAGCTCTTGAACTGATTTTTATAGATAGATAGAAGAGAGGGATTTATTTTTTTATTTTTTTGGGTTTTTGATTCGATTTTGTTAATCCGAACAGAAATTAGTTTGGCTGACCCGGTGGATAAACGATATCGTTTTGATATAGGATAATGTTATATATAATACATGTTATATAAAACGATGCCGTTTTGATATATACGGAGCACAGTTCTTGAGAACTCAAATCTCTATCAAATGCAATTATTATCCATCATACATCACCGTTGTATTAGGTTTGATCAAATCCACTAGAAGAATTTGCCCTACAATAGTTATTCATCGCTAAAGACGGAAAGTTGAAAAACAGAAAGCAAAACGACCGTTTTTGAGAAAAATGTTAGGCATTACAAGGGTTAACTCCTCTGTAAATGTGTCGATACAGTTCCAACGATATATTTTGGGCTTAAAGTCTACGTGATGAGTATTGTAGATATATCCATCATATCTATCAACATCTTGAAACATCGTATCTGTTATGCTGCGTCCTGGAAGGAGATCAATTTTTAAGCTTCTTTGCTATTTCAGCAACGTACTTACCCTGGTGAAAGGCCTTTTGGAGTTCTAGTTCGGTCGGTTTCCGGGATCCGTCAGCTGCAAAAGTTCCGGCACCATAAGCAGAGCCACCGTTCACCTGATCCATCTCGAACATGCCGCTCCCGAAGGTGTAGCCTATCGGGACAAACAACATGCCATGGTGTGCTAACTGTGTTAAGGCAGTCCATCTGTAAAAAAAACAGAAACACTCATTATATATATATATATAGGACGTTTCAAGTGTGGGGTTCCGTATGTTTTTTTTCATGCGGAATCACCGTTTATCACATGTGATAATCAGTTTCGTAATCACATGGAGATCTTTCATTGGAATGACAAGAACGAACGACCACACACGATCATTATGCATAAAGAATGAAGAAATTAACATAATGAAAATATTGGTGATGCAATGGGACAAAATCAGAGGCTTAAGTATGAAAATACAAACGAAAACTCACGCAGTAAGCTCTTGGCCACCCCCGTGAAAACCAGTACTCCAGAAGATTCCAGCAGGTTTGCCGGCAAGTGCTTGGGATTCCCATAGCTCGTTAGTAGCATCAAAGAAGGCTTTGCACTGGGCTGCCATGACACCAAAACGAGAAGGGAAGCCGAAGAGAAAACCATCAGCCTCAGAAAGTTGATCCGGTCTGATCATTGGCACATCGTTTGCTTTAGGAGGAGCTCTCATCTTATGCAAAATCAAGCCAGATAGTGTCTCGGGCACCTATTCATTCCCAATCAACGAAAACTTCGTATTATCAAAAAGGCCTCAACATTAATTACTATTTCTCCTCTGTTACAAAACTACCTGCCAAAGAGTTGCTTCTACACCCTCGACAGAATTAGCTCCTCGCTGCTCTTCCCGTGCCATAACCTCTACATGTCCATAAAGGGAATAGTACCTGTCAAATGCAAGACACTTGAGATGGAACTAAATCTAACATCAACACCCATGTTCGTGTGGGCATGTGGGCGTGTGTGTGTGTGTGCGCGCGCGTGTGTCATGAGAGAGATCGAAAGGGTACACTATGTAGATCTTGGTGGTAGCCATGGCTATATCCTTATGCATCTACACTAATTTAAACCCACTCCCCTGCATTGAACACAAACAGCATAAAGCATTTATCAAAAAGTAGGAATAATATTTGCTTCAAAGTAGAATATGAATAATGAGTTACGATTCTTTTCGAACCTAAAAATTTCCCAATTTTCTAACACTAACTCTCTTGTAATGAAAGAAATCGCAAAACAAAAAAACCGGGTTCTTCCACAGAGTTTGCAAAACATCAGAACTCAGAAGCAGCAGCTGGTAGATATAGAATGCAAGAAATGCTTTGAAATTGCATTGAGAGTGCAAATTCCCCTGACTCACTTCAAATTTCTCTCTAAAATGTGTAAAACACAAGTGAATAGGCTCAATCTAAAATTATTTTCTCAATTTTCTTCTTTTCCTCATACTTCAAAAAAAAAAAAAAAAAAAAAACGCATCTACAATGCAAGTTTATTCTCTATCCCCAGATTCTGTTCTACAAATAACATTATATTCTAAACAAACAACAGCAAAGCTATTAAATCATCAAAATAACCAGACTTGCATACTATTATTATATTCAATCGTGCAAATTCTATAAAACATATACCCAAAAACAAAATTCACACAGCTTCTATTCATCAAACAAAAAAAAAAAAAAAACAGAACAAGATCACGTATGCATATAATCTTACATAAAGAGACTGAAAAAAAAATATATATAGTGGACTTCAGAATTCAGAGAGAGACAGAGAGAGAGAGAGATACAAGACCTTGTTGTGTTATGAGAATGGGATCACCGATTTAATGCAAGAAAAGGCAAGCTAGTTATTATAATATACATGGATGGCGTTTCATCTAATCAGTTGTTTTTGTCTGTTTCTTGATGATGGTAGTATTAGTTCGAGTATTAATATATTAATATATGACTCACAAAACAAGTGTACATGTGGTAGGTAAATTTAGATTATGAAAAAATAGATATTTTTATTCGTGTATAGGATTTAATCTCGGTAAGTACAAGTATCACAATCCCTTAACCTATTCGGTGGAAGATTTTTTTTTTTACGAGAAATTTGAAATCTTATATGGATTAGAAGAGTATGATTTCACACCTAATAAAACGAATTGAAACTCACCCTTGTCCAAACTCCAAAGTTGTAGATTGAGTTATATTCTTCTCTACAAAACCTAAATTGGCAACACTAAAAAAAAAAATTAGAACACAAAAAAATAGGAGAATTTTGAAATAAACTCCTGGTATTCTGTAAATTATTGAAAAGATTTGTACATAAAATTCACCTGCCAATTTGACATATGAGTCTTTACATTGGATTTTCTTCCTCCTTTTGGATAAATTTTTATCGGAAAAAACGACTCATATCCATATCTTTAACAACTAAACACAGGTACTTTATTGGATTTCGTGTTGTGATTACAGGATAGGAAAGGAAAGGAAAGGCAAGGAAAAGCGCAGACATTGCATAGTCTTTGATTCAACGTTGCACATCTTCGTTTATTTCTCCCTGAACGGAAACTCATACCAAGATTTAACGCTCGTGTTGTAAACAGGGAAACTTATTAAAATTGAAAGACTTGAATTATATAATCTTAATTATTTATTGACAAATGAAGACTCTGCGAGGTCGATGGCACGTGCAAGACCAGCAGCTTTGTTCTCGCATTCTCTCTGCTCATCGGCAGGGTCGCTGTCAGCCACAATTCCAGCCCCAGCTTGGAGGTGAGCAACCCATTCACGGCGCCTGTTCACATCCTTGTATGAATACATTGTGTCATAACGTGTACCGGTTGGGAAAACAATAGTTCTAAGAGCTAGGGCGATGTCCATATCACCGGAAAATGAAATGCCTCCGAATCCACCACTGTATGGCCCACGCCGTGTGTTTTCGAGCTCATCAATCAACTCCATGGCTTTTACCTGAATTGCAGCAGAGCCAAGGGTTAGAGATTCGATTATCCTGACAAGATTCAGGCATCATTTAGTATGGAGATTTAGTCATCTACGAATTCAGAACCATAATCGATCAAAGAAACATAAACGTTAGAAGGACAAATGTAGGCAATGGAAACCTTTGGCGCTCCACTGACAGTCCCAACAGGTAGTGCAGCACGCAAAACATCCCAGCTAGTTAAATTATCAAGTAACTCGCCGGTGACCTGCAAAGATATAGTTTTGTCACCAAGTGAGAAATAGTTTCACTAAATGTGTTTCTAAAATGAATTAATTAAACCGATAGGAAATTGCTGAGAAGATTTTATTCTTTAAGTCTACAAAAAAACAGAAAATCTATTTGCCAAAAAGAGGAAACAAGATCAACGATATCATGACTGATCTCTAAATTCCAAATTTATGTATAGCATTAAATCAATAATTCACATAAACAATAATGATGCAACACTAGACTTATGTCATTCATAAATAGCAATAAGGAAGACATACCGTTGAGCTTATGTGCATAACATGAGAATACCGCTCAATGTTCATGAGCTTTTCAACCTTCACAGATCCAGGTTTGGAGACCTGCATTCACAGCATGCTTCAGATACAAATCTGTGGCCATAAAGGATGAGCTCTAATATAAAAATTATATATATACATATGAAACGGACATGATTGTACACAGTATTTTTGGAAATAGCCACTTCCTACTATTCAGACAAATACAAAGCAAAAAAATTCCATGACCAAACCATGTATAAAAGTTTACGCAAAGCACAATAAAAGTTAGATGTAGATAGGCATAATTAAGTATAAACCTTTCCAACGTCATTCCTTCCCAAATCAACTAGCATAATGTGTTCAGCACATTGCTTTTCATCATTCAAAAGCTCCTTTTCAAAAATTAGATCTTCTTTAGGCGTCTTCCCTCTTCTAACAGTGCCAGCAAGGGGCCGATTAGTAATCTTTGTCTGTAATCGAACATAAAAAATGAAAATTCATGCTGGTTATAGTTTATGGAATTAAAAATACTGTAACAAAAATAAAAAAATTCCAGGATCTGCTTGCAGAAAGGGCAGAGGGAGGGTAATAAATTTTAAATTGTCATTACATCTTCCTTTAAATCAAAATTATAGGGGTAAACTCAAAGAGAATGAGAAACCAATCATTTCATAATTCAATGGAATCATTACAATTCTTACCTTCTTCACACGTGTAAGAATTTCCGGACTAGAAGCAACCAGTATACACCCTCTAGCCTATCAGAGAAATACATATATAAACAAAAAGCTCAAAAAATAATATTAACTCTTCAAACAAACGGTGTAAGGGAAAAGCAGCATACTTGCAAATATGTCATATACGGACTTGGGTTTACAACCCTCAGTGCTCTGTAGATTTCAAACGGGTCTGCAAAAGTCCGCCTTTCAAAACGCTGGCTTAAAACAATTTGAAAAATGTCACCGGCCAGGATATGCTCCTTAGCCTGCAATACTGCATCCTGGTATGCTTCACCTGTCATGCTTGACTTCTCTAGTTTAGGACCAAAAAGACGGGTGGAAAAATTTATTGAACCTGCGGAGAGCCTTGGTCTGAAAATGCATTTCAAGTGAAATGTTCAAAAATTAAACTTAAAATGAAAAAAGAACAAACAAATAAAAGGTTTGAAACATTCAGAATAAAGATTATTACTCACGGAACTATATCATGTACTCTAGATACTAAATTTTCCAACCGGTTCATTCCATCATTAAAGGCCTCCTCAACAGAAGAAAATCGATCTAATCGCACCCAATGAATCACATATGCTTTCTGAGGTCAAGAAAATTACAAAATTAAAATAAAACAAAAAAACTTTGAACAATCTATGGTTCAGAGTAATTTAGTAAAAATACCTTTTCCACGTGATCAAACACAATCACATCATCATAGAGGCCTAGATGAATGTCTGGAAGGTTTCTGTCATCTGGTGGGGCACTAGAAAATGGAAGCTTTTTCTTCTCCACAAACCGGACTGTATCATATGAAAAATAACCAACCCAACCACCTTGCCAACAAGACACAACGTATGAACCGATAAGCACTCTTAAAATAGAGGGACTGAACTAGATGATAATACAGAAATACTGTTTCTGCAGTAATTTAATGAATAAGTATTCACAATAATTCCAAAATAACTAAATGTAGTTTAATATTATTCACTAGAGAAAATATCTAAAGTATTGTGAAACGGATGAATAACTCAAGTCTATAAAATCTCCATAATTGATCCAGAAGTAAACAAAACAAAAAGGAAACACATACAAAGATTTGAGTAACTTGTGGACAGAGTCACTAATTGATCACCATTTCCCACGACCTTACCCATCATGAAACCAAATCAGAGCTGTATTTTAAATGTAACTTGGTGGAGATATAATGGTTTCTGATCTACGAAAATGATGAAGTAGTTTCTCAATCTAATTCTCTTACCACAAAATGCTTCTGGAAGTTCATCAATAAGTTGGGGTTTCCATCCCTCCATGATTCTCCGGGGAATGACCATCGGATCCTCAACTATCTCCTCTGTCCTCTTCCCTTCCTCGTGGTCCATGACTGTAACCATGTTCTCTTTTGCAACGATTTCTATTGTTGGCTGAGCTCCGATAACACTATATCTCCCCTGCTATATTTTTGCATAATACAAGCTGATTAAAGATCCAATTTTGCATAATTATTCAAAGAAACAAATACAAAAACAAAAAAGACTAAAGGGCTTACAGTACTGGAAACTTGTAAACCAGGCTCAACTGACTCAAACAGAAAGCTCGGTGCATCTCTATCATCTTCCTTAACCAAACATCGATATGCAATCACCGGCGTCAGGTGGTCCGAGAATATGCATCGGTACAAAGGAATTAAATTCCCATTCTTCGAAGCTTCTTGAAAATTTTCCGACTGATCGACTAGGTTTGGACAATCATACAAAACAAAAAACCCAGTAAATTCATCAAATTATTAATTCAAAATCAGCATAACTTTAACTCTCCTAGCTTGCATTTCCTTCTCTCTTCCTCCAATTATTCACCAGCCGAAAATTGAAAATGTTCAAATATTAACTCACTAACTTCTCTCTTCAAAAAAATTTAAGTGAGCCAAAATTTTACATTTTGTTACTATTACATCAGTGAACAGAAATGAAAATGTTGAATAATTAATTAATAATTTTCCTAAATTTTATTTTTAGTTTTTTCATTTGTTTAAATCAACTCACACAAATGCGTATATATATATAGTCATCTTCTAGAAATCTATCAGAAACTTAAAAATTAAAACAAATTGAATTGCACGCCACTAAATTGAATCTTTAAAAAAAAAAAAAATGCGAGCGAATACCTAGCGACAGAGAGGCGGCGCATTGGAGTGCACGGAAGCGGCGGCTCGAGCTTCGCAGATAAAGAGACCTCGAGCTCCTTCCGGCAGGGCCATGAAAGTCGGCGGAGATCGTGGCAGAGAAACTGAGAGTTGACGGGAGCCGAGGACGATTAAAGGCTAGGGCTTCCATGTTAGTTTCTATAGCATTCGTTTTTTTTTTTTGTGTTAAAGAGAGAAAACAAAAACGGGAGTGAAAGTAAACACTATCAAGACTTCAAGAGGAGCAACAGTGAGAACTCTCTCTTCTCTCACTCTGTGCAGACTTTGAATTATTATTATTTTTTAATCTTCGGTGGGATTCAGTTTTTATTTCTTTAGATTGGAATTGGGCCGCAATTGGACGCCTAATTGATGGTTTTTTTTTCTTTTGTTTGGGCTGTGTGGGTTTTAATAGTTTGGGCCTGGTTCAAAAGGAATAGGCAGCCAATGGGACCTTCACGCGTGGCACGTTGGATATTTTAGTTCAACGCTAGATCACGGCGCGTGTAGCGTTTTGGATGGATTATTGAATTTGAAGCTGTACTGTGAGTGATAAACGTCGTCGTTTGTCCAGACACGTCACGAGTCTAACTCGGATACCACATGTGTCAGTTTGTGTGATCAAAGCTCAAAGCTGGATTCGTAACGTCGTCGTTTCAGAGGTAGCCGGAGAATCGATGCCTCAAATTGCTGTTTATACACAAAAATCTCCCGAGTTGACTCAGTGCCGTGCCGGGCACGTCACGAGTCAATACGGTGGACTTTGCCAAATCATCTGTTTTCAACCACCAATTCCACCGATTTGAACGACTCGAACGGGGGGGACGGCGACGGCGACGGCCACGTATCGATTTAAACACCGATAACACCTTTTTTCTTCAGCTAAATCTGTATTTCGACTTTTCGTACACGTAATCGAAAACTTGACTAGTCTTCTGCTCCATTTTTGAACTACAAATAAGGGGTTTTCATTCCTCCACCACCACCATTAACAAAGCTAAATCAAAAACAGTTTGTCACCCATCTCTGGATTCTTGATAAACCACAAAGAACCATTTATATATGATTGTACATGGTCATACAAATGAATTGAAATGTCTCTTTAAAATTACTATTGAAAATGTAACTCAACTACTTATGAAGATACACTTTTATATATAATGTATATTTAAAAAAGAAATAAAAAAATTACAGGTGATGATAATGTATAAATCTGTGTTGAATTTGTCAATTCTGTAATAGTAAAGACCTATTTGTAATGGCAGTGCAATTGTTCACCATCACAACTAAATATCAGCCATCCAGCTTGCCAAGGCATTCTCATCTGAAGCTAAACCTTTTTTACGTTTCGAGTCAGTGGAAGATACAACAATGGTTTAGTCATGTTTGTCCATACAGTTATGGCCTGAATTATTGAAGACAATTCCGAAAGAAACGAACTCCCTGTTCCAAATTACAAGATAATTATTAGCAATTTAGAGATGGAACTTGAGGAAATAATATCAGAAAAACTGGAACTGGATCCATACCTGCAATGCAAAACTGACGTCCGATTCATCTACTTTTAACGTTACTCTTTTTAATTTATCTTCACGAGATTGACCGAGTTTAAGAAGCCCCTGCATTGAATTATGTCTCAGCATCACTTTCATTGCGCTATGAAATGAAGTTTTATTTTGCTCAACCTAGATTTTGGTGTACAATAATAGAGTGTTATATGAACAAATGCAAATTTAGTTACCTGGTCATTTAGCACTCTGCACATACTCAAAAATTCCATAGTTCCAACTGGTGGTATCATCGAGGTTTTACAGATGTCTGTATAAGATTTATTCAACTGTATCCAAGTAACAAAAGTCGGATATCAATAACATAACTGAACTTCTACATGTTTTCCTAATCATTATTTTATATTAGACAGCAGAAGGAAACACACCTCGCCGACAGTTGTATCTTTCTTTCCTCCGCGGAAAAACTTCACAGCAGAGCAAAGTATAATCTGCAGGCAAGTGTGATTGTGAGAGTTGAAGCAGTGGAAGAATGATAAGATATTGTACTAATCTCTCATATACTGATATACGTAATGTCTTTCAACATGTGAAATCAGCATGTTGTTCGGGCAAACTTACTTGTTGATGTTGAGGAAGAGACTGTATGGTGTCTACTACTGGGGATTTGAATGTATTTGACAAAGCAAGAGCCATGTGATCAACCCTCACCTGTAATATGGTTAAAAACTTGTAAGTAACATTGCAAAATGTGGTTATTAAAAATTAAAAAAAAAACAGAACTGGAGAATTGCATTTGAATTGAGAATATTAAGCAATCAGAAACTTAATGAAATTCATTAAGTTAATATAAGTTAATATAATGCAGATAGTAAGAAAAAATCATTTGCCTGAGAATTGAATTGCAGAGCTAGAGCAGCTTCTTGATCAAAAGAACCTTTCTCTACTGATTTTGAATTTATTCTGCTAGCTGAATCTCTCAACTCTGTTTCTAGCATCTCAACTGCTTTCCTGAAACAAATTCTAACAGGTCAGTCGAAAATATTGTGGATTGTATTATGGTCAAAGCAAGGTAGGTGTTTTCATTGGAGTTCATATAATTTACAACATTTTATTTTTTAAAAATCCATCCAACTGCCACAATTCTGTTCTAAAATAAAAAATTCCGCTTCCTCATTAAAAACTAACTGATCAAACTTGTTTAATATGACTACTTTATAACCCAAACAGATCACAGGCTCACAGCCAAGTTAGACTGTGAATGCAATAGAACACTGACCTGCTAACACAAAGAGCTTTCCTCATGTCTCCAGATGCAGCTGCAACTTTCTGTTGCGTTTCAAATAGTTCATATCAATGACAATGTGGCAAAAATAGTGAAATAAAAATTGATGTGTCGCAATACATTAAAAGTATTATCTAAGGATGACTCACTCTGGCACAGAGTTCCAATGCTTGTGGTTGGAAGACAGTGTAAGGAAGCCCCTGATCAAAATGAATAACAGTTATGGCAAGAAAGAAAAGAACTGTAAAGATATTTTCTTTCAACTATATTTCAGGATTTTGAAACAATGAAGTCCTTTGTTCATTTCACTCTAAAAACCGTTTGACATAATGATATTAGAAGTTCAGAACCAAGTTAAGAGCTAAGTGAAGAAGATGTGATTTTGATTAACTTTATTAAGTTACTTGGAAAAAAACCTTCATTAAGTTAATTAGAAAGTTTTTTCCTATCTGATACCGGAAAAAATAAAATATTAAACGGCTAAAAGTATGTATCTACAACAACTGCAGGAAATAAATTCTGTAAAATTTGTTAGCTACTTCGAACTATGCTATATGCTGTAACAGTTCATTGAAATTAGAATCTAAATTTAGATTCTGTTTTAGATTCATTCCGGTCAGTACTAACTCCATTGTGATTCTAAGATCAGCCTTTTGTGTTTTTGTTTAGCATCTTTGCATATATTTAGGCTCTCCTTTGGCTCAAATAAACAAAACAAGAGCACCCTGCTTGTCCACTGGAAGCGGAAGGAAAAAAAAAAATGAATTACCATGAGCCTCTCCTGAAGTATTCTGATGATTTGATCTTTGGAGTATGCTCGAAAAGTCACAACAGCTGGTTTACCTAGCATGAGAAGAGTAGAAACAGCAAGTTAGAACTTCTAAAAAAAGTAGGAGTTATAGAATAAAAGACTAGATTTTCATTATGCCGAGCTGCTTCTTTATAATTGAGCATGGACCATATCTAGAGAGATATTTTAATCAATTAAGTACACAGAAAATTGATCTTCTGAAAGTATAGCCTATTGAGAAGGCTAATCTTCAAGAAGAGGGTTCTGGGGAAAAAATCTCTGCCAAAACATAAACAGTATAAAAAACGTTTATGGTTTTTTTTAAAATAATAAATATAAATCAAGTACCGACTCACAATTCATTGACTGGAGTCTTGGAAGAAAACGATCTGCAAGGTCTATGGCATTTGCTATTCCTGCAAAATGCAAAGATTGTGTCAGTCTTTCGTGTGGTAACTTATAATCCATTTTCCATTCCAATTTATAACAGTAAAATGAATGAAAAATTCTTAATGCCTCATATAGTACCTATCAGTATACATCTAGAGAATGGAAAGGTTGTAAGCATGAAAAGATCATGGAGGACAGCCCGGTCTCTAGTGATCAAATAATCCAACTCATCAGCAATAATTAGCCTGCAAAAAAATAAAATTTAGTTGAGAACCGCAATTCTAGTGATTTGCATTTTCTGTTTTGATAAATGACATGCTATTTATTAAACAAACAAAATATTATGAGACGCTGAATTTAAAATTAAACGATGGGCAATGTGTGCATTCCAGTAAGCTAAGCACAGTCTATTGCTTATGTTCAATTTAACAAGTTACTGATGAGCACTGCATTTATGCTTCTAAGCTAGGCAGAATCTACTACAACACTCGGTTGAGGATATGTTTCTTACGTCATTTTGAAGGCAGATGACTGCTGCTTTTGAGAATACAAGTTTTGCAGATGTTGTAACGGTGAAGTGGGACCATTGATCTTCTTCCTCGGTTGGACTTTAGAAAGAATCTGCAAAGGCAATTGAGATATCATATCAGCACTTATTTTCTCTCAATTCTGTACAAGTAAAATCTTATTGTCTGTACCTTGCCGAAAATTTCAGATGTGTTTGTAAGCGAAGTACAATTCAAGGTTAAAACATCCGGTGATTGAAAACCCGCCTGTTAGAGAATATGATTCCAAGATCAGTAATGTTAAAAGATGACAACGATAACATAATGCAATGGTCAATGCATAACAACAGAGTTGAATAACATCACGGTTGCAAACTTCCTTTCTGATAGACCGAGCACATATTTCATTGTGAGAAGTGACCCTACAATTCGATTATAAAGTGAACAATTATCAAATCAAACAAGTTTTATATACCTCTTTAGCCCAATCCACCAAATGCTGTTTCACTTTCTCCATCGACAAAGATTTCCCTGTTCCTGGGCACCCACAAACATACAAACTCCCAGCCTTCTCTTCTTCCACGTGTTTCTTACAAAATTCCAAAACCCTTCTCTGCTCCTCTTCACGGCACACAATCGTAGATGGAGCTGTTGACACGTGCAGCGCCTCCATCACCGCACTCATTTGCTCCACATCTTAACATATTAAATCAAAACAAAACCCCTAATTAATACCCTAAATAAATGCTTAATACGTACCAATGAAATCTTTCAATTTTTTACTAGTGAAATAGTGCATCACACTCAAATTCAACTAATGAGCATACACTCACAAAGCAATGAATCGAATAGTAACATAACATTTAACTTCATTGGATCACAAATTAAAACAAGAAATTATGCACATTATTATTACCTTTGGGGTTCCAATTGGGTTTGGGTTTGAAACTATCAGATAATTTCCTCTTCACCGGTGACTTTCGCGGACTGGCGATTTTTTCATCCAAATCCTTCTCAAATCCCTAACAAACAAATTTATCAAATCAATTACTTCGGCGCACGACTAAATGGTTGACTTTATTTGACTTATTTAACATCATAATTTTAATATCAAAATGACGACGATAAATTAAAAACTCACACAAGCAGGACTGTTTGGGCTCGAATCAACACATCGGCGAGTCGATTTCCGTTTCATCGGCGTCGACTCCTTGTCGGATCTCAACCTCCGCTTCTGAGGAGTCAAATCGCCTTTAGATCTGGCGATGTCGCCGATAATCATCATCTCCGATTGGACGGACACGATCGAGTTGTGACTGACGATGGCAGGCATTGTGTTTTTTATCTCTGTTTTTTTTTTTTCTACTGTGAATGAAATTGGTGGGAAAAATGTGTTTGGATTCTAGTAAAATAAAATAAAAACGTTAATAAATAAAGAAAGAAAATGACGACAATTTTGGCTGGTTTTCGCGGGAAAGCGTAGTCAGCAGCAAATTCGACTCCCGCGCTAGCTTTTATATTTATTTTCGAAGTAAAATGTATTTTTTATTTTTTATTAATGGGCTGGACCAGGAGATTTAATCGGTCCACTATTTGGCCCGTTTCGTTTGGGTTGGGTTGGGCTTACGAGTCAGCCCAAATTTGATTTAAAATATCCAACGGTTCAAAACTTGTTGCCTTCGTTTGCAATTTTTTTTTTCCTATGTTTGAAGAGTAAAATTGAGCTTCCCTCGTTATACTTCCATTGTCAATCTAACATTAACTTGGTGGACGTTAAGGGCAATTTGGTAATTTCACTTTCCTGACATGGATTAAATGTAACGATTAATGGTTAAGTCTAGGAATTTGGATCATCGGTTGATCTTATCTTTTTCCTGATCTCACATAATCTCATAACACATAAACATTGTAATGAATTTGTGGTTAAGATGTTATGAGTTTCACAACCACTTTATCAACAATCAATCACATACTTTAAAAATGTCAGGAAAAAGATCAGATCAGCAGATGATCCAAATCCTAAGTCAATATACTGTAGTCTGGATTGTAATTTTGACAAAAGTTTATTATATTTATAATTTCACCTAAAGTCGGGGTATCTTATTATAGCTTACGCTTTACATTAAAACTTTCTTGTAAACAACATAATAAGATCTCATTCGTTAATACTATCATTTAAGCATCAATATTGAATCAATTCGATATCCAATGATTAAATTTAGTTTTCTTCTATAACCTAAGAATGTTTCTAGTAATCAGATATCATGTTGAATGTAACTAATATAATCAAAAACTTCGGGTTTGAATATATGAACGTCAAAATATGATTATCTACCGCGGGTAAAAAATCCTCCATAGAGTAAGATATATCTTTCCAATTTAAGGGTAAATAAAATTCGAGGATTTTTCAAGCACAATAACTATTTATCTTTGATTTTGTTAAATATAAAGGCATCGGAAAAATAGAAGATATATAGGAAAATTCAAAAAACTAGTTCCGATGGTTGAAAAAATCCCAAATTTTATTTATTGGTATATATTTCAATGACTTTATCATCAACATAAAAAATTCATATCAAAATTCATGTAAATCAATGTGATTTCATTAAAGTGTAGACCGAAATTAAAGTGAGGGATCTCTCACTTGAAAGTTACTATATATATAGTCTTTCTATTGTCAATTCAAACTGATATATTTACATGTGGACCATCGGATTTAGAAGATGTTTTGACAAGTGCATATATAGTTTTTCTATTGTTAGTTCGAAATGATATAAAATATATCAATTCCTTGCATGTGGGTCACTGGATTTAAAGATGTTTTGACAAGAGAATGCAGACAAATCAAAACATTTAAATCTAATGGTCCACATATAAGAAACTGATATATTTTATATCGGTGCGAACTAACAATAGATGGACTTGTATGTTCAAACAAGATAAATAAAATATAGCTAGATTATGTAATTGGAACTTTCAATTCACATCAAGTGTGTATATATATAAATATATATATACGGTCTCGTTTCTATCAGAGTATCCTTATATAACTTTATCAGGATATTGAATGTTAGCCAATCATTTATAAAAGTGATTTGACAGGTGCATACATACTAAGTCAAAGTATATAAAATGAGTGGCTCACATTCAATGTCTTTATATAATTCTATCGGGCATTCTCATAGAAAAATTTTCGTATATATATTTATATATATCGAATCGATCCCGTTCTTATCAGGGCATCATTATATAACTTTATCAGGATATTGAATGTGAGCCACTCATTTATAAAAGTGATTTGACAAGTGCATACATACCAAATCAAAGTATGTAAAACGAGTGACTCACATTCAATATCCTTATATACTTCTATCAGAGTATCCTTATATCATATGAAAATTTACGTATATCGAATATATAGATAGATATATATATATGTATGGTATAGCATTTGTATTGAAAAATATTAATATAAGATCAACAAACACATCAATCAACATTGACTAGTATGAATATGGAATTAATATCAAAATAACAAAGGCCGTTGCATGCATGATTTTGAGATATATAGATTGTATGGACTTGAATGGCCGAGGCAGACCTCCAAATCTCGACCGGTGGTGTAAAATCAATTCAAATAATTTTAAAATAATAATAATAATCAAACAAAGGTTAATTATAAGCTGGTCCCCCTCTACATTTTTTGTTGACACCAATTCAAGTAAAAATCAAACAAAGGTTAATTATAAGCTGGTCCCCCTCTACAATTTTTGTTGACATCAGCTAGTCGGCGAAAAACACCACTTGCATAATTGGCTAAATGCATTGTTTGTCTAATAGGACCGGTACTCACCTAGATATTTTTTTCCACCACTTGTCCACATCACCAAAACATCATCGTTACCGCCCGGAAAGAAATTACGACAACTATTACGAGAGTTCTTTCCGAACTTTACGATTTAATGGGTAAACGTGGAAGCCCTCTCAAGTTTGATCACCACTTTACTATGTGGATGTAATTAATGATGGAATATTGAATTATTTTATACAAAGAGATTTGTTAGATGATGTTCTACAACATATAATTGTTCTCAATTTTTATATATATAGAATCAAAACAAAACAAGACAAACAAAAATAAAAAAAACATGCAATATATGCTCAATATACTATTATATATGAATCTAAAAAATAATTATAAAACACGTTCGATATTTCATTTTACACAACCCCTACCAAAGTTTGAAATTAACCATCTTATAAGTCAATTATTTAAATCTAACACGTATCTAATTTCAAAATTTAGGCATGTATCACAAAACACATTTCAACTTTTGATGCGACATTTTAATCTGTACAAGTGTACGAATAAGAACAAAATTAAGAAAATGAAAGGTTAATTTATGTGATTGGGCAGGAGAGGAAGAGATGAAGATCATGAGAAGATAAGAAGATTGGCGTGGCATTGGCGTGTTCATGTTTCTGTCCCGATCTTCAATATCGCCATGTGAATATATTCCAGTCCTCTCCTGCCTTTTTCCTTCTCTTTTGTCTCTTCCTTCCATCTTCTAGAAATCAACTCTCTTCTTACAAGAGTACCAGACAAATCAAGTATAAACACAAGATTTTCCATCAATATTATCGTTCCTCTCCTTTAATTTTGCTTTCCATTAATATATATATTATCTTTTTTTCCAATAATATATATATATATATATATATATATGTGCGTCTTATTCTTAGAAAATGTATTGATAAAACAATGACATTTCTTTGGTGCGGACGTCTATATAGTCGCGATGATACAATATATTTCGTGATCGAGCGACCACCCATTACCAAATACGAAAAGAAAAAACATTAAAACAATATTCATGAGCACAAAACACAACACTAGTTTTGGTTAATTTCTCCATGAAAACATGCATGCAATTAATGTTGGAAATATTTTTGAACTATACAAAATTCTAAATGTATTTGCAAGCATGTGTTCACATGCTCTGGGGTTTTGCATGTTGACTTGTAAATTAATAGAAATAGTTACATTCAATTTCAAGTGCAATAGAACCCTAGCTATACTCGTATATTTTTTATGCTTCCAAGAAAATATATAAAGTTGTTTCTGGTGAAGTTTAGAACCAACACTCGGGCCTAGCTATTGCTTGTTTAATTCTTCATGTGTAGCACTTCATGAGAGGTCTGCTAAACGCCTACAATGGAGGACCACATGTATCGGCAAGTGAACACTGGAGTACTCTAGTGCCACACACACACTCTACAATTCTATTGATCCTCCAAGAACCTAAAAACGTGTCCTTTTTTACGTCAAAATATTGCAGCATTGTATGATATGATCAACATGGTAGGTAGGTGACTATATATTCACAATTTCACATATATAGGAGTGAAATAAAATGTTGTTTGGGTCCAAAATAATCGGACACCAAACGCGGCCTAGGGTTTGCATTTGTCGTATATTCACATGGACATTGTACAATATCAGTGATGTTAGACACTGCAGAAGTGCTTTTGTTGATCAGAAATTAAAGTTCTAGCAATTACGATAGCTCCGTACAAACAATGATTGTGGTGTGAGAAGGACTTTTTTGGGAAAGCAGTTAACTAAGGCCAAAATAGCAGAAAACTTTAGGGCTTGGTTTCTACATTTCTTCGTATAGTTTCCAGTATTTCTTTCTTTCCCTATATCAGTATATTTAGGACATCTCTAATGTAAATATGTATTTTTTTAGTTTCTAAATAGTCTTATATCGGTATTTCTATTTATTATGGACTTACTTTTGAAAGAAATTTTTTTTTAGAGAAATGCATATTTACGTCTCCAATGCAATTATCTAAAATCAAATATGTATTTATTTTATGATCAATCATAATAAAGCAATTATTTCATTATCTCTTTCCTCTTTTATTTAACAATTAAATGAGCTCTAAAATTATCGGTGAAAAAAGTTAGAAATCCTAGTCAATAGAGAGATTATAGAACTAGAAACTCAACCCCATATCCTCTAACTTTTTTTCATCTCCATATTGAAGTTAAATAATTACATTGAATAGAGTTTTTCTAACTTTTTAACTATCTATCATATATGGCAGTCAATTTTCTCAAAATACATATTTACATTGGAGATGCTTTTGTGTTCTATTAAGAGAAAGTGTTTCAAAGCATGCATGTTACCTAACGTGAACATTACATAAGGTTAGATAGTCACGTAACATGTTGTGGTGATCTATAAGGCACACTGGTGCATGCCCGCCCCACCCTGCCCTACCCAAGTTCTTGATAACCACTTCATTTTCTCTCTCTCTCTCTATAGAATATTCCCCATATATGCTGATGCACATGAGTAAGGGCTACCTCTCGATCTAGCTTTTGCTGGTTTATTTTTTAAGATTACTTGAGTTTGAATGAAATACTTATTTACAATATTATTATATCAATAAAGGGGAAAAAAAAAGATCAAGTATTGATGAACATGTGATGTCTTTTATGTTTAAGTGTCACTATACTAATTAATTAAAAAAAAAATGTCACTATACTAAGAAAAATTCCAAAAAATACGGATCATAAAATAATATGAACTCGATTTGATGTACAAATTAAGAAACCCTAGGTAGTTGCCACGTCAAGTTTTTAATTTATTTGATTTTGAACAACAATTAATTCAAAAAACAATTAATGCTGTAATTTGAATAACGTCAAAATTAATACTGCATGCCACAACAATAATATCTTATAAATCGACACATTACTTGTACTTCAAAGTTTATGTATATGAGAAATGCAATTTATAATACAGCAGCAGGGCAGCAAAGACCAGAGAGAGAGAGAAAAAGAGAGTGGTTGGTGACAATCTTTTCACCATTTAGGGCCCATATATGTTAGTGCTTGCCTAGCCATTACTAGCCACCCCCACATGAACTTGTTCTTTGCATTGCACCCTAACATTCACTAGAATATCTACTCCAGAGAGAGTATAGAGAGAGTGTGTGTAGTGTGTGTCAAGAAAATGGTCTTTGTTGATATATATATATATATATATATATATAAAAGGTGGAGGTTGATCTAGAGTGAATTCGAATTTGTGATTTGTAGTTGAAATGATCATAAATGTGTAAATAAATGAACGAGTCTGGATATATATATATATATCTCAGGATGCTTCAAAGGTCGATCAGGAAAATTCAGATAAATACAGGATTCTTATATGAACGTGAGAGTAGTTGATGAGAGAGAGAGAGGGAGAGAGAGAGAGAGAGAGAGAGAGAGAGAGAGAGAGAGAGAGAGAGAGAGCATAAAGAGTAGGTTCAATCATGCATGTTCAAATATCATGATCTCCATTATAGATGTTTATTTCTTTCTATAGTTTTCCAATATTTCATGTGTATTTTGGTTGTTTTCTTTTTGATTATTTCTGCTTTAAGCATCTATATTGGCCTTTTCTCTTTGCAAGTCTTTTTTTTGTTTAAACTAATTTACATATTTAATAACTGTTACTGTTTCTCGAGAGAGGGTGATACTGATTGGTCATCAATTCCATATAATTTACACATTTTTCATGCATGATTGGCGATCTCAATCAAGTCTAAACTGAAATCTTCGTTTTTATTTTTAAATAATTATTATTACCATAGATTCTAACACTGAAGAATCAGATGTATGCTTAAACCTATCAAGAATCGAAAATATTAACCATGTGGTCTTTACACTACTCCCACAATGTTGGAGAATATATATATATATTGAAAGGACATTGGAGAAAATATTTGAACAGCTATCTTTTAAATTGATTATTCTTGATAGGTCCGACAGCATTTTATCCCAATCGAAGTTAGATTTAAGAAGAAAAAATGTGAACTCATTCTAGCTATTACAGTATTACTACTCATTTGCCAAGGCCTAGGCATGGACTTGGACATGGCGATTGGTGACCATGACTTCAAAAGTAGTGTCAAATTTTCTTTGGATCAACCAAATCAATTTACAATCTCTTGGAAATTAAAAATTTGACAATGGAGTAACAAACATTTAGTCGTCTGTGTTTATCCAGATAGTAGTTTTTGACAAATTAATAAATCTGATACGATATTAGAAATCAAAAAAGTCAATAAATTAACCAAACACGTGATTATTTATAGAATAATGTTAACCTATTACCTAAAAGCACAATATAACAGCTAATTTATTACTATAAAAGGGATAAGGGCACGGGATAACAACTAATTTATTACTATAAAAAGAAAATATCCATCGCATTTATTGTCTTCTAATTTATTATTATAAAAAGAAAATAATCACTGCATTTATTGTAATAAGACAATAAATACAGCTATTGATATATGTTTTTATTTCTCTTTATAGTAATAAAGTAATTGTACAGATTAATACTACCCTTGTTTGTATCACCTCCATGTTAAAAAATTAAATTAGTAAATAATTTTTTTAATTAACTAAATAATTAATTTTAATTCCTAATCAGAGTAAAAAATATATTCTTTCTTTCCTTTTTCTTCTTTCTATAATAACAATTATTTATCTCCATTCTTTAAACTTTGCTCAATCTATTTATCGACATCAATATTTAGATATGTTTAAGTGAATATTATGGTTTTCAATATTTTATTTTGTTACTTTAAAAACTATTTTATATTGTTTTGAAATTTTAGGGTTATTGTTAAATATAGATAATGAGATTTTAGGAGTAATCCAATTATTATTTAATTCAATTTTAAATTTACAAAGTAACAATATTTTAAAATTAATTTCATTAAACTTCTCAGAACATTGTATTAGTATATTTATAATAATTCAAAATAATATAAGAATATTTTACGATTTAATTAGTGTTCCTATGTGTGTTTCATATTTCTCTTATAATTTAATTTGATTTTTTAAAAATAAAATAAAATTTTGTAAAGTATTTATTTAGAATATATATTTTATGGAGACGTCTCACTATATCCTCATAATTAGGTGATGTTGATGTTCAATAAAAAAAAAAAAAATGTCTAACCTATTTTAGTCTTCAATCATGGTTACATCCCTGATCACCTCTTAACACAAGTACAGTAATGCAATTCTCATTCAACGATGGTAGTGGAGGTTTTGAATATTCTTATATGCTTATTTTCTCTTTGATGTTATAAGAGTGGAAATCTCTCGTTACGAGAGTAGATATCCAAACCACTCATTACTCATATACTGTTTGATCTCTGTAGGTCCCCTGATAGAGATAACTATAATGGGAACCGAACCAAACAGATACGCCACTGGGACTGAGCAAAAAAAAATCTGAGGTCGATTGAAGGATCGATTGGTGGCAATTTGAGAAGAACACAACAAAACAGAAGAGACAATACATCTACTTTTTTTTTTTCTTGAATAAACATAACATCTACTTGGTGAGTTGATGGTGTATGTCTGGTGATTGTTTTTGTGGGAACCCAGACGCCATAATTTTTTGGCTTCAAATGATTGTTATCGTGTTTAAACGGTGCCAAAACGAAACGTGTCTTTTGCTTCGTCGAATCAACTTGACACTACTCTCTCTATACCTACCTTGATCACTGATTTTCATTGTTGGGCCTACATCTTTGATCTCATTGACGGCTTATAACACTCCATTGGTTTAATATATCATGTCAACCGAGACGGTGAGGGCATGGTAAAATACAGTGGAAACACTGTATGGTTATCGAGATTTTCTAAGATCAAATACTACCACTAGCATCGATTCTGATAGATAAAGTCTCTTTGCACTTATAGTGAATTTCGAACTCTTATCATAAATATGAAATAGGAGATGCATAACCTCTTAATCTTCCTTATCATCATACTCTCTTAATTTAATATATCATGTCAATCAGACAATGAGGTGTGCTAAATACTGTATAGTTAATTGAGATCGGTTTGTAAGTATTATGCAAATAAAGATATACAATTCGTATTAAATACATAAGAATGAAAGCGTATCTGAATTTCTAGAATCCATGATAGCGTAATAACCTAAAAAGAAAAATAGGAGGTCTTCACCTTACTCAAATTGCCTAATGGAGAGACAGTTCTGCAACACGCATGAGCGAGAGTAGGGACCCTTATAAATAGTATAACTTACTAGAATTCTAACCATAAAGGATTCTCAACCCTAAAATCTTACCCCAGTCAATTCGGTTTTTATAAACTCAATATATAATGTCATATACGTTGCTCACAATTTTATAAAAATCTTACTAGGGTAAGATCAATCATTTCTAAGGTGATTTTAGTATCTAACCCTATAACAAAAGGGAAAGTCTCATAGCCTTAGTGAATCTTGAACTCTTATCATAGATATGGAATGGAAGATGCAAAACCTCTTAACTTAATCATTCATTTAGTGATAGATTACATAATAAAAATGAACAAAAGGAAGTCTTATTTAATTGAGTGTCGATTTTATAATTGAATGGATGAATGTTAAGTTAACAAATATGATTGAAATAATTGTGAGTGTATTTTTTTTTTTTAGATTATGAACGGATTATATATATATAGGAAAATTTTCAAGTTAGTGCGTCTTGATATAACTCAATCAGTTCGTTGGATGTGGACCATTAAATTTATATGCTTTGACTCAAATTGTATGCACTTGTCAAAACTTCTCCATAATCTATGGCCCACATGCAATGCACTGATGGAATTATATCAAGACGACTGAGGAGAAAATAACTGTATATATAATCATTAAAATCTGAACAAATTAAATAAAGTTACAAACTTACAATTCATCAACTCTCTTGGTTATTGTTTTTGTAATTTTTTACTATTTTAAGTTTTTTGCAAAAACGGTTTGATAGACAATGAAAATTTGATATATCATTACTAAATATTTTGCCGGCCTGGTTTTGGGAAACCCCCCCCCCCCCCCCCCCTCTCTAATAGATTGATTTTTGTAAGATTTTTGTTATAGTATCCCTTATTTTTTTTAAAATTTCTTTAAAAGTATAACTGCAAATACAACCCTTAAACTTTTTATAATTACTTAATAGATAGATTTTAGTAAGATTTTTATTATAACATCCCTTGCTTTTTTAGGAAAGTCAAGTGACAAATACAAGCATTCGAGTTTGTAGGATTACTTAATAGATATGTCTAAGTAATAGTAATACAACATAGATTGTATAGTAATTTCAAAATTTTGTCTTAATTTAAAATTCTAAATCTATACTATATGCAAAAAAAGGGGGTTGCCAGCATCCTTTTTCTAATAAAATATTTCTTTAAAGGTACAATTACAAATAAAACCCTTAAAGTTTATATAATTACTTAACGGATTTCTTTTAGTAAGATTTTAGTTATAACATCCTCTATTTTTTTAGGAAAGTCAAATGACAAATACAAACCTTCGAGTTTGTAAAATTACTTAATAGACATGTCTTAGTAATAGTAACACAACATGAATTGTATAGTAATTTCCAAATTTTGTCTTAATTTAAAATTTTAAATAGGTTAAATCATTGTTAAATTAGTTTACCCCAATTATTATGACTTTAGATGGTTATTTGTTAAGAGGCTAGAGTTAATGATATGGACTGGACCTAAATCAATATCTATAATATATATAAAATTGTGATATGTCGGTTCAATTATTATGACTTTAAATTGTTATTTGCTAAGAGGCTAGAGGTAATGATATGGACTGGACTCAAATCAATATCTATATCTATAATATATATATAAAAGTATGATATGTCGGTTCAATTATAACATCCATTTTTTTCCTTTTAATTTCTTTGCATGTAAAATTACAATTGCAACCCTTAAAGTTTATATAATTACTTAATAAACAGAGTTTAATAAGATTTCAATTATAGCATACAGTAGATTATTGAACGTCGATTGACAAATACAACCTTTCAAGTTTAAATAATTACTTAATAGACAGATCTTAATAATAGTAACACAACATGGACTATATAGTAAGTATATATATATATATATATATATTAATTGTAAAACGGGATTGGGGATGAAAATATAATTTTCTATGTATTTAATGTGTTGAAAAAGAAAAGGGAATTATATAGGGGTGGAAATAAAATTTTGTGTGAAACTTTGTGATTTTGTGGATTATATAATGGACGTGTGTAAAGTAAAATGCAGTAAAAAAAAAGTTTTAGAAAAAATCCAGGCGGTGATTTCTAGTCAAATAGAAAAATAATTAAATCATCCGTATGAGCTTAAGACTTCATTAAGGTGTTAGATCAATGTAATAACATTTACATGAACTAAAACTGTATATGTTATATTAACATTTATTATTTCTCGAGGATATGTATATTTATAAATATGAAACTCAAATATTGATTTAAAGCATGTGCTTCAAAAACTAGTATATATATATATGAAAGAGATTTTTATGTTTTAGTTAAACTTAATTAAATATTATAAAGTATAAAATATTCATTGTTATATAAAAAAAATAGTCTCAAAGACAGGCTAGCTAGAGTCTAAACCAAGTTGAAAATATTAAGAATTAATATTATAAAAATTCTCTCACCTTTGAACTATTATTGGATGTAAAATTATAAATACTTTTATTTTAGAAACCTCCAATATGGACTAACACCGTTAGCATTTCATTTGTGTTAACCGAGTTTGACCTTTAAAAAATCCAAAATGTCTCTATTTAAACTTCAATTGTATGATTTAACTATTTAAAAAAAAAAAATTGTATGATTTAACAATTATACCCTCATACTTTTACCAAATAAATTAATAAACTGATAC
This sequence comes from Acer negundo, assembly GCA_035582765.1. NCBI lineage: Eukaryota > Viridiplantae > Streptophyta > Magnoliopsida > Sapindales > Sapindaceae > Acer > Acer negundo. The sequence continues at coordinate 1,423,523 of CM069233.1, forward strand.
AAAATGCGAGAATATTAACTTGCAAAGGAGAAACTATTTTGTGGTTAATTTTATCTCTAAAAAAAATGAAATTACAAATGAATCAAAAGAATTGAAAATAAACAAGAATATTTATTTATTTATTTATTTATTTATTTATTTATTTATTTACTTGTTTTTTTTTTTTTGTTTTTTTTTTTTTTAAATCAAAGCAAATACTCATTTTCAATGCTTTTGGTTCTTTTGTAATTTTGTTATTTTTAGGAATAAAATTGTCCGCAAAATAACTTCTCATTTGCAAGTTAACATTCCTGCCTTTGTATTATTTTATTAATTTATTTAGTAAAAGTATGATGGTATAATGGTCAATTTATACAATTGAAGCTTAAATAGGGACATATTAGATTTTTTAATAGTCAAACGTAGTCAACACAAACCGAATGTTAATGGTGTTAGTTTATAGGGGAGGTTTCTAAAATAAAATCATTTGTAACTCTACATCCAATAATAGTTTAAAGGTGAGGGAAAGTTTTTAATATTAACCAAAATATTAATGATATCAAGATCAGTTAAGAAAACAGATGATTTCTTAATTATTATAAAATTACAATCTGAGTTGAAAATTACCCTCACTTATAACAAAGTTTAATCAGTCTAACCCCACATCATTGGGGTTTCAACATTTTCTTAATTACAAATAGATTGATATCTATCAAAATCAATCACTACATCGATATCAAACTCCCATAAATATTTATAGAATTTTATCATCTTGTACCCTAATTGCATATTGTGAGGTAATTATACATGCAAAAAAATTTCAATCCATGTAAACTTAATAGTAGTTAACTATAGGTATCGAATAAAACGAGATTGATTCGACGATAAACCAATCACGTCTGTACCATAAAGTTACGGCATCTAAAATTGATCTTAAGTTGTATTTCAGAACAAGAATTACAAGAACTATCAAGACTTAATATTTATATAGCAAGGATTCAAGAACATGATCCCATAACTATAATTATATATATTCATGTTTTGGTCGGTGCGTATTAATATAGCTTTATCAGTGCGTTGTATGTGAGTCATTAATTATAAAAAAGTACCGATAAATATATATACACTTGAGTCAAACTCTTAAATCCAGTGGTCCATGTGCAACGCACTGATATAAATTATATCGGTGTCTATTTATTTAAAATTTTATATATATATATATATATATGTGGGGTCAAAAAGAATAAAATAAAATAAATGAACCTTCGATAATCATCTAGATATTATTTTAAATTATTTTCATTATTTATTATAAAATCTGATACGGGAACAATAGTAGTATAGTACTAACGAGGACAATAATATTTATAAAAGCCAAAACACTGAACAAGAAAAGACTATAAAACTTCAGACGATCACAGCCGTGAAAAAGATCTCAGTGGGACAACCTCAGCCGTTGATCTCTATTAAAGTCACTGTCCCTTTCTGATATGATGTATACATGAAGCAAGCTGTCTTCACAGCATTCGCCTTCTGAGCTTTCATTTTGGACCGTCCGTTCCTCACCTCTTCGCATTCAACTAGATATTTTTTTACATCGATACTAGGTAACCCAAAAAATTAGTCTAAAAACCGATTCAAATAATATGATAAGTTGTCTTTTCATTAATCATATTATCCCATAATTTATATCGTAATAATAGCTCATTTGCTAAATCATTCGGGGTAGAATACTTTTTTTTCTTTTTTTTCTTTTTTTTCTTTTCTTTTTGTCGTCTTTCTTAATGAATAATTATAAGTATTTTGAATTTTTTGCAAGCACATTACTTTTATACTTAGTGAATTGACCTAGAAATTTCAATCCCTAGACCAAGAATTCTGCCACAATTGAACATTACACATTTTTAAGAATAGACGTATACTAATCAACCAAGAATGGATAAGAACATGAATTTTCGGTATGCAGTGATTTTCTTCTACCTACGTTAGTATTGACTAAATTTTAGATTTGAACAACATTAGCAACCAATTAATTTTATTTATTTATTTATTTATTTATTTATTTCTACATTTAAACGATTATTCCATCAACAACATTATATTCCTCTACTCTTTATAATTTTCTATATAGAAATTTTTTAGTGTAAGGTTTATGTATATTTTTTTATTACAAAATTTAATTTAAAAAATTATCTTTATAAAAAAAAAAGTACGGAATCCTGTATTTAAATAATCTTTTTTTTTTGTACTTTTACTATTGCTTAAGCAAATGTGGGAAGAAGAAAAAAGGAATGTATCTGGCTATGATTTAGATTGTATATATATATATATATAGATACAAGATCTTTGCTTTAAATAGCAAGAACAAATCAAATTTATATTTTATTAACATTTAAAAATATTTTATGCTGGATTCCATCTGTTTAATTTTAGAAAGCTGGACCAAATGAAAAAGGTAAAGCAACTTAATAGCATTTCTAATATAACGGTGGCTTTCTTAACGATGATTATTGATATGACAACGATATAAAATCTTTGATTTAAATAACAATAATAAATTAGATTTATATTTTATTAACATTTAAAAATATTTTATGCTGGATACCATCTTTTTAATTTTAGAAAGTTGGACCAAATAAAATAAAGTATAGCAAAAAGTAATAGTATCTCCCGATACGAAAGCGATTTATATAATAAAAATTGTTGGTAAAATAACAATATCAAGATATTTATTTTTTACATGACATAAAAATAGATTTGATAAATAATTAATTAAAATTTTTGTTTTTAATATTTCTATCTAAAACACATTTTTTTTTTAATGATGTGTTAAATTTTTTTCCTGTTTTAATTTTTATTTTATTTTCTTACTAAAAATATATGAAAATTTAATATCAGGTTTATATACTTTGAGTAAAGTAGATGGTTATATTGACGATGTTTAATTTTTTTTTTTTTTTTTGCATGTCATCGGTTTGAAGTTGAATATACACAACTGTATTAGAAAAAGATTTGTCAGTAAAATATCTAGTAATCTTTTTTTCTTTTTTTTTTTTTTTTTTGTTGACAAACCACTGTATTGCATCGGAGATAATTTAAATAGGCTTAAAGACCGCTCTAAAATGATAAAAATATTTAAATTAATTAGTAAAATTAGTGAAATTTAAAAAGAAAAGACGTATACGTGTCATGTTATGTAATGAAGAACCAGGGTTGGGTTGGGTACTTGGGTCGGTGTAAATCACGGTTTTGGTTTCAATTCACCTTTTAAAAAAAAAAATTAGCGGTTGCGGTGCTGGGTGTTAACACGTGGCGCATTAACAGCGGCCGGATCAGATCCAATTGGTCCCGTGAAACGAGCCGCGTCGAACTGAAATATCACCCAAAAGTAGTTTCTTTGAAACAGCTGCTGACTCGGACCCAAAAAAAAAAAAAAAATCCCCAAATCCCTCAAAGTCACCACTACACTGACCGGTTACCGGAAATTCCCGTCTTATACAGTATAAATACAGTATTTTTCCTTTCCTTATACGGTTGTATTTACTCGCTGATATTTTTGAAAAATCACTATGTATTCTGCATATATAAGACCCAGGGGCCAGGGCCAGGAAGACCTCTCTGTCTTCTCTCTGTTCCTCATAAAGTGAAGCTACGATTCGTACTTTGCTTAGGAACATTGCCGGAAAATCGTCGCCAGAGATTAACAGGAGAAACGAAAACGAAAACGAGTGAAATTTTTGAATCGTTGAAGTTCGTGTAAAAATCTATCGTAAGTTTTTTCCACGTAATCTCTCTTGAAAATTTTCATATTTTTGGGATCTTTCGCCGATTTATCGTTATTCGTGCTAGTTTACTGTCTCGGTATTCGAATCCGATTTTTAAACTAAGTCTCGAATGTTTGTGAAACGGTGGAGGAAGATGAAGAGATCATTTTGTATTTTGTTTCCTTTTTTATTGAATTAATTTAATTTGTTTTGTTGATATTTTTTTTTTTCAGGTTGTTAAAAGTACGAAGGCTTTTGTTCTTTGTTGCTGGATCTGGTTTAAAAAGTTAGCGAGATTTGTGTTTGGAGAAAGAGAAAATCAATTTTCCTTTACATTTCCATTTTCTATTCTCGAAAAATCTGATTTTTTGTTTATTTTTTTGAGAGATATGGGAGTGAAAGTAGCGACCACATGTTTGCAATGGTCAAAATCGCCGATTGTTCCTCAATCTCCGTCGTCGTCACAAACACTAGCCTCTGCAATCTCGTCTCCGTCTTCAATACGACGTAGTTTTAGTAGTGGTAGCACTCGCATGGAAGTGTACCGATACGTGCAGAGACTGGACCGATCAACTTCTCTGTTCGTTCCCCAGTTTATGAGTGGGATCAACCGGACCCGGAGCATGAGAAGAAGCTGCAGCGCCAGCTCGGACGCCTTCAGATTCCAACTCTCGGACGACGATGACGGCAACAATGAAATCAATCACCACCGTAACAGTAACAACAACAACGCCGTGAACAGCGGTGGCGTTGACAACAGCTTCGTTGTGGAACCTCCGTGGCAGGAGAAGCCGCCGGACTGGTATGAGAGAGACGACGAAACAGTTCTAGAGAGCATCGAAAGGAAGGCAAACAGCGTCGACCTTCCTCTCTCGCTTCGAATCATAAAGAGGAAATTGCAGTGGCGTGACGGGTTTAGAGAAGCCGGAGAATCCGCTTACTGTTCGATGAAAAAGGCCTTCTCTTCAATGGTGTTTATAATCAGAGAGCTTCAAAGCTTCACTTTACAGATGAGAGAGATTCTCTTCTATGAAGATTTAAAGGGTATTCTAGTTCGTGTACAAAAAGAAATGCAATTATCTTTCGTTTGGTTGTTTCAACAAGTGTTTTCTCACACGCCCACTTTAATGGTGTATGTGATGATACTCTTAGCGAATTTTACAGTACATTCAATGTCCTGCAACGCCGCCATCGCTGCGGCGGAGTATCGTTCCACCCCCACCGCAGAAACAGCCTCGGTCGTCGAATTTGAAGACAATAAACAGAAGAATTTTGATCCCTCACCGATCAAGACTTTTTCGGTTCTGTCATCCTCGAGTGGGAAGACAACTTCGATTGGCGGCAACAATGGCGGTGGCGGGAAATTCCGTCCGTTCACTAGCGGCACGGACGGAGACGGAGGTTTTGACCGGATTGACCAATTTAGAACGTATGTCCCTGACGGTGCCTCTTCACAGTTATCTTCTCTTGGGACAACTAGAGAAGCAGAGTCGGTTTCGGGACAAGTCGAAAGGGAAGAAGATTTAACACAGTGGAATTTAATCCTTGACGAGGCTTCAAACATGCAAGCTTCACTGAGAGACGGCACACTCGATCACGAAATCATGAAGAAACTTGTCGCACCGGTGAGAGCCAATATTGAATCCGATGATTACACAGACTACTTCAAAACAGAGCTTCTCTACCAGACAGGACTCTCTCAGGAGCCCAACAACCCTCTCCTCCTCTCCAATTACGCTCAGTTCCTCTACCTCGTCGCTCATGATTACGACAGGTACTAATTAATCTAACATTTTTGTTGTTATGTTCGTTTAATCAATCTTAATTTTTAGTTATAATTAATCACATTGGTTGATATTTTGTGAGAAGATATTCTATGCCGTTTTTTATATAGTCATGAAGGTCAAAAAAATACAACTTAGTATATGATAGGTTAGGTTCCGTAACGTTACAATCAACTTATAAGATTAATTCTATAAAATTACAATTCATGACTTTTTGGATATTAATTTAAAGGATCGGTTCCATAACGTTAAAAGATAAGTTCTGTAACGATATAAATACCGAAATCAGTACGGTCTTAGTTTCTTAATGTTCCAACTTTTAGAATTGGTTATTTAATGTTATAAATCGTGATTCTAATGACTAGAGATATTATTTATGAAATTTGTATGTATGCAAGTTCATACGTGGGTTGGATTTTTCTACTACATTTGAAAGCGAAATGAGTGGTGTAGCTTTTTACTATGAATCTATCATCTTCACGAGGGTGACTACACACGTTATTCACAAGAATGAAAAAAAAAAGAAGAAGATATATTTCTTCCCATTAGACTTTTTAGACTACATTAAAGCTTAGCAGTTGTGTTGACTCTGTTTTTTTTGTGTGTTTGTGGTTTACAGAGCAGAGGTGTACTTCAAGAAAGCTATAGGAGTGGTGGAGGAGGCAGCAGACGCCGAGGCATATAGCAAGTACGCAAAGTTTCTGTGGAGAGTGAGAAACGACTTGTGGGCAGCTGAAGAGACTTTCTTGGAAGCCATTTCTGCTGACCCGACAAACCCTCACTACGCCGCCGATTACGCCAACTTTCTATGGAACACCGGTGGCGAGGACACGTGCTTCCCTCTCAGCTCTCCAGATGATGCCACCCAAGAAGCTTGAAAAATCATAAAAAAAAATTAAAAAAAAAATACAAAAACGAAAAAACAAAACAAAGGGAGACAACCCTGAACCCACCCAACCATATCCCTCCTCCATATCACGATGTCACTAGACAGTTATGTCAAACTGTGTTTTATTTATTTATTTTTATTTTTAAAAATTTTCCGGAGTTTTATAACAATAATTAAAAATGTGCACAAAAAATGAGATAGATAGTGAGACAGAGAATTTCATGCTGAATTTTCTATGGTTTTTTTGTTTTTTTTTTTATTTCCCTTAAATATCTAGGAAGGAGGATGAGAATATGAGATCTGCAACGTATATGCATCGCTGGTTCTTGGAACTTGGTTTTTTTTTTTTTTTTTTTTTTCTGCACAGTTTTTGTTTTTGGTGACACCAGGACATGGAAAATTGTAATTAGATTTCTGTTAATATATCTTTTAGGAATTCAATATAAAAAATTTCTGTATATGGAGTGACTGGGATTCAGTTTGCATGCATTAGCAATTAGCTAAAGAGGCTAATTAAGTAATTAATAATACAAAGAGTTTTTACCTGTATACACATTATATGTATATCTATAATATTCTATAATATGAGAGTAAATCCATGAATATTTACGATTCGAATATTTACTATTACGATCGTGAGATGTTTACTCTCATATGACTAAATCCATGAATACATAATAAGTGATGTTATGTGAGATGTTTACTCTCATATCACTAATAGGAGAATATCTCCAAGAATACATAGTAAGTGATGTTATGTGCACAACGTTTGATCTAAAAAGACGTTCCAAATTTAGTTTATTTTTAAATCAGGTTTTATTGAGTAGAGAATTAACAAAATTAAATACATGGATAAAGAGTTCATATTTGAGTTTGAGGTTTAAGTAAATGACGATGTAGCTCAACTGGTAAATAAACGAGTGTTTGGGTAAACGATTCTCAGGTCAACGACTCGAATTCTATCAATGATAAAAGCTTTCAAAAAAGTACATGATCCCGAATTAATAGATATCGTAAAAATAAAAATGAGAATGTATAGTCTTTTGTTTGAGCATTGTGTTGGACGTTTAGTGCACGAGAAAAGCAACATTTTATGAATTGCTTAATTTGGTCCTACCATTTAATCATTTACAATTGATTCCCACAAACCCAATAATTCAACTACCCTATTGATTGCAATTTCCACCAAACGAAACACATACATAAATAGTAATAGTGTCAATATGTCACATGCAATGCAATGTATATATATATATATATTTTTAGGGTCTCGATGGATCGAGTTAGGCCAACAAGAAACTGGTGACTCTGTCGCGTGAAGGGAACGTGATTTCCAAGATACTTTCATGGGTTACTTATACTGTTTTACACTCCCCATGCTTTGCCATCTGTCTCTCTCAATAAAAGAAAAAAAAAATAATAATAATTCCGTGATTGTGTATTTTATGAGTGTGTCAGGAATTTTCTCTCCAATACGATGGGGAGTTCTAGTCTTATTATTTACATTTATACGAACATGTGAGAAGATTTATCTTCCAGATATTATGAGAGATTAAAAGTAGATATTTATTAGTCGTAAAGGTAGATATCCAAACCATACATACAGTATTGTTCTCGATAAATTTCGATATATCTTTAATTCTTTCTGTATAAGATTTAAAAACAAAAAGAAAGCAGGGAAATCATGGATGGTATAATAAAATTCCTTACATCAAATTAAATAAGAATTGATCACTAGATCTGAAAAATAAGTCGGTTTGTGTTGACTTTGAGTTTATGACTTTATGTCAAATTGAATTCAACCTACGAAAAAAATTACAAATTAATGTTTTTTTTTTTTTTTTTTAAAGAATTCTTGTCAAGTTAATGTTTTTTTTTTTTTTTTTTTTTTAATAAAAAGAATTCCATACATCAAATTAAATAAGTTGTCGAGTTATGGATCCCAAATCATAAAGTTTTATAATAGTTAATAAATTAATAAATAGCATAAGAATTGATCGCTAGATCTGAATCGGTTTGAGTTTGACTTTGAGTTTATGTCAAATTGAGTTCAACCTACGAAAAAATTACAGGTTTTTATTTTTTTATTTAAGTATTCTCCTTGAAGATGGTGAGTTTTTCTATTATATATATATATATATATATATATATATAGAGTAATGCTACTTTGTTCAAATCTGGTGTCCAAATAATGTAACAATACTATAATTCATTCATTTAAATCATGTAAATCTAATACAATTTAAAAGAATGGTTTACGGTGTTGCCTTATTATTTAGACATCAGATTTGAGTACTGAATTTGGACAAAATAGCATTATTGAGATAAAAAAAAAATAAAAAATTGAGAGGTTTTTTTTAATAAGAAAAAAAAAAGTATATTGCAGAGTCACTTGAACATTGAACAGACATGGTAACTGGATTGTGACTCAAGCCCCTTCATAAATATCATTTTCACACAAAAATAAACATATAATTAGTGATAAATATATGCCCAAGCAAAAAAAGAAAAGAAAAGAAATTGTGATATATGAAGAGCCCGAAAATCTCCAATTGAATTTTTTGTAAGTCGGTGGGCACTGACAATGGTAGAGCGAAAGATAGTAGGTCGTGCACTATGAGATCCTATAAAAAATAAGAAGGTAGAACATAGCAAGAGGTGGGGGGTGTCCCGTTGGGGACTCTCCGATGCTCGAGTTAGACAATTTATCAATAAATAAAATAATAAAAATGAATTAAATCTAAATCAAACCGTAAACGAAACTGTCGAATCCTGAGTGGTGTCGTTAGGAGAGCCTTAAGTTCGCTTGGGCTGAGCGTTGAGTTTAGCAATTTAAATTGTTAGGAAAACTCATAATAATATAATATGTTGGACGAGTGATCTAATAAAAGATGACTTGAGTGTTGGTCGAACGACTTCAACTGGTGCTATAATATAGTAGGTGGTCTTGTGAGTGTGTCGAACGACTTCAACTGGTGAATATGGCTTGAGTTGAGTGTTGGTCTTCATGCATGCAAGAGCTAGATAAAGCAATTGTATATGAATTAAAATGGATGTCGAATTGTGTGTGTTGGTCGAGCGACTTCAACTATATAATGGAGGATGGTGTAGACACTTGACAGCAAATGCGTGTAGAGTATTAAACGATGCTTGGCTTATAAATGTTGTTGGACTATGTTGAGGCAAGTGGATGAAAGTTGATGTCGAATGGTCTAAATGATTGTAGGAAACAGAAGATATGGTTGATAGCAAGTGTGGAGTGGTCAATTTTGTTGATCACCTTGAATGCATGTGATTTGTGTGGCTTTAAATAAAACAAGGAGAAAAACTCTGCCCCCTTAAATGAAAGGGGTGTTGGATATTTATAGTGAATGAGAAGTGTTCCCCAAGTGATCTGGTGTTAGGATCCTGATATCATGGGATGAAGTTATGGCTTTTATCCTCCGAGATCTTTGGGATCTCAATCTGATTCAACTGTATTGACTTAGTCAGTTCCTTGAATTGTACAACTGACTTAGTCTTTCATAGATTTTGTTAAAGGTTTGGATCTACTTTGGGCCCACGTTGAGCTTGTCTTTCTTTGGGCCAGATCATGCTTGTTTCAACAGACCATTTGGCTGTTCACTTGGATTTCTAAAATTGGGTCTCAGCGTTTGAACTGTGCTATTTTTGTCTACCACAACATATATGCTTGCTAAGGGTTGTTTTGGCCCAGCCCACAACAACATTTGGCCATCTTATCTTACCTATAAAACCATAATTTATAAACACAATGTCTAGATGAGATGAGAACTTGTGAGCAATATGCCAACATATATATAATTTTTCTCTACTCAAAACCGAACTAAACTTTTAAGATTATGACAAGACTTGTGAGTCATTGATTAAGTTTAAGAAGATTTTGAGTAAACTGAAGTAAGTGAATCTAATGGTTGATACTTGTAGAACTAATATAAATAAAATCAGTTCATCTTGAAGAGAAAAAAGCTATATATATATATATATAGTTTTTCTATTGTCAATTCGTTCTGATATAAAATATATCAGGATAAAGAATGTGGATCATTAGATTTACATACATTGACTCAAAGTGTATGTATTTTTCAAAACTTCTCTATAATATATGATCCACATTCTTCGTCCTGATATATTTTATATTAAGACTAACTAATAGTAGAGAGATTATCTATATATATGACTAATCAGGTGGATTGTGTCCCTTTTTTAAGCGGTATCCTAGCTCTCGTAAGGTTACAATCTATAGTAACCAGTAGCCATTATGTAGATAATAAAATAAATAATTTTGTGATCACTCCCTAAGGTGGTTTTGGGGTAAAGAATGGTAGAAGACACTCATTAATTCAGTTTGACAATATTTTAGGTTCAAGTCGTCTCCGTTACTGCAATTGTTGTATAAAAATAAATAAATTAAATAAAACCGTGTAGACTTATTTTGGGTGAAATTAGGGTTGACAAATGAACATTCTCTCTTGTGGATAAGAATAATAGACCTTGAACATAATAACTAGAATTGAATAGAGTAATTCCAAGATAATAAAGAGAGAAAAAAATTACTAACATTGATTCAATAATAAATATAATAAGGATTTAAACTTTGTAACTGTTCAAACGAAGTTTATTGTAGTGGCTGGCTAATAAACATTAAATTTATTTTCAAAATAAAAATAAACATTAATTAGTGTTGTAGGATTAATTAGTGTCTTTTCAAAAACCTTAGTATTATCAGCTTATAGCTCACGTTGTTATGCATGATTCCTTCACATCTATGTTAGGAATTCGAATCTCGTCTTTGTTTATAAAATTAATCAATGTAAAGAGATATCTATTCTCTAAACTTTTCGAATGGTTGTTGTAAAAGTTGATCTCGTTAGTCCCAAACTTGATTGATATTAGAGTTTGAATTTTTTTTTTTAAATTTTTTTAAAATTTTTTTAAAATTTTTTAAATACCTTAGCATTTTGCACGTAAAATTTTATTTTAATTTCATGAAATTTAACATGAACAAGTGTTAGCTAGGCTAGCTAGCTAGCTTGATCGTAATTTCATCACTATTATGTTATATTTGATCAAATTGGTTGAATGCACGCAAACACTTTGTTTTGGGGTCTATTAGACATATTTGTTAGAAGATACGTTTTATAAAATGTGCTTTTAAATTTATATTTTTGGGAATACTATCCAAAAACATCATAAATATCAAGTTCGTTCCATTTTCAAGCTAAAATCTAGGTTAACTAAGAAAACGTGATTTCTCTATCAAGTTATGGTAGTGCTAGAGATTCTCAACATAAATTTACTGATGATTTATTTATCAATTTCTCACAACTACAAGTCTACAACCACATACATGATAGCGGTGATACGACTCATTGTATGAAAATTTCGATCAAGGTGCGGAATTGTCTGTTAATTAGCAAAACAAAAATAAAATGAAAAAGAAAAGAAACAAAATGTGATCTTTGTTTCATGTCCAATTTGCTCCTAATTAATTACTAATTAGCTCAAACTTGGTCATCAACCCATAATAATAATATACTTCAACAATTAGGGTAGCCAATTAAAGCAGTTCAAAACCAAAGCTTGCAATAATCCTGAATTTCATCTCCTTAATAATTGACATTAATTTTCATTAATTACCCATAATTATATTTCCTTAACCAGTCAAAATCACCCTTAATTTCTTTTAGGAACAATAGTTCTAATCAAGGCTAAAACCGTCTTTTAAACTAAATAATAGTATAATATATACCATACTTATCCAAAATTGGTAATAAGCCCAAATAATATAGCTCATAGCAATTTTTTTTTTTTTTTTTTGTAATAATTAAAATTAAAATTAAATAATTATTAAATATGATTTTAATACAAAAAATTAACCAAGCAATACCTCCTGTCTTATTTAATTTATTTTCTTCATTAGAGAGAGAGAGAGAGAGAGAGAGAGAGAGAGAGAGAGAGAGAGAGAGAGAGAGAGGAAGCTCAGGAGTTACAAGCAAAGGGAATCCTCAGCCGTTGGATTCTCTACAAAATCAACGTCTCTTGAAGCACGTGACACATTACAAGCCTTCGTATAAGCTTTTTGTGTCTCAGCTTCCTATTATGGAGTTTTCTTCACAAAGCCTCTCCAAAAATTCAAGCTTTTGTTCTCTTCAATTTCAAAGCTCTTTTTGGGTTCTTTAATCTCCATTTTCATGGAACCAGAGAGAGGAAACCGTACGATACATCATCGTCCCGTTCCGCCATTAACAGCCATTGAAAAGTTCTTGTGGAGACAGCAGAGCAGCTGCCATTTCTCTGAAACTCAATCTCAAACACAAACACAAACACAAAACAATGTGACGATGATCAGGAACAGATCATCAGAAGCACTTTTAACACCGAATTATGAGTCAAGTGCTTTTTCTACATATGATAATAATAGTAGCGGCGGCGGTGGTGGTGCAATTTTTGGTTATGATAACTATGAGATCAATAATTTGTACTGGCCACCGAGAAGTACTACTACCCAAGAAGCGCTTTTTCCAAAAAGCTGTTTTTTTGTTGTTGATGATGATCATGGAAGAAATTATAACTCTACAGAAGAAACAATGAGAGACGTTGTTTCTTCGAAGAGTAATAAGCAGCTGATGACGACGAGAGCAAAGAAAAGCGCTTCTTCTGTGGTTCCATTGATCAAGGGACAGTGGACTGATGAAGAAGACAGGTTATATATTATATATTTTGTTTTTTGCAAAGTATTTTCTTTGTTTTTTGTTTTCACTCAAAAGTGTTTTCTGTTTGTTTCCCAGGAAACTTTTGAAGTTGGTGAAGCAATATGGAGTGAGAAAATGGGCTCAGATAGCTGAGAAATTGGTTGGTAGAGTAGGAAAACAGTGTCGTGAGAGATGGCATAATCATCTACGCCCTGATATCAAGGTTTTTTTTTTTTTTTTTTTTTTTTTTTTTTTTTTTTTTTTCCCCTTATATTTATTCATTTCTAGGGTTCAATTGCTCATTTATCTTCTCTAGGTTAATGCAAATTTTAATTAAATATTTAGTTCAGATAATCAACTTCAACAATCTATATCACATCTGGGTATCCAAGAACTAAATTCTTATTGTTTAGATTTTGTTTTATTTAATAATTCCATGTTGTTTCACTAGATATATAATAATCCATCTCAAATCTTCTTCCTTGTTCAATGAAATAGTTATGGTTGAGAGAAAATCATGGATCTATATATATGTGATCAATTTAACATTTTTAATTTCCTTTTACAAGCAAAAAATTTCATTAGCTAGGGTTTGTTGGTATAGAAAAATCATCTTCAACATTTTTGCCCTAGTTTGGTTATAAAAACTAAAATCTGTTTGAAAAAGTGTCTAGGGTTTGTTCATTTTCACCTGACCTAATTTGGCTACTTTATTTTTTTCTTACATAACCATCACAATGCAAAAATCTCATGAATTTTAGCCTTTTAATCATGCTTTTCATTTTTCAATATTCACTTTTTAATTATGATTCATTTTTTTAAATGTGACATTAGTATTTGTGTGTTTTGAATTTTGATTGGTATATATGTATGATCATATCAGAAAGATAGCTGGAGTGAAGAGGAAGAGAGAATACTAGTTGAAGCTCATGCAAAAGTTGGCAATCGATGGGCTGAAATCGCCAAGAAAATCCCTGGAAGAACCGAAAATTCTATCAAGAATCACTGGAACGCCACAAAAAGAAGACAGAATTCAAGAAGGAAGAACAAACCAACATCAGAGAAAAACAAGGGTAATAGTAATAACAATAACAAGCCTCAATCATCTGTGCTACAAGACTACATTAGAAGCAAGACTCTCATGATCAATACTACTAATTCTTCCACGGCAGCAGCCACCACCGCCACTACCACCCCGGCTAGCTCAACATTGTCTGAAGATCAAATTCCATCAACCCAATTTAATTACTACCTCCCGGAACTATCCGAATCCACTACCACTGTCACCACCACGACTGATGAGTACTACTCTCAACCTTTGATTCCTGAAACGTATGATGAAGAGCTTGTTTTCATGCAAAACTTCTTTGCGGACGACGACAACGACAACAACAACAACAATCAAAACCAGCTGTCCAACATTGAAGGACATGATGATCATGATCATGATCAGAGAACCCATCTCTATTCTGACATATATCTCTCTCATTTGTTGAATGGAGGACCAACCAGTTACTCATCATCTTCTTCTTCCATTGATGGTCTCTACATTAACTTGGACAACATGAACTTGCAGCTTGGAGATCATGATCATGATCATCATCAATCACTTTCCAATGGAAGAAAAGAGATGGATTTGATAGAGATGGTTTCTTCTTCTACTCATCATGATCAGTTCTCTCGTAGCTAGCTAGCTTTGAATTTCATAGCTAGTTTACCTGTTAAGGACTATTGTTTTGGGATTTGATAATTTAGGTGGACTCATGAGATGATTTTTCATGTGGGGATTTGTTTGTTTAATTGTTTCTGTTTTGTCTGATTGTTTACTTTAATTGTCAACAACTTCTTGTTCTATTTAACAGTTTCTTTGACTTTTGTTTTTGGTAATAGGTGATCGTTTCTCTTTGGTCTAGGTTTTTTTGTTTTTTTTATTTTTTTATTTATTGCATTCTTATTGTTGATCTTTAATTGGTCTAGGTTTTTTTTATTGCATTCTTATTCTTATTCTTGTTCTTCTTATTAATGTAGTGTTTTTTATACTTAAAATGTTGCTTAGATTATGAAAAGTCTAACAAATTAATAAAATCATATCAGAACAGAAATGTATGTATTCTAAACTTTTGTAGGTGCATGCTTTTTAGAATGAATTGTGGAATTTAGTTTTAATAGTGTTAGAAATTAGTTAATTTAATTTATATTTTGTAATTATTTTTCTTATTTTTAATCTTTAGATATATATATATATATATATAAATAATACTTTTCTAATCAGGATCGTAACTTTATAATTTTCTCTCTTTACAATATTCTCTCTCTTTTTTCTTGTTTTTTTTAATGTAAATTAAACAATCTTTCTCGTACAATAAACTTATGCATGAAAACAATATAGAAAACGTGTTATATAGAAAATCCTCAAATATATATATATATATATATATTAATATGAACAAGAAAATGTAGCATTTTTTTTTTAAAAAAAAAATGAAGTATTTGCCATCAAATGTTTTCTAACAGAGGATTGAATTTCCTCAAATATATTAAAATAAGCATTTTGTTTGTGAACATTTAGATTTAATTAATCTTTTAGAAAGATAAAATAAATTTGACTTCGAAATATATATATATAGCGGACCCAATTGAACCTAATATTTTTTATATATATTTGACTTCGAAATATAAAATAAATCCTAGAGAAAATTAAAGATATATATATAGCGGACCCAATTGAGCCTAATATTTTTTATTTAATACTTAAATGGATTCTTTAAGAAATAATAATAAAAACTTCTTAACATAATATCTTTAAAATTATTTAACTACATATGTTTTTTTTCCTCCTCTTTTACACTCCTGCATAGGCATTTTGGGATTGTGACTTGTGAGTAAAAGTCAACTTTGGATACTAGAATGTCCTCCTAGGTTTGAATCACTATGTTAAGAAGTTTTTATTATTATTTCTTAAAGAATCCATTTAAGTATTCACCACCGCTCAAGTGGTATATACTCTCTCTCTTTTATTTATTTATATATATATATATATATATATATATGCACATAGTGTGATATAACTTTATTGAATGTGAGCCACAAGTTTTGATAAATGCATACACACTTAAATCAAAGTATGTAAAACTAATTATTCACATTCAATATCCTCACGAAGTTATATTATGGTACACTTACTTGAAATTTTTTGGATATATATATATATATCAAGTTAGTGCGCACATATGTAAATATATGAAGACATTAAATGTGAACCACTCATTTTCCATGTTTTGTCTTTGTGTATATGCACTTATCAAAACTTCTTAATAATGAATGACTCATATTCAATGTCCTTATATATTTACATAAGTACGCACTAATTCGAACGAGACCATATATATATATATATTAATTAAAACAACATATAAATGTGCTTTAGTATAAGTTTCCTATTAATTATCTCAATGAAAGAAACAAATCTCCTTGTAACTTCTCCAATATAATTTCTCAAAATCATGAATAAATGGAGTGAATCAATATTAGGACAACAGTATTTTGTATACATATATTTTCTAATCAACCAAAAAAAAAAAAGACCTCTAAATATGATAATTATTCCTGATCATGACTTCTGAAACATCAAACATGGCGATCCATCTAGTACAGGTTGTAGTACTTCTCATGGAAACTCCATTTCTGGACCGATTCAGCGATGCTCATATGATCAACATTTGTTTATATTAAGAAGAAATTGACTGGAAAAAGCTTCTGTTCTTTCTTGCCAGCTTGCTTGTTTTTCCAGACTCTATTCCAGTGTCCAGAGTCCAATTAATATCCTTGAAAATTGATCAAGACATTTTGGCCCTGGCAAAGAATATTCCGGCAAATAGACCTGAAACAAGTATCATACAATTGCTTTATTGGTATGAGATTGATGGAAAATGAAATTTACAGGATTGGTTAGAGTTCCATTGTAAGCAGAGAGTTGATGTTTTCTTATTACCAAAAAGTATGCTGAACATGCTCGGCACACTGAGCGGAACCTTGAACAATACGAGGCCAGCTAACGATATGGGGATCTTGTTCAAGGAGCCTACCAAGCTGCAATAATCAAGGATACAATGTCAATAATGGTTATGGTTTATATAATTTGAGTCGATAGAAACAATTTGGGAATTGGATGAAAACAGAAATGATTTATAGTGCTTTTTTGGAAATGTTTTCTTGATATACCACCAATGGTGTTGCCTCTCAAACCTGGGATATTGTCGGACAGAAATCTAAATTTCTTTTAACAGATATTTTACCTATAAGTGGTTGGGCCAGTTTGCTTTAAAAACCACATAGAAGTGAAGCTAATGGCAAGTCCAAGGAATCCACTAGCTGTAGCAACAACCCAAAACATTGGCAATTTGATCACATCCCTGCAAATTATTAGCAGCCACACACCTCAGAATAGACACAAATGATTGTGTCAGATGGAAAGAAAGAAAGACATTAGAGAAAAGTCGTGAAGGCAATTGCGCGCTTACACATTCATTACGTAATTCCATTCATCAAAAATGAGAATCAAGAAGATGGCAAAAGGGAGAGATAACAAGTTATTCAGCAACACCATTGAAATTTCAGTTAGAGATCCGGATCTTGTTGCCTGCTTCGCTTTGTCCATGACATGTCGGAGAGTTAGCTGTCACAATGTCAAAATTTTGCATGCTTGTTGGGATTTAGTAAACACACAAAAATAGAGTGATATGCAGATCTCTGAAAAACACCTGTAAGATCACTAAAAAATATTTCCAAAGCATACCGAGTAGCTTGCTGTTAGAACACAATTCATAATCTGCCATGCATATCCAGTTGAATCAAATGAGAGATCCGTGACACCGCCACTTATAGCAGAGATAATCTGTAGATCACAAAGATATTGACTGATTGGATACAAAATGGAATCATAACTGCAGGTGTTGGTGAAGAAATAAATATCAGCAAGAGCAATGGGGGTCTCATTTTTACCATTAAAAGCATGGCAGTCCAGACTTTCTGATTCTGATGTTTCCGAAATATGTACAATTCTCCAATTGCTGTTAAAATATTTGTCACATTCTTCAGAATTGTCACCATTGCAATATTTATGTATTTCAAACTGAAACCAAACAAACACCAGAAAATATTAAGCAGCCACAAATGATCAAACAGTATTTACTATGTTTTCAATCATAACATACCTATACATGCCGGAAACAAGCATCCCGACAAAGATTATATTGACAGGCATCCATATCTTAATCAGCTTCCAGTTTAACTTTTCGACTGAAACTGCTCCGAAGAACCCCAATACAACAACAACTAGAGTACTAATCAGATTCTGCAGTTAAGAAAAACTATAAGCTAAAGAGAAATTTGCTTGTAGAACTCGAAACAAGGCATTTTCAATTTTGATTACTGCTAACTAAAGGCACAGAAGAGTAACATACTTGATAAAACATCAATGATATTCCTGCATTAAAATTGTAACTAGATAGAACAATTTTGTTTAGCAATATCATACTACAAGAGGAAATACAGTAAGCTGTTCCAGACACGAGAGGTCCGGATTTCACTCCTGATTGGTGCTCTTTCTTTCCAACTCCATCAACTGGAAGACTAAAGGCTGATCGATTCCCTCTAAAGAACCTGTTCGATGGAAATAATAAAAACCAACCTCTAGCATCAAATATTGTAACTTAAATACATGTAATCAAGATGATCAGGGTATCTAATCAAGTTCATTATACCGGTCACTCAATCCTCTACGTTCAGAATTTGGCGCGATATTGCTGATAACAAGGTACCCTTGCTTTTGAATACCATTGAGCATCCTATACAAACCATTATTGATTTCAGCAAGAGTCACATTTCCATTAGAAGAGCTTGATTTGGGGTCCTCAGAATCTCCGGGAATCGTCACATCTAGCTTGAACTCAGACATATCAGCCCACCTGAAAACAGAGCAAAAAAAAAAAAAAAAAAAGAACAAGCAACAATCAAGAATGAGTAAGCTTTCAATAAGCAATAGAACCGCAAATTGAATTTTGTTTACAAAATTAACATTCTAAGGTCTAAGAATTTCAATATTCTAACTTAACTAACACAAATTTTTTCTTAAATACACCATTTGTCACTCTAAATAACTAACAAAAGAATAATAAATAAATAAAAATTCCCAAAAAGAAAATCCTATATGATCTTGCTTTCAAGAACCCAGAAATCTTACACTTGTTTTTTTCTTCTTTTTTACAGTCTATCTGTTTACAAACTGTATGATAAAAGTTCCCACAGAAAAAATAAAAATAAAAATAAAAATCTCAACTTTTAAACGAATAATAGCTGGGGAAAAAAAAAAAACAAACTATAAGTCTTATCTCAGACAATTAGAGAATTCTATCTAGTTAATAAAAGCAAGATCTTTTTGGAGAGCACGTAAAGGGAAGCGAAAGGGGCGGATCTAAAGCACTTAAGAATGAGAAAACTAACAGATTCAGAGCCTCAGACTGAGAGAGGACCGTCCAGTGAATTGAATATTGGAAATGGAACAATTTTCGAAGCTTCTTCGAAGTCAAATGATTCCATTGATTGATGGGTTTGTTTTTTTTTTTTTTTTTTTGGCTTTTGTATTACCCAAAGAAGAAATTTCTTGAAGTCGAGTGAAAGCACGCAAACTAGGATCAGCTCAAAATTGTTAGAAGCTTTTGAATACTGAGCTGTTTTGCGCGGAAAATATGGCACTTTTGTCACTGAAATCTATACGGGTCGGGTATTTAGTCTGGACCGTTTTAAATGGGCCTGGGCCCAATAATTTTGATGCTCTGCTTCTCTTGATTTCCATAATCCAATTCAATTGTACACAACTCCATTTCTAAATCCTCGAATCATTCACCACACGTGTAATTGTGTCCAGGCACGTCATTGAGTCAAATCGGGATGTGAATACGTATAAAACCAACTTGAGGCAACGTTTCCTAACTACTCCTACAACGATTATGTCTATAAAACAAATTTTATTACTTAAACACATGTATCACGATGTTACGGGTTTAAGTCCTCTTCTTTAGAAAAAAAAAATATATATATCCGAATTTATATAATACTAATGCTTCAAAAAATGGTTAAAGTCCAATCGTTTTTGTTAAAATGATTAAAACCAATGAAAATGATTTGATATTAATTGAATCAAACAACTTGTATCAATTTTGAACTCTTTCAAATGTCCAAGTACAAAGTTATTGCTTTCTTGACTCTTCGTGTTAAGAGTACTCAAATAGCCTTTCATTTTATGACTTGGATTCAAATACAAGTATCGTGTAATCAAACTCTACATTTAATTGTTTGATCGATGAAAGTTAACAAAGAAAAATACAAAATAAAAAATTCTCTTATAGAGGTATGATGTAATTGAAATTTAATTACCAATAGCGGTGTAGCTCAGTTGGTAGATGGACGAATTTGAAGTTTGAGCAAATGACTTTCAAATCAGTGACTCGAATCCTACCGATGGCTAAAGTTTTCAAAAAAAAAAAAAATAAATACCTGGTATCGAATTAATAGATAGTATTAAAAAAAATAAAAGTAATTGAAATTTAATACCTAAATTTTCTAACTTTTGTATTATAGTTATTAATGTCAAAAAATTCAGAAATGTTTTCATTTATTTCTCATTTTAGAAAATTTTTCTCTTCTAATTCTTTGTTGCTAATATTCTATATAAGAGTATCTCCAACAGTCTCCCTTAGAGACTTCGTTATTTAAGGGTGTACGTTATTACAAGGGACCATTAAGGGAGTATAACAATACTCATTTAAATGACTCCTTTAATAATTTTTTTTTATTATTTAAATGTTAGATATCGTATTTAATAAATATTAGATATTGTTTGTTAATTATAATAGGTAGAGCCCATTTAAAAATATTCTTAAATAAGTGGAGCCCACTTTAAAAGGGAGTGAACTTCACCTGAACACAATTAAAAGAGCCATTTAGAGATCTATTGAAGCTGTAAAAATACACATACTCCCTTAATTAAGTTAATAGATGTCTTCAAGAGAAGCCGTTAGAGATGCTCTAATCAATTTCATACCGACCAAAAAAATTATAAATAGATTGAAATTTGAATGTCAATGAAACTATATATATTTTACATTTTGACTACTTTAAATTCCTAAAAAATAAATAAAAGAAAAAAAAAATCAAATAAAAATTAAATGTCGGTGCTATTAAGTCCAAAATATAATTTAATTATTTGCACGTAGAGTTATTAGAAGAAGACCTCAATCAATAAAATATCACAACCTGTATATTTAACATATCGTAACGTTACAGGCCTCTGCAGCTACAACAGTTACAGCCCACTGATTATCATCTGGATCACGACAAAAAAAAGTCAGACAAAACTCATGGCCATGTCACCTGGACCCATTTCAATCCAATCAACGGTGAGAGATGGGGCTGTGAACAAGTGACTGATCACAGACATGAGACAATACCAAAAACAAAAACAAAAAACCTGCTACTAAACTCCATCACCACCACACATCAGAAAATTTTACAACACACAAAAAGTGAAAAATCAAAGTTTTACATACATACACTTACAACTTCTTCAACATACTCCTAGAGTCCTAGGTAAATATCATATCGTTTTCGATAAATATAACAATAATTTAAATATATCATTAAAATAATAAAATTTTAATAATATTATCGATATTTACTTTCTTATGACTCACACAGTATACACTATCACGAAGCAAGGAAGCACAGCCCTCGGATTAAACACTAATAGCTCCTCATCGTCGTCCAATCTAGAGTGAGCCCCACTTCCGACGACAACGACACTACCACATCCCCTCCCGACAACGGAGTCGAATCCACCGTCCTCCTTAGCAGCTGCCACGTCGTCCTCAACATCTCCTTCAAACCCAACCCGGCCTGCAACGACCCGACAAACCAACATGGCTCGTTTCACGTTCATGAACCCGAATTCCTGCTCCACCTCCTCCGGGACCACTGCGTTCGCCTTCCAGCTGCTTGACAACGTGCAGATTCCGTCCAACTTCGGCGAGAATCCGGACTTGATGATCCCGCAAACACTGCAATACTGGTGGGTACAAATGCTTGAATTCCCGCTGTGTCCCAACTCGCAACAAAACGTCGAACAGTAGAATCTCAGCAGCTCGTTGCCGTCCGCTATGCACCTCTCGTCGCGCCGCCGCACTGCGCCGTTTCGGGCGGCTTTGGCTTTCACAAACTCCCTGTACTCTTCGAACCTCGAGAGTACTTTCGGGCTATTGTGGATCTTCAGGATTCGGATTATTTCCGGGTTTTTTTCTTTATTGGACCAACCAGTTTTGAAGATAATGTTGACGATATTTTTACCCGAATCTCCATCGAGAAGCTCCGAGACGGCGTGTTTCACGGCCTGGTGCTGTTCAAGCAGGTGGGGTTTTTGGAAAATCTCACCGCAAGCTGTGCATGGGAAGATATCGTTTCGCAGAGGGAAAAAGGGGTCGTGATCCACTAAGATGTCGGATTCGGGGCAGGACTTTGCAGTCGGGCTTTGATCAGGTGGTGGTGGTGCGACCATGGCGGAGATGAGAGAATGCTGAGAGGATCTGGCGGAGGTGGTGAGAGTAGTACTACTGAGCTCTGTTGGGTGTGTTAATTGGTTGTTGATGTTTTTGTTGCCGCCGCCGGCTGCGGCGGTGGTGGAGAAGACTCGTTTGAGATATGACCAGGAGAAGGAGAGAGCTTTCTGAGGTTTGTTGATTAGTCGAGAAGAGGCAGAGAGAGGAGATGGTGATTTTGGTTTTCTAATTTTGCTGTTGTTGTTGATGAAGATGAAGCAACCCAGGTGGAGGAGGAGGAGGAGGAGGAGTGAAAGGAACTTGTTGAAGAATATTGATGAGTTGGAGTGAGTGGCGGTGGTGGTGGCTGTCGTCGACGTTGGCGCCATTGATGGAGGAGGAGATTTGGGAGGTTAATTGGTGAGCATTGATCAATGAGTCATGGTGGTGGGGAGAATGATGGAGGAAGAAAGGAAAGAAATGGAAAAAAGAAGGTGACGAAGTGGTGGGGGCTTATTTGAAAGAAATAATAAAGTTTATAAAGGAGTAGGTGTAACGCAACTTCATTTCATATTAGCATCTCCTTCTCTTTAATCTCTTCTCATTATCTCTCTTGTGTGTGTATATAAATAAATACATGAGTAATATGGTTAATATATTATGTATCAGAAAAAAATTGAGTTAAAGTACTCGATCAATCATATATTATCTTGTATTATATATATATATATATATTTATAGTCTTTTGAGTTGGTAAACACATGATGAGACCGACTCACCCATCGAAAGAAATTTTGAGGGAGTGAAAATGGTTATATTATGGATATGTTATCTCGAAAACAAACTCATCACGTAGTTGGAGGTATACAACAAATCGTATATTATCATCATGCGTTATTATGTGATAGTTTTCTAAGTCTATGGACACATGCTGAGACCAACCTACCTCACGTTGGAGAAAACTTTGAAAGGAACGGTTTTATTATAGATTTGTTGTTCCGAAAACGAACTCGTTATGTAGTTAGAGATCATACATATACAATACATCCTATATTATCTTACGTACGTTCTGCTATAGTCTTTTGAGTTGGTAAACACATGATAGTCAAAATATATGTAAATGTAATTTAAATGTTAACAATGTTAGGCTTGTGAAGTTGTAAAATTAATAAAGTTGTTGTAATTCAATGGAAAATGGATGATGATGAGGGGTTTGGTATCTCTTTTATTCTGTCAAAGGTATTAAAGCAAAATGTCATAAAAGTAAGAAAGATATGTAGAAAAATAAAAAAGAGAGAAAAAGTTTAAAAGAGACATGTATACATCTGTTTAATTATATCAAATATTGACATTACTAGGATGTCAGTTAATGTAGCCTTTAACAGAAAGTAACTGTATCTAGTATCTCATTTGCCATTGCTTTATATGTGAATTATAATCATTAAAACAAAAAATAAATTGAAGAGTTTAATTAGGGTAATTTAATTTATATCATTCATGTGGCCTAGCTAAAAAAATATTTTTGATAAAATTTCATGAAACTTTAGATTTATATATATATATATATATATATTTTTTTTTTTTAATTTTTTTTAAAGAAGATTTTCATAGATTTTGAAGGAATTTCAAAACTAGGATAATCATATAGGTCAAATGGGGTTCATTTTAAAGATAGGTCATTATCATTTTATTGACAGGATCAAAAGTAAAAACATCATAGTGACCTCAACTATAAACAATCCAAAAAGATGATTTTAAATATGTCAACCTAAATTAAATTGACAATAGAATTGGGGCATGTATGCTCCCCCAAACTCAGCTTAATATATTTATCCCGCGTGGAATCTTGTACGTTTTTTTAATTTGTGTTAGATATCTGATTTTGTGACGTTACAAAGTTTATGTAACATTACATATATAATCAAAATGAATTGATTGGATCCAAATTTTGTAACGTTATAAAATCGAATCCCACGTAAAAAAATGTATGAAATTGTTCACTGGATTATGCCTATATATATATCGCTCAACTAATTATATATATATATATATATATATATATATCGGTCTTATTCCTATTAGGGCATCCTTGTGACCTTATATAACTTTATCAGGATATTGAATATGAGCCACTCATTTATAAAAGTGATTTGACAAGTACATACCTACCAAGTCAAAATATGTAAAACGAGTGTCTCAAATTTAATGTCCTTATATAATTTTATCAGGGTATCATCATATGAAAATTTCTGATATATATAAATAGCTCAACTAATTATATGATATGTTTTTGTACGAAAAGAATGTTGATGTAATTCTAGTTGTGACTTGGACATGTCTCTCACATCACACGAGCAACCCAAGCTCTCTTGTCAAGTGCTGACCAATTTCTTTAAATTACATTATTATTTTGAATTCTGATTATTCCTATATATAATTTGCATGATATTCATGAAGATTGAGTTGCTGATTAAATTAATTATCCAATTTAATTAATTAGATTAAACACGTAAATAATATTGCCATTCTCTCTCCATCTCTCAAGGGAATCCAATGCCTGCATGCATGCTCAGTTACTTCAGATAAGTTTTTTTTTTTGTTTTTGTTTTCTTCATTAATTTCAACATATCAACAGATCATACACCAGTAACATCACATGACTTTGTCTGATTCCCTATAACTTTTCACTACCTTAAAAAAATTCTTCAAAAAATTCAATATTTGATTTATTAAAATCAAATACCAATTTTGTTTTAACATGCTCAGTAATGTTTTAAAAAAATATATAAAAATAGGGTTTCTGGCACTCACTAAAAATAGGGTCATTTTGAAGACATTAACATAAAAAGTTGGTTCATGAATTTCAGTGATGTTTCTTGGCTTATTATCGTTTTGTTAGTGCATTTCTCATGCTGCCTAGCAATATATATATATTGTCTGGACGTGGTTTCTATAGCATCTGTTTGTTTTTAATTTTTAATTTTTAATTTTTAATTTTTAATTTTTAATTTTATGTTTCCTTGCTTTTGAACTAATTAAAGTAATAAGTTCATCGACATATATATTGTTACTTGGAAAAGTGTTTTTATATGTCTTGTGAGTTGTAAGTTGTAACTCACATGAACCTAAGTATATTTAACATTCGGTACATACGTTATTGTAGTTTTTTCATAGAGCTCAAGACACTGTATTAGGGTTTTGTCGGATTTGCTTAGATAAAATACTACAAATACAGTTTGGATAGTTATTCTCTTGCATGAATGAGAGGTGTTACTGCTTACTAGTACGAGACTCAAACTTCCATCACCAAGATAGAGGGTGAGATGCACAACTGATTCAACCGAGAGTT
This sequence comes from Acer negundo, assembly GCA_035582765.1. Taxonomy (NCBI): domain Eukaryota; kingdom Viridiplantae; phylum Streptophyta; class Magnoliopsida; order Sapindales; family Sapindaceae; genus Acer; species Acer negundo. The sequence goes on from CM069233.1 coordinate 1,449,588, forward strand.
AGTGTGGTATGTTAGCTAGCGTAATTAATTATCACTCAAATTAGATTGTAACTTTATGTATAAGCTGCGGTGGCGAAATCAACTTTATCAAATTTAAACGTTTGTGAGCCAAATTAAAAGGTTAATAAAATTTTAATAATAAAAAAAAATCAGGGTAAAAGCTTAATAAACTTTTTTTTAAAAAAAATCGTGGGCTTGCGGATTTAAACTGATTATATACATGCAAAAAAAAAAAAAAAAAAAATAGTATATTGCATGTGGATTTTTAGGGTGATGAAGTGATCAGGTTTATAAAATCTCAACAAGAATTATAGCGATGGATGGACCCCCATATAGTCAATACTATACGAACATGTCACTTCATTTAATTAATTCTCTACTTCTTTTCTTGATTAACAATTAAAACATCTTTTTATCTTGTTTACTTATTTGTTTAAAGTTTCGATCGACAAACATGTAGGTAATGTCTACCTTTCAAAGAATATATCATTTGAAAAGTGATTTTTAACTAATTATCTTTAAAAATCTTTTATATCAACTTCTCTCTTCTCATTCTTTAATGAATTCTCTCAAAATAAGTTTCTTACATCGATTACATTCTATTTTAGGAAAAAAAAAAATTGCTTATATTAACATAAACTTTAGTTTTTTAGATCAAGTGCAGGATTAATTAGTTGTTCAGGTTGTGGAATAGTTGGTTTGATATAACTATATAAGTTGTCGGCTCATTTAACAAAGGACAAAAATCATAGCAACTAGTCATGACAGTACGAGAATTTCAATAACCTTATTTAATCATAACATAACATATCATATTATCGCTAAATCAAATTTAATAATCACATTTATGTTACATTAAAGCTAGAAATCTCTAGGTAAACCTCTATAGTAACAGAACCCTAACAAGAAAATTTCAATGTAAATTGGAAGGTATAAATTCAACATCAATCAATTTCAGTGTAACATTAAAAGAAATAAAGAAATCAAAAGTTTTTTAATGTTTTGTTTTTGTTTTATCAATTTAGAGTATATTAATGTGGGCCGCATGATCTTTGCTAGAAAACGATCTTTGCTGATTAGGTGGGGCAACATGATCTTCTCTTAGGCCGATAAAAATTCTATCGATCCCTCATTTCCCTCCATGTTTCCTCTTCAATAATATATATATTTATAGTTTTTCTATTACCAGTTTGTCTTGATATAAAATATATTAAGACGAAAAATATGGATTATCAGATTTACATACTTTAACTTAAAGTGTATGCACTTGTCAAAAATTCTCCATAATTTGTGGTTCACATTCTTCATCCTGTTATATTTTATATCATGACGGACTAACAGTAGAAAGACGGTGTGTATATATATATATATATATATATATATCTCATTTGCTTGAGGTTAGTTTGGTAAATAATCAATGGGCCACCCTCATTAGTGGCTCAATTAACTCTTCTTGTCAAATTAACAATTAATATTTAATAATAACAATAATGATTCTTAACCTAATTCACTCTTTTTATTACATTATTACATCCACATATCTGTCAATCTGAACACTTTAAATTAACCATTTTAGAATCTACAATTTTAATCTCTTATGTTAGCTTTGTTTCTTCGTATTCTTACAGAAGATTGTGATGGTCCAACAGAAATTCACATTTGTGATCATACCTTTATAATTATATAAATATCAATTTTAGATTATTATCGAAACCTGACAGTATCCAAAACACTGGAAGCATAACCCAGAATATATATAACTCTCAGTACATATTATATCTAACATGCTCTTAATTAATATTTTCGATGGACACCACAGTCCACAGTACTCAATGAATCATGTACTTGACTTTGACCAAATAAACAGTGGCCTCCTCCTCTTTTTTAGAAGCTGTAAAAGCAATAAAAAGAAGCTCATGTTTCTTTCTCTTTTAGACATTTTAAAACTTTACTAATTTTTTTTTTTCTTTTCTTTTCTTTCTTCTCTTTTCTCTGTAACCTCTTCCTTTTCCTTATCACCAGATAAAAAAGCTGCCGACATTATATATATATATATATATATACACACACATATAAGTATGTGTGTCCCAGTTTCCCACCTAAACTTTCTAGGGTTGGTGGTCATTTTAATTAAATTTAATAAGAACACTTACATTTTTATTTTATTTTATTTTTTATTTTTTTTGAAAAGAAATATTTATTTAGTTATATCATATAAATGGGCATCATATCAATCATAATGTACTCCACATGATTGATATATATATATATATATATATATATATATTACATGGCATGTCATGTGAGCATATTAATTAATGAAATCATTATGATCCCTAATTCCCTATCCATGTTATTGTTATGTGTCTATCTGTTTTTGTGAATCTTGTAATGGATTAAATTCTTATAGTTGGAATATTGGATCAATCTTATTAATATGGTGAGACCTTTTATATTGTGTAAAATAAATAAATAAATAAATAATTTGATTACAATTTCATTAGTTAAACTAATGATCTGGTTGATATATATTTAAATGTATGTTGCAATTATGGTGTCGTAAATTTATGATATTTTGATCACAAACAAATAAACCTATAGATTGATAATCTACCGACATTTACCTAAAAAAAAAATAATTCATTTTTGGTTACCAGTACATTATCTAACAATTTTATATAGATGACATCAAGTAGCAATATTGTACCTTCCATTAATCTTTAAATTTTTTAATAATCTCCAAGAACAAAATCCTCACATATATATATATATATATATATATATCATTTTGAAAGCTTTGTATATACAATTAAAAATTATTTTATCCAAGCATCAAGTACTAGTGCATGCATTGTACAATATAATTAGCATCAATGACCAAGAAACAATATTATCACAGCACTTCTTTTAACTTTTTTTCTTTTCTTTTTCTTTTTCTCTTCTCTGTTAATTAATTAATTTTCACACTCATGCACATTTGTGGCCCAAGAAGGTTCCCTTGACAGATAAGTCTGAATCAGTCATATATATTTTCACTTATTATTACAAGGTACATGCCCACTATAAATTCTTTCTATACATGATTATAGAAACGAACATCTCTGGGACCAACATACCTACATAGTTCTTGGCTTCTTCCATCTTAACCATATCTTACCAATTATTGAAGAGTGTATACACTCCTTTTCACTTCAGTACTGCACACCTATATTATAAATCAGTTTTTCGATTAGCAGGGTTCAGATATCTCTTTCTACAATCGGAAGATATCTACTTCCAGTTCCAGAATATCAAAAAGACACATACTTTTAAAATACGTATGGTAGGATTCGAAATCCGTATTACTTGGGTTATGATAGTTGATAGACCCACATGGTTTCTGGCTCTATTTGTATATTTGAAAGGAAAAAAATAAATAAATTATAATTACTTCTTTACATTAAGGGACATACACAAAGAATCCTAAAAAGTATTGTCGAGATTGTGTCTGATTGTGGTGGGATCTGTTAAAGCTATCTTTGATTGTATTATAATCTGAAAATGTTACAATATCAATATATATTGTATTTTGTTTTCATTGTTGACTCTACTTTTCCTAAAATAATTTCCTTTGTGGATTCCAAAAAAAAAAAGTTAGATCTATACATAAGGATTCGTAATACGAATCAGCTAAGTTATACTATATAGTCATTCGAATCGTCTGATATTATGGGAGTATTTATTTATTTATTATTATTTTTTTCCTAATACAATCTATCTATCTTTCTATCTAGACCATGTATTTTTTTAAAGCATTTTGCTATAGGTAGGATTTAAACCGCTGACTTTGAAATCATTTACTAAACCTCAAATTCATCCATCTACTAACCAACCTACGCTCCTAAAAACGATATTATGGGAGTGATTATCTTCCAATTGTTTTTGGAATATATATTTGGACCGTACATATTATCTCTTGTTGTTTAAAACTTTGTATGGCATATAGCGAATACACAGAAGTGAGTTTCTTTTAAGACACAAGTCGTGATGTGTTTAGTATTGTCCTTTTGGGCCGGCCTTACTGTAACCAGCCCAGACTAATATTAAAGGGTAGTACAATTTACACCCTCTATTAACCTAAAAATACCCCACTCTTTTTTTTTTTTTTGAATTAAAATCACAAATTTTGTTAAAATAACTTAAAAAGGAAAATGTAATTCTTTCCATGAATTAGTTTCAATAACAAAACTATTATGATTTCAATAAAATAAATAAATAAATAAATAAAATAAAAAAATCTCTTATGAAATATCAATTAAAAATACTTACAACGTTAATGATTCATTGGGTGGGATGGCAGAACAAACCAAACCAGAGACCTCCTCTTTTATTTTTTTATTTTGAGAGAACATGAACTAACTATTTAACTGAAATAGATTTTGAAAGAGTAAATATTCACCTGCGAAAGTTTTATTTATTTATTTATTAGATTGATACATTTTTACTGATCCCATATGATTTTTATAATGAAAACTCTTTTATGATCGGAAACCATATAGTTATTTGTTTAAACAACTAATCTCAAAATATGTTTAGTTCTTATTCATAAATAAAACATGGTATACATATCGTTATTAAAATAGTGTTTTCAGGAACCTAATCAAATCAAAAACCTTATTTTCCTTCTTTTAGGAATCGAATTGAACGAACCAAGGAGTAAAATATGAACCGAACATGCAATTTGGGTTCGGTTTGAGTCGGTTCGGTTCCAGTATCTCTGCCTACCCCCAACCCCAAGCCCTAGCAAATTCTTATTCAAGCCCAACTCTTGATGGGCCCAAGTTCAAGCCCAAACCGAACACAACCGGCCCATAAAAAACAAATATCAGAAACCGCCAAATGTCTGAAAATTCGTTTTCTGTTAACGCCTTCACAATCCAATCTCTCCAACGATTACCCACCACGTGTCGATACCAGCACCAGTGCCCCCACAAATATCCCTCCATTTCTCTTCCAAAAAAAAGCAACAAAAGATCTTCTTCTTCTTCTCTCTTTCGCTCTCTGTGAAGTCGTGAACAGAGTGGAGTCTCGCTCTCTCACGCGCCATGAACGCCAGAACTCTCTTCTACTCTCCAATTTTCCACCCTCCACCCGACTTCTCGACCCGGAACAAGCCGTTCCGACCCGAACTCAAGCCCAGAAGCGATCCGTTTCGGATCCAACTTCGGGTCCGGGTTCGCTCCGATGAGAAGAAGAGTCGCTACTCTTGCTCGTTTCGGGTTTCGGTCCGAGATGTGAAGTCGGAGTCTTCGTACAATCTGCCGGATTCGTTGAAGTTCGAGGAGCCGTTAGACGACGTCGATTTGGATTTGGACTTGGAAAGTATTGAGAACTCGCTTCCATGGTGGGAAGAATTCCCCAAACGTTGGGTGATTGTGGTTTTGTGCTTTTCGGCTTTCTTGCTCTGCAACATGGATCGAGTAAGCTTAGCTACTGCTACTTTTTCCAAAACGACATCGTTTTACTTTTGTTTAGTTTCTCTGGTTTTTACTTAGAATTTCTTGCTTTAACAAGTTAGTTCAATAGTTGAAAAAACAAAATTTTCATGTCAAGAATAGCATTAAACGATTGTTTTTGATGTTCTATAACGGTGAATTGGTGATTAACTTGCTTGTAATCTTGTAATTGAATTTTACTTATTTGTATACGTATGTATGTATGTATGTTTGAAATCAAATGTACCAGTCATTGAATTTTTGTTTTCTTCTTTTAAATGGGGTCTAGATTTTGTGTTTGCAACTTTGAACAGGTTTTGTTTTGCAGGTGAATATGAGCATTGCCATACTTCCAATGTCGGCGGAGTATAATTGGAATCCAGCAACTGTAGGTTTGATACAGTCTTCTTTCTTCTGGGGTTACCTCCTCACTCAGGTAATCTTCTGATTTTATTTATCTTTTTTGTTGGGTGTGGTTTCCTGTTATGTTGTATAATGTTTATAAATGTGTTCTGCATTTTGTTTATCTAACTTGTAGTTGTCAGTGACAGATTGCTGGTGGAATTTGGGCAGACACAGTAGGTGGGAAACTTGTTCTCGGATTTGGTGTTGTTTGGTGGTCTGTTGCTACGGTTCTCACTCCAGTTGCCGCTAAACTTGGCCTGCCATTCCTGCTTGTTGTTCGTGCTTTCATGGGGATTGGCGAGGTTAGCTCTCTCGTGTAGAGGAAATTACTTAAATTGACTGATAAATGGCGATGATATTTCGTTTTTGTTGTAATTTAAATTTTGAATTTTTCTCTTTGGATGGAAGCTCAGTCAGTTTGTGTTCTCTTATAGGGTGTTGCCATGCCTGCCATGAACAATATTCTGTCCAAATGGGTTCCTGTAGCAGAGAGAAGTAGATCATTAGCTCTGGTGTATAGTGGGATGTATCTTGGATCGGTCACTGGCCTGGCCTTTTCCCCTTTTCTAATACATCAATATGGTTGGCCATCAGTCTTTTATTCCTTCGGTTCTTTGGGGACAGTTTGGGTTTCTGTGTGGCTAAGTAAGGTAACTTCCGCTTCCATTATTGAACAGTCGTGAATTCTTGATTTACATGTTTCTTTCTCGCAGATTCTGAAGTTTCTTCAGATATCTTCAACTTGAAACTTTAGGCATCTAATGTATTTGAATTATTATAGTTTCATTTTCTCATCAAGGATTTCTTATCAATATATATTGTGTGGCCATATTGTTACCATTTCTGATCTTTTTTGATGTAGGCATACAGTTCACCTCTTGACGATCCTCAATTGCGTTCACAAGAAAAGAAGTTAATTATGAAAAACAGTGTTTCCAAGGAACCTGTTAAATCAATACCTTGGAAATTAATCTTGTCAAAACCACCTGTATGGGCCCTTATAGTGTGTCACTTTTGTCATAATTGGGGGACATTTATTCTACTAACATGGATGCCAACATACTATAACCAAGTAAGTTTCTCTTCGGCAGTATAAACTATTTTGTAAAACCTGACAGCTTTTGTATAAATAATCTCCTTGATACCCTATAGAAGATTGTTGTTGTCAACATAGTATTGACAGAAGCAACTGTTTATTTTTGTACACCAAAGGTCTTGAAGTTCAATCTTACAGAATCTGGGCTTTTCTGTGTATTGCCCTGGCTTACGATGGCATTTTCTGCAAATATGGGAGGATGGATCGCAGACACACTTGTGAGCAAGGGTTTTTCTGTGACCAAAGTTCGCAAGGTATTAAACATTTCTGTTATAGTATAATAGAATCTGGAATATTTGTATAGTTTATTATGCACCAACTTGTCTATGCTATCATCTATAAGAATTCTTTTTCCCACAAGAATCATGTACAGTTTCTCATCAGTTACGTGGGCACATGGCTAGGGGCTATCCCTTGGTGCCTCAAACTTATATGACAAGTCATTGAGTTTGACACCTCTCTCAAAGGATTATGCCTCAGGGACTCTAATTGATTATCCTAATCTTGCTCTCTCTCTTTTTCTATCCTTCATGGACCCACATATTTGTCAAAATATTACTCTCTCAATATCATAAACAGCAGCTTCAGATTGTTAGCTGACACTTATCATAAAGTAGAAAGCTTAGTTGATCTCTTGAATTTTTCATCATAACCGCTCTAAGTCGCGCCTCCTTTCTTTCTGTTGAGTGTTTTGGGCACCGCAGCCTTTAGTGATTTTTCTTTTCTTTTCTTTATGGTTCTATGTTTAGCAGCTCATATATATTCTCTGTTCACTTTTGCAGATTATGCAAACAATTGGATTTCTTGGTCCTGCTTTCTTCTTAACTCAATTGAGCCATATTAATTCACCTGCAATGGCGGTTTTGTGCATGGCATGTAGTCAGGTGTGTTTCGTATACTCATTCAAACTGGATATCAAATATATACTAGCTTGAGGTATTGGGATAACTTAAAACAACCTAGAAAACAGAGAGGTTGACCAATTAATTTCTGATTTTTCACTATATTCAATCTCAATTATCTTAAATTTATTCTATATAACTATATAAGCGGATCAATAGTAAATTTTAAAGAAGATTATTTGCTCTAGATGATGGGCTGAAAAATTTGAAGCAATAACATGTTTTTAATGATTGTTGGTATTTGTAACAATTTGTTGCTAAATAATTTATTCAACTAATTGCAAATTATTTTCCATGAACAGGGAACTGATGCATTCTCACAGTCTGGTCTATATTCAAACCATCAGGATATCGCCCCTCGTTATTCTGTGAGTATTAATCATGTGTTGTAGTTCTGTTAAAGCCCTAGTTTTCAAGCATGTTAGATTTTCTGTTTCTAATGCACATCAATTTCCTGTCAATGGGGTCCCTTCTCATGAGGAAAACAGTAATAAGTTCCTTCTTTTTTGATTCTTCGTAAACATGTCTTCAGGGAGTATTACTTGGTCTATCCAATACCGCTGGAGTTCTGGCAGGGGTCTTCGGAACTGCAGCAACTGGCTACATCTTACAACACGGTTAGAACTCATCCTTGCACTTTTAGCTGTGTGTGTTAACTAGTATATCAACATGCTTCGTAGAAAAAAAAGAAAAGAAAATCTGCTGTTTTGGTCATTTTGACAACAAATTTGCTCCTTTGGAGCTATTTATTTTCAAGGCTAATAAGATGGTAGGCTTTCATAAATTCATTTTGCCATACGTCGGCTTTGCTAAATGAACATTCCTTTAGCTCATACTATAATTGTGTCGGTGACAACGTTACATGACATTGAGGTTCAAGGTTCAACTGCCTGTGATGCGATCATTGTATCTATCAATCCATTTAGCTTTACCTAGCTAGTTGTCTTATGCCATTCTCTTCATTTTCGTGCATGGTTGTCATGTTAAAGCCTTTTTTGAAGCAACAACAACAACCTCATAGTTAATCCGATTCCAGTTTATTTACTCCTTACCAACATTTTCAATATTGCAGGTTCGTGGGATGATGTTTTCAAGGTATCAGTAGGGCTGTACCTGGTTGGAACAGTGGTATGGAACCTCTTCTCAACCGGTGAGAAAATAATAGATTAAATCTCGAAAAATTCGATCTTCAACTAGTGCATAGCAGCTTAAAAGCCTTGACAAGCTTGGGCTTGAGTTCATCAGTTGATTGAACGGAAATAAGATGAGCCAATAAGATCATAAATCAATTGATTATGAGAAGTAAATCAAGAATTTACATTCTTTATTCTTGATTCTTGATTCTTGATTCTTGATTCTTGAAGAAAGATTGGCTAAATTTTCCACAAGCCAACCAAAGAGCTTCCATGTTGAAAAATGAAAAATGCCTGTTCTCATGATCCCATCTCAATGGAGGAAAGCATATATTTGTATATATAGTAACCTTCAACACATCTTGTAAATTTTGTATTCAATACCAACAACACATCAATTTTGTATTCTTTAGTCAATATATTAATACACTCTTATTTTTATGCTTATCTTTTCCCCATTTTGAAACAGGAACAAAAATCTAGCCAAACCCCATCTAGGAAAAACTAAAGCAGACAATTTGCCAGATCCCGATTTGCACCGATACATGTTCAAATTGGGATCCCGAACCTGATAATTATTATTCGTATATTTAAAACATATTAAAATAAATAAAAAGAGTATAACTTGTCTTTATTCATCAAAGTATGTGGAAAAACATATGAAAACTCACTATGAACTTCATTACAAAGAGACACACTCTCTTCCAAATGTTGATATATAAACCCAACAAACAATACAGGAAATTATACATAAAAACACCAAATTAAAACAAATTGAATGACTTTTAACATGTAATATAAGAATCCACTGTAAACTGAGACACAGATAATAACCCAACTTTTATGACCATATTGTCCATGTCCCATGCTATGTATTTCCAACTTTACCCTTTAACATGTGAATAGAAAGTACGAAAATACCCCTTTTTCGTTTAAGCTGCAAGTGTACGAGGATGCAAGAACACACGAAGCCCGTTCTTCATGAACAACGTGAGAGACATCTTCTGCTCCACCCGGTGGCCAGGGGCCGGAGACAACCGGTAACGGAGGAGCACCGCAGATGCCGCTGACTTCATTTGCAAGTAAGCCAAGTCCTTGCCCAAACAAGTCCTTGGTCCGGCGTTGAAAGCCACAAACTTGTATCCATCTTTGGGCGATTCGAACCGGTCTTCCTTGGCAGAGAGCCACCGCTCCGGTCTAAACTCCATGCAGTCCTCACCCCATATAGTCTTCATCCTCCCCACCGAATATATCGAGTACGTCACCGTCGAACCGGCCGGAACAAAGGTTCCGTCCGGCAAAACGTCATCGTTTACAACGTACTTGAAGTCCTGAGGAACCGACGGGTACAAACGCAGCGTTTCGGCTAATGCCGCTTTAAGATACATCAGCTTGTCAGCTTCATCGAAGACCAGAGGCTCGTCAATCCATTTCTGGACATCACTGCCACGTGTCTCTTTCAGAACCGTCGAGATTTCGGTGATGATCTTCCGCTCTACGTCAGGGTGGTTCATGACGAGCCAGAAGAACCAACTTAGAGCTACAGATGACGTGTCACGTCCAGCCAGAACAAAGTTAAGAGCGATACGTTGGAGAACAGAGCTCGGAAAGAGGTTGCCGTCAACGTCTCTCTTCTTCATGAACCTCGACAACAAGTCGTCGGAGGGAGCCTCCTTTCGGGCATCTATGGCGTCGTTCATGTAATTCTCCACCACCTCAAGGCTCTTCTTCAACCTCTTCTCAGCTCCGACGCAGAACAGCTTCTGCAACTTCCACAAAAACCCAGGATAAAGCATCCTCTGAAGGGTGGCCTCAGTCGCCGTATCGAACGCCACAGAGAACGGGTTCTCCGGCAAATCCGGTGACAACGTTTCCGGATCTTTCCCGAACGTCAACCCACAAATGTTATCGAACGTCAGACGGAGCAACAAGTCCTGTAAATCAACCGACAAGTTGTTGTCAGCCGCTTGATCCAATATCTTCCATAGCCGGTTCTTGATGGTCCGGTTCACCCACCTGTCCATTGCTTGTCTCAACGTCCGTGTAGTGAACTCAAGAGCAGCGGTTTTCCGTTGTATCAACCAAGTCTCACCGTCGCTATTGAAAATCCCCTGTCCCAACAGATCATGAAAAGCGGTCTGCCATTTGGGCCCTTTCGGGTAATTATCGAACCGGGTTCGGAGAACATGCTCTATGTTTTTAGGGTGACAAGTGACTGTATAAAACCCTTGCTTGCTCGCCAAGTAAGGGACTGCAATAGTACACGTTTGGTAGGTCGCTAAACCACCAGTCGACCGGAGATTACTAGCGATCCAATCATGTATTCTACTCCGGTTCGCGAACAGAACCGGAAGGCTACCCACCAACGGATACACCTTAGGACCGGAAAGTCTCCGGGAGAGGAGATGGAACCATAAAACATAAGTTGAAGCTACTGCTACAATCGTGTAGAGAAGGGTTAGGGTTTCCATTTTTTTTTTCTCTGAAAACAAACAGAAAGCTAGCAAAATGATGATGATGATGATGAGAAATGGAGAGAGTATATATATATAATGTGGATATTATGAGAAAGATTTAGGAGAAGTTGTTGGGAATTTTGTTAGTGAAAATGGAGGTTGCTTTTGGGTTGATAGAAACTACTATTTGTGAGAGAGAAAATATATATACACGAAAGCCATGCATGAGTAGTTGTGATTTAATGCAGTAGATATATGAAACGTGTCGTTTTGATAATCAAATATGTACAATTTGGGCCTTCGGGGTGTTTTTTAGTTTCGTATTCAATTCAATTCCCAACCAAACATGGTAAGCCATATGTTAATTGCTTTCCGAAAAAAATAAAAGGTTAACCACACGTGTTAATTTTTTTTATTTTTATTTTTTATTTTTAACGATATCTACTTATCCATTTATCTAAATAAATATATTCTGTGAAAATTTATTCGATATATAAAGGATAATATGATACTGTAGTTCTGTTTCATTGAAATATTTCTTGAAAAATAAAAGTTTCTTACTATTTTTCAACGGTATCTATTAGTTTCCAAGCAAGGAATTTCATGAATTCACTTTTCTAGAGATATTATCTAAGATATATACGATCTCATATATTTTTATTAAAATATCCCCACATAAAATTAATTAAAAAAAACAACTGTGTACATTTTTTATTTCATTAATATCACATATGAAATTATGTTGTATAAATATATATTTATTTTGTATATAAGGGCATTTTTGTAATCAAATTGTACAAATTTGATTCTATTCCTAATTCTTTAAAATTAGTAAATATTGGTTTAATTCCGATTCCCCTCCATTCTCTTTCTAATAAAACTTGATTCTCAATTCCTTTTATTCCCGATTACTAAACGTATCTATATTTGTATTGCTTGTAAATCTTTCTTAAAAACCCATTTCACATTAATATATATATATATATATATATATATATATGCATATATATTTCATTAGATTAACAGTTTGGATTAAGACATGGATATATGAAGAAGCAGAGTTTCTAGATCTCTCCTTACCGATCTTAATTGAAAGTGAAAGATTTTATTTTTTAATTTTATTTTTGTTGTGTATATAAAATAATAGTGATGAGACCACTTACAGTTTGCCTATATTTTCATGTTTGTGCATATAATATTATCGTTTTCTGGTACCAAGGATCTTGTGTCACAATATTAATTATACATGAATTTAATAGTACAATTTCCTACCAAGCAATGGTGGCTTCTTAATTAAGTGCTTTTACACTGGTTGTACAACTTCACTAAAATTACCAAAAAGCACTTTCTTGAACATTGGTTTTCATCAAAAAGCATAAGCTGATATATAATATAACTATTTATAAGCTGCTTTCACCTACTCAAGAAGACCAGCTTATAATCTTTCTTTTTCTTGGCATTCTTGGTGTCTGAGAGAGAGGTTGTTAGAGACAGTTTACCCACAATGAGAAATTGGGTTTGTTCCAAAATCTGGAAAAAAAAACAAAAAACAAAGCAAAAAATGTGTGTAATATATATAGGATTATATTAACGTGTGCCCTTAAGGTAAACGTTAAGTGAATTATGTAGTGTTACATAATCGTAAAAAAAAAATTTCTTCTGAAATTTGAGAGTGTGAATTTTTTTTAGGTACTATATAATATCACACAACTAATTATGTAAAGTTACATAATCACTTAACGTATCAAACACACATTAACTAAATGATGATGAAAGAAAACAAACAGACCATAACCGGAATAAAATTTGATTCTCTTTTGAGAAACTACGAGAAAATTCAAAATATTTATAAAAAGAGACCTTTCTTTTTCTTAGGGTAATTGGCACCAACCCTTTTGATTAATTTGTAAATGTATCCAATCAAGTTATCTTGGACTAATTGGAAGATATTTCAAAATTACTTGGTGAAGTACTCACACTAGTCAAATATCAGCAACAGAAGTAGAATATATTAGGTCATTCTTGTTGATTTTTTGGTGAAAAACAAATCACATTAAAAAATAAATAAATAAATAAATAAATAAAAACCAATGGTATTGGAATTTCTTTTATTAAAAGTATTGAAATTGATATAAAAATGCATGATTTGTGAAGTACAAGCCATATAGTAACCCGAACGCGAATAAATATTTCGTTACTTAATGGTATGGGAAGAATCATGTTAAAAGTTTAAAATTTTGGATTAAACTATTACTTATTATATATCAAAACCTTTATAGTACAATTGGCTACATATATCATATTTGTAATTTTTATCTTTAGATGGGATACAAAATTATATTGTTAGTTTTTTTGTTTTTGGTATCGAGGATCGCGGATTTCATCCAAACACCCATTAGGCTGTCTTCCCCAACTGCATGATTCGTCGTGAGGATTCGAACAACTGACATTAGCCCTATGTCCGTCTTTCGCCCTGAGGGCTGACCACAATGTAATTGTCAGGAGTAGAAACAAAGACTTTGGTATTTAATCCCAAGCCTTGGACCACTAAGGCAACCGTCTTGCGGTTTGTTAGTTTCATTATATATTTATATCTACTCAATTTAAGGAGGAAACAAAAAATGAAACCAATTTAGTTCTCAATTTACATATATGTTGATTATGGACCTTATAAGAAGCACTTAATGGTCCATAAATAAGGCAAATTCAAGTGGATTTTTTTAGATCATTTTTGCAATGAATATTTCAATTGAAATTTTAAATAGAAGCAGAATTGATCAACAATGAAATAATATGTTGAAGTTGGCTTGGTGGGCTTAGGCCCAAATCAGAAATCAATAATTGTTTTTTTTATTTTTTTATTTTTTTCTTTTCTTTTCTTTTCTTTTTTCTGAAAACAGAAACCAATAATTTGATTCTTCGATTTCTGTTATATGAACCATTTCAATTTTCAATATATATTACAAAATTCCCTTCTTAATTCTCAGTTTTGGTTAGATTAGTTCAACAGCTTTAGCTTAGAAGTGTAAAAGCACTTTTACAGGTGAGTATTTGAGGAGTGCAGTGCTTATTATAAAAGGAAACAGCTTCTCTGGTAAGGTAGCAACCAAGTTTCCCATTTTAGTGCATGGAATTCTATCCTGCCACGTGGCAACCACATATCCATATCTCCTCACCATGATCTTTCACCCCTCCTTTTATTTTTATTTTTATTTTTCTTCCTCTCAAATTAGATTTTAAAAAAATATATAAAATACAAATATAAAGTGGCCATATACACCCTTTTCACGTCCGTAGAATATAGTAAGGTTCAAATTCTACATTTATTCATTAAATCGTAAAGTATGAAAGATCTTTATCTTTCTGTGAGAGTTCTTTCCATATATGATTGTAGGGTTGATCTTGTCGGATCTTATCAAATCAATGATCGGTTTTTGTATTTTAAAAAAATAAAATGAAAAATGAAAACACTAAAATGAAAAAAAAAACCTCTAAATGAGGATAAGACACTTGTGGAGAGCTTGTGTTGCAAACACTTCCTATTCATCCAATGGCTCAGAATCCACCATCAAACCACCCCACAAAAAATATATCAGACCCATACATACCACTCTCTCCATCTACTTCTACTAAACTCTCAAACCCAGGAAAAAAAAAGTAAACTTGAAAGAAAAAACCAGTTTTTGAAGACAAGAAACTAAAAAAACAATGGCTTCACTTCCCATTATGAGTTTCTCTCCAGCCAAAATGAGAGTGTATGCAGCCACAGCAGCCAAAGGAGGCAAAGAAGAGAAGGGTCTTTTTGATTGGATTCTTGGAGGTTTGGCTAAAGAAGACCAGTTCTATGAAACTGATCCAATCTTGCAGAAAGTTGAAGACAAGACTGGTGGTGGTGGTGGAACCACCAGTAATGGTAGTCGCAGCAAGAACTCTGTTGCTGTGCCCCAGAAAAAGAAGGGTGGTGGCTTTGGAGGTCTGTTTGCTAAGAAAGAATGAGACTGTCAATTTGAAAAACAAAAATCAGTTTCTGGTGATTGTTATTGTGGATTCATGTCATATCTTGTATCATGTTGTGTTTATTTGCTGCTTTTGATGATGATGATGATTCTTGAACTTTATAAAGCTGTTTTCAATTCCTCATTTCTTATATCTCTGATGTCTCTACATATTACAATGAATTCATTTGAAATCAGATTACAAATCTATATGAGTTTCTTGGAATAACAGCAACAACTATTGATGGGTTCATTTTGTTGTTGTTGTTGTTATTAATATTACTTTAGCCCACTTGAAGATTTGAATCCAAATCTCAAGATTTTCATCATTATTGTTCATAATAGACTTCATATTCCATTTTGCTGGTTCAAATTACAAGAACAGGGTAGAGAAAATGGAAATATTTGAAACAAGCATTGATGTGTATAAAGGGGTTCAAATTGGGCAATTTGTCTCTATAGAAGAGTGATAATTGAGAAACACAAAGCGTCCAACTCAGCTTAAAGAAAAGCTAAGATTACAGTATCTTTAGATTCCATAAACAAAGATCATGTGATCTCTAACTTGCACAAACTCCATGGCAAATAACATATAAAGAAACAATGCAACTTGGAAGATTCATCATTTCTTGGCTGATGAATTCAAGATTGTGAACCAGTAAAGAAACACAAGCTGTATTTTCTTATGGTTTATTGCATTGCATTCACGTTCTGATAAAGAAATATCAAAATCAGTCAATACCAATCACTGCATAATTTTGATTTTGAAAATACATTAAGGGCAGGCTGCAATTTGATGGATTTACAGTAGATTTTGAGTGGAAAAATGCATAAAACTAAATATACAACAAAGATGGTCAGTTGGATGCATGATCAAGTAGCAACCAAGTTTCCATTTTTCGGATACGAAACATTTTCAGGAGATATAGTATATGCTGAAATGAAAATTCAACAAGAACTAGCAGAAACAGAGTTTGATCTTGGCAGAGAAGAAGAAGAGTTGATGAATTCAATGCAATCCTCAATAGCTTCAGTTCTGTGAGAATCAACAGGAATCACAGACGGTTTCGATCTTCCTGATGAAGAAACTGTAGGTGAACTTCTCTTCCTCAAAGATACAGAGCATATACCTTTTGCCATCTTACTCCTAAGATGCTTAAGAAGTCTAACCGGTGAGAATTCTGATTTTTTCGGAAGCCTGATTCCGCAGGTTCCGGTTGACCTCCTGTTCACGGCAACTCTACTAAGGCAGTTTCGTTTCCGAACTGCAGTTTCCTTGTTAATGCTTGGTATGCAACTCACTTGGTTGCTCCCTCTTAGGCCACAAATCCCATTAGAGCTCTTGTTGTCTACAACTTTACTAGTAGAGTTTGGTTTCTGAGTTGGAGTTTCCTTCTTAATGGCTGCTCTGTTGCTTACTTGGTTACTCCCTCTTGTCGACATCTCCAAAGTATCCAGTTAGAGAGAGAGAGAGAGAGAGAGAGAGAGAGAGAGAGAGTTGCAGAAGAGGAATATGAAGAGAGGAATAGGTGAGATATGATGCAAGAGTCTAGTATTGAATGAAGAGAATGTGAGGCCTAGAGGGCCTAGACACACATTTATAAAAGAAAGGAATGCTAAAACAGTGAGCAAGGATATGATTATCTATGATCTAACATTTCACTTAAAAGTGAAATTCTCAAAAGTGAAACCCTAGTGTGTTGACATGAAAACATGATACATAGAAGAGTCCACACTAAGCATAGAGACATAATAAGCTTACTCCCAAGTATTTTGACATCCAAACAAAGTAAAATATACGAACGTCTGTGTTAAAATAATAGTCTAATACAACTTTTTCTTTTATTTTCAGAAGTACTTGCTTTGTGAATAAAATAGCTAGATTCTTCTCCACAAGCTTATAAAAGAAAGACTGTTATAATTGTGTTTGCATTTTGTGGTGGGACAATGAAATAAAATTTAAGTGTGAACAAATAAAATGTCTGCGCAGTACCACTATCACTATGTATATACATATATGCATATAAAAACATTATATTAACAGGAAAGTAATTCAAAAGAGAAGCCAAAACTTTAAAGAAGAAAAAAATATGGAGAAGAATTTAAAACAAAGAACACAAACAGTGTCAACTTCCTATCAGAATATTGCTTTTTCAGATGCTTTTGGATCCCTTTTCAAATAAATATTCAAAGTGGTAGTCTAGACACTTGAGAGTTGAGAGTGAAATCATCTAGGGTGGTGACTATTTTATGGAATCAAAATTTTTCCTCTCTCAAGTTTGAACTTTCCCTTATAAAAAGAGGTTCTAGTTGAGGCAACCTTTCGGTAAAAATCTGCTTTGGAGGTCATCCACATGTGTATATAATATCTACAAACTTTTTGACTCTTGGAAACCCTTAAGTGATTTTTCAAAATTTTATGAAACTTTAAAGATTATAGACATCCCATACAAGTAGTTTATGAAATTTTTCGTCATTTCAAGGAAAGTTTCCAGTAAATTCGAAATCAATTACATCTAAAATCTATATTTTAACTAAATCTTGAGGGAGGTTAATTAATTTGTTTTTCTCTTTCTTATTTGGTTATGCAATCTATCATATGCTACTTGAACAAAAACAAAATAGATGTCAATGGTGGGTATAAAGAATATTGAACTGTTAAAGAAAACACCAGCAAGTTGAAGACATGAAGGGCCAAAAATTTCTCACACTAGATCATAAGACAAGATCCCTAAGGCTAAAACTAGATTTCTAGAAAATCTAATTTGATATGACAAAAGTTGCATTATATCAAACACTGACTCATCTTACTATATTCCATAAGAAAAACAACAAATACTTTTTACACATTACCTTCTGTAATCACAAAAATATCACCACTGATTTCAGCTACAGAGATTTCAACTTCAAAAGAAGTAACTTCATAACTAGTATGAGGTTGGTTTTTATCTAAATTCTCTTCTTACAACCATGGCTTCAAACTCAAAATCGGTATTGTAAAGTATCTATCTAAGTATCTAACCACAATTGATGATAGTGTGCTATTTGTGCAAATTACATTGATCATATCGTTAAGATTCAAAGCACCATAGAATCAAGTTTTGTCTCATGGTTTTATACTAAAACATATTCATTTATATCAATTAGACATGTCAAAAAGAACGAAGATTGCAGCAGAAGTAAAAACGAAACATTCATCAATAGTTATGGAAAGAAAACGTGTAAACAATATATGAATTCATACATATAGAACCATTAATATAGAGACAGAAAATCAAGACAAAGGAAGATTACACTTTCATACTAAGCGTGGAAAACTATGTTACAGGGTCCCGACCTTACAACTTTTGCTAGCTAGGTCCACTCTCAAATAATAATTCTAAGTACGACTCTTATCTTCTTACCAAAATCCGGTTTTTTTTTTCTCCATAAAACAAGATAGAAAGAGAATCCATAATTACTAAGATCAAATAAATACAAACAGCAGTATTCACATGTACTATGTGAACACTAAAGGAAACACAACCAATCAATGTGAAAACACCTATACTGAAATCCCGACACTCAATTTCAGTCCAGGTCAGGACCAGAACATGTGGCTACTATAATTGATGCAAAGATGATTTGGGCTCAAAAGCCATTGTCTGGGGAAAGTTTCATATCAAAAAAGTTGCATATGTATGTATTATGTACACAGTTATCGACTATTTGAACATGTTTCATCTTGGGCAAGTGTTATACTCGGAATATAAACAAATTGAAATTGCATTTAGTTATGCTTACAACAGAAACGTTAAGAGATACATCTTTTGAAACAATGATCATGGAAGCTTATTATAAATCTAAAAACTGTCACAGTTATACTAGGATGAGCAAATTAACAATCTTTGTATGTTATGCATTACACATCAGAGCAATCAATTTATGCAACGTTATAGCATACGAAACATCAAATTTTAGGAGTTTCTGCACTGACCATCATAGTCCAAGATGATCACAATCAAATTCTTCTAGAAATAGTCCAACAGGAGCTTCCAGATGGTGCTCTCACTCTACGATCTCCAATCCATCAGGTTAGACAGTCGGTTCACCGGTCTCCATCATTGTTTACAGTTGTTATGTACAAGAGAATATCTTTTCCTCGTATCCCCCACATGCGGATTTTAACTGACAAGCAGATGAAAACAAAGTTCATTCTTTATCATCCTTGACAAGCAACACCTCCCCGCCAAGACCAATAATGCGATCCAAGAACTCCCTCACTTCCTCGCTATCTTCAAAAGAGCAAGGAGATTTAAAATCACTATCCAAATTATACCAAATCCCATCAATCTTTCGCAGTGTAATCCAATGCCTACCCTTCCAAATCCCAGCATACCGTGTCACTGGAACATTGATCACAATCCCCATCAAAGAGCTACTATCACCCCCATCAAGATCAATTGATGCTGCCTCATTTCTACGATCATGCCACACTACAGCCTTCCCTCTCTTTTCAAGAGCCGCAATAAGAACATTGATATCGTAATTTCCAGTTAATGAATTATGGTGAGGCTTGAAGACTACTGATAATGGTGTCCATGTCTGCTTGTCTGGATCATCCAGAACAAGTTTCTCAGCTATTTCATTCAAGCTTGCTCTTGTAAACGCATCTTTTTGCTGAATCACAATGCAATCATGTCATTTAACACAAACCCATCACAGTACTATAACAAACTAACATGAATCAGAAACAAAATTTACAAAACACACAACAAAGCTATCAACTTTTCTAATTCACCAAAAAAAAAAGCTGATATTTTTACCTTAAACTGAGCTCAAATATACTTATTTCAGCCAAAATTCGAACTTTTACATTCAATAATTTGAAATTTTAATCATTTATCAACAAGAATTAGAAGAAAAAACAGAGAAAGAGAGATGGGTATTACCTGAAAGAGATTGTTGAGAGAGTGTAAGAGACAGAACTGTAATTTTTGTCTCTCATGATAAATTGCAGTTTTCTCGCTTGCCATCTTCAACGAAATTGACTTCAAATTGCAGTTTTCTCGCTTGCCAAATAATTACACATGGGTCCGATTAAAAAAACCAATCTATAGAACTTGGTTCGAATTCGATTACAAACCAAATCTGTGTTTCCTTAAAGAAACAGAACACAAAACATGAGTTAGTGGCTGACGTTCCCGAGCACGTCGGCTTGAATTAGCCGACTCAGTTATTGACTCAACCTTCTAGCCCCAATTTTTCATTACTCGTTGTAAGTGTTTGTTTCATATGGCTTTTCTCGCCAAAAGCTTTATTTTATTTTATTTTATTTTATTTTAGTAATGTTATATTGTTCTAGTTTAATATCTAAATTTAGTATCCAAAATAATGTGGTAATACTTTGAGTTATTAATTTAAAATATATAAATCTAATATACTCTGGATAATGTAGTATTACTTATTTTATTTTATCTTATTATTTTTTATTTTTTTATTATTATTTACTATTAAAAGCTATCTTGAGTTATTTATTTATTTTTTATTATTATTAAATCTCTAAAATAACCTTTTTAATATTAAAAATGTTAATATATATCTATTTGGAGAAGTCTAAATTTAGACTTCTTCTAAAAAACTTTTTTTGAACTTTTTTTTAATGAAATTTAAATATTTCATCATATACCTTTAATTTATCTATATCTTTTTTATTTATTTTAAATTTATAACAATAAAAGGCTCTTTTAAAGTGATATTTTCAAACAATCTACTAAATTAAAAGTACTTATTTAATTGAATACCAACTTTTTGTTAAAAGATTTAGTGTCTGTTTGGGAGAGTTTGTCTACTAGCTAATAGAGTTTTTTTAAATTGTTTGGTTGTCACTCAATAGAGCTTTTAGATGATTAAAAAAACTGTTTTACGTTTACTTGGAGAAGCCCAAATTTAAAGCTTTTCTAAGTAGATCTTTTGGAGTTTTTTTTTTAAATAAAACTAAAATCCCCAATTAACCCTATAATTTAATATTTATTAGAGTATTTTGATCATTCTATCATTAAAAAAATTTTCTTTTAATTGACAACCAAACGATTAACGACTTTTATTTAAAAGCTCTATCTTCAAAAGATCTACTTCTAAAAGATCTACTTGAGAAGCCTTCCCAAACGTAAGAGCTTGTTTGATTGAGCTTTTGACCTCTATCGGTAAAAGATCTACTTGTAGTAGATCTATTATAAATAGAGTTTTTGAAAATATATATATATATATATATAATTGTTTGTTGATAGACTTAAATAATAATAATAATAATAATAATAATAATAATAATTTGGAGAAGCATCTTCCTATGAGCTTTTGTTCAGTAGAGGTTTAAATTTTATTAGTCTCTACTCAATTTAAAATAGACAATTTCAAAAGTCCAACTAAACAATTCTAAGAAAACTCAAATAGACGTTTGCAGACCTTTTGATCTATAATAGAAAACTCAACCAAACAAGCACTTACTAGTTAAAAGCTCTACTTGTAAATTGATTGTAATAATTTATATTATGGGTAAATACATTGACCCCCTTTTACATAAACATAGCTAGAGAGAAAATATGAATTTATTTACTTGAACATCTCTTACATTAAATTGAACTAATAAAAATATCAAATTCCATATGATTATTAAAATTTTAAAATAAAGATAATGCATTTCAGTGTGTAAGTAGTCATTTTAGTGTGAAACTGAACATTTTGACCGGACTTTTGAGGGGGTAAACGATATCGAATTTTCATCCATAATATACCGTTAGAATCGTTTTGAAGGAGGACAATATTTTAAAGAGAAAAATAGAGAAAGGTGAGAGACATAAATATAAATGAATGAGCGGGACAAGAAAAGATAGAAACCTAATTGAGGGAGGGTAGAAAGTTGTCGAGAGAGCTAAGATTTTTTTTTGTTGAAGATAAAGAAGTACAAGGATCAAAATCCTCTCTTTGTCTTGTTTTTTCTTGATTTTTCATAATCAAATGACATATAAACAAAATAAAAAATGCATGGTTAAGATCTGATCATTTTTTTTCTTTCTTATCAAACTTGATGTTTTAATTACATTTGAAAAATGCCAATAAAAAATAAGGACCAAGGAAAGGATCTTGATCCAAAGTACAAACCCATGAAGAGAAAGAAATCAGATTCAAGTTATTAAAATTAATGAGAGAAAACTTAAAGGTAAAAAGAAGATAATTAAAGCGGATGACATGTAAGTCAACAAACATAATTTATAGGAATTTCTATAAAAGTCATGGAAAAATTGATCAAAATGGTGAGAATCGACAAAAGTGAATATTCCAATAAAATTTAAGGTTAAAATAGGAAATTAATTATATATATTTCAATACTTAAAAGATTGTGCATATAAGTTTCTTATTATTTGTTTATTTTTTTATAATAAAATATAAAATTATAGTTTATTTAAAATAAATCTATTTGAACTTTGTTTTTCTTCTTTGAAATTTAGCAAAAATACTCATATTTTTGAAGTTGCACAATTATTCATTCCGTGAAAAACATTGTAAAATTGACTTAAACTTCTCAAAATACCCAAGCGTAGTGCACAACCCTATAATTAATAAAACTCATTCAAAACTCACCG
Organism: Acer negundo; assembly: GCA_035582765.1. NCBI lineage: Eukaryota > Viridiplantae > Streptophyta > Magnoliopsida > Sapindales > Sapindaceae > Acer > Acer negundo. The sequence goes on from CM069233.1 coordinate 1,472,671, forward strand.
ACCTAAAAGTTAATACCATTTACAATACCCTAGCATAGTGCACAACCCTATATATATATAAAAGAATTTGTCCTATCAAAGTGTTGGTGCTCTCTCCCTGTTTATGGGAGCTGCAGCCAGGATTGTGCTAATAAAGTCCAATCTCACTGATTCCGACAGTTGATGTATAATTAAAAAAAAAAAAAAAAAATTGACAATTCATATTGAAGCTACTTGTCTTCTATTACTGACCATTCCATCTTTTTTTCCTCAATAGGAACCGGTGGATGGTAATTTTTACATGCCAATAAATATTTAATAATAGTATGTTTAAATTAAAAAATATATATATATATATATATATATATATATAGTGATGCCATCGCCATACAGCTACTCAGTCATGATTAACAATAAATGTATAAAAAAAAATAATTAAAAATTGTAATCTCATACAATTAAGAAAGAATTACAACTATTTAAAAAAGAAAAAGAAAAAAGAATTAAAACAAAGACCAATGGAATGCTATCATGCTGAAAAATGCTTTTATTGATTTTTATTTTTATTTTTTATTTTTTATAGAAATGGCAACATTGTTACCGGATGTAAAATGGGATTCGCAAAAACAAACTAGATTAGATGGACGATACTTCATTTCGCTGCACATTTTGGATACATTGAGATTTTGAAGAAGTTATTTAATAAAGATAAATACATTGAGATACTTCATTTCTCTCCATGTTGCGGCTAGCCTTGGCAAGGTAAACATAATGCAAGAGCAGTCAAGGCTGTTGTGAAATGGTCAATAAGAGAGGATTGATAAATATTCTTCACTTTGTTATGGAAAGCAGAAACGAAAAGACGGTCAAACATATTCTTGAAACTCCTTCACTTGAAAACCTTAAAAGTGAGAAAGATAATAACGGAAACAAACCTTTTCTCTACGCGGTTTCACTCTGAAGTTAATATGCAAGTTTTCAACTAACATGAATCAAAAACAAAAGTTACAAGACACACAACAAAGCTATCAACTTTTCTAATTTACCAGAAAAAAAAAAAAGAGATTAATATTTACCTCAAACTGAGCTAAAATATACTTAATTTCAGCCAAAATTAGAATGTGAGCATTCAATAATTTGACATTGTATTTATTTATCAATTAAAAATTGAAGAAAAACAGAAAAACAGAGAAACAGATTGTTGATTGAGTGTAGGAGACATAACTGTAATTTTTGTGTCTCATGATAAATTGCAGTCTTCTCTCCTTTTTTTAAAAAATAAATAAATTGTAGTCTTCTCACTTGTCAATTTTTAACGTAGTCTCTTTTTTATTTATTCAATAAAAACAATTTATTCTTAAATTATATATCAATTGTGAATTTGTGATCTTTATTTATTTATTTTAACATAATATATCCGGTGTTCTTAAAACAAGCTTCCAAGTTCCAACCCAATAATATTATGTTACATGATATGAATATCTAATTACATGTGATTTTTATATATTGTTTCGGTGTTTGGTTTTTAACTTGAGATTTTGCATGTGATAATTAATTTCAAATTTTTTTTTTTTTTTTTTGATAAGATCAATTTCTAATTTAATAATCACAGAAATTTAATGGAAAGATATGAAGACACAAAGTAACAATTTTTTGGGATAATTAAACTATATATATATTTTTTATTAATTGACGTATACTTAATATAAACATTCACTAGTGAACATATTTCTATAATTTGAGGACCAATTATCACATCTTCGAAGATGACCAGCTCCGACTTCAAACTGCACTTGGACTCTAGCCTAAACACTGTTCGGACCGAATAAGTTAGCTTGTTAAGTCCAGCCCAGACATTAGGATACCATTGAATTGGGCTGGATCAGATTGGGTCCAATTAAACTCTGGTCTTGAAAAATGGTTTTATTTTATCTTTGTTTATCAAATAAATGACCACCCAATTAGTCGGACGCTATCAAAATGATTATTAAATGAGAAATTCAGTTCAAAAATGGTCATTCTTAATAAATAGTATGACATCAATAACCACTCCATAGGAAAAATTACCCTAGTTGCTGCCTATTTGGTCAAGCACGATCAAAATAGCTATAACCGTTACACTATTTGTTTATAAAATGACCCTTTTATTTGAACTGAATTTCTTATTTAATTTTCCCTTAAAAATATAAGTTAGCCATCGGGCTATCTCAAAATTCATGATTCTCTTTCTATGACATGTAATTATAACTCAAATTATCATCATGTTCCTCTCATTTTTTGAGATATCAAAGTTTTAGATTTTATGTCAAGCTTCGATGATTAAAATAATATTAATTTATGCACAACTCAAATCATAATGATTTGTATTCGCCCAAATCTTGATATTCAATCGGACACAATTATAGAATTTAGGTTTCTTTTATGCACACACAAATAATTATTGGGTAAAAAAAATTTAAAAAAAAATGAGAATTTTTACTAGTAGACATTGAGATTAATAGCACTGCTCTTGGTACATTGACTAAATTTCGGGGGAAATTACTACCAAATCAAGTGTAATAATATGGAGAAAAAAAAAATGTTGGAAGTGTAACAATTCTTTTCTAAATAAAAAAAAAAAAAAAAAAAAAAAAAAAAAAACCTGTATGATCTGTATATTTCGCATTCGGACCGACCCCAACCCACACAGTAATTTATAGAGATCTAGTCCAATTTTGGATTTTTCATAAATAGACCCAGCCCGAAAATAGATTTCTAAATTATCGAGCCGAGTTCTGGACCAGACTCAAACTGAATCGGGTTAGTCCGACCCTTTTGACACTCTACCTGTGGACTGTGGTCCCGAAATTTTTGTAAATACATCAATTTTGTCACTCTGATAACAAATTTAACAGTCAAAGGTAACATAATATGTATAACTTTTTTTTTTCCCTTTAATTTAATTAAAGGGTTTAAAAATATGATTTTACCATCTAATATTTTAAATCTTACAATTTAATATTGACTTGTAATTCAATCAAACTTTTTTTGAGAATATCTATTAATTCGGGATCAAGTATTTTTTTTGAAAGCTTTTATAATTGGTAGGATTCGAGTCGCTGACATAGGAATCATTTGTCTAAGCCCCAAGCTCGTCCATATATCAGCTGAGCTACACCCCTATTGACTAATTCAATCAAACTTTGACATGCTTCATATATATATATATATATATATATATGTATTTATATTTATATAAAAAGTAAAAATCAAATAAAATAGAAAAAAAAAAAAAGAAAACGGATAGCGGATTAATTAAAATGGATCTCCAACCATTCATCTCTATAATGGACAGTACAGGTCAAATAAAAAAAATCCACTATCTATGATCTATCAGATTAGAGAAATTGAAAGAAAAAGTGAAAAAAATAAAATAAAAATTTAAAAAATAAGAGGGATAAATAGAATTCAAGATTCGATATGCAATCTAGAATCACCATAAAAAGAGTATGGATATGCAATCTCCAAATTGGATCTCTACTATCTGTCAAGATTGATGGACAGTGGAGATCCAAATTATTCGAGGTTTGAGGAAGAGTGACACTGCTTAAACCTACGACTTTAATGCTGTAGGTGTGATGACTAAACCATTAAATTGGACTGATATTATGATCTTGTCATATTTTAGTTTCTTAATTCTTACTAATTAAAAAAATATTATAACAATTAACACGAATCGTGATACACGAAAATTTGATAATAGCGGTGTATTGAGTTTTAACAAGGGTTCGTAAGATAGTATAGATAGTAAAAAAATCAGAGCGACGTTTCATAAGATAAACCCAACAAAAACGAATGCAATCATCAATAAATGAAACATAATATCGAGACCCTCCTTTTGTGGCAATTGGGGAAGGTCCCCACACATTGGAATGAACTAAATCAAATGGTGTAAGAGAAGAAGAGGCACTTCGATTAAAAGGTAAAACAGAAAATTTTGCTAGTCAACTACTGCAATAAAATATATCATGACTTTACAAATTTCCTAATGCTCCCGTAAACGCTAAAAACTTTAAACGGGAGGTCGAAATATAACCAAGACGGGAATGCCATAAATAAAAACTAATAGAAGAAGGACTCAAATGAAAAGAAGACATGTTAACACTGGGAGCTGAAAAAACTGGTAATCTTAACTCGTCTAAAATATATAGTTCCCTCTGCCTACGGCCCGTCCCAATCAGCTTCTGGGATTATGGATCCTGCACATGACAAGAGACAGAAGAAAAAGAGACTAAGTAACCAGAGTCACACGATTGACTAACAAAAACAAGATTCAATATAAGATTAGGGATGTGGTAAACATTAGATAAAGATACATTAGGTGTGGCAATGGAACAAACACCAGCTAATGGCATTAGAGAGCCATCAACGGTCATAATAGACATAGATGTTGCAGAATATAAAGAAACAAAAGATGACGAATCAGGAGACACATGATGTGAAACTCCAGAATCTAAGACCCATATGGAAGAAGACATACCTGAAGAGCTAGGGGGTAACTTACCTATCGAAGAAGATGTTGACATAGCATGTGGTTGTCTGGCTAGGAACTTCTAAAACTGCTCAATAAAGGCGGCAATTGTGGGAATTTAAGATGATGAGACTCCAAGTCCAAAAGAATTCTTTGGTGGTACAACTGTTGTAGTGTTAAATTGTGGACGCTTGTAAGGTCATTGTTGCGACTGATTACTCAATTTCCATGAGGGAGATTGCTGCTGATGCTTCTATTGGTACTGCTGCTGCGGTTGTGATTATTGTGTTTTGTTAAACAACTTAGGACACTGAGCCTTCCAATGACCCTTTTGCTTACAAAAACTGCATTCATCAATTCCAACCTTCGGGTAGGGCTTGTTCTCAAAGTTTGGAGGTGGTCTAAAAGGAACTGCTAAAACAAATGGATTGGGGGCTGGGAGAATTCCTTTTCCTACTTTATACTTGAGACGTATCTTCTCAGCCAAAAGCTCACTAACTACTGAATCAACAAAAGGAAGTGGACTGCGATGTAGAATTGACCCACGAAGTCCCTCGAAATCATCATGAAGGGCCATTAAAAACTGGACCAGATGTTGTTCCTCTTTAAAAGCTATATATGAAGCACATTGTCACTGGCTTAGAATTACGCAGCGAAAAATCTCGTGCGGCACTTAGGTAACTTTGGACAATGTTGCTAAGTAATCCTAAAAAGAATACTTTGCCACTCTCAAATGCAAGAGAGACTAGAGAAAGGTGTTGGAAGAACTTGGTTGGAATGTAAAGGAAAGATTGTATTGCTATAAGGAAGCTTTACAATGCTTGAATGCTTGATTGCTTGGATGCCTTACAAATGAGAGAGGTTAGCTATTTATAGTATGCCACCTCCTCAATGAATGGCTAAAATCAATTTGATCTAGTGGTGGAGGTTAAGTCTCCAGAATGTTCTATACAAATCTAGAGTATTTTACCTATCTAGAATTCTCTATACAAGTAACTACATATCTCTAGATAATTATACACTTATCTAGATATGTACAGGAACAACCTAGAAAGGTTGTGTTGCTAGAGACTTCCAGAAGCATCCGTTGCTAGACTTTTTTGGAGATCTCTAGAATGTTCCAGCTGTTTGGCCTTGTTTATGGAATGGAATTCGAATTTTGGATTATACGGGCCGTGCATGCTGGAGTTTGCCATGGGTTGGCTCATTTGGGCGAGTGGACTTTGGCTTGGAAAGCCTCTCGTGAAGGATTGGCTTTGTGTTAGGAGCCGGACGTGTGTTGTGGTGCGTTAACTCCTTCGACTTTGTGCAAGTGGGCATGCGTTGGTGGAACGGAAGCTTGGCGTTTGTGATGCCTCCCTCCGTTGTCCTTGGTCGTTGCTTTTCACGACTTGCACGTTTCCTCTTCTTCGGAACACCTTTGGTTGGCTGGAGGTTCTTTGAAGAGGTAAGAGAACTAGGTGTCCTCACAAGTTGTATGGCAGATAGCGTCTTGAATTCGGGCTTGGTGATGCGCTCCGCCGGGATGGTGATTGTTTTGCCCCCATCTAGAATACTGAGTGAACTTGCAGCGGGTAGGGGGAAAACCTTGGCTTGGTCGAAGAACGCCATGCCTAGGACCATATCGTAGTCGTCTAGGGGGACCACCGAGAAATCCAACTTTTCGCTCCATGGCCCTAGGTGGACAGTGATGCCCTTCACAGTGCCATCGATTAGCTTAATTGGAGAGTTGGCTGCTTTGATGGCGCCTTCCTCGTAGGTGATACGAAAGCCGAGTCGTTTGACTTCGTCCACCGATATGAAGTTATGAATTGCCCCGGTGTCGAGCATTGCACGAACTTGCTTGCCTTTGATGGTGGCCTTCACGAACATAAGGCCTTTCATAGTAAGCGTTGGAGGCACGTCTCGCCCGTTGAGTGCGTAAAGCTATTGGATAGATCCCATGCTTGCTTAGGCCTATGTTGCCTTAGTCTCCTCTAGCTGGGTGACCATGGCATTGAGCATCTTCCGCTTTGGGCAGTCGCTCACCCAGTGTGGCCCATCGCAAATGAAGCATGGACTTTTTGACTTGATCTTTTCGGGCTTGCCTCCTTTGGACTTGTCCTGCCGAGTGTCGCCATCATCAGACTTAGAACGCCTCTCATCCTTGCGATCGTTGCCCTTTGGCTCGTCCCTTCCTTTATTATGGTTGTCGCTCTTTTCCTTCGCCCGGGTGAGGTCGGTAAGTGACTCCGCAGTGGTAATGACGGTATCGATGTCTTGCACGTTCCACCTCTCTAGTTCCACCCTAGCCCAATCCTTGAGGCCATCCATGAAAAAGAAGAGTTGGTCTTTGTCGGACATTTCTTCGATCTCAAGGGTTAAGGTTGTGAACTCCTTGACGTAATCGGAGATGGATCCCGATTGCTTGAGGCGACGGAGGCGGCCGCGGGCCTCCTTCTCGGCATTGGTGGGAGAGAACTGCTTCTTGAGCTCCTTCTTAAACTCATCCCATGTGGTGATGGGATTGATGGAGTCACCATGCTTGCGTCGCCACCAAAGTTGGGCGGATTCCCTTAGAAAGGTGGGAGCATTGGTGATCCGAGTAGTGTCGTCCCTTACTCCCTTGGCCTCGAAATATTGTTCTAAGCCGAAGAGAAAGTTCTCCACCTCCATGGCTTTCCGGTTGCTGCTGTAAGTGGATGGCTTAGGGACTTGGATGGTATTGGTGTTGGTGCTTGTGGTGGCACCAAAGCTGATGGATGGGCTATTCCGATACGAAGCCCATTTGGTACGGATTTCCTCTATATCCGCACGGATAGCTCGTAACTCGTGCTCCACGAATGAGCGGAGGTTGCGAATCTCTTGGGTGAGGAAGCATGTATCCTCCTTAACACCTTTATGGAACTCTCGGATGGTGGCCTTGGTTGCTTGGGTGATCTCGCCGTAGTCCGTCTCTAGGTCATCGAGACGATCGACCGCATCACTCAAGAAGGCTTGCATTTTGGAGAGGGTGTCCTCCAAGCCTGTCATCCTATTTTCCAAAGCATCCATGGACGGACCCTTGGACTTGTGTCGCTTGGTGTGGGTGCGTTGCTCGCCACGACCTTGCGTTTGCTCCTCCACTCTAGCAGCAACTTAGCTGTCGGATGCCATTGCTTCGCGAACTAGTTGTGGTTGCTTCGACAAGGCTCTGGTACCAACTGTCACGGGCTTAGAATTACGCAGCGGAAAATCCCGTGCGGCACTTAGGCAACTTTGGACAATGTTGCTAAGTAAGCCTAAAAAGAATGCTTTGCCACTCTCAAATGCAAGAGAGACTAGAGAAAGGTATTGGAAGAGCTTGGTTGGAATGTAAAGGAAAGATTGTATTGCTATAAGAAAGCTTTACAATGCTTGCATGCTTGATGGCTTGGATGTCTTACAAATGAGAGGGGATGACTATTTATAGTGTGCCACCTCCTCAATGAATGGCTAGGATCAATTTGATCTAATGGTGGAGGTTAAGTCTCCAGAATGTTCTATACAGATCTAGAGTATTCTACCTATCTAGAATTCTCTATACAAGTAACTACATATCTTTAGATAATTCTACACTTATCTAGATATGTACAAGAACAACCTAGAAAGGTTGCGTTGCTAGAGACTTCCAGAAGCATCCGTTGCTAGACTTTTCCGGAGATCTCTAGAATGTTCCAGCTGCTTGGCCTTGTTTGTGGACTTGTTATACTTCTTGGCTGGAATCCGGATTTTGGATTATGCAGGCTGTGACAACATGCTCGAAGTTCTGCTGATTCCGTGAGAGCCAACTGATCCCAAAGATCTATCATTGCAGAATAGAACTCCTAAATACTCATACTTTTTTGTTCAAGAGCTCGAATATCATATTCCAACTGATACTGTTTTGCGAAGTTAGACTACATGTACAATTCCTCCTTAGTTGTTTCATACTTCGCCAACTGTGTGCTTATCGAATGTTCAACAGAGTTGTTAATCCAAGTGATAATTTTCGAATTGTTTGCTTGCCAAACATCTAACAAATCTGTATAATTTTCGGCATTCTTATCCTTAGGTTCACCCAAAACTCCACTAACATAACCCCACATCCTTTTGCCCTTTAAGAAAATTTTTCATCACACAACTCCAATACGAATAATTATTTCCATCTAATCTCACACTAATAGACTGAAGCGAATCGTCTCTTTCACCCATCATTACAAAAAAAAAACAAAAGAAAACCAAATACTAGAACATAGGAGAGAGGAAGCCGAAATACCAAATTCAAACGGTAGAAGATGATGCGAATCGGACTTCTCGGAACCGTGTGAGACTCGTGGATGAGATTAAACTTCTTCATGAGATTATGGCTCTAATATCATGTGAAATCAATTGAAATATTGCTGAAAATAACTCCAAACAAATCTGATGCAAAGTCATAAAACAAATGTGATGCAAAGACACTGATGTGATGTTCTGATGAGCAGAGAGAGAAACAAAGAGAAGCAAAAGCAAAGAGAAACAAACAGAAGAAAATGCCTTGGTCGGCTGCTGCACTTTTCTTGTACATATATATACCCCAACTCTAAAGTAAACAAGCATATTTACAAATATACTCCAACTCTAAATCATAAACAACTCTAATACAATCAATGTGGTAACACCTATTCTGAAATCCCGACACTCAATTTCAGTCCAGGTCAGGACCAGAACATGTTGCTACATTGATTGATGGAAAGATGATTTGGTAATTTTTTTAACGAATAAATACACAGCCACAGGCACGATACAAGCGTTAATGGCAATTATTTTGTCATTGTGTAACACCGCGCATGTGCCTGCAAGAAATGCCCCGATCATGGCCAGCAATGCATAGCGAATGAGTAAGTCGCGGAAACTCATTCTTTGGTAAATCTTTGTCTTGTGAGTGGCAGGCCATATAGATAGATGATTGAAGACGGCAAGACTGGACAAGAACATGGACAAGGTGTTGAATATAACAAATGCTTGAAATGCTCTGTTTTTTGTTAAAATTGCAGCACCCAGGTCTGGTCCTTCATTTACCACGAAACCCCCTGGAACAGTGAAACCTGCTGCAAATGTAACAGTTGCTATGAGTGTCGCCACTACCAGGTGGTTCTTTCCTACTCCATCTTCGTTGCTGCTCACTGAATCACCTCTGTTCTCCTTTCCTTCTTTATGGTCGTCCTTGGATATAAATAGCCGACCGTTTCTAATTATTCTCGAACTTGCCCCAAACAACCATAATATAATATCCTGCAACAGGTATATAATTTTAATATGTTATTAAATGTAATATTGTATACTTCGTGAATGAAATTTATAGAATCTACATCTAATTATCTGGAAATTTGATGTGTCATAGAAAACGGTTTGCCAGCCTTAGTTACCAGTCGACTATTCCAAGGAAAAATGGAAAGCAGGTCGATCTTGTCTTCAGCGTTTTGGTTTTCATTGTTGAAAACCTTCATATCCACTTTAGAGTGATTTATGATGAAGCGCAAAGAAGCAGCATGAAGGAAAGGTGTGTTTCCATTCTTATCCTTCTCATTTACAAGGTTTCCAAGCATTGGATTCCGTAATATAAGTCCAACTGCCTTTCTTTTTTTGCTTGTCGAGGCAAAGTGAAGAACATTCCATCCTCTCTTATCGACCAGTTCACAACAGCCTGGACATCTAGAAATAAGCTCTCGCATAATACCTACTCTTCCAAGGCCAGCCGCAACATGTAGAGCCGTCTTCCCTTCATTATCAGCTTTGTAGGCCGCAGATCTATCTTTAATAAGTAACATCTTTAGAATCACAATGTATCCTAAATGTGCAGCCAAGTGAAGTGGCGTCCATCCTTGCTGGTCCTGTTCGCTTTTAAGAATCCTTTTATCATTTAGTAACAATGTTGTAGTTCCTAAAACAAGCACATCTTCAAAATCACCTTCAAGTTTTAAAATTTAAGAGCAACTATATACCATGCAAACAAATTAATTATAGAGATAATTACCCTCAAATTCTAAATAATTTTATAATGATTTGGCTCTGGTGTAGAATAAAATGAAAATTATATCCGTACAAGAGAATCTACTGCTTCTACAGGTATGCATTTATCAATGAATGTTTTCAAAATAAGTATGAATCTAGTTTATATTCTTTACTATTCTACAATAAAAGTAAGCTCTAATAGATGTTGTCTTGTAAATATATTTTGTTATCCTGCTTCATTTAATTTGCTACGTTGTCCTGTCTACACAATATAGACAGGTATACTTGTGCGGCTTGTACGACTCGAATCTAGAACATTGTCCGATTGAATGAGTATAGATCTTTACCATTAAGCCACATGGAGCAGTATATATCTAATAATCTTAATAACATAACTACATATACTATAGCATAACAATCGATTCATCAGCTTACTTGTATTATTGCAAATTACGGTCGCATGCAAAGCTGTTCTACTATAGGGGCCATGGTCAGCTGGTGAAACGCAAGTGCTTAAAATCTCCTTTAGAATCTCTGCATATCCCCTCTCCGCTGCCAGGTACAGTGGAGTCTCGTCAGATTTATTGACATCATATGGTAAACTAGGATCTTCTTTGGTCAATAATTGTACGACATCAAGGTGATTATAGCGGACGGCCTCGTGCAAGGCTGTGTCTTTGGCTTCATTGATCATCTGCAGCATCAGCTTGGTTGAGGTACTATTAATCCCAAGTTCTTGGTCATGATGATGATTCTGGTAAGGTGTATTCTTGCATTCTTGAAGAAGATATTTGGCTACATCAGCCTGTCCATGCCTAGCTGCCATGTGTAGCAATGTTTCACCTTTTTTATTAGTCTTCCATAGTAGTTCCGGACACATTTTTAGTATCTCTTTCACGAAATCCATATTTTGACTGATTCGGGCTGTGATATGTATATGGAGGATTGTGTTACCGTACGGTGTCAATATTTGGTCAAGCACCCCTGTGTGTTGTTGGAACTTGTCGATGTCGCCATCTGCTGCGGCAGAGTACACAGAATCCAGTAAATCGAAATTCTTCTCTTGGTTATTACTACTGGAGGCCACAGTCTCTTCGATGTTGTTGTTGTTGTATGATTCGGAACCAGCAACTGCATCTGTCATAATTTCTATCTCACTGGAGACAACACTGACATTCGCTACTGTTGCCGACTCCATAAAATTGCCCACTTCGCTTGTCTAGTACTTCGGAAGAGTTTTTCTACTTATCAAATGAGCTTTAACTTAAACAAGAAATGTATATGGTGATCATGAATGGAGATAATACCAATAAATACAAAAGAGATAAGTGGGCATCCAGCAAAACCAACATAGACCACAATCATAATAAAATATTTCTTTTTAGAACAAATAAATAAAACAAGTTTGTGTGGGTACATCATGATCACTTGTGTGGTTGTAGCAAAGACTTGAGAGAAGGAATATGCCAATATCACGAATTTAGAAGGAATTTCTCAAAAAAAATTAGCATACTGACAGGCTTATATATAGTTAGGGTTGAAATATTGGCATACTCCACCTCAGAATTTCTGTCGTAATGTTGAACTGGTATGTCTTTATGCCGCTTAGGACAAAATCTATTTAAAAAAAAATTGATGGCTAGCTTGCAGGTTCACCGTACCCCATGATTCATTGAATGTCACAAAACTAATTACTAGAGGAGAGACTATCGCATTAATTAGATTTAGCACTCATGATTGTTTGAAAAACTTTAGTACATTTTTTCCTATCACATTAAACCTTTCGTCTTTGATTTTTGTTGATTCCTTGAATTATAATCCAATGATTAGTAACTTTTCATAGCCTATTTCTCGTTTTCCATCCATTTCAATTTGGGTTGACATGATTTATCATCAATCATGTATATTATCACTACAAAAAAGTAATATATAGTTTTGTCACTTCAAATAAAGAAATTGTCACAATTTTAATATTGTGACAAAAAAAATATCATTAACAATTCGTCATTTTTGTCTCCGTCACTAAAAGTATTTGTGACAGTTTTTTAGTACTTGTTACGAATTATAACTTTTAGTGACATATTATTACTTAACTTTAATTAGCAACAAAACAAAAATTGTGTCACTAAATTTATATACAGTGACAATTAACTATTTGAAGATTTTGTCATTATGCATTTTCTTAGTGACAATTTATTATTTTAAAATTGTGTTATTATTCACAAACTTAGAGACAATTAACCATGTCAAAATTGTATCACTATACATAAACTTATTGATAATTAATTATTTAAATATTGTGTCACTATACATAACTTTATCAACATTTAATTGTGTCACTATATATATATCCTTATCGATATTTAATTATTTAAATTTTGTCACTATACATAAAGTTATCGATAATCAATTATTTAAATATTGTCACTATACACAAACCTAATGACAGTTAACCATATGAAAATTATGTTTGTTTTACATAAATTTTGTGGCAATTAACAAGAAGATAACAAGGTACAAATTCAATCAAAGTTAATATAATGATCCATTCTATTATTATTAACTACAAGAAAACTTAAATACAAAAAGTATAATAAAGAATTGAGAATTAGAACAGAAGAAAGAAAAGAAAAATTAAAAAGAAAATGAAAAAAATATATATATATATTACAAAATTGTTAGTGTACGTACACCAATTTGCTACATAGAACTTTATTATTGTGAATTTGAAAATGACTATATGATCTAATCGTAATCGTTACAAGTTGCAAGTCGTGAGATTGATATTGATGCGAGAGACTTATTGCTGGACGACTTCATTTTGTTGACTTCATTTATTATTATTATTATTATTTTAAGTATTACATTAATTTCATCAACTAATAATTAGAGGTCAATAATAATTCATCAACTCATAGTTAGCAGAAAACTTGGTGCACTCTTACATCACCACCCCACATGATATGAATAAAATGTGTTCATTCAATCACATATTGCACCCATAAATCGAATGTATTGGGTATAATGTCTTGATTTGATTGCTAAGCTCTCTTAAGTTAAATTAATTAGCAACACAAAATACTGAAGGTAAATTGTTATAATACTAAAATTGAAAATTTCATGTATAGTAATGACGTAGGATTTATAAACTCTTCGTGAAGAGCCTTTAAATAGGTAAACGATATTAGATCTGTACGTATAGTCCCTATCAATAATCAATCTTAGCATTTCCAAAATAGTCTTACAAAGTAAAATCACTTGAAGAAGTGTAGAAATCTATATGCTTGCATCAAAATTCACACACTCCATGACAAGTTTCCACATATTATCGTCTCTACTTGAACTTCAATATCCATCTACAAACATAAAATGCTGTTCGAGAAAAGCAACAGAAAGCAAACCAGAGAGTCGAGCAACAACATATCATGAGCTAAATAGCTAAAATATTGGCATCAATTAGCTACGTAATTGAACGATTTACAAAAACATCCAGTTTAAGTTTACTACTCTTAGCTCCAAGCTCACGTGAAAAAATCAAGAGGACACTCGAGCAATAAGAAGTACCAGCACACTCGTGCATGGATTAAATTGTATCGTAATAGACTCTACAACTAAAATTTACAAGAACAAACCAATTATAAACATGAAATTACAAGTCCGCAAACATAACATAATTTCATTAAAAGTTGTTTCATTTATAAGAACACAATTCAGTAATTCCTCTGTTTTTCAAAACAAGCATGAGAGGCAATGACATAAGATAAATAAATGAAGCCAAACACAAATATATTGTCACAGTAGTATAACAAACTAACATGAATCAAAAACAAAATTTACAAAACACACAACAAAGCTATCAACTTTTCTAATTCACTAAAAAAAGCAGATATTTTTACCTCAAACTGAGCTCAAATACACTTATTTCAGCCAAAATTCGAACTTTAACATTCAATAATTTGAAATTGTAATCATTTATCAACTAGAATTAGATGAAAAAACAGATAAAGAGAGATGGGTATTACCTGAAAGAGATTGCTGAGAGATTGTAAGAGACAGAACTGTAATTTTGGTCTCTCATGATAAATTGCAGTCTTCTCGCTTGCCATCTTCAACGAACTTGACTTCAATAACCGCAAAGATTGGATCAGATAATTACACTTGGGTCCGATTAATAAAACCAATCTAAGGAAGTACTTGGTTCGAATTCGATATATGAAGGGACTTAAATTTTAAGAAAATATATGAAGGGATAAAGAAACCATATTTTGTTGAATTCCGGTATATGTTGGAAGTTCAAGAGGAGAAATATAACTTGAACCAGTTATACCACAAATTTCATCTTATTAACAGCCTGACTTATTACATACAACAACCATCTTCTAGTCCGCTAACTAAATTATGGCACGACACAAATGAGAATAGTAAGATTTTGGCAACCAACATGTGCCTGATCGATCATGGCCAATATTGCATTAAAAAAATGAGTGTCTTATGTGTATATGCATAGATGCGGACCATGCTGTGGTAGCGAACATCGATTTTCACAAAAGCATGTCAAACTATTTAAACATGAACACATTAGTGGTTTAAAACAATTCTAAGGACCATTAACATGATCCATGTATGAGTACCATGAATGGAAAGAAAACGTGTAAACAATATATGAATTCATACATATAGAACCATTAATATAGAGAAAGAAAAGCAAGACAAAGGAAAATTACACTTTCATACTAAGCGTGGAAAACTATGTTACAGGGTCCCAACCTTACAACTTTTGCTAGCTAGGTCCACTCTCAAATAATAATTCTAAGTAGAACTCTTATCTTCTTACCAAAATCCGGTTTTTTTTTTATTTTTTTCTCCATAAAACAAGATAGAAAGAGAATCCATAATTACTAAGATCAAATAAATACAAACAGCAGTATTCACATGTACTATGTGAACACTAAAGGAAACACAACCAATCAATGTGAAAACACCTATACTGAAATCCCGACACTCAATTTCAGTCCAGGTCAGGACCAGAACATGTGGCTACTATAATTGATGCAAAGATGATTTGGGCTCAAAAGCCATTGTTTGGGGAAAGTTTCATATCAAAAAAGTTGCATATGTATGTATTATGTACACAACTATCGACTATTTGAACATGTTTCATCTTGGGCAAGTGTTATACTCGGAATATAAACAAATTGAAATTGCACTTAGTTATGCTTACAACAGAAACGTTAAGAGATACATCTTTTGAAACAATGATCATGGAAGCTTATTATAAATCTAAAAACTGTCACAGTTATACTAGGATGAGCAAATTAACAATCTTTGTATGTTATGCATTACACATCAGAGCAATCAATTTATGCAACGTTATAGCATACGAAACATCAAATTTTAGGAGTTTCTGCACTGACCATCATAGTCCAAGATGATCACAATCAAATTCTTCTAGAAATAGTCCAACAGGAGCTTCCAGATGGTGCTCTCACTCTACGATCTCCAATCCAATCAGGTTAGACAGTCGGTTCACCGGTCTCCATCATTGTTTACAGTTGTTATGTACAAGAGAATCTCTTTTCCTCATATCCCCCACATGCGGATTTTAACTGACAAGCAGATGAAAACAAAGCTCATTCTTTATCATCCTTGACAAGCAACACCTCCCCGCCAAGACCAATAATGCGATCCAAGAACTCCCTCACTTCCTCGCTATCTTCAAAAGAGCAAGGAGATTTAAAATCACTATCCAAATTATACCAAATCCCATCAATCTTTCGCAGTGTAATCCAATGCCTACCCTTCCAAATCCCAGCATACCGTGTCACTGGAACATTGATCACAATCCCCGTCAAAGAGCTACTATCACCCCCATCAAGATCAATTGATGCTGCCTCATTTCTACGATCATGCCACACTACAGCCTTCCCTCTCTTTTCAAGAGCCGCAATAAGAACATTGATATCGTAATTTCCAGTTAATGAATTATGGTGAGGCTTGAAGACTACTGATAATGGTGTCCATGTCTGCTTGTCTGGATCATCCAGAACAAGTTTCTCAGCTATTTCATTCAAGCTTGCTCTTGTAAACGCATCTTTTTGCTGAATCACAATGCAATCATGTCATTTAACACAAACCCATCACAGTACTATAACAAACTAACATGAATCAGAAACAAAATTTACAAAACACACAACAAAGCTATCAACTTTTCTAATTCACCAAAAAAAAAAAGCTGATATTTTTACCTTAAACTGAGCTCAAATATACTTATTTCAGCCAAAATTCGAACTTTTACATTCAATAATTTGAAATTTTAATCATTTATCAACTAGAATTAGAAGAAAAAACAGAGAAAGAGAGATGGGTATTACCTGAAAGAGATTGTTGAGAGAGTGTAAGAGACAGAACTGTAATTTTTGTCTCTCATGATAAATTGCAGTTTTCTCGCTTGCCATCTTCAACGAAATTGACTTCAAATTGCAGTTTTCTCGCTTGCCAAATAATTACACATGGGTCCGATTAAAAAAACCAATCTATAGAACTTGGTTCGAATTCGATTACAAACCAAATCTGTGTTTCCTTAAAGAAACAGAACACAAAACATGAGTTAGTGGCTGACGTTCCCGAGCATGTCGGCTTGAATTAGCTGACTCTGTTATTGACTCAACCTTCTTGCCCCAATTTTTCATTACTCGTTGTAAGTGTTTGTTTCATATGGCTTTTCTCGCCAAAAGCCTTATTTTATTTGAGTATTGCTACATTGTTTTAATTTAATATCCAAATTTAGTGTTTAAAATAACGCAGCAATACTTTGAGTTATTAATTTAAAATATATAAATCTCTAAAATAACCTTTTTAATATTAAAATATTAATATATATCTTTTTGAACTTTTTTTTTAATGAAATTTGAATATTTCATTATGTACCTTTAATTGGTATATGTCTTTTTTATTTATTTTAAATTTATAACGATCAAATGCTCTTTTAAAGAGATATTGTCAAACAATTTATTAAATTAAAAGTACTTATTTAATTGAATACCACAACATACAACTTTTGGTTAAAAGATTTAGTGTCTGTTTGGAAGAGCTTGTCTACTAGCTAATAGAGTTTTTTTTTTTTTTTTAAATCGTTTAATGTCATTCAATAGAGCTTTTAGATTATTAAAAAAACTGTTTTACGTTTACTTGGAGAAACCCAAATTTAAAGCTTTTCCAAGTCGATCTTTTGGAGTTTTTTTTTAATAAAACTAAAATCCCCAATATAACCTTATAATTTAATATTTACTAGAGTATTTTGATCATTCTATCATTAAAAAAGCTTTCTTTTAATTGACAACCAAACGATCAACGACTTTTATTTAAAAGCTCTATCTTTAAAAGATTTACTTCTAAAAGATCTACTTGAGAAACCTTCTCAAACGTAAGAGCTTGTTTGATTGGGCTTTTGACCTCTATTGATAAAAGATCTACTTTTAGTAGATCTATTATAAATAGAGTTTTTGAATATATATATATATATATATATATATATACACATAATTGTTTGTTGATAGACTTAAAAAAAAAAAAAATCTATTTGGAGAAGCACCTTCCCATAAGCTTTTGTCTAGTAGAGGTTTAAGCTGTATTAGTCTCTACTCAATTTAAAATAGACAATCTCAAAAGTTCAACCAAACAATTCTAAGAAAACTCAAATAGACGTTTGTAGACCTTTTGATCTATAATAGAAAACTCAACCAAACAAGCACTTACTAGTTAAAAGCTCTACTTGTAAATTGATTGTAAAAATTTATATTACAGGTAAATACATTGACCCCCTTTGACATAAACATAGCTAGAGAGCAAATATGAATTTATTTACTTGAACATCTCTTACATTAAAATTGAACTAATAAAAATATCAAATTCCATATGATTATTAAAATTTCAAAATAAAGATAATGCATTTCAGTGTGTAAGTAGTCATTTTAGTGTGAAACTGAACATTTTGACCGGACTTTTGAGGGGGTAAACGATATCGAATTTTCATCCATAATATACCGTTAGAATCGTTTTGATAAGGAGGACAATATTTTAAAGAGAAAAATAGAGAAAGGTAAGAGACATAAATATAAATGAATGAGCGGGACAAGAAAAGATAGAAACCTAATTGAGGGAGGGTAGAAAGTTGTTGAGAGAGCTAAGATTTTTTTTTTTTGTTGAAGATAAAGAAGTACAAGGATCAAGATACTCTCTTTATCTTATTTTTTCTTGATTTTTCATAATGTAATGACACATAAGCAAAATAAAAAATACACGGTTAAGATTTAATCTTTTTTTTTCTTTCTCATGAAACTTGATGTTTTAATTACACTTAAAAAATATCAATGAAAAACAAGAACCAAGGAAATGATCTTAATCCAAAGTACAAACCCATGAAGAGAAAGAAATCAGATTCAAGTTATTAAAATTAATGAGGGAAAACTTAAAGGTAA
Organism: Acer negundo; assembly: GCA_035582765.1. NCBI lineage: Eukaryota > Viridiplantae > Streptophyta > Magnoliopsida > Sapindales > Sapindaceae > Acer > Acer negundo. The sequence continues at coordinate 1,491,610 of CM069233.1, forward strand.
AAAGAAGATAATTAAAGCGGATGACATGTAAGTCAACAAACATAATTTATAGGAATTTCTATCAAAGTCATGGAAAAATTGATCAAATTGGTGAGAATCGACAAAAGTGAATATTCCAATAAAATTTAAGGTTCAAATAGGAAATTAATTATATATATTTCAATACTTAAAAGATTGTGCATATAAGTTTCTTATTATTTGTTTATTTATTTATAATAAAATAGAAAATTATAGTTTATTTAAAACAAATCTATTTGAACTTTGTTTTTCTTCTTTGAAATTTAGCAAAAATACTCATATTTTTGAAGTTGCACAATTATTCATTCCGTGAAAAACATTGTAAAATTGACTTAAGCTTCTCAAAATACCCTAGCGTAGTGCACAACCCTATAATTAATAAAACTCATTCAAAACTCACTGACCTAAAAGTTAATATCATTTACAATACCCTAGCGTAGTGCACAACCATATAAATAAATATATATATATATATATATATATATAAGAATTTGTCCTACTAAAGTGTTGATGCTCTCTCCCTGTTTGTGGGAGCTGCAGTTTGTCCAATCTCACCGATTCTGACCATTGTTGTATAATTAAAAAAAAAAAAAAAAATGACAATTCATATTGAAGCTACTTGTCTTCTATTATTGACCATTCCATCTTTTTTTCCTCAATAGGATCTGGTGGATGGTAATTTTTACATGCCAATAAATATTTAAATATATATATATATATATATATATATGTATAGTGATGCCATCGCCATACAGCTACTCAGTCATGATTAACAATAAATGTAAAAAAAAAATAATTAAAAATTGTAATCTCATACAATTAAGAAAGAATTACAACTATTTAAAAAAGAAAAAGAAAAAAGAATTAAAACAAAGACCAATGGAATGCTATCATGCTGAAAAATGCTTTTATTGATTTTTATTTTTATTTTTTATTTTTTATAGAAATGGCAACATTGTTACCGGATGTAAAATGGGATTCGCAAAAACAAACTAGATTAGATGGACGATACTTCATTTCGCTGCACATTTTGGATGCATTGAGATTTTGAAGAAGTTATTTAATAAAGATAAATACATTGAGATACTTCATTTCTCTCCATGTTGCGGCTAGCCTTGGCAAGGTAAACATAATGCAAGAGCAGTCAAGGCTGTTGTGAAATGGTCAATAAGAGAGGATGGATAAATATTCTTCACTTTGTTATGGAAAGCAGAAACGAAAAGACGGTCAAACATATTCTTGAAACTCCTTCACTTGAAAACCTTAAAAGTGAGAAAGATAATAACGGAAACACACATTTTCTCTACGCGGTTTCACTCTGAAGTTAATATGCAAGTTTTCAACTAACATGAATCAAAAACAAAAGTTACAAGACACACAACAAAGCTATCAACTTTTCTAATTTACCAGAAAAAAAAAAGAGATTAATATTTACCTCAAACTGAGCTAAAATATACTTAATTTCAGCCAAAATTAGAACGTGAACATTCAATAATTTGACATTGTATTTATTTATCAATTAAAACTTGAAGAAAAACAGAGAAAGAGAGATGATTTGAAAGAGATTGTTGATTGAGTGTAGGAGACATAACTGTAATTTTTGCAGTCTTCTCTCCTTTTTTAAAAAATAAATAAATTGTAATCTTTAAATTGTAATCTTCTCACTTGTCAATTTTTAACGTAGTCTCTTTTTTATTTATTCAATAAAAACAATTTATTCTTAAATTATATATCAATTGTGAATTTGTGATCTTTATTTATTTATTTTAACATAATATATCCGGTGTTCTTAAAACAAGCTTCCAAGTTCCAACCCAATAATATTATGTTACATGATATGAATATCTAATTACATGTGATTTTTATATATTGTTTCAGTGTTTGGTTTTTAACTTGAGATTTTGCATGTGATAATTAATTTCAAATTTTTTTTTTTTTTTTTTTTTTTTGGATAAGATCAATTTCTAATTTAATAATCACAGAAATTTAATGGAAAGATATGAAGACACAAAGTAACAATTTTTTGGGATAATTAAACTATATATATATTTTTTATTAATTGACGTATACTTAATATAAACATTCACTAGTGAACATATTTCTATAATTTGAGGACCCATTACACCACATTATGTTACAACAATAGCAACATCCACTAAGATTATCACATCTTCGAAGATGACCAGCTCCGACTTCAAACTGCACTTGGACTCTAGCCTAAACACTGTTCGGACCGAATAAGTTAGCTTGTTAAGTCCAGCCCAGACATTAGGATACCATTGAATTGGGCTGGATCAGATTGGGTCCAATTAAACTCAGGTCTTGAAAAATGGTTTTATTTTATCTTTATTTGTTAAATAAATGACCACTCAATTAGTCGGACGCTATCAAAATGATTATTAAATGAGAAATTCAGTTCAAAATGGTCATTCTTAATAAATAGTATGACATCAATAACCACTCCATAGGAAAAATTACCCTAGTTGATGCCTATTTGGTCAAGCACAATCAAAATAGCTATAACCGTTGCACTATTTGTTTATAAAATGACCCTTTTATTTGAACCGAATTTCTTATTTAATAGGTGATCACTAGGGTAATTTTCCCTTAAAAATATAAGTTAGCCATCGGGCTATCTCAAAATTCATGATTCTCTTTCTATGACATGTAATTATAACTCAAATTATCATCATGTTCCTCTCATTTTTTGAGATATCAAAGTTTTAGATTTTATGTCAAGCTTCGATGATTAAAATAATGTTAATTTATGCACAACTCAAATCATAATGATTTGTATTCGCCCAAATCTTGATATTCAATCGGTCACAATTATAGAATTTAGGTTTCTTTTATGCACACACAAATAATTATTGGATAAAAAAAATTCTAAAAAAAATGAGAATTTTTACTAGTAGACATTGAGATTAATAGCACTGCTCTTGGTACATTCACATCTAGTCCAATTTTGGATTTTTCATAAATAGACCCAGCCCGAAAATAGATTTCTAAATTATCGAGCCGAGTTCTGGACCAGACTCAAACTGGATCGGGTTAGTCCGACCCTTTTGACACTCTACCTGTGGACTGTGGTCCCAAAATTTTTGTAAATACATCAATTTTGTCACTCTGATAACAAATTTAACAGTCAAAGGTAACATAATATATAAATGAACTTTGTTTTTTTTCCCTTTAATTTAATTAAAGGGTTTAAAAATATGATTTTACCATCTAATATTTTAAATCTTACAATTTAATATTGACTTGTAATTCAATCAAACTTTTTTTGACAATATCTATTAATTCGGGATCAAGTATTTTTTTTAAAAGTTTTTACAATTGGTAGGATTCGAGTCGCTGACATAGGAATCATTTGTCTAAGCCCCAATCTCGTCCATATACCAGCTGAGCTACACCCCTATTGACTAATTCAATCAAACTTTGACATGCTTCATATATATATATATATATATATATATATATGTATTTATATTTATATAAAAAGTAAAAATCAAATAAAATAGAAAAAAAAAAAGAAAACGGATAGCGGATTAATTAAAATGGATCTCCAACCATTCATCTCTATAATGGACGGTACAGGTCAAATAAAAAAAATAAAAAAAATCCACTATCTATGATCTATCAGATTAGAGAAATTGAAAGAAAAAGTGAAAAAAATAAAATAAAAATTTGAAAAATAAGAGGGATAAATAGAATTCAAGATTCGATATGCAATCTAGAATCACCATAAAAAGAGTATGGATATGCAATCTCCAAATTGGATCTCTACTATCTGTCAAGATTGATGGACAGTGGAGATCCAAATTATTCGAGGTTTGAGGAAGGGTGACACTGCTTAAACCTACGACTTTAATGTTGTAGGTGTGATGACTAAACCATTAAATTGGACTGATATTATGATCTTGTCATATTTTAGTTTCTTAATTCTTACTAATTAAAAAAATATTATAACAATTAACACGAATCATGATACACGAAAATTTGATAATAGCGGTATATTGAGTTTTAACAAGGGTTCGTAAGATAGTATAGATAGTAAAAAAAATCAGAGCGACGTTTTATAAGATAAACCCAACAAAAACGAATGCAATCATCAATAAATGAAACATAATATCGAGACCCTCCTTTTGTGGCAATTGGGGAAGGTCCCCAAACATCGGAATGAACTAAATCAAACGGTGTAAGAGAAGAAGAGGCACTTCGATTAAAAGGTAAAACAGAAAATTTTGTTAGTCAACCATTACAATAAAATATATCATGACTTTACAAATTTCCTAATGCTCCCGTAAACGCTAAAAACTTTAAACGAGAGGTTGAAATATGATCAAGACGGGAATACCATAAATAAAAACTAATAGAAGAAGGACTCAAATGAAAAGAAGACATGTTAACACTGGGAGCTGGAAAAACTGGTAATCTTAACTCGTCTAAAATATATAGTTCCCCCTGCCTACGGCTTGTCCCAATCAGCTTCTGGGATTATGGATCCTGCACATGACAAGAGACAGAAGAAAAAGAGACTGAAGAAAAAGAGACTAAGTAACCAGAGTCACACGATTGACTAACAAAAACAAGATTCAATGTAAGATTAGGGATGTGGTAAACATTAGATAAAGATACATTAGGTGTGGCAATGGAACAAACACCAGCTAATGGCATTAGAGAGCCATCAACGGTCATAATAGACATAGATGTTGCAGAATATAAAGAAACAAAAGATGACGAATCAGGAGACACATGATGTGAAACTCCAGAATCTAAGACCTATATGGAAGAAGACATACCTGAAGAGCTAGGGGGTAACTTACCTATCGAAGAAGATGTTGACATAGCATGTGGTTGTCTGGCTAGGAACTTCTAAAACTGCTCAATAAAGGCGGCAATTGTGGGAATTTAAGATGATGAGACTCCAAGTCCAAAGGAATTCTTTGGTGGTACAACTATTGTAGTGTTAAATTGTGGAGGCTTGTAAGGTCATTGTTGCGACTGATTACTCAATTTCCATGAGGGAGATTGCTGCTGATGCTTCTATTGGTACTGCTGCTGCGGTTGTGATTGTTGTGTTTTGTTAAACAACTTAGGACACTGAGCCTTCCAATGACCCTTTTGCTTACAAAAACTACATTCATCAATTCCAACCTTCGGGTAGGGCTTGTTCTCAAAGTTTGAAGGTGGTCTAAAAGGAACTGGTAAAACAAATGGATTAGGGGCTGGGAGAATTCATTTTCCTACTTTAGACTTGAGACGTATCTCCTTAGCCAAAAGCTCGCTAACTACTGAATCAACAAAAGGAAGTGGACTGCGATGTAGAATTGACCCACGAAGTCCCTTGAAATCATCACGAAGGGCCATTAAAAACTGGACCAGATGTTGTTCCTCTTTACGAGCTATATATGGAGCACATTGTCACTGGCTTAGAATTACGCAGTGAAAAATCTCGTGCGGCACTTAGGCAACTTTGGACAATGTTGCTAAGTAAGCCTAAAAAGAATACTTTGCCACCCTCAAATGCAAGAGAGACTAGAGAAAGGTGTTGGAAGAACTTGGTTGGAATGTAAAAGAAAGATTGTATTGCTATAAGGAAGATTTACAATGCTTGAATGCTTGATGGCTTGGATGCCTTACAAATGAGAGAGGTTGGCTATTTATAGTGTGCCACCTCCTCAATGAATGGTTAAGATCAATTTGATCTAATGGTGGAGGTTAAGTCTCCAGAATGTTCTATACAAATCTAGAGTATTCTACCTTTCTAGAATTCTCTATACAAGTAACTACATATCTATAGATAATTCTACACTTATCTAGATATGTACAGGAACAACCTAGAAAGGTTGTGTTGCTAGAGAGAGAGAGAGAAATATAAATGAATGAGCGGGACAAGAAAAGATAGAAACCTAATTGAGGGAGGGAAGAAAGTTGTTGAGAGAGCTGAGATTTTTTTGTTGAAGACAAAGAAGTACAACCCTATGAAGGGAAAGAAATCAGATTCAAGTTAATAAAATTAACGAGAGAAAACTTAAAAGGGAAAAGAAGATAATTAAAGTGGATCATAGAAATCATAGGAATTTCTATCAAAGTCATGGAAAAATTGATCAAATGATTCAAATTTAGTTAACTCAGTGAGAATCGACAGTGAGAATCGACAAAAGCGAATATTCCAATAAAATTTAAGATTAAAATAGGAAATTAATTGTATAGATTTCAATACTTAAAAGATTGTGCATATAAGTTTCTCATTATTTATTTATTTCTTTATAATAAAATATAAAATTATAGTTTATTTAAAACAAATCTATTTCAACTTTGTTTTTCTTTGAAATTTTGAAAAAATACTCATATTTTTGACGTTGCACAATTATTCATTCCATGAAAAACATTGTAAAATTGACTTAAACTTCTCAAAACACCCTAGCGTAGTGCACAATTCATATATATTGAAGCTACTTGTCTTCTATTACTGACCATTCCATCTTTTTTTCCTCAATAGGAACTGGTGGATGGTAATTTTTACATGCCATTAAATATTTAATAATAGTCTGATTATTTTATTTATTTATTTATTTATTTTTAAATAGTGATGCCATCGCCAGCTACTCAGTCATGGTTAACAATAAATGTATAATAAATAAATAAATTGTAATCTCATACAATTAAGAAAGAATTACAACTATTTAAAAAAGAAAAAGAAAAAAGAATTAAAACAAAGACCAATGGAATGCTATCATGCCGAAAAATGCTTTTATTGATTTTTTTTTAAATTTTATTTTTAATAGGAACGGTAACATTTTTACCGTATGTAAAATGGGATTCACAAAAACAAACTAGATATTTAGATGGATGCTACTTCATTTCGCTGCGCATTTTAGATAAATTAGGATTTTGAAGAAGTTATTTAATAAAAATAAATCCATGGCCTATAAAGTTTTTAATAAAGGAAAGACAACTCTTCATGTTGCGGTTGGCCTTGGCAAGGTAAACATAATGCAAGAGCTGTCAAGGCTGTTGTGAAATGGTCAAAAAGAGAGGATGAAATATTTTTCATTTTGCTATGGTAAACAAAAACAAAAAGGCAGTTAAACATATATAAGGGATCCCTTATAAGAGAACCACCGATATATATATATATATATATATATCGTGTATCATAAGTTAATTGTAGTCTTCTCACTTGTCGGTTTTTAACTTAATCACTTTTAGATTTATTCAATAAAATCAATTTATTGCTAAATTATAAATCAATTGTGAGTATGTTTATTTATTTAATTATTTTAACATATCTGATGTTCTTAAAACATGCTTCCTATAATGTATATCTGATTACATGTGATTTTTATATATTGTTTCGGTGTTTGGTTTTTAACTTGAGATTTTGCATGTGATAATCAATTTCAATATTATTTTTTTGAAAAGATCAATTTCTAATTTAATAATCACAGAAATTTAATGGAAATATATGAAGATACAAAGTAACAATTTTTTGGGATAATTAAACTATATATATTTATTATTAATAGATGTATACTTGATATAAACATTTACTAGTGAACATATTTCTATAATTTGAGGACCCATTACACCACATTACATTACAACCAATAGCAACCGCTACTAAGATTATCACACCTTCGAAGATGACCAGCTCCGACTTCAAACTGCACTTGGACTCTGGCCTAAACACTGTTTGGACCGAAAAAGTTAGCCTGTTAAGTCCAGCCCATACATTAGGATACTATCGAATTGGGCTGGACCGTATTGGGTCCAATTAAACTCGAGCCTTAAAAAATGGTTATTTTATCTTTGTTTATCGAAGAAATGACCATCTAATTATGATCATTAAATGAGAAATTCAGTTCAAAAATGGTCATTCTTGATAAATACTAAACAGTATGAAATAAATAGTTATTCCATAGGAAAAATTACCCTAGTTCAGCCCATTTGGTCAGGGGTTATCAAAATAGCTATTACCGTTACACTATTCACTTATAGAATGACCATGTAATTTGAATTGAATTTCTTATTTAATGGGTGATCACTAGGATAATTTTCCCTTAAAAATATAAGTTAGCCATCATGCTATTTCAAAATTCATGATTCTCTTTCTATGACATGTAATAATAACTCAAATTATCATCATGTTCCTCTTCATATTTTTCTCATGTCAAAGTTATAGATTTTCTGTCATGCTTAGAAGATTAAAATAATATAATTTCTGCAACTCAAATCATAACGAAGAGAAAAATATATAATGCTCAAATCTTGATAATTCAATCGGTTAAAATTATAGAATTTAGATTTCTTTCATGCACACACAAATAATGACAAGGAAAAAAAATCTAAAAAAATATGACCAAGCCTAGCCCGCACATTTATAGAGATCTAGTCCGTTTTAGGATTTTTCATAAATAGACCCAGCCCAAAAATGGATTTCTATATTATTGAGCCGGATCTGGAGCGGACTCAAAATGTATTGGGTTAGCCCGACCCTTTTGACACCTTTTAGATGTGGCCACTAAGGGCCTGTTCGGTAATGTTTTCGTTTTCTGTTTTCTACTTTCTGTTTTTGTTTTTGGTTTTTGTTTTTAGCTTTCTGTTTTTCGAGTTTGAAAACGTATATGGTAGAAATTATTGAAAATTATATTATGAGAATGAAAACATTAAAAACACGTCTAGCAGAAATAATTGAAAACATAATTCTAAAAAAATAAAGGTATAATATTATAATATGTATTTAGTGAAATTGTTATAATTTTTTTTTTATATATATTGCGGAGTAGATTAATATCATGAATTAAATTATATATATTATTAACTAAAATTTTGACGTTTTATGTCTAAAAAAAGTAAAATTAATTAATTATAAATATAGTAATATTATGCAACTCAAAAACTTAATTCAAATGATATGTCAAATGAATTGTCATTATTTACAAATCTTGGAATGTTGTTGTGAATGATAATCACTTGCCACATATATCATTAGCAGAGGCGAACCTTAATAAATGGTTGACCCGGGCTGTAGCCGAGTCAACCTCTTAATTTTTTTTTAAAATTTTATTTTATTAATCTCACCTTTCCCACGTCTCAACTTCTAACTCCCAACACCCACTTTATTTCTCACCTACTCATGACCTTATTTCTCACCTACTCATGACCCAACTCCCAAGTCTCAACACACACACAGATGCATGTTTGGGGAATGAAGATGGATATAGGTCCCCCTATCTCCATCCCCACTTCACATACCCTTCTCCCCATTCCCCTACCCCATTTTTCCATTTAGGGGAAAATGGGGATGGAAAATTTTGGGGGGACCTATATCCATCCCCATCCCCAACCCCATTTTTTTCGTTTTTTTTCATTTCCCCGTTTCCCCCGTTTCCCCCGTTCCCCCATTTGACTAAAATTTACAAATTAAATTAAAAAAAACAAACATTTCATTACAAATATAAAATAAAATTTATTAGTGCATTTTATATAAAATGTGTATATATACTTAAAGAGTTAGGGTTTTCAAAGAATAAACAAAAAAATTAAAAATATATATTATAATTACATTTATATATGTTCAGGAGAAATGGGGAAATGGGGATGGGGGACCTCCCCCCATCCCCATTTCAACATAATTGTGGAGAAAATGGGGAAATGGGGATGATTTTCATCCCCATCAGCAGCCCCCCCCCCCCCCCCATTTCCCTATTTTCCCCTCCAAAAAAATCCCCAATAGGGATGGGGACACAGGGAATTGGGGCCCCGGGGAAAAATATGCATTTCTACACACACACACACACTCTCTCTCTCTCTCTCTCTCTCTCTCTCTCCAATCAATCAAGTTCAATCTCCTAATGAATTAACCCTCTCTCTCCATCACACATCTGAAATCAATTCTCTCTCCTATTGACAATTATTTTCAACCTAGCAACTCAATTGAAACATCATTTGAGTTGAATTTTAGATTAATTATTTAGATTTTATAGAATTACTCTTAATCTAGTATTTATATTCGGTTATTTTAATTCATGTATTTTTTTTAGTTACAATTTATTTTTTCTAATTAACATGTTAGAGCTTGTGTTTTGTTTATCTTTTTCGAGTGAGAGTGGAATAAAAACAATGTTTTATTATTGAAAGTTTATATATATATATATATATATATATATATAGTTTTGTTTTAGTCCATTCTAACAAAAAATCCTGAGTACGCCTCTCATCATTAGGTTTGGTGTTTGGACTACTTTTTTGGATCGTGTGGTATTAATGTTATAAATAATTAACTATTATATAAGATATATAATTATTTATTTATTATTTTATTTTTAAAAATTATTTATTATTATGTCATGGTTAAATGTAAATGAGTAACTGAAAAAAACTTTTATAATATTTCAATTATTAATAAATAAATTTCTTTTAAAAAGTTTATTAATTTCCTAAAAATTATATTAACCATTAAATAAATTTATTTCTTAAAAAGCAAAATTATATTAAAAAAAATCAAACAGCAAAAGTAAAGAATTTATTAGGTGGACCCCGCCAAAACTGAAAAGCAAAAACTTTGAAAAGATTATATTGTTGTTTTCGATCCACTCTCCTCCGCAGTGTTAAATTGTGCGCATAGTTCTTTCTCATTGTTTTTGAATTTTATTTTGTGGAAAATGATACAGAACGTATTCTCATTGTTTTCGTTACTCGAAAAACAAAAAATGGTAATTTAAAAACAGTTCCGAATGCCCCCTAAGTTTTCGTAAATACATTAATTTGGTCACAGTGATCAGAAATTTAACAGGTAATTTTTGAGACTTTTCAAGTTTTTTTTGAGACTTTTCATATATTTTCAAAAAATTTAAGGTAATTTCAAAGACTTTTCAAGTATTTTCCAGACTTTTTTGATAATTTCTGAGACTTTTCAAGTGTTTTTGAGGCTTTTTAGGTTGTTTCCAAGACTTTTTGGTAATTTCTAAGAATTTCGGTAATTTCTGAGACTTTTTGGCAAAAATGAAAATTTTGAAATGACCAAATCCAAAAGTTTTGAAAATTTTTATGTTTTCCCAAAAAGCCTCGGAATTATCAAAAGTCTGGAAAAATTTCATTTGTCACAGAAAGTCTCGGAAATGACCAAATTCTTAAAAAATTTCATTTTTACCCAGAAAGTTTCAAAAATTACTAAAAATCTTGAAAATTACCAAACGTCTCGGAAACCACCTGAAAAGCCTCGAAAATACATGCAAAGTCTCAATAATTACTTGAAAAACGTTGAAAATTATTTGAAAAAACTTTTCAATTTTTTTTCATCTTATTCTTAATTGAGGAGGTCTATTTCAACCTCCATTAAAGGTCGATTTTGACCTCCAGTGGATGTCTATTCAACCTACAATGAAAGCCGATGAAGAAGATGAAAAAATGAAAAATAAAAAATAATAATAAACTGAAAAGCAAATAAAATATATATATAAAGTAAAAGCATTTTTTGAAGTTCACTTACTTTTATGCTTTTAAAACTTAAATTATTAAAGTGGTAACATTCTTGAAACACCAATTCAAAAGAGTTACAAAACCTCATATTTCTGCACCCATAAGTGGTATATTAAAAAAAAAATTGTCAATATTAAAGGAAATAGAGTTATTGTTGGAATTATGAGAGGTGTACGAAGAAAATCATAGAGTTTTGAGTTTTTATGATGGGTTTATTGAGAATTTGGGTGTGGGGAACTCTATTATTTAATATGACAATTCATATTGAAGTTACTTGTCTTTTTATTATTGACAATTTCATTTTTGTTGTTTTTAATAAAAGATAATAGATCCATATTTTGGATAATGGCACTATCTCTTCAAGTGGAGGAGATTGAATCCACCTATGACAGTGGAGAAGAGGATTTTTTTATGTTTTTTATTTTAAAGATTATGATAATTTTTTATTTTAGTTTTTAGTTTTGATTTTATTTACACAAGTCAAAAAGACAAAAATATAATTTGTCCATTTTTATGATGGGTTTATTCAGAATTTGGGTGTGGGGAACCCTATTATTTAATATGACAATTCTTATTGAAGTTACTTGTCTTTTATTATTGACAATTTCATTTTTTCAATGGGAACTCGTAGACTTTTATATATTTTGTGTTAAAGTATCATTGTATTGGACCATCCAAGAATAGAATAGAATACATAAATTGATGGCTGTGCATGTGTGCAACATGTATCAACGTGTAGGCATTATCAGAATGGAACCTATGTCACCATCATAATTCATAAGTAACATGATATCATAATTTAATCAAAGGGTCTTAAAAATATGATTTTACCATCTAATATTTTAAAATCTCACAATTTAATATTGACTTGTAATCCAATCAAACTTTGATATGCTTTATATTTTTTTTTATGTCATAAAAATCAAATAAAATAGAAAAAAAAATTAGAAAAAGGATAATGGAGAAATTAAACATTTTTTTTTGATAAAAAAAGATCTCCAACCACCCATCTCTGGATGGTAGAGATCAAATAAAAAAATTAAAATAAAAATCCACAATCTATCAGATTATTTTTTTTAAAAAAAAAAAATTGAAAAAAAAAATTAAAAAAATTAAAAAAATTGAAAAATAAGGGAGGGATAAATAGAATTCCATATAATAGGATATGTAATCAGGAATCACCATAAAAAGAGTATAGATATGCAATCACCCGATTGGATCTCTACTATCCGTCAAGACTGATGGGGAGATCCAAATTATTTGAGGTTTTGGGGATAGAGACTGAAAACATGACTCAAATCTATGACTTTAATGGTGTAGGTGTGATGGATAAACCAGTGGACCAATATTATAATTAAAAAAAATATTATGACAATTAACAAGAATTGTGAATTCGTGATACACGAAAATTTTGAGTTGTTGTAAGATATTGACGTGACCGGAACCTAATTTAACTGTGATTTAAAGCATCACCTTTTTATGGTTATTAATTAAATGATAGTAGATCTTAACCTCATTCTGGATAATGACACGTTCTCTTCGAGTGGAGGAGATTGAATCCACTTCTTCAGAGGAGGTGAGATTTTTTTTAATTTTTTTAATTTTTTTAATTTTTTTAATTTTTAAGATTATGATAACTTTTTTATTTTAGTTTTTAGTTTTGATTTTATTTACACAAGTTAAAAAGACAAAAATATCATTTGACTATTAAGTTTGACTAACGGAGTAGAGGGGCTAATTTGGTATTTATAAAAATGTTAAAAACAAATTTGATCACTTATGTAAATGTCATAAACTACTAAAAAAGTATCTGAATTATTTGGTAATTGCTCATTAATTTTTAAATGTAATAAGAAGTTGGTCACCAGAGTAATTATTTCTACAATTAATTTAGGATTTTGGGAAGCGGATAAGACTCGAAATCACAATCTTATGATATAAGTGAGAGGAGATATCACTGAGCCAACTTCATCTGATCTATTTAAATCATTTTTAATAAAAATCGTTTTCAAAAATTTATATTAAGATTAACATATAAGTCTATTTTGACGCATTATTAATTTAGAAATTGTGTTATCATATGACCATACTTACATATTAGTAATATTTCAAAAATAAAATAAAAAATACCAGTATTAAGAATTGTGTATTTAAGTTTATAATTATATAGCAACATCCGGTGTGTTATAGTTGTGATAGACACTCATTCAGTTTAAACAATATCTTAGATCCGAATTGCCATACTTGTAAGTGGTATATATAAAAAAAAGAAAAAAAAAAAAAAGAAGTCAATATAAAAGGAAATAGAGTTATTGTTGGAATTACGAGAGGTGTACGAAGAAAATTGTAGAGTTTTGAATTTTTATGATGGGTTTATTGAGAATTTGGGTGCGGGGAACCCTATTATTTAATATGACAAATCATATTGAAATCACTTGTCTTTTATTATTGACAATTTCATTTTTTTGGTTTTTATTTTTACAATGGGATCTTAAACTTTTTATATTTTATGTTAGAATAGATTCATAGAATACGTAAATTGATGGCTGTGCAACATTTATCCATTATAAGAATCGAATCTTTCTGTCACATTCAGCTGAGCTAATCTATGCCATAAGTAACATGATGTCATAATTTACGTGTATATCCATACGTATGCACCGGTGTTTCCTGATATATAAATTTAGCATGAGAATTAGAAGCCATATGCATCTGCACTGCATGAATAATTTTGTTATTCTTCTAAACATTACTCCTTGAATTTCTCTCTCTCTTATCAAACATTTGATTACAGACTAATGTTTTCTTCTTGGCATCTCCGGCCATATTCAACATCGAAATTGTTTACTTTACAATGAAGGGGGCAACGAAAGATAACGACATTGAAATGGCGAGGGGTACTAGTGCAGCTGATTCCGAACCAAACGATTGCAGCAACAGCGAATTCGAAAACGAAGAGACTATGATGGCCTCTAGTTCTAATAACCGAGGAAAAAGTTTCGAATTGATAGATTCTCTGTACTATGACGCAGCAAATGGCATCATTAGCAAGTTCGAAGAACACTCAAAGACTCTTGACCAATTATTGACACCAAACGGTAACACAATCCTCCATATCCACATCACAGCCCGATGCCGAAAAAGTTACGGAAATATGAATTTTGTGACTGGGATACTTGGAATGTGTCCGGATCTACTGTGGAAGACCAATAAAAATGGCGAAACATTGCTACATATGGCGGCCAGACATGGACATCGCGATGTAGCCAAGTATCTTCTTGAAGAATGTAAGAATACACCTTACCAGAATCAATATGATGACCAAGAAAAAGGGATCACACCCACAAGAAGGATGCTGCAGTCTACAAGTCATGACGCGAAAGACACGGCCTTGCACGAGGCTGTCCGATATGATCACCTTGATGTGGTACGGTTATTGACCGAAGAAGATCGTGAATTAACTTATGAAGCCAATGCAGTTGGCGAAACTCCACTGTACCTGACAGCAGAGAGAGGATACACAGAGCTTTTGAAGGAGATTTTATGCAATTGCAGTTCACCAGGTGACCATGGCCCCTATGATAGAACGGCTTTGCACGTGGCTGTAATTCGCAAGGATGAAGGTAACTGTATGCCTTTATTAATGGATAAATTGGACAAACATACTCTTACATTTAATCTAATTGTATTCATATTCAATTTTTGTTTATAATTATATAAGAATACCTTGCCTT
The DNA here is from genome assembly GCA_035582765.1 of Acer negundo. Lineage (NCBI taxonomy): Eukaryota > Viridiplantae > Streptophyta > Magnoliopsida > Sapindales > Sapindaceae > Acer > Acer negundo. The sequence continues at coordinate 1,506,849 of CM069233.1, forward strand.
TAGTGGTCAACCGTTAAAATTAACGGTCGTCTCTCTTAACCATGTCAAAGGTCATAAATATCCCTAGTATATATTTTACATTTGTTTGATTATTTTATTTTTTTGATAAAAATTAATTATATATAAAAAATCCATTGACTTTTCTATAATTGAAACACATTCTTCATCGATCTCACTTACAACAAATAAACAATCTTCCTCAATCAAATTGTACCCAAAAAAAATCAAACACGAATGTTCATCAATCCAGATCCAAACTTCTTCTTCGTCTTCAATTATATATCATCTTCAATCAAAGTTCACATAAAAAAAATCAATCCGAATCTTCATCAATCTATATTTAATCCTCTTCATCATCTTTAATTAAAGTCCACATCCAAAAAAGAAAAATCAGTCGGAATCTTCATAAATCCAGATCCAAACATCTTCTTCATCTTCAATCAAGCACTGATGTGGACCGGTTGCAAAGCTTTTATTTGGGTCACTTAGAGCACCCAAAACGCGGTTGACTTTGTTTGCTCATAACTTTGACATACGGGTTCTAAATAACTATTATAATATGTTTTTGGAAAGCCCATGACGTACTCTACATTTTATCATTAAAACTTCGTTTCCTGTGATCAGGCCCAGAAGGGGTCCAAAAAGTGTCGTTTAGTTTGTTGTCATGAGACTTTTAGTTTCTTCAATAATTAGGGATTTGCTTTCCTTTTTCATTTAGCTTTTATTTTCACTTTTAATCTGGGATTGTTTCACGATTTAGTGGAGGTGTTTTAGGAGTCATAGAGATTAGTCTCTCTATTTATTTGGTTGTAATCGCTTGGCGTTATTTAGATTGAATGAAATAAAAAACTTCTTGAATAGTTTAAACTCAATTTATCTATTATTTTTTGAAATACTGTGGGATTAGAAAAAATTAGAAATCCTTATGTGTTGAACGCATGTGAGTTTCGTTCTAGTTTGCTTCAAGCATCATCTTCCATCAAAGTTAAAAAAAAAAGCAAAAAAACAATCTTAAAAGGGTGCAATGGAGCAGGTCAATCCATCTTAGATGGAGAAGAGCAAGCTTCTTCTCGATGGACCATCGCAAACAAAGCTTCCTTTTCATCTGCGATGGACCATCGCATATGAAGCTCTATCTTCATTTGTGATGGACCATCAGTTGGAAGAGCTCCTCGATGCTCCATCTTATGGAGTTTGGAGAAAGGGATCTAGGAAAAAAAATTCAGATCTTCCAAATATATATATATATTTTTTTGTTTTTGACTTTTTAAGAAAACTGCTTTACAAAATAAAAAAGAACAAAAAATTCAATGGTGGAGATTATTAATTGGAGGGATGAGATGATCTCTTCCATCCATTAAAAAAAAAAATTAAATATTATATAAAAAATTAATAATATATATTTTTCATATTAATATGCTGAAAGACATTTTTACCCCTCTAGTGTTAACATCTATTGGTATGCCACTAACGGTAGGGTATCTTTATACAATTATAAGTAAAAGTTGAATATGAGATATAAGTGCAATTAGATCAAATGAATGTTTTTACAATTTGCCCTTTATTAACCGATTGTCATCTGTCATCCTAATATGATCCTAAGGTATATCAAATATATATATATATATATATATATGATCTTTAAGACATATAAAACATCTTCAAGGTGATTTTGCTTAAATCATTCAAACTTTCAAGGTGATTCTGAAAAATGTTTTCATTGATTTTGTTTTAGATATGGTGGACACATTGTTAAGAGCTGAAACAAAGATTCACAAAAGCAAACTGGACCAGAAAGGGTGGACGCCACTTCATTTTGCTGCACATTTTGGATACATTGAGATTCTGAGGAAGTTACTTAGTAAAGATAAATCTGCCGCATATAAAGCTGGTAATGGAAGAATGACAGCGCTTCATGTCGCGGCTGGCCTTGGCAGGGTAAACATAATGCAAGAGCTTATATCTAACTGTCCAGGCTGTTGTGAAATAGTGGATAAGAGAGGAAGGAATGTTCTTCACTTTGCTTTGGAAAGCAGAGACAGAAAGGCAGTCAAACTTATTCTTGAAAATCCTTTGCTTGGAAATCTTATAAATGAGAAAGATGAGAAAGGAAACACACCTTTTCTTTACGCGGCTTCTATGGGCAACTGCTTCCCCATGTTTGACCCTAGAGTGGATTTGAAAGTTTTCAACCATCATAACCAAAATTTGTTGGACATGTACATCATGGTGGTCAACAATTCTATATGGTTATTTGAAATGATGCAGCCGGATTTTCAAAAGAAATGTTTATACTATTGTACAAAAATTATATCATGGTTGCTGCCTGAAAAACTTTTATTTATTCAGCCTTTGTCACTTAATCCAGGTTTGCGAACGATAGTCTCCGAAAATGACAATATTGGCGAAGGAAAGGATGAAGGTAACAGAGTCTGCGAAAGCAAAGATGGAGAAGTAGATGACGAAGGTAATCGAATGAGCAGCAAAAGCAACGGTGGAAAAGGAGAAGACAGAAGAATGGTTAATTTTATTGAGAAAGCAAGACATAATGAGCTGGTAGCATCCACGCTCATAGCAACTGTTACCTTCACAGCAGGTTTCACTGTGCCTGGGGGGTTCGTGGCAGATAAAGGACCAGACCAGGGTAACGCAATTTTATCAAGGAACACAGCTTTCAGGGCATTTGTTATACTAAATACCATGTCCATGATCTTGTCCAGTTTTGCCGTCTTCAATCGAATATCTATAGGGTCTGTCAGCATTCATCATCAGGACCTGAGAAAGCTTGTAAAAAACACGATATACGGCCAAGGACTAATAAATTCTTCTACGGTGGCCATGATCGGGGCATTCGTTTCAGGCACTTGTGCGGTGTTACGTAACGACAAAAGTCTTGCCATTAGCGCTTGTGTCGTGCCTGTGGCTATATTAGCATTCCTTCTATTTTATAACCATCTTATAGGACCCCTTCTACTAAATAAATATGTCAAAAATTAGCTAGATTATTTGTTTAGAAAACTAGATGAATTGATTAATAAGTCTAGGTTAAATCCCATATGTAGAGAATGTATATTTTCAGGTATGTGACATTATCAGGTTTGTTGTAGTACATATACAGGAGAGACCGGTAGAAGTCTAGTTAAAGTGAACTTGTGTATCTTACAGAAATTGAACAAAAGATAAATACAAGAACACAAAAAACAACTAAACTGAATTATCCTTTACACCATATATATGATATATCCCATCGGGGTGTACGTGTGAGAGAAGTGTTCATGTTCAAATTGTGATTAGTTTTATGCTAGTCGCAATGGATTATCAGAAGTTAATTAATGTACTTTTAGACATTTAGTATTCATTTTTAATAAGTTTGTCAGCTATTTTATTCAAGCTTGCTCGCGTAGACGCATCTTTTTGCTGAATTACAATGCAATCATGTCATCCAACACCAACCCATTACAGTGCTATAACAAATTAACACGAATCAGAAACAAAATTTACAAAACACACACAAAGCTATCAACTTTTCTAGTTTACAATTTTTTTTGTTGATATTTGTACCTCAAACATATGAGCTCAAATATACTTATTTCAGTCAAAATTTGTACTTTAACATTCAATAATTTGAAACTAAATTCATTTATCAACTAAAACTTGAAGAAAAACAGAGAAAGCTAGAGAGATGAACTGAAAGAGATTGTTGAGACTTGTGAGAATGTAAGAGACAAGACATTATAAATTGCAGTCTTCTCATTTGCCATCGTCTACCAACTTGACTTCAATCAGAGATTGGATCATATAATTACACTTGGGTCCGATTAATAAGACCAATCTAGGAAACTTTGTTCGATTACAAACCAAATATGTGTTCTGTCGAAGAAACGTAAGACAAAACATGAGTTTGGTGTAGCCGATTCGGTGCCGGGGCACGTCAGCTCGACTTAGCCGACATACCTACGGCGGCTTGGATTTTCTGACATTGCCATGCATGATGCACCTCGGCTTGACTTAGCCGATTCGGATACCAAGTCAACAGTAAGTCCTAATTATTTTTAACGCAATCTCTTTTAAATTATAAATTAATTGTGATATTATTATTTTTAACATAACAGTGGATATTTTATTACACGTGATTTTCATACATCTCTTTTCCGTGTTTGATTTTTAGCTTAAATTTTGTATGTGATAATCAATTTATAATTTAATAATTCTACTTACAGAAATTTAATGAAAATATGTGAAGAGACAAAGTAACAAATTTTTATGCTAATTAAAATAAAAATTGATGTATACTTTATATAAACATTCAATGGTAAACCATATATAACCACATTACAACAAGAGCAACCACCACTACGAATTATCACACATTATTTAGATTAAACATGATGAACACTTCTAAATTAAAAGACTGATATATTACATCAATCCATCTAGTTTTCTAAACCAAATTATATATAATTTGCTATTTAACTTTGACACCAGGCATTCTATGTACATAAAACATTCGAAAGCACATGCGCCAAAGGCTAGTTTCTTGTCATCGTATAACACCACACACCGCACATTTTATTCACCAACAGATGCTTTATATAAACATTCATATATATATATATATAATTCTGTAATTGGAGGATCCAATATTACACCACCAACACAAACCATAACCACACTGCAACAAAAACAGCAATTCTTCTAACATAAGCCATAACCACACTATACAACAAAAGCAACTACAGTACTGTGATCAGTCACTTGCTACAAACTTTTGTGCAAGTAAGATTTTTGAACCCCTGGCTTATTTCGTACCACAGTTCATCCACTGCGCAAACTAAAATATAAAATGACTTCCAATTAGTTAAGCTTAAGGAAATGTATAAAAGGGGTTCTACAAGATTAATTAGCTAATATAAGGAATGCAAGCACATCCACAGGTACGACACAAGCGCTGAGCTGATGCCTGATGGCAAGATTTTTGTCTCTATATAACACCGCACTTGTCCCTGAAAGAAATGCCCCAATCATAGCCAACATTACAAAAACAATGAGAAATCTGCGGAACCTCATTTTACTCATCCTCCAAATATTATTGTGTGGCTCAAGGTAATGCCATCGTAATCGATGGGTGAAGACGGCAAGACTTGACAAGAACATGGACATGGAATTCAGTAAAACAAATACTTTTTTTTTTTTTTTTAAACCAACTTTATTAGGCAAGAAGCCAAGCAGGAAACCCAAAGAGAGAGGCTGTTATGAATTAATTTAGGGAAAAGGAGAAAAGAAGAATAGAAGAGGAACATAGGGGATAATTTGATTAATACCTGATAACTTTTATTCATTGGTTCAAGCCCTTAAATAGGTATTGAACAACAACTGCAACCAAGATAGAATTACAATTACGATAAGAATGGAAAAACAAACGATCATCAGTTGCATGACAACTAGATGATTATCCTCACCTAAACATAATTCAATAAGACTCTTAACTAAACTCCAATTGGTGACTCCAATAATTCAAAGACTCTTAACTAAACTCCAATTGGTGATTCAATGACCGACTACCAACTTGCATGGATTCCTTGCATGCTTGGCCTGCCTTGCACCTACCTACCAAAATAGCACATATCATTCCCGCCCACTTGAATTATCTTTGTCCGTAAGAATGAAATTTGGATACGTCATGGAAAAACGTCCCCTAAATTGCAACCTAACACTCCTAATTCTTCAATCGATTCATTTCCTCTCGAATCGAACACCGGCAATGGAACCATGGCACACCTTCGATTTTGGGTCATTTTTAGAGCACGACTAGCCACTAGTGAGTCTAAAAATGGCCTCTCTGGTTTTGTTCGGAGTTGATCTTTGTCCGGCAATGACGTGGTGGCAGTTGTAACGGCTATCGAAGAGATGCAGTGGACGGTGTGGTGGAGCTTGAAGGCGGCAGACGCAGCGGCGCGTGTGGGAGTGATATGGTTGATGATCGAAAATTAGGTTGGTGGAGGAATACGGTGGAACTGGGCTCTTGTTGGTGGTTCGTCAAATATCGGTTGTTTATCAAAATCGATAAAAACCTCTTTCGATATATTTGTATCATCAAAAAACACTAGAAGATAAGTGGCTAATTGTGATAGAGATTAGAGTTCATCCCTAGTGGTTTGAAGGGTATTTTGGATTTGGATGAAGGTAGACTCATGACGAGTTAGGACTTCATAGACTCCGTTACGAAAACATGTGTCCATGGGACCAAACAGCTCTGATATCATTGTTATGAATTAATTTAGGGAAAATGAGAAAAGAAGAATAGAAGAGGAATAGAGAGAGATAATTTGATTAATACTTGATAACTTTTATTCATTGGTTCAAGCCATTAAATAGGTATTGAATAACAATTACAATCGAGATAGAATTACAATTGCGATAAGAATGAAAAAACAAACAATCATCAGTTGCATGACAACTAGATGATTATCCTTACCAAAACTAGACTCTTGACTAAACTCTAATTGGTGACTCCAATAATTCAAAGACTCCTAACTAAACTCCAATTGGTGACTCAATGACTGACCACCAACTTGCGTGGATTCCTTGCGTGCTATTTTGGTAGGTGCAAGGCAGGCCAAGCATGCAAGGAATCCATTCAAGTTGGAGGTTGGTCATTGAGTCACCAATTGGAGTTTAGTTAGGAGTATTTGAATTATTGGAGTCATCAATTAGAGTTTAGTCAGGAGTCTAGTTTTGGTGAAGATAATCATCTAGTTGTCATGCAACTGACGATCGTTTGTTTTTCCATTCTTATTGCAATTGTAATTCTATCTTGGTTGCAGCTGTTGTTCAATACCTATTTAAGGGCTTGAACCAATGAATAAAAGTTATCAGGTATTAATCAAATTATCTCCCTTTATTCCTCTTCTATTCTTCTTTTCTCCTTTTCCCTAAATTAATTCATAACAGAGGGCGGGCACACCCAACAAACGGCCCCAAGAAACAGAGCAAAGCCAAAAAGAAGAAAAACAACCCACAACAAAGCAGCAAGAAAAGACCAAAATAGTAACAAGCCCTAAAACCGTAAAAACACCAGCAACACACCACAAAGCCACCACACACCAAAAACTGGAAAAAAAATAAAATGAAAACCCCAGAAACGAAGCCACCAGCAACAACTCACCCAACATCCCAAGAGAGGACAGCCCTATCATTCCTGGCACCTTTCTTTACCAACTGATCTGCCACCACATTGAAGTCCCTAGAACAAAACACAATAGAAATCTGATTATAGAGGTCCAGGCACCTTCTAATGTCTCAGATGGAATGAGCATCAATGATGCTGCCAACATTTGCCTTTTCGATCCAATCAACTGCAATCTTGGAATCACTAACAATATCAATCCTCTTGTTCAGCAGACCATGATAGACTTCAACTGCTCACAAGCTCTTGCTATAACACGAATTTCTGCCGTGACAGCAACTTGAAAACCAATTGATCGCAACAAACCGTCACGCTCGCAATAATACAATGTCGAAATGTAGTGCAATGATAGAGTAGAGTATCGTCCCACAGAGACTAAGAGATTTAATGATTACTGGCATTCGAAGACACGCGTACTATTTGAACAATACGATTGAATAATTTCTAAACTTATCACTAAATTCTAAGCATGTATTAAGCAAAGTAAGTAAATCACATAAGAAAACGATGTTTGTAATATAATGAAATAATGCTAGAATTTAGAATCCACCTCACCCTTCTAGTTACGAATTCGACCCGCCTAATCTCCCAAATTATGCAAGTATACGTTAAAGGTTTGTGTCCCCTTTAACTAACTCCTAATCTCTTTCGAGCAATAGAAATATCACCCAAACATACAGAATATATTTAAGCTAACCTAGCACAGTGGGACACACACACGATCCCTATATGTCGGCCTAGTGATCTCTCATATTTCCGAGCAAATACAGTGGATATTGTGACGAACACATTTAGCGCCTCACCTCTCGGTTCATTCACACAAACAATCCAACAATTATAAGATGATCAATCAAGCAAAAGCATTAAGCATACAAAATATCCCTATTACAACACAAGCATTTTAAGAGAAATTAAGCAAATCATTTAAAAGATTAAGGGTTTGGTATCATCATAACTCTAGCATATATGTGTTTAGCTCATATTACACATCCAAGTCATTTGAGATAATAAATTGAAGCAATCCATAGCAAATACAAAAGTTCAAAAGATAAAGTTACAAGAAATGAACTCAAGTGAAGAACTTCCTCTTTGTAGTTGCTTGGCTTCAATGACTTGGTATTTCCAAGCTTCCTTTGATGCTCCAAGTGGCGATTAATGATGGGTATGGTGTGTAAGGGAAGGTTATGGAATGAAGGTGATGGATTTGTGGTGGTTTATAGAGAAGAGATGATGATTGTGGTGAATTTGTGTTAAATATATGGAGGATTTGATGATAGGCGTGTATGAAGCAATTATGAGATCTATAATTTGTGAAGCACTCATGAAAATAATTGGTAAAGTTATATGTATAGGTAGGTCAAAGTGGGTCCTAAAAAGGTGAAAAGTAAGCGGTGACTGTCATCTCGTAGTACTTCTCGCAGTACGCTTTAACGAAACTGTTTGACAAAACTAATTAGGAAACACTGTCAAATCTCGCGGTACACCATTTTGCCTTTAGCATTACGTTTTACGACACTAATTGCGAGAGTTGGCAGTGTGTGTTGATTTCTTCCAATCTAACGACATCAACCGCGAGAGTTGGCAGTGTTGCTATGTTGATTTTCATTGTTGGACGTAGTATGCAATTTTGCCTTTCGCGATATGTCTTACGAAGACCGGAAAACTCTTTTAAAATGAAAGTCACGGATTCGCTCGGAAAATCTCTGTTATCGTGCATCGATTCCTTATCGGACAAATAGACCTACAAACACATTATTTAAACATTAATTCCAAGGAAAACGAGATCAAAACATAAGAAAATAGGGGATACGCAAATCATATAAATTGACTTATCACCAATGTATTCCGAAAAGAAACACAGAGACTCCCCTAAATGATTGCAAAGGACTCCTCCAATACCCGCAGGCCCTGGATTACCTATCGCATCGCCATCAACATTAAAAAACAGCTTGTCAGCAGGAGGGGGAAACCACTCTTTGATACTCGGCATTCTAGACTTCCTGCTGTCCAAATACTTTGAAAGCTGTATTTCTTGTTAGAATTGCAGCACCTTGGTCCGGGACTTTTTCTGAAATGAAACCTCCAGGCACCGTCAAACCTGCTGCGAAGGTAACAGTTGCTATGAGTTGGCTGCCACTAGCACGTTATTCTGTCTTGCTTTCTCAACAGTATCATCTCTGCTGCTTCTATCGTTTGCGTTTCCATTTCCATCCTTGCTTGTGCTGCTCTCTGTTGGGTTACTTTTGTTCTCCTTTCTGTCCCCATAGATGTCATTGTACAGAGCTCGTCGACCTCTATAAATTTCTCCACATATTAAAAACCATCTTATAATTTCCTGCAACATGTTAATTTAATTCATAAGAGGGACTAATAATACTAATACATAATGATAAAAAAGTTAGGTAGAAGGAAAGGCGTGTTTCCCTTCTCATCTTTCTCATTTATAAGGTTTCCAAATGATGGATTTCGCAAAACAAGTCTTACTGCGTTTCTATTTTTGCTTGCCGAGGCATAGTGAAGAACATTCCATCCTCTGTTATTAACCGGTTCACAACAGCCCATACAGCTAGAAATAAGGTCTCACATAATATCTACTCTTCCATGGGCAGCCGCAACATGAAGAGCCGTATCCCCATCAATATCACCTTTATAAGCCGTAGATCTTTCTTTAATTAGTAACATTTCCGCAATCTCAATGTATCCAAAACGTGCAGCGAAATGAGGTGGCTCGTTTGCACACATAGAAAAACAAAAAACTATTTTCAATATTGAAATCTCAATGAATGAACTAGAAAGACTAATAAGTTTACCTATATCATTGCGAATTACAGTCGCGTGCAAAGCCGTTCTAGAACAGGGGCCATGGTCAGCTGGTGAAATGCAAGTGTGTAAAATCTCCTGCAGAACCTCTGCATATCCCCTCTCTGCCGCCAGGTACAGAGGAGTCTTGCCAGCATTATTTGCATCATAAGGTAATTCATGATCTTCTACAGTCAATACCTTTACCACATCAATGTGATTATATCGGACGGCCTCATGCAAGGCTGTGTCTTTGGCTTCATTGATCATCTGCAGCATCTTCCTTGTGTTTTTGATCCCAAGTTCTGATAGCACCCCTAAGTTGTACAGATTTATATCCATTTAAGATTGTTATTATCCATTGTATCTGACTTCATGTAGCCAATTTTTTATTTTATTTTATTTTATTTTATTTCCTTACGTAAATAGATGAAAAATTAATGTTAATTTTAAATACTTACCGAGTCAACCGAAAAAATAGTTGTGCAATAAACCGTCTGAAAGTAGATGATGTTGACAATGTATAATATTTTTTTTACTATATCAGTGTGAGGTTGAATATATACAGTTGCATTAGAGATAATTTTTTAATAGACTGTTTATTTATCCTATGTAGCATATATATATATATATATATACATTTTTTCATAAGCTACTCTTGCATTGTAAATGTTCTTACTTGTTGTATTAATTCTTTCATATATATATAAGATTTATGCTCCATTTTTAGAAAAAAAAAAAAAATCTTTCATATATAAAAAAGATTAATGTTCCATTTTTAGAAACAAAATCTGCTTATTATATAATTGGAATAGATAAGGCTAAATACCGATTTTTGGCTGGTATTCCGCTAACCTCGGCTGCAGCAATTAAATCCTGACAAATATGAAACATAGTTAAGAGAGCCGTATTATCTATATCTATATAATATATAAAAGTTAGCTAGCGCCACGTATTGCTGTGAGGGAGCTTTAGATTTAAATGAGTTTTGCACTTCTCATCATAAACTCATAACATCTATATAATAATAAAAAAAATCTTGTTAATTAGTTATCTATATAGACAAACACTTTGTACAATCGAGGTGCACCGCCACAGCCCTGTAGTGTAACAAAGAAAAAAAAAAAAACACATGAGTCTCATGTATTTATTACGTGGGTTCCACGTGTTTTTTTTTATTTTTTTTTATTTTTTTACACTAAGCTGCAGCGGTGCCGCGATCTCGGTGGTACATAGCAATGCTCATCTATATAATATATATTATAATATTTGGTAAGTTATTAATTGTAATATATTTTTTTAATAATATAATTTTTTTTTTAAAAAAATTAAAAATCTATAGGTAATCAAGAGACAATCACTTAAATAATGGGATGGTAAATAATTTATTTTGACCAAACTCATTTTTAATTATTAAGTATTATGTTTTTTGAATTATTATATTATTCGGTAAGTTTAAAAGACAAGAATAATTTTTTTCCAACAAGTTATAAATTCTTATTAATTAGTTTTATTTATTTATTTTTTTTTTAAGCATTGTTAATTAGTTGTAATATATATTTTTTAAAAAGTATTTTCGTGTTAACGGAGTTTTATTTTTATATTTTAGTGTTTTCAGGTTTTTAATTTTTGTGGTTTTTGTTGTGTTTTTCAATATGAATATTTAGGGATTGTTTGTTTTTTTATCTAAAGACTAAATAGTCCTGAATTTTACTAAAGACTGAATAGTGACTGAAACTTGAATTTGAATGACTTGTTTGTTTTATTTTTTTTTTCTCACATCTGAATGTACTGTTAACATGTTTTTTTTTTTTTTAAAAAAAAATATTGTCTGAAAAGAAGTAATTTTACATCTATACCCATATTAAACAATTATACATATAATGTAGAATAAAAACAATTCAAAAATAATAATTATATATGAACACATGTGATCATGATCTTCTTCTTCGATTACAAACAAATTTTATTTTTACTAAGAAAAAAAAGAAAAGAAAATGTTTTTTTTTTTTTCTTTCAAAAAATAAAAGGGGCAGCAGGAAAACTCACACAAAACATTTTTTTTAAAAATAATTTATAAATGCATCACCCTAATATCATAATAAAGTATTGATATTAAACACCAATATGAGAAAAGTGATTAGAGTTCTTTTTTATTTTTAAAGCTATTTAAAATAAGCAATATATTAAAATAAAGATTTCTCTACAAAATATAATTATGATGAAATTGGAGATATATTATATATGGAGGATAGTAACGGAAGAAAAGATTTTGGATTGCATTTAATGCAATTCAATGATTTACAATTAAGTGAAAAGTTATGATTTTTTACTTTTTATTTCAAGTTGTTTTTTGGTATTTTTAAGTTGTTTGATCACTTAAAAAAAACAAACAAAACACCTTAATAATTATGATTCAGACTCATTAAGTTTTAAGTGGAAAAAACAAACGACCCATTAGTTTGTGTAATGCATCATCAACTTCAACAATATCTTTGGCTCTCTACTCAATTTCATATTATGCAATAATTTCAATTGTTGGCCTAAAATATTTTATTGATATTGAATTTCAAATCATTTTCTCTAGCCTAATAAACCAAAAGAATCCAACTTAAAAAAAAAAAAAAAAAAAAAAAAAGATCCACCTTTTCAATCACATTTTTAAATTTACCAATGATTTGGCCCATTATTTTTCCATTATATAATTTGAAGTTTCATATTTAATATTTTATTTAGTAATATAATATAAAAAATCCCTATTAATTATAATATATAATTTAATTTTTATAAAAGTGATATCAAAATCATTTCTCTATAAATTACATCATATTTATATTATGAATTGATTTAATTCTTATATGTTAAAATCGTTGAATTGCCAGCGTTCTATAATATGAGGAATCTTCAGGCAGGAAATAGCTACCGGGAGCTCCTCTACCTTGGTAGGCTTATCAAAACATATGTTTTATTATTTCTCAAATTTACTTTTTTAAAGTCTTTTTAAAATTATTTTCTTTTGAAGGATGCATATTTTGAAGCAAGCAGGTATAGTTGAATACGTGTTGACTTCCCATTTTTCAAGAATACTGCCACAGAGGTAGAATATTATTATGACAAATTTCTTCATGAATTATTTTGCACTTGAAGTCAATATTTACTGATCACTCACCGTAAGTGGGTTAAATGAGGAAGTAGACAATGCCCTTTCTCACTCTTTTTCACTTTAAATTTATTCATGAATCATAATAGAGATTCACTTATCTATATCTTAGCACATTTTTTAAAGAATTTTTTTTATTAGCACAACCTAAAATCAATTTTAAATATCAGAATTGATATCATCTGATTGTTTTAGGAAATACTTTTGTCCACGTGCAAAGCATGGGTATTGACTAGTAATATATAAAAGCTAACCCTCACAGCGCCACGTGTTGCAATGAGGGAGCTTTAGATTTAAATGAGTTTTGCACTTTTTATCATAAACTCATAACTTCTATCTAATAATTAATTGAGTTTTAACATTAAATTCTTTGGTTCATCTCCCTTATGTAATATGAACTGCCTTTTAATATATATTGTATTTTTTAACAAATAATATATATTGTTAATTAGTTATATACTTATATACGGTAATATGAAAAGTCCTAAAAAGAATTCATTACAATCTTCTGCTCCTCTCTAATATTTTCATATATATAGCTCACTACCCCAATTATTTGATTCATTTCAACATTCTTAAGGTCCTCCTTATTTCTATTTCTCACTCTAGCTATTCATTGCAAAATTTTAAAGGAAAAACGTTGTAATCCATGTTTTTTTTTTTCCTGTTTTTTTTTTCTTTATCAGATACTCTTTTCTTCCACCATTACAAAATTTGCATTTCTAATATTGCTATATTATATTGTGTAAATTAACTTATATCTTTGTGTGTTGATTTGCAGATTATGGTTTCCAACGAGGGGTTAGCCTTTTTGGAATCACTTATGGTCAAGTTCTATCAGAAAAGGTCCTTGATCTCTTGAGTGCCCATAAGTTCACAAAATCAAGAATTTATGATACGAATACAAATATTGTCATATTAACAACATTGGCCAATTTTAGCGTCGAGCTTATTGTAAATAAAGGCTTGGTTATTGATGCGGCGGATCAACTGTCATTAAATTATTTGGAGGGATGAGATTTGAAACAAACCAAGTAAGGCTAAACCCGGGCGACACAATCAGAATGATTTAAAATTTTGACAGCTGATGCGTTTCGGCGTAGTAGTTCTGGAACTACTACGTAGCTTTGCTGCGTAAGCACGTCCTTTTTTAGGCAAATTCCGTCGTTTAGGCCTTGAAGTTGCATTTTTTGCCGTTTTAGGAAAGTTTCTTTTTCGCAATAAATTGAGTTTCCCAATTCCAAATCGACTTCCGTCAATTCTGGAGTGTTTAGGATTCTCAGTAAAGTTAGTTTTTGCTTTAATTTCGTTTTTACCTTTTTTGGTGAATTTCCGTTTTTAAGTCGTTTTCTTGCTTTCCAAGGAATTCGATTAAGTTTAGGATTTATTTTGCTTTAAATAATGATGTAGGCCGAATTGGCCATTCGGTTTTTGATTTATAAAATTTTAGAGTTTTCTCTAATTATTCCAATTTCGGTATTCATCGTGAATTAACGAATTGAAGCCTAACTTTCCGGTATTTGTGCATAAATCAACGGAACCTTAGTAGGTTGTTTCTAATCGTTTTACGCATGTTTTTCTCGACAGAGCTTCCGCTACATCAGTTGGTATCAGAGCCTGGTTCGTTCGAGACGACATCATCATGCCGTCGAGAAGACGACCAGACCAGATTCCTGTAGACCTAGCCATCGAACGTGACCGTGTGATACAGTTGGAGCGACACGTGGAGCAATTAACGGCGCAACTTGTGGCGTCAAGAGCCAACCAAAAGCCGTTTCAGGCCTTACATCCTGAGACAAGTAGTGATGAAGTGGAAGGAGATCCTCAACCACGACATCGACAGAGAGCGCCTGTGACTGATGACAGGGCTGATGACAGGGTTGATGACAGAACTGAAGATGTCAGGCGATGGGAGTCAGGGATGCGGATAGAGGTTCCAAAATTCCGTGGAAGCATGCAGCCAGAAGAGTTTCTGGAATGGATCGGAATCGCTGACGAGATTCTGGAATTCAAAAGAGTTCCTGCGAATGAGAGGGTGGCATTGGTGGCCACGAGGTTTCAGGGTAGAGCCGTGGCTTGGTGGCAACAATTTAAACCCGCTAGGAATCGCGCTGGAAAACCCAAACTTTCTGACTGGGAGAAGATGAAACGAAAGTTGGGTGAAGAGTTTCTACCTCACAATTTTACGAGATTGATGTACCAGAGGTTACAGAATCTGCGTCAAGGCATGAGGTCTGTTGATGAATATACAACCGAGTTCTATGAGTTGTTGGTGCGAAACGATATTGATGAGACACATGATTAGTTGGTGTCGCGCTACTGTGGTGGGTTGCATACACAAATCCTTGATATGGTTAATCTTTTCGATCCCGTGACAGTAACTGAGGCGCATCAGAGGGCTTTACAATTGTGGAAGACATTGTCGCGAAAATCTAATAGTGGACAGACGCTGAATTTCTGAGGAGGAATGAGCAGTCGAAACAGAGCAAGTAGTTCCAGCGAAAATACTGGAAGTCGACCAGGTGTTAGTGCTAGTAGTGGTTCATATTCTGGTCCACGAAACCCGACAAATAATGTTCAAACTCCCAGGGCAACCACGGGCGGATTTCGGTGTTTTGGATGTGGAGAAACGGGTCACAGGCTGTCTGAGTGTTCAAGACCAGCAAAGAGGGTATTATTTATTGACCCGGCAGAATTTAATGAGGAAGATGCGGAAATAATTGAAGAACCACAATTAGGAGCGGAGGAAGTGAGTGAAGAACTGGTAGATGGTGACACCGGAACGATGTTGATGGTGCGACGTACCTGCTTGGCACCGAGAACTGGAGAAGGAGAGTGGCTGTGAAATAACATATTTCAGTCTACTTGTACCATCCTTGGTAAGGTGTGTCGATTTGTCATAGACGGGGGGAGTTGTGAGAATATTGTGTCAGTTGAAGCGGTACGAAAGTTAGGGGTGACGACAGAAAAACATCAAAAACCATATAGACTAGCTTGGCTGCAAAATGGGGGAGAGGTGACTGTATCACAGCGGGCGCTAATTTCGTTTTCGATGGGAACCAACTACAAGGATCAAATGTGGTGTGATATGGTGGACATGGATGCATGTCACTTACTGCTAAGGAGGCTGTGGCAATATGACAGAAAAGTGTATCATGATGGGTTTAAGAATACCTATTCTTTCGTTTTCCATGAATAAAAAATTATGCTACTACCGAGCAAACCATCTGAGAAGATTAAAGCGCATGGCGATAATACTAACCTGTTATCATATGCAAAATTCGAGTTGGAGATAAAGGAAGCAGAAACGGTGTATGTGTTAATGGGAAAAGAAACACAGGCTGATATGGAGGTTCCTAGTGCGGCAGCTCCTCTGATTTCAGAGTTTGCTGATGTTTTCGGAAGAATTACCTAAAGGACTACCACCTCTACGTGACATTCAACATCATATCGACCTAGAGCCAGGAGCTATGTTGCCAAACAAACCATATTACAGAATAAGTCCCACTGAGCACGAAGAGTTACGAAGGCAGGTTGAGGAGCTTCAGTTAAAGGGGCATATCCATGAGAGTCTAAGTCCATGTGCTGTTCCCACCTTGTTAATTCCCAAGAAAGATGGAACATGGAGGATGTGTGTCGATAGTCGCGCAATTAATAAGATCACAGTAAGGTATCGCTTTCCAGTTTTGAGACTAGATGATTTGTTAGATCAATTGAGTGGGGCACATGAGTTCACCAAATTGGACCTAAAGAGTGGGTATCATCAGATTCGTATTCGACCTGGGGATGAATGGAAGAAAGCATTCAAGACGCGAGATGGGTTATATGAATGGCTAGTCATGCCATTTGGGTTGTCAAACGCGCCTAGCACCTTCATGAGAGTGATGAACCAAGCCCTTCGACCATTTATCGGTAAGTTTGTTGTTGTTTACTTTGATGATATCTTAATTTACAGTGCAAACCCCGAGCTGCATCTTCAGCACATTCGGGAAGTGTTATGTGTGTTGCGTAGAGAAAAATTTGTTGCTGCAGCCAAGAAGTGCGTTTTTATGACACCAAAGGTGTTATTTTTGGGATATGTTGTTTCTGGAGAGGGTCTACAGGTGGATGAGTCTAAAATAGAGGTAGTGAGGCAGTGGCCGCGACTGAAAACAATTACTGAGGTACGGAGTTTCTATGGATTGGCATCATTCTACCACCGGTTCATCCCGCACTTTAGTAGCATTATGGCACCTGTCACTGAGTGTATGAAAGGAGTCAAGTTTCAGTGGACGACCGAAGCTGAAGAAGGTTTTCAGCAAATCAAAAAGAAATTGACAACAACCCCTATACTCGTTCTACCGGATTTCTCTCAACCGTTTGAGCTGCATAGCGATGCTTCCAAGATGGGCATCAGAGCTGTTTTGAGTCAAGGTAGGAAACCGGTGGTATATTTCAGTGAGAAACTGTCGAGGTCTCGAGTACGTTATAACACATATGACATAGAATTCTATGCGGTGGTCCAAGCGGTGAAACATTGGCGGCATTACTTATTCCACCGAGAATTCATTCTATACACCGATCATGATTAATTGAGACATCTCCACAGTCAAGAAAAAATTTCTTCCCGGCATGCTTCATGGTCAGCTTACCTTCAACAATTTATATTCGTCCTGAAGCACAAAGCAAGTGTTACGAACCGGGTGGCTGATGCCCTGAGTCGAAGAGTCAATCTGTTATCAACAATGGTTGTCCAGGTTCTAGGTTTTAACTCTTTTCGTGAATTATTTGATTCAGATCCACACTTTTCAGAGATAATGGCTGCTGTTCGAGAGGAAAAAAATTCAGAATTTGTATTGGTAGATGGGTTCTTGTTTCTGGAAAATCAACTTTGTATTCCCGAGTGTAGTTTGCGACTGTAAATTATTACGGAAATACATGGGGAGGGTCACGTGGGTCGAGATCGCACGATTCAATTAGTTAAGGCATTGTACTTTTGGCCAACAATTCGGAAGGAAGTAGAGAGATATGTGGAACGTTGTCAGATTTGTCAAGTGTCCAAAGGGAAAGCGACTAATACTGTTTTGTACAGGCCATTACCGATTCCTACTCAACCATGGACGGACTTGAGCATGAATTTTGTTTGGGACTGCCAAGAACCCAACGAGGATGTGATTCCATCTATGTAGTGGTTGACCGATTTTCCAAGATGGTTCATTTTATCCCGTGCAAAAAAACTACTGATGCTGTCAAGGTCGCCCAATTGATCTTCCGAGAGATTTATCGCCTTCATGGTTTACCTTCGTCAATTGTTTCTGACCGGGACACTCGATTCCTCAGTCACTTCTGGCGGAGCCTTTGGAAGATGGTCAATACAAGGTTGGATTTTCATGGCTAACAAACTAAGCCAATCAGGTAAAAAAAATTAAAACAGCTCCAAGTGACAGAGCTGCCTATTAACTATGTTTCCATATTAGTCAGGATTTAATTACTATTGGCAACCAAATAATTAGTATCTAGCTTTATCTAATCCAATTAAAAGACAGCTGCAAATTTTTCTTCTTCTGACATTGGGAATATAAATCTTATATATGAAAGGATTAATTTATTTTTCTTTCAAATATAAGGATTAACTATGCTCCATATTTGTCAGGATTTAATTACTGCAGCCGATTAGTGGAATACCAGCAAAAAATCCGTATTTAGCCTTATCTAATCCAATTATATAATAAGCAGATTTTGTTTCTAAAAATGGAACATAAATGTAATAATAGCTAGAATTGGTGACGGTCGGCGAACCCCACCTCCCTTGCGGAACGATACCCTCACTTACCGCTGTGTTAGTCTCTGTGACTCGCGCGCTAACAAGATCGGACTTAAATGTTTATCTTTTAATCAACATCGCAAAGACGCGTCGTCAGCCGTGAAGCAAAACCTTCCTTGTTTTGAGATCCTTTATCACACATTTGTCATTATAAAATTCAACAATTGCATTATTATCAAGAGTGAATTTAGAGATGCTCAACAAATTCCTCGTGATCTGAGGAACGTGTAATATGTTTTTAAGATGCAACTTCTGAACAGGTTGTGTGTGAGATTTAATGAATGTGTCTCCAATGTGAGAGATAGGTAGATAATTTCCATTGCCTACAACAAGCTTGTCATTACCTTTGTAGCTGGACCTTAGAGAGAGATTGTTGAGGTCAGAGGTGATGTGGTTGGTTGCTCTGCTGTCCACATACCAAGCTGGGTCCATTACTGATTCTGGTGTTGCTATGTAAGCTAAATTCTGTAGGTAATTGGATTGAGGTTCCAGATGGCCGGTATTCGAGTTGCTTGAGGAAGAAGAAGGACCAAGTAACATCTGACCATTGTAGGACTGTTGTCGATTGAAGAAAGCATGGTGCTGCTGTTGTTGCTGTAGTGGAGGACTTTGAAAGTGTTGATCAAAACGATGAGAACACTTTGCAGCCCCATGACCAGGCTTATTACATATTTGACAGTGAATTCTGCCTCTTCCAGCACCTCTGTTATTCCTTCCTCTTCCTCTTTGCCTCTTTGGCCACCTCTGCCTCTTTGTGAATTGAAGTCACGTTGATTCTTCTGGCTGGTGTGTGTTGTTTGGGCTGAAATTTGACCAACTTCTACATGTGAAGGGGAGTCTAGATGCTTAAGTCTTTGCTCATGCATCATTAGAACAAACCGAGCATCTTCAAAGCTCATGAACCTTTGCTGAGTGATGATGACTGCAACAATGGCGTCAAAATCATGACCTACACCGTTAACTAGATGATGTGTGCAAAAGTGGCAACCGCCACTTTCCTTATTTCTTGCATACCACTTCTCATTGTTTCCTTTAATTTATGCATTTGTGGCCTTAGTGGACCATTATCATATTGTTTTATGGTTTAGTACGTGGATTGCATCAGATTAGCACCACTTTCCATTATTGTATTGTTCCCTTATGAGAAAATGGTGGAAAGTATCACTTTTTCCAACTGATTTGGTGACTCTATGACCGGTTTAATAACTTAAGTTTAAAAGGCACCTATTATGGTGAACTACCAAAATTGCCCTTAGATAATCATTTATGTTATTGTGTTTGTCTGGTTCTCTCTCCACACTTCCAACAAAAACGATAACGGGGTTACTCTCTCTCTCTCTATCTCTCTCTCAATACAAATAGAAGTTCAAGATCAAAACAACTGGACGTGCTTCATTACAACAAGGTAATATTTCGTGTAAATACTTCTTTTCATTTGTTCATATTTTCATTGTGACAATTGTGGATCTCCGAGACTTTGTCACCTTTTTCCGTGCCTTTTTAAAAATCACTAATCGAGCATTTTCATGTGTTGTCCGAGCCTTTTCATGTGTTGTCCGAGCCTTTTTATGTCTGCTCCGAGCCTTTTGAAGTTTTGTCCGAGACTTCTCCGAGCTTTTTCATGTCTTGTCCGAGCCTTTGCAAGTCTTCTCCGAGCCTTTTGAAGTTTTGTCCGAGACTTTTATAAAATAACTATTCGAGCATTTTCAAGTCTTCTCCGAGCTTTTTCATGTCTTCTCCGAGACTTTTCAAAAATCACTAATCGAGCCTTTTCAAGTCTTCTCCGAGCTTTTTCATGTCTTCTCCGAGACTTTTCAAAAATCACTAATCGAGCCTTTTCAAGTCTTATCCGAGCTTTTTCATGTCTTGTTCGAGCCTTTTGAAGTCTTCTCCGAGACTTTTAAAAAATAACTATTCGAGCATTTTCAAGTCTTCTCTGAGACTTTTCAAAATTCAGTAATCTAGCCTTTTCAAGTCTTCTCCGAGCCTTTTCAAGTCTTCTCCGAGCCTTTTCATGTCTTGTCCGAGCATTTTCAAGTCTTCTCCGAGACTTTTTAAAAATAACTATTCGAGCTTTTTCATGTCTTGTCCGAGCCTTTGCAAGTCTTCTCCGAGCCTTTTGAAGTTTTGTCCGAGACTTTTAAAAAATAACTATTGGAGCATTTTCAAGTCTTCTCCGAGCTTTTTCATGTCTTCTCCGAGACTTTTCAAGTCTTCTCCGAGACTTTTCAAGTCTTCTCCGAGACTTTTAAAAAATAACTATTCGAGCTTTTTCATGTGTTGTCCGAGCCTTTGCAAGTCTTCTCCGAGCCTTTTGAAGTTTTGTCCGAGACTTATAAAAAATAACTATTCGAGCATTTTCAAGTCTTCTCCGAGCTTTTTCATGTCTTCTCCGAGCTTTTTCTGTCTTCTCCGAGATTTTTCTTTTCCGAATTTTTCAAGTCTTCTCCGAGACTAACTATTCGAGCATTTTCAAGTCTTCTCCGAGTTTTTTCATGTCTTCTCCGAGTTTTTTCATGTCTTTTCAAAAATAACCAATCGAGACTTTTCATGTCTTCTCCGAGACTTTTCATGTCTTTTCCGAGCCTTTTCATATCATCTCCGAGACTTTTCAAAAATTAGTAATCGAGCCTTTTCAAGTCTTCTCCGAGACGTTTCAAGTCATCTCCGAGACTTTTCAAATAATCACTAATCGAGCCTTGTTAGGTCTTCTCCGAGACTTTTTATTGAATTACTAATCGAGTCTTTTAAAGACTTTTTCGAGACCAAAAATGTCTTTTTCGAAACTTTCATGTATTCTTCGAGACTTTGCTAGTGTTCTCCGAGCCTTTTAAATATCCTCACCCGAGCCTTTGTAAATGTAATTTATGAAAATATTTTGTACTCCTGAGTTTTAATTAATAGTTTTGATTAATTTGACAGCATCATGAATCGGGTTAGAATAGTAATATCTTACAACGGTCAATGGGAGCAACTACCCGACGGAAGTCAGAGGTTTGTTGGATCCGATAACAAGGGAATGTATGTGTCAAAGAATATGACTTACGAAGAATTGGTGGCGATCGTGCATACCATTGTGAAGTATGATGTAAACAAATTCAATGTTGATCTGGCATCAGTATCAATCGTTCCTGGCAGTACATGTCGTACATTTATAAGAAATAACGATGATGTTCAGTTTATGCTAGGGGAAGATCGGGTGATCCCTCAAGTATGTGTAAGTCTAACTCAGAGGACACCTGGAGATGTGATAGGGAATGATATTCCTCCTCCTGAAAATACCCAACAATTTGGATCCTTTAGCGGTAGCAACCAACTATATCCCCAAAGGAGTTTCGCCGAAAGTAGGGAAAACATGTGTGGTGTCCCACCGGTAGCGGTTGACCAAGTAGTTGAACCTCAATTTGGCGATGTGTTTGGTTGTCAAATTGAGCAGTACCATGAGGTGGATAATGAGGCAAATAATGAACATGTAGATGATCTAGAAAATGTGGATGAAGAGCGTACACAAATTCAAACACAAGGAAGACATGTACAAGGAGTTAGTTGCACTGTACCAAATATGCCTGGGACTTCCGAGGTCCGACATAATATAACTGTATCTGATTCTGATAATACGATAACTTGGGTTATTCCCGGAGCAGATTCATACTCGTTTGGTATTGGTAGAAGCAGCACCTTGGCAACGCAAGAACCTACATGCATGATTTATAAAGGTCAATTTTTCCCGAGTAAAAAGGATTTGAAGAGGCTAGTTGGCCTTTTTTCAATGCGGGAGAACTTTGAATGGAAGGTGAAAAGGTCTAATAAGACAACGTTACATCTAGTTTGCATCATTGACAACTGTACGTGGAAATTAAGAGCGGTGAGGAGAGATGAAGGGACTTACTTCCAAGTCAGAAGTTTTGTCAACCAACACAGTTGTCCTTTGGAGGAGGTTCACCGTCGCCACCGACAAGCTAGTGCAGTCATAATCGGAGAAGTCATTGCACCTAGACTTCAACAACATGATGGTCGTCTCATGCGTCCGAAGGACATAATCGCCGATATGAAAACAATGTATGGCATCCAAGTCATGTACAGTAAGGCACATGATGCCTTGCAATATGCATTGTCCTTGACCTATGGAACGCATGAAGAAAGTTTCAAATTGTTACCATCGTTTGCGTACGTTTTGGAACAGCAAAATCCTGGCACAATCACCGACTTACAATGCGCAGACGATGATACATTTTTGTACTTTTTCATGTCGTTAGGGTCCTCAATTAGAGGTTTTCGGAGGTGTATGCGTCCTGTGATTGCAGTTGATGGTACCCATTTGAAGGGAAGATTCGGGGGTACAATGTTTGTTGCAACTGCACAAGATGGAAACGAACAGGTGTATCCAATTGCTTTTGGGTACGGTGACTCAGAAAACAACCTTTCATGGGAGTGGTTTTTGGAATGCTTGAGGGGTGCCCTTGGTCATATAGATGATCTGGTTTTCATTTCCGATCGCCATGCAAGCATTGAAGCGGGGATTTCTAAAGTGTTCCCTTATGCAACCCATACGATATGTTGCTGGCATTTTGGTGAAAATATGAAGAAGCGATTCCACAGAAAGGATGTTGCCGATATAATGGATTCAGCAGCTAGGACGTACAGTGAATTCAATTATAACAGGCACATGGAGGAGTTACATAGGCTGCACAAGGGTGCATTCGAATATGCCATTGCTGCCGGTCCACACAAGTGGTCTCGCGTACACTGTCCCCAAAGAAGGTACAGGCTGATGACCACAAATGTTGCTGAGTGCATAAACTCATGCCTAAAATTCGCACGGCAACTGCCAATGATGACACTGGCGGAGTTCATTAGGAATATGCTACAAAAGTGGTTTCACGATCGTCATGCAGCTGCACGGTCCATGCGTCATCAACTGACCGACGCAGCACATCTTGTGATCCTAAAACGTGTCGAGAAGTGCAATTATATGACCGTAAATCCAGTTGACTGGAACATATTCTCCGTCAAATTGAAGGGAAACCAATGGACGGTTAACTTACACTCGAAGACTTGCACATGCAACAAATTCCAAATGGACCATTTCCCATGTTCTCATGCACTCGCAGCGGCAAGGTACATGAGATGTTACAGTTAACGATTTATATTATTTGGGTTCGTGAATCTCATTGTTTTCATTGTTGTAGGGAGCGAAACTTGGATTTCACATCTCTGTGTGCGGACTACTACAAGAGAGAGACACTTATTGATGCATACTCGGTTCCTATTATGCCTGTTGGCCATCCTTCTTCATGGGTAGTGCCATCCGACATCGCATCTCGGGTGGTTTTAAATCCAAAGTCGAAGAGACAATCAGGTCGCCCGATGGAGGGTCGACATGCCTCGTCTTCGGAGAGGACAACCACACAGTCGTGTAGAAGATGTGGACAATCAGGACATAATAGCAGGCGGTGCTCCAACCCACCGATGGTTAATGAAGGTCCCAGCATAAGTGTTCCCGATGAATACCGTCGCAAGTGCAGCATCTGTCATTCAATTGGACACAACAAACAAACGTGCCCTGAGAAAGACTCTACCGTGGAATGAGACCGTTGGTTATTATGCTTTTTTATGTTGAACTATTATGATATATTTATTGGTTGTTCGTTTAATGCCATACTGTATCTTTTGTTATAGTGTCTACAATTCATTGTATTGTTTATGGATTTCAATATATCAAATGTGTGTTCAAGTGTTAATTGCAAACAACTAAATTTTTTTAAAAAATAATTTCATTTTATTACTCAAATGTTATGTACATCAACTAAATCACTAACTGGATGTCCAATCCTTTGAGTTACAAAAAACCTCCACAGCCATCTTCTCTCGGATGGTGCCCATTTCGTTTTCTGACCAGTCGAACGTATCCCTGTTCGCTGCCAGGTACTCTATCAATCTCAAAGTATGGGCACCACAGTTACCACTGCAATTCACCACATAAACAACCGTTAGAATTGAATGTTATTAAAACCGATTAGGATAGAATAAGATCTTTAAACAGTCATACCCTCTATCCTGTTGGGGTACACGGTCTCTAGACACAATGTTGAGTGGAAAGGGCTTATTCTGCAATGTATACGTCATATCGCCCCTCCGTCTGCGACCGTGAAAGTCCAACGCATGCAGCATCGACGGTAAAAAATATCGTAAGCAAGCGAGCTGCATTTTCCTATGGCGAAATGGTACCTCCTGTCTGAACGGGTCCATCAGGTAAATACTCCCTGTTGTGAGGTCGACGCTGGCTAGTGCCCAATGCGTACGTCCAAGGTTGCAAGGAATCAAAACCTGTATGTGTTTCAACAAAGTGTTATCAATGGGAAATGTATTTAAAATTCAAATTCAAACAATGTAAATAAAACACTGACCACGTCAACTTCGTTCCATGGTTTGGTTCCTACCGGGACCAATCCACGTACCACCGCAAGTTCCTCAGCAGACCACTGATGCTTGAACATAGACCAACTGCGGCGGGGTTTGTCGGCCCCACTTCCCATCAATCTCTCCCAGTCATTCAATAACCATGACTGTACAAAGAAAATTTATAAAACGTTAGATAAAAGATGTACGAAACACATAAATAGATGTTCAAAAGCCGTACAAATTAAACACTTACATAGAACTGTGAATCCTGTATGTTGATCCTCGGACCGTAGACAGTGGAGTAATATCTCTGACGCTTCCGCAGAATATGCAAGTAGGCGTCCATATGCTGACAATTTCAACATTTTGTATTGTTATCATTCTACTATTTCAGAAACATCTTATACACAAAGTGTTCAGGTAAGGACCATACCGTATCCTCCAACTCTATGGTGTTGGTTTGAAATCGATGGAACCAGGGGACACCAACTGGCTCGAGTAGATCCACATCACGCCTGCATAATTTTTGAAGAAGTTATATAAGAAAGTCATTTTACTTAGCAGTTTCAAAATACAAAATAATTTTTGTAATATCTGCGATTATACTTACAATTCCCCAGTCGAGTTCCTCTTATAGGCTTGGTACGCCGCAAGGTGGTCAGGATCTATCAATGCGTGGGGCGCCCATACATGTGCTGGTTGTGGCCTAATCCTTGGCCTCTTCGGCCGACAGGGGTCAGTGTATGGGGTCCGCTGCTGCCAACCTGCCCTGCGAACCCGATCCTGACGTTGAAGGGGTGGGGTAATCCGGTCCACAGAAAGGATGTGATCCACTGGATGGCTGAGCTGTAAGGAGGAACTCTGTTCCCGTGTATTGCCTCTAGAGGTGCGATGTGTTGACGGACTATGTCCCCCTGTATCGCCTGTAGGGGTGCGCTGTACATTGGAACTATGTCGCCGTCGATCGCGCCGTCGATCGCCTACAGGTGTAAGCTCTTTGGGTGCACTGAGACTGGGGATCTCTGTCTCTGTGGAATAAATGAAGGGGTGCTCTGCACGAGGATCGACCGGAGGGGTGTGCTGTAAGGAGGTGCTCTGTACCAGTTCTTGAGAATGAACAGGTTGTTCTGGTAAAACCTGCTGAGGTTCTTCCTCTATCTCCATAGGTGTTGTATCAGTACCACTAGTACCACGAGTAACCTCCTCTCGTGGTGTCACACCAGGCCCTTGCTGATCACCCTGATGACTACCTGTCCTCCCTCTGGGACTGAAGTCTCGGTGTCCGTCTGGGTCATCGAAGGGTGGGTCATCGAAGGGTGGGTCATCGAACCGTGTACCTCGAGTACGGGCGTGCGACGTCGAACCCTGAAGCCCTCGAATCAAATCTAGCAACTCCTGATGCTGTTGATCTCGTTTCTCATTACTCTTTCGCACCTCCTCCTGTAACTCGCGTAACGCATCCATTAGTTCAGTATACCGACGGTCCTGAAAGGATTTCGAAATTGTCAGTACTAAAACCATTCACTCGATTGAAATTAAATAATACGGTAAAAAGAATTATACGTACCTCTGTTTGCCCTCCAATGCCTCCTCGTGAGTCATCTCCAGTTCGAGAGTCATCTCTAGTTCGAGGCTCTCTAGGCAACGTGAATCGAACCCGCCTAGTCCTCGCGAGACGAATATGACGACCGTCTGAGTCAGAACCCTCTGTATCACTGGGTTCGAAAGACGGACCCTCAGTGTCACTGGTTCCAGCAGTTGTATATCGTTCGGGGTCAGAGACGGGAACAGGTATATCACCGAGATCAGCATCATACAAACTGCCTCCCTGGGAAATGCCCTCGAAGTACCGTTCAGCCCTCTCAGTTGCCGTCGGCACCAATTTTACCCTCGCAAACATCTGAAATTGCAGTTAGACCATTGTAATTGTATACATACTAATAGTTGTGAACATAAAATATATATATATATATATATAGATATTTACACTTTCAAGGAAAATGCTATTCAACTTCTCCCCCCTCGGTCGCGTACTCAACTCCCATTTTAGAATTCGGGGGGAGAGCTCGATTTCCCTCCGCTTCCCACATCCGCTGTTGCCAAGCTCGGGGATAACCTCGAAAGCAAATATCTACAAAACAGCTAAGAACGATAAGAATCCAATACAATACATAAGTCATATGAAAAAAATAACAAATTCAAAATTCTCACCAACAGGGCGTGCGTTAGCCCATATATGTTATATGTCTCCGTGGTGTGTACATCAACGCCCTTTCGTCGCTGGCGTTGTTCAAACCGCCTACGTCGGCCATCCAACGCATGCTTGAAACCGTATATAGACCGCCTATACACGTGTGCACCCCACGGGAACGCATCAAAAGCGTCCAAGTCCTCGACTAGGCGAAACTGCCATACTGGAACTTTCTCTCTCTCGTCCAACCCCATCAGTATCCAGTTAAGCATATACAATAAGCAAAGCTTAACCGCATCGTACTGCTCAGAAAAAACACCAATCCGTAGAACGGCTTTCAGCTCTGCATACTCGACCTCATCTCGACCCTCAAAGTACCGCTGGTGTATGCCATTCTCTACCATATCATAGGTCGACGTGTCAGGAAGTTCTCCGAACTTCAATCCGGTGATTAGACAAAACTCAACCTTTGAGAACCGGACCGAATGCCTTCCTAACAAAAATCTCATCTCATCTTCAGGCCCATCGTGATGCAACTCGCGAATAAGCAACCGATGTACAATGCCAGCTGAAAACTTCATCCCACGATCCATCCGAAGGAGGTGTCCAAAACACGACTCAGTATACCGACTTCGTTCTTCGATCGCAAGATGTTCAGGTACCTTGTTAAGTGCGTTGTCGATATCTGTAAGGTCATCAAAATGGTCATGTCGAGTTATTTTCCCCGAATACCTTTCTTCCTCTGGAGTTTTAAGCGAATCAACTAATAAAGGCTCGGGCACTATATGGAAAGGCTCGGAAACTATATGAAAAGGCTCGGACACTATATGGAAAGGCTCGGAAACTATATGAAAAGGCTCGGACACTATATGGAAAGGCTCGGAAACTATATGAAAAGGCTCGGACACTATATGAAAAGGCTCGGACAATATATGAAAAGGCTCGGAAACTATATGAAAAGGCTCGGACACTATATGAAAAGGCTCGAACACTATATGAAAAGGCTCAGAAACTATATGAAAAGGCTCGGAAACTATATGAAAAGGCTCGGACACTATATGAAAAGGCTCGGACAATATATGAAAAGGCTCGGAAACTATATGAAAAGGCTCGGACAATATATTAAAAGGCTCGGAAACTATATGAAAAGGCTCGGAGATTCTAATTCTAGAAACCTATTCATATTCCTTAAAAGGCTCGGATTACTATTTAAAAGTCTCGGACAATGTTTTAAAAGGCTCGGATCCTATTTTAAAAGTCTCGGAGCCACTGTGAAAGGCTCGGAGATTCAGATAGCAGAAACCTAATCAAAATGCTCGGAAAAGGCTCGGATTACATGTGAAAAGCTCGGAAAAGGCTCGGATTACATGTGAAAAGCTCGGAAAAGGCTTGAAAACCCAGAACTTCATCGTGTTCAACAGAATTTTTTCATAAATTTAAACCCTAACCTAATCAAACAAACCTAATCAACAACAAATCAAATCAAACGAACATCCAACATCAAACGCAAATAAAAGTTTCAACAACAAAAACGCGTCAGAAAATCATATCACCTTCTCGTCGATTTCAAGACTGTATCGCCACCGCCGGCAGGTTTCCCGTCAGATTTAGTACCGGATTTCTTGGTCTCTCTTTCCACTGTTCTCTCTCTCTCAACTTTTTTCTCTTCAGACGCAAACTGACAAGAATGAGGGTATTTTTGTCTGGTCACCTAAATAGGTGCCTTTTAAACTTACATTACTAAACCAGTGACATTCTCACAAAAGTCCCTCCAAATAGTGACAAAAAATTTTTGAACCCGTTCCCTTATTTCCTGCATTGTTGTTTGTTTGATTTAGTAGTGTGAGTGGTGCGAGAATTGTGATGAGTGGAGTATGTCTCCATTAACTTCTATTTTGTTTATTTATTTAATGTTGTGTAATTTGGTTGTAGCAATTGGCCTATAAAAGGCTCACTTTGAATTCAATAACGGCAGGAAGAAAATATAAGACAAATTGTCTTATCCCCTTGTTATCTCCTCTATTTCTCTCCTAAATTCTTCTATTGTTAATTTCTAGGATCGGAAATATACAATATCCTAAGTTCTCTTTATGTAATTTTTTAGGATCGGAAAAATACATATCAAAATGATACGAAATTAACATGTCATGCTTGAAGACTAAAGGTTATGGGTTGCATGCGTGGGGTTGCACGTGATGCATGCCAAAGAGTAGTGATATTGGATTTAGTTTGCTGTTGGGCTGTTTTATTTTGTTATTGATTTAGTCAATTAATTTGTTAGTTGTTGGCGTCAAGGGATGACTTAGTAGAGACGTGGAGTAGCTGCATATTGCATTTCTGTTCGTGTTGTAGTGCTGGCACCCATGCATATTGAAGAGGTTCCTTGGTCGTGAAGATTTGGTCTATTTTAAGTTGTTTCAAGTTGTTTCCGTTAAGTAAGTTTAATGATGTTAGTGGGTAGTTGATTCTCCTACTTTCTTGGTTAGTGCTTTGAGTTGTCAGTTATGTAAGTCTATTGGCAGAAGCTTATTATAAATAGCTCTGCCACGTTCCATTAAAAGGGATCAATGAATATTAAAACAAAATATCTCCTATCTTCTATCTGTTTCTATCTTCTATTTCTCTTCTCTGACTTCAATTCTCCATTTCTTATTCTTTCCCAAATTAAACCTTGTCAAACTAGACACATAACAAGATCACGATCTTTAACCTCTTCTCCCGCAGCCATTAGTGCATCACCAACTAGCTTGATTTTGAGAGCAAAATCACTAATAGAATACGCGCCTTTCTTCATAGATTGAAGTTGATTCCTAAGCTGAATTGTTTTGGCCATGGATTGTTGTGTAAAGATCCTGATGCGGCGGATCAACTGGCATTAGATTATTTAGAGGGGTGGGATTTGAAACAAACCAAGTAAGGCTAAACCTGGGCGGCGGAATCAGAATGATTTGAAATTTTGACAGCTGATGCGTTTCGGCGTTTCCGGAACTACTACGTAGCTTTGCTACGTAAGCATGTCCTTTTTTAGGCAAATTCCGTCGTTTAGGCCTTGAAGTTGCAATTTTTGCCGTTTTAGGAAAGTTTCTTTTTCGCAATAATTTGAGTTTCCCAATTCCGAATCGACTTCCGTCAATTCTGGAGTGTTTAGGATTCTCAGTAGAATTAGTTTTTGCTTTAATTTCGTTTTTTGCCTTTTTTGGTAAATTTCCGTTTTTAAGTCGTTTTTCTTGCTTTCCAAGGAATTCGATTAGGTTTAGGATTTATTTTGCTTTAAATAATGATGTAGGCCGAATTGGCCATTCAGCTTTTGATTATAAAATTTTAGAGTTTTCTCTAATTATTCCAATTTCGGTATTCATCGTGAATCAACGAATTGAAGCCTAACTTTCCGGTATTTGTGCGCAAATCAACGGAACTTTAGTAGGTTGTTTCTAATCGTTTTACGCAGGTTTTTCTCGACAGAGCTTCCGCTACATCAGATCCTCTCCAGTCGAGTCCAGGCATCAAAAGAGGTTTTACAACTGATGATTTGGCCCAAGACACTTTCACTTATACTAGCATAATTCCAGCCTAAAAGAAGCTTATCAACTCTCTTCCAGATTGTAAATTCCTTGCTCATACGTTTTTCAACATACTTTTCACCAGTTTCACTTGTTAATTCAACATTCGCATACATGTTTGAAGGCTGATTTATGCCACAGATATAGTCCTCAATGTTGGAAATTAAACTTGCCTCCAGCCAGCCACCTTCAGCAGAACCGAATTCTAGAAGCCAACATTGTTGACTTCTTCCACCGTCCAAAGCTCATCAACAACCATCTTCCAGCTTCCACCTCCCAACTGCCATCTCCCAACCAAGTTTGAATTTGCTGTGTTTTGCATTTAAGTGTAGCTTATATTAGTTCCCTATATAAAAGGGACTTAGATTATGTTGTAATGCAGTGGAGTGGTGTAAGAAAATCTTAGAGAGAAATAAAGTTTAAGCTTCTCCGTTGTTGAGTATCGAATCTCTCTCAGAGGTGCACCACCAGTGACCTCAAACATTCCCATTCCACCAACACTCAAGACCTAGGGCTTGTATAATAGGCAAAATCTGCTCTTTCCCGTACGTAAAGATAGTTAGACAGACTTACCTAGTTTTATTGGAAGATTGAAGTTTAAGCTTTTGGTTAGTGACGTGACCTCCATGGTTGAGGCCGAGAATTGAGAACTGCGAATCTGATCTTTGTCTCGTTCTTGTGTAGAAAACGCACCTCTTTGTGAGCGTTGATTTTGATCGAAGAAATGTTTTTGATTGATTTTCCATGACGTTTGTCTACAGCTTTGATACCATGTAAACACTCAAGGTGTTTGATTAGAAACAAAGTATTCGAAGAAATGAAAAAGTAATTCTTCAAGTGACTCCATTATTGGAGATTTTCAAGCTCGAGAAGCTTCTCAAATATATTGATCAACAATGGTTAACTGACTATTACAAGAGAGCTGATATTTAAATATCAGAGAATATTCAACACACTACACACTAAATGCATGATCATTCTTTTTAAGAGATTGTTAACCAATCAAAATCATGCTTACTACCACGTCAGCTCAGGTAGTTAGTAACAGAGATTAACTGATTAGTTGACGTCTTACTGAACTTGAGACTAAGCTAATCAGGAAGCTTTAACCACCGTTATCTGTCCTCTGTCAGTTGGTGACAATGCAGAGCAGCTGCATTGTGATTGTGAAGCTCTGCTTCATGCTTATCAGTAGATACTTCAAGTAATTCAAGATTCTGAAGCTGCCAACTCAGAAAACATGTTTCAAAGGTACAAACACTATCAGAAAGAAATCAAATAAGAAACAGTAGAAGCATGAACCACCTGTTAAACACGAACACTACTAATTGTATTAACACAATTCTAATAACCCATTATACTTCTCACATAAACAGTTACCAATACTTCTACTTAAACATCAACACCACTTAAACAAGCAAGAATTGGGATTTAAAACCCCAGACTTATGCATCAGTTCTTGTACTCATATATTTATTTTTATCAAATTATTTATAACTGAGCCAACCTCGAGGACAGGGTGTTTCTGTTAGTAGTTACTAACTAACCTCGAGTAAATTAACGACAGGGTTTTTCTGTTACTAACTAACTGAATGAATCCAAACACGACAAAAGGCACGACACAAGCGCTAATGGCAAGATTTTTGTTATTGTGTAACACCGCATATGTGCCTGAAAGGAATGCCCCGACCATGGCCGACATTGCAAAAGCGATGAGTATATGGCGGAACCTCCATTGTTCGGAAAGGATTCTCGTGTTCAGTACATGACCAAAACACGAAGCATATAGATTGTGGATGACGGCTTGACAGGAAAAGTACATGGACATGGTATTCAGTATAACAAATGCCCTGAAAGCTGTGTTTCTTGTTAGAATTGCAGCACCTTGGTCTGGTCCTTTATCTGCCACGAAACCTCCGGGCACAGTGAAACCTGGTGCAAAGGTAACAGTTGCTATGAGTATGGCTGCTACCAGCTCATTCTCTCTTGCTTTGTCCATAATATTAGGTATGCTCATTTTACCTTCATCCTCTACTTTTCCGTCTTTTATGCTTTTGCTTCTGACTGTGTTACCTTTGTCCATTCCTTCACCAATACTGTCATTGTCAGAGACTTTCAAGCGCCGACCCGGACTACAATTACGATTTTTTACCAACCGTACTAAACGATCTCGTATTATTTCAAGCCCCAGTGATGTAGTATTTTTGCCCCAAATGATGTCCTTAGCATTATGGTTTTGATGGTTGAAAACTTGCATATCCACTTTATGGTGTCTCATGTGGTAGTATCCTATAGAAGCAGCGTGAAGAAAAGGTGTGTTTCCTTTCTCATCTTTCTCATTTATAAGGTTTCCAAGCCAAGGATTTTCAAGAACAAATTTGACTGCCTTTTTGTTTCCGCTTTCCAAAGCAAAGTGAAGAGCATTCCGTCCTCTCTTATCGACCAGTTCACAACAGCTCGGACACTTAGATATAAGCTCTTTCATTATGTTTACTTTTCCAACTCCAGCCGCAACATGAAGAGCCGTCTTTCCTTCGTTATCAGCTTTATAGGCCACAGATGTATCTTTAATATTAAGTAACATCTTAAAAATCTCAATGTATCCTAAATGTGCAGCGAAATGAAGTGGTGTCCACCCTTTCTGGTCCTGTAACTCATGTTTGCTGTTGTGACTCCTTTCTCCTGCTTCTAACAATGTTCTCACCATATCTGAAACAAAATCAATAACCGAATGTTTTCAGAATCACCTTCAAAGTCTGTTATACATAATACAAAACAAGATATAAAATGCTTACCATGCTGAATCACTAGTTTCGGCGATTAAAAGTCAAATACAAATCCAACAAGTGAAATAGAAATTCCCCCAATAACCAAAACTTGAACAATTTGACACACAAAATAGAATTACATTTTAGATGTTTCCTATGTCTTAAGATCATATTAGCATGATAAATGACAAATCAATATATAAAAGATTAAATTCACCTTCATCATTGCGAATTACGGCCACATGCAAAGCTGTTCTATCATAGGGGCCATGGTCAGCTGGTGAAATAATGCAATTGCTTAAAATCTTCTTCAAAACCTCTGCATATCCCCTCTCGGCTGCCAGGTACAGTGGAGTCTCGCCGGCTCTATTAACATCATAAGGGAATGTAAGATCTGCTTCGGTCAATAGCTGAACCACATCGACATGATTATATCGGACGGCCTCGTGCAAGGCTGTGTCTTTGGCTTCATGACTTGTCATCTGCAGCATCCTCCGTGTGGGTGTGATCCCAAGTTCTTGGTCATCATGATAATTCCGGTAAGGTATCTTCTTGCATTCTTCAATAAGATACTTGGCTACATCAAAATGTCCATACCTGGCTGCCATATGTAGCAATGTTTCACCTTTTTTATTTTCCTTCCACAGTAGATCTGGACACATTCCAAGGATCTCGGTCACAAAATCTCCCCTTTCTAGTAGATTTGATTTGGATGGTGGTCGTGCTGTGATGTGGATATGGAGGATGGTGTTACCGTTTGGTGTCAATATTTGGTCAAGCGGCACCGGTCCGTGTTGTTGGAACTTGTCGATGTTGCCATCTGCTGCGGCAGAGTAGAGTGAATCTATCAATTTAAAACTATTAGAACCAGGGTTATTCTCCATTGCCATCTGCAGAAGCATATGCATATACATATGGCTTCTAATTATTATGCTAAAATTATATATCAGGAAAGACTAGTGTATACGTATGGATACGCGTAAATTATGACATCGTGTTACTTATGACATTGAATCATAGATTAGCTCAATGGACTGTGACAAAAAGATTCGATTCTCATAATGGATACACCGTACTACCGTACACGTGCATAAATATTGCACAGCCATGAATTTATGTAGCCTGTTCTTAGAGGGTAGGGTCCAAAACATTAACACAAAATATATAAAAGTCTACAAGTTCCTATTGAAAAAATTAAAACAACAAAAATGAAATTGTCAATAATAAAAGACAAATAACGTCAATATGAATCGTATTAAATAATAGGGTTCCCACACCCAAATTCTCAGTAAACCCATCATAAAAATTCAAAACTCCACAATTTTCTTTGTACACCTCTCGTAATTCCAACAATAACTCTATTTTCTTTTATATTGACTAATTATTATTATTATTATTATTTTACATACCACTTACGGATACGTTGACTCAGATCTGAAATATTATTTAGACGGGATGAGCGCCTATCACCACTATACTACATTGGATAGTGGCACATAATTATAAACTTATACACACCATTCTTAATATTGATATGTTTTTTTTTTTTTTTTTTGAAGTACAGTATTACTAATATGTAAGTATGGTCATATGTTAAAACAATTTCTAAATTAAAAATGTGTCAAAATAGATTTATATGTTAATCTTAATATAAATTTTTGAAAACAATTTTTTATTAAACGATCTGTTAAATAAAAATAGCATTTCAATTAGAATTATACATAGGAGTACAATACTAAAATGATGTACCAACTATATAATTTTACTATTTTTTATGTTAAATTTAGCATTAACATTGACATATGCATTAGAGATAGTCTTATAGGCCACAGATTTATCTTTATTATGTAACTTTTTCAAAATCTCAATGTATCAAAATGTGCACCGAAATAAAGTAGCGTCTATCTCTCGTTTGCTTTAGCGAATCCATTTTACTTCCAATAGCAATGTTACTATTTCTATATATATATATATAGATCAATAAAAGCATTTTTCAGAATCACCTTCAAAGTCTGTTATACATAATACAAAAGTGGATGTTCCAAGATAGCATTTCATTGGACCATTGATCTTTGTTTTAATTCTTTCTTCTTCTTCTTCTTTGAAATAGGGGGCTAAAAACCCAAAACAACAAAGAAACTAGGAACTAGGAACAAACCTAGCAAAAGAAAGACCCTATTTCATGTCATCTTCCAGGACACTAAAAATCTAGACTAATATTAAATATTTTTTTGGAAAGTAAAAATTACCAACCACCGGTTCCTATTGAGTAATAATGTAATATATAGAGGACAAGTAACTTCAATATGAATTGTCATATTAAATAATATTAACTTTTCGATCTGGGTTGGTGAGTTTTGAATGAGTTTTATTAATTACAGGGTTGTGCAATGTGCGCTAGTGCACTGCGCTAGGGTATTTTAAGAAGTTTGAGTCAATTTTGCAATATATTCCATGGAATGAATAATTGTGCAACTTAAAGGTATGAGTATATAATAATTTATATAATATTATAATATTATAATATATATATAATATTATATATATATATAAATATATATACATATTGGGAGCACTCTGGTCATTTGAATATCATGTCTCGTACTATCCTAACTATACCAAACACATAACAGTACAATTAACGATTCTCTCCCAGATATTCTAAATACAATATGGAACAACGGTCTCGTCTTGTCCTATCATGTCCCATCCCACTCTGTCATGTCTCATCTCTATCCCAAACACGCCTAATACAAGACAAGTAGCTTCGATATGAATTGTCATATTAAACAATATTAACTTTTAGATCTGGGTTGTTGAGTTTTGAATGAGTTTTATTAATTATAGGGTTGCGCACTACGCAGCTACGCTATTCGCTACGGTATTCTAAGAAGTTTGAGTCAATTTCATGGAATGAATAACTGTGTAACTTCAAAAATATTAGTATTTTTGCAAAATTTCAAAGAAGAAAAACAAAGTTGAGATAGATTTGTTTTAAATAAACTATAATTTTACATTTTATTTTAAAGAAATAAATAAATATTAAGAAACTTATATGCACAATCTTCTAATTAGTATAGAAATATATATAATTAATTTCCTATTTTAACCTTAAATTTTATTGGAATATTCATTTTTGTCCATTCTCACTTTTTTTTTTTTTTTTAAATGCAGGTACTGTCGGAACCTGGTGAGATTAATTTGACTCTACAAGCACGGTCCGGAATACTATTCTCGCTATTGATGAGAGGTTACATATGGACTACAATTCTCACAACTAGAGAGAGGGTTGCTCCCACAAATTGAAAGAAAACTCCCCACACATGCTTGCAAAATACGTATGGTGGGACTCAAACCCTGACCACAAGGTGTGAAAAGGAGATGCACAACCATCTCTACTAAAAGGTGGCGTGTTTATCCTTTCTCACTTAGTTAACTAAATTTGATCGATTTTTCCATGACTTGATAGATATTCCTATCAATTATGTTTGTTGACTTCCATATCTTCTGTTTTAATTATTTTATCTTTCCCTTTAAGTTTCCTCTCATCAATTTTAATAACTTGAATCTGTTTTCTCTCTCCATAGGTTTGAACTTCTTTGTCTTCAAAAAAAATAAAATAAATAAATTAAATAAAAAATAAAATAAAATCTTAGCTCTCTTAACAACTTTCTTCCCTCCCTCTGTTAGGTTTCTATCTTTTCTTGTCTTGCTCATTTATTTGTATTTCTCTCTCTATAATTTTTTCTCTAAAACTTCACCTTTCTCTTTTTTTTTTTTTCTCTTTAAAATATTGTTCTCCTCATCGAAACGATTCCAATGATATATTTTGAACAAAAATCCGATATCATTTGCCCCCTCAAAAGTCCTGTCAAAATGTTCAGTTTCACATTAAAATACATATTTACACGCTAAAAAATTATTATAATCTAAAATAAAATAAAAAAATCTCACTTCCTCTACTAGAATTGGATTCAATCTCCTCCACAGCGGCTCCAATTGAAGAGATCGGGTCATTATCCAGAATGTGGATCGATTATCTCTTATTGTTCATGGTCATGAACTGTTAAGAGCCACTGACGTTTAATTAATAACTATAAAAAGGTGATGCTTTAAATCACAGTTAAATTAGGTTCTGATCATGTCAATATCTTATAACAACTCAAAATTTTTGTGTATCACGATTCGTGTATTATTTAATAACTATAAAAAGGTGATGCTTTAAATCACAGTTAAATTAGGTTCTGGTCATGTCAATATCTTATAACAACTCAAAATTTTTGTGTATCACGATTCGTGTTAATTGTCATAATATTATTTTAATTAGTAAGAAATTAAAATTTGTTAAGATAATATTGGTCCAAGGGTTTACCGATCAAACCTACATCATTGATGTCATAGGTTTGAGTAGTGACCCCCTTTCCCAAACCTCAAATAATTTGGATCTCCAACGTGCATTAATCTTGGCTGACAGTAGAGATCCAATATGGAGATTGCATATCCAAACTCTTTTTATGGTGATTCAAGATTGCATATCCAATATGGAATTCTATTTATCCCTCTCTTATTTTTCAATTTTTTTTAATTTTTGTTTTGCACTTTTTTTTTTTTCAATTTTTTTTTTAATCCGATAGATGGTGAATTTTTTTTTAAAAAAATTTGATCTCTACCGTCCATTATAGAGATGGATGGTTGGAGATCCATTCTCTTTTTCAAGAAATTGTTTAATTTCTCCATTATCCTTTTTCTATTTTTTTTATATTTTATTTGATTTTTATGACATTTAAAAAATATATATATATATATACATCTGAAGCATGTAAGAGCATTCTCAAAAGACTCTTCTATTTTCACTCTTCAAATGTCTATTTGCTTACTTATGTTGTAATTTGATGAGTGAAAAAAAAAAAGAACCCTTCCAAAAGCCTCTTCAATTAGAAATAGATATATTATTTTAAAGAAAGCACTCAAATCTCCCCTCCCCACTAACAAATCTAATTACCCTCCACTTTTTCAAGTTAGAAATAATAACTTTTCATATTATTAATATGTTATTATTAAATATTTAATATTAGTCTCATTTTAAAGATAAAGATAAGATCTTTCTAGTGGTATAATTTTTATGATGATAAAATTTATAAATTAAAATTTATTATATATTAATTGAAATTAATTAAAAATATAAAGGATATAGACGATAAATATTAATGATAATGTGATATAAAAAATAATATAATAATAATTGAAGAGGGAGAAGTTGCTTTTCAATATTGAAAAGTGAGAAGTAAAATCTCGTTTGAAAAATGTCATTTGAAGAGTCTGTTGGTGTCAAATATGATGACGTGTCTCGTTTGATTTTTAGAAATATCTTATTTGTATAGTCTTTTAGAGATACTCTAATAGTTTGAAAAATCTGAAATCGGACTAGATCTCTATAAATGTGCGGGCTAGGTTCGGTTAGAATTCGAAAAATACAGCCCATACAGTAATTAGTGAATGTACAAAGAGCAGTGCTATTAATCTCAATGTCTACATGTAAAAATTCTCATATTTTTTTTAGATTTTTTTTACCCTGTCATTATTTGTGTGTTCATGAAAGAAATCTAAATTCTATAATTATAACCGATTGAATTATAAAGATTTGAGTATTATATATTTTTCACTTCGTTATGATTTGAGTGGTGCATAAATTATATTATTTTCAATCTTCGAAACATAATAGAAAGTCTACACTTTGATGTGAGAAAAAAATGAAAAGGAACATGATGATAATTCAAGTTATAATTACATGTCATCGAAAGAGAATCATGAATTTTGAGATAGCCCGATGGATAACTTATATTTTTAAGAGAAAATTACCCTAATGATCACCCATTAAATAAAAAATCCGGTTCAAATTAAATAGTCATTCTATAGTCGAATAGTATAACGATAATAACTATTTTGATAGAGCCTAACCAAATGGGCGGCAACTAAGGTAATTTTCTTTATGGAATGGTTATTGATGTCATACTGTTTACTTAGAATGACCATTTTTTAATTGAATTTCACATTTAATGATTATTTTGTTAACGTTCGACTAATTAAGTGACCACTTTTTTGTTAAATAAAGATAAAATTAAACCACTTTGTAAGGCCGAAGTCTAATTGGACCCGATAAAGTCCAGCCCAATTCAATAGTATCCTAATGTATTCAAAGGTATGATAATCTTAGTGGCAGTTGCTATTGTTGTAATGTAATGTGGTGTAATGGGTCCTCAAATTATAGAAATATGTTCAATAGTGAATGTTCATATAAAGCATAGATCAATTAATAAAAATAATATAGTTTAATTATCCCAAAAAATGGTTACTGTGTGTCTTCATATATTTCCATTAAATTTATGTGGTTATTAAATTAGAAATTGATCTTTTCTATAAAAAGAATAATTGAAATTGATTATCACATGCAAAATCTCATTATCTCAAGATAAAAATCAAACATTTAAAAAATATGTAAAAATCACATGTAATTAAATATTTATGTCATATAGCATAATATTATGGGGTTGGAAGCATGTTCTAAGAACACCTGATATATTATGTTAAAATAAATAAATAAAAATTATCGCAATTGATTTATAATTTAACAATAAATTGATTTTATTGAATCAATATAAAAGTGATTACGTTAAAAATTGACAAGTGAGAAGACTACAATTTATCATGAGAGAC
Organism: Acer negundo; assembly: GCA_035582765.1. Classification (NCBI taxonomy): domain Eukaryota; kingdom Viridiplantae; phylum Streptophyta; class Magnoliopsida; order Sapindales; family Sapindaceae; genus Acer; species Acer negundo. Next base: position 1,547,432 of record CM069233.1, read on the forward strand.
AAAAATTACAGTTCTGTCTCCTGCACTTATTCAACAATCTCTGTCAGGTAATCTCTCTTTCTCTGTTTTTCTTCAAGTTTTAATTGATGAATGAATACAATTTCAACTTATTGAATGTTAAAGTTCTGATTTTGGCTGAAATTAAGTATATTTGATCTCAGTTTGAGGTAAAAATATAAATCTTTTTTTTTTTTTTTGGTAAATTAGAAAAGTTGATAGCTTTGTTGTGTGTTTTGTAACTTTTGTTTCTGATTCACTTTAGTTTGTTATAGTACTGTGATGAGTTTGTGTTGGACGACATGATTGCATTGTAATTCAACAGAAAGATGTGTTTAGGCCAGCAAGATTGAATGAAATAACTGAGAAACATTAATACTAAAAGTACATTTTGTTGGAAATTTGGTGATAAACACGCATTTTGAGAGCTTTGTTTGAGTATGATCGATTTCATGTAAATGGAAGATCAAAGCATATTCATATTCTCCTCTGTGAGAACATCTAATTAGTGTACTCAAACTCCCAAAATGATTAATAGGTGAATGAGAAATTGACTCTCAAAGTAAGCTCATTGGTTAGAGAAAACACTTGGATGCAGTATATAAGTGATTGTGTGATATTTGTTTATCAACATGTGTAGCATAAGGCTCTCTCTCGTGCATGGGGGTGCAAATCACGGACCTCAAACCTTCTGTTGGACGACTCGTGTGCGGCCATTATAGCATAAGTAATTAGTCCTTGGCGGAGAATCCCTGAAAGACGTGCTTCTTGTTAAATTGTGGCACCCTGCTGGTCCGGTCTTTTCTTTTTTAAAAATGAGTAGCTGGCGATGGCATTACTTTTTAAAAAAAAATTAATCAGACTAATATTAACTATTTTATTGGAAAGTAAAAATTACCATCCACCGGTTCCTATTGAGTAATAGAAGACAAGTAGCTTCAATATGAATTGTCATATTAAATAATATTAACTTTTAGATCTGGATTGGTGAGTTTTGAATGAGTTTTATTAATTACAGGGTTTGCAATGTGCACTAGTGCACTACGCTAGGGTATTTTAAGAAGTTTGAGTCAATTTTGCAATATTTTTCATGGAATGAATAATTGTGCAAATTAAAAATATGAGTATTTTTGCAAAATTTCAAAGAAGAAACACAAAGTAGAGATAGATTTGTTTTAAATAAACTATAATTTTTTATTTTATTATAAAGAAATAAATAAATAATAAGAAACTTGCATATCTTCAAGTATTGAAATATATATAATTCTTCACAATCCAAATTCCTTGGCGCCTTCAATAAAGCTTTACTTGCTAAAGAAGGCCTGAGAATTCTTCACAATCCAAATTCGTTGATGGTAAGGATTCTTAAAGGGTGCTATTACCCGGAAACCTCTTTTCTTGATGCCAAAGGTTCAAAAACGGGTTCCTTTCTCTGGAAAAGCTTGTTATGGGGTAGGGAATTGGTTGAGCAAGGTTCTAGATGGAGAGTTGGTAATGGAAATTCTATCCGCATCTACAAAGACTGGTGGATTCCGCGGCTATCAACTTTTAAGATTTATTCACCTCCGGTTTTGGATGAATGGGCGACTGCATGTGTACAAGTTGAAAATGCACCATGGGTCGTGGAATGAGGCTCTTGTGTGGCAGTCTTTTTCTGAGGAGGAAGCTGGGATTATTTTAAGTGTCCCTCTTAGTGGTTTTGATTTGGAAGATAGTATTTTTTTTGGCATTTTGATAAGTCAGAATTATTCGATTAAGAGTGGTTGTTGGGTTGCAAAAACCCTTATCTCAAATCCTAGCTGTTCTGGTCTGAATCCTTCGGTCTCATGGTGGAAATTCTTCTAGAACCTTCACTTATCTTCAAAGATTAAAATCTTTATGTAGAAGGCTTGCAATGGCGGATCCCTACTTAAGTAAGCCTGATTGCTCGTGGCATGAAGCTAGAGTCTCTGAAGTGTGTCTGGTACACTTCATGTTTCATTGGAAATGGTAAATGTTTGGACTCTATTCTTTTCTATGATTTTGTTTTGTCGTGTAAATACAGAGTTGGCAAGATGGAGTTCAAACTTCTGTGTTGTCTGGTGGAGGATTTAGCATAGAAGAAACCAGTTGGTTCACTCTTCTGGTTTGATTCCTGAGGCTAGAGTTTATGAATGGGCTGTTGATTATCCTAGAGTTTTTTTAAATGCGAATTTGATTGGTTGCCATGGCTCGCCAAAGCAACAGTTGACCACTAATTGGAAGGCCCCGACCGATGATTTTTTCAAAATCAATACGGATGCGGCTTTGAGCAGTAGCAACAATGTTTCAGGTTTTGGTGTGGTGATTCGAGATTGTAATGGGCATGTAATGGCCTCCCTTTGTCAGAATGTTGGGACTTGTTATCAACCCCAATTTGCCGAGGCTATGGCCATTCTTAGAGGTCTGCGTTTGGCTCTAGAGACTGGTCTAGTTCCGGCCTCTTTGATTCATATGCTTTGGTGGTGGTGGATATGATTGGCTCGAAGTCGGTCCCTTGCTCTAAGATTTGTGTGATTATTCATGATATTTTGGTGATTCTGGAGAATTCTTTTTTTACTTTTATTAATTTTGTTCCTAGGTTAGCTAGTAAGATTGCTCATAGTCTTGTCAAGCTTGCTCTTGGTTATGTGGGTGAGTTTGTGTGGCTGGAAGACTGTCTATTATATGTGAAGAGTCTGGTTTTAGACGATTACCCAATTTCTTTGTAACTGTTTCTTTTCTTTTAATGAGCTCCATTTCCAAAAATATATATATATATATAATTAATTTCCTATTTTTACCTTAAATTTTATAAGAATATTCACTTTTGTCCATTCTCACTTAGTTAACTAAATTTGATCAAATTTTCCATCACTTGATAGAATTTCCTATAAATTATGTTTGATGATCGACCTCCATATCATCCGCTTTAATTATCTTCTTTTTCCCTTTAAGTTTTCTCTCATCAATTTTAATAACTTGAATCTGTTTTCTCTCTCTTTATAGGTTTGTACTTCTTTGTCTTCAACAAAAAAATCTTAGCTCTCTCAACAACTTTCTTCCCTCCCTCTGTTAGGTTTCTATCTTTTCTTGTCCCACTCATCCATTTGTATTTCTCATTCTATAATTTCCGCTCTCTAAAACCTCACCTTTCTCTATTTTTTTTTTCCTTTAAAATAATGTCCTCCTCGTCGAAACGATCCAATGGTATATTATGGACGAAAATCCGACATCGTTTGCCCCCTCAAAGGTCCTATCAAAATGTTTAGTTTAACGCTGAAATGCCATTACCTTTATTTTTAAATTTTAATAATCATAGGTAATTTATTATCTTTATTAGTTCAATTTTAATGTAAATGAGGTTTGAGTAAATAAATTCATACTTGCTCTTAAACTATAATTATATCAAAAGGAGTCGATGTATTTACTCCTAATATAAATTTTTTTTTTTTTTTTTTTTGAAAAGAGACTAATATTCAAGAGAGCCAAAAGGCCAAGAACACAAACAACGCAGCCTGAACAGCCCAAAGAAAAAACAAGCAAGGCAGAAAGGCAAAAGCAAAGCAACAAGAAAAAACAACAACACGCAACAGCAAAAAAAAGAACAGACCCCAACCAAAACGAGCATCATCCCAAACACCACACTAACGCATCCACCTTATGATTAACAATCCTCTTCGCTAAACTATCCGCCCCCCCTAATATAAATTATCACAATCAATTCACAAGTAGAGCTTTTAACTAGTAGATCTTTTAACAAAAAGTTATATGTTATTGATATTCAATTAAATAAGTATTTTTAAGTTATTAGATTGTTTGATGATATATCTTTAAAAAAAAAAGCTTTTAATTGTTATAAATTATAAAAAAGGATATAGAAAAATTAAAGGTACATGATGAAATATTTAATTCATGAGATAATGTATCTTTATTACAATAAATAAAAGCTCAAAAAGAGCTTTTAAGAAGAAATCCAAATTTTTTACTTCTCCAAATAGATATATAATAAATAGATAAATAAATAAACTCTTTTAGACCATCTCCAACCAGTCTTCAATTTGAAGACTAGAGATGGAATATTTCTGGAATATTCTATCTTCATAATTTTTCTATTCCAATCATTCTTCATTTTACAATTTCTAAATAATAAAATATTATTATTTTACTTTATAAATAATATTTCAAAATTTCTTTAATAAAATTGTTATCTCTATATTATCTTATTAGATAATAATTTACTCAATTTTATTACATCTAAAATTTTCTAATCTTTTTTATAATTTGTCACACCTAACTATTTTTACATGTAATGATTTTGACAAACAAATTTTAACATTTATAATTTTTATCTAACTTTCTTTCACAACTAATATTTTTACCTATAATTTTTATCTAACTTTTATCTTTCTTTCCATGGCAATTTTAATAGTTCCAGGCAATTTCAAGGTGGGTCGTCGGGTAACTTTAATAGTTTTGATCGGCTTTCAAATTACTATTAAGATAACTTATCGTAATAGTAGTGTTAGCTTTTAAGTTTCAATGTACTTTTTTTCCATTGTAATATTTTAATTTAAGATTGTTAATGTTATAATTTGGTTTTACTAAGTTATTTTGAGTTAATTATTATGATATATGTTAATTATATATAAAAATTGATGATTTGAAAACATTTGTTTTGAATTAAAATACATATTAGTTCATTAATAAAAATTTTAAAATTAAAAAATAATTAAAATATAGTCAATATTATACTCTAGAGGTGTGCATTTTCGGTTTGATTTTGGTTAAAGTTCAATATCAAACCAAACCAATATGTATCGGTTTGGTTATATTTCAACCCAAACCAAACTAATGTGATTTGTCAACCGATTCAAACCTAACCAAAAAAGTCGGATTGTTTTGGGTGGATTTATCGGTTTAGGTTTGAATCCAAAAATCATTTTTTATATTATTATAAAAAATTATTTAAATATAAAAATATAAAATATATTATATAGGTGTTATTTAATTATTTTAAAATTTGAAAATTAAAAATATTATATAATTAACAAATTAACAATAACAATAGCTTGTATCATGACATAAAAATAAAAAATAAAACATAATAAAAATCATATTCTAAAATGCATTGGAGGAGTAATTATATTTTATTTATTAAAAAAATACAATATATAAAAAAAGAAAAAAAAAAAAAAAAGAGGAGTGGTACAATATCAAATGGTTGATGACAATGAATGAGAAGAAAAACAAAACTTACTTATATGAGAAGTAAATAAGTATAAATAAAAGTTATAAAACTCCGGAAAATATGTATTTGACTTTTATTAAATATATATATATATATATATATGTGGATTGGTTTGAGTTGTATGAATTTTATTTTTAACAACTCAAAACGAACCAATCTTTGATCCGTTTGTTAAATGACAAACCGATTAATAATTTTTGTATATGTGAAATTGAACCAACCCATAAAGCTTGGGTTGGGTTAGACAGGTTGGTTGCGGTTTTTTGCACATCCCTATTATACTCGGTTGAAATATCTCAACAAAATATTTCTAATAGTATAATTTTTATACTAATTACATTTATAAATTGAAAATTATATATAATTAATTGAGTTTAATTAAAAAAGTGAAAAGAGAGATGGAAATAAATAATAATAATATTTTAATAGAATAGTGAAATGAAGATCTAATTTTAGATCTTCAATTTTTAAGAACCAAAACCAATCTTCATTTTAAAGATTGGTTGGAGCCAATATTGTCTTCATTTAAAAAAAAAATGAAGAATGGTCGGAGATGGTCTTAGAGATATGCTAAACAACAAAAAAAAAAAAAAAAAAAAAAAAAAATCTCAAAATAGCATTTAATGTAAAAAAAAAAATAAAAAAAATAAAAAAATAAAAAAATAAAAAAAAATAAAAAAACGCTTTCAAGCTTTTAGCCAAAAGAAAACCGTATCAAACACACACTTAAAATACAAATCGAACGGAAATTGATTGATTAACGAATAATGATAGGCTTTCCAAATTTTGATTTTTGAAAAATTGGGGCTCAAAGGTTGACTCGATAACAGGGTTAGCTAGTTCAAGCCGACGTGCCCGAGAAAGTCAGCTACTAACTTATGTTTTGTGTTCTGTTTCTTTTATGAAATAGGGATTTGGTTTGTAATCGAATTCGAACCAAGAGTACGTTTGAGAGAGCTTCTCAAGTAGATTTTTTTCCAATAGATCTTTTAGAGGTAGAGCTTTTAAATAAAAGTCATTGTCGTTTAATGATAGAATGACCAAAATACTTTAGCAAATATTAAATTGTAAGGTTATATTGGAGATTTTAGTGTTATTAAAAAAACTCCAGAAGATCTACTTGAAAAAGCTTTAAATTTGGTTTCTCTAGACAGACGTAAAACAATTTTTTTAATTATCTAAAAGTTCTACTAAGTGACAACCAAACGGTACAAAAAAAAAATAAAAAGAGTTTTTTTAATTTAAAAAGCTCTATTATCCGGTAGACAAGCTTTCTCAAATGGGCAACAAGCTCTATAGATTGGTTTTCTTAATCGGACCAAGTGTAATTATCTGATCCAGTCTCTGCGGTGATTGAAGTCAAGTTTGTTGAAGATGGCCAGCGAGAAGACTGCAATTTATCATGAGAGACAAAAATTACTGTTCTGTCTCTTACACTCTCTCAACAATCTCTTTCAAGTAATACCCGTCTCTCCTTCTCCGTTTTTTCTTCTAATTCTAGTTGATAAACGATTACAATTTCAAATTATTGAATGTTAAAGTTCGAATTTTGGCTGAAAATCTGAAATAAGTATATTTGAGCTCAGTTTGAGGTAAAAATATCAGCTTTTTTTTAGTGAATTAGAGAAGTTGATAGCTTTGTTGTGTGTTTTGTAAATTTTGTTCCTGATTCATGTTAGTTTGTTATTGTAATGGGTTTGTGTTGGATGACATGATTTCATTGTAATTCAGCAAAAAGATGCGTTTACGCGAGCTAGCTTGAATGAAATAGCTGAGAAACTTGTTCTGGATGATCCAGACAAGCAGACATGGACACCATTATCAGTAGTCTTCAAGCCTCACCATAATTCATTAACTGGAAATTACGATATCAATATTCTTATCGTGGCTCTTGAAGGGAGAGGGAAGGCTGTAGTGTGGCATGATCGTAGAAATGAGGCAGCATCAATTGATCTTGATGGGGGTGATAGTAGCTCTTTGATGGGGATTATGATCAATGTTAAAGTGACACGTATGCTGGGATTTGGAAGGGTAGGCATTGGATTACACTGCCAAAGATTCATAGGGTTTGGTATAGTTTGGATAGTGATTTTAAATCTCCTTGCTCTTTCGAGGGTAGCGAGGAAGTGAGGGAGTTCTTGGATCCCATTATTGGTCTTGGCGGGGAGGTGTTGCTTGTCAGTTAAAATCCGCATGTGGGGGATACGAGGAAAAGAGATTCTCCTGTACATAACAACTGTAAACAATGATGGAGACCGGTGAACCGACTGTCTAACCTGATTGGATTGGAGATCGTAGAATGAGAGCACCGTCCGGAAGCTCTTGTTGGACTATTGGTAGAAGAATTTGATTGTGCTCATCTTGGACTATGATGCTCAGTGCAGAAACTCTTAAAATTTGATGTTTCTTATGCTATAACGTTGCATAAATTGATTGCTCTGATGTGTAATGCATAGCATACAAAGATTGTTAATTTGCTCATCCTAGTATAACTGTGACAGTTTTTAGATTTATAATACGCTTCCATGATCATTGTTTCAAAGATGTATCTCTTAACGTTTCTGTTGTAAGCATAACTAAATGCAATTTCAATTTGTTTATAGTCCGAGTATAACACCGGCCAAAGATGAAACATGTTCAAATAGTCGATAATTGTGTACATACATACATATGCAACTTTTTTGATATGAAACTTTCCCCAGACAATGGCTTCTGAGCCCAAATCATCTTTGCATCAATTATACTAGCCACATGTTCTGGTCCTGACCTGGACTGAAATTGAGTGTCGGGATTTCAGTCTAGGTGTTTCCACATTGATTGGTTGTGTTTCCTTTAGTGTTCACATAGTACATGTGAATACTGCTGTTTGTATTTATTTGATCTTAGTAACTATGAATTCTCTTTCTTGTTGGATATGGCTTGAATTATCAATGGTTACCAAACACAATTTACCAATGCGGAGACTTCCTGGAGACGTGAGAGCGTTTGGGAGTATGAGGTTATGTTTGAGAGAGGCTTGAAATCGTAGAAGAACTGGAGAAACATTTTCGGCAAATTACCGCTGGACAGACAAGTGCCTGGGTAGCGGCACATAGAGCGGTCAAGTCCAGCAAGTTTTACCCTGCCCAAACGGCCGACAAGGCAAAGGCATAGGTGGCGGTATAGGCAGCAGTCAAACGGGATGAGGCATATGGATCACGGTTTTCTAAGTGATTAAGTTCAACACGGTTTAAGAAGCGGGTGGCCAATTGCAACTTTAATCGTAGTTAATCACAAGCATTCGTTGAATAACGAAATATTCATGGAAGAGGAAATATGTTGATTCCAGAAGTTCTAATAGGAAAAGAATTTCTCCTTAAAAGAAGATTTGTCATAAATAGGAAATACTATTTATGTGGAACAAATAATACTTGTATGTATAAGAGTAGGATTTCCTTTTAGCTTAAACTCCTTGTAATACATATAAATAGACCATAGTGGTGGAGCAAAAATAGCAAATACTAGAGAGATCTCAAAGTGAGCATTGGGTGTAATTGGGTTTGGTTTTTTCCCTGATTTGGGCTTCCACGTAAATTCTTGTGTTGTATGTGATTAGATTTAATTACTTCTCTTCATTTTATCTTTTCTTTGTTATTGTGTTTGTTTATGTTCTATCTGGCAACGCTTCCGCACATATAGTGACGTTTGTTCGTTAACATTTCTATCTTGTTTTATGGAGGAAAAAAAATATGAGCTTTTGGTAAGAAGATAAGAGTCCTACTTGGAATTATTATTTGAAAGTGGACCTCGTAAAAGTTGTAAGGTTTGGACCCTGTAACATAGTTTTCCATGCTTAGTCTGAAAGTGAGAATTGAAGTTTACTGTACATACAAGTTACGAAAATAAAAATATTAAGAAAAACAAATTCAATATAAAATTTAACCTAATGCAATAACATTATTTAATATGAAAATCAATTAAAAAATTACCTAGATTTAGTTGTGACAATGGTAAAAAGGCAAATTATGTTTGAAAATGGTGAGAACTACGCAAACAAGTTATGAAAAAGAAATTCAAATAAAAGAAGTTCAATATAAAGATTTAATCCAATACAATTAAATTATTTTATAAATAAAAAACAATTAAAAAAATTACCTAGATAGAGATGTAACAATATTGGTGAGAAGACAACTTGTGTTTAAAAATTGTGAGAATTGGTGTTCACTGCACATACAAATTATGAAAAAGAAATCAAGTAAAAAAATTAAATATAAAAATTTAACCCAATACAATAAAATTATTTAATACTAAAATCAATTAAAAAAATTACTTAGATAAATTATAACAATGGTGAGAAGACAATTTATGTTTGAAAAAGGTGAGAATTACATAAACAAGTATTAAAAAAGAAATTCAGATAAAAGAAGTTAAATATAAAAATTTAATTCAATACAATAAAATTATTTAATAAACAAAATTACATGGATAGGGCTATAACAATGGTGAGAAAGCAATTTTTGTTTGTAAATGTTGAGAGTTAGAATTAACTTAGACTTGATGGAACTGTAGAAAAAAATAAAAGAAGTTGTAGAGCCATAGAATAACAACACAAACCACAGACCTAATTTTTTTATAAAAAAAAAAACTGATATTAAATGGAGAAGGGCAATCTAGGAAATTAGTTGTTGGTTTGTATTATAAATAAAATGAAAAAGTAGACTATTTATAAAGGTTAAATCTTTAATGTAAAACATTTATTACTGTCCACATGTCAACACAGGAATAGAGTGTGTTGAGAGAGTGAGTTGAGAGTGTGGGTTTAGCACTCCTCATAAAATAAATATACCAAATATTTGATAAAATTTTAGGGTTTTGACTTTTGAAATTATTACATCAAAGATGGGCCAAAATGGTTTTTTTTTTTATAAAGACAACCCTGAGAAATTAACAGTCGTTATGGAAGAATTCGTCAAATTACCAAGTCTGAATTATAAGAATTCCAAAACACTCTCGTATTATATTAAATAAAAACTCAAATAATAAAATTAAAAAGATGGAGGATGCATAAAAATGCAGTAAAAGAAACACAGTAAAATCAATCTAAATTTTTTTGATATAAACCAGTCAACTTATCCTCTCACATTCACAGAAAACACCAAAGAACAAAACATCCATAACTGATGTAGCGGAAGCTCTGTCGAGAAAAACCTGCGTAAAACGATTAGAAACAACCTACTAAAGTTCCGTTGATTTGCGCACAAATACCGGAAAGTTAGGCTTCAATTCGTTGATTCACAATGAATACCGAAATAGGAATAATTACAGAAAACTCTAAAATTTTATAAATCAAAAACTGAATGGCCAATTCGGCCTACATCATTATTTAAAGCAAAATAAATCCTAAACCTAATCGAATTCCTTGGAAAGCAAGAAAACGACTTAAAAACGGAAATTTACCAAAAAAGGCAAAAACGAAATTAAAGCAAAAACTAATTCTACTGAGAATCCTAAACACTCCAGAATTGACAGAAGTCTATTCGGAATTGGGAAACTCAATTTATTGCGAAAAAGAAACTTTCCTAAAACGGCAAAAACTGCAACTTCAAGGCCTAAACGACGGAATATGCCTAAAAAAGGACATGCTTACGTAGCAAAGCTACGTAGTAGTTACGGAAACGCCGAAACGTATCAGCTGTCAAAATTTCAAGTCATTCTGATTCCGTCGCCCGGGTTTAGCCTTACTTGGTTTGTTTCAAATCCCACCCCTCGAAATAATCTAATGCCAGTTGATACGCCGCATCATTCTCCCCAGGTTGGAGAAAATTCGTCCTCGAATTTATCACGGTGTCATCATCAGAGGAGTCGCCATGGAAAGGAATCAAATGTTTGACATTGAAGACATTATGAGTTCTAATATGGCTAGGAAGTTTCAGGCGATACGCATTTGGATTAATTTTTTCCACAATTTCCAGCGGGCCTATCTTCTTAGCAGCAAGTTTGTTATACTCCCCCACAACAAACTTGTCCTTTGTGAGGACTGCCCACACAAAATCGCCCACATCAAACTCCAAATGACGCCTTTTTTTGTCCACGGCCAGTTTGTATTTCTCTACCGATTGCAACAAATTTTCTTGCACCTGCTTATGAACCTCTTGTAACCTTTGAATGAAATCTTCAACTTTGCCATGAACTCTAGTCTTGCTAGGTAGAGGAATCAGGTCTATAGGGCTTCGAGGAACCAGTGAGTACACGACCTAAAAAGGACTGAAGAAGGTACTCCTATTGACAGCATGGTTGTGGGCAAATTCGGCTTGGCTTAACTTCAGATCCCATGACCGAACATTTTCTCCTACCAGACATCTCAGCAAATCTCCGAGCGCTCAGTTCACCACCTCCGTCTGCCCATCCGTTTGCGGGTGATATGTACTACTTTTTAATTCTGTTTTTGACTTTTGTTGATTATATTTCGTTTTCCCTTAAAAAAAAAATTAAAAATAAAATATGGAAACATAGTTAATAGAGCCTGAATCTTATTTCCATAAAATCCAACAAGCTATATATTTATTTGTACTTTGAAGATCATATTTTAGCTTCAAACACTGAACAGCTCTCCTTTGCCTTGTGTTTTATTTTTTTACAACTTATCTGATAGAAAGAACAAATGGAGAAAAGGGTGTCAATGCTTTTGCTACTGTTGACATCGATTAATTCCCTTTCTGCATCTGGATTCCCTTCTCACCTCATCTTGTCTTCACCTAAATCAATAGTCTTGATTAATTCTATTAGTAAAGATATAAAAATTAATAGAAATAATCAAGATTTGTTATATTATACACGTGTCAATAGATTAGATTATGGATGTGAGGACAAGGTAAGGAAACAAAATCCGCTTATTATACAATTGGAATAGATCGATAAGGCTAAATACGGATATTTGGCTGGCATTCCGCTAATTTCGACTACAGCAATTAAATCCTGACGAATATGGAACATAGTTAAGAGAGCCATAAAATTATTTCCAAATAATGTTACTTTACCCAAATTTGATGTCCAAATGATGTAGCAACACTCTAAATCATTCATTTAAATCATGCAAATCTAATACAATTTAAATGAATGGATTATAGTGTTGTCACATTATTTGGGCACCGGATTTAGAAACCAAATTTGGTCAAAGTAGAATTATTGATTATTTCCATAAAATCCAATCAGCTATTTATTTGTTCTTAATTTGAAGATCACTATATAGCCTCAAACATTCAATCTTCTGACTGCACAGCTCTCCTCTGCCTTTTGTGTTTTTTTTTTTCTTTTCTACACTTATCTGAGAGAGAAAACAAATGGAGAAAAGGATGTCAAAGGTTTTGTTTTTGTTACTACTGGCTGTATCTGTTTTGAGTAATGTAGCAGATGGGAAAGCTAAAGATAGAGCAACTCTCTCAGGAATTGATTGGAAATTGAAGCTTCTCAATAAGCCTGCTGTTAAGAGTATTAAGGTATTTTTCCTGCCTTCATTTTCCTAGTTAAAATTGATGACTGCTCTAACATAATATTAAGGTTCTAATTTCTATATATAGAGTGAAGATGGCGATATTATTGACTGTGTTGACATCAACAAACAACCTGCATTTGATCATCCAGCACTAAGGAACCACAAAATTCAGGTGCGTTATTAGTACACACTCTTCTTTTTCTTGAACTGCTCATAATATAAATTTATATTTGAAACAATGATTAATTGCTTCATGTAATATGCAGATGAGGCCTAGTTTTGATCTACCAACAGAGAAACTAGACACAAGAAATGAGTCTTCTCAGCCTGTGATACAACAGACATGGCAAAAAAGTGGAAGTTGTCCGGAGGGAACAGTTCCAATTCGCAGAATCTGAAAGCAAGACTTATTGAGAGCAGCTACTCTTGAACAATTCGGGACAAAACCCCTGAATATCCCCTCTGCATCAAACAAAACAGATATCAAGAATATCATATCTCCACCCTCCATTAATAACACCAAACTCCAAGTTTATACTACAATTGATCGCTCGGTAACAGCCTTCAAGCAGCTGCATGCACATGACTAAAATTTAGTCTTGTTGCTGTTATCTAACTTTTCTTGATTTACTTGACTCTATTCTCTGAATCAGTCTGCAATCTTGGTCACAGAAGGACAATATTATTGTGGAGCCCAAGGATATATCAATCTTCGGAACCCAACCGTTGATTTGCCTGACGATTATACTACTGCTCAAATCTGGCTAAAGGCCGGCACCGGAGAAATTTATGAAAGCATTGAGGCAGGATGGATGGTTAGTACATAACAATTCACAATAAAGTCATTTTCTAATGTAGAAGTCTAGATTTTAACAAAAATCTAGATATAAAAAAAAGAGTGTAATTCAAATGCCTACACCTAAGAATTTCAATTCATAATGCTAAATAATGTTTTAGGATTTTAATATTTTTCTCTTTTCAGGTAAATCCCAAGTTATATGGTGATCGTGAATCGCGACTTTTTGTATATTGGACTGTAAGTTCATTTTTTTAAGGATAAAAATTTAGCAACTATCTATAAATATTTGTATAATTTGTTTCAAGTTTATCTTATATTTGTTGTCAGAAAGATTCATACAAAACAACAGGCTGCTTCGACACAACCTGTGCGGGATTTGTGCTAACGCAACACAAATTAGCTTTGGGCGTAGGCCTTCATCCGTTGTCCAGTTCAGAGGGACCCCAGCGTTTTCTCCCTATTGGCATATACCAGGTAACGAGTTTTTTTCTTTTCTTTTCTTTTCTTTTCTTTTTCGACTCTGTTTCTTTTGTATTTATATATTATGTTACAATCAATATTAATATAACTCTATATATGTGTCTTGTTTCAGGATGACACAGGAAATTGGTGGTTAAAAGTTGGACAAAATTATGAAGTCGTAGTTGGGTACTGGCCTAAAGAACTTTTCGCATACCTGTGGCGCAGTGCGTCGTTAGTTGAATGGGGAGGAGAAGTTTACAGCCAAAATGTGAGGAACCGTCCTCCACACACGAAGACTCAAATGGGAAGTGGATCATTTGCACAGACTCTAGAGGGTTCTGCTGCCTCGATCCAACAAGTTAGAATTATGGATAGTACTACTCGCAAATTGAAATACCCGGAATGGGTGGGCACTGGGTCTGATGAACAATATTGCTATAGTGCATTGAACCATGTTCATGGAAATAATGTTGAACCTGTATTTTACTTTGGAGGTCCTGGTCAAGGTCCTCAATGCATGTAAGCCAATTAAGGATTGCAAATTAACTTTAGTTGTATGTTTAATTCGGTTAACTTTGAGTAGTGTAGTTAAATCATTCTATCTTTGCTTGTCTAAATAGTGGTTAATCAATCAATTGTGGTATTCAATACATCTATCCTTGTGGAACGAATTCTATTTATCATTGTACTACTCCCACAGCTCCGTACTATTGCGGGTGCTCATTTAGGAGTGGTTAGCTTCCCAGCCACATTTGTACTCATGATGTGTTTAATATCAAGCATTTAATTCCTTTTCATGGCGACTCTTCTAATGATGATGTTGTAGGAAATTCGAGGACGGATTTTCTCTAACCTGGGGAGAATGATGCAGCAGCGGTTATGGCATTGGATTACATGGAGGGATGGGATCGGAAAAAGACCAAGAAAAAAGGCCAAATCATTCCTACTAGTCTGGGCGACGGAGTCGGAATGACGTGAAACTTTCACAGTTGATGTGTTTTGGTGAGATCTTTCAAATTCATGACCTTTGGTCTTGTGGCATCCCCTTTTTTAGCCGAATTTCATCGTTTAGGATCCGAAATTGCTGTTTTTTTTGCCGTTTTAGGAAAGTTTCGTTTTCGCAATAACTTTAGTTTTCCAAATCCTAATCGACTTCCATCAATTTTGGCTTACTTAGAATTTTTATCTTTATTTGTTTCCACTTTTAACTCAAATGTGCCATTTTTGGTCATTTTCATTATTTCGGGTTTTTAGATCAATTCCTTGCTCAACAAGGTTTTGGATTAGGGTTAGGGTTTGTTTACTTTAAATAGACCTGTAAGCCGCTTTTGTTTTTCAGTTTTTGATTTATAAAATTTAGAATTTCTCTAATTATCTCCCAATTTCGGTATTCTTTGTGAATCAACGAACTTGAAGCCTAATATTCCAATATTCGTGTGCGAATCAACGAAACTTTAGTTGGTTGTTTTCAATTTGTTTCTAATTTGTTTCTTGCAGGTTTTTCTCGACAGAGCTTCCACTACATCACCAAGCCATAAATTTCACAACCTCCACCACCTGATCGATCGAACTTTTGATACCTTTAAAAACCAAACCATTCCTAGCCTCCCAAATCGACCAAGTCACAGCAAAGAACAAAACAAACCAAGCCCGTAGGAACTTCGAATCCTGGCACAGACCATTCAAGCTGGTCACCCACTCTTTGATGTCTTTATTAAGACAGCAGCGCAAGTCCCACTCATCCATACTTAAGGTCCATATCCTCCACGTCCAAAAGCAATGCAAGAACAAATGATCAATAGATTCTTTGACACTGTTACACATCGGACAATTCGGGCTCGAGACAACACTCATACCGAACCTCTCAAGAACATCTCTAACCGACAATCTACCTCTAAGCAGCTGCCAAAAGAAGATTTCAACTTTGGGCGGGCAACAGCCTTTCCAAAGAGCATCAAAGCCAAAATAATCATCTGACATAGGAGATTCTAGGCACTTACAAAAAGAATTCACTGAGAAAATTCCATTTTGATTAAACGACCAACCGATTGTGTCTTGAATATTCTTGCGAATAAGCAGGCACTTTAAAGAAGACAAGAAACCTGACCATTGATGAAGCTCCCAGTCGAACATTTGTTTGCGCAAATTCACAACCCACCTCCATTCTGCCCCCATCCCAAACACCAAAGTCCTGAACACGCCCGTCATTTTGCCTTGCTAAAGCATAGAATCTCGGAAATGCCTCTCGCAAAGGAATGTTGTCCCATTTCAACCAGTCCAAAAACTGATTCTATCCCATTTGCCAAGGATGGTTGTGAGCCCATCGTTTAGGACTTTCGCCACCATGGAGTCCTGCACAAGTAAAGAGCTAATAGCCTTACCAAAATGAGAGGAATTTGATCGGCAGTTCCAATTCCACAGCAACATCGACAGATGCAAAACCGTACTTCACTCAAATCACCATCTTCCATAGGGAAGAAGTCTCAAGGCCAAACCTCCGGACCCATTTGGCCAACATCCCACGGTTCCTGTCACTAATGCGACCAATACCAAGGCCAGCATTACATTTACTTTTGCACAAGGTCACCTAGTCCACCAAATGCATCTTTTTCTTGACCGAACCATCGCCCCAAAAGAAATTTCTTTACAACTTCTCAATCTTATTAGCCACCCCAACAGGAATACAGAAGACCGAGAGATAATATATAGGAATAATTGAGAGCACCGGTCTAATCAACACTAGTCTACCACCTTTAGATAAAAATCTCATCTTCCAAGGAACCAATCTATTCTCAATTTTTTGCAATACCAGATTCCAAAAAGTCTTCGAACCAGGATTGGCTCCAAGAGGCAGACCAAGATAGGTAATGGGGAGGGTCGCACTTTTACATCTAAAGGCAGCAGCCCATTCCATGTCCACACCCCCCCCATTTGCCCACCTTGACTAAGCACGATTTATGGAAGTTGATTCTGAGCCCCGAAGCTAACTCAAAACACCTCAAAATCTTCTTTGTGGTCCGAAGGTAATCCAAATTAGGCTCAATGAAGAGGATTGTACAGATGGGAAACATGCACTTCATTTCGGCCAATCGTCGCACCTCTTAACATATTTAAATCTGCAGCCCTTTTGAACAAGCCATTCAAGTTCTCAATGACTATATTAAAAAGGAATGGAGATAGCGGATCGCCTTGGCGAAGGCCCCCTCAATGGAGAATTGATTCGTGGGACAACCATTCACCAACACCAAGAGCATCGGAGAGGAGATGCAACATCTTATCCAATTCCTTCATCGAATTCCAAAGCCCATACCCTCCAAAGTCGAGTCAAGGAACTCGTGGTCAACGCTGTCATACGCTTTCTCAAAATTGAGTTTCACCAAAAGTCCACCAACCAGATCTTTCTTCCAACTGTTAATTATGTCACTAGCAATGACAAAACTGTCGACTATCTGTTTATTCTTGATAAATGCCATCTGTGTCTCCCCCACTATCGAACTCATCACCTTTTTAAGACGATTCGCAAGGACCTTGGCAAGCACTTTGTACATCAATCCAACCAAACTACTCGGTCTGAAGTCCTTCAAGGTTTCTAGATTGCCAATTTTTGGAATCAATGCGATGAAAGTCCTCTTCAAACCCTTCTCAATCAGTCCGTCCCGATAGAATTCTCTCAAAAAGAGCTGAAAATCTTTCTTAATGACGTCCCAATTTGCCTTGATAAAATTGATATTTAACCAGTCCGGACCTGGGGCTTTGTTGCCATCACAATTGCTCAAAGCCTCCCACACTTCGTCATATGAAAACTCCTCTTCCAACCTCTCATTTTGAGCAGCCGAAATTTTTTGAAGTTGGAGACCCTGAAATCGTAGGCCTAGTCCACAGCTCTTTCTTAAAATGACTCTGGAAATAGGTGAAAACTCCAGTCCCATCCAAAGCAAGATCCCCAACATAATTACGCCTCATTCTAGAATTGGAAACCACATGGAAAAATCTTAAATTTTTATCCCTCTCAAGCAGCCATTTGATCCTAGACTCATATATATATATATATACAATTTTTCTATTGTCAGTTCGTCCTGATATAAAATATATCAGGATGAAGAATGTTGACCATTAGATTTACATACTTTGACTCAAAGTGTATGTACTTGTCAAAACTTTTCTATAATCCGTGGTCTACATTCTTCTCCTTGATATATTTTATATCAAGACGAACTGACAATAGAAATACTACATATATATATATATATATATATATATATATATATATATTCCTCAATTAAAAGTCACAAGACAACCCTTTAAAACATTCGATCACAAATTACTCATATAAATATATATTTTTTTACCTTAATCGATACAATTTCAAGCTGTTAGGCGTTACTTAAAATCCACTTCAATAATCACTGTAACTGTAACCTTCCCTTTTTGCGAATTTGTTGTTTCCCCGTTAATGAATTATGGTGAGGCTTGAAGACTAGCTACTGAAAATGGTGTCCATGTCTGCTTGTCTGGATCATCCAGAACAAGTTTCTCAGCTATTTCATTCAAGCTTAATCGCGTAAACGCATCTTTTTGTTGAATTACAATGCAATCATGTCATCCGACACAAACCCATTACAGTAATATAACAAACTAACATGAATCAGGAACAAAATTTACAAAACACACAACAAAGCTATCAACTTTCTAATTCACTAACTGATATTATTACCTCAAACTGAGCTCAAATACACTTATTGCATCCAAAATTCAAACTTTAACATTCAATAATTTGAAAGTAATCATTTATCAACTAGAATTAGAAGAAAAAACAGAGAAAGATAGATGGGTATTACCTGAAAGAGATTGTTGAGAGAGTGTAAGAGACAGAACTGTAATTTTTGTCTCTCATGATAAATTGCAGTCTTCGCGCTTGCCATCTTCAACGAACTTGACTTCAATCACCGCAGAGATTGGATCAAATAATTACACTTGGGTCCGATTAAAAAAAACCAATCTATAGAACTTGTTCAAATTCGATTACAAACCAAATCTGTATTTCCTTAAAGAAACAGAACACAAAACATGAGTTAGTGGCTGATGTCAGCTTGAATTAGCCGACTCTGTTATCGAGTCAACCTTTGAGCACCAATTTTTTTAAAGTGGAAATGGAAGAAAATGTCCAGTTTCAAGAGTTTGAAAGAGTATAAATGTCTCCACATTGTTTTTTAGGGTAATTACCCCAGTGACCATTAACTTATACTATCACTATCAAAATGGCCACCAGACGAGGAATTGGTTTCAAAATGGTCATTTTTGGCAAACAACGTTACACTAGACCATTTCATTGAATTCCATTCAATAAGTGGCATTTTGGTAAATAAATGAATGATATTAATTTATTTTATATATTTTTTGGAAATCAATTTTTTCTTTTGTTTTTTGAAACATATAATTATATTTAGTGTGTATATACATATAACATGTCTCAAATATATATATATATATATATATATATATTTATCGGCACTTTTATAATATTGAATACGAAAATACTGCAGCTTTGACGACTTACTTGTGAGTGTTGGTGTGTGGTACGTGGAATCAAGACGATTTCCATAGAGGATCGTGACGATGACAACAATGACGGGGAGTTTTTTTATATCATAAATTTTTGAAATATACTTTTGAAACAAATTTTATATTTTTGAGACATATCGTACTTGAAAACTATCTTAAAATTATATTAATATATATATGTATATATGGAGCTTTCAAGAACCACAAGAGACGAATCATAAGCACAAGTAACTCCTACAACTAAAAAGGCTGTGTCATTATTAAAACATAAG
The DNA here is from genome assembly GCA_035582765.1 of Acer negundo. Taxonomy (NCBI): domain Eukaryota; kingdom Viridiplantae; phylum Streptophyta; class Magnoliopsida; order Sapindales; family Sapindaceae; genus Acer; species Acer negundo. The sequence continues at coordinate 1,567,243 of CM069233.1, forward strand.
AACATTACAACAAGATCGAGTGGGAGAGAGACTTATTAACGCCCCGACTTATACCTACACAAATCAGATTATTACAAAAGATAAAGCATTGATGAACGCAAGCATAGCCACAGGCACGACACAAGCACTGATGGCAAGATTTTTGTCTTTATATAACACTGCACATGTGCCTGAAAGAAATGCCCCAATCATAGCCCTCATTGCACAGCAAATGAGATATTTGCCGAACCTCATTTTTACACTCGCAGTCTTTTGTGTGTCAAGAGGACATCGAGGTAGATGGGTCAAGACAGCTAGACTGGACAAAATCATGGATATGGAATTCAGTATAACAAATGCTTTGAAAGCTGCATTTTTTATTAGAATTGAGGCACCCTGGTCCGGACCTTTTTCTGAAATGAAACCTCCAGGTACTGTGAACCCTGCTGCGTAAGTAACAGTTGCTATGAGTGTGGCTGCCACTAATTCATTCCGTCTTGCTTTATTGACAGAATCATCTCTGCTGCTTCTGTCGTTTCTGTTTTCGTTTCCATCCTTGCTTTTGCTGCTCACTTCAGGGTTACTTTTGTTCTCCTTTCCTTCCCCATACTTGTCATTGGACATAAGTCGTCGACCTCTACTAATTTCTCCCCTTATGAAAAGCCATCTTATAGCTTCCTGCAACATAATATTTTAAATTATAAGAGGGAATAATAATAATATTATTAATAATAATAATAAACAGATTAATATATTCTTTATAAGGAGATTTCTTGATTGTTAGTGGAATCTATGCCTTACATGCCATTTCCAAAGAGTTCGGTTAGCCGAAGAGACATCTGCAGCGTTTTCGTTACGATCGTTGAAAACCAGCCTATCCACTTTAGGGTGATTTATAATGGAGAGCAAAGAAGCGGATAGAAGGAAAGGTGTGTTCCCGTTCTCATCTTTCTCATTTATAAGGTTTCTAAACGAGGGATTTTGCAAAACAAGTCTGGCTGCATTTCTATTTTTGCTTTTCGAGGCATAGTGAAGAACATTCCGTCCCTTCTTATCAACCAGTTCACAACAGCCTGGACAGATAGAAATAAGCTCTCGCATAATATTTACTCTTCCATGGCGAGCCGCAACATGTAGAACTATCCTCCCTTTATTATCAGCTTTATAGGCGGTAGATCTATCTTTGATTAGTAACAATTTCGCAATCTCAACGTATCCCGTTTCAACAGCAAAGTGAAGTGGCATCCATCCTATCTTGTCATATTTTTGAATACTTCCATTGTCCAGTAACAGTTTTGTCATTCCTAAAACAAAACATCTCTTTCAAAATCATCTTCAAGCTAATCATACTAGCAAGGTAATCCAGTAATCATAAGGAATTAAAAACTATTACAATATAAATAGTTTCGAGTACATTTAAATAGGAGATTAGTAAATGAATGATAGCTCGTTTGTATATATAGAAAACACTATTTTCAATAAAATTGACAGAAGCTACTATGAAAAGAATTTAAAAATAAAATGTTTTCAATTAGGTGTGAATTGTTTAATTTTGTTTTATATAACTGAGATGAAAATATTCACAAATAATAATTTTTTTTTTTGAACAGAAAACTTTTATTAAAGAAAGGGAACAAGAGCCCCAACAGAACAAAAAACAGAGCAGAAACAACGCCCAACAAACAAGCAAAAACAGAACCAAAACGGGAAACCAAACAGAGACAGGGCAAAACCAAAAACAAGAACAAACACCAACTGCCAAAAAAACAAAGAACAAAACAATATCAGCTACTCTCCCATTTAAATAAATCCCCCCTGTTATCCGAGCCCCTCTTGGCAAGGAAAATAATAATAATAATAATAAATCACACTTATCTCCTAGTTGTTTGTAGATGAATCCTAAATAACATGTCACACAATTAACCAAAAAGACTAATAAGTTTATGGAAAATGCTACATATACCAAAAAATCATCCCAAACCCATGTGGCACATCCCAAACCCAAGTGGCACACCCAATAGTACATTTTTAGGTATGCCACTTGGGTTTGGGATGTTTTTTTGGTATATGTAACATTACCCTAAGTTTATATTTACCTTTATCATTGCGAATTACAGTCGCATGCAAAGCCGTTCTAGAATTGGGGCCATGGTCAGCTGGTGAAATGCAAATGTCTAAAATCTTCTTCAGAATTTCTGCATACCCTCTCTCCGCTGCCAGGTACAGTGGAGTCTCACCAACTATATTGGAATCGTAAGGTAATTCACGATCTTCGTCTATCAATAACTGTACCAAATCAATGTGATTATATCGGACAGCCTCGTGCAAGGCTGTGTCTTTGGCTTCATTGATCATCTGCAGCATCTGCCTTGTGTTTTTGATCCCAAGTTCTTGGTCATTTTGGTAAGGTTTCTTCTTGCATTCTTGAAGAAGATACTTGGCTACATCAGCATGTCCATGCCTAGCCGCCATGTGTAGCAATGTTTCACCTTTCTTATTGGCCTTCCATAGTAGCTCCGGACACTTTCCAAGTATCTCTCTCACGAAATTCATATTTTGACTGATTCTTGATCTGGGTGGTTGTCGGGCTGTGATGTGGATATGGAGGATTGTGTTACCGTTTGGTGTCAAAATCTGGTCAAGGTGCTTTGAATGTTCTTCGAACTTGCTAATGTCGCCATCTGCTGCGGCAGAGTAGAGAGAATCCATCAATTCGAAATTCCTAATTTCTTGGTTATCAGAACTGGAGGAGGCTGTTGTCTCTCCTATGTTGTTGTACGATTTGGAACTAGCATCTGGCTTCTCTATTTTGCTAGAAACAGCATCACTGATGTTCGCTTCTGTTGCCTCCTTCATCTCCTCACACTCTTATTAATTATTGAACACGCTACAACTCCACCAATACAAATGAAACGATGATGAACGGTGAAGAGAAAGAAAGATAAATGTTTACAGGAATAAGTTCTTCAATTTATAGAGGAAATTGTCCAATTTATTGAGTGGATAAGACAAATGCAGCTGGGACACGTACCTATCATGTGTAGTAGTACTGATGATTCAGAAGTTATTATTGAAGATTTTTTTAAAGACTTTTTATTTTAAAAATAGTCTTGTAATTAATATCTATTATTATGTTTCTTTTTATAGTGGTGTTATTGGCACACCCTTTATTGATCTGTTTATGCCTCATTTGTTTAAATTTTGATTTAATTAAATAAAGTTAAATGTTTTTATTAATTTTTTTTATTTATTTTCAAAACTATCATTTTACTTATTTTCAAACTTAATAAGCTCCATCTCTATCTATCTCAGGGAGATGCCTAGGTACTTTTTAGGTAAGAGGTGAGTTGACACGCCCAACCAATATATTTTTGACACATCATTATATTTAGAAACCTAATAATTACTACTGCCATGCCAAAAACAAAAATCTGCCAAGTCAAGAATTCCAACCTCTCCTCCTCTTGTCATCTCCATCTCCCATCTCTTAATTTTAAAACTCACCAAGACACCAACTAAAATTTTCATATATTTGGTTATTAAAAGATATAAAATTTGAAGAAAATAAATAAAACTTAAATATAAAACTTTTATAAATCTCACTGTCATGAAAAACTTTTGCTCTAATATAATGATTTAAACTATAAAAAAAATTAACTAAAAAATCTGAATAGAGCGGTGGTCTCCCTAGATTTAACGATTTTAATTAAAAATGGAGTCAGACTTGCGACTTTGTCCGGATCAGAGGAAGTCCAGATCGAAAGAAGTTCAGCACATCCTCCGCGTATCTGAAGGAAAGCAACAATGGAGAGAGTTATCAAAATTTTAAATATTAATGAGATTATAAATAATAATCAAAATCTCATTTGTCTAATGCACCAAAGTGTTTGATTTATTGTTTAAATAAGATCCAGTACAAGTATTTTTAGGGTTTAAGAGTTATGAAAAAATAAAATATTTCAAGAAAAGGTTAAAAGAACATTGGGGTTTTTTTATTTTTTATTTTTATTTTTTTTATTTTAAGAAATGTGGGGCTTTATTATATTTACTTTATAGAAATTTTTTTTTCTTAAATTGTATGTCTCTTTTAGTAATTTTGATATAGGAAAAAAATAATACTAAATAATTTAAAAAGTGAAGCATAAATAGATCAGTATGGGGTGTGCCTATAGCACAACTCTTCTTTTTATTGTATATATAATTAGTTAATTAAATATTTTATGATTTGATTTTATCAAATCAAATCTTATTTCCTTATTAGATAGGTTTTTTATGTTTTAGGATTCTCGTATTTTTAATTTCCATTGTTATCTCAATTATCTATTTTACAGGGAAATTGATAATTTTATCGTTTTACTAGTTATTTTAGGTTTCTTTTAGGTTTTTATTTTCCTATTTAAAGACGATGTACCCTAACATGGATTTTAGTTTTTTGATGATTAATAAAAATTTGAGAGAGTATCTCTTTTTATCCATTTTCGGTACCTTTGTGAAGGTCAACAAATTTGAAGCCTATTATTCTTGTGTCTGTGCACGGATCAACAGATTAATAGTAGGGTTTGTTTCCGGTATTCGTGCGCGAATCAACAGATCCGAATTGTTTATCCCATTTCTTTTATCGATTGGTGTTTTGTGAATTCCCCGCTGCATCCATTTATAAAATGAATGGATCATATACCAACCATTTACAAAATAAAACCGTTTAAGTTTTAAAAATTATTTAGAAACGGTTGTTCAATCTAATAATGTCACACACACACACACACACACATATATATATATGGAAAATGCTATCGACCTTCCCTATTTACCTTTCTCACTCATTGTTTGACATGTGTACATTTTTTTCATTTAATAAAAAGCTCTCACTTTTTTGGTGTAAAGCTTGTTTACGTATTTATTCTTGATGAATGCTTCTATCATTTCATTAATAATGGGTAAATACGTAAACAAGTTTTGTAGCAAAAAGTGAGAGCTTTTTATTAAATGAAAAAGTATATACGTGTCAAGTAATGAGTGAGGAAAGTAAATAGGAAAGGTAGATGGGGAAGGTAGATAGCATTCCCCTATATATATATATATATAAATATATATATATATATATATATATATATATATATATATCTGGTTAGAAGTATGAGAAGAGTTTTTATGTTCGCCAGGAAGTATATCAAGTTCTCTAGCTTTTGTGTATGGAATTACATTAACTTATGCCCTTTTAAGAGAGACATTACTACTTACATCAACTCAAAATTGAGCTAGCGAAAAAATAAATATATGTTTCTTAGGAAATATCGGAATTCAAAATTTGAAAATTCAATGGAAATATCGTTCATATGATCCTTAAATCATCAGGATATTCAAGAATTTTTTTTAGGTGTACTTTTAAAATAGAGAATATATCGGAATAATATCGATATTTACTTTTAAAAGTTTGAGAATTAGTGCGTGATAAGAAACAGATGATGAATAATGGGCACACTGATATAAAATATCTGGTTACAAGCCCCCACATACGGTACAAACCAACATAGACAGACCATACAAGCATTCTTGATATTGGAAAATTATGTTCGTATTTTATTAGCCAGAATGAAAGCGGTGTCTACGACTTAAACACATGACTACAAAGTTTTTATTTTATTTTTTATTTTTTTTATTTTTGGAAATACACCGCAATCAATAGTAGAATGAATACATGATGCGTGCGACGACTTTTTATCAAAAAAAACGAGCGCTCTAGTAGTTAGCATTCTACTAATGTTTATTGTGTAACATTAGGAGTTGACTTGGAATTGGCGATGATGTCATTTGTTCCAATTTGGTGGGAGAATTTCGTGTGTTTTATTCATTGATTGGGAGTTGTAGAGAATGCAAGATGGTTTGTCTAGAGATGCATACATATACAACAACGTTTGGTTCAGTCTAACTTGACTTGTAAAAGGCCTAAAACGCTGCCAAAGACTTGGAAAAGAATTCACTCTAGAGATGCATACATATACAACAACGTTTGATTCAGTCTAACTTGACTTGTAAAAGGCCTAAAACGCTGCCAAAGACTTGTAAAAGAATTCACTCTAGAGATGCATACATATACAACAACGTTTGATTCAGTCTAACTTGACTTGTAAAAGGCCTAAAACGCTGCCAAAGACTTGTAAAAGAATTCACTCTAGAGATGCATACATATACAACAACGTTTGATTCAGTCTAACTTGACTTGTAAAAGGCCTAAAACGCTGCCAAAGACTTGTAAAAGAATTCAGAGTGAACATCATTTTACAGTCTTGGTGGGGCTCGTTATCATTGGATGCTTGCATATATGAGCCAGAACAATTTAAAAGACTTTACAAGTCTACGTTGGTGACGGTAATCAGAAGGAGTTCCTCAAATCGATGATTTCTGTCAGGTAATAAAAAAGGGTTCAAAATTTTTTTGTCGCTATTTGAGGCGCTTTTTGTAAGACAGACACTACATTATTAACTTAAGTTTAAAAGGTACTTATTTAGGTGACTAGACAAAAATACCATTTTTTTGTCAGTTTATGTTTTTTTTAAACATAGAGAGAAAACCTTTGAGAGAAAACATCCGAGCCTTTTCATGCCTTTTGACACTAGATTCGAGCCTTTTTACACTAGGTTCGAGCCTTTTTACATTAGATCTGAGCCTTTTCGTGCATTTTTGTGTCTTTTCGAACCTTTTTACACTAGGTTCAAGCTTTTTTACATTAGATCCGAGCCTTTTCGTGCCTTTTCGTGTCTTTTCGAGCCTTTTTACACTAGGTTTGAGCCTTTTTACACTAGGTTTGAGCCTTTTTGTGCCTTTCCGTGCCTTTTTACACTAGGTTCGAGTCTTTTTGTGCCTTTCCGTGCCTTTTTACACTATGTTCGAGCCTTTTTGTGTCTTTCCGTGCCTTTTTACATTAGGTTCGAGCCTTTTTGTGCCTTTCCGTGCCTTTTTACACTAGGTTCGAGCCTTTTTATACTAGATTCGAGCCTTTTTGTGCCTTTCGGTGCCTTTTAACACTAGGTTCGAGTCTTTTTATGCTTTTCCGTGCCTTTTAAAACTATTTTCGAGCATTTTTACACTAGATCCGAGCCTTTTATGCATTTTTGTGCCTTTTAACACTAGGTTCGAGCCTTTCTATGCCTTTCTATGCCTTTCTGTGCCTTTTTTACACTAGGTTCGAGTTTTTTTTTTTATGCCTTTTCGTGCCTTTTTACACTAGGTTCGAGCCTTTTTACACTAGATCTGAGCCTTTTTGTGCATTTCCATACCTTTTTGTGTCTTTCCGTGCCTTTTTACACTAGATTCGAGCTTTTTTACACTTGATTCGAGCCTTTTTGTGCCTTTCCGTGCCTTTGTACACTAGGTTCGAGTCTTTTTATGCCTTTCCGTGCCTTTTTACACTATGTTCGAGCCTTTTTATACTAGATCCGAGCCTTTTTACACTAGATCATCCGAGCCTTTTCGTGCCTTTTCGAGCCTTTTTACATTATATTCGAGTTGTATGCCTTTTCATTCACTACCCGAGTCTTTTCATTCACTACCCGAGCTTTTTCATACACTACTCGAACCTTTTTATACACTACTCGAGTAATTCACACAACCAACTTATGGTTTACAAAAGACACGGAGAACAAATGAAAAGGAATTCAATGAAGGGTTTTAAATTGAAAAAAAAGCTCTAGGGGCACTGCCCCCTGCACCCCCGCGAGCGATAACACCACAAAATTAACTATCCAATGAAGATGATTTGATAAGGTTATGATGTTTAACTTCCATTGGAGATTTGTTATAGAGAAAGATGAAAGAAAAAAGCTCTGAAAACTTTAAAGTAAGAAAGAGAAATGTGTAAAATAAGGGCATTTTGGTAGTTCACCATAATAGGTGCCTTTTAAACTTAACTTATTAAAGGAGTGACTTTGTCACCACATGAGTTTAAAAAAGTGGCATTTTCCACCATTTCCACTAATAAAAAATGATATTTTTTTCTCCCCATTTTCATCTCTATGCATGACTTGCACGGTCACCCGCCCAAGATTCATTAACGAATTGAATGACACAAAACAAATTGCTACAGGAGAGACTATCACATTAATTAGCACCCATGATTGTTTGAAAGACTTTAGAATGATAATCCAATGATCAGTAACTTTTCATAGCCTTTACAGATCATGTACAATAATATAGTATGACATTTCCTGTATAATAGCATTTTTTCTATTGTATGAATAAATATTATTTGTTTATCTAAGTTCTGGGACACTTTGAATAAATTAATTCTCTCTATATTTTTTGAAAGTACCAAATAGTTTCCGATTTTTCAACTGATTTTGTACCTCCTCGATCATTTTGATGTATTACACTTCCAAAATGAAAATTCAGTCAAGTTAACGATGCTCAATGAGCAAAAGAAAAAATCAACCAATTTTGCTGAATGGATAGTGATAATTAATAAAGCTAATTTTGATTTTTGAATATAAATTCATGGTTTACATTCTTTTTTTAGAGACACAGGTTAACATAATATATTCAGTATTCTTTGAATATGAATCCAACCCGATAATATTTGTGATTTTCATAGATCGTTTTAGTGTTTGACTTTCCGATTAAATGTGATAATTAATTTCTAAATACGTGTATGAACCAATATTATAACCCAGCTAAAACGAAAATTCCTAGACCACATTTATGTGAGTGAACCCGTATTTTGTTCGGGAAGAAAAAAACCATGCTTATTAGGTATGTTTTAGCGTCGACCACTAGACCAAATATTGTCAAATTAACATAATTTACACTCTCATTGGCTGAGAAGTGAATAAAATAGACAAACATGCTTCTAAGCTTCTGCAGTATTTGGAGGTTGGGGAGTTGTTGGTAGAAGATCCACAATATTAGACAGAAATGTTGGGGATAATCCTCTAAAACCGATGACCGCGGAATGCCGTGCCTAATCCTCGCCCATAACTCATAGTAATTAATAACGTTAATATAGCAGAAAAATATATGAGAGAGAATAAAACAATCATAACACTAGATATAATTGGAAAACCTAACAGAGAAAGTTTTACTATATGATAAATGATTACAACCATATACTCCAGGATTCTCTCTCACACCTAACCCCAAACCCCAAACCCCACTCACAAGATCCTCACCAAGAACCCCACAATATACCCTAGGTCTCCCCTAAATATCACCCACGGATCTCTAACGTGATCCACTGATATTCCCTTGGATCCCTCCACGGATATTCCCATTGGGTCTCCTCGGATCTCACTCACACTCTCTGATGTTACATGGTGTTCAACTCACACATTCAACCTAATTACAAGGTTCTATTTATACTAGTTACATAGAGTATAAGATAAAAGGAAATCCAACTCCTAAACGTACAAGACTTACTTATTCCACATAAATACTATTTTCTTTTATGACAAGTCTTCTTGTAAGGAGTAAATCTTTTTCCGATAAGCACAAGAACTTCTAAAAGAATACCTTTTCCTATTCCGCGCAATATTCCCGATCTCAGCAATACATCGTCTCCGCCGTATTGGTCGTGGTGTGCACCCCGCTCCCAACACCAGGAAACAAGTTCTGCCCCAGACCGCTGCCTATGTCGCTGCCTGTACCGCTGCCTATGCCTTGCCTCGGCAGCGGTCCTACGCTGCGCTTGAACCTCTGGACTTAACCGCCCCCTGTGCCGCCGGCCAGGCACTTGCCTACACAGCGGTAATTGTCAGTTTCCATTTCTTCAGTTCTTCTTCAATCTTCAACCTCCCTCAAACTACACCATTCAACTTCCAAACGTATCTCACGTCTCCAAGAAGTAACAAATCACTTGAGTCTTGTTTGGTTCACATTTGGTTCACTTAGGAATACAAGTCAAAATCTAACAAGAAATTAGCCAGAAAATTAATTCCGAGATGATGTTGAAAGTTAAACTGATTTTATCAATATCTATAGTTGCCTCGTTAATATAGTTTAGAGAACTTTATTATTGTGAATTTGAAAATTACTATATTATTTAATAGTTACAATTGATGTTGATGCGAGAAGCTTACCGTTGATATACTTTAATAAAAAACAAAAAAGTTATAAATCTTCACCGTCCAAATCTTAGATGGACGGTAGGGATCTATTAATATAAAAAATATATTATTTTTTAAAATAGTGAGATGGATCTCCACCGTCCATATTTATGAGATAGATCTCCACCGTCCATCTCAAATATGGATGGTGGTGATAAAAATAAATAAATAAATAAATAAATAAAAAAGTAAGGAAAAAAAAAAAAAACAAGGATTGGATCTCCATTGTTGATGGAGATCCACATAGAGATCTCATTAATATAATGACTTGATTCAACAACAGTGCTGGCTATTGGGCAAAACAACCAAAGTACCAACTTAGAGCCTAAAAAAAGGTAAAAATTTAGGAGCATTATTTATTATAAATTTTAATAATATTATTAAAAAAAATTAAATAGCCGAATAAAAGATATTGAAAGACCTCTTTTTTTTCTTTTTTCTTTTGGTTATTATTACTACCTAGAAGATAGGAATTTTTTTTTAAAACCTAGAAAATAGGATAATATTAATAATATTATAAATTATTTATTAGATAACTGTTGAAAATCATTATTGAGTACTAGAATCGAGAATGATTTTGCTCACCCACACTAACTAGGGTGAACCATTACCTCTCACCCCAGGTGTTGCCATGTATCCCTAACTCTGAGTTAACTTTAGACTTTAGGTTAAGTTAAGGACACGTGTCAACAATTGAGGTGGGAGGTAACGGTTCACTTTAGTTAAAGGAGGTGAGCAAAGTTGCACTTACCAGAATATCCATAATCCACTTTTCAAGCATTTTTATTATCCAATTAAAAAACATTTTTATTATTAAAAAAACCCTTAAACTTCTCCCAATTTTTTTTTTTTTACTGTTTAAAAATTATCTATATATATTATAAAAAAATCATTTCCATTTATCTACAACAATCAAGTACAGCGCTGCAACTATAACTCTTTTTTGCTAAAAGTTTTTGTTCTTATAGCTTAATAGTTAAATCTCTGCAATATATCATTCTTTAAATATATTATTTATATTATCTATTTATCTTTAAGAAGAGCTAAAGAGATTCCAACAAGTAAAATTTAGTTTTTGTTTTAACTTTTTATAATTGTTTGATAAATCAAGTGGTCAATTTTCATTTGGTTACTACTTACTAATTGTGTCGATTATATTGTAAGAAGAAAATTTTCAATTGCAATTTAGTTGGAGTAATTAGATTCTATCGTTTATTTTTTATTAAAAAAAAATTATTAATTGAAGAAAGTTTTATTAAAATTTTTGTGTCTTAAGAAGCAGGAAAAGTTAATTTTTATTAATTTTATATTTTTTTTCATTATATATATAATCAGGGCTTTTTTTTTTTCCTCCCATTAGAGCCTCAAAATCTGTTGAGCCGTCCCTTTTCAACACTGACATTCGCTACTGTTGCTGACTCCTTAAAACTGCCCATTTCGCTCGTCTAGTACTTTGGAAGAGGTTTTCTACTTATCAAATGAGCTTTAACTTAAACAAGAAATATATATCGGATGACACAAACTATTACGATCATGAATAGAGATAATACCAATAAATACAAAAGAGATAAATGGGCATCCAGCAAAACAAACATAGACCAAACAAGTATTATCTATTTTTGAACAAACAAATAAAACAAGTTTGTTTGGGTACATGATGATCACTTGTGTTGTTGTAGCTATAACAAAGACTTGAGAGAAGTCTACTTATGGTGACAATATGTCAATATCACGAATTTGGAAGGAACAAACATAGACCAAACAAGTATTATCTATTTTTGAACAAACAAATAAAACAAGTTTGTTTGGGTACATGATGATCACTTGTGTTGTTGTAGCTATAACAAAGACTTGAGAGAAGTCTACTTATGGTGACAATATGTCAATATCACGAATTTGGAAGGAATCTCTCAAAAAATTAGCATAGTGATAGGCTTAATTATACGGATTTCGTGATCTCTTCATTACATCACAGCCGGACGACAACCCAGATCAAGAATAGGTCAAAATATGGATTTTGTGAGAGAGATACTTGAAATGTGTCTGGAACTACTATGGAATGCCAATAAAAAAAGCAAAACATTGCTACACATGGCTACCGGGCATGGACCAAGTATTTTATTGAAGAATGCAAGAAAATACCTTGTGATTGTTCATCGAGTAAAACTGGGTATTTAATATGATAAAATAAATGTTTCAGGTATTTATGGAATTCAGAGGCATTGGCGTAATTTTAGAGAATTAGGGGCCAAAGTGAAAATATAAAGAATATATTAAATATTCTGTGATTAAAGAAGAGTTGAGGGGAGCTTAATGTAATTTGCCAACCAACGCACATGCACACGTCACATCATTAATGAAACAGTGCGTTTTGGCTTGCTGCTCAGCTGCTGCTAACATCAGCGTGACGTCAGGATGATGTCACATCGTCTTTAACCAGCCGTGACCCGGTTTGTAGACCCATACACCCAACCCGACCCGCTTTCAAACCTGACGTCGTCCAGCTATTTTCCAACGGTTTTTTTTTCCCAAATCGACTCTGTGCCTCCCTCCAGTCTGTTTTCCACCATTTTCAGGTCACCATATTCGCTGTCATGAGGTCGTTGTGGCCGGAAGCGAACATGTAAGCAACCTTCTCCACCCTAACAATTCCAGTGATGTTCGCCCCCGCCAACAATGAACTTGGCAGTGACCTTCCGTGCCAGCTCAGCTCAAGTGACGGGTTTCGGACCTATTTTTTGGCACCCACTATATATATCCTGTTTTCTTTATGGAAGACACACCCTTACATCACATTTCTAAACCCTAGATCTGGAAATCACCTTACCATATCCAAAACCTTTTACATTCTTTCATCATCCTTTTCACATATTCCTTTTTACACACCCATTTCCATCCATTTTTGGAAGCTTATTCAAGGAAAGAGAAGAAGGAACTCAAGGAACAAAGGAGAGCTCACATAGATTTTATGGGTTTTCTCTACACTTTTCCCTTCTTTGTTTATTTTTCATTAATGTGTAACTAAACTTCATCTAGGGGATTGATGTAACTGTATTGGATTACTCTATGTAATTAATTAGTCTATTCTCTAATTCAATTCGATTTTAGTCTTAATTATTGCATTAATTGCTCTAACCTCTCTATTCATGTTTTGTTGTGACCACAAGGGACATAGGTTTGTGAGTTAGTTTATGTAAGAGGTTGAGTTTAAGTGTGGATGATCATTCCATCTAAATCTCACCCCAAGCTTAGTAATTGGGAAGATTGGTGTATGCATGACCATGCTATGACAATTTGGCTTAGAGTTTTATATTAAATAGGGGACTTAACAATTGCTTGTTATATGACCATGTGTGAGTAATGGGAAAGACCTATAACTTAATGGATTTATCTTAAAACAAACCCTAAAATTGGATTGAAGTGTTTAATAAGACTAAGTGAGAACGTTGAGTGGTCTAAGAAAGGTTGTATCGATTCCCTAATGTTTTCTCCTTTATATTCTCTACTTGTGTGTTGTTTGTTGTGTCTAGTTTAGTTTTAAGTCTCAAGTTTGCATTTTTATGTTACAAGTTTGCATCTTTAATCATTTTCAAGAAACCAAATCATTTTTCCAGACCAAAGCATTATACAATTTAATTTTCATGCACTTTGAGTAGATTTTCCTAAAATAAGTAGTATTCAATCAATTGAATCATCGATCCCAGTTAACGAATTTAATTTAAATTGAACCTAAAATTTTACTGCATCACATCTAACAAGACCTTAAATCTTCTGATGTAAAACTCCAAGCCGACCAATATTATTACTTAAAAAAGTTATAAAAAAAGGAAAAAAAAAAAAAGCAAAGGATCCGGATGCTTTATGTAAACATTCACATAATTCTATAATTGGAAAGATCAATTACACCACTAACATAACCCACAAACACGTTGCAACAAGAGTAACAATTCTTCTAACATAAACCATAACCACACACTACAACAAGAGCAAGAGCAACTACGTACTATGATCATTACCCATTATTCTAACAGGAATAGCTAGCCCTAAATTATACACTCAAGTCACTTACTACAAACTTTATTGCGAATAAGATTTTTGAACCCACCTAGACTTATTTCGTACCACAGCTCATCTAGTACGCAAATTAAATTACATAATGACTTCTGATTAGTTAAGCTTAAGAACCAGTACAAAAGGGGTTCTACAAGATTAGCTGATATAAGGAATGCAAGCAATGCCACAGGTACGACACAAACGTTGATGGCAAGATTTTTGTATATAAAAAAATGGAAAATAAGAAAAGAAAAGAAAAACAACCAGAAGATCCAGGTTACATCTCCACCGTCCATCTAGAAAGATTCTGATGATAGGATCTCTATTAACGATAGAGATCCACCACGGAGATAGATCTCCACATCTTTTTTTTTTTTTCTATTTCTTTTTTCCATTTTTTTTTTAAACTTTAGATCCAATTTGGATCCCGATTGTTCTTTGTATTTTTTGATTTTTCCCTATACATTTTCTTTTAAGAATTTTTTTTTTTTTTTCATTTTCATATATTTTTATGATATATTTTAATTTTTAACTCAATTTTCTTTTCTTTCATTTTATTTTTTAAAAGAAAATAAATGGATGTGGATAAAAATGTCATTTTACTTTTTCTACGAGGGTTGACCGTAAAAAAATCTAGTCAAATGGAACAAATTGATAAATTTTGAAAATCGTAAGGACCATGTTTACCAAAAAAGGAAAGATAGTTAAAAAAGTAATAACGCACGTAAACATGGACACCAAAATGATAATACCACTAATAATTCACAGCTCTGATTTAGGTACTAACTATTCAATATCAGGGCCGCACGTACACCTAAGTGACTCTTACATCACCACCCCACATGATATGAATAAAATGTCGTGTTTCAGGATTCTTATCTTACCAACTTATAAGAGAAAAAAAAATCAGGTGAAGTGGATCAGTATTCTCTCATGTCTTCAATTATTTCGTACCACAATTCATCCACTATGCAAATTAAATTATATAATAACTTCCTATTCGTTAAGCTTAAGGACATGTATAAAAGGTGTTATGTTTTTATAACCTGTACAAAACCTATAACACCTTCCTGTTATCACTAAACAATTACCGTAAGATTCTCTTACAAGAAACATGAAAGAAAATATATTCACCAGCAGCAAAAATCATGCACAACAAACAATAAAATGTAACTGCCAATACTAGACAGGATCTGAACAAAAAAATTCTCCCAATCTATTCCAAAAAAAATCCAAACCTAATCACAAACAACTCTCTCTTGTGTTACTCAAACCAGCAAGTATCACTTGCAAACCATAGAGGAGTTCTAATGAAACCAGATTATAGATCGAAGAATATATCACATACAAAAGAGAATAAAAGCAAAAAGAATCAGTAAAGAACACACAGAATTATAGTGGTTCGGTCAAATGACCTACATCCACGTTGAGCCACTCAGAGGAGATATGAGAGTTCTTACAAATTCAGAGTTACCCAATAAAATCAGAAACAACCCAAACACCCTCTAAAGTTCCAGATCCGTTACCACGAAGAATCAGGAACCCTAATCAACCATTACAAGCCAAGAACACAAATGATATCACTTTCAATCTTTACACAAAGAGTATACAACTCTGAGAACATTGTTAAATCACAGTACTAACACTTGAGATTACAAAAGAAACCACTCAAGAACACTGCAATCACCAGAAATGAAGAAGAGCATTTCAGTTGAGAGAGAACACGAGAGAGAAGAAGAAAATTGAAAGACACTAGCCAAATGAATTCTGACAGTCTCTCCTCTCATCTCTTTCTTTTTATACCCATTTAATTCTGACTCAGCATCACAATCACAGCAGCCTATAATATCACGCCATCTCAGCTTTGCAATATTCACAGCTAACTTTATCTGATTTTTGAAATCAGATAACCTCAACAAAAAATGCCACCGTATTGATGATGTGAAGATTTGGGCCTGATCAAGTTGTGGGTCTGGAACAAATAAGTTTGGGCCTTCGTGGGTTGGTTCTGATTTGGGCAATCCAAGAAACACTATTGGACTAATTTTACAACAAAAGGAGTTCTACAATATTAACTAATACAAGGAATGCAAGCATAGCCGAAGGCACGACACAAGCGCTAATGGCAATATTTTTGTCTCTATATAATACCGCACATATGCCTGAAAGAAATGCCCCAATCATAGCTCATATTGCATAGCCAATGAGATATCTGCTGAACCTCATTTTTTTTACTCACAGTTGTGTGTGTGTGTGTGTGAAGGTAAGGATATCGAGGTAGATGGGTCAAGACAGCGAGACTGGACAAAATCATGGACATGGAATTCAGTAGAACAAATGCTTTGAAAGCTTTATTTTTTGGTTAGAAAACACTATTTTCAATAAAATTGACAGGAAGCTAATATGAAAAGAATTTAAAAATAAAATGTTTTCAACTAGATGCGAATTGTAAATGAATGATAGCTTGTTTCTACGTATAGAAAACACCATTTTCAATAAAATTGACGGAAGCTTTATTTTTAGTAAATGAATGATAGTTCGTTTGTACATATAGTAAACATTATTTTTAATAAAATTGATAGAAACTAATATGAAAAGAATTTAAAAATAAAATGTTTTCAACTAGATGCAAATTGTTTAAATTTTTTGAAGGAAGCATGGTAGGTGTTAATTATTATTATTTTAAGGTAGTTGTTCAAAAGACAAAACCATAAATGCATTAGGTTTAATTTAAATTGTCCGCTTTATTCAAACTTTCAAAGTCATATCGTTCATATTCACCAGAAATGTTTGGTGATTTTAGCTCAACTTTTAGTATACCAGCATTCAATTGGTCTTTTTATTATTATTTTATTTTATGTATTTTAATAAGATGACAATTTATTTTATTATATATAGCAGGAATTACAGTTGGGTGCTTATGTTTTAAGGAAATGTTGTTTTCTTATACCCCACTTATGTTTATTAGGTTATTTGGTCCTTATCTTTTTAAAAATACATTAAAAATGTCTCTTTTTATCGGTCAATGGTTAATCAAAGTTAGTTGATCTATAGGTAAAAAGGTCTTTCTCAGTCAGTCATGTTGTAATAAGTTGAGACATGTGGCAGATATACAAGCTAAGCCATGTGGCGGATATACAAGCTAACCTAGTTTACTGCGAGTATTAAGCTTTGTCTTTACTATAAGTTTTCTCTCTGTACAAATTAAGGCCTTGTTTGGCTAGGTTTTTAGAGAGCTTAGAAGCTCTTTTTAGACCTAAAAGTTGCTTTAGAGCCTGTTTGGATGATTTACCAAAAGAGCTTATAAAGCTTGAAAGCTCTTTTGTCTAAAGTCAAGCCCAACATGCTTCGATTAGAAGAGATTTCCAAAAGACCGGGAAGCTGAAATTTTGTTTAATGAATCTTTCTTATTGCCCTTTTTACCCTTCTTGGGATAAATAACAAATAAAAAATTTCATTTGTATGTCATCACTAAAGTTGTAAAAGTGGACCTGTCCGGCCCAATTCAATCCGGCACGCCTGGCCCGTTTTTGAAAACGGGCCGGACTTGGTCCGCGCCGTGTCGGTAGGCGGACCGGACTAGGTCCGGCACGTTTTCGGAAATCGTGGCCCGGCACGGCACGTGGACCATTTCCGGCGGACCGTGCCGGCGTGCCGCCAGACCGGGACCAATTATTTTTTAATTTTTTAATTTTTTAATTTTTTTAGAATCAAACGGCCGGACCTTGGGGTCGGCCCGTCGGACCGGTCCAGCGGCAGTCCGCCTGGCTTGGTCCGCCGGCTTGACGTGCCGTGGCTGGCTGGTCCGGCGGAACGGACCCCTGTAGCCAGGCACGCGGCACGCCTCCGTGCAGGTCTTGATCCGGCACATCCCTTTCACGGATCGGACCTGATCCAGCCCGTTTTACTTGGCAGGCCAAACGGACCAACCCACTTGGGCCTGGTCCATTTTTACAACACTAGTCATCACACCCATTTACACAGATAAACACGTTTTTCCCCCTCTCACATGAACCCTAACTGAAAATGATTCTAAATTCTCCCCAAATCCTTTCTATGTTTTGGGTTTGCAAAAAAAATAAAATAATAATAACGTAATTTCCATGGAAACCCAACAATTTCGCTCTCAATTAAAACTCCACCATTGAAACGATTTCAAAGAACTTCACCATTGTTAGCTTTGTCACAATTGGTTATCTGATGAATCCTCTACTAGGTTTCCCTTCTTCAATGATCAAGTTAAGCTCGAAGACAGGAAGAAAAAGTGAGTATTTCCTGAAGGGTTTGAAGAAATAGTGAAAGGAAGAGGAATTGTTCATGGAGGAGTGGTCCAGAAACAATTGATACTGAATCATCCTTCTGTTGAAACTATGATGACCCAACTGTTGGGGATCAAATAATTAATGCAAAATTGATGGGTGGAGATTTAAAAGTTGGAGTGGAAATTGAAAAAGGTGAAGAAGATGGGCTGTTGGGGGATGGGATTTGGGAGATCTGCTATGATGTTTGGTTGTGGTTGGAATCTGATGAATGGTTGTGGTGGGAGAGTGGTAACGATGGTGGATATTGGCAAAATAAAAATGTTAGGTTTAGCATTTTTTTAATTTTTTTAATTTGATTTTGTCAACATTTTATTTTTATTGTTATCTATTATATTTATTAAAAGAACATATTGAGTTTATTTTTAAATTTTTTTATTATTATTACACTACTATTGGTATGATTATTAATTGTTTTAATTCTTGTAAAAAAAATTTAATTGTTTTAATTTAAAAAATGTAAATATTAACAAATTTTACCTATGTTGTTAATTTATTATTCTAATGAGGGCATTATGGGTATATTTAACTAAAAGCCAATTTAAAATGTTTCAACCAAACAGTCTTAAAAGTTCTTCTGGAAACAAAAGCTCTTCTGGAATACAGTATCCAAACAGTTACGGAAAAAGTCAGACTTTTACTTCTTTTGTTTTATTGTTAAAAGCTAAAAGTAAAATAATTTCAAACCAACCTTAAATTGGTCTAGTGTATGTCCTTTATTATGTTCTTTATAAACACCGTTGAAGTTGTAAGTCCAACACACTTTTAAAATTAGTTTGCCCAATTCAAAAATACGAGGGATGGGCTTATTTTTTTTATTTTTTATTTTTACAGCAAGATGGGCTTAATAATGAAACTATTGATTATTGTTAATTAACTAGTTTTTTTTTTTGTTTTTTTTTAATTTTTTTAATACAACAATAACTGCCGGAACCGACGAGATGAGGCTCCACAAGCTCATCCCAGATTACGACTCCCACAAAAGGGGAGACAACACCCACATATAGTGGGACACCACCCACACAAATGGTGGGAAAATTGCTTACATACACTAGGTCTTAAAACTTGGTGGTGGGGAGTTCCCTTGAAAAGACCTACCACCATGTCAAGTGACCATGTGTATACTGTTAATTAACTAGTTATATGGGTCACTCAAAATTATTTTATCATAATGATATTAAATATTTGCTGGCATGTGAAACATTATTCAAGAGTGAAAGTGACGAGGAAGAGAAACAAAATGAATATGTCACTTTCAGTATCTGAATATTCAGTTCTACCGATCGGTGTATGGAGAAAGTATAAATAAGATTTGTATTTACATTTTAAAATAATATATATTTTAATCATACTCAAGATACTGAAAGTGAATTGTTGAGGATAAATCAATATATTATGTTGAACAATCAATATATAAAGTGAATTCCAGCGTCGACCACTAGACCACGCACATATTGTCAAATTAACATAATTTACACTCTCATTGACTGGGAAATGAATAAAATAGCTAAAGGTTGGAAGTTGGGGAGCTGTTGGTAGAAGAACTTTAATATTGTGAATTTGAAAATGACTATATTATCTAATCGTAATCGTTACAAGTTGCAAGTCGTGAGATTGATATTGATGCGAGAGACTTGCTGCTGGATGACTTCATTTTGTTTTAGTATATTTTCTTGGATCGTAAGCAGAAAACTTGGTGCACTCTTATATCACCACCCCACATGATATGAATAAAATGTGTTCATTTCAATCACATATTGCACCCATATTATGTATGTGTAATTTCAAATGCCATAATTCGAATGAATTGGATATAATGTCTTGATTTGATTGCTAAGCTCTCTTAAGTTAAATTAATTAGCAACACAAAATACTGAAGGTAAATTGCTACGATACTAAAGTTGAAAATTCTGTGTATAGTAATGATGTAGGATTTATAAACTCTTCGTGAAGAGCCTTTAAATAGGTAAATGATACTGGATTTATACGTATAGTTCCTATCAATAATCAATCTTAGCATTTTCAAAATAGTCTTAGAAAGTACAATCACTTGAAGAAGTACTGTAGAAATCTATATGCATGCATCACACACTCCATGACAAGTTTCCACATATCATCGTCTCTACTTGAACTTCAATATCCATCTACAAACACAAAATGCTGTTCGAGAGAAGCAACAGAAAGCAAACCAGAGAGTCGAGCAACAACATATCATCACCAACAAGGACTCTTCTCACAATTCTATAAAATATTGGCATCAATTAGCTACGTAATTGAACGATTGATAAAAACATCCAATTTACTACTCTTAGCTCCAAACTCACGTAAAAAAAATCACAAGGACACTCGAGGCAATAAGAAGTACCAGGAGCGCACTCGTGCATTGATGCGGCGGATCAACTGGCATTAGATTATTTAGAGGGGTGGGATTTGAAACAAACCAAGTAAGGCTAAACCCGGGCGGCCGGAATCAGAATGATTTGAAATTTTGACAGCTGATGCGTTTCGGCGTTTCCGGAACTACTACGTAGCTTCGCTGCGTAAGCACGTCCTTTTTTAGGCAAAT
Source organism: Acer negundo (assembly GCA_035582765.1). Taxonomy (NCBI): domain Eukaryota; kingdom Viridiplantae; phylum Streptophyta; class Magnoliopsida; order Sapindales; family Sapindaceae; genus Acer; species Acer negundo. The sequence goes on from CM069233.1 coordinate 1,588,254, forward strand.
TCCGTCGTTTAGGCCTTGAAGTTGCAATTTTTGCCGTTTTAGGAAAGTTTCTTTTTCGCAATAATTTGAGTTTCCCAATTCCGAATCGACTTCCGTCAATTCTGGAGTGTTTAGGATTCTCAGTAGAATTAGTTTTTGCTTTAATTTCGTTTTTGCCTTTTTTTGGTAAATTTCCGTTTTTAAGTCGTTTTTCTTGCTTTCCAAGGAATTCGATTAGGTTTAGGATTTATTTTGCTTTAAATAATGATGTAGGCCGAATTGGCCATTCAGCTTTTGATTTATAAAATTTTAGAGTTTTCTCTAATTAATCCAATTTCGGTATTCATCGTGAATCAACGAATTGAAGCCTAACTTTCCGGTATTTGTGCGCAAATCAACGGAACTTTAGTAGGTTGTTTCTAATCGTTTTACGCAGGTTTTTCTCGACAGAGCTTCCGCTACATCAGTTGGTATCAGAGCCGTGTTCGTTCGGGACGACATCATCATGCCGCCGAGAAGACGACCAGACCAGATTCCTGTAGACCTAGCCATCGAACGTGACCGTGTGATACAGTTGGAGCGACAGGTGGAGCAATTAACGGCGCAACTTGCGGCGTCAAGAGCCAACCAAAACCCGTTTCAGGCCTTACATCCTGAGACAAGTAGTGACGAAGTGGAAGGGGATCCGCAACCACGACGTCGACAGAGAGCGCCTGTGACTGATGACAGGGTTGATGACAGAACTGAAGATGTCAGGCGATGGGAGTCAGGGATGCGGACTGAGGTTCCGGAATTCCGTGGAAGCATGCAGCCAGAAGAGTTTCTGGAATGGATTGGAATCGCTGACGAGATTCTGGAATTCAAAAGAGTTCCTGCGAATGAGAGGGTGGCATTGGTGGCCACGAGGTTTCGGGGTAGAGCCGCGGCTTGGTGGCAACAATTTAAACTCGCTAGGAATCGCGCTGGAAAACCCAAACTTTCTGACTGGGAGAAGATGAAACAAAAGTTGCGTAAAGAGTTTCTACCTCACAATTTTACGAGATTGATGTACCAGAGGTTGCAGAATCTGCGTCAAGGTATGAGGTCTGTTGATGAATATACAACCGAGTTCTATGAGTTGTTGGTGCGAAACGATATAGAGGAGACACAAGATCAGTTGGTGTCGCGCTACTGTGGTGGGTTGCGTACACAAATCCTTGATATGGTTAATCTTTTCGATCCCGTGACAGTAACTGAGGCGCATCAGAGGGCTTTACAATTGGAGAAGACATTGTCGCGAAAATCTAATAGTGGACAGACGCTGAATTTCGGAGGAGGAATGAGCAGTCGAAACAGAGCAAGTAGTTCCAGTGAAAATACTGGAAGTCGACCAGGTGTTAGTGCTAGCAGTGGTTCATATACTGGTCCACGGAACCCGACAAACAACGTTCAAACTCCCAGGGCAACCACTGGCGGATTTCGGTGTTTTGGATATGGAGAAACGGGTCACAGGCTGTCTGAGTGTCCAAGACCAGCAAAGAGGGTATTATTTATTGACCCGGCAGAATTTAATGAGGAAGATGCGGAAATAATTAAAGAACCACAATCAGGAGCAGAGGAAGTGAGTGAAGAACTGGTAGATGGTGACACCGGAACGATGTTGATGGTGCGACGTACCTGCTTGGCACCGAGAACTGGAGAAGGAGAGTGGCTGCGAAATAACATATTTCAGTCTACTTGTACCATCCTTGGTAAGGTGTGTCGATTTGTCATAGACGGGGGGAGTTGTGAGAATATTGTGTCAGTCGAAGCGGTACGAAAGTTAGGGGTGACGACAGAAAAACATCCAAAACCATATAGACTAGCTTGGCTGCAAAAGGGGGGCGAGGTGACTGTATCACAGCGGGCGCTAATTTCGTTTTCGATGGGAACCAACTACAAGGATCAGATGTGGTGCGATGTGGTGGACATGGATGCATGTCACTTACTGCTAGGGAGGCCGTGGCAATATGACAGAAAAGTGTATCATGATGGGTTTAAGAATACCTATTCTTTCGTTTTCCATGAAAAAAAAATTGTGCTACTACCGAGCAAACCATCTGAGAAGATTAAGGCGCATAGCGATACTACTAACCTGTTATCATATGCAAAATTCGAGTTGGAGATAAAGGAAGTAGAAACGGTGTATGTGTTAATGGGAAAAGAAACACAGGCTGATATGGAGGTTCCTAGTGCGGCAGCTCCTCTGATTTCGGAGTTTGCTGATGTGTTTCCGGAAGAATTACCTGAAGGACTACCACCTCTACGTGACATTCAACATCATATCGACCTAGAGCCAGGAGCTATGTTGCCAAACAAACCACATTACAGAATGAGTCCCACTGAGCACGAAGAGTTACGAAGGCAGGTTGAGGAGCTTCAGTCAAAGGGGCATATCCGTGAGAGTCTAAGTCCATGTGCTGTTCCCGCCTTGTTAATTCCCAAGAAAGATGGAACATGGAGGATGTGTGTTGACAGTCGCGCAATTAATAAGATCACAGTAAGGTATCGCTTTCCAATTCCGAGACTAGATGATTTGTTAGATCAATTGAGCGGGGCACATGAGTTCACCAAATTGGACCTGAAGAGTGGGTATCATCAGATTCGTATTCGACCTGGGGATGAATGGAAGACAGCGTTCAAGACGCGAGAGGGGTTATATGAATGGCTAGTCATGCCATTTGGGTTGTCAAACGCGCCTAGCACCTTCATGAGAGTGATGAACCAAGCCCTTCGACCATTTATCGGTAAGTTTGTTGTTGTTTACTTCGATGATATCTTAATTTACAGTGCAAACCCCGAGCTGCATCTTCAGCACATTCGGGAAGTGTTATGTGTGTTGCGTAGAGAAAAATTTGTTGCTGCAGCCAAGAAGTGCGTTTTTATGACACCAAAGGTGTTATTTTTGGGATATGTTATTTCTGGAGAGGGTCTACAGGTGGATGAGTCCAAAATAGAGGCAGTGAGGCAGTGGCCGCAACCGAAAACAATTACTGAGGTTCGGAGTTTCCATGGATTGGCATCATTCTACCGCCGGTTCATCCCGCACTTTAGTAGCATTATGGCACCTGTCACTGAGTGTATGAAAGGAGTCAAGTTTCAGTGGACGACCGAAGCTGAAGAAGGTTTTCAGCAAATCAAAGAGAAATTGACAACAGCCCCTATACTCGTTCTACCAGATTTTTCTCAACCGTTCGAGCTGCATAGCGATGCTTCCAAGGTGGGCATCGGAGCTGTTTTGAGTCAAGGTGGGAAACCGGTGGCATATTTCAGTGAGAAACTGTCGGGATCTCGAATACGTTATAGCACATATGACATAGAATTCTATGCTGTGGTCCAAGCGGTGAAACATTGGCGGCATTACTTATTCCACCGAGAATTCATTCTATACACCGATCATGATTCATTGAGACATCTCCACAGTCAAGAAAAAATTTCTTCCCGGCATGCTTCATGGTCAGCTTACCTTCAACAATTTACATTCGTCCTGAAGCACAAAGCAGGTGTTACGAACCGGGTGGCTGATGCCCTGAGTCGAAGAGTCAATCTGTTATCAACAATGGTTGTCCAGGTTCCAGGTTTTAACTCTTTTCGTGAATTATATGATTCAGATCCACACTTTTCAGAGATAATGGTTGCTGTTCGAGAGAAAAAAAATTCAGAATTTGTAATGGTAGATGGGTTCTTGTTTCGGGGAAATCAACTTTGTATTCCCGAGTGTAGTTTACGTCTGCAAATTATTACGGAAATACATGGGGAGGGTCACGTGGGCAGAGATCGCACGCTTCAGTTAGTTAAGGCATCGTACTTTTGGCCAACAATTCGGAAGGAAGTAGAGAGATATGTGGAACGTTGTCGGATTTGTCAAGTGTCCAAAGGGAAAGCGACTAATGCTGGTTTGTACAGGCCATTACCGATTCCTACTCAACCATGGACGGACTTGAGCATGGATTTTGTTTTGGGACTGCCAAGAACCCAACGTGGATGTGATTCCATCTATGTAGTGGTTGACCGATTTTCCAAGATGGTTCATTTTATCCCGTGCAAAAAAACTACTGATGCTGTCAAGGTCGCCCAATTGTTCTTCCGAGAGATTTATCGCCTTCATGGTTTACCTTCGTCAATTGTTTCTGACCGAGACACTCGATTCCTCAGTCACTTTTGGCGGAGCCTTTGGAAGATGGTCAATACAAGGTTGGATTTTAGCAGTGCATATCACCCGCAAACTGATGGGCAGACGGAGGTGGTGAACCGAGCGCTTGGAGATTTACTGAGATGTCTGGTAGGAGAAAATGTTCGGTCATGGGATCTGAAGTTGAGCCAAGCCGAATTTGCCCACAACCATGCTGTCAATAGGAGTACCGGCTTCAGTCCTTTTCAGGTCGTGTACTCACTGGTTCCTCGAAGCCCTATAGACCTGATTCCTCTACCTAGCAAGACTAGAGTTCATGGGAAAGCTGAAGATTTCGTTCAAGGGTTACATGAGGTTCATAAGCAGGTGCAAGAAAATTTGTTGCAATCGGTAGAGAAATACAAGTTGGCCGCGGACAAGAAAAGGCGTCATTTGGAGTTTGAGGTGGGCGATTTTGTGTGGGCAGTCCTCACAAAGGACAGGTTTGCTGTGGGGGAGTATAACAAACTTGCTGCTAAGAAGATAGGCCCGCTGGAAATTGTGGAAAAAATTAATCCAAATGCGTATCGCCTGAAACTACCCAGCCATATTAGAACTCATAATGTCTTCAATGTCAAGCATTTGATTCCTTTCCATGGCGACTCCTCTGATGATGACACCGCGATAAATTCGAGGACGAATTTTCTCCAACCTGGGGAGAATGATGCGGCGGATCAACTGGCATTAGATTATTTAGAGGGGTGGGATTTGAAACAAACCAAGTAAGGCTAAACCCGGGCGGCGGAATCAGAATGATTTGAAATTTTGACAGCTGATGCGTTTCGGCGTTTCCGGAACTACTACGTAGCTTTGCTGCGTAAGCACGTCCTTTTTTAGGCAAATTCCGTCGTTTAGGCCTTGAAGTTGCAATTTTTGCCGTTTTAGGAAAGTTTCTTTTTCGCAATAATTTGAGTTTCCCAATTCCGAATCGACTTCCGTCAATTCTGGAGTGTTTAGGATTCTCAGTAGAATTAGTTTTTGCTTTAATTTCGTTTTTGCCTTTTTTTGGTAAATTTCCGTTTTTAAGTCGTTTTTCTTGCTTTCCAAGGAATTCGATTAGGTTTAGGATTTATTTTGCTTTAAATAATGATGTAGGCCGAATTGGCCATTCAGCTTTTGATTTATAAAATTTTAGAGTTTTCTCTAATTAATCCAATTTCGGTATTCATCGTGAATCAACGAATTGAAGCCTAACTTTCCGGTATTTGTGCGCAAATCAACGGAACTTTAGTAGGTTGTTTCTAATCGTTTTACGCAGGTTTTTCTCGACAGAGCTTCCGCTACATCATGCATGGATTAAATTTTATCGTAATGGACTCTACAACTAAAATTCAAAAGAGCAAACCAATTATAAACTTGAAATTACAAGTCCACAAACATAACATAATTTCATAAAAAGCTGTTTCATTTATAAGAACACAACCGAGAGCGGCACTATTCATGTACTGTAGTGGACTGTTCACAGGTGATGCGGTGACTGTTCACGTGGCACTGTTCACAAGTGCTGTAGCGGCACTGTTCAAGGATATTGTAGCGGAGCGCGGCACTGTTTATAGACTGTAGGGCACTGTTCACCAAAAAAAAAAAAATCTTTTTCGTTTGCATACGCATGGTTGTTAGGGTTTATGTTTTGTGGTTTATATGGTTTCTAACTCCATGGATCCGATGAGTATGGATGCTCCTTCCTTGCCTCTATCATCTATTAGGGGTTCTTATGCAGATCTTTTTAAGGCTGTCTCGATTCAGGTGGAAAAATTTTCCTGTCCTTCGATTCTTTCGAAAAAGAGTGGTTATGTGACTGTTCGGGTGGATCCCTATGCTTATAAGTCTAGATTGGAGGTTTGTAAGTTTTTTCTCATTGGTCGGGTTGGCCTTTCTAGTGGTGAGAAGCCTTGGGAGTTGGTTGATCTTAAAGCCAAACTGCAGTCTCTTTGGAAGTTGAACTCTGTTTGGAGGATGATTTCTTTGGGTAAGGGGTACTTTCAGATTATGTTGAATTCAGATACTGACAAGAATATTGTTTGGAGTTTGGGGTCTAATAATCTCAAACCAGGTGTTTTACGGCTTCAGCCTTGGATTCCAGATTTTAACCTGGCATTACATAAGTCTTCAAATGCTCAGGTTTAGGTCCGTTTTTATGATCTGTCGTGGGAATACTGGCATCCGAAGATTATTTCCGATTTAGCTAGAGGGATCGGAGTGCCTTTACGGCTGGATAGGGCTACTGTGGAGGGTGATTTTGGACATTTTGCATGTGCTCTGGTGGATATTGATGTGGCTACGGTGCCTCCGTCTTCTTTACTTCTTGAGAGGGATGATTCTCATAGTTCTTTCATTTCAGTGGAATATGAGAATCTCCCGGTTTTCTGTTCTACTTGTTCCTCTATTGGTCATTTTCCCAATGTTTGTCGTTGGAATAAGCCCGGCAAGGGGATTTTTGTTAGTTCTAGTAAGCTCGAATCGGCTAGAGAGGGTCCGGATCCTCACAGTAGATCTCAATCTAAGGGGCCACAACAAGTTTATAGACCTGTTAATAAACAGGTTCAGATTATTTCTCAAGATGATGCAGACGGTTTTACTACGCACATAGAGATTGATTCAGCTGCGGACCATTTGGTGCACAATTGCGACAATAATCAGCAAGATACAAAGGGTATGAGTCAAAATGTATGGACCTTAAACACAGAGGCTCTTGTTGACAATCCTGATCCAAAAGAGGTAGACAATATGCAACTTTTGGTCTTGGAGGAGCAGAACAGCCACAGTGAGAGGCAGTATCAGGTTGAGGAAAATATTCCTATTTTGGTTCCGCAATTGTCAGAGGAGATTCAAATTCCTTCAGTTGTTACAATAGTTTTGGGAGAAGAATCTGGAGATCACTTTGTCAATGATAGAGATTTTACCAATTCAATATCTGCTCATTTGGAAATCGGTAATTCTGGGAATCTAGGTAACAACTTCTCAAAGAAGGATGACAAGTATGCAGAAGCTCATGATTTAGTTAATCTCGACAATAATTGGATTCCTGTGGTGAGAAAATCGAATAGAAAAGTGAAACCAACTTTCAAGTCTTTAGCTAATTTCAAGTCTCAATCGAGTAAGGGAAGTTCTAAGCGCTTCCCTGTTGCTGAGACTAAAATTCGCCATGATTTTGTGACTCCATTGACCCATGCAGAATTACATCGTGTTGCCAATGCAGAATTACATCATATTGCTATTTCTAATTGGACCACACCGTTTGAGCCAGAAGGGAATGGTTAATTTTATGCATTTTTAGGTTTTTGTTTCCTTGTCTCATGTTAAGGTCTGCGTACCTTTTTATATTAATTTTTTAGGGTCTGCACGTCACTTTGCTTTCACTTTTCTTTTTCTTTTATTTTGTTTTCTTTTTTTTATTTTATTTTATTTTAATAATTATAAGAACACAATCCAGTTTTTCCTCTGTTTTCAAAACAAGCATGAGAGGCAATGAAATACGATAAATAAATGAAGCCAAACACACACACACACACACACATATATATATATATATATATATATATATTTATTTATTTATTTATTTATTTATACAGTATATATATATTCCTCAATCAAAGACACAAGACAACCCTTTAAAACATTTGATCACAAATTACCCATAAATATATATTTTTTACCTTAATCGATACAATTTCAAACTGTTAGTTACTTAAAATCCACTTCAATAATCATGAGCATGACGATTATCACTGTAACTGTAACCTTCCCTTTTCGTGAATTCGTTGTTTTCCCATTAATGAATTATGGTGAGGCTTGAAAACTACTGATATTGGTGTCCATGTCTGCTCGTCTGGATCACCCAGACAAGTTTGTCAGCTATTTCATTCAAGCTTGCTCACGTAAACCATCTTTTCGCTGAATTACAATGCAATCATGTCATTCAACACAAACCCATTACAGTACTATAACAAACTAACATGAATCAGGAACGAAATTTACAAAACACACAACAAAGCTATCAACTTTTCTAATTTACAAATAAAAATTTGATATTTTTACCTCAAACTGAGCTCAAATACACTTATTAATTTCAGCCCAAGTTCGAACTTCAACATTCAATAATTTCAATAATTTATCAACTAGAATTTGAAGAAAAACAGAGAAAAAGAGATGGGTATTACCTGAAAGAGATTGTTGAGAGAGTGTCAGAGACAGAACTGTGATTTTGGTTATCATTGTTGAAAACTTGCACATCCACTTTAGGGTGCTTTATGATGAAGCGCATAGAAGCAGCATGAAGGAAAGGTGTGTTTCCCTTCTTATCCTTCTCATTTACAAGGTTTCCAAGCAATGGATTTTGTAATATAAGTCCAACTGCCTTTCTGTTTTTGCTTGTCGAGGCAAAGTGAAGAACATTCCATCCTCTGTTATCGACCGGTTCACAACAGCCTGGACATCTAGAAATAAACTCTTGCATAATATCTACTCTTCCAAGGCCAGCCGCAACATGTAGAGCCGTCTTCCCTTCATTATCAGCTTTATAGGCTGCAGATCTATCTTCAATAAGTAACATCTTTAGAATCACAATGTATCCTAAATGTGTAGCCAAGTGAAGTGGCGTCCATCCTTGTTGGTCCTGCCTGTTGTAAGAAAAAATCACACACACAAATCTATATACAGATAATATGAAAGCAATAAGAAGAAAAAGACGACACCAAAGATTTTATGTGGTTTAGCAATTTGCCTATGTCCACGAAGCGCACCGCACTCAATCCACTACTTTCAAAGTTGATTACAGTCTCTCTGTCTCTCTCTCTCTCTCTGCAATTTGCTCTCTATCTCTCTAGCAATTTTTCTCAAACACATTAGGGTTTACATAATGGTGGTATTTATATGGGAGCACTAGGGTTGGCCAAATCCTATTTGGATTCTATTATTTTTTTCATCTTTCTTCACTGTGCAAATCTCATTGCACGCGGATTTGTGCGTGACCGCTCTAGGTGCCACAACACTCTTACAACGTACACCTCTGTGACAAACACAGCTGTCAAAGCCGCTCTTGAAATTCACAACGCAACACACAGCGTGAAGCTCTGATGTCTGACCGCTGTCCAGACCGCTGGCCAAACCGCTGTCAAAATACGCAGTGCAATGCGCAGCGCTTACCACAATTATGGACCGCTCTCATATCTGCTGTGAAAGACACAACATGAATCAATTTCAAAGATAACTTCCTTTGTTGACTTTTTATTATCATTCTTCACCAATACCAACAATGCAATTCTCTTTTGCATTCAATTTCACAAATGACAAAAAAAAAAAAGGAATTAATTTGCTTTTGCTTTTTATTTATTTATTTGACTTTGAAGTCTTCACCAATAATCCCAACAATCTCCCACTTGAAGACTAAAACTCAATAGACGTTCTCTATCCTTCCTCGATGACTTAGTGGATAAATAACAGTGTGCTCATCCCTCACATTTTCACTCTTGAAGATCCACTGAAGCTGCGCACAACTCTAGTTTCTTAGTAGTGACTGACTTGGTTTACATGTTAGCCGAATTCTTGCTGCTTGCTATCTTCACAAGCCTTAACACACCTTCTTCGATTAACGATCGAATGAAGTGGTAGCAAAGATCTATATGCTTGGTCTTAGAATGGAACGCTGAATTCTTGGCCAAGTGCATTGCACTCTGACTGTTACTATGCAACACATTCATCACTTGATCGAATCCTAACTCAGTTAACAAACCTTGTAACCATATCAGCTCCTTGCTTGATTCTGTCACAGCCACATACTCTGCTTCAGTTGTAGAGATTGTCACTATCTTCTTCAACTGGGACATCCAACTAATCGCAATACTAGCCATTGTGAAAACATATCCGGTGGTACTTATTCTATGATCCACCTCCCCAGCAAAATCTAAATCCACATAACCTTCCAGCTTGAGTTCGTCTCTTCTAAAAGTTAGACATCTCTCTGTTGTACCCCATAGGTATCTTAGGATCCACTTCACGGCCTCCCAGTGAGGCTTGCCTGGATTTGACATGTATCGGCTCACAACTCTCACTGCTTGGGAAATATCTGGTCTTGTACAAGTCATGGCATACATTAGACTTCCAATTGCTGAAGCATAAGGAACCTTAGCCATGAAGTCCTTTTCCTCTTCAGTCTTCGGACTTTGATCCTTGGACAACCTAAAATGACTAGCCAAAGGTGTTCTTATCGATTTCGCATCACCCATGTTGAATCTCTGTAACACCTTACGAACATACTCTGTTTGTGAAAGCTTCAATGTACCTTCCTATTCGTTTCTGCTAATTCTCATTCCAAAAATATGCTTTGCTGCACCTAAATCCTTCATCTCGAACTCACTCGAGAGTTGGTTCTTCAAATTGTTAATCTCTTCTAAATTTGCACAAGCTACTAACATGTCATTCACAAAAAGTAGCAAGATTTTTGAAATAGCTGTAGTGGTCAGCATTGCATCTGAAATATCCATTGTCTTGCATAAACCCATCAAACTTCTTGTACCACTGTTGGGGAGCTTGTTTTAAACCATACAAGCTCTTTGTCAACCTACACACCAACTCTTCCTTGCCCTCTTTCGCAAACCCCTAAGGTTGCTTCATGTATATTTCTTCCTCCAAATCTCCATGAAGAAAGGCAGTCTTCACATCTAACTACTCCAAATATAACTCTTTCGCTGCGACAATGCTTAATACTAACACTACAAGAAAAATGGCCTATTAGGACGAAATTCTATTGGGACGAAATAAATTTCGTCTCAATAGGCAGTTCTATTGGGACGAAAGTCTATTGGGATGAATTTATTTCGTCCCAATAGGTTTTCTTTTTATTTAAAATTATAATAATTAATTAATTTTATTGACTTTTAGGGATGAATTTTTTTCGTCCTAATAGGAGGTCTATTGGGACGAAATACATAATTCATCCCAATAGGCAATCTATTAGGACGAATTTATTTCGTCCCAACTGGTTTTCTTTTTATTTAAAATTATAATAATTAATTAATTTTGTTGATCTCTAGGGACGAATTGTTTTCGTCCCAATAGGACGTCTATTGAGACGAAATCATAATTCGTCCCAATAGGTTTTCTTTTTATTTAAAATTATAATAATTAATTAATTTTGTTGACCTTTAAAAACGAATTGTTTTTGTCCCAATAAAACGTCTATTGGGACGAAATACATAATTCGTCCCAATAGACTGTCTATTGGGACAAATTATTTTTGTCCCAATAGGTTTTCTTTTTTATTTAGAATTATAATAATTAATTAATTTTGTTGAAAATTCTTGATTTTTTTTAAAGTTTTTTCCTTAAAGATAGATTAATAATTAAATTACCATATAAATTAGGAAATGATGCAATATGGATCTTTTTTGTTCGTCCAAAGTGGTTCTCTATCGAGATGAATTTTGTTTCTTCCCAATAAGTTTTTCAAAAGGATCAATAAATATTAGTTTTGAGAGGTTTTCTATTATTTAAAAAAAAATAACCGAACCGTCAGAACTAGAATCGAAACCACTAGTGCTAAATCGAAAACCGAAACAGTTGGTTCAAAATTGAAAATCGAAACCGCTGGTTCCAAATCGAAAATCAAAATCGTTGGTTCTAAATTGAGAACCGGAACTTGACGACACGTCGTTGCGGTGTCGGTCAAAAGATGAACATTTAAGTTTGACCTCGCTAGCGCGCGAGTCACAGAGACTAGCACAGTGGCAACTGAGGGTATCGTTCCGCAGAGAGGTGAGATTCATCGACCGTCACCGATTCTAGCTATTATTACAACACTCCGAGAGAACTCAAGTGTTGCGGTTGCGGAAAAGTGTGTAATAATATAAATAAATAAACTAGCTACCATAATATATACATGGATAGGATGGAATGGAGAGATGCATGAAATGTGGTAACACTAGGGAAATGACTCAACCGTAACAATCCTCGTAATTAAGTTCTAGACTTGCTTAGTCCCTCAATTATACAAGTATATTTGCTCGTGTCCCTTTAATTGATCTCTAATCTCTCTCGAGTCTTAAAAATCACATCCACACAATGCATGGAGTCATTTAAGTATTGTGGAACACATATATGAACCCTATATGCTAGCCTAGTGTATCTCTTACTTTCTAGTCATATATAGTGGTTATTTCGTTGGGCATGTAATGTGCAACCGCTTGGGCCATACTACAGCCAATAATTCATTTACAATGGCTAACCAAATACGAGATGGCAACCAAATAAAAGTATTAAGAATACGAGATACCCATACAACACGCATGTTATATGCTCGTGTCCCCTTAATTAATCTCTAATCTCTCTCGATGTCTTAGAGATTGCATCCATGCATAAATGCTTGGATTCATTAAGGACTGTAGGACACACATACGAGCTCTACATGCCAGTCTAGTGATCTCTCAACTGTCTGGTCAATTATAGAGGATATCACGCTAAACATGTTAATGTGAACCACGCGATATATAACACACAACCTAAATATCATCCACAAGGTGGCTAACCGAGTGGAAGCATCAAGCAATGAAATACCCATATAACTACACGAGCACAAGAGGAATTCGGTTTGTCTTTACTCTAGATAAGGATTCGGTTTAATCAATCTCCCTAGGATGGCTAAAAATTGAAACAAGCTTACCAAACAACCACATGCAACAAGTTTATTGTTATTCATTAAGACCATTCAATTTAAGTTAGGGGTTCATTCTCTTGATTTGGGAATTATCCCTAAACTAATTCATCACCTAACGCAAGCCATGGGTGAGCAATTGTGCCTTTGAAAACAAAGACCCATTAAGTACAAGAATATATAACCAAAGTCCAATTTAGCAAGTACATACATCAATCAAACTTCTCCCACTCTTTAGAGCTAAATCTCAATACTCAAATCATTCTAAACATGGTATTTTGGATCATCCATCAATCAATCAACAATCATGGGATGCTAAATTACTCTACTCCTAGATTACATTACACTACTCCTAATCTCATTCATGGACACATATCAATTTAGACCCATCACACACATGAATATCACAACAATAGCTTTAATCATGAATAAGCAAAGAGTAGAACAAAACTCAAAGAATATAAGAACAATCATACATATATTGCAATAAGTGTAGGTTTACAATATCCCCAAATTGGGGTTACACATAAAGGAAAACAAGAAATACAAGAAAAGAGTAGAAATGAGACAACCTTTGAAGACAAACCCTCCAAAGAAGCTCCTAGCTTTCCTAGCCCGGTTTTGGTCTAAAGACCACTCATTTTCCTTGTAATCTAATCCTAAATGTGGTGTAGGAAGTGAAACGATGGTGGTGGATATGTATTGTGGGCTCCCATGGAGGAAAAACCTCAATGAGAGCTTGGATCTCTCACTTATTTGGTGGAGAAAGTGAAGAAGATGAAGAAAATGGAAGAGAGAAGGGTTTTGGGCGGAAGAAAGAGAGAGGGAGATAATGGATTCTTTGAAAACTGAGAGAAAAGGGGGTATATATAGTAGGGATGAGGTTTTAGGGCAGAGATAAGGGAAGGGACGAAAATACCCTTCATAAGTGGCTGATTTTGGGGGCTTCGCTGATGGGTTTCCGGCAGCATGCACTGTTACGAAAACAGGCATAACTTTCTCCACAAACATCATAATCGCCTTCTTGAAGAACCGGAAATAAGACTTCTAGATTTTTCCAACCATAGGTAGCACTAAACCTAGTTTGATTGGAGGAGAGAGATATGACCCTCGAAACATAAGTCTTTTAGTGGAAGCTTTCGTCAAAATTCCACCCTTGAAAAATGCGCCCTATTATGCTGCCATAGGTCGCCGAATTGTAAAATGGAGGTCCTCTGGTCCCTTTTCGGCAGCCCCTAATTGCACGATTTCAAGGGCACCGAAAATTTCCTAAAATTACACTTTTGCCCCACAATTTCCATATATTTGCACTTAAGCCCCTCTTTTGGAAAAAATCCTGAAACACTTATTTAAACATATTAAATACCCGGTTTTACCCAGAAAAAAATAATAAAAGATGAAAGTAAGGGGCTACACAATGTGTAGAAATAAGAGTTATCAAAACCGGGGTCATATCTACTTCTGAGTACGACTACCGATTGACTCTTTGATCTGACAATATATTATTTTAACAAAATAGTTTAATTAAATGTTTTTTAATATCAATTTGTTTATCATATAAAAATAAAATTTAAATTAGTGGAATCGATCTACAAATAAAATTTTGATTGAAAAAAATCAATAAAAATTTAATAACAAGTAGAGGTTATTACAATTATGCTTTTATTTTCATATTTGAAGTAGCAGCAAGGTGGATAAGCTTGTGGGTGGGCGTGTGTGTGTGCAGGGTTCGATTCACCATGACCGCACCAATTAATTGGTATTTGTGTGGGTTGCGCAGGTGTGGGTGTGTGCATAGGTGTGCGCAGGTGGGGTGGGTGTGTCCATGTGGTCACTGTGGTGTGGGTGGCCTGGTTGTTTGAAGGTAAATTTATTTATTTATTTTTATTTTTTTTAAATTTCGTCCCTATAGGATATCTAAAGGGACGATAAATTTCATCCGTACAGGTTGTCAAAGGGGACGAAAAGATAATTCGTCCCTACAAGTTGTCTATTGGGACCAATAATTTCCTCCATATACATTATCAATTGGGACGAACAAAAATCGTCCCTATAGGTAGTTTTAAGGGACAAATTTCAATTTTCGTCTCAAATAACCTATTGCAACCCACTTGAGGCGACGGAATTTGAGACGAATTTTATTCGTCCCAATAGATCTATTGGGACGATTTTTAGGCTATTGGGATGAAAAAAAAAGTCTCAATAGCCCGCTTTTTTGTAGTGTAACCGGAATGTAGTTAGTTTAACAACAAGAGAAAATATTTCAAAGTAGTCAATACCTTCTATTTGTTGGAAGCCTTCGTGCCTTGTATCTCTTAGAACCATCATGTTCCTCTTTGATCCGAAACACCCACTTATTATGTAGGGCTTTCTTTCCTTCAGGCAACTTGGCTAACTCCCAAGTTTGATTAGAAATCAACGACTTCGTCTCATCCTTCATTGCAAGCTCTCACTTGCTCGCATCTTTTCCATGATATGTCTCATCATAGCACTCAGGTTCCCCTGCATCTATCAACAACATGTATTGCAAGTACTTCCTATTTAGTATAGGAGTTTGAGTTGATCTTCTCACTGTACTTTGAGCCTATGTTGCTGGAACGTCTTTATATGGGATAGGATCTATAACCTGGAGCGACACACCTTGTTCTTCATCATTCTAATTAATTGGTTCCACGACCCTATTCTCTGACACATCATTTAGCCCAAAGTACTCTGGCTCTTCCAGCTCAGACCCTGGTGTGTTTCTATCTTTGTACATAACCCTTTCGTTGAAGACAACATCTTTACTTTTGATCATCTTGCGGTTTTGGTTATCCCACAGCTTGTAACCAAATTCATCTTCTCCATGGCCCACCAAAGTACACTTCACTGACTTGGCGTCTAGCTTATTCCTTGCATGATCACCTATATGTACATAAAAAACACACCCAAACACTTTAAGATGAGAAAGTTTTACCTCTTTCCCAATCCAGATCTCCTCTGGTATAGCGAAGTCCAAAGGCTTTGATGGTCCTCTATTGATCAAATATGTTGCTGTATTGACTGCTTCTACCCAGAACTGTTTTAGCAACCCAGAATGTAACCTCATGCTTCTGGCTCTCTTAGTCAATGACCTGTTCATTCGTTTTGCTATCCCATTCTGTTGTGGGGTTTCAGGAAATGTTATACTAAGCTTTATCATGCTCAGATAGCAAAACCACTTAAACTCATTGTCTTCATATTCTCCACCATTATCTGAATGCAGCTTTTTGATCTTTAACTCGGTCTCATTCTCAACCCTAGCTTTCCATCTCTTGAAAGCGTCAAACACCTTAAACTTGTGCTTTAGAAAATAAACTCATACCTTCCTAGAGTGGTCGTTAATAAATGTGACGAAATACTATTTACCTCCAGTTGATGAGACTGAAGCTGGACCCCAAACATCAATATGCACTAGTTCCAGCTTCTCCTTTTCCGATTGATAACTCTTATTTCTACACGTTGTGTAGCCCGTTACTTTCATCTTTTATATTTGTTTTTTTTTTGGTAAAACCGGGCATTTAATATATTTAAATAAGTGTTTCAAGTTATTTTTCAGTTTAAAGACTAAAGTGCAAAAATGTGGAATTTTTGGGGCAAAAGTGTAATTTATGAAACTTGGATTTGGCGCCCCTATTCTGTAGTTAGGGTCCGCCAAATTCTTGGCAGAGCTTTATTTATTTTTTCAATTCGGCGCCCTAAGGCGCATAATGCATGGGTTGGGTTTGGCGAAAACTTCCTGCATAATGCTCAACTTTCTGGGGCTATATATCCCTCCTCAAAACGAAATAGATTTTGTGCTACCTATGGTTGGAAAGCTCCAGAAGTCTTCTTTTCAATGGTTCTTTAAGAATGCAATTCCGATATATGTGGAGAATGTTATGCCCGTTTTCGTAACGGTGCGTGCTGTTGGAAACTCACCCGCGAAATGCCCAATTTTCAACCACTTTTGCAAAGGGAATCTCGTCCTTTCCCACCATATCATCCATAAACTGTCCTCACACTATAAATATCCTCTTTTCTCAGTTTTCTACAGAATCCCTTCTCTCTTTCGCTTCCGCCCCACACCACATTTCTTCCATTTTCTTAATCTTCATTACATTCTCCACCAAATAAGTGAGAGATCCAAGCTCCTATGGAGGTTTTTCCTCCCACCACTATTTTCACACTTCATCCATCCATCTTAGGACAGATTCAAGGAAATATGAGTGGTCTTTGGACCAAATTTGAGCTAGGAAGGTTTAGAGCATCTTTGGAGGGTTTGTCTTTAAGGATTTGCTCTTTTTTACTCATTTCTTTGTGTTTTCTACTTCTTTGATGTGTAACTCCGATTTGGGGAATATTGTAAACCTTCACATGTGTAATTTATGTATGTTTGTTCTTAAATTTGGTTGGGTTTTGTTTGACTTTTTGCCAATCACATGTATTAAGCTCTAATTGCAATATTCATGTGTGTAGAGGTCCAAAATTGATATGTGTCCATGATTGGGATTAGGAGTAGATTAATTTAATGTAGGAGTAGTGTAATTTAACATCCCATGATTGTTGATTGATTGATGGGTGACCAAAATGTCATGTTTAGAGTAATTGGAGTGTTAGAAATTTAGCTCCAAAGAGTGGAAAAGGTTTCAGTTCAGGCATTTAGTTGCTAAATTGGCCTGGGTTCCATATTCTTGTGCTTAATGGGTCTTGTTATCAAGACACAATTGCTCATCCTTGGCCGGATTGGATAATAAATTGATTTAGGGAAAATTCTCAAATCAAGAGAATGAACCCTTAACCTAGATTGAATGTCTTTAATGTATAACAATTAACTTTATGAACATGTTTGTTTGGTAAACTTGTTTCCTATTTTTAACCATCCTAGGGAGATTGATAAAACCGAATCCGTATATAGAGTAAAGACCATTGAATTCCTCTTGTGCTCGTGTAGTTATATGGGTATTTCATTGCTTAATGCTTTCACTCGGTTAGCCACCTTGTGGATGATATTTAGGCTATGTGTTATATATCACTTGATTCACATTAACATGTTCAGCGCGGTATCCTCTACATTTGACTAGTAAGTTGAGAGATTACTAGGCTGACATGTAGAGCTCGTGTGTGTGTCCCACAGTCCTTAATGAATCCAAACATTTATGTATAGATGTAATATCTAAAACATCGAGATAGATTAGAGATTAATTAAGGGGACACGAGCATATAACATGCGTGTTGTATGGGTATCTCGTATTTTTAATGCTTTTACTTGATTGCCATCCTGTATTTGGTTAGCTATTGTGAATAAATTATTGGTTATAGTATGGCCCACGCGGTTGCGCATTACATACCCAACGAAATAACCGCTATATATGACTAGAAAGTGAGAGATACACTAGGCTAGCATATAGGGTTCATATGTGTGTTCCATAATTCTTAATGAATCCATGCATTGTGTGGATGTGATTTCTAAAACTCGAGAGGGATTAGAGATCAATTAAGGGGACACAAGCCTATGATATACTTGCATAATGAGGGACTAAGTGAGTCTAGCACTTAATTAGGAGGCTTGTTACGGTTGAGTCATTTCCTCAGTGTAACAACATTTCATACATCTCTCCATTCCATCCTATCCTTGTAAATATTAGTTTATATAATTTGTATATTTATAGTATTATTTACACTTTTCCGCACACGCAACACACGAGTTCTCTCGGAGTGTTGTAATAATAGCTAGAACCGGTGACGGTCGATAAATCCAACCTCCTTACGAAACGATACCCTCACTTGCCGTTGTGCTAGTCTTTGTGACTCGCGCGCTAGCGAGGTTGAACTTAAATGGTCATCTTTCACAACAACAAATATCACATATAATAGAAGTAGAAAAATACTATCAAAAGTAAATAATAGCATTCAGTTATATGTCATGACAGCCAGTGTGATTAAAAGTTCTATCTTTTCATAACATTATTTGCATGCTATAAATTCAGTTTTTTTTAATGCTATAATTATTCTTTTATAGCATTTAACTGATATTATATCATTAATTAAAAAATATATATTATTATTGTAGTTATTATAACTTCTTGAAAATGCTATTGTAGTTATACCCAATATAAAAATTGTATATTTTTAATTTTTACTTAATTGTTCATTTAAAAAGTTTAATTGTGCAAAAGAAAAAAAAAATACAAACATTAAAGGAAAAAATATGAATATTTATTAATGAATCAAAAAAATTACATGATTAACAAAACATATCAAAAGTATAAGGAAATTTCTATATACAAAAATTTGAATTTAGTTTTATAAGAAAGAAAATTACAAGAACATGATATATATTTTTTTTTTTAACTAATTACAACAACATGATTGCTTCACCAATCTTCATCTTCTGCTTTAGATAAAACACAAAAACCTTCATCTCCATAACCTGAAAGACATCAATAAAATAAAGTTATATTTAATATATAAAAAAAAAAAGAATAAACATACATGAATTTACATAGCCATTACAATTATGAAATAGAAATCGTAGAGATTGCAAATGATCTAGGATGGAAAAGAAATCAAATATTAAAACTAAAAAAAGAAAAAATCTCTTACCAAGAAATATAACTTCACAATGGAAGACATATAATACTTCAACATGTAGATTCATTACCAGATTTTCTAACTGAAAATATATATATATATATATATATATATCATATAATTAGATATGTAGTTAATTAAATAATTAACAAGAATTAAACATGAGTTTTTTAAAAAAAAATAATGAAAGAGAGAACAACTTACCAAAAAAATATGAAGTTTTTAATGATAAATAGAAGATGAAGACAGTTCTTGATTCTTGAGAGCTTTGTGGTAAAAGTAGGGATTTTGAGTGGGTGGTTTGGTGGCAGTAAAACAACTCTAATAATAGGTGAAGATAATATATATAAATTAAAAGTTAGAGTTTCAAATTTTGAAAAAGTAAATAAATTTGTTTTCCCTCATTATCTTTGAAAAAAAAAAATAGAGGGATAAGAATTCATTTTCCCTCCTTATATTTAGAGATATTTTTAACATGTATTATAGCATTCTTATATGCTATATAATTAGTTTTGTAAATCACTTAGCTTTTTTTTTTAAAAAAATTGATATTTTATATTTTACGTACGTTAAATTGTGTTTTTGTTAATAAAAATTTAAAGCACAATAATAATAATAGGTTGAAATTTTAAAAAATAAATTATAATAGCTTATATGATTTCATGACCTATCATAGCAAATTTTAAATACTATTAAATTATTTTCTTAAAAAAAAAATAATTAACATTTGAGCTATATAGTTTAATGGCATTAAAAATGCTATATTATTGAAATCAAAATACTATTTAAACTAAAGTGTTATCTATTAACATCTTTTTCTAGCATTTTATTATAATATGCAATAATATAGGTACATTTGATAGCATTTTAAAAAAGAATGCTATAAAAAATCATATTTGTTGTAGTATTTTGATCGACATCGCAACGACGTGTCGTTAGTCCTAGAATGAAACGTCGAATTCTTGGCCAAATGTATTGCACTATAACTATCACTATACAACACATTCATCATTTGATCGAATCCAAACTCAGCTAACAAACTTTGTAACCATATCAGCTCCTTGCTTGATTCTGTTACAACCACATACTCTGCTTCAGTTGTAGAGATTTTCACTATCTTCTGCAACTGGGACATCCAACTAATCACGGTACTAGCCATTGTGAAAACATATCCAATGGTACTTCTTCTATGATCCACCTCTCTAGCAAAATCTGAATCCATATAACCTTTCATCTTGAGATCATCTCTTCTGAAGGTTAGACATCTCTCTATTGTACCCCACAGGTATCTTAGGATTCACTTCACAGCCTCCCAGTGAGACTTACCTGTATTGGACATGTAATGCCTCAGAACTCCCACTGCATAGGAAATATCTGGTATAGTGCATGTCATGGCATACATTAGGCATCCAATGGATGAAGCATAAGGAACTCTAGCCATGAAGTCCTTCTCCTCTTCTGTCTTCGGTTTCTGGTCCTTGGACAACCTGAAATGACTAGCCAAAGGTGTTCTCACCGATTTCACATCACCCATGCTAAATCTCTGCAATACCTTCCGAACGTACTCTGCTTGTGAAAGCTTCAATGTACCTTTGTGTTCGTCTCTGCTAATTCACATTCCAAGAATCTGCTTTGCTGCACCTAAATCCTTCATCTCGAATTCACTAGAGAGTTGCTTATTCAAATTGTTGATCTCTTCTAAATCTGCACCAGCTACTAGCATGTCATCAACATAAAGTAGTAGAATAATAAAACTTGACTTAACTCTTTTGAAATAGCAGCAGTGGTCAGTATTGTATCTGAAATATCCATTGCCTTACATAAACCCATTAAACTTCTTGTACCACCGTCAGGGAGCTTGTTTTAAACCATACAAGCTCTTTGTCAACCTACACATAAACTTTTTATTGCCATCTTCCGCAAACCCCTCCAGTTGTTTCATGTATATCTCTTCCTCCAAATCACCATGAAGAAAGACAGTTTTTACATCTAACTGCTCCAAATATAACTCTTTTGCTGCGACAATGCTTAATACTAACAGGATCATAGTTAGTTTAACAATAGGAGAAAAAATTTCAGAGTAATCAGTACCTTCTATTTGTTGGAACCCTTTGACCACTAGTCGTGCCTTGTATCTCTTGGAACCATCATGTTCTTTTTCGATATGAAACACCCACTTATTCTATAGGGCTTTCTTTCCTTCAAGCAACTTAGCTAACTCCCAAGTTTGATTTGAAATCAACGACTTCATCTCATCATTCATTGCAAGCTCTCACTTGCTCGCATCTTCTCCTTGATATGCCTCATCATAGTACTCAAGTTCTCCTGCATCTGTCAACAACATGTATTGCAAATACTTCTTATTTGGTATAGGAGTTCGAGTTGATTTTCTTACTGTACTCTGAACTTGTGTCGTTGGAACGTCTCTATGTGGAATAGGGTCTATTACCCGGAATGGCACACCTTGTTCTTTATCATTCTGAATAACTGGTTCCACGACCCTGTTCTTTGACACATCATTCGGCCCAAAATACTCTGGCTCTTCTAGCTCAGACACTTGTGTGTTTCTATCTTTGTACATAACCCTTTCATTAAAGACAATATCTCTACTTCTGATCATCTTACGGTTTTGGTCATCCCACAACTTGTAACCAAATTCATCTTCTCCATAGCCCACCAAAGTATACTTCACTGACTTGGTGTCTAGATTATTCCTCGCATGATCACCTATATGTACATAAGAAACACACCCAAACACCTTAAGATAAGAAAGTTTTACCTCTTTCCCAGTCTAGATCTCTTCTGGTATAGCAAGGTCCAAAAGCTTTGACAGTCCTCTGTTGATCAAATATGCTGCTGTATTGACTGCCTCTGTCCAGAACTGTTTTGGCAACCCTGAATGTAACCTCATGCTTCTGGCTCTCTCAGTTAATGATCTATTCATTCGTTATGCTATTCCGTTCTGCTATGGGGTTCTAGGAACTGTTCTACTAAGCTTTATCCCGCTTAGATAGAAAAACCTCTTCAACTCGCTGTCTTCATATTCTCCACCATTATCTGAATGTAGCTTTTTGATCTTTAACACTGTCTCATTCTCAACCCTAACTTTACATCTCTTGAAAGCATCAAACACCTCAGACTTGTGTTTCAGAAAATAAACCCATACCTTCATAGAGTGATCGTTAATAAATGTGACAAAATACTGTTTACCTCCAGTTGACGAAACTGAAGCTAGACCCCAAACATCAGTGTGCACTAGTTCTAACTTCTCATTTGTCGGTACCCTTCTGGTATTCTTGAAGCTCACTCGCTTATATTTTCCCAACATGTAGCTCATATAGAAATCAACCTCAACACTTTTTAAATCTAGCAACTTACCTTTCAAATGTAGACACTTCAACCTTTGACTACTCATGTGCCTAAACCTCTGGTGCCACAAGTTCGGATCATCTTTACCTTCTGCCATAACAATTGAACCACAACCATCCGTAGTTATGTAAAGCGACCCATTCTTTTTTCCTCTGGCAATTGTCATAATACCCTTCGAAATCTTCCACTTATCATATGTGAAAGTCATCACGTAACCCTCTGACACTAGTTTCCAAATGGAGATCAAATTCTTACTCAAATCCGGTATGTGTCTCACATCGTTAAGTTTCCAAACTGACCCTTTCAGCTGAATCTTCACATAATGTTGCAAGCTTGATCGTCACCAAGATACACCTTACCTAAATTTTCAGAGACGTAGTTCTTGAATAACTCATTGTGAGGTATGGCATGGAAAGACACTCCTAAATCCAGAACCCAAGACTCCGTCTCACTTTCTAAGGAGCAGATAAGGTAATCATCTGACTCATTCGACACACAGTTCGTACTGCCCTTGCCCTTATCTTTCTTCTTAGATCTACACTCATATGAGAAGTGGCCTTTCTTACCATAGTTCTAGCACTCTAAATCTTTCTTGTTTCGTTGCTGATTTCACGAATAATTGACCTGATACCTGGATTTAGACTTACCTCTTGACTTTGATCTTCCTCGTTAATTTGTATTCCGATTTCTGTTTCTGCTTTCTCTACCTTCCATATTTAATGTTGAAGATGTAGACGCTCCAAATCCCTCTTCACACATCCTAATCTCTTCGGTCATGATCATATTCACAACCTATGAGAAATCCAATTTCTCTTTCCCGAACGAGTTGGCAATTGACTGACATGTCATCTTCCAACTTTATGGCAATTGGGTAAGCATAAATACCAACAAGAATTCTTCATCGAAACCCATAGACATAGAAGTTAACCCATCCTTCACTTCATTAAATTAATTTAGATACTCTCTAAAACCCTAACCTTTAGTCATCTTTAAATTTGATAGCTTCTTAACAAGATGGACCTTTCTTACTGTAGAAGGCTGTTCATACAGGTTTGATAAAGTTTTCATCAGATCTCTGGCAGTTAGCTAATCCTTTACGTTGAAAGTGACATGCTTCGTCAAACTGAGACGAATTGCTCCCAATGCTTTCCTGTCCAAAAATTCGAGATCCTCTTAATCCATGTTCTTTGGCATCCGCTTCTTTGACCAATCTGCATCGGTCATACTTGTTGGCTTCTCTTTTATCGGCCAATGTAGATCCTTCTGGTACAAATAATCTTCCATCTGCATCTTTCATAAACTAAAATTCATCCCATCGAATTTCTCAATCTTGTGAGAATCCTTCTCCGATCCCATCTCTGCGACAAAATCGTTGACCTCAAGAAAACCTAGATTTATGTGAAAAATAACCGGCCCCAACATAGGGCTCTGATACCAATTGTTGTTGAAAAAAGAATGGGTATCACACAAATCTAAAACAGAACCCACAACACAGATAATAAGAAAGCAATAAAGAAGAAAGAACGACACCAAAGATTTTACGTTGTTTAGCAATTTGCCTACATCCACGGAGCGCACCACACTTAATCCACTACTTTCAGAGTTGATTACAATCTCTCTGTCTCTCTCTCAAGTCTCTCTACAATTGGCTCTCAATCTCTCTACCACTCTTTTTCAACACACTTAGGGTTTTACATAATGGTAGTATTTATATGCAAACACTAGGGTAAGCCAAGACCCTAAAAGATTGTTTTCCACTTCTATGCAGACTTTCTAATTCGTGCAATTTAAGTCATTAACGCTGTCCAGACCGCTGCCTGTGCAAGTGCATGCCCGATGGTCTGTGAGGCGTGACAACACTGGAGTTGATCGATGCCCGTGCTACTCCCTAGGCACCTTGCATAGCCGGCGGTTTGCACGACGTGCATCCTCTAATGTTTACCGTTGCTCGTGCCGCTCTTGGGCACCATGCCTGGCCAATGGTATGTGCAGCTTAAAATGCCAAGAAGTGATTTTCCAGGCATGTTCAGGCTTCACAACCCCAACACACCCTTCTACTCATTTTTCTAGGTCTAGCAATCGTTGGTCAATGGAGTGTTGGTATGCCTTTACATCAAAATTGCCCCATTGGTGGTCTTGCCTCTCTTGATCATGACTAGCTCGATGATTGTGGTTTTGATACGGATACATGGATGGTGCTTCTTCTACCCCTGACCATGGCTCTCCTTGCGAACCAAAATCCGTGTGTCCATTCCAGCCAAAATATGGATAAACTGTAGTCGGTGGCTACCTAAAGTGTGACACAAAAGTCGCTACTTTCCCATTCAAGTCGGCCAATTGAATGATCAACGCCGAATTACCACTTTCCATATTGATCTAAAATCTGAAATAACCAACAAACACACGATCAAATTGAACAAGATAGATTATGAACAATAAAAATAACACTAAAAATACGAAAATAAAAAAAAGACTAAAACTAATCAAAAGATATGCTGATCCCCAACAGCGGCACTAAAAACTTAACATCGGGACTGTTCTATAAACTGTTGTAAATGATATGACGTGCGAGTGTTTTTACCCTTCGTAAGTATACGAACTGTGTGACGTGTATAGCAGTTATAAGCAAGGGTATCGTTCCCACAAGGGAGGTGTGGTACCTTAAATTGGTTCTAGTCTTAGATATATACAATATAATTACACTATATACATGCAAGAAAAGTAAATGGCAATTGTCCTAAGCTAACAACTAAACTAAGATTACACTAAGAGGGCATAAATTAAATACAACTAAGTTAACACTAAATTACAACTAAGGGTTGTCAATCCCTTAGGCAATTAACTAAATTAATCAACTAAGTTACCAACTACAATTAATTAAATTAACAAGCTTACTAAACTAATTTAACACTAATTAACTAAACTAACTAAACTCATGCATGGTCATGCAAGAGTGAGGATTGTGTGAAGTGGTATGGGAAATGAAATGCTAGGAAATGGTGTTCATGCAATTAATCCAATTCCTAGTTGATATAGTTCTACAAACTATGGTAAATGATATGGCGCTTTTGTTTTCCGCAAGTGCACGGATCGTTACGATCTTGTAGCAGCAAGTACGGTTCGTTCCCACAGGGAGTTGCGGTACCTTGAATTAACTCTAGTCTTATTTAATCTATACAATATATACACTATAAACACTAATTACGTACATGAAACGTAAAGGAGGATGGTTGCATGACATTTAACTAGCTAATGGCTAAGATTAAACTAATATGGCAATTATATAAATTACACTAAGTTAAACTACAATAAACTATATTAATACTAACTAACTAAATTAACTAAACTCATGCATGGTCATGCAAGAGTGAGAATTGGATATGAAAATGCCAGGAAATGATGTTCATGCAATTAATCCAATTCCTAGTTGATGGCAAAAATATTTTTTTGAATTGCAGAAATTTATTCAAGAAGCCAAGAAGGCCACAGCACAAAGGCTACAACGCAGCAGAAAAAAACACACAAAAACCCAAACACAACCCAACAGCAAACACCCTGCACATAATCCCAACACAACATCGCTCCCAACAGCAAACACCCAGCATACAACACAAGCTACAGGGACAGCAAACAATTGTAGAAAAGTAGCACAAAAAACCAAGACAACACCACGACTCTTGAAGCCAAGACATCAGCAAAACCAAAAGAAACAAAAAAACTAGACAAAAACTAGACAATAACCAGCCAAAGTAGCAGCAGAACCAGGAAAACACAAGCACCAAACCAACAGGCAAAGAAACCTCAAAATTCCATCCAAACTAGGCTTCTCTTCGCCAGACTATCTGCTAAACCATTAGATGACCTCAGATTATAAATAATAGACAAACCTTCCATCCTCTACAGGTGGTCTCTAACATCATAGACAGAGTTAAGCTGTAGAAAACTCCCAAAATCATCACTGTTATTGGCCCACGAAACAACCACACGGGAATCACTAGCTATCTAAATTTTGCAATCAGCTAGCATGGGATTAGAAGAGCACACATTACAAGCTTTCTGAATTGCAATGGTTTCCGCTGCGTTGGAATCTTGTAGGCCAACTAATAAGGAGAATTGACAGTTGATGGCAAAAATATGCTAACAAGATTGGTCTTCACCAATCTAAACTAGGATAAAGACACATACATAAATAGTCATCCATGCATGATATTAAGGTCTCAACTAGTCTAAATCCATTACATATCAATTAATTGATCAATCAACTAACATGCATATATTAAGCTGAAGCACATAAACACATCAACCAAATAATGGACTTTATTACAATCTCACCAAAATCTTAACATAAACATATAGTTACAACAACAAGCTAAAGCAAGAAAAGGAGATAAAGAAGACAACACAAACTCTTGGTGAAGTCCTCAAGCTAGCTACACTTCTCCTTGTCTTTCCCAAGCTTGGAAACAATGGTGGCTTAGTGAGCTTCTAAGTTGATCTAAGCTAATTTAGGTTTATTCTATGTTTTATTGGATATTAAAGATTGTGTTTTAG
Source organism: Acer negundo (assembly GCA_035582765.1). Taxonomy (NCBI): domain Eukaryota; kingdom Viridiplantae; phylum Streptophyta; class Magnoliopsida; order Sapindales; family Sapindaceae; genus Acer; species Acer negundo. The sequence continues at coordinate 1,615,580 of CM069233.1, forward strand.
TTGGCAAAAAAGAAGTATTTATACAAGGAATGGTTTGGGCAAGGTTTGGACGTCAAAAGACCATAAAATTCCTATGAAACGTGATGCTCGCGGGTTCCAAACCCCAGGCTCGCGGGTTCATTGCCATCGGCGAAACTTGCGGTGGATTTACGGAAGTTGGCTACAACTTCAGTCCCTCTGCTTCTCGGGTTCCTTCTCGTGGCATGAAACCGTGAAGATTTCATGTGTTTGGAGGCTCTGGTTAGCTTGAAGGAAGCCGCTGGGATCAAGCTTGCAACCATGGTGGCCATGGAGTTTGGAGGTCTTGGAGGTGTGGGAAACCTTTTGCATGGGATGCTCAAAATGGGTTTGTCGTGACCGGAGGAGCGCCGACCGTCGATCTGGGGGAGAAAAGCTGAAAAATCATCAGAAAACGATCAAAAAAGGGTCGGGGTCATAGTCGTGTCAAGATTGGGTTTGGGTCGTGTCCATAAAGTTGCGGGTCAACCCATCTGCAACTTGAAGATGATTATGACATCATCGTGACGTTATTCCTATGTCAGTAGCTCAAAATGACGCGTTTCAAGGGGTGATATGGCAATTGCGATGTGCTTTGGTTGGTAAATTACAGAATGTACCCCTGATCTTTCTCTTATTCACAGAATCTTTAATAATTTTCTGAATATTACACTTTAGCCCCTAATTTGTCCAAAATGACAACAATGCCCTTGAACTTCCCTATTTACCTGAAACACTTTTTTAATCCATTAAATACCCGGTTTTACCAGAGAAACAAGCACAAAATAATAGAAAATACATAAAAGTGGTACTTTTATGGCACGATCAATAATTCTTACATCAGCTGATCTCAACATTCTGTTATTTAATTACACATGGTTAACTAACCAAGTCTGGTAATTAACTAACCAATGCTAACCGAAATCTAACCATCTATTATGGTCAGCAATAGTATGATTTCATCTTAGCACTTGCATTCTGATTGTTCTGAAGTTGAGAGATTCATCTTAGTACTTGCATTCTGATTTAACATGCTAAACATGCTTGCTAGATTTACACTTGAGTGTCCAGAATACACAAGCTTATCATTACTATGGAAGGCCAGTAAAAAAGATGAAACAACCAAGAACTTGGGATCAAAAACACAAGTCTGATGCTGCAGATGATCAATGAAACTAAAGACATAGTCTTGCACGAGGTCGTGCACTACAATCACACTGATTTGGTTTGATCGAAGCAGATCGTAAACTGCCTTATGATGCTAATACAGTTGGCAAGATTCCACTGTACCTAGCGGCGGAGAAGGGATATGCAGAGGTTTTGGAGCAGCTTTTAGGCACTTGCGATTCACCAGCTGACCATGGCCCCTATGATAGAACCGCTTTGCACGTGGCCGTGACTCGCAAGGATGAAGGTGACTTTAATTATTCTTTTATTAATTGAATTGTCATTTGTGATGCTAATATGATCTTAAGACATATGAAACAATATCTATTATGTAATTCTATTTTGTGTGACAAATTATTCAAGTTTTGGTTATTGAAGGAGATTTTGAAAAATTCGTTTTATTGATTTTGCTTTAGATATGGTGGAAACATTGTTACAAGCCGGAGAAAGGATTCACAAAAGCAAACAGCTTGACCAGCAACGGTGGACGCCACTTCATTTCTCTGCACATTTTGGATACATTGAGATTATGAAGAAGTTACTTAATAAAGATAAATCCGCGGCCTATAAAGTTTGTACTGAAGAAAAGACAGCTCTTTGTGTCGCGGCTGGCCTTGGCAAGGTAAACATAATGCAAGAGCTTATGTCTACTCGTCAAGAATGTTGTGAAATGGTATCTGGTGGGGAGTGGATCCAGATCCTTTCTTCTTTTGCTAAGTTGTACATATTTATATCCATTTAAGATTGTTATTATCCATTGTATCTGACTTCATGTAGCCAATTTTTAAGCTCAAGTAACTGACAACCAAAACGTTAACGAGACAATAAAATATTTAGCTGCATCTTGTCAGACCTTACTTTGTTGTATTAATCCTTTCATATATAAGATTTATGTTCCATTTTTAGAAGAAAAAAATTAATCCTTTCATATATAAGATTTATGTTCCATTTTTAGAAACAAAATCTGCTTATTATATAATTGGATTAGATAAGGCTAAATACGGATTTTTGGCTGGCATTCCACTAATCGGCTGCAGTAATTAAATCCTGACAAATATGGAACATGGTTAATCCTTATATTTGAAAGAAAAATAAATTAATCCTTTCATATATAATATTTATACTCCCAATGTCAGAAGAAAAAAATTTGATGTCTTTTAATTGGATTAGATAAAGCTAAATCTAATTATTTGGTTGGCAATAGTAATTAAATCCAGACTTAAGAGTTTGTACCCGGATAATGTAACAAATTGGCTCATGAGATAGCCAGATATGTTGTTGGTTTAGGCAGCTCTGTCACTTGGAGCTGTTTTAATTTTTTTTCCCTTATTGGCTTAGTTTGTTAGCCATGATGGATTTGCCTTTTAATAATGTTTTTGACTTTTGTTGATTATATTTCGTTTTCCCTTAAAAAAAATTTTTTTAAAAAAATATGAAAACATAGTTAAGAGAGTCTGAATCTTATTTCCATAAAATCCAATAAGCTATATATTTATTTGTACTTTGAAGATCACATTTTAGCTTCAAACACTGAACAGCTCTCCTTTGCCTTGTGTTTTATTTTTTTTTTACAACTTATCTGATAGAGAGAACAAATGGAGAAAAGGGTGTCAATGCTTTTGCTACTGTTGACGTCGATTAATTCCCTTTTTGCATCTAGATTCCCGCCTCACCTCATCTTGTCCTCACATAAATCAATGGTCTTGATTAATTCTATTAGTAAAGATATAAAAATTAATAGAATTAATCAAGATTTGTTATATTATACACATTGATAACTCTTATTTCTACACGAAGTGTAGCCCCCTTGTTTGTATCTTTTAGGCTCAATTCCCGGGTAAAACCATGTTTTTAACGGCTTAAATAAGCGTTTTAGTATTTCTTCCAGTTGAGGGGCTTTTGTGCAAATATGTGAAAATTCTGCAGTAAAAGCATAATTTCATAAAGTTGTTCTGCACCCTTGTGTTTCTGCGTTAAGAGGCTGCAGAAATCAGGACAAAAGGTCCAAGTTTTATTGCCATTTATGCACCCTTGATTCTGCGGTTAGGCACCGCAGAAAAGGGCGCATTTTTGTTGGCAGAAGATCACATTTTCCCAATTCTACGCCCTATGGCCGCAGAACAGGGCACAAATTTCGCCTGATGCTGTCAATTTCAGTTGCCATTTTTGGATCCTTGAGCCCCAAAATTTCAGCCAATCAGAGATTTTGTCTCTGACTCTGGTCTTTACTAAGAGAGGAGAAGTGTTTATTGGAGATCTTGGTGGGCCTTCTTCATTTAAGAAGCTTGAAGATGCTTGTTTTTGGAGAATGAGAAGGAAGACTTTTGTGGGAGCTCTCTTAAATTCATTCTTGAGCCTCACACCCAACCAGCCCCGACCACACAACACACTCCAGCAGAAACATCTCTTTTCTCTCTAGTCTTGGTGGTTCATCATCAACCTTGGAGCTTGGAGAAGTTGATTCTAGGAGAAGAAACCATTGGAAGACAATCATTGCAAGAAAGAGATCATCATCTTAGTTTTTCTCTATAAACTCTTCCTTTTGTCTTCTTGTATTAGGTTTTTTTTTTTTTTTTTTTTTTTTTTTTTTTTGAAAAAGCTAATCCTTTATTAATGAACAAAAGGCAACAAACCAATAAGAAAAGAAGCAGGTAGCAGATAACAGGGGAAAAAACACAATCAACCCCACAAGGGCAAAACAACACCACAAGCAAAAGCTGCACCACACAACCAAGCGCAAAACGAGAGCCTTACAAGAAAATGCCCCAAACCACAGAATCCCCACAATCATTGGACCCCTTCTTAGCTAGAGAATCAGCCAGCGTATCCTGATGTTCCCATGAATCTTAACGAAAGAACGAATGTCGTATAAATAATTGACATGCTTCAAATTGCCGAAACTATCGCTGTTAATCCACGAAACAACTGTCTTCGAATCACTAATGATAACGACCTCCCGGATTAAAAGAACTTGCTTAGACTCACATATCTCACACGCCTTTTGAATAGCTGTAACCTCAGCAGAGATGGCGTCTTGGGTATCGATACAAGAGGAGAAACTGATGAGCACGGTCCCTTTCGAGTCCCTAAGAGGTCCGTCGATACCAGCTAACCCAGTACTTAACCTTGTAGAACCGTCAACGTTGAAGAAGAGAGAATCCACAGCAGGAGGGGACCAAACAACACCAGAACTTTTCTTAACAGGGCAGGAATCCACACATCTGTCCTTAATATCAAGCATCAGATGAGTAATAGGCTCAAGAATGCCCACCCCACAATACTTAAACCACCACACTGCTTTGAATTTCACATTATCCACATAAAAGGCAAGGCTGGGCGCTTTAGAGTTGAAAGCCACCTGTTCCTTGCTTCCCATGTCGACCAAACCACATCACAAAATAACACTTTCTATATTCTAGCATTTCTCGGAGAAGGACAAAGACCATCCCAACTCAAAAACCAACTAACCAACGAGGCATTCTGTGGACACATCACCTCCCACCACCCCAAAACAGAATTCCACAACTTCCGAGTCCAACTGCGGTGAAGAAACAAATGATTGATAGTTTCCGAATCCACATTGCAAAACTTGCACTCCAACCCCAACTGAGTACCCAAACCGAACCGAGATAAAACATCATACACAACCACCCAATCGAAAGAATCCTTACAAATAGGAATCCTTTCCAGGAAAGAAAGAAAATTATTCCACTGCGAAACCTCCCAATCGAAAGGTTGTCTCCTTAAAGGGACATTCCACCTCCATTTCAACCCCTCCCAACACCCATAATCTGAAATGGGACCATATTTTTTGCTGGCCAAAGCAAAGATACAAGGGAAAACCACCTTCAAGCTGCGAGAATCACTAAAAATATCCTCCCAAAATCTTGCTGTAGCTCCATTGCCCACCACAATCTTGAAACCGTCACTAATAATCCTGGCTGAGGAAGAGTTCTAATAAAAAAGACTTCCAATGGCCTTCATAAAACAAGAGGCCTTAGAGCTACCCTTCCAATCCCACACTAGCAGCTTTGGATCAATACCATATTTTACGCAAATGACCCTTTTCCACAGCGAGAACTCTTCAACGCCAAATCTCCACACCCATTTTGTTAACAAACTAGTGTTCTTATGAGAAATACTACCTACCCCAGTCCACCTAAACTCTTACGACTACACACCGTGGCCCAATCAACAAGGTGAAATTTTCTCTTGACAGCCCCATCTCCCCAAAAGAAACTCCGTTGGGCCTTCTCAATCAGCTTAGCCACACCCACCGGGACCTTAAACACCGACAGGAAATACGTAGGTAATTTAGAGATGACAGACTTAATCAAAACCAACCTACCCCCTTTGCTAAGGAACCTCCTTTTCCACGGAGCAAGTCTCTTATCAACATGCTGAACCATCGTCTTCCAAAAACCCAAGGAACTCGGTCTTGCTCTTAATGGAAAACCAAGGAAAGAGATGGGGAGTGTGGCCTTTTTGCACCTAAACAAATCCGCCCAATTAACCTCCTCTGTCACACCCCCTCCAACTCGGACGACACAAGATAAACTTATTTTCAGACCCAAAGCGAATTCAAAACACCTTAAGATTTTTTTTGAGTTCAACAAAAACTCCATTCAGGTTCTAAGAAAAGAATCGTGTCGTCCTCAAATTGTAAGTGGGATATATGCACTGAATCCTCACCAAAGGAGACCCCTTTTATCAAGTTCAACTCAAATATGTTCTATGTTTATTGGATATTTTGTATGGTTTATATGTGTAATATGAGCTAAATACTCTTGTGCTATAACAAAGATGAAACCAAACCCTTGATTTATTTTTAATGACTACTTAGTTTCTCTACAAGTGCTTGTGTAGTTATATGAATGTTTTATATGCTTAATGTTTTTGCCTTGATTGGCCATCTTGTTGAATGATCAATAGATAAACAAAATATTCACTATATATGACTAGAAAGTGAGAGATACACTAGGCTAGCTTATAGGATTCATGTGTGTGTTCCAGTAATTTTAATGAGTTCATTCATATTTTGTATGCATGGATACAATCTCTAAGACATTGAGAGAGATTAGAGATTGATTTAAGGGAATACAAACCTATAATCTATACTTGCACAAATGAGGGATTAAATGAGTCAAGAGTTAATTTAGAAGGGTGAGTTCTAGCACTCTTTCATCATATTATCACATTTGTTCTTGTTTTGGTTGGTATTTTAATTGCTTTAGTATTAATCATTTTAGTGTTAAAAATCTAGAAACTTTCAATTTCAATTGTCCAAATAGCATATAAGCCGATAAAAGCCGATAATCAATCCTTAGTCCTTGTGGGAATGATCCCTACTCTGCCATTATATTACACACCGACCTTGTACACTTACGAGAGTCACACTGTGTGTTAGTGGACCGATCACACGTATCAATAGATTAGATTATGGATGTGAGGACAAGATAAGGAAACAAAATCCACTTATTATACAATTGGAATAGATCGATAAGGCTAAATACGGATTTTTGGCTGGCATTACACTAATTTCGATTGCAGCAATGACATCCTGACAAATATGGAACATAGCATAGTTAAGAGAGCCATAATATTATCTCCGAGTAATGCTACTTTACCCAAATTTGATACCCAAATAATGTGGCAACACTCTAAACCATTCATTTAAATTATGCAAATCTAATACAATTTAAATGAATGGATTATAGTGCTACCACATTATTTGGATACCAGATTTAGAAATCAAATTTGGTCAAAGTAGAATCATTGATTATTTCCATAAAATCCAATCACTACTTATTTGTTCTTAATTTGAAGATCACTATATAGCCTCAAACATTCTATCTCCTGACTGCACAGCTCTCCTCTGTCTTTTGTGTTTTTTTTTTCTTTTCTACAACTTATCTGAGAGAGAAAACAAATGTAGAAAAGGATGTTAAAGGTTTTGTTTTTGTTACTAATGGATGTATCTGTTTTGAGTAATGTAGCAGATGGGAAAGCTAAAGATAGAGAAACTCTCTCAGGAATTGATAGGAAATTGAAGGGTGCGTCCGGTACCATTTTCAAAGAGTGTTTTTATTTTTGTTTTTCAAATCCAATTTCGAATACGCGTTCGTTTACGTTTTTCATTTTGTTTTTCATTTTATTTTCAAGAAAAGAGAAGAAAAAAAGAAAAAAAAGGTTAGTTTTTTATTTAGACTGGAAAACAAAACGAAAAACAAAACGAAAAATATCAAAAACTTGTTTTAGAAATATTTCACTTTTAACATAGATGTTGTTTTTGTTTTTCATTTTGATTTTTGTTTGGATCTTGAATTTCTATCTGTATTGAGAGAGAGATAGAGAGAGAGAGAGAGACTAACTCAGTTATCGTTTTTGTTGGAAGTGTGGAGAGAGAACCAGACAAACAGAATAACATAAATGATTATCTAAGGGCAATTTTGGTAGTTCACCATAATAGGTGCCTTTTAAACTTAAGTTATTAAATCGGTCATAAAATCACTAAATGAGTTGGAAAAGGTGATACTTTCCACCATTTCCACTTGGGGAAAATGGGGATAAGATAGTTTTGGGGGGCAGATCCCCCCATCTCCATCCCTATTTCCCTGTTTTCCCTATTTCCCCATTCCCCCGTCTTTCCCGTTTCCCCCATATCAGAATAATATATTTTAATTTTTCAAAAGTTTAATTTAATTTTAATTTTAATCATATATTTTAATTTTTTTAGGTGTACTTTTAAAATAGGGAATATATCGGAATAATATCGATATTTACTTTCTTAAAAGTTTGAGAATTAGTGTGTGATAAGAAACAGATGATAAATAATGGGCACACTGATATAAAATATCTGGTTACAAGCCCCCACATACGGTACAAACCAACAAAGACCATATATACAAGCATTCTTGATGTTGCAAAATTAGGTTCTTATTTTATTAGCTGGAATGAAAGCGGTGTCTACGACTTAAACACATGACCACAATGTTTTTATTTTTATTATTTATTTTTAATTTTGGCAAAACACCGCAATCAATAGTAGAATGAATACATGATATGTGCGATGACTTAAACACGAGTCATTTACTTACTACTCATATATTATACTCTCATTCAATCACTCACTAGCTACCAACATAGACCACACAAGCATTATTGCTGTTGGAAAATGTGGTTCGTATTTTATCAGACAGAGTCGACGACTTAAACACGACCACAATCATAATAAAAATTTCTTTTTAGAACAAACAAATAAAACAAGTTTGTTTGAGTACATGATGATCACTTGTGTGGTTGTAGCTATAACAAAGACTTGAGAGAAGTCTACTTATGATGACAATATGTCAATATCACGAATTTAGAAGGAATCTCTTAAAAAAAACTCCGTATTAATTTAATACTTAAAAAAAAAAAAAAAAAAAGTTGTAATAAAAGGTTTTAATCGTATAAATATATATATTTTTTACCTTAATCGATACAATTTCAAGCTGTTATTTTCTTAAATCTACTTCTATAATCACAAGGATGACGATAATCACTGTAACTGTAACCATCCCTTTTCTTTAATTCGTTGTTTTCCCGTTAATGAATTATGGTGAGGCTTGAAGACTACTGATGATGGTGCCCATGTCTGCTTGTCTGGATCATCCAGAACAAGTTTCTCAGCTATTTCATTCAAGCTTGCTCGCGTAAACGCATCTTTTTTGCTGAATTACAATGCAATGATGTCATCCAACACAAATCCATTACAGTACTATAACAAACTAACATGAATCAGGAACAAAATTTACAAAACACACAACAAAGCTATCAACTTTTCTAACTCACTAAAAAAAAAAAAAAAAAAAACTGATATTTTTACCTCAAAATGAGCTCAAATACACTTATTTCAGCCAAAATTCGAACTTTTAACATTCAATAATTTTAAGTTTTACTCATTTATCAACTAAAATTTGAAGAAAAACAGAGAAAGAGAGATGGGTATTACCTGAAAGAGATTGTCGAGAGAGTGTAAAAGACAAAACCAATAAATTGCATTCTTCTCTCTTGCCATCTTCACCGAACTCAATCACCGCAGAGATTGGCTCAGATAATTACACTTGGGTCCGATTAATAAAACCAGTCTATGGAGCTTGGTTCGAATTCGATTACAAACCAAATCTGTGTTTCCATTAAGAAACAGAAGACAAAACATGAGTTTGTTTGAAAAACTTTAGTACATTTTTTCCTATCACTTTAAACCTTTCGTCTTTGATTTTTTGTTGATCGTTGAATTATAATCCAATGCTTTGTAACGTTTTTTTTTTGTTTTTTTTAATCTTTTTTTTTAAGGCTTTTAAATTTTCTTTTATCCCAACCGTCCATCATTGTTTTGGACGGTTGGAGAAAAAAACTATTTTTTTTAATAAGAAAATTATGCTAGAATTTGTTTTTAAATTTTTTAAAAAGGACACATTTGTTTTAATCTCCAACCGGAGATAAACAGTTTTTAAATTTTTTTCATGTAATTTTTTTTAATTATTTTAAGAAAAAATTATTTTAAATTTTATTTGATCTCTAACCTCCAATCTCAAGAGATGTAGGGTGGGGATTCATTTTCTATTTATTTTAAAAATTTTCAATTAATCTGTTTAAAAAATTTCATTCAATTTTTTAATTATACAATTATTTTAAACGGAGGGTGAAATAGTATTTTTACTACATCTATTATGTTTGACCCTTTTTTTTTGGTCAAGGGATCAATTTGATGTATTTCTAAAAAAAAAAGAAAAAAGAGGACCATAAACCCTAGTGGGGTAAAAAATCAAAGTTTCCTTAAAATATAAAGACCAAACGTCAAGGGTTTTTGAAGTTTCAGTTTTTGTGAAGTTTTCTTGTTCATCTGGGTTTCTCTTTTGTTCTTCAAAGTCTTTTTTATTTTTATTTTTATTCTTTAGAAAGAATGATCTGTGCACAATAAGCCGATGCTCTGGATATATAAAAAATGATGAAGGAAGCATGGTAGTGTGCACAGAAATAAATTGGTTCTGCATGTCTGCCCCTCATGATTCTCTCTGATTTGGGGGCCTGGTTTACGACCTACAATTAACTGCTTCTTCATAAAGCCGACTTGACTGATTAATCGGTCCCGACTAATAAGGTCAATTTTGGCTATTTTACCGCAGTGGACCGCCGAATAGAGGAATCCGGCTGATTAATCAGCCTAGGCGGCCGACTTTTTGAACACTATTAAAAGTAACACAATTTAAACATGAACACTCCTCTAACACCCAGACTAGTTACATCAATTAATCTAGTTTTATAACCAAATTATATAATTTCTGATTTTATATCTTTAATTTAATACACTAGCTTGGGAAAAGTCTATTAATCTTATGTAGAGTACAAACACCACAACAGGCACGGCACAAGCGCTAATGGCAAGTTTTTTGTCACTGTGTAACAGTACCGCACATGTGCCTGCAAGAAATGCCCCGATCATAGCCAACATTGCATAACCAATGAATCCTTGGAGGATCATCCTTCGTCCGATAATTTTTTTCCTGTTAGTTGTATAACTTCTAGTTAGATGTGTGAGGATGGCATAACTGGACCAGAACATTGAAATGGCATTCAGTATAACAAATGCTTGAAAAGCTGCCTTTCTTGTTAAAATTGGGGCACCCTGGTCTGGTCCTTTGTCCGCAATTAAACCCCCAGGCACAGTGATACCTGCCGCAAAGGTAACAGTTGCTATGAGTGTGGCGATTACAAGATAATTTTTTTCTAGTCTCACTGGATTTCCTTCGTTCTCCCATCCTTCTTCATCCTTGTCCTCTTTGACCAGAATTCGACATCTCATAATTCTAGCACTTATCCGCCCCCATAATAGTCTATTCTGCAACATGGTACGTTATTTTAATATGATATATATTGTATTCTTCATAAATGAAATTTTAGAATCCACAGACATCGTCATAGAAAACAGTTTGACAGCCTTACCAGCGGTTTCAAAGAATGTTCATCGACAATGTCTGCAGCGTTATGGTTTTCATTGTTGAAAACTAGCAAATCCATTTTCGAGTTAGTTATGATGAAGTTCATAGAAGCAGCTTGAAGGAAAGGTGTGTTTCCCTTCTCATCTTTCTCATTTGAAAGGTTTCCAAGCGATGGATACCTTAATATGAGTTCAACTGCCTTGCTATTTTTGCTTGTTGAGGCAAAGTGAAAAACATTCCATCCTCTGTTATCGACCAGTTCACAACAGCCTGGGCATCTAGAAATAAGCTCTCGCATAATACCTACTCTTCCAAAGCCAGCGGCAAGATGTAGAGGCGTCTTCCCTTTGTTATCAGCTTTATAGGCCGCTGATTTATCTTCATTTATTAACTTCTTTGCAATCACAATGCGTCCTAAAAGTGCTGCCAAGTGGAGTGGTGTTCGTCCTTGTTCGTCCTGTTTGCTTTTGTTAACCCTTCTATCGTCTACTAACAATGCTGTTATTCCTAAAACAAGCGCATCTTCAAAATCAAGTTTTTAAATTTGAGAGCAACTAAATACCAGGCAAACAAATAAATTATATAGATTATTACCCTCAAATTCTTCATAATTTCATAATGATTTGGTTCTACGAGAGAATCTACTGCTTCTACATGTATGCAATTATTAGTGAATGTTTTCAAACCACATGGAGCGGTATATACTAGCTAGCATAGCAATCAATTCATAATTAGCTTACTTGTATTATTGCAAATTACGGCTGTGTGAAGAGCTGTTCTATTGTAGGGGCTATGGTCAGCTGGTGAAATGCAAGTGCTTAAAATCATAAATCATACTTATCTCGTTAGTTGTTTGTAGTTGAATCTTAAATTTCATGCCAATCAACTAGAAAGCCTAATAAGTTTACCTATATTATTGCGAATTACAGTAGCGTGCAAAGCCGTTCTAGAACAGGGGCCATGGTCAACTGGTGAAATGCACGTGCTTAAAATCTCCGGCAGAACATCTGCATATCCCCTCTTTGCCGCCAGGTACAGTGGAGTCTCACCAGCATTATTGGCAGCATAAGGTAATTCAGGATCTTCTACGGTCAATACCTTCACCACATCAAGATGATTATATCGGACGGCCTCGTGCAAGGCTGTGTCTTTGGCTTCATTGATCATCTGCAGCATCTGTGATGTAGCGGAAGCTCTGTCGAGAAAAACCTGCAAGAAAACAATTAGAAACAACGATTTGGATCCGTTGATTCGAGCACGAATACCGGAAACAAACCCCTACTAAGGCTCCGTTGATTCGCACACGAATACCGGATTATTAGGCTTCAAATACGATAATCGACTTCGCACACGAAGGATAATGTAATTGGATAGTTGAGAAACATCTCTGAATTTTATTTAATCAAAAGCTAATTCTCAAACCCTAATACAAGCTACTTAAATAATAAAAGAAACTCAAATCTCTTAGGATTCTATATCTCCTAAAATTCCTAAACAAGAAAAGAATTATAAAACTTCTAAACTAAATCGGGAAAAGAATCCTAAATGGAAAAGAAATCAAATCTCCTAAAAATCAAAAGAATCATAAAACCTATCTAAAAAGGAAATTGGATTTGATTTAATAAAATCAAATCATAAAATAATTAATAACCTAATTACATATAATCTAAAAGGAAATAAAATATTCGTATCGAATCATGACGATAATTGGAAATAATAATTAAAGCAACAGTTGTCTTGCCGCACGAAACTTAACGGCGAAATTCGGACATGATGCAGCCTATTATTGAAGATGAAGTCTTCATAACATTTGTAGGTCTCGTCTTGGGCTTTCCGGAATATATTATAATGGACGATCCGACCTCATATGCTCTCTGTAGAGGTCCACGAAGTTCAGCCCGGATCATCTCGTTCAGCTCATGGCGATCAGCTCTCGTCCAGCTCATGTCTTCGCGCAACAAACTAGATAGCCAAAATTGGTTATGCTGCAGCCCGTTATAGAAGACGGAGTCTTCATAACATTTGTAGGGATCGTCTTGGGCTTTCCGGAAACATATTATATTGTCTATTTTGAGTTCGTTTGCCCTCTGAAAAGGCCCCCGAAATTCGTCCATTCTGACAGTTTCAACCATTCCGAGTCTTTGCTTCCTTCTTTCCGCACCCTTCGTCTTTGAGTCGATTCCTCCACTCCATGAAATCAAAACCTTTGTTTGCTGTACCGTATTTGACGGCTGCATCAATCTGCCTTGTGTTTTTGATCCCAAGTTCTGAGTCATTTTGGTAAGGTTTCTTGCATTCTTGAAGAAGATACTTGGCTACATCGGCATGTCCGTGCCTAGCTACCATGTGTAGCAATGTTTCACCTTTTTTATTGGTCTTCAATAGTAGTTCCGGACACATTTCAAGTATCTCTCTCACGAAATCCATATTTTGACTGTTTCGGGCTGTGATGTGGATATGGAGGATTGTGTTACCGTGAGGTGTCAATATTTGGTCAAGCACCCCTGCGTGTTGTTGGAACTTGTCGATGTCGCCATCTGCTGCGGCAGAGTACACAGAATCCAGTAATTCGAAATTCTCCTCGATGATGTTGTTGTTGATGTATGATTCGGAACCAGCAGCTGCATCTATCATTTCTACTGTTGCCACCTCCATAAAACTGTCCACTTCGCTTGCCAAGTACTTCGGAAGAGTTTTTCTACTTATCAAATCTGATCACACAAACTATTTCGATCATGAATGGAGATAATAAGGAGATAAATGGGCATAAGGGGTACAAACCTGTTTGTGACTGAAATTTCCTGAAACCCGTATATACATTGCCTGAAATCTCCAAGTAAAAGTCTAGAAATTAAAGAAAACGTGTTCTTGTCACTATCAAAGCCAAATCACATTGTGAGTTTGTGACTTAATTTATTCAGTTTATATACGTGTGGGTTCCACATGTTAAGTGTGAAGCCTGAAAACTTAATTATACCACCCACCACTAACATGGCTAACAACCACCATTGAGAAACTTGCATGGATTTAATGTTGGTTTGTTGACAGGTTGGTTCATTAATGATTTTGGTGAACCTTGAGCACTATAAATACCCTTGTAGTCTCATTGTAAAATGTGTGTCAAGTAGAGAAGAGAGAAAATAGTGAGAGTTGAGAGAGATAGTGCTTCACTATTGTAATTACTTATTTCATAGTGGAAGTTGAGTGCGGGTGCGCTCCGTGGATATAGATATTTGCTGAACCACGTAAAATCTTATGTCTCATATTTTTTTCTTTTGCTTGTGTGCGTATCCCCTAAACCGGATTTAATCAATCGGTATCAGAGCTTTGGTTTCAAGGCTTAGGGAAGGATCCAGAGTTGAGGATCAAGTAGCACGGATTCCAGGAGTCCGGAACAGCAGCCATGCAGCTGACGCGCTGCCGGAGTAGACACCGCCGGAACAGTAGCCGTAGGAGAAGTCGTAGCCGTAGCCGGCCACAAAGAGTGAGTTGTCACTTCCCACACCATTAAAATCAAAAAGAGCCGACCTACAAGTTTCCCTTCTAGTCCATCATCAAAAGATCACCGGAAAGTGGTCAAATCGTCTGAAGAAGTTTGAAGAGGAGAAGTTTTGCCGCCCAGTTTCCGTCGGCGAGTTGAGCGATACCACTACAACCAAAAGAAGCGGAAAGAGACGATCTTCAAGATTGTCTTCTAGGCCATCGTCAATCGAGTACCGAAAAATCCTCAAATTGGCCGTCAAAGTTTTTTGAACCGAACGGTTATCTTCAGATCTACGCCAAACCATCATGAATCTGAGAAAACCGATACCACCAGAAGACTCAACGTGGTGAAATCTTCTAGTTTTGGTTCCTTTGACATTGAAACGGAAAGTTTCAGATTTCGGCTGGATTCCATCCATGTTTGACTGTTTCGTTGACCAATTCAGATTGCTTACAGTTCTTAGTTTGAGTCGGAGCAATGGGGTCCGAGAAGGATACATACAAGATAGAGAAATTCAACGGTATGAATTTCAGCTTTTGGAGGATGCAGATGGATGACTATTTGTACCAGAAAGACTTGTATTTGCCGATAGTAGAAAAGCCGAAGGACGTGTCCGATGAAGAATGGGTGGTCAAACGTAAACCAAAAGACATGACCGACACGCAGTGGATGGTTTTGGACCGGAAAGCGCTAGGAGCAATTCGACTTAGTTTGTCGAAATCAGTCGCTTTCAACATCAAGAGTCAAGAGAAAGCGGCAGATCTCATGAAGGCCCTATCGAATTTATATGAACAGCCTTCTATAGCAAGGAAGGTCCATCTAATAAAGAAGCTAGTGAATCTGAAGATGTCAGAAAATCAGAGCTTTAAGGAACACCTGAATGTGTTCAACAAGGTAACAGATGGGTTAAATTCAGTTTCCATAGTATTTGATGAAGAGGTGTTGGCAAGCATAATTCTAGGCCAGATGCCGGAGAGTTGGAGTACAACTTGTTAATCGATCGCTAACTTGTTTGGAAAAGAAAAGTTAGCCTTCCAACATGTCATAGACATGATCATAACCCAGGAAATTAGGATGCGTGAAGCGGGATCAGGGGTATCATCTTCAGCACCTAACATAGAAGGTAGAGAAAGTAGAAACAGAAATCGAAACAGAAATCAACGAGGTAGATCAAAGTTAAGAGGAAGATCCAAGTCCAGGAATCTTTAGGGCAACAATTCAAGTAATTAGCGGCGAAGCAAGAAAGACATTGAATGCTGGAATTGCAGCAATATGGGTCACTTCTCTAGTGAGTGTAGATCCGGAAAGAAGGACGATGGCAAGAGCAGTGCAAATTGTGTTTCATAGGAAGCAGATGATTGCCTTATTTGTGCATTGGAAAGCAAGACGGAATCTTGGGTGTTGGATTCAGGGGCATCATTCCATGCCACTTCACACAGGGATTTGCTCGAGAACTACGTCTCTGGAAATTTCAGTAAGGTGTATCTTGGTGACGATCAAGCATGTGACATTATCGGGAAAGGAGATGTGAAGATCCAGCTGAATGGCTCAGTGTGGAAACTCGACAACTTGAGACACGTATCGGACTTAAGAAAGAATTTAATCTCCATTGGGCAGTTAGCGTTAGACGGTTATGTGACGACTTTCATAGGAGATAAATGGAAGATCACGAAAGGAGCAATGACAATCGCCCGAGGAACTAAGAACAAGACTCTTTACACGACTACTAATGGGTATGGTTTGACCGCAATAGCAGAAGGTAGAGAGGATCTGAATTTATAGCACCAAAGGTTTGGGTAAAACATGCCATTTTCTAAAATCTGGACAAAAAGTGACTTGCAAAGCAACTTCCCACAAGTCACCATGGAAATCGATTTTCAATTGGGTAATTGAGGATAAAAAAACAGAGAAAGATGCGACTTCTGAGGTGACTTCCTCAAAGTCACTTTTCTCTCGGGTTAGGAATTTCTACATCGTACACCGTTACGAAAACAGGCATAACTTCCTTCAGAAACATCGGAATCATGATTTGTAAAAACCGTTGGAAAGTAGACATCTGGGGCTTTCTAAAAATAGGTAACACGAAACCCATAAATTTATTGTCTACCCATGAATTTAAAAATAAGCACATTAATCAAGATCATAAGTTGGTTTTTCTTCGCTTCAAAATTTGATCCCTAAGCATTCTATGTATCCAATTTAATGAAAAATAAAAAATCAAAGAAATTATTATTTTATGTGCTTAATGCCTTTGAGTGCCTAGCTAACATTTGAGTGATATCTTGTGGCTGTGTGACGAATTGAGAGATGAAGCACACCACATGTTCGATAAAATGTTAAATACAAGTCTATTAAGGTAGAGATACGCAAGGCTAGTTTGTAGGATTCATATTGTGTGGCATATTGCTTAATAAATTTGTGTGCAGTTCGGATAACCATTGAGAAATAGGTTGTTGGTGCATACAAATATTGTCTTTATCGTTTGAGAGAGGTTAGAGATTTTTTAAGGGTTACACGAATCTACAACATTCACATTTATAAATTGGGTTTAATTGGTAAGTCTAGAAATTGTTAAGATTGGTTAAGATTGGTTAGGTGGATTCAAAGCCTTAGCAATTTTCTCATACAAGTTACATTCACATTTCTTGCATTTGTTTGATTTAACTTACATTGTGAACAATAGGTAGTTGATTTAGTTAATTGTATGTTTCATTCGAATATCACCAATTTATCATTGTCTAAATAGTAGTCAAATCAATCAATTGTGGTAATCAATACATTAATCCTTGTGGGAAGGAATCTTATTTATCATTGTACTATTGGAATGGCCTCGTACTTTTGCGGGCGCCCATTTCGGAGTGATCATGTACACTGGCTGAGTTTGTGTGTGTCGACCATAGATGTATGTTTCGGACTGCTCAGGCAATTCGGGTGGGTTTCCTGAAACAAAAGGGAAGAAGGGCATTAGTGGAGAGCCGACGGGTGGTCGGCTTTAGCTCTCCGACACCCAAGTCATAAACAAAAGAGAAGAAGGGTGTTAGCAGAGAGCTGACGGGTGGTCGACTTTGGCTCTCCGACACCCAAGTTAGTACCAAATCTGGAAGATACAAATCTAGAGAAAAGGTGAGACTTGAAATGTAATAGAAATTTTGTGTCTAGAATATGGGGTTGGATCTTATATTTATATCAGATGAAACATGTCTGAATGCATATACTTGAGTGTTTCGGTTGATGTCAGCAAAATAGCTGGGCGGCCGAAAGCATAGCTGACACTTGCTTTTGGGTTGGTCGTATGGCTAGTTGACACATGTCTTGTCTTGATATGGTTGCATTGTTGGCTGGGTGACACGTAAACCCATTTGGTAGGTTGAGTGTGTCAAGACCGAAATGCTTTTCTTCGAGGATTGAAATCTGGTCCTAGTTCTACGCACGGCATTGCCCGAGACATATTTCCCAATGGGACTGGTTTCATCCAAAGGGATCTCTTGGGTTACTACGCACTTGGACGTGGTTGAATGCTTGGTTTCAGACCAATTTCCGAGTTACGTATTTGGGTTGAAACCTTTAGTAATTCAGTGGAGCTTTTTGTATGCTTTTGCACATGGGCCTATATTATTCTTTTAAAACGGCCCAGTGTCAGTAGACCCATATTTTGGGTATAACAATATATATATATAGTTAAAAATAAATAAATTAAAGGAAGTAGGATTATTTCAAGTAAATAATTAGTGATTTAATTATGCATGGCTAGCTTACTGTTACGAGTAGTGTTAAATAATATTTATTTTTATTTAATTAGTGTTAAATAATAAATATTGTTTAACACTAGAACGAATAATTTTTTTTAAGTACAATATAACATAAATTTGAGGATTTTTTTTTTTTTTAGGGATGACTCGAACGTCCCATGACCTCATTAGCAGGGGCGAAGCCAGGATGTTATGGTAAGGTGGGCTACTCATTTAAAAAAAAAAAAAAAAACACTGACGATACGAGAAAATTACATTAATTGAAAATTAAATATACAATTAGATAAGAGGGGACATAATGAATCTCACTCCTCAAAATTCATATTCTAAACAAAATACATAAAATTTTAAAAAGATAACGACTAAATAAGAAATAAACATGCAATTCAAATATAATCACAGACTATTTCAATTTTTCTTACAAGGTTTCATAGCATCAAACTAATCTATTATAGAATCTAAGTCAATGGTATCCGTAATATCTTTTTCCATATAGACGACCTTGCAATTTGCAAGAAATTTTGAGAGAGGTGAAACTTTGTCTATTTGGATCATGTTTAGCTTTCAGAAGTTGTATTTTGTTTGTGTTTGATACTCTGATGTATTTTACCTTTTTTGTGTTTAGTTAGGTTAGTTTGGTAAATAGAATTGTAAATTAAGGGTAATTTCATAAGAATCTAATATAATAGCAGCAAATATAATTATTACACTCTAATATAAGGGAAGTAAATCTAATTACATATGTATTAACTTTCAAAAAAATTCAAAAAAGTTAGCATATGCTACAGCCCAGGCTACTTATCATATACCTCCGCCCCTACTAATTAGTATAGGTGTGACTTGTAAGAAGTTGCCACCGAACCAACTTCATCTCGTTTGGTAGTACGATTATACGAGTAATTTAACTACAAACTATATAGAATATACATTGTTGCAATGAAAGTATAAAGTTCCAACTATTTAAACATGAACACTAATGCAGCACGACTACACGAGTGGTTTAAAACAATTCCAAGGACAGCTAACATGATACATGAGGACCATGACTACAACCACAAAAGCTAGTAACCACAATTTAAACATGAGCACTCCTCTAACAGTCTAACACACAGTGGGATTTAACCCAATACTAGCTAGAATTGCGTCAATTCATCTAGTTTTCTAACCATATTATATAATTTCCAACTTTATCTGAAATGTTGACGTTCTGGTTTGATAATTCTTCGACTGATTACAAACACAGCCACAGGCACGACACAAGCACTAATGGCAAGTTTTTTGTCATTGTGTAACACCGCGCATGTGCCTGCAAGAAATGCCCCAATCATGGCCAGCATTGCATAACGAATGAGTAAGTGGCGGAAACTAATTTGCTTGTAAAACTCCCTCTTGCGAGTGGCAGGCCGTGTAGATAGATGATTGAAGACAGCAAAACTGGACCAGAGCATGGACATGGTGTTAAATATAACAAATGCTTGAAAAGCTGAGTTTTTTGTTAAAATTGCAGCTCCCTTGTCTGGTCCTTCATCTGCCACGAAACCCCCTGGAACAGTGAAACCTGCTGCGAATGTAACAGTTGCTATGAGTGTTGCCACTACCAGGTGGTACTTTCCGAGTCCATCGTCGTTGTTGCTGCTCACTGGATCACCTCTGTTCTCCTTTTCTTCTTTATGGTCGTCGTCCTTGGACATAAATATCCGACCTTTTTTATTTCTCAAACGTGCCCAATAAAACCATATCAAAATATCCTGCAACATGTAATTGTAATATGCTATTAATGTAATATATATTGTATACCTAGCTTCATGAATGAAATTTCTAGAATCTACATCTTATCTGAAAGTTTGATCGATGTGCCGTAGAAAACGGTTTGATGGCCTTAATTATTACCAGAAAACTATTCCAAGGAAAGAAGTCAAGCGGTTTGATAATGTCTGCAACGTTATGGTTATCATTGTTGAAAACTAGCACATCCACTTTCGGGTGATCTATGATGAAGCGCATAGAAGCAGCATGAAGGAAAGGTGTGTTTCCCTTCTCATCCTTCTCATTTACAAGGTTTCCAAGCGATTGATTTTGTAATATAAGTCCAACTGCCTTATTGTTTTTGCTTGTCGAGGCAAAGTGAAGAACACTCAACCCTCTATTATCAACCAGTTCACAACAGCCTGGACAGCTAGAAATAAGCTCATGCATAATATTTACTTTGCCACGACTAGCTGCAATATGAAGAGGCGTCTTCCCTTCATTATCAGCTTTATAGGCTGCAGATCTATCTTCAATAAGTAACTTCTTAAGAATTACAAGGTATCCTAAATGTGCAGCGAAATGAAGTGGCGTCCATCCTTTCTGGTCCTGTTTGCTTTTCTGAATCCTTATATCATGTAGTAACAATTTTGTCACTCCTAAAACAAGCACATCTTCAAAGTCACTCCAAGTTTTAAATTTTAAGAGCAACTAAATAACAGGAAAACAAATAAATTAGAGAGATTATTTACCCTCAAAATTCTAAATAATTTCATATTAATTTGGCTTTGGAATGAAATAAAATGAAAATTACATCCCTGGAGAATCTATTGATTCTTCAGGTATGTATTTAAATGCTACATATAAAATAATAATAATAATAAATACTACATACTCTTAGGGCGTGTTAGGTGCACCAAATCGAATCAGGAGTATTAGATTATTTTTAACATTAATGCTAGAAAATCCAAAAAATGAGCTAAAAAATCAACCAAATGATGCGGCAAGTGATTTGCCATTAATTACCACAACATTCCATGATTTGTATAGTGATGACAATCCTCCCTTACCATTCTCATTTGTTTGGAGTTCAACCGGACTATATATTTTTTTAGTTTTTTTTTTTTTCTTCAAAATTTAATTATAAATAAAATCAATATATAAATTTTATTTAATAACAATATGAAACTATATTTTTATTTTAAAATGTTTTTGGATATTTTTAATTTAAGAATATATTAATTAAATATTCATTTCATCGAAGAAATTATTTTGATAACTTTTTATTCAATTTTTCACTGGATTACAATGGATTGAGATTATTTCAATTGTAATCCCTCCTACCGGTATTGGATTTTTTTATTTTATTAAATAAATAAATTATAAAATTGAAAAATATTTAAATTTATTTAAAAATAATATAAATCTACAATTTAATAATATTTTTGGATATTTTAAATTTAATAATATATAAACTAAAAAATTATTTTCTTAAGAAAATTATGTCAATAATTTGTTATTCAATTTCAAAATATTATTATATTTAATCTAATCTCATATTTTACCAAACAAAATATAATACTAATTTAATCTAGTCCCGTGTTTCTCCAAACATAATATATTATTAATTTAGTCCAAGTCAAATCGAAACGTAATTCTAATCCCATATAAAATCCTATTCAATCCAATAAAATAGCTCAATCCAGTGCCACACACCAAAAGGGGCCTTATAACGGATGTATTCTTTCAAAATAGGTACGATTCTAATTTATATTCATTACTATTCTACCGTAAAAGGATGCTCTATTAATAGATGTTGTCTTGTCTTTTCCAAGAAAATAAAAAATAATAGATGTTGTCTTGTAAGGATATTTTGTTATGTCACACCTATACATCTATACTACAAGGTTGTAGGTTGGAGTTTGTCCCCTCCTTAAATATTAAATTATTGTAATATTAAAATTATATTTAAAAAAAAAAAGAAAGTATATTTTGTTATCCTGCTATTTCATTTAATTTGTTATGTTATCCCAGTATGACAGGTACACTTTCCCCAACTTTATATTTTCAAACCTTGTTTATAATATATTTTTGCAATTTTTTTGTCACTATTTGGGACGGTTTTTGTGAGAATATCACCATTTTACTAATTCAAGTTTAAAAGACACTTATTTAGGTGACCAGATAAAAATACCCTTATTTTGTCAGCTTGTGTCTTTTCAAACCTAGAGAGAAAAAAGTTGAGAGAGAGAGAGAAATCCGACTGAAAATATCAAGGCAAACTCACCGGCAGTGACACTTAGGGATGGGTGTTTTCTGGTTGGGTTGGGTTGGGTTGAAAATTTTTCAATCCAATCCAACCCAACGTAAAATTTAACCCAACCCAACCCAACCCAATATTTGTCGGGTTGGGTTGATCGGGTTGGGCTTTTTAAGCCCAATAGAAAAAATATATTTGAATTCAAATTTTGTTATATCAAAATTTAAATTTAAAATATTTTTTCACCCTAATATCATATCATATAGAGTTTAAATTTCTTAAAAACATCAAAATCAAATGACAACATATAATACAAATTGGTTAAATATTTGTTACATAATTTTTTTTTTCTTTTGAAAGGCAAAATATATTCCAAGCCAAAAGGCAAAGAGCAGCACCAAAAACACAAGGAACAACAGACCCAAACAGAACACCATCAAAGGACTGCGACAAGGGTAGAACAACCCACTAACCCCCTGTCGCAACACTTTGACCCGAGACAAACAAAGAAGCAGGGAGAACAACAACAGAAAAAAAACGAGAGGCTAGGCAAGAACAAACAACCAAAACAAGAGACAAATTATATTTGTTGCATAATTAAAAATATAAAATATAAAATATAACAATTTATCCAACTTGAAAAGTCTCCATCTAAGCCTCTTATCCATTTTACAATTGCAATCACTTCATCGAATATCTTGTAGTTGGATAATCTATTATTTATTTCAACCAACATAATAGTATGAGTTTATATACAATTATTAGACTTTTTTTCTACCAAATTCTTAATCAAATCCTAAGAAGAAATAAACATTTTAAAGTATAATCAAGGATAATACAAAAGATGAAGATAATATAATTGCATATTTTTAATAAATGTATTATATATTTATGGTATAAATATAATATTATAAATGGTGCAAGAGTAAATTTTTTAAATATTTTAAGAAATATGCAAGCTGACAAAATAAGGGTATTTTTATCTGGTCACCTAAATAAGTGTCTTTTAAACTTGAATTAGTAAAATGGTGATATTCTCACAAAAACCGTCCCAAATAGTGACAAAAAAATTTTGAACCCTATTATAGATCGAGTAGAATGACACCAAACAATTACGATCTTGAATGCAGATCCCAACAAAAACAAACAAAAAACAAAAAAAAAAGACCAACAGTAAAGGGTGTGTTACAAGAAACTGAGAACAAAGTGAAAAAACTATACACTACAAGTATATTAACGGAGTCGTAAAAGAGTTTTGCATTTGCCGGATGGAAAACGGTGTAGAACAGTGTTTGGGCACCGACAACAATCGTGTATGCAACCTCTCATAAATATTGACTTTTATAGAAAAACACAATATTTGAGACTACAATGTCAACACATAATTTAATCACCAGCCTATGGCAATCTCTTATCTCTTTTATTTATTTGCAAGTTCAGCTGGACGAGATGTTCCGGGCTGAACTTCGTGGACCTCTACAGAGGGCATATGAGGTCGGATCGTCCATTATAATATATTTCCGGAAAGCCCAAGACGAGACCTACAAATGTTATGAAGACTTCATCTTCAATAATGGGCTACATCATGTCCGAATTTGGCCGTTAAGTTTCGTGCGCGGCAATACAACTGTTGCTTTAATTATTATTTCCAATTATCGTCATGATTCGATACGAATATTTTATTTCCTTTTAGTTTATATGTAATTAGGTTATTAATTATTTTATGATTTGATTTTATTAAATCAAATCCAATTTCCTTTTTAGATAGGTTTTATGATTCTTTTGATTTTTAGGAGATTTGATTTCTTTTCCATTTAGGATTCTTTTCCCGATTTGGTTTAGAAGTTTTATAATTCTTTTCTTGTTTAGGAATTTTAGGAGATATAGAATCCTAAGAGATTTGAGTTTCTTTTATTATTTAAGTAGCTTGTATTAGGGTTTGAGAATTAGTTTTTGATTAAATAAAATTCAGAGATGTTTCTCAACTATCCAATTACATTATCCTTCGTGTGCGAAGTCGATTATCGTATTTGAAGCCTAATAATCCGGTATTCGTGCGCGAATCAACGGAGCGTTAGTAGGGTTTGTTTCCGGTATTCGTGCGCGAATCAACGGATCCAAATCGTTGTTTCTAATTGTTTTCTTGTAGGTTTTTCTCGACAGAGCTTCCGCTACATCATAATTTAATCACCAGCCTATGGCAATCTCTTATCTCTTTTATTTATTTGCTAATTTAATTTTATTATCGATTGGCATTTGCATTCATATCATCATTGCATTTTTGTGGCTAGGTTTTTGATTAAAACCCAATTCATCTCTCTTGGGTTGCCTTTCCGTCCAACAAGTTCTTAACATTCACTTCTTTTGTTTCATTATGTCTAAAAACAATTGAAAGTAATTTCATAATAATTTTTGTTGGATATTATAAAGATTTGAATCCATTTATTACATCCAATCGACCAAAACTCTTAATCAGTTGAAAAATAGATAGTTTTTAATCAAAATATCTCCTTCTCCTATGTCCTAATTATGATGAATTCGATTGAAGCGCTACGAGGGAGGCATAAGCACCGTTATTTATTTTCATGAGAGCATCATGTGTTCCTTTCTCAGCAATCACGCCGTTCTTCACAACAGCAATTATGTCTGCATTTCTTATGGTTGCAAGGCGGTGAGCGACAACCACAGTTGTCCTGTTCACCATCACAGTGTCTAATGCATCCTGTACAATACCTTCTGATTCTGCGTCCAATGCACTTGTTGCTTCATCAAGCAATAGGATTTTTGGATTCTTCAATATAGCTCTTGCTATCGCAATTCTTTGCTTCTGCCCTCCAGAAAGTTGCGTTCCTCGCTCCCCTACGTTGGTGTCGTAGCCCTGTGGCATTGCAGTTATGAAGTTGTGTGCATTTGCTGCTTTCGTTGCTGCAATGATCTCTTCTTCTGTAGCTTCCCCTTGTTTTCCATAGGCTATGTTCATGCGGATCGTTTCGTTAAAGAGTATTGGCTCTTGACCTACCAACCCCATTTGTTGTCTCAACCAACTTAGTTTGAACTTGATTAGTTCCACATTATCCAAGAATATGCGCCCGGAATCAGGATTGTAAAATCTCTCCAAAAGGCTTATCACAGTTGATTTCCCACTACCGCTTTCTCCAACAAGAGCAACGGTCTGCACATAATGACTCAAATTATATATAAATATATGCAAAATAGAGTGAAAATTTGAGTGGTGCTAAATATATATATACCTTCCCAGAAGGGATGCTCAGGCACAAGTCCTTGAAAATTTGAACATCTGGACGGTGAGGATATTTAAAACTAATATGTTCCAGTTCAATGTCACCTCGTACGTTTGATAGCATTGTGCCTTCATTGCTGCTTGAATCAATCTCAGGCTTGCTGTCGAGGATTTCTAATATGGAAGCCGCAGAATCCCTAGCTTTGTTGGTGTCCGGAGCCATTGAGGTGGCTTGAGAGACACCAATAGCTGTAATGCTAAAAGCGAAGAAAACCTATCCAAAAAAAAAAAAAAAAAAAAACATTATAATTTAGATTAGAAATTAAGGAAATCCTTCGAAGGAATTAATTGAACAAAAAAACAGAAATTTCACCTTGAAAACTTCACCAGCAGTTGCTTTTCCATCCTTGACAAGTAATGAGCCAATGTAGAAGGTAAAGGCATTGGTGCAATAAAGTACAAAGAAAGAGAAGCCAAAACCTGCACCGCTTACTAGCCCTCGTCGGACTCCTTGTTTCATAGGACCTTCACATTTGTTGTGGTACAAATCCATCATTTTTTTCTCGGCACAAAATGACGCAACAGTTCTCATGTTGCCAACTGCATCGGTAGCAACTTGACTTGCCTCTTCATACATCAACTTGGCATCTGCACTAAAGCCCTTTAGAAATTTGGCTTGAAGATTTCCTTGTAATATCATCAATGGTGATATTGCTAGAATCACTAAAGCCAGAATCCAGTTAGCTGTGAAAGCTATGAGTAGCCCTGTTATGATGGTTGATATGTTCTGGACAATTAAGGCCAAGGCATCACCAACAACACTTTTTATTGTGGAAGCATCTGTTGATAATCTTGCACCAACCGCGCCACTGGAATTTGCAGGATCATCAAACCAGGTAATTTGTTGGTGGACAACCTTGTCAAATGTCAAGGAGCGAATTCGTTGTATTAGTTTTCCTCCGGCCATTCCGAAGAAGTAATTCTGGCAAGGTACGGCTAGTAAAGTAGAAAATCCCAAACCAACAAATACAAGCGACCAATACTGGGAATCTTGTTTTAGCTGTTCAGGTGGATAATAGAATATTTTAATGGCTGTTGAGATTAGAAGGCCAAATAAAGGAAACATCACACCATGTATCATTGCAGCAACTGATCCAATCAACAAAATTGGAAGCTCAGGCTTGTTCAGGTATGCAAGTCTTCTCATGGAAACTTGGTTTCGCTTCTCAATATCAATCTCAGTCGTCCATTCACTCGTAGTTTTCTCCTGATCATCTGCTCCCGCATCAGTCTCAAAGAAATTAATGGTACCAGGAACACTGATACTAATTAAACCAAAAGACTGCCGACTACTTCTTGATGAACCTTTACTCCCTGATCTCATGAACAAGCTTTGGCTCCTAGACTTAGCCATGATATAGGAATTTAGTTCTGACTTGCCTGAATTCGTGACTCGAGCATTTTTGGCTCCATCTTGTAGGCGAACTAGCTGGGAATAAGCCCCTTCTGGATCCTTGATCAACTCTTCATGATTTCCTAAAATATTCCAAGTATTCAGATACTAATTAAAACCTAGTTTGAAAGTGAAAAAGAGTATATAGGTTTAGTGCTACTACATACCTTGCTCCACAAGTTTCCCCTTATGAACCACTGCTATAATGTCAGCATTCCTGATAGTTGTCAAACGATGTGCAACAACCACGGTTGTCCGATTTGTCATAACATTCTCCAATGCATGTTGGACAATGCGTTCAGACTCGGCGTCTAGAGCACTTGTTGCTTCATCCAGAAGAAGAATTCTTGGGTTCTTTAAAATGGCCCTCGCAATTGCAAGTCTTTGCTTTTGTCCACCGGATAGCTGAGTTCCATTCGGACCTACCATTGTGTCCATCCCCTTGGAACAAAATTTAATCTTCTCAGTGTGTTTTGCTTGATGTATAAGAAATTTGAAAAGCTAAGCTAATTACGGTAAAAAGTACGTAAAGTGGAATGGTGGATGCAATGTGATATATGTATGCTCAATGGTAAAAGATTTACTCAATGAATATACCTGTGGCAGCTTGTCAATGAATTTTGCTGCATTAGCGAGCGCAATTGCTCTTCTAATCTCGTCATCAGTTGCATTTTCCTTTCCGTATGCTATGTTCTCCTTCATAGAAGCCGCAAACAAAATAGGTTCCTGACCAACTAGCCCAATATTCTGTCTTAACCATCTGAGTTGCAAATTCTTTATATTGACACCATCCATAAGAACTTCACCAGAATCAGGATCGTAGAATCTCTCTAATAGGCTTATGACTGTAGACTTTCCACTTCCACTTTGCCCTACCAAAGCGGCAGTTAAGCCATTTGGAACATGCAAGGAGAATCCAGAAAAGATTTGCACATCTGGTCTAGCAGGGTATCTGAAATGAACATCTTTAAATTCAATTTCACCCTCCAAGTTTTCCAATGTCATCCCACTGTAATCATATGGATCGATCTTTGGTTTTCTTTTGATTGTTTCAAACATTTTATATGCTGCAGCTTTCCCTGCTGCAAATGCATTCACGCATGGAGATGTCTGACCCAATGACCTAAATTTAATTTAGAAATTAAGCACGAGATATATAATGTGGTTTAATTTATAATGAATCCGGTCACGTACTTACATTCCACCGGTGAGAATTGCCATGATAACATTGATGACTCTTCCACCGTTGTATCCTTGTTCTATGATCAGTTTTGATCCATACCAAATAGCAAGTCCATAAGTAGAAAACACGATAAGCATAACTACACCAAGTCCTAGGCCTGAAGCCAGCCCTTGTTTAACACTAGCAGCGTAGGCAACTTCCAGCTTCTTGTTATAATTATCCGTTGCTCGCTTCTCCCCGGTGAAGGATGCAACCTAGCTTGTATTGTATATATATGTAGTTAAAAATAAATAAGGGAAGTTGGATTATTTCTAGTGATTTAATTATGGCTAGCTTAATTAGCTTACTGTTCTAATGCCTCCAACTGTTTCGTCTACTACATTTCCTGCTTCAGCGTAAGCGATTTGTCCGCGACTTGACATCTTTGCCATGAGCAATGACATGAATCCACCAGCAATAGCCATTAAAGGAATGCATCCTAACAGAACTATTGCTAGTTGCCATCCTTTTACAAAGCCGATTACGAAGCCCCCAATAAAAGTTGACATCAGTTGCAAAAACTTTCCCACCTATGCTAATACATATGGATGATCATGATTAACTAATTACTGTTAGGGTTAATTAATTAGGAAAATCACACATGTATTTGATTAATATTAATTATTACCTTTTCTCCCATGGCTTCTTGAATAAGGATAGTATCTCCAGACATTCTCCCAATGACCTCTCCGGCCGTTGTTTCAGTGTCAAAGAAGGCAATATCCTGTCTCAGTATGGTGCTCAAGTACAAACCTCGAATTCTAGCAGCCTGTCTTTCCCCGGTCGACATCCAGCAGGACACCTCTGCATTAATATTAATTGTAGAAATAATCAAATTAATTTATGTATATATCTATATATTATTTTCAAGGCAGCATTATTCGATCACTTACGAAGAAATGCGGCAATGCCTGCAGCGATGGCCAAGTACACAAACTTGAGCGATGCCTGATCAAAATTACCATATATGTTAACTGATGAAAATTTCAAAGCAAGACATTGTGTTAATATATATTATTTTCTTTTAATACAAGTAATTAATGAATTCAATACCTTTGACACCACGCCAACAACATTGTCCGGAGTTGCGGTGCCAAATGAGTCGACAATTTCGCCAAAAATGACACTCATGAGAGGCTGCGCAAGTCCGCCCATAATAGCACTTAACGTTCCCACGATCATCATAACAACATCAAGTCTGTCCGCAAATGTAAACAGCTTATAGAATGAAACCTTCTGGTTCTGGTCATCCTCATTGCTTTCCTCGCCATTTTGCTCTGCCTCCTGATTTTCTTTCATTTTCCCCGTATCCATCTCTCCTTCTATACTACATATTTCAAAACAATTAAGAGACATTAATTATTTAATTTTCTGTTGATCAGATTAATCGAAACCTAAAGATAAACTTAACATATATGATCAAAATTAAATATATAACAGGAGCCATATATGCATGAATCATGATGCATGCATGCAACAATTACTGGGAAAGAAGGATGAGAAAATATATACCAGAAAGAGATAGACAAGAGGAAAATGCAGGACTGGATATCTAATAACTAAAGTATTTATGTTGCTGGGTATTTATATATGAAAAAATAAAATAAAAAAATGATCAATATTGTATTTGCTGTTCTTCCATTCAAGTTCAGATAAATTTGGACAATTTGACCAGTATTTTTTTCTTCTAGAATCTCTATTCCTATATTTAGGTTTCTCTAGATGGAGCATTTTGTGGATATTTATAAACATGATATATATAGGCTTATTTATTTATTTGCCTTTGTCCTCCTCATTTCATGGAGCATATAATTTAGATACAAAATTAGATGTACTTGCTGTAACATTCTGTTTTTTGCTTGCCTGAGGCAAAGTGAAGAACATTCCATCCTCCCTTATCGACCGGTTCACAACAGCCTGGACTAAGTATATATTAATGAAGTTGTAAAAGAGTTTTGCATTTGTGATTTGCCGGATGGTGGAAAAGCAGTGTGGACCAAACATATTCGAAACCTACTCGTGCTAGCATTCGACATTACGAAACCAAGCATTGATTAATTAAATATATACCTAACTATCATTGATATATGATATCAATGATGAAAGGGTTTAATATTTTATAATCAAATGAAGTAAAAACCATAAACATTAAAGAACAATATTTGGGAACACATTGAAATTAAAGAACAATAGAACCCGGATGATGCATTGGAGCTCTGCCTTCAAAGTTGCGGAACAAAGCTGCACCACGCCACCTCCCCCAGGAACTACTAACCCACGAACCACCTTCTCCCACCACTATGCTTCACATGTGCACCTTCTCCCACATTTTTTTTTTTTTTTTTTTTTTTTTTTTAATAATCCACATGTGCAAACTCTTGAAATAAGCCTACATGTATAGATTATTTTTCAAGTTTCATGTTGTTTCATCTAAAATACAAAAATAACTCTAATTAAATGAAAATATATAATTCAAGTAGCTAACAAATCCAAATTATGGGTTATAAATATGATATAAAATATACCCATCAATAAAGGGCAGGACTGGAAATGTGGAATTTGGGGCCAAATGATAAAAACCTAAAAATTATGGTACTAAATTTAAAATTCTTTTTTTTATAATTTTTTAACTATATCAGTGGCCCCAGGGGCTCATGGATGTGAATTAATGTGGAATATTTATTATTATTATTTTTTTTTTTTTTTAACGCATTACAGAGGCATATCAGGCAACAGAAATTTCCAATCACAAATCGAGATTTCATCAATCCAAAAATTATCCTCGTTAACCGTCAGAGCATAATTGGCGAGCCCGTGTGCTTAACTGATTCGTCACTTTAAATGGCGTCAGTTCAACTCCCGTGGAAGCTCCGCCTCATTTACGCCGCCTGCAAATGGATAGTCAACCTCTCTCACCGCCCAGACGACACCATCAACCGCCGTCTCCAAAGTCTCACTGATCCAAAAACCTCACCCTCCAAAACCCCACGAAACGGCGTCGTTAGCTCTGACACAGTTATCAACTCCTCTCAAGACCTCTGGTTCCGCTGCTTCACACCAACAACCACTACCACAGCCGCAGCACACGGTGGAGATGACGGCAGAAGCTTGCCTATCATCGTGTACATCCACGGAGGCGGGTTTGCGTTCTATTCGGCCAGTTCGACAGCCTATGACTCGTGGTGCCGCCGGCTTTCCAGTGAACTAAACGCCGTCGTCGTCTCCGTCAACTACCGTCTCGCACCGGAGCACCGGTGTCCGACCCAGTACGAGGATTGTTTCGATACCTTGAAATTCTTGGACGAAAATTTGGACAAGCTTCCGGTAAATGTGAATCCGAAACTGTGCTTCATCGCCGGAGACAGCGCAGGCGGTAACTTGGTGCACCACGTGGCAGTCAAAGCTAGCGAGTACGAATTCTCAAGCTTGAAACTTATCGGGTTGATATCGATACAACCATTTTTCGGCGGAGAAGAGAGGACAGAATCCGAGATCCGAAATTCCGGAGGCTTGCTTTTGTCAGTGGAAGATACGGATTGGTATTGGAAGATGTTTTTGCCTGACGGGTCGGATCGAGACCACCCGGCAGTAAATGTGTTTGGACCCAAATCATCATTAGATATCTCTCGGGTCAAGTATCCGTCAACTTTGATTTTGATCGGTGGATTGGATTTATTGTATGATTGGCAGAGAAAATACTATGATGGGTTAAAGAAAGCAGGGAAAGAAGTGGATCTGGTGGAGGATCCGAATGCATTCCATGGATCTCATATGTTCGAGGAGCTTCCCGGGTCGGCTTTGTTTATTAAGGGGATTCAAGATTTCATGGGAAAGCAAATGAATAAAGAAAATTATTAACGTCAATTGTTATCTTCAATATGTGAGCTGTGTGTGTGTGGATGTCATAAAACTAAAAAGCAATAAGAAAATTTTTAACTCTTCGTCTGGCGCCGGTCAAGGCAGTACATGTGAAGCTGGTGGCTCGGTGCGTGCAAGGCGGAGCTGTCCAGGCTCTTTTGCTATTTTAATTTTAATGTGCTTATTGTTAAATTTATAGGTAGATAATATATTGATTTTTAAATTGTCACTCTAATGTGGGAAATTAATAAATTGTAATGAAGTTATGAAATTTTACCGTGGTGGATTATGATACCTTAGTATTTTTTAATGGGTAATGTTAACATGTACCATGGTTAATAACTATATAATTACTATAAAAAGAAAATATTTACTAAGGTTTAATTGATTGCTTTTGACCTTATATGCTTTTAGCTTAGTTTAATTTTTAATTTTAATTCACCACATTCGGTTAACTAGGTTATGATTAGATTAAATTTAGATTCAATTAGTTTTTCATCAATCCTCATAGGATCAACTTCGTACTCGCATTAACTATTCTACAATAGACTCGTGCGTTTGGAAGTAAATATTTTCAAAATAAAGCAAAAACAACTTCCCAATTCACAAGATAGAATTAAATAGTGTTCCTGGTCCTAATTTACTTTCCAACTTCCATCATAATTCTCTTCAAAAAAAAAAAAAAAACAAACAAACAAACAAACAACTTCCAATAGATTAAAATAGTGATTATTAAAATATCGAAGAGTGTAAAGTGTTTAGAGCATCTCCGACCATGCTTTCTATATTTTAGTTAAATTTTAGTTATTTTAGCCAATAACTCACTCCAAATCATTCTCTTTATTATAGTTAGTCATTAATATATTAATATTTTTTGAATTTAAAATATAAATAAATTTAATTTGTTTTAAATTGTAAAAATGAGAGAGAGAAGATCAATCAACTTAAAAATATTTTTAAAAAAATAAGAGAGAGAAGATAAGTAATTTAAAATGGCTTCCTACATTTAGAGAGTCTCTTGATGATTCTCTGAAATAGGAAACCATTTATGGAGCTCCTTTGGAGTATTTTAAAACCATTCTCACTAGCTATTTTAGCTAAAGAAGAGGGTTTAGGGAGCCCCTTGGATATGCTTTAGGAGATGCTCTAAACATGCGTGCGACGAGAACTGTTTTTTACTAAAAGCTGGGATGGTACCCACACATTATATTTTATCTAATAATTGATAAAAGCTGAGTTGGATGAGTTGTTGGCTTAAGCAGCAGTACAAATACAGATGTCAGAATTTGAGTGGCCCCATTAATGGTTTTTTTTATATTATTAAATATGACATGTTACTATAAGGGATACTATCAAAAAATCCCCTCTAGTTTGGATTATTGGTCGAAAACCACCCTCCAGTTTCGTTATTGGCCAAAAACCACCCTTAATGGTTTAAATTTTCGTATTTTGTTATTTATTTTTGTATTCCAGTATATATGGTTGAGTATTTTCTGATAATGCTAATATTTACATATATATTGTAGTGGGGTTGTAGAGTCTGTTGCTGCATAAGATACAAAAACAGTCTCATTGTAGTTTTTCTATAAAAGAGTTAATAATTAATGGAAGTCAATTAGTAATTGTTGATGGTGAAATCATCATTAAAGGAATAATTAATAAGTAGACATTTGAATAATGGGCGACTTTTGTCAACAACAACAAAAATAGGGATATTGTGATTTTAGTCTCTCTAGTTTACGTTTATCTAGGTTTAATCCACTAGTTTTAGGAATTATTAAGTTCAATCCATCGGTTCTTTAACGATGCATATTCGAGTCTCTATCATCCAATTGCGTTGGATTTTTGTTGACTTCCGTTAGGTCAACAAGGGCATTATGGAAAATTTGATGAAAGCTTCTAGAAACTGGTTTGGAACAAGGGTAAATCTTGAATTTAATAATGTGAAAAAAAAAAAAAAAAAAAACAATGGAAAGGTTGTGATTTTACTAAGCAAGTGTGGTGGTTTTTAAAAGCATAAATGGAGCCGTTTGACAATGGTCCAATTTGATGGCCTAAATGGTCATTCTGCTCATATAAGACAAAATAGGGGTAAAATGGTTAGTACAAATTTTTGAACTTTTCCCATATGAGACAAAATTGAGGGTATAATTATCTTTTTCAAACAAACAGTCTTTTCTAAGGGTATTTCGGTTATTGTACCATCTGACAGTGGTATTCTGTGTCCTTTTCACGGAATTCCTAACGGAAGGACTAAACTTAGTAATTTAAAAACTAGTGGACTAAACCCAGATTAACATAGACTAGAGGAACTAAAATCTTAATATTCCAAAAAAATAAGAATAAAGGGTGACTATATATTGCTACCCAAAATATTTACTATCCATGCACCATTTACTTCCTACACCCAACATAAAAAATTCAAATTTAATAAATTACTCTTACCAATCTCTAAAATGTCAAGACTAACCAAAAATATTAATAACTATTTTAATTAAATTACAAAGAACCCTAAATCAAATAAATTGTACAAATTTTATATAAAATATCAATAACTAAAATTGCAATTATAAAAAACAACAGCTTATAGTGATTTGAATTTGGATCGTAGAAAGAAATAAAAATATGGCAAGCTTTGTCTCTTTTTATTTTGTGTTTTATGTTTAAATGTTTAAAAACATCGACAAGCTACTATCAAATCAACAAAAAGGAAATGTTTTTTTCTCATACATACATCCAGACGGTGTTTAACATTCTACTATGTGTGTTTTTGTGATAGATGTTTGACTGGATAGTAGTTGTGAATATTAATGCCCAAAACGACGAGCAAGAAGCGGCCCAAAGCAATGAACATATTCTCTCATTCATTTGTGTTTCTCTCTTCGAAATATTGTCCCTGAAAGAAATGCCCCAATCATAGTCAACATTGCAAAAACAATGAGAAACGTACCGAGCCTCAATTTTGTAAAACTCTCTGTCTTGTGTGCGTCAAGGAGAGGCCATAGAGATAGATGGTTGAAGACGGCGAGACTGGAAAAAATCATGGACATGGAATTCAGTATAACAAATGCTTTGAAAGCTGTATTTCTTGTTAGAATTGCGGCACCCTGGTCTGGGCCCTTTTCTGAAATGAAACCACCAGGCACCGTGAACCCTGCTGCGAAAGTAACAGTTGCTATGAGTGTGGCTGCCACTAATTCGTTCCGTCTGCCTTTCTTGACAGAGTCATCTCTGCTTCTCCTGTCGTTTCCGTTTTCGTTTCCATTTCCATTTTCATCTCCATCCTTGCTTTTGCTGCTCACTGCAGGGTTAGTTTTGCTCTCCTTTCCTTCCCCATAGTCATCACTGGACATATATCGTACTAATCGTAGACCTCTACCAAGCTCTCCCATTATTAAAAGCAATCTTATAAATTCCTGCAACATGTTATTGTCTAATTTATAAGAGACAATAATAATAATAATAATAATAATAACAGATTAATATATTCTATGTAAGGAAATTTCTTGATTGTTAGTATCATCATCTTACATGCCATTTCCAAGCAGTACGGCAGTCAACTTTTGTAAGGATGTTTACAGCGTTATCGTTATCATTGTTAGAAACAAACCGATCCACTTTAGGGTGATTTATAATGGAGAGCATAGAAATAGCTTCAAGGAAGGGTGTGTTTCCCTTCTCATCTTTCTCATTTATTAGGTTTCCAAACAATGGATTTTGCAAAACAAGTCTGACTGCGTTTCTACTTTTGCTTTTCGTGGCATGGTGAAGAACATTCCGTCCTTTGTTATCAACCAGTTCACCACAGCAGCTAGAAATAAGCTCTTGCATAATATTTACTCTTCCATAGTGAGCAGCAACGTGTAGAGCCGTCCTCCCTTTATTGTCAGCTTTATAGGCCGCAGATCTATCTTTAATCAGTAACATTTTCGCAATCTCAACATACCCTATACCTGCAGCGAAATGAAGTGGCGTCCGTCCTATCTTGTCATGTTTTTGAATCCTTTTATTGTCCAGTAACATTGTTGTCATTCCTAAAACAAAACACCTCTTTCAAAATCATTATCCAGTTAATCATACTAGCATACAAGTAGTCCGGTAATCATAAGGAATAAAAAACTATTATAACAGAATTACTTTCGAGTACATTATCTAGTCTATGAATGATAGCTCATGGAAAAAACTATAAAAAGACTAATAAGTTTACCTATATCATTGCGAATTACAGTCGCATGCAAAGCTGTTCTAGAATTGGGGCCATGGTCAGCTGCTGAAGTGCAAGTGCGTAAAATCTCCTGCAGAACCTCTGCATATCCCCTCTCTGCTGCCAGGTAGAGTGGAGTCTCGCCAGCTGCATTTGCATCATATGGTAGTTCACGATCTTCTTCGGCCA
Source organism: Acer negundo (assembly GCA_035582765.1). NCBI lineage: Eukaryota > Viridiplantae > Streptophyta > Magnoliopsida > Sapindales > Sapindaceae > Acer > Acer negundo. Next base: position 1,652,133 of record CM069233.1, read on the forward strand.
ATACCTTTACCACATCAAGGTGATTATATCGCACGGCCTCATGCAAGGCTGTGTCTCTGGCTTCATTGATCATCTGCAGCATCTGCCTTGTGTCTTTGATCCCAAGTTCCTGGTCATGATTATTCTGCTTAGGTTTCTTCTTACATTCTTCTAGAAGGAACTTGGCTACATCATCATGTCCATGCCTGGCCGCCATGTGTAGCAATGTTTCACCTTTTTTATTGGCTTTCCATAGTAGCTCTGGACACATTTCAAGTATCTCTCTCACAAAATCCATATTTTGAATAATTCTTGATCTGGGTTGTCGTCGGGCTGTGATGTGGATATGGAGGATTGTGTTACCGTACGGTGTCAATATTTGGTCAAGCACCCCTGCGTGTTGTTGGAACCTGTCGATGTCGCCATCTGCTGCGACAGAGTACACAGAATCCAGTAATTCAAAATTCTTCTCTTGGTTATTACTACTTGAGGCCACAGTCTCTTCGATGTTGTTGTTGCTGTTGATGTATGATTCGGAACCAGCAGCTGCATCTGTCATTTGTATTTCGCTGGAAACAGCACTGACGTTTGCTGCTGTTGCCGCCTCCATAAAACTGTCCACTTCGCTTGCCTAGTACTTTGGAAGAGTTTTTCTACTTGTCAAATGAGCTTTAATTTAAACAAGAAATATATATCGAATGCCGTCACCAACTATTTCGATACCAATAAATATAAAAGAGATAAATGGGAATCCAGCAAAACCAACATAGACCACGCAAGCATCATTGCTGTTGGAAAGCATGGTAACTATTAGTTCTAGTGCTGCTATAAAATCTCGGCATCAGAATTCCGAGGTGAAGAGTAGGGTGGTGAGGAATCTTGAAGATGAAATCACGAAGGTGTTAGAGACTGGTTTGGCGACCGGGGTCGATTTCCTTGGAAAAAAGAGAGAGTTGATAGAGATTATTGCTAGTAGGAAGGTGGAAAACAATAACAGGTTTCGTATTGCTAGTAGGAAGGTGGAAAACAATAACAGGTTTTGTGACTTGGTAAGAAACTTGGTGATCAAATATAAGTCTGTTGTGTTCTAAGCTTTTAGTGTTTCTTTGTTTTTTCTCTTTTGGTTTTGTGGTTGTTGGGTTGTTGGGTTTGGATAGCGGCTGGCTTTGGGTTGCTTTGTCTTTGGTCCCTTGTTAAGTCGGTTGGCCGGTTTCTTTGTTTCGTTCTGTTTGGCTTTCTTTGGCCTCGTTGAATAAAATTTGCTGTTCAAAAAAAAAAAATATGATTCGTATTTTATCATCCGGAATGAAAACAGTGTTGATGACTTAAACACCACCACAATGTTTTAGCATTCAATTAATCATTATAAAAATTTCTTCATAAAAATTTCTTTATAGAACAAACTAATAAAACAAGTTTGTTTGGGAACATGATGACTTGTGTGGTTGTAGCTAGAACAAAGACTTGAAAGAAGTCTATTATGGTGACATTGTGACAATATGTCAATATCACGGACTTGGAAGGAATCTCGCAAAAAATTAGCATACTGACAGACTTAATTATAAGGATCACAGCCCAACAACAGCCGATATCAAGAATCAATCAAAATATAGATTTCATGAGAGATACTTGAAATGTGTCTGAAACTACTATGGAAGGCCAATAATAAAGGTGAGAAACATTGCTTCACATAGCAGCCAGACATGGACATGCTGATGTAGCCAAGTATCTTTTTGACGAATGCAAGAATAAACCTTACCAGAATCATCATCATGATGACCAACAACTTGGGATCAAAGCCACAAGAAGTCGAAGCCAAAGACACAGCCTTGCATGAGGCTATCCGCTGTAATCACCTTGATGTGGTACTGTTATTGACCGGAGAGGATTCTAATTAACCGTATAATGCCAATAAAGCTGGTGACCACTGTACCTGGCAGCAGAGAAGGGATATGCAAAGGTTTTGAAGGAGATTTTAGGCACTTGCGATTCAACGTTGTTTTAGGAATAACAACATTGTTACTACACGATTAAGAAAAGCGAATGAGACCCAGCAAGGATGGACACCACTTCACTTTGCTGTACATTTAGGATACAGAGAGATTCGGGAGAAGTTACCTATTAAAAATAAATCTGCGGCCTATAAAGCTGATAATGAAGGAAAGATAGCTCTTCATGTTGCGGCTGCTGGCCTTGGCAGGGTAAACGTAATGCAAAAGCTTATGTCTACCGGTCCAGGTTGTTGTGAAGTGGTTGATCACAGAGGCCGGAATGTTATTCATTTTGCCTTCAAAAGAAGAAGAATTGGAAAAGCAGTCGAAGTTGTCTTACATAATCCTTTGCTCGGAAACCTTATAAATGAGAAAGATGACAATGGAAACACACCTTTCCTACAAGCTGCTTCTATCAACTCCATCATAATTCACCCTAGAGTAGATATGCAAGTTTTCAACCATCATAACCATAATGCTGCCGGATCTTTCATTTCAGTAGAAAAAACTTAAAGTTAATTTAGTCTCTGAAAATGACAATATTGGCGGAGGAAAGGACGACGGTAACACAGTCGGAAGCAAAAGCAAAAATGGAAAAGGAGAAAACAGACGCATAGTTAGTTTCATGGAGAAAGCAAGAGAGAATGAGCTGGTAGCAGCCACAGTCATAGCAACTGGTACCTTCGCAGCAGGTTTCACTGTGCCTGGGGGTTTCGTGGCAGATAAAGGACCAGACCAGGGTGCCGCAATTTTAACAAGAAACACGGCTTTCAGGGAATTTGTTACACTGAATACCATGTCCATTTTCTTGTACAGTCTTGCCGTATTCAACCATATATCTGGATCGTCTGCCACTCATGTACTGGACACGAGAGAGCTTTTCAGACGGATGAGGCTCGGCCAATTGCCCATTACTTAAGCAATGATGGCTATTATCATGACATTCCTTTCAGCCACATGTGCAGTGTTACACAATGATAGAAATCTTGCCATTACCACTTGTGTCGTACCTGTGGCCATGTTTATATTCAATTCCTTCTATTAAGTAACAATGTAGAATCCCGGATGGTAGCTACCTTCAGGATGCGCCTGAATGAAAGAATTTGCAAAGAAAAATATTAGTACATGAGCTGATGCATTAAGTCTGAGGTTTTAATTCCCAGTTATTGCTTATGTGAGCAGTGTAATGGGTTCTTAGAATTGTTATGTTTTGTAGATCTTGTTGATTTTTCTGCTACAGTTTCTGATTTGATTTCTTACCTATACTCTATAGTGTTTGGATCTTTGGAGCATGTTTTTTGAGTAGGCAACTTGGTACCATAAGAAACAGTCCTCTTTTGTTTCATCAATTTAACCAGAAAACCTAGATTGAAAACAGTCCTCTTTAGTTGATGATATTTCAATCATCTCTCCACTCAGCAATAATCTGAAAACCTAGATTGAGTTTTACAGAAGAAAACTCTTAAGGAATGCAAGCAAACACCAACATGAGATTTAGCCTACTCTTTAAAAATGCTAACATATTAATAGTTTCCAGAGAAAAATTACAAGTTATAAAATCCAAAATCTTAATTACAAATACAAGCAATCAATCATCAATGCATTAATTTATTTCATAATTGATATGTAATAGTATACGAGATAGAGATTCTGCATTTTAAGGCAATGCATTCCCTTGTACTAGAAAATAAGATGAATTATCATCACAAATTTTACCAGTTTTAGATGTATTATTGGTGTCCATGTCTCTGCTTGTCTGGATCATCCAAAACAAGTTAATTTCTCAGCTATTTCATTCAGGCTTGCTCGCTTAAATCCATCTTTTTTGCTGAATTACAATGCAATCATGTCAACCAACACAAACTCATTACAGTACTATAACCAACTAACATGAATCGGAAACAAAATTTACAAAAACAAACAACAAAGCTATCAACTTTTCTAATTCACTATTAAAATTTTGATATTTTGTTTACCACACACAAATATACTTACTGCAGCCAAAATTCGAACTTTAACATTCAATAATTTGAAATTGTAATCATTTATCAACTATAATTTTAAGAAAAACAGAGAAAGAGAGATGGGTATTACCTGAAAGAGACTATTGAGAGGGTGTAAGAGACAGAACTGTAATTTTTGTCTCTCATGATAAATTGCAGTCTTCTCACTTGCCATCTTCAGCGAATTTGACTTCAATCGTCGCAGATATTGGACAGATAATTACACTTGTGTCCAATTACTAAGACCAATTTATGGAACCTGGTTCGATTACAAACCAAATTTGTGGTCAGTTAAAGAAACAGAACACAAAACATGAGTTTGGTGGGTAGCTGACGCGCCTGGCTCGTCGGCATGTTAATTGGACTATTGCTGAATGGAGAGATGATTGAAATATGAGAAAATTGCACACAAGCCCCTGACATTAGGTCTGATTACACGCATAGGTAACTTTTGCTTAAAATTATATTAACATCCCTTACTGTTAGTTGACTTTTGTCGACACTAACCATTGACCACATTGTTACCACAAAATGACTAAAATACCTCTAATTAACTTCTAACGGCACTCACTATTGGCAAGGGATGTTAGCCCAATTTCGAGAAATATTGCCTATGCATGCAATTAGGCCTAATGTCAGGATATCGTCACTCCAACATAGTGATGGACTACTCCAGATTTTTACTCTTCTTTTATTTACGATGATGTTTGTAGTAGATTCTCCTTTAGGTTCTATTGATCTATTTATTATAATAATATGTTGAAATTGGATAAATGATGAGGGTGCTAAAGAGGTGTCAGCTTAATTGGGATAACCCGATACACCTACTAATTCCGATCGCTAATAATTTTTTTTTTAAAAAGGCTACTCGTGGTCAAGTCATCGATACAAACCTAATAGATGGTTTATTAGAGCCTTTGTCTTTTAATATTTGGTGTTTCTAAGGTACTTCCTTAGAATTGTTGCTCTTTGACTCTTTGTCTATTGTATTAATATTTTAGTCTCCTAATTTTTTATTTTTAAGGTGGGACAATTAAATTACCCATATTTCATCCAAAATATATATATATACACATCCATTTAGAATTTGACACCACCTATGTGATTCCTTTCAATATTCTATCCAAATATATATAATAAGATTTGAACTCTAATCACATATTTAAAAGTATTAATCGGTCAATTAATTGACGTGTATGCATAGATATTCACTAGTCTTGCATTATAAATTAATTGGCGGATTCCCCAATAGATCACATGAGAAGAAACCATATGCATCTGCATGTTTGTGCGCTACCAATAATTTTGTTATAATTGTAAACATTTCTCCTCTTTCATCGGTAATTGGCATCTCCATATTCAACATCGGAATTGTTCAGTAGACTCTAGTTGATCCAAATTAACCATACAACAGCAACAAAAAAGAAGAGACTATATATGATGGCCTCTAGTTCTAATAACCAAGAGATTAACAATTTCGAATTGATGGATTCACTCTACTCTGCCGCAGCAGATGGCGACATCGACAAGTTCCGACAACACGCAGCGGTGCCGCTTGACCAAATATTGACACCAAACGGTAACACAATCCTCCATATCCACATCACAGCCCAACCCAAATATGGAATATTTTGGACTTTTGTGAAAGAGATGCTTAAAATGTGTCCGGATCTACTGTGGAAGGCCAATAAAAAAGGTGAAACATTGCTACACATGGCGGCCAGACATGGACATGCGAATGTAGCCAAGTTTCTTCTTCTAGAATGCAAGAAAGCTTACCAGAATCATGATGATCATGATCAAGAACTTGGGATCACAGCCGCGAGGCGGATGCTGCAGATGGCAAGTCATGAAGCCAAAGACACAGCCTTGCACGAGGCCGTCCGATGTAATCACCTTGATGTGGTAAGGATATTAACCAATGAAGATCCTAGTTTACCATATGATGCTAATACAGCTCGCGAGACTCCACTGTACATAGCAGCTGAGAGGGGATATGCAGAGATTTTGAAGAAGATTTTAAGCAATTGCATTTCACCGGCTGACCATGGTCCCTATGATAGAACGGCTTTGCACGTAGCCGTAATTCGCAATGATGAAGGTGAATTTATTGTTTTATTGATTGATTTATTCATTTGTGATGCTAATATGATCTTAAGACATAGAAAACATCTATAATGTAATTCTATTTATTTAATTGCTAACACTAATGATTTAGCAAGCTAAGCACTAATATATATCTTGCTTTGTATGTATAACAAAAATTTAAAAGTGATTATGCTTAAGGTGATTCTGAAAAAAAATATATGTTTTTATTGATTTTGTTTTAGAAATGGTAACATTGTTACTGGCCGAAGAAAGGATTCACAAAAGCAAACAGGACCAACAGGGATGGACGCCACTTCACTTCGCTGCACATTTAGGATACATTGAGATTCTGAAAAAGTTACTTATTACCGATAAATCTGCGGCCTATAAAGCTGATAACGAAGGAAAGACAGCTCTTCATGTTGCGGCTGGCCTTGGCAGGGTAAATGTAATGCAAGAGCTTATGTCTACTTGTCCAAGCTGTTGTGAATTGGTCGATAAGAGAAGATGGAATGTTCTTCACTTTGCTTTGGAAAGCACAAACAGAAAGGCAGTCAAACTTATTCTTGAAAATCCTTTGCTTGGAAACCTTATAAATGAGAAAGATGAGAATGGAAACACACCTTTCCTTCAAGCTGCTTCTATCAACTACATCATAATTCACCCTGGAGTGGATATACAAGTTTTCAACCATCATAACCATAATGCTGCGGACATCATTTTGGTCAACAAACCTACATATAACATGTTTACGGATTTTTTATTATGGTATTTGGAAACATATAATGTTAATCCGGGTCTACGAAAGATAGTCTCCGAAAATAACAACATCGATGAAGGAAAGGACGAAGGTAACGAAGTCAAAAGCAAACGCACGGAAGACGGAGGAGGAGAGGATGAAGAAGGTAATCAAATGAGCAGCAAAAGCAACAATGGAAAAGGGAAAAACATAAGCATAGATAATTTGATGGAGAAAACAAGACAGAATGAGCTGGTAGCAGCCACTCTCATAGCAACTGTTACCTTCGCAGCTGGTTTCACTGTGCCAGGGGGTTTTGTGGCAGATAAAGGACCAGACCAAGGTGCTGCAATTTTAACAAGAAACATAGCTTTCAAGGCATTTGTTATACTGAATACCATATCCATGTTCTTGTCTTGTCTTGCCGTCTTCAACCATCTAGCTGAATCGTCTGCCACTCATGTACCGGACACGAGAGAGTTTTTCAAACAGATGAGGCTCCGCCAATTACTCATTAGTTATGCAATGATGGCCATGATCGGGGCATTCCTTTCAGGCACATGTGCGGTATTACACAGTGACAGAAATCTTGCCGTCAGCGCTTGTGTGGTACCTGTGGCCTTGTCTGCATACCTTGGATTAAGTAACAACCTAGAATCCCTGTTGTTATTTTACTTTAAGATGAATAGGAAATATGAGTACATGAGCAGATGCATTTAAGTCTGGGGTTTTAATCCCAATTCTTGCTCGTTTTAGTGGAGTTCTTGTTTAAGTAGAGGCATTGGTTATGGTTTATGTGGATATTTTCCAGATTTTGTTGATTTTGCAGTTACTGTTTCTGATTTGATTTCTTTCTGATAGTGTTTGGATCTTTGAAGCTTGTTTTTTGAGTTGGCAACTTGAGAATCTTGAAGCATCTACTTCAAATTGGTACCATAAGAAACAATCTCTTTTCTTTCAACAATTTAACCAGAAAAATCCGCGCATAGTTGAAGATATTTCAATCATCTCTCCACTCAGAAATAATATGAAAACCTAGATTGAGTTTTATAGAAGAAAACTTTTAATGGAATCCAAACAAACACCAACAAGTGATTTAAAAATGCTAACATATTAGAAAAACTACAAGTTACAACTAGAGCTAACAAGAACGATAAAAGGGCTTAATTACAAATACAAGCAATCATCATTGCAGTAATTTATTTCATAATTGATATGTAATAGTATAGGAGATAGAGAATCTGCATTTCATGGCAATTCAATGCTGGCATCACTAATTTTACTAGTCTTAGATGTATGAACTAGAGTGGAAAATCCATATATGTTATCAATTCTCATCTTGATGAACTAGCTGGAGGTGTTATATATGCAATCACTAATTGTCAATTTGCATATGTTCGACAAAATCTACGGTTGGAAAAAGGTGGAGTTAGGGCTAGGGCAAAATAGTTGATTTCAATTATGGTTTCAATTTGATCAGTAGGGACTAATCAATAATAACCACAAAAACCTCGACACTTCCATGTCAACCTGGTAGCAAAAGCTTTGATGCATCGAAGTATCTATCAAAAATCAATCTTAGCATTTCCAAAATTGTCTTACAATCACATGAAGAAGTGTAGAAATCTATTATGCATGCATCGTACACTCCATGGCAAGTTTTTCACATATGATGTCGTCTACTTAAACTTCAATATCCATCTATAAACACAAAATGCTGTTCGAGAGAAGCATTTTATGAACCACTGTATATAAGTTTATAATTATGAACCATTGTCCAGTGTGATAGACGATTATTCAGTTTAAGAAATACCTTAGATCCGAGTCGCTGTACCCATAAATGGTATATCAAAAATAATAATAATAATAATAATTAGTCAATATAAAAGGAAATAGAGTTATTGTTAGAATTATGAGAGGAGTGTATTAAGAAAGTCGTAGAGTTTTGAATTTTTATGATGGGTTTATTGAGAATTTGGGTGTGGGGAACCCTATTATTTAATACGACTTATCGACAAATATTGACGTTACTTGTCTTTTGTTATTGACAATTTCATTTTTGTTGTTTTTTATTTTTTCACTGGGAACTTGTAGACTTTTATATATTTTGTGTTAATTTTATTGGACCATCCAAGAATAGAATACATAAATTGATGGCTGTGCAAGTGTGCAACAATTTATCAACGTGTATCCATCATGAGAATGGAATCTCTGTCATAATTCGTAAGTAACATGATGTCATAATTTAATTAAAGGGTTTAAAAAAATGATTTTACCATCTAATATTTTAAAATCTTACAATTTAATATTAATTTGTAATCCAATCAAACTTTGACATGCTTCACATTTTTTTTTTATATGTCATAAAAATGAAATAAAATAGAAAAGAATTAGAAAAAGATAATGGAGAAATTAAACAATTTTTTTTTGAAAAAAAAAAAAAAAAAAAAAAAAAAAAAACGAATCTCCAACCATCCACTATCTACCGGATTAATTTTTTTTAAAAAAACAAATTAAATAAATTGAAAAATAAGAGATGTATAAATAAAATTCCATATTGGATATGTAATCTGGAACCACCCTAAAAAGAGTATAGATATGCAATCACCAGATTGGATCTCTATTGTCCATCAAGACTAGTGGACGATGGAGATCCGAATTATTTGAGGTTTTGGGATGGAGACTAGATATATGACTCAAATCTATGACTTCAATGATGTAGGTGTGATGGGTAAACTATTGGATCAACATTATCTAGTCAAAATTCAATTTCTTACTAATTAAAAAAAGAGTAATGCTAGATTTTTCAAATTTTTTCCCAAATGATTAAATGGTATTGACATATGAGGTGTCAACATTACATCACTTACCACATAATCTTATAATTTACAAGATGTTGACACTTCAAATGCCAACACTATTTGAAAAGAAATTTGGGAAAAACTTTAAAAAGCATAGCATAATTCTTTAAAAAAAAAAAATATTATGACAATTAACACGAATTGTGAATTAGTGATACACACAAATTTTGAGTTGTTGTAAGATATTGACATGACCAGAACGGTCCATGACCATGAACAATAAGAGATAATTGATCCACATTCTTGATAATGACACATTAACACGATCTTTTCAAGTGGAGGAGATTGAATCCACCTCTACAGAGGAGATAAGATTTTTTTTTATTTTTTTTTTAAGATTATGATAAAAAAAAAATTATTTTAGTTTTTAGTTTTGATTTTATTTGCACAAGTTAAAAAGACAAAAATATCATTTGACCATTAAGTTTGACTAACGTAATAGAGGGGGCAATTTGGTACTTATGAAAATGTTAAAGACAAATTTAATCACTTATGTAAATTTCATTCTCTCTCTCTTATCAAACACTTGACTACAGACTACCGTTTTCTTCTTGGCATCTCCGGCCATATTCAACATCGGAGTTGTTTACTTTTCATTGAAATGGCGAGTGGTACTAGTGCAGCTGAGATTATGATGGCCTCTAGTTCTAATAATAACCAAGGAGAAAGTTTCAACTCGATGGGTTTGGAACACTACTCCGCTGCAGCAGAGGGTGACTTTGAGAAATTCAAACGCTCAGACTCAGAGGCCCTTGCCAAAATATTGACTCCAAATGATAACACAATCCTCCATATCCACATCACAGCCCGACCACTACCCGAATCAAGTACCAGTCAGGAAAACAAAACTGTAAAGCTACCAGAAGATGGAGATTTTGTGAGAAGGGTACTTGGAAAGTGTTCGGTTCTTCTGTGGAAGGTCAATAAAAAAGGTGAAACGCTGCTGCACATGGCGGCCAGACATGGACATGCTGACGTAGCCAAGTTTCTTCTTGAAGAATGCAAGAAACCTTCCCAAAATGACCAAGAATCGGGGATCAAAGCCACAAGGCTGATGCTGCAGATGACAAATGAAGCCAGAGACACAGCCTTGCATGAGGCCGTTCGATATTCTGATGATCACCTTGATGTGGTAAAGGTATTGACCGAAGCAGATCCTGAATTAACTTATGATGTCAATACAGCTGGCGAAACTCAATTGTACCTAGCAGCGGAGAGGGGATATGCAAATGTTTTGGATCAGATTTTAACAACTTGCACTTCACCGGCTGACCATGGCCCCTACGGTAGAACGGCTTTGCACGTGGCTGTAATTCGCAAGGATGAAGGTGAATTTATTCTTTTATTGATTTGTCATTTGTCATGCTAATATGATCTTAACATATAGGAAACATCTATAATGTAATTCTATTTTGTATGACAAATTATTCAAGTTTTGGTTATTAGGGGATTTTTTTTTTTTTTTTTTTTTTTTTTTTCACTTGTATATCTTGCTTTCATGCTTTGTATTATGTAAAACAGACTTTGAAGGTGATTTTGAAAATTGCTTTGAATATTGATTTTGTTGTAGAAATGGTGAAAAGATTGTTAAAAGCCGGAGAAACGATTAACAAAAGCAAACAGGACAAGCATGGATGGATGCCACTTCATTTCGCTGCTCATTTAGGAAACATTGGGATTCTGAAGAAGTTACTTAGTGAAGATAATTCAACGGCCTATAAAGCTGATAAGAAAGGAAAGACAGCTCTTCATGTCGCGGCTGGCCATGGAAGAGTAGATATTATGCGAGAGCTTATATCTAAGTGTCCAGACTGTTGTGAACTGGTCGATGAGAGAGGTCGGAATATTCTTCACTTTGCTTTGGAAAGCAGAAACAAAAAGGCAGTCCAACTTGTTCTTGAAAATCCTTGGCTTGGAAACCTTATAAATGAGAAAGATGAGAATGGAAACACGCCTTTTCTTCATGCAGCTTCTATAAGCTACTACGATCTGAGTGACCCTAGAGCGGATATAAAAGTTTTCAACCGTTGTAGAGTGGATATGCAAGTTTTCAACCATCATAACCATAATGCAGCAGACATCGTTTCAGCCAATGAACCTATATCTAACGAATGGTTGCCGGATTTGGTTTTTTGGGTTTTGGAAAATTATAAAGTTAAACGAGGTCTGCGGATGATAGTCTCCGAAAATGACAATATTGGCGAACGAAGGGACGAAGGTAACACAGTCAAAAGCAAATGCAAAGAAGATGGAGGAGTTGAGGATGAAGGTAATCGAATGAGCAGCAAAAGCAACAATGGAAAAGGGAAAATGAAGAAAACAGGACAGACTGAGCTGGTAGCAGCCACACTCATAGCAACTGTTACCTTCGCAGCAGGTTTCACTGTGCCCGGGGGTTTCGTGGCAGATAAAGGACCAGACCAAGGTGCTCCTATTCTATCAAGAAACACAGCTTTCAGGGGATTTGTTGTACTGAATACCATATCCATGTGCTTGTCTTGTCTTGCCGTCATCGTCCTTCTAGATGAATCTTCTGCCACTCATGTACCGTACACGAGAGAAGCGCTTTTCAAACTGATGAGGTTCCGCCAATTAATCATTATTTATGCAATGTTTTTCATGATCGTGGCATTCCTTTCAGGCACATTTGCAGTGTTACACAATGACACAGGTCTTGCCATCTTCGCTTGTGTCATGCCTTTGGCCACGGTTGCATACGTTGGATTACGTAGCATCATAGAATCCTTGACGTTATTTTTGTGGAAGATAAAACAGAAAGCAGATAATTTCATCGACAAAAAATGAGTACATGAGCAGATGCATTTAAGTCTGGGGTTTTAAAACCCCAATTCTTGCTCGTTTTAGTAAAGGTATTGGTCATGGTTTATGCGAGCAGTCAGCAGTGTAATGGGTTCTTAGAATTGTTTTGTTTCTGATTTGATTTCTTTCTGATAGTGTTTGGATCTTTGAAGCATGTTTTTCGAGTTGGCAAGTTGAGAATCTTGAAGCATCTAGTTCAGATTGGTACCAAAAGGAACAGTCCTCTTTTCTTTCAACAATTTAACCAGAAAAATCCTCTCATAATTGATGAAATTTCAATCATCTCTCCACTCAGCAATAAATATGTTAATCTAGATCGAGTTCTACAGAAGAAAACTTTTAATGGAATGCAAACAAACACCAACTAGAGATTTAACCTACTTTATAAAAATGCTAACATATTAGTTGTTTCCGTAGAAAAATTACAAGTTACAACTCGAGCTAACAAGAGCGATGAAACAATTGTAAAATTCAATAGTTTAATTACAAATACAAGCAAATCATCACTGCAGTAATTTGTTTCGTAATTGATAGGTAATAGTATAAGAGATAGAGATGCATTTTATAGCAATTCAACTTGTAGAAATAGTGATCGATAAGATGAATCATCACAAATTTTACCAGCCTTAGAGAGGGAAATCTATAGATGTATCAATCACTAAATGATTTCTGGAGGTGTTGGAAAAAGGTGGAGTTAGGGCTAGGGCAATATATCCTAATAATCTTGAAAAACATATAGTTGATTTCTGTTATGGTTTCAATTTGATCAGTAGGGACTAATCAGTAACAACCACAAAAGCATTGCTTTCACTTTCCCTTCTGTTGAAGAGAGTAATCAGCTGATGCATCAAGTATCTATCAAAAATCAATCTTAGCATTTCCAAAATTGTCTTACAATCACCTGAAGAAGTGTAGAAATCTATATGCATGCATAGTACACTCCGAGAAAAGTTTTCTGCATATGATGTCGTCTACTTGAACTTCAATATCCATCTACAAACACAAAATGCTGTTCGAGAGAAGCAACAGAAAGCACACCAGAGAGTCAACAGATTAAAGCAACAACATATAGTGAGCTAATCATCATTCATCACCAACAAGCAACTCTTCTCACAATTCTAACATATTGGCATCACATAGCTACATAACAATTAAAGAAAACATCTGTTTACTACTCATAACTCCAAGCTCACACGATAAAATCATGAGCACACTCGAGCATGGATTAAATATGCTCAAATTTTACATAAATAACAAACACATCATATTCGAATTTGTATACAAGAACAAACTAATTGTAAACTTGAAATTACAAATCCGCGAACATAACATAATTTCATAAAAAGCTATGTCATTTATTAAAACCCAATTCAATTTCTCCTCTGTTTTCGAAACAAGCATGAGAGGCAATGAAATAAGACATAAATGAAGCCAAACACATATATACACAATATATATATATATATTCCTCAAAGCCAGAAGACAACTCTAAAAAACATTTGAACACAAATTACTCATATAATTTTTTTACCTTAATCGATACAATTTCAAGCTGTTAATTACTTAAAATCCACTTCAATAATCACGAGCATGACGATAATCGCTGTAACTATAACCTTCCCTCTTCGCGAATTCGTTGTTTTCAGGCTTTTTCTCCATGGGATTGCTATTAACTTCTTCTTCTTCTTCCAAATTCAAACCTCCGAATTGCTTCTGGAGCTTCTGATCGTAGGGAGAGTAATCCACCGGAGCTGATGGTCCGCTAACGCCTGGCAACACGGCGTAATTGGTGGACGCTGACGACCGCGGAGGCAGCAAAGGCGTAGGCTTGAAGTCATTTGACGACGGCGAGAAGTCCACGGGAGCTGATGGGACACTGCCAACTGGTACACTGTATGTCCGGTTGTACGATGGTCGAGGAGGCTGCGGCTGCAGCTGATGCGGAAGCGGCGGCGGATGAGGAGAGTAATAGCTCGAGTAGTAACCGTAGTCACGCGGCGGAGCTGGAAAAGGCGGAGGAGCAGAGTAGTAATAATGGCTGTAATCAGGTGTATTTTGATAATCTTGAATCGTAGGTGGCGGAGGCGGAGGTGGCGGCAAAGGCCGCTCCTTGATCGCGAGCTTCACGCGGATTTTGCCCTGCGGACGGCCAGAGGGGCGTAGGAGTTCGAGAGAGCGCACGGACTGAGTCAACTTGCCAGAGTCCCCGTCGTTTCCGTCGTCTTCGACGACCAGATGAGCAAGCGGGAACTTGAGGGAGCCGACAAGCGGCTTGGGGATCTCAGAGACTCTGGAGTGGAAGATCTCGACAGTGAGGAAAGACTCGCGAAACGGTCTGGTCAGTGGAAGCGTGAATCGCTCGTTCCAGACGGGTCGGGTCGATCCGAAGTCGTCTGAGTGGGTAGCGAGCCGGTAGTCCGGTTCGAGGTAGAGGACTGCGTAGGGCTTGAGATCGCCGTTTCTCCAGTTGACGTTTTTGAGGTGTTTCCCGGAGATTAGTGTGATTTCGAGATCGAGAGGATTCGGAGACGCCATGACGTAAAAGAAGAGAGAGATAGAGGGATCGAAGGCGGCGGTCGTCGCTAACGAGAAGAGTTTGGGAAAGTGGATAATGCTTAAGAAAATATCACACCAGGCACCAGCTAAGCTGTGATTTGTGAAAGTGAAAACTTTCTTCAGTGAAACGGCATCGTTTTGCGTGTCCAAAGGACCTAAGGTATTTTCTGTGCTATAATTATTCTTTGAAGAAAATCACCAATTTTGATTTTTAAGTAATTCTTTCTACACTAGCAAAGTCAAGTCTACACTCTACAGGAAGTAAAATTATCATGTACAGTATTTCCTTTGTTTTTGAAATCTCCCCAATGGTTCGGGTATTCTAACCTCTATCGCCGTGGGTTCGAGTTTTTCTTTCTAAAAATACCTAAATTTATGTAATATTTCAACATAATGTAATTACAAAGATCTTATTTTATTTTTAAAGGATAACCATAATGTCTTTTTCTTTTATTTTCTTCTTTTTGTGACAATAAAATAAATGAAAATTATTTAAATCTCCCTAATGTTTCGGGTATTCTCATAAATGCATCATATGATTATATTTACACGATTATTTTTAAGCTTGTGAGTTCAAGTTCCACCTTGTGTGTTTATTAGCAAACGGAGATTTTTTGTTTATATTACGAGATTATATATAACATATGATTTCCGATAGGTTTAGTGGACCTCTAATCTTCGATGTCGAAATTATTATAATGTTTAAATAGGTGATATTAAAAATAAAAACGACGCCGTTTGTTGCTCATACTCCACACAATCTGGATAACGATATCAGTTATCAGTAGAGTAGCTCACTCTCACACAGAGAGAGAGAGACAACAATATTTTCATCAATGGCTACTTCCTCTTCTCTCTCATTTTTCTCTTCTTCAATTTTTTTCCCTTCTTCTCATAAAAATCCAAAAAATTCCATTTCTGTCCTCCACCACACCAAATTTTCTCCCAACAATGCCCTCCCCAAACCTCTCGTCGTCTCTTCTCAGCTCGCCAATCTCCCAGTACTATCCTTCACCGGAGAGAAAATCGGCGAGACATTCCTCGACCTGAAATCCGCACCACCGGACACGGCTCGCGCGGTGGTCCACCGTGGCCTTGTCACAGACATGCAGAACAAGCGGCGGGGAACGGCTTCGACCCTCACGCGCGGAGAGGTCAGAGGAGGAGGTAAGAAGCCCTACCCGCAGAAGAAAACTGGTCGGGCGCGGAGAGGATCGCAGCGGACCCCACTCCGGCCCGGCGGTGGTGTGATCTTCGGGCCGAAGCCGAGGGACTGGTCGATTAAGATCAACAGGAAGGAGAAGAAACTGGCGATTTCGACGGCGATATCGAGTGCGGCGGCGGCGGCGAATACGATAGTGGTGGAGGAGTTTGACGAGAAGTTCGAGAAGCCAAAGACGAAGGAATTCATTGAGGCGATGAGGAGGTGGGGTTTGGACCCGAAACAGAAAGCTACGTTCTTGATGATGGATGTGAGCGAGAATGTGGAGAAATCAAGCAGGAATATTGGGACATTGAAGATGTTGACTCCGAGGACATTGAATTTGTTCGACATTTTGGATGCAGAGACGTTGGTTTTGACACCTTCTTCAGTTGATTTTTTGAATGGAAGATATGGGGTCGAATTGGAAGGTGAAGAAGGTGAAGAAGAAGAAGTGGAAGAAGAGGAAGGTTAGTTTTTTTTTTTTTTTTTTTTTGGTTGTTGCTTCTATATAATTTGTGCCCAATTATACTTCTTATGTTTGCTTATTGCTATTATATGTTTCAATGGATACATCTGAGGTCCAAATTTACAAAATATCAGTCGAATTCTGGTATTAGGACAACATTTTTCATTTTGGTACCATCAAAAATCTAAAACATTGATGAAGTTTTGGGGATATTATTGAAATTAACTTGATTATGTGCAAGTGTAAGTTTGTAACAAATAGCAATTTAGCATCTTAGTGTGCTTCACTTGTTTCTAGTTTGCTTGTGTTTACAGAGTTAATGAAACTATAAGTTGGTGATGAGCTAGTCAAGATTCGTCTTTAAGTTTTCTAGTTTAAGTTTTTTTTTTAGATGATTATTGGAGGAGATTTATGGAACTTGAAGGGTTTTTGAAGATAAGGTTGTTTACTTAATTAACATTATATGTAATTGTTATTGGCATGCAAATTAGTATTATGCATCATTTCTACCTAGTTTGTTTGTATTTAGTATTTAGGAGCTGATGCAAACTATAAATTGGTGATGGGCTGGTTGTAATTTGTTACTGTAATGACCAGGGATTGATTTGTTTCCGATATTTGTTGTGGATGTTTATGGAACTTAAAAGGGTTTACGTGTTTTATAGCTAATAGTTGTTGTTATTTACTTTGGTATGATGCAGGAAGTGAGCCAGAAGGAATTGAGCCAGGAGAGGATTCCAATGCATCAGAATGATATTGCGCTGAGTCTCGTAACAAGGTTTTCTTGATTGACTTAGGATTTCTTTTATACCAATTCACTTATTCGAAAGAGGGTTTTTAGACATCTAAGCCAACAATTGTCAATTGTGTGTAATGTCACAGAATGTAGATTGATGCAGTCTGCTTTTTGATTTTTTTTTTTTTCTGTGAATTAATTTTGTATCACTCGCACCAACTCCTTTGAAATTTATAAAAATGTATATCTACTTAGTTCATCAACCTTGTTATATCTCTCAGTGACATAGTAATGTTCACGTCAAGATTGAAATTTATGATCTATTCTTTAGCAATAGCTTAAGCTTTGGCATCTACCAAATGGGTTTTGTGCAGTATTTGAAGAAATACATATTGACTCCAAATTGGAGTCTCTTTGTATAATCTCTTAATTGTTGGCTTCTCTTTTTTTCTAACGATGAATATGGCCCGGGGCTGGTGAACTCACTTCCTATTGCCTAATATTTTCCAGATATAATCTTCCTCTTCATGCATTATTGTTCTCTGCTCTTGCTCTATGTTACCGTTCTCATATTACTCTTATTCTGTCTCATTATAGTTCATGGTTTCTCTTATAAACTAAAGAAAGCACTTTGAAACTGAGTTTTATTGTCTCTGAATGCCAAATTTGTGTCAGGGATTAGAGCAGTTTTAGATCGAAATTATCTTACACACTCCTCCTATCTTTCTTAGCGGTACATGTGTTTACTGGTATAGAGATTTTGTAAATCAAATGTAATAACAACTTTTAAGTTATTATTTTATTAACAATCAATCACAAGAGGATTCAAATTTCAATTTGAAAGCCGAAAATCTCATTCTCATAGATTTAGAATACAAATTTAGTATTTAGTTGAGGTAAAACGAAGTAAACCGTGTGCAACTGCGAGGCAAGACCCGTAACTTTTGTCCTATCTTGACCACTATCTGATTATCGGATTAATCAAAAGTCTCGTCTCTATATCTCAACTTATATATTAACCTATGATGTCTCAGCTTGTATATGAGTTGAGATTCTTAACATTACTGGTTTAAAACGGACTTCTGTTATATGGTACTAAAGATGAGAGAGACTAGTCCAATCAGTGGCTGATCAGGCTTCTATCACTTACCAAAATCTTGGTAGATGCCTAGAAGAATTGTAAATTTGCTACCATTGAAGCAACAAATGCCTAGTAGACATGAAGATGAATCTGCCCACTAGGACCAGCTAGCCAGAGCCATAAATGGAAGCTCCTCTCCTGTTCAAGCACAGAAAAAAAAAAAAAAAGGGAAAAGAAAATGCACGCTCCCTACGCAGGCATTATCCTGTTCAGGTTCGAAGGGACTTTCTCAGCCTATACCTCCAGCATCCTGGCCAATCGGCCAGCGCTGAAGCAGTTACAGGCACCCCTGGTGCGTTTCTTATGTTAATTGAAAAGTAGAAGAAAGATTAAACAGGTTGTTGGAAAATGTAGCTAGCTGAAAACTGAAACATTTTATTACAAGAGACTCGTGGAAACAAACTGAACGGAGATGGATGTCTTATAAGTTTTTTGACAAACTAAAACTAGGTACTCACCTACAGCCTGATAGTAAAGACTGCATATAACTGTTATTGATGAGCCACTTGTGCATCTAGGCTTCAAGGAACTTCGAACCGATTCCCCTTTATATGACCCTGCAGGAAGATATCGATTAAGTTACTCTCACATGGTGGAAGAAACCAATGACGAGGTAAAATCTTTTGCTGAGAAATATTCTTAGTCAATCCAATTAATCAAGTATTGACATGTCAATCAAGCAATCAAAATGAAAACCAAGGTTAAATTTGAAAGGCACGGTACTAGAAGTGCAACCTACAAAATAGTTTTGTACAAACATACCATTTAATTTATACTGTAAACCAAGATCTTCTAAAGCAAATGGAAACACAATCTAATTTCTTTATAAGAGTGCAGTCACATTCAGAGATTTTTCTTAGTGATAGGGCAATCATATCCCCAGGAATTGGAGGCGAGATGGTATTTTCAATTTTCCCCAATTCATATATGAAGGGTTATGAGTTCATATATTGAATTAGTAGACCAAGAATTTCAGTCTGTAAAATTCGAATAATTTATACCTTAGACCATATCAATAAGAAGAAAGAACAATTCCAGAATACTGACCTTCACCTCTCAGAGGAATTAACATAATCTACTGGCAAATAGATTTCTCCACCAACTTCACCATGTTGTTCCCCACTAATGGTTTTCTTGGCAGCCAGGAATGCAGCGCTCATAGCATCCATACCCTGTCGCACAGCTTCCTCAGCAGTCCCATAACCATGCTCCTCAGCATACTTCCGCACATCCTCTGTTATCTTCATAGAGCAGAATTTAGGTCCGCACATGGAACAAAAATGCGCCACTTTTGCACCATCTGATGGCAGTGTTTCATCATGGAAGGACATTGCAGTCATGGGGTCCAAGGACAGTGCAAATTGGTCCATCCATCGGAATTCGAATCTCGCCTTGCTTAGTACATCATCCCAAGCCTGAGCATGAGGGTGAAATTTAGCTAAATCAGCTGCATGAGCTGCTATCTTATATGCAATAACCCCAGCTTTCACATCATCCCTGTTTGGCAATCCAAGGTGTTCTTTTGGTGTTACATAACATAGAAGTGCAGTCCCGAGAGCTCCAATGTTGGCAGCACCAATGGCAGAAGTAATGTGATCATAACCAGGAGCTATATCAGTTGTTAATGGACCAAGAGTGTAGAAAGGGGCTTCATTACACCACTCCAGCTGCTTTTGCATGTTTTCAGGGATCTTGTGCATTGGAATATGTCCAGGCCCTTCATTCATCACCTAAAAATGCAATATACCAAATCGCAGGTCAAGAATCAAGATGACCA
Organism: Acer negundo; assembly: GCA_035582765.1. Taxonomy (NCBI): domain Eukaryota; kingdom Viridiplantae; phylum Streptophyta; class Magnoliopsida; order Sapindales; family Sapindaceae; genus Acer; species Acer negundo. The sequence continues at coordinate 1,672,494 of CM069233.1, forward strand.
GTGATAAGAACATTACTTTTACTATGTTTTTATACAGAAAATAATGCAAAAATAATTTTTTTGCTGACAACTTGTCAGGTAAGCTGGACTAAATCTTCTTCATATTACACTGCATGCAAACATCTCTAGTCTGATTAATAAACAAATGATAATCAAGTATAACGCATATACATCTAAAATGAGGTTATTACCCTGAAATTGATTAAATGGGGTTACAATGAGATGATGCCAATTGCCAATGAATGTAATGTATCAGATTCAACAGATATGGCCTCATTAGAAAATGAAAGACTTGTCAGCCTATGAGAAAAAATTTTAAGTTTCAAAACTTTGAAATGGTTATAGAGTTGATGCATGAAGCTCGTATCATTACCTGTACATCCTTTTCCCATGCTCTACGGGTTAGTTCCCCTTGAGTTAAAAGCTCTGCAAACTGAGCAGTGTCATTGGCATCATATATGGACCCAGGCCTCAACCCATCACCTATTGACAGAGCCACATCATATTGGTTACAAATATCAAGTATGTCATCCCAGTGCTCATAAGCAAAGTTTTCCTTGTGATAAGCTAAGCACCATTTCGCATGAATAGACCCTCCACGAGAAACGATTCCTGTCATGCGCTTTGCTGTTAGAGGGATGTATCGCAGCAGAACTCCAGCATGGATCGTGAAGTAATCAACTCCCTGCTCCGCTTGTTCGATCAGGGTTTCTCTGAAGACTTCCCAGTTTAGATTTTCAGCAATTCCATTCACCTTTTCAAGTGCTTGATAGATGGGCACTGTCCCAACTGGCACAGAAGAGTTGCGTAAAATCCACTCACGGGTCTCATGAATGTGGCGACCTGTAGACAGGTCCATAACAGTGTCAGCACCCCACATAGTTGCCCACTGAACCTTATAAACTTCTTCCTCAATAGAGCTTGCAACAGCAGAATTTCCAATATTTGCATTCACTTTGACCAAAAAGTTTCTTCCAACAATCATTGGTTCTAGCTCTAAGTGCTTCTTGTTGGACGGGATGATTGCTCTGCCACGAGCAACTTCTGACCTCACATATTCCGGGTCTAGCTTCTCACGAGTGGCACAATACAACATTTCCTCAGTTATAATTCCCTGCTTGGCATAGTACATTTGGGTGTATCTTGGTCCTCCTAGCTTCTCCCGCCTATCAATCCAGTCTTTCCGCAGTTTAGGCAGTCCTGGTTAACAATGTAATGCATAAAATTTAGTGTAAGCAGTTACTTAGAAAAGCTCATCCAAGTCCCAAAAATAACCATTGGAGGCAATGGAGAGAAAAATGATACGATTATTAGTTTATTACTAAAACAAGGAACATATTAAAAACCAGTTTAAATTGTTTGAACACAAACCAGAATCATCTAAAATAAGCTTGAGGTCCATACCTGTGCGAGGGTCAATATTTTGAGGACCACTAGTGTCATAGGTGTCAAAGGCTGGTTCATCCCCACTCAAGTGAACACGTCGAAAAGGAACTTTCAATACATGCCCAGACTGTTCATGAGTAATTTCCCTGCGAGACAGATCACGCACAGAATGTTTTGCAAACATATTAATACAAGCACAGCAGATCCTTGTAATTTCAGGCAGAAAAGATAAAATTTATCAAGTAAGAAACGTATTACAAATACATGAAGTTACAAATGTACCTATGTTCCTTGGAGCTCTTTGGAAAACATTCTTCAAATGATGGAAGTGGTTGAAAATCAGGAGCTGCAGGATCAACGGTATTTTTTCTTTGTCTGGTTTTCTCCGAATTGGTTGACGGAGTCGGGGGATCAAAGGTCAACGTTGCTTTAGGGCTTGAGCACAAAGAAGGACACATCTCTCTCTTAGATGCACTCGAAACACGCCCAACAATATCAAACCCAGGCAAGAAGGAAGTACTTGGAAACTTTGTAGGAGCACTATGGTTGCCATTCTTGCACACAATTGATGTCATTGCAGCATGAACTGAAGCCATTTCTCGATCAATCTAACAAAGAACAAAGCACAAAATTACAATCACAATGAGGAGATGTTGATTTATCCAGCAATAAGCAAACACTTCAAATAAAAAGGACAGTGCTCTTTAAAATTTGATGAGGGTAACAGATTTTTGGACTCAAAGAGCACCCAATCAATTATCCAAAAATCACAGATTTCCAATGGATCATCAATTCCTTCATTCCAAAATTATTCTGATATCACAATACATTATCTAAATCAGACATCCAAATAAAAAAAAGGCAAGCAAAGGCAAATTATAATCAACTTTTATATCAAACCAAGTATAAATATCCAACAAAAATGGACCTTGACTCAACTGTGGCTACTGTCTACAGCTAGCCAGGGAAAAAAAAAAAACAGATTAAGAGATATTTCTTCTAGAAAATATACAACGAATTCTGCAAAAATATAGATGAACTTTTTGGAACATTTTCTTAAAAATAAAAAATCCTATCTAAAATTTGATTAAAAAAATAAAATAAAACCACTGTTCATTGAGATCATATCTGAAACTTTAGATACAAAATAACAGAAAACACGATATTTTAATTTCCAAAACAAAAAGATGTGAAGCTTTCACAAATATTTAACACAACCTGGAAACATTTACAACACGAATACAACATTAAATCAAAAAAAAAAAAAAAATGAAAAATCATTTTCCAAATACATACAGAAAACCGTAAAAAATAAATAAATAAGTTTTTACATATCAAAATTATATAATCAAAGTCGAAGTTGCGAAGACTCATTTCCAGTGGCCAAACACGTACTTAAAATTCATGAATATAGAGACATGCATGATGATGAGAACAAATCATGAAAACACAGACAATGCAACGAATCATGAAAAAAAAAAAAAAATTAAAAATATACAAATTAATGAAATCTAATCATACAAAGGAAGAAAACGAAAGCTGACAATGAGAGACTCTAGAGATGTGAAGAAGAAGAAGAAGAAAGAACCTGGTCTTATCTGTTCACGGAGAGAGACAGAGAGTTGGTGCCTTGGTGGTGGTGATAAGTGATAACTGAACGAAGCTCGTGTTCAATCAATGGCTTGATTTTTATAGGAATAAGTACCAAAATTAAGTGACTGCTGACGTGGATCCTCCTCTTAGATATTTGATGGTCACGAGACCGCTACCTCACTGGTCGATTATCCTCCAACTGAGAAAATGTTGCATGAACAGTCCCAATTTGGGATCCAAATTTTTTAGAATTTTCAAAAATATAGCTAATATTTCAAAATATCAACAACACAAGTTGAAGTTTGCTTCAACTTGTGTTATAGTAAATGTAATTCCAATTTAAATTTGGGTTTATTGTTTAAGTTGATTATAATAATTTAATCAAAAAATAAAATTAAATGATCAATTAAATCTATTAATTTGTCAAATTTGTAATGTTGGATGGATTAGAATGAAGCAAGAAAATCAAGAAGGGGCATAGATATCGGATTCAATTAGATTATAATTCAATGACAAACAATCAGATCATAGGTCTGATCGAGACCCGACAATATCAATCACCGTAAAAACCCGACAATATCAATCATCGCAAAAATAACTTGAAATGTAGCTCCCACCATAGGAATATATGGCACATATTTACTTCCACCACTTTCGGCGAAAAGAAAAAGAAAAAGAAAAATAAAAATTAATGGAAGAAAATTAAAGACTTGCTTAAAACTCTAATCAAAAAAGTTGAGAATACAATTATATGGAGCGTGGGTCCATATACAATAAAACAAACCATGGAAACAAAGCTTAGTGAATTTTGGTTGTTTGTGTCGCAAAACGACACAAGGTATGTCTTTTTCATAAAGCAACAGTGATATTTTTCGAAATATCAACATGAAAACCATTAGAACCCTTCATTCCTCTGGATAAAAAAGCAAGGAAAAATAAAAATGAATTGTTTTATCACACAATAATGTATTATCAGTTTTATCACTGAACTGGGTTCTTCACGATCGGCAACGAAAACGATCCACATCGAGATAACGGAGCATTTTTGTCCCGGGACTGCACTGATATCTGTCAGGATCAATCACTTTACAAATAGATTGACAATTTACAGTATAAATTGCATAATTCTAGTGTCGGGTGAACTGCACAAGACCTTTCTGAACCAGTGTAGAAGAATTATCATTATATATATTTGACAAGAAAAATATCTGTATTTCAACTGAACAAACAGTTACAATGGCCAGTAATTGCAAAATGTATTAACAGAAACAATAGCCGACGTGCTGCAGATTTCATCAACCAACCCGCATGTAATGTTAAGAGGGTGATAAGTTTTGAGAGACTGACGAAAAGTAAATCTTATGCTTTACCAACTTCCTTCGCAGGTTTCAGGCTATAGAATTGTGAGCTAAAACAAAGAGCAAAATTTACCTTTCCAGGAATTTACAAAGTTGTATTGGTGAGTTCATGCCAATCACGAGGCTCTGCTGAGGCAAGACATTGACATGAACAGCTATAAGCTAACTCTCTCTGTTTTGCTTTACACTGGATAGAGTGCAGTGAGCAAAAGGTGTTATGCAGAGCTTTGAAGTGGGACAAGAGATCCTTGCAGGGGTGGAAGAGACCCTTGCTTGCCACTGATAAACGTTGAGAGTTCTGTAGGCGCAACCACCAATTTCAGCCATTTTTGTAGCTCTTCACCTTCGACTTTCTCTTTTTCTGAATAATAAAGTGTTAGAAGTTAGAACTAGAACGAATCCAGGCACCAACTTTTTATGAGAAGCATTTGTTTCACATCTAATGCTCAATGCAAGCAATTTAAATGAAGAAATAAAAAATTAAGTTGAGGTTCAAAAAATGTAACTATTTATTATGTGCCTCTTATCCTTATAAATTTCAATCAGATCATATCACTTTGTGGCTATAAATGACTCGTATCATTACTGAGCCATGGCCAGCCCATGATGATAATGAGATAGATTTTCAGGCATAATAATACATTTCCTCAATGTTCTGTTTGGCTTCAAAAACTTGGATTATTCCCAAACTAACACATTCTGATAGTTGGAAAATCAATCAACCATATGAAATAATGATGTAGATATAAATATGATGAAAAGGAAGCATCAATTTCAAAATTTTCAAGATTGTAAATCAGGTAGGAACACATTTACCTTCCAGATAAGCACCAAGCCCCTCCAAAACAGTGGGGTTAGCACGAATAACACAAAGTGCTACCTCGAGGGCAGATTGCAACAATGCTTTTACCTCTCTTTGAACAAGGTCAACGAGATGCCCCTGTCATATTAAGTTTTGGATCAGTCTCTAATTCCATAAAACAATTAAGGAAAAATAGCAAGAGTTAAAGAACACTGGACCTGATCCCTTCCCCATGGACCACCTCCCCCAGACTCATCCATCCCACCACCAGAAAGTGTTGCTATAGACACAGGGCCTATTGTCTGATTAAGACCATATTCAGCTATTGCCTTGTATGCCAAGTCAGTAGCTCGTCGTATGTCATCAAGTGCACCAGTTGAAACGCGACCAGCATAAACAATTTCTTCTGCTGCACGTCCACCGAGAAGAGTAACCAAGCGACCACATAACTCATCAATGAAGAGCAAATACCTATCCTCATTAAGTGGAGGAGTATAAGTAAAGCCCAATGCCCCGCCTGTCCTAGGCAATATGCTTAGCTTCTGATAACACAAGAATAGATAAAAATATTAGCAGAGTATTCATGTCCTGCGGTAACTATAAAATGGCAGAGTGAAGTGTCATTAGGAAAAAACTCTTAAAGTTTGTTGCCCCAACCTTTTTACAACATTTCTAAATTGTTTTCATTGTTATTTTGATTGTACTCTGTCTTCAGTTCACTGGTTTACCCTCTTTCCTTTCTTTCGCCATTTTACTTTTATTTTTATTTTTTAAAAGAAGAAAGGGAGTTGCAAATTCTAGCACAAGTGGCATATAGATTGGCATGTCATTAGCCATACCTTATTATCAACAACCATGAGTGTGATACTTTCCAGTTTCAAAACAAGGCAACAACAAGAAATGAAACATAGAATATTCAATAAAAAAAATTCCAATGATTTACCTCCACACGTGGCTGTCCAGGAAGAAGCTTTGCAACTGCAGTACCTACTACTGCATGGCCAGCTTCATGCCTTGCAACTACAGCCTTCTCACACCCTTTTAACTTGGTAGTTTTCTTCTCTATGCCCTATAAAACATTTGTTTCAGTTTACTTGTCTTTTAACTTTAAAGATGCACTGTTAGCTCGTTAATTTTATACAAAGGCTCGGAATGATCATAATCTATTGAGCAACAGGAGCACAATTTATCAAACTGAGTAAAGAATCAGAAAATTTCATTAAAACTCAAAAGCAAACATGGAGAAGCTGACATCAAGAACAAACTTGGAAGAGGAGAATGTATACGCAATAGATTGGTCAAACTGTATTGCTGCCTAAATGATAAATATATTTAAATTTAAAAATAAAAAAATAAAACTAAAAACAGTTACAGAAAAATAAATTGGTAAATGAGTTTGCTAAGGAAGATAGCAAGTCTAAACTATATGCATGGTACAATCACAAACACACAGGTGAATGGGGGGAGAGAGTTAGAGAGAGACATACAGCTATTGATCGCTCTATGGCGTGGGTAAAATCTATTTTCCCCACGATAACTTTGTTTTGTCTTCCAGCAAGCAGAGCAGCTTCATTTACCAGGTTTGCAAGGTCTGCCCTGCACAGTACACAAATTCAAAGGTCATTCCTAGGACGCTCTCGAATATATATATATATATATATATATTTTTAAAGGAGCTAGAAATTGAAACTGAAGAGGAAGGAGTGAAGTACCCAGTAAAACCAGTAGTCATAGAGGCAACATCACCAAGGTCAACATCCTCAGCTAGAGGAAGTTCCTTCTTGGAAGCATGTACTTTTAAAATGGCTTCTCTTCCGATTCTATCAGGTGTCTCCACCTAAAATCCATACGAGACACCATCTCTATGAGAACTATTAAGCTTGAAAGAAGTTATATATGACTTCAACAGCCAAAGAGGTGGCAGAATCAGAATACATACCATAACCACACGGTCAAACCTCCCTGGACGGCGAAGGGCCGGATCCAAGACATCGGCACGGTTTGTTGCTCCAAGAACAATCACAGCAGAGTTGCTATCAAATCCATCCATCTCCTGCAAAGTAATTTCAGACTCATCAGCTTAAATGGGATGTATCGCAGATGTTCTAAACCAGAAAGACATCTATCTGGAAAGCATACAGTTAGCAACTGGTTTAAAGTTTGCTCCCGCTCATCATTGCTAACAATCCGATACCGACCATCACGACTTTTTGCCACAGCATCTATCTGAATCAAAGGGAAATTTCTATCGTCAATCCACAATTATGTCCATAAGTTACCCTGAATTAAACCCCCCACAGTCAAAAAAAATATGCAAATCCCCATAGTCTAACCTCATCTATAAAAATTATCGACGGTGCATCCTTCTTTGCTCGTGCAAATAGATCTCGCACACGAGAGGCACCCATGCCAACATACAACTCTACAAACTCACTTGCTGAACAACTGATGAAAGGAACATCAGCTTCCCCAGCCACAGCCTTAGCTAGAAGAGTCTTACCTGTCCCAGGAAGACCCACCTGTAAGATAAACAAAGTCATACTAATCTCATTTGGGAAAATTAAATCAAAAAGTAAATGTAGAAGCATCTAAAACAATACTATGGTAAAACACAGTAATCCTCTCATGCCATCGCTGGATGGGAAACATTTCAATCAGTTAAACATTGGAAACCATTCAGACTAGTGCATATCAATCACATCAAAATATAGCAACTGGTTAGGTATCTTATACTTTATAATGTAGCATAGTTCCGTAAAGTATATTTGCAAAATATCAAACTTATTTCAATTTGTTCATGAGGTAGTACTACTAACCAAATCTGATCTCAACTCACCAGGAGAACACCTCGAGGAGGACGAGCACCAACCCGTGTATACTTATCTGGATTCCTTAAAAATTCCTGGGCAGTAAACATCAGCGTATAAAGACCATTTCCTGAATGAATAAGAAACATTTACTACAAGATTTTGATGGCCTATTAACAGTTGCAGAGATATATATGAGGAACGTCTAACATACCACGATTTCTTCCAGTTCTTCCTTTGCCTCGTCAACACCTGCAACATCAGCAAAGGTGATAGTTTCCCCTTGTTCAGACACTTTAGCACCACCAGAACCCCGAGACTTGCGGTTTCCAATCTGACCAGCTGCATGCTGCACACATGTTCAATTGCACTAAGAACCTTAACACAAAGCATGAGTTTCAAAGTAAAAAGAAACGTAGAATGTAGATTCACACCTGCGTAAAGCTCACAGGAAATCGGTGGAGAAGCCCAGCAAGAACAGCAACATAAAATAGAGCTATCTGAAACAGAGAAAATTCAGAGATACAGAACTTTAAATATCTCATACGATAAGATAAACTACCATTTTTTCATAGGAAACAAGAAAAGGTAAAGTCCTTGTACAACATATGCAGCATGTATATAATATTTTCTTTTAAAAAGCAAATCCAATTGCACTTGGTCATACAAAACATGGCTTTCCGGTTGCCACCTAGCTAAACCTCTTCAATAAGGTGAGGGGAAATTGAATAATTTACTAAAAATGTTCCTCAGCTAGTTACATTATCTATGACTTTCATATAATTTTGCTATAAAGATCTTTCTAAGCACATAAACATAGAAGCAAAATTCCGGTTGCAGAAAACAAAAGATATTACAAGCTAAAACATTGCTAAATGGTTGCCAATCTCCAATGTGGTTGCCTAACTACCAATATCAAAATCACCCATGTGAAAATCTTCTATACTACTACAATAAACTGAGAAAATGTGCTATAATACACTAGAATGTAACTCTAGGCATCCCTTCTACTATCAGAATATATATTTATAATATTGAGTACAATCAAATCATTCACATAGCCATAAAAAAATTGACTCCAAGAACTCACCAATGCGGAGTTTAAGAATCCACCAGACCGCTTATCTGGGGAGCCGAACTCCACCTGATTATCGAGCATCTTCTCGTAAGGGGTCTTGATATCAGTTGGCCTCGTAGTGGTGTACACAATTCTCTTCGTCGGAGTCATACTCTTCAACAACGACTCCGATTCTTGAAACTTCTGACTGCTACCCACCTCAATCTCCTGACTACTCCCTTCATTTTTCAACTTGAACATTATATGCACACCATCAACCTCCACTTTATGCACTTGGTTGCTATTGATTCTACTCAAAAACTCACTGTACGGCACGCTAACGAAAGTCGTGGGAGTTCTAGGCTCCGAACCTGGCAAAGGAATCCCAGGTCGAAGCAACCGCATAACGAACATGACTATACCTAACTGCAAGAGCAATACTCCGATTTCTTGCGCCTGAATTATTGGCTGCCACTGGAACTTCTTCCCTCTCGACCACCAATAACCGCCGCTCTTGTTCTGCTTCTCTCTCTTCTGGTTCGTCGACGAACCCGAGCCCGTGCCCGAACTCTGCGTGCTCTGACTCGGAGCTTGACTACTACTACTACTACTACTCTCACTCTCGCTCTTCTCGCTCGAGTCTCCGTCCTGAGAGCTCGCGAGAGTCTTGGTCTCTCTCAATTTGTGACTGCTGTACAATAGACCGGTCCAGAGATTGAACCTTTGGTGGCTCTTCAATTGATTGACGCCGACGAAGGACGGGAAGGAGATTGAATTGGAGACAAAACGGTGCGTGTTGTGGTGGGAAAAAACCCTAAATCGATTGTGATAGAAGCTCAATCCATGTAAATGGAGAAGATTCGAATTGGAATTCGAATTCGAGTATAATTTATTGTGGATTGTCGTTGGATTGAGAAATTCAACTAAAGACATTTTTTTTTTCTTTTGGGGTTTCCTTTTTTTGGATTGGGTTCTGCAAACCCTAGAAATTGGGAATCAAAATCAGATATTTAATTGCAATTATTTATATGTTGAGGACCAGAATCGAAGAGCGAACGAAATTGGAATCTGGACCGTTGGATCGAAAAAGAAGGGTGATTTTCAACCGTCGAGATTCGTTATCTGTCTGTTTGCGTTAGATAATACCAGTGTTGGCTCAATCATAAAAGAGAACAGTGGCAAGTCTGGGAGGTTATTCGGTGCGGCAATGCTCACGAGGAATTTTATGATGTGAGGTTAATGTGGTGGACACGTGGAGTCAGAGATTGTGTGTGAGATGTGGAAGTTGAAGCGCCAAGTGACCACATACTTGACGTTGACTGAGGACCAAGTGATTGGTATTAATTATTAAAAGAAGGTTTTTTAGGCTTTGGTGTGATAAGAAATCCACGTTAACCAATTAAAAAAAAGTTAATAAAATTAAAATTAAATAATTTTACTTCTTTTTTCTTTTTTTTTTTTAATTAGAAGATAATACAATTATAATCTAATTCTTCTAATTCATTATTTATATCATGAGTAAGACATCCTAAATTTTTTTCCCATATTATATCCCAAATGATGTAACATACGAGGTATCAACATCATATCAGTCATTATGTAGTTTCATAATTTATAAAATATTGACACTTCACGTGCCTCATCATTTACGACCGAATTCAAAAATAAAAAATAAAAAAACATTTAGGACGTTTAGCATTACTTTTATATTATATGCTATGATATGCATAATTTTTCTTATTTAATTATGAGAATTTCATTCTAAATTAGTTGATAGGTCATACTTAATTACGAGATTGGTGATGTTATCCGAAATGTAACTCTACAGGAAGAGTCTCCCACACATTCATGTCACACGTATAAAAAGGGAAGTGTTCATCTATTTTACTAAAAGTTGATGTGTTATGGGTTTTTATAATTGACCATGCAAAATCGTAAAATGTCTAGTTAATATACCCACAATGATATATTATATAAAGTTGTGCCATGTGTCTCAAATTTTGTATCCCAAATGGGTGATGATTTGAATTTCAATGACATGTAAATATTGAGATGATTTTCATAATTGATGTAAATCTAAGCATCTTTGTAATTGTAATTGGATATAAAAATTGTAAGACAAAGTAACTAATTAGATGATCATAATTATTAAATGTTTTGTTTATATATCGTATACGATGGTGGTAATTTGAACTTGATATTTTGTAGACTGAATGAACGCTCTTCGTTTATTATACGATGATATCATTTATTAAACATTGAAATACAAAGTGGGAACATGTAATGTTACTTTTGTATTATATTTAATATCTTTCCGCTTCTGTAAGAGTAGATACCTCCTGATTACGTGAGTTGATATATTTAGACCGTGAATGTAATGTTTGATTTCAATCCAACAAAACTCTAACTCGTTTGGTATAAGATATCTATAAATATAAATATGAAGGAAAATATATATATATATATATATAGTCAATGAATAAATGTATTTTATTCCCATTTTTTAAAATTTATTAATTTTTACCAAATGATAGTACTATAGTGTTAAAAAAAATATAAAATTGTAACAATGAATTTTTACAAATCATTGTTCATTAATTAAATTGCCACATTCAACTAAGAGAAGATCAATAAAATTAGAAATCTCAATAAAATAAGATCAACGATCATTGATTCAAAACCATATTACCAAGCACCTCAACTTGTATAACAATCATTTTTCTGGTGTCGAAGTATATGTCTCTTGATTGTGATGGTGGATATCTTAGTCGCACATATAATGATTGATCTCGTTTATCGACTTAAAAACGAGAGGTCACGTGATTCAAACACATGCTTTTACTACAGCAATAACAACCGCCACTTTCATTTCATGCTTCCATCCTCACTCACATACCAGTTTTCTATTTTGTCCTTTCTATTCCACGATTTTGGGAAGAGACATTGAACACCAAAAAGCTCCTGAATTACAGGATCTCACACAAGCTATCAACCAGACAAATCAACATTTTCTAAACACACCATAAACCCACCACCACACCAAAAATGATTTTTGGTTTTTTTTTTTTTTTTTTTTTTGACTTCATGATCCATTTCTTGTCAAATCCAATCTCATCCTCTAATCAACCAACCCTCTTCACTTTTTCATTTTTTTTTTTCTCAATTCTCCCTTTTCAGCTTCAAATGGGATTTTTTTTTGTTTGATTTGTGCGCATAATGGTTAAGTTTTTCAAATTGTACAGGATGTTTTGACTTATAAATTCTGATGAATTTATAAACAGTTTCGAGTCTGGTTTGTGCATTGTAAGATTATAGTTTTTGTATAATTTGTTGTAGAGATGGGTATTGATGCAAAGTGCATTGGAGATTTTCTATGGAAAATCACTAGAGTTTCCATGAAATTTTGTTTCACTTCTGTAAAAAAGTATCCTTTTGCTGCTGGCGTTTTGTTAGTTTTTTTCCTTTTGTTCATTTTTCTTCCTTCTGTTTTCTGGTTTTTGATTTACTCTTCTCCAATTGTCATCTTGGTCACTGTCTCCATCCAAGTTTATTTAAAAATCAAACGTTTCAATTCGCAAAATGAGAAGAAAAATGCGGAGGAGAAACCAATATCATCATCATCATCCGTAGAATCCAAGCCTGTTGTTGCAGTCAGCAGTGGAAAAGGTGACAAGCCTTTTATAAACAAACAGTTGAGTAGACGGCGAAATCTCAAACAGAACATAGAGTTGGTTAGAGATGTCAATGGTGCTTCTTCCGTTGATGGTAACAAGAATGTGGTCACTGATGCTCAAAGTGTTCAAGCTAAGAATATTTTGGTGGGGAAATCAGAAGTTTTCATCGCGGACAAAGGAATTGGTTTGTCAGATGGTGGAGAAATCGCTGGTTTGGTTAAGCAAAAGTCATCTGCTGCTCAAAATGATTTGAAGGGTAAAACTAGCCTGAATCATGAAAAATCGAAAGGGGTTGTAGAGGAGAAAGGAGAAAGTTCTTCGCGGAACATTGAAGCACTAGATCTACCGAGCTCAGATTTCCTGTCACATTATGGCTCCATAGAGCAGTCAGGAAAATTTTCTCTTGCTGGTGGTGAGGCAGAAGTAGAAAGCTCAGATGGAGAAGATGACGACGAAGAAGAGGCACGACGAGATGGAAACAAGGCGGTAGAATGGAACGAGGATGATCAGCAGAATCTGATGGATCTTGGGGACTCAGAGTTAGAGAGGAACAAAAGATTGGAAAGCCTAATCGCAAAACGAAAAGCAAGAAAGTTGTTCAAGATGGCAATTGAAAAAAAAATGATGGAATCAGGCAATGCTTCTTCTTCTGCTGTTCCAATTCCTCCGATTTTTACTATGAGAAATAACCTGTTGAGTGTCATTCCTAATTGTCTCGATGAAAGCCTACCGATGCCTGGCTCAGCTCCTTCGATTTTGTTGCCATCTCGAAATCCTTTCGATCTTCCCTACGATCCTCAAGAAGAAAAACCAAATCTTATGGCAGATAGTTTTCAACAAGAGTTCATGGCAGCTCAGCAGAAAGATGTGCACTTTTGCAGGCATGAGAGCTTCTGTTGGGGACCTTCTTTGCTTTCGGAATCTCAACAAGACCAGCACGATTCCATGTTCGGTCCATTTGGCACCGAGAAGAAGAATGAAGATGTCCATAGATTTTCCAGATTTAGATCACATTCATGTAAGGTTTCCTTACCATTTTTTCCCTCACTTTTCTTTTCGGGAAAATTTCATTGAACTCAAAAATCTAAAGGCTGTCCTGTATTTTATAAAATTTATCAGAAACCTCCCCAATAGATCATATTTTCTTTATCTTTTTGCAGATATGAGTAGTCATGACCAGCTAATTGATGAATTACTATTCCAAGAAGATGAAGCTTTGTCGCGATCCTTGCGGAACATGAGTGCAACTGACCTTGTTGAATTAGAAGGCGAAGCTTCGAAAACATATTCGGGGGAATCCAAACATGATCTGGAGGACAAAAGAACTGGTAAAGGCAAGACAAGAATCAAAGGAGAGTCAATGGAGTATTTGCATGATATGGAGACAGATTCAGCCAGAGACAACAGCACTGATCAATGTTCAATGGCCTCATCCGAAGCCAGTGAACTAAGCTTCGGATCAAGCATACCCACAAACATCGAACTTTTAGAAGCAAAAGTGGGTAAATTTCCTCAAAGGCTCGGTGATAGAGTCCAAGGTTCTCTCACCTTTTCAGTTCCTAATAGCATGTCTTTCGATGGATCTTCGTATGAATTAAGTCCATTCGGAACTGACAAGCCACCAAGACTCGGGGATCGTTTGTTTTACAGAGAAAAGGGGCCTTGTCATAGCCCTGGCTATTCTATAGCTTCTGATTTGCAAGTTGAGGTCTCAGAAGTTGGTTCACCACCATTTACAGTTGATGGAACCGCTTCACCTGCTGACGCAGAATCCTTGTATGATGGGGATATCGACAAGGACATTATCACCTCAGGCAGTGAAGACATGTGGGGAGCCTCGTGTCACCAAGCAGGCGTAGATGAAAATGAATCAAGATCAAGAGAATTAGTTCACGAGGTCAGTGAGGATGATGTTGCTGAAGTAGGATTTTCTGCTATCAGGGAAAACCTGGAGGATTCACCAATTGCATCTTCCAAGCTTCCAGAAGAAGTAACTGCACAAGATTTGCCACCAGAAAATGGTCAGGAGCATTCTGAGAACCTCGATGAGAGAGTCTCCGAAAATGTCATACGAGTAGCAGAAGAAGTACTGAAATCCTCTCAATCTTCAGATCAGTTGTCATCTGAAATTCTAGAAAAAGAAATCCCATCGATGAAGGACTCAGCAGCTCACCTGCCTCATGAGGAAGTTAGTTATTTAAATTTTAAGATTCTTAATCATAAACGAAAGCTATTAGCATAAAATTTTAAGCTTGGAGTGGTTCAACTATGCATCAAATATGCTAAAAGTAAAATTGAATAGACAAATTATAAATTTCTTCATTGCTTGTATAACAAGTTATTACTCAGGCTTAATTATTGACTGTTGTTGTTCATCATATCTGACTTTTTGATGACTAATAGGAACCATTGGAATCCTCTGAGAAGTCTGCAGAAGAAGTAAAGGTTATCAATGATGTGGGTGATCAAGTAGTTCATGAAAACAATGAAGCTACTACAAAGGACCCCTCACAATCAGCCAAGACATCTGCTTCAGAATCTACCGATATCAATTCTGACAAGCCTAGCGCTGAGAATCAACCTATCATAGAGTTGGAGCAAAGGATCGAAGATATTATGAATTCAGAGCCTATTGAAGGAGAGCCTGGGACAATAAATGAGCATGGGGATATAGGGGGCACGTCAAGGACAATCGAGGGGACAGGCAATCTGGAATCAGTTCAAGAGAGTAACGACGAGCAAAGCATCGCAGAAGTAGGAGTAAACCGGACACTTGATGATCCTGTTATCTCAGCCCAACAGTCAGAATTGGTTGCTGAGCAAATTTCTACCAATGAATCAAGTTCACCTTCATCTCCAAGGTCTGTGTTACCGGGAAATATAACGACTGATCAAATACCCTCATCGAGTTATGATCAGCTGGTACACCACATTGATGTCCCACGGTCCATTGTGGATGACATATTCAGAACTAATTCATTGGATGAAGATTCACCTGAAGATTTAACCAGGACTGCTCCTGAGAATTCACTGCAGCTCATGGTGGATCCAACCGATCACCCAACATCAACCAGTACCGACTCAGGCAACTCTGAGGTCAGTGTAATACAGTAACATCTATCTATCGATAAAAAATGCTTGCACTTTCTTTGACATTGAATAGGAAACCTTAAATTCTCAGGAGAAATCCACCAGAGAAGCCAATATCGACAGCATCACAAATCCTGTAGTCGATGAGAAGGAAGACGAGGAGAAATTGAAGTCTGCAGAAGGCAGTCAAGATCAGTCTGAAATTGACATAGAAACTTCAGCAGTCAACGAAGAAGTAGGTGAAGTTACAACTTCAAAAGCTATAGAAGAAAAAGAAGATAATAGTCAAGGTGAACCGGAAAATGTCAACAGCCTAGATGAATTTGCTCCTGCTGATACTGCTGCCGGAAAGGTAACTTAATAGTATATAAAGATAGATGATTTTGTTAGATAATAATTCTCTAGTCAGGACCGACCTTATTTTTTTTATGGGGGTTCATTGATACCGACTATCTGTCCTGAATAGAGAAGGACCCTTTTCTTAGATATTAAATAAAAGTAAACTAGTGCATTCACTTCCTGTGATGTTGTATAGGAACCGACAAGTCCTCCAGGGAAATTCACTGGGGAAGCTGACACCATTAACAACATCGAAAATCCAGTAGCCAATGTGGATGAAGATGAAGAGAAGTTGAAGTCTGTCGAAGGCAGTGACGGTGAAGGTGAATCTGACAACAGTAACAATGTCAAAGATCCTGTAATTAGTGAGAAGGAAGATACAGAGTTGAATTCTGTAGAAGCCATTGAAGTTAATCATGGAGGTGAATCTGAGAAGTCCGAATACGAACCTGCCATGAAACCATCAATACCAGATTCTGAAACTGCTGAGGAAAAGGTAACTTTATATCAAATCATAACAAATCTTGAATTCTTCTACTTGCACAATTTTTTTTCTTTCGATTCTCGTTTAAGTTTATGCACCATTAAATTTATGATAAATTCATCGATGTATATGTTACATTTTTTGTGAAATTGGATAGGAACCATCTGATCCTCTTCCACAGAAGTCTAAAGAGGAGGAATTCGATATCATCCACCATTTGAACGAAACAGCAGCAGATGAAATGAGCAACAATCAAGACTTGATTCAACAAGAGATTAATGCTGAGAATCAGCCAACGCTGAATGAGAGTACTAATGATCAAAGCTTAGACACTGCTGAAGTTATCGAAAATGAACAAAATGATCCGAATGAAGACAATCATAGCACTGTGGAACAATCGAAACCAGTAGAATCCGAAGAATTTAAGGCTTCATCAGAGCAATAATCAAGCACAGAAGTATAATCCTGTAAATCTCGAACCGCAAATCCAATAATTTTTAAGCTGCAAAATTACACTAACACATCTGCTTCAAAGAGGAAAAAAAATAAATAATTCTTAGTTCATATAGCACCATGAAAAATTGATCAATCATCTGCTTCAACAAATATTTAGTTTCTTTGAGGTTAATGTGAGATTCCTGATCAACAACTTTCACATGTCATCAGATCACAAATCAACCAAGAATATGTGATACATTAAAGTGCTTTTTTGAGCTTTTGATTTTCCATTTTTGTGTGGAACTACCATTGTTTTTTAAATTTTTTTGTACAATGATAATTAAGCTAGACAAAGTTGTGCATATATATATTACTACTACACATTTGATGACTTCATAATTAATTCTGTATTTTGAATCTTGTATCATTTTACAACTTATGAATTTGTTGTTTTACTAGAGAGATGATTAGAAGTTTGTAGCCAAACTTATTTCCTAATTAATTAGAATGCAATCTTCTTCCATTTAACAAGCTGTTTCATATGCTTTTGGAAGTGCTTATATTAGAAGCACTTTCTGTGAAAAGCACTTGTATGTTCTAAAAATCCACATTACATTCTTTTCTGGTTGGATATAAATGTCTAATAGAAATATATATTACCACTCTTTATATATATATATATATATATATATATTTATTTAAGAATTTCATAATAGGACATCAAAATCAAAATTTTAATTTTTAATATCTTTAATAATTAACAAGTGTCATATACGTATAGATCTCGGATTTAAATCCACTCTCCCTATTTATCTTATTTTTTTCTATTCATTGCATACCTTATACTGTAGGGGTGTGTGTTCATTGCATATGTTACATACGTTACACTATAGGAGTCTGTGTCCGGCATTCACCATGCGTGTCCGGCATTCACCATGCGTGTATACATTACATAAGTTATACCGTAGTTGCATATGTTGCACTTGAGGAGCATGTGTCTAACATTCACCGTCTATCGGTCTATCTCCACATTACAGGTGAGGGGCTTGTTAATTTATTATAAATCTCATTAACCTATGTCCTAAATCAAATAGTCAGACATTTACCTCTATTATCTTAATCTTTTTATCAAGCAATTACCCTATCAACTTAAGCTCTTCGGTCTAACAAATTACTCACAAGAATTTTTTGTTTTTAATTTTTTTTTGGAAACCATTTCTTAGAAATCAAACAAACAAATTGTTTTCAAACTTATTTTATGTTCAAGGATTTATCCGAAAACACAGTTTTTTTTTTTTAAAATGATAATGAAAATAAGAA
Source organism: Acer negundo (assembly GCA_035582765.1). Lineage (NCBI taxonomy): Eukaryota > Viridiplantae > Streptophyta > Magnoliopsida > Sapindales > Sapindaceae > Acer > Acer negundo. Next base: position 1,690,842 of record CM069233.1, read on the forward strand.
TTTTAATAACTATAATTTTTGTTTAAAAATAAAATAGCTATAATTTTACCTAGACAAATCAAATTTTTCACATCATGGATCTTGAAAAATTCAACAGAGAAGCTTTGACATAAAATAAATATATAAAAAATATTATAAACAAATAAAATAAAATAAAAAATAAAAAATAAAAAAAAACCTGTTACACAGATAAGATAGGGATCCTACTTCCTAGAATCAAGCAAAATACTGAATAATATTTCAAAAACAGAATTACAAGATAAGGTAAAGTCAATCAGAGCCAAAAACAAACAAAAAATTAAATCTTAAAAAGGATAAATTAGAATACCAATAAAATCTTTCTAAATGGATAATATTAGTTGGATAAAAAATCAGATTTTTTTTTTTTTTTAAATATTTTTTTTATGTGTAACCTTATAAGTAGAAGACTCTGTGGTTTCCAATTTTACACTTACACTGAGCTCTGTGAGTTGGAACTTGAATTTGATCGTAATTTCAGAAGAAAAAAAAAACAACCATGCCTGGTGTAGTCATGGCAGAATCTGGGCTTGGCAAGGAGATTCCTGCCAAACTCACAACACAAGTTGTGGTTTGTAGCATCATTGCAGCCTTTGGTGGACTCATGTTCGGTTATGATATCGGCATTTCAGGTACGTAACGTAGTAGTAGTATCAGGGCCTGTTTTATCAGGTTCTGGGTTTGAGTTCCCTCACGTGATTCTTTTTTTTTTTTTTTTTTTTCAGGAGGAGTGACATCAATGGATGATTTCTTGATCAAGTTCTTTCCAGCTGTGTATGAGAAGAAACACAGAGCAAAAGAAGACAACTATTGCAAATATGACAACCCATATCTTCAGCTCTTCACTTCATCACTGTATCTAGCAGCCATTGTTGCTAGCTGGATTGCTTCTTTCACTTGCAAGAAAATGGGAAGAAAACCAACCATTGTCATGGCTTCTCTCTTCTTTCTCGTCGGAGCTCTCTTGAACGTCTCCGCTGTCAATCTCATCATGTTGATTGCAGGCAGGCTCTGTCTCGGTGCTGGAGTCGGATTTGGTAACCAGGTAACTTTTTTCACAAGAAAGGAAAAAAAAAAAAAAAAACCTGAAACTATTTAGAATGATTTTTGTTTATGAATTTTGTTGTTTGTATCTACAGGTAACTTTCTTCACACACAAAAATCCTGAAACCTGAAACTATTTAGAATGATTTTTTGTATATGACAAAAAAAAAAAAAAACCTGAAACCTGAAACTATTTAGAATTATTTTTTGTATGACTTTTGTTATGTGTTTCTCTGCAGGCAGTGCCATTGTTTATATCAGAAATCTCTCCTGCAAAATACAGAGGAGCTTTGAACATTTTGTTTCAATTGCTGATCACAATTGGGATTCTGATAGCAAATCTGATCAACTATGGTACTTCAAAGCTGCATCCGTACGGTTGGAGGGTGTCTCTAGGTGGAGCAGCCGTACCAGCCTTGATTCTCTTCTTCGGATCTTTGATGATCGTAGAGACCCCGGTGAGCCTGATAGAGAGAGGAAAAGTTGAGGAAGGATTGAAGACTCTTAAGAAGATCAGAGGAGTCGAAAATGTAGATAGAGAATTCGAAGAGATTTTCCAGGCCACTGAATTAGCCAAGTCCAAAAGCTCATTTTGCAGTGTCTTTAAAAAGAAGAGCAGGCCTCAGCTTGTTTGTGGAATCTGTATCATGGTGTTGCAGCAGTTCACTGGAATCAATGTGATCATGTTCTATGCTCCGGTGCTTTTCCAGACAATGGGATTCGGCAGCGACGCAGCCCTGTTGTCTTCTGTTGTCACTGGTCTGGTTAATGCTGTTTCCACATTGATAGCCATTTTTACTGTTGATATTTTTGGAAGAAAGGCCCTGCTCATTGAAGGTGCTTTTCAGATGATTGTAACACAGGTAGATAATCTTGTTTTCCGGTGTAGACATCGAAACCTGAAAATTCCAAGTATAATTTAGTCGTTCCAGTGTGTTTATGTTTTTTTTTTCCTTGCAGTGTGCAACAGGGGCGATTCTAAAACTGTACTTGAAGGGAACAAACACAATGCCACCACATTTTGCAACAATTGTGGTGGGTCTGGTGTGTGTTTTTGTGGCAGGATTTGCATGGTCATGGGGACCATTGGGGTGGCTGATTTCCAGCGAAATCTTCCCGTTGGAGACGCGTAACGCCGGCTATTTCTTTGCAGTAGGATCCAACATGTTGTGCACATTCATAATAGCACAGGCATTCTTGACCATGCTCTGCCACATGAAGTGGGGGATCTTCTACTTCTTCGCGGTGTGGCTCGTCATCGCATTAACATTTACCTGTGCCTGGATGCCGGAAACAAAAGGAATCCCCATCGATGAAATGAATGAGAGAGTGTGGAAGAAGCACTGGTACTGGAAGAAGTGCTTCAAGAATGATAAATTTGTTAGGGAAATCCAAACAGTTCCAGTCAAAGCAGCAGCTGAGGAGGAGAAGACACATGAATGATTTGATTTGATTTGTTTTGTTTTATGTTTAATTAGTTTTTGTGTTTTTTTTTTAGTTGGTGGTTTTTTTTTTCATGGATTCAAAGTAAATAATAAGGGTTTTTAGGAGATGTTTAATTAAATGTAGAGAGGAAAAGGAGGATGATGATTATGATGCTAGTGAGAATTCAAATTCAACTTCCAAGTTTAATTCAGTTTAGTTAAAAAAAAAAAGCCTACTTTTTATTTATTTTTTTTCTATTATTTTTGTTAATTTATAGATAATAAAATAAAGTAGTTCTTCACTATCTTTTATAAGAAAAATCTTGTATGGGGTCTTATCATGTCATCTATATAATTTGTCTTATCATGTCGGTTAATTATAGTCCATAATTCCATATCACTTGGACATTAAGGGGAAGTACAATATATAAATGTGAAAGCAACTCTCACCGTATAAACTAGCTTTTAAAGTTGAGTTAGGTCCAAAACCGTTTTGACATGGTATAAGAGCTGGACATGTCTAGGGATGGGTTGGGCTCTATGTGTCCCGTCGAGTGAGCACATTGCGTATCATAATCCATATTACTTAGGCTAAGTGCAAGAAATCTGAAATGGATCTCTTTGAACAAAATTTATCCCCTTTATTCAAAATTCTGATTTTTTTTTTAAAATATATTCCATAAATATAATTAAAAAAATAATTAGATCCTTCCTTCATGGTCACAATTTTTTTAAAATTTAAGTCTCGGGACGGTTGCACTCGGTGCACCCCTCCAGGACCGGCACTGCCCTTGCCCTACAAGCTGGCTTATGGGATTGAGTTAGAGTTGGGACCACTTTAATAATTTCATCCAATCATCCATATAACTGTAAACGATTGTTTAAAACCAAAAATTTGACTAAATATTAAATAACGATAAGATTATGTAACTTTCTCAACTCTGTCGAATACAGTTCGATGGTAATGTCTCATGTTTTAGTCGCTCCAGAAAGTACCTGAACAATAAAAGCTGGAATTTGTGATTGTAATTCAACTCATGATTCATTTGCTAGTTTTGACTTTCTAGTTGAAAGTTAGTTTTGACTTGTTTAAGTTGTTGGAACTTGGTCCACGTGACCAAAGGACAACTTAACTAAATAAATTCACAAAAAAAAAAAAAAAAAAAAAAAAAACTGCGTATCTAATCGAGTTACTTTATGATCAATTGGGTCCCTAGAATCCATTGTTTGAAAACCACTCTCGATTTTTTTGTTTTTTTAATTGTGAAGCATAACTACTACTCACTCCAGCTATTATATTATATAAACCGATGTGATGACCCTCACTTTCTTGTATTGATCATCCAGTTGAGTGTCCATTTTGGTTTTTTCTGCTGTTGAATTTGATTGATCAGCTGCGAATTTGGAGAGCAGGAGAGAGGCCATGGGTTGCATTTACAAGAACCCAAATGCCCAGATTGAGGATCGTATCAAAGACCTCCTCTCTCGCATGACTTTGAAGGAGAAAATCGGTCAAATGACTCAGATCGAGCGTCGAGTCGCCACTCCTTCAAATCTTAGAGATTTCTCTATTGGTATGGTACCCATCTCTCTCTATCTCTTTCAATGTAAACTTGTATATATATAATTTTTTTTGAAAGATGTAAACTTGTATATCTATCTATAAATGTTTAGAATCTTATCAGAGCGCTTTATATCATTGTTTGGTCGAATTACTTGACATGGTATCGGGTTTGAATCCCTCTATATGCATCTGTTTTTGTATTTGAGTTTGGTCTCGTGCCAAGCTTTGTTGGTCTTGCACATGAGAGAGAGTGTGTTAGAGAGTTGGGTATAGTGGTTACCTTACATATGTATGTTCACATTTTACTTGAATTTATGAAATTTAGGTGAAGATGCTATAGGTTTGGTTTCATAGTTCATACAGATGTAGAAAGTGATTGTCATGTGATTTTATGTAATGGGTTCCTGTCTAGGATAGGACTGTGTTGTATGAGTGCATTCTTCTAGTGTTGATATGCTCTTTGAGGCATTGATTCGAGTATTTGCTGGACTATTTTTTACAGGGAGTATACTCAGTGCTGGAGGGAGTATGCCATTTGAGAATGCATTGTCGTCTGATTGGGCGGATATGGTTGATGGGTTCCAGAAGGGGGCGCTTAAGTCAAGGCTCGGGATACCACTCATTTATGGGATTGATGCAGTTCATGGTAACAATACTGTATATGGTGCCACCATCTTTCCTCACAATGTTGGCCTTGGAGCTACCAGGTTAGTTTTATAATTGTGAAGTTATTGTTGTATTTTATATGAAGAAATTAGAGAAATTGAAAGTTAAATCAACTAGAACATTAAGACTTAAGTGTAATGCATACCATTTTTTGTTTCTTAACGGGTTCTTATATTTGTAATTGTTTCTCCACAAAATTAATGAACCTAGATGTATGACAGAGATCCAGATTTGGCTCAAAGGATTGGAGTTGCAACAGCTCTTGAAGTCAGGGCAAGCGGCATTCACTATACTTTTGCTCCCTGTGTGGCTGTAAGTCATTCGAAATGTTACTGATAGCGCTTTCTTTTTGTTCTGCTGTCTTCAAGTTGTTGGTTGAATTGATTTCCTATCGCCGATATTGAGTTTTTAATTGGTACACACTGCTTGCTATGTGGCAAAACTTTTTATCACATGTTTCTTTCCCCAAATTATTCTCTTTAATCTTTTTTTCCGTGAACCGTTATTTTGGCTCAAAGAAATAGGTTGTTAAGCAGCTTATTTGGCTCTGACAGGTATGCAAAGATCCCAGATGGGGAAGGTGCTATGAGGGTTATAGTGAAGATACCGACATTGTTAGGAAGATGACTTCTACTGTCTCGGGCTTACAGGGAAAGCCACCCGAAGGATACCCCAAAGGCTACCCTTTTTTAGCTGGAAGGTAGAAAGAATCCATCATCTAATAACCTTCCTTTTGTCATAAATTTTATGTTACACATTTATTTTCATCGAGCTTAGTGATCATTCAATTTTGAGTTCTCATCATTGCAATATACACTGGTCGGAAGAAGGATAGTAGTATATGGCATCTTGAGAAAAGATTCCTTCTTTCTCTGCATTAGTGATAAATGAGACTCGTGTTAATAAACATAATTTAACTTTCAGTTCACATATTTTGCCGAAAATTCATCTCCCCTTCTGCATCATATGTCTCTAAACTTTTGTTTTGCCAGTTTCTGGCTAAAGAATGTCATACTACATATACATTTATGCCTCCAGTTCCTGTAGTTACTCTTTTATCTGCTTTTTGCCCAAATTATTGGAAAGTGTTCTTATAATCTGTTTAATGTGATTCAGAAACAATGTTATTGCATGTGCCAAGCATTTTGTTGGAGATGGGGGTACCAAGAGAGGTCTAAATGAGGGGAATACCATATTATCGTATGATGATTTAGAGAAAATCCATATGGCGCCTTATCCGGACTGTATTTCTCAGGGAGTTTGCACTGTCATGGCATCCTATTCTAGTTGGAACGGCCGCCAACTGCATGCTGACCGTTTTCTCTTGACAGAAGTTTTGAAAGATAAGCTAGGATTTAAGGTAGACAACCCTAATTGTATTCATTTGTTAATACATTCTGGAAATGCGGAAAGCTTTTTCCTATCAAAGCGTGATACTATAATTGCACATTTGACTGAAAAGTTTTATTTGCGCTGCATTTTTTTTTTTTTTAATATTAGATTGATATAGCAGATTTTATTTGTGTATTCACTTTCCTTTTCCAAATTTTTATTTGATTTTCTTTGAGTGTGAGTCAACATGAACTTGCATTATATTTTGATTCTGGTGCAACCTTCTGCTTACAGGGTTTCGTGATTTCTGATTGGGAAGGTCTTGACCGACTTAGCAAACCTCATGGATCAAACTACCGTTATTGCATTTCTACTGCTGTTAATGCTGGGATTGACATGGTAGAGTCTAATTCCTGAAAGTACTAATTAAAGGTTGCTTCCCTTGACTAATGCCATCATTTTTCTGATTGAGAAACTATGCAGGTTATGGTACCTTTTAGATTCGAACAATTTTTAGAGGATTTGACTTTTCTGGTGGAATCTGGGGAGGTACTGATGTCTAGGATTGACGATGCTGTTGAACGAATACTTAGAGTGAAGTTTGTTGCTGGTCTTTTCGAGCATCCTTTCTCTGATAGATCTTTGCTCGATACAGTTGGCTGCAGGGTAAATCTGAAGAAATCACCACGCTCTTTATTTATCTTATCATGTGTTATAGATGTCTTGTCACTAGAAAAGAAAAAAAAAATAAAATAAAATTCTCACATCTCACCAAACTGAATTATTTTTGCTAATAGATCAAATGATAGAAATAGATCTCTAAAAAGAACTCAAATTCCAACTACCTCTTACCAAATTTTGCATCCATGAATCACCATCAAATTCAATTCGATTTCCATCCTGAATCATATCAAAGCCCTCATCAAAACAGACAAAAGAAAAAATATGCAATGTGCAATGTCATTTTGTTAGGATTGTGTAAATGAGAGTTGATGATATTGAGATTTTGTTTATTTTATGCAGCTGCACAGAGAACTGGGTCGTGAGGCAGTTCGCAAATCCTTGGTTCTTTTAAAGAATGGAAAGAGTCCAGAGAAACCTTTTCTTCCATTAGACAGAAATGCTAAAAGAATTCTTGTTGCTGGAAGTCATGCTGATGATCTTGGATATCAGTGCGGAGGATGGACAAAAACTTGGTATGGACTCAGCGGACGAATTACTATTGGTATGAAGTTATATACCACTTCCCTGATATTATATAGCTATATTGTGATCTTCAAAAAGATTTTGTCTATACATAATACATGTACTCTCATAAACCTAGCCATTTTAGTTAGTCACCAATAACGTTGGCTAGCAAGTGTCTCTCTCATTGCTTAGTTCTTAGGGGTCAAGTTTCATGTTTGTTTCCTATTCTCTTCTCTTTTTTCTCTTCTTTGTGTTTTGTTATTAGTAATCGAGTTTACCAACTGTTTGACACCAGCACCCTTGCCACGGAATATAGGTGTATCACATTAACCAAACTCGCATGTGCTTGCACACATTCAAACATGTAATTGCATATTGACGATGTGTGTTTATAATTACAAAATATTTATGCTCAGTTTCTATTAAAATTGAGTTTAAATGCTTAATTGGCAATATTTTGTGGCAGTGCTTCTTTCTTTCTGATTAATTTGACTTGATCTTTGTCTTCCCACCTCAAAAATTTTTCCATCTCCTTGAGTGAATCCAGGCATTAATGTTATGAAATTGTTACATTTCAGGCACAACCATTTTGGATGCAATTAAAGAAGCAGTAGGAGACAAAACGGAAGTGATTTACGAGCAATCTCCATCAGCGGACACCTTAGCAACTCAAGATTTTTCTTTTGCCATTGTAGCTATTGGTGAACCTACATATGCAGAATCTACTGGTGACAATTCAGAGCTTGTGATCCCCTTCAACGGAAATAAGGTGTTAAGCACAGTTGCTGAAAGAATCCCCACATTGGCAATTCTGATATCCGGGAGGCCCTTGGTTTTAGAGCCACATGTGTTGGAAAACGTCGATGCTCTTGTTGCTGCTTGGTTGCCAGGTAGTGAAGGAGGAGGAATTGCAGATGTTGTTTTCGGAGATTATGATTTTACAGGCCGACTCCCTGTGTCATGGTTTAGGAGTGTTGAACAGCTACCAATGAATCCTGCCCATAATGCATATGACCCTTTATTTCCTCTCGGTTTTGGGTTGACATCCAATAAGAGAACTCCCTTGAATTAAATATTATAATGACCCAAGCAGACCTAAAATTTGGGGTTCTTGAACCGATTAAGGAGGAAACATCCGGTCCATAATTGAATTCCATCTAGCTATTAGATATTTGCCTCTCCTTCCTCAATTGTACAGAATAATCACTTGTCATTCCACCACAATCCCCACGTCCCCTGCTTCCTGCTCATAAATGTGTCGGCAGCACCTTGTTGGCCTCTGCTTTCTAAGGCGATTTGCAAAATGCTAGAGTAAGAGTAGTCAATTTAGCAATAATCGGCTGCATGTCCAGAATCTGTTCCGTGGACAAACTTGATCACATCAACTTGCAAATACTTTATTGTTGCAGTCTCATTCCTAAAGCAGGATAATACAAGGTAGAGAAATGCAGATTTACTGTACGTGATTCCCAAATCTCAATAAAATCCCCCAAGTCGCCACAAATTATATCGATGATGGTATGTATTTTATGTTTTACCGTTTTTTCAGATTATGATGTTGTACTCTGATATATGTCACACTAAGGGCATGAAATCCTTGATGTATCGCATTGTCTTATGTAAATCTAAAGAGAAAATTGCTGCTGTTTTCCTGCATATTCCTTTTACTGAAATGTTACATCATAGCAGGCCATTTGAGCCACATAGACAGAAAGATACTTCCAAACTGTTGAGGGTAGTTGTAAATCTTGTCAGAAACAAAATTAGGAAATATAATATAATTCTAACACCCCATCTCAAACTCGCGATGCGGCTGCAAGAAGCATCGAGGGTTTGCCAACCAAAAACTGAAAACGCGGAATCCATGTGACTTGGTAAACAAATCTGCAATCTGCATAGAAAAAGAAACAAAGGGCCATTCTGCATAGAAGAGGAAATAAAAAACCATGCTGCATAGAAGTGCTAACCGTGCAAATTGTGTGAAACCACTTATCAATTGCACGTCCAATTAGTGCCCAAGTGATGTCGAACTATGATTCACACTCTCCCTCACACGTAGTGTGCTTACTCGGCAGCACCTGTACCCGTGACATACCTAGCATAGTCCCATATCACCAGCCATTACAAAGATCAGAAAATACCAACAGAAATGATGGAGAGAGAAAGCCAAATACCAACAAGAAATGAAGGAGAGAGAAAGCCAAATATCCACCAGAAACGGAGGAGAGAGAGAGGCAAATACCAACCAGAAACAAAAGAGAAAAAATTAATACCAAATAGAATGTCAAGCGGAAGAAAAACAATCTGCAAGGTGCAAATGAGTATGAAACCATGCTCTGATAAACACATGAATGGAACTTTTTTTTCCTATGAAACTAGACTCTGATATCATGTTAAACAATCTCATAGTTCTAAAACCGTGTTAAAAAATCTCAAAATCCGATACCATATTAAATAATCTCATACAAAATAAAGAATGAATGAGAAAAAGAAAAGCTAACTAGTTTCTTATTGCATAATGCTAAATATTCGGTTACATTATGAATACTAAGTTACAATAAAAATAAAGAAAATAGCACTGAACACCATTAATTGGTGGGTGGTGAAGTCTCAAAGTTCACTATTTAAATTATTCTAAAACTACTATTTTCACAAAACATTGTTCATTGATAGTCATTCTGTCAAACTTTAACAGAAAGCTACCGCTATCTGTGACATGGCACCTATAAAAAAAAAATTATGGGCAATATTGTATTTTAATTATATAATTATATAATTATATAAAAAGTAATAATGATTTGATTAATTTATTGTTTTTATGGATAATATTTCTTATTTATGAGTGACATCATATTATTTTCTGATTAATTTAGAGTGATATCAATCTTATTTCCTGATTAATTTATTATTTAATCATTTTTTTAAGCAATCAAATAAAATTTCATATTTCTAGTAGATGATGTTCCAAAATGTGCATACAAGCTTGCTTACGATGCACGTACAAGATTATGCTCTATAAAACATTTGAATGAAAATATCATTTACACTTACTTGATAAGGCTCATACAAAACATTCATACAAATTATGGATTACAACAAATTATTTTCTTATAATTCAATAAAAAGTTGTCGAAACAAATTATGGATTACAACAAATTATTTTCTTATAATTCACTAAAAAGTTGTCGAAGTACTGTAGGTTTATTATAATAATCAACACATCTAGGTGCTAGCCATAAAACAATTGTAGCCTTGAAATAGAAAAGAGAACAAAAAAAATGGAGTTAAAGAGAACAAAAAAGGAATAAACTTTTAAAGACAGGAAAGAGAAAGAGAAATACAAGAATAACAAGTGAAATAAGGGATCTTGTGGCTTTATTGAAGAAACATAAAGAAAATAAATGAAGTATTTTTGAATTAAAAATCATATAAGCAAGTTATGATATAAGCAAACGGACTTCTAACAGATTATAATATAAGTTAACGGACTTTAAACAATTAATGGTTAAAGTAGGAACAATTGATATTTTCTTTCTATGAAATTGTTAATTTAAGCCATTTTGAAAAATTAATAACCATTTAAGGACTGTCTCACAAAATCAGTGGCTTTAGAAATCATTAACCCATAAAAATAACTAAGAAAGAGAGCTTATATAGCAAAACAATTAGAGACTAATCTAACTCTTAATAGGATTACTAACCCTAATATAGCTAGAAACAAGGAAATATTAATATAGTTTTAACAAAACAAAGAAAAATATATATAATCCTAATTCCTAACAAGAGTTAGTTTGACTTTCTTTTAACTGTGTTGGAACTTGGAAGTTTGACCTTGGTCCACGTGACCAACATTGCATAGGATCTTGGTTCGCTAAATATACAGTTACATTATGAATATTTTTGGTCTGAAAACGGACCTTCCACTAAAGGGAGAGCACATCCACACCGAGGTGGAATAAGACCCACACATAAGGTGGGAAAATCTCCATATATACATAAAGGACTAGGATTCGAACCTTGGTGGCAAGAGTCTTTCTCTAGGCCACCAAGACATAGTCCGGGTGTACATTATGAATACTAAGTTACAATAATAACTAAGAAAGAGAGCTTATATAGGTAAAACAATCAGAGACAAACTCTTAATAGGAGTACTAAGTACTAACCCTAATATAGCCAGAAACAAGGAAATAATACTAGGAATATATTTTTAATAAAACAAAGAAAATATATATATAATTCTGACAAGAGTTAGTTTTGATTTTTTTTTTAATTGTGTTGGAAAACTTGAAACTTAGAGTTTGAACTTGGTCCAAGTGACCAACAGACAACTTATCTAAATAATCTTTTGGAAGTTTTAACTAAATAATTTTTTTGGAAGTTTGAACTTGGTCCACCTGACCAACAGACAACTTATCAAAATAATTTTTTGAAAAAATAACTGCAAGGTGGTTGCCTTGGTGGTCAAAGGCTTGGAATAAATCTTAAGTCCTTGGTTCTGTTCTTGGTAATTATATTGTGGCCACTCATCAAAACACTAGCTCAGCTGATAGAAGGATGTACTTGGAACACATATAACTTTCGGGTCAGGGGTTCGAATCCTACAAAAACGAAGACTATGGGTGTGTTACGCAGTTGGGGAGAACAGACAGATGGGTACTTGGATGAAGTTCGGGATTTTCGATACCAAAAAATAATAATTCGAAAAACAAATCTAAATAATTTGGGGTAATTACCCTGGTGGCCATCAACTTTTGCCACCACTATCAAAATGGCCACCAAATAGGGAATTGGTCTTAAAGTGGCCATTTTTATCAAACATTGTTACACTAGTGGTCATTCCATCCATATCAATCTAATTTCATCCAATGAGTGGTATTTTTGTAAATATGACGATACCATTAATTTATTTTATATATTTTTTAGAAATCAATTTTTTTTTTAAAAAAAAACAAATAATTATATTTAGTGTGTATATACATATAGTATATCTCAAACATATATATATTGAGAAGATTAAAGCTACAAAATCTAAAAATTCTAAAAAATATATTTGAGATAAGTTGAAAATAAATATATTTATAAATTTTTTCTTTTTTGAGAAGATTAATGCTACAAAATCTAAAAATTATAAAAAACATATTTGAAATAAGTTGAAAAGAAATATATATATATATATATATATATATATTATTTTTAAGAAGATTAAGCCTACAAAATCTAAAAGTTCTAAAAAACATATTTGAAGTAAGTTGAAAATAAATAAATATACATATATATATATATATATATGTGCGTGTTTGAGATATGCTATATATATATACACACTAAATATAATTATTTATTTTTAAAAATAAAAGAAAAAAATTGATTTCTAAAAAATATATAAAATAAATTAATGGTATCGTCATATTTATAAAAATGTCACTCATTGGATGGAATTGGATAAAAATGGATGGAATTGGATGGAATGACCACTAGTGTAACAATGTTTGTCAAAAATTGTCACTTTAAGATCAATTCCCCATTTAGTGATCATTTTGATATCGGTGGTAAAAGTTGATGACCATTATGACAATTACCCCAAATAATTTTTCAAAAATAAAAAAAATAATAATAATAAAACAATGTATATAATTGAGGAGAAAATCTTCAACAGAATGGTCTCGTTATCATTTGTGAGACCGTACAATAAAATTACGTAAAATTATAGTTTAATAATATATATTCACATTCTCTAGATAAGTGGTAGAATCTCGTTAGGCGGTCTCATTCCGATTATTATTAGAAAACCACTCACGATTTTTTTGTTTTTTTAATTGTGAAGTAGATGTACCACTCACTCCAGAGTCCAAAGTCTAGAATCCAGTCCAGCTATTATATTATATAAACTGATGTGATGTCATTCACTTTTGTGACAGTGAGACAGTCCCATTATTATTGGAAGGGTTAATTACACTAACTTTTCCTGTATTTTATAATATTATAGATATATTCAACTTTTATATTTATTAATCAAAAACATACCATTGACCACTTTGACTAACTATAATCAATGTTTTATTCATTTAAAAAGTCTAAAATACCTTCAGTTATTATATTAGCATTTATATATTATCAAGACAAATTCAAATTAAATTTATAATTAAGTAAATTTAAAAATAAAACTAAATAAATTAATAATTAATAATTAAAAAATGTAATAAAATTAAATTAAAATAATTAAAATAATAAATTAAATTAATATTTTAAAATAAATTTATTATACAAAATTTTTTAATAAAATATTAACACCCTTCCTTATAATAAATATTTAATTTGTTTAAAAATAACAAAAAATTAATTTTTGATTCCACCAAATCAAAAAAAAAAAAAAATCATTTCCAAAAACCACCATTTCCTAATCCAAATTAAAAACCATTAAAAAAAACAAAAAAAAAAAACCCTAACTTAAAAAAAAACCCCTAACATCCACACTAAAACGTTAAATATTTAATTAATTTTATTTTTAAATTTAATTAATTATAAATTTAATTTGAATTTTTCTTGATAATATATAAATGGTAATATAATAAATGGGGGTATTTTAGACTTTTTGAATGAATAAAACATTAATTATAGTTAGTCAAAGTGGTCAAGGGTATGTTTTTGTTAATAAATACAAAGTTGAATATAGGTGTAATATTGTAAACTATGAAGGTACGTTAGTGCAATTAACCCTTATTAGAAAACCACACACGATTTTTTTGTTTTTTTAATTGTGAAGTAGAACTACCACTCACTCCAGAGTCCACCAGCTATTATATTATATAAACTGAGGTGATGACTCTCACTTTCGTGTATTGATCATCCAGTTGAGTGTCCACTTTGTTTTTTCTGCTGATGAATTTGATTGAGCAGCTGCGAATTTGGGGAGCAGAAGAGAGGCCATGGATTGCATGTACAAGAACCCAAATGCCCAGATTGAGGATCGAATCAAAGACCTCCTCTCTCGCATGACTTTGAAGGAGAAAATCGGTCAAATGACTCAGATAGAGCGTCAAGTCGCCACTCCTTCAAATCTTAGAGATTTCTCTATTGGTATGGTACCCATCTCTCTCTTTCAATGTAAACTTGTATATCTATCTATAAGTAAATGTTTAGAATCTTGTCAGAGAGCTTTATATCATTGTTTGGTCGAATTACTTGGCATGGTATCGGGTTTGAATCCCTCTATATGCATCTGTTTTTGTATTTGAGTTTGGTGTCGTGCCAAACTTTGTCGGTCTTGCCCGTGAGAGAGTGTGTTAGAGAGTTGGGTATAGTGGTTACCTGACATGTATGTTCACATTTTACTTGTATTTATGAAATTTATTTGAAGATGCTATAGGATTGGTTTCATACAGATGTATAAAGTGATTGTCTAGTGATTTTATGGAATGGGTGTCCTGTCTAGGATAGGACTGTGTTGTATGAGTGCATTCTTCTAGTGTTTATATGCTCTTTGAGGCGTTGATTCGAGTATTTGGTGGACTATTTTAACAGGGAGTATACTCAGCGCTGGTCCTGCTGGAAGGAGTATGACATTTGAGAATGCATTGTCGTCTGATTGGGCGGATATGGTTGATAGGTTCCAGAAAGGGGCGCTTGAGTCGAGGCTTGGGATACCACTCATTTATGGAATTGATGCAGTTCATGGTAACAATTATGTATATGGTGCCACCATCTTTCCTCACAATGTTGGCCTTGGAGCCACCAGGTTAGTTTTGTTATTGTTTTTTGATGAATGAGACATTAGAGAAATTGAAAGTTAAATCGACTTGAACATTAATACTTAAACGTAACATGTATCATTTTTGTTTTCTTAACGGGTTCTTATATTTGTAATTGTTTCTCCACAAAATTAATGAACCTAGATGTATGACAGAGATCCAGATTTGGCTCAAAGGATAGGAGTCGCAACAGCTCTTGAAGTCAGGGCAAGCGGCATTCACTATACTTTTGCCCCCTGTGTGGCTGTAATTCATTCGAACTGCTACTGCAGCTCTTTCTTTATGTTCTGCTGTCTTCAAGTTGTTGGTTGAATTGATTTTCTATTGCAGATATTGAGTTTTAATTGGTTCACACAGCTTGCTATGTGGCAAAACTTTTTATTGCATGTTTTTTTTTTCCAAACTTATTCTCTTTATTCTTTTTTCATGAACTGTTATTTTGACTCACAGCAATAGGTTGTTGAACAGCTTATTTGGCTCTGACAGGTATGCAATGATCCCAGATGGGGAAGGTGCTATGAGGGTTATAGTGAAGACACCGACATTGTTAGGAAGATGACTTCCACTGTCTCGGGCTTACAGGGAAAGCCTCCAGAAGGATACCCCAAAGGCTACCCTTTTTTAGCTGGAAGGTAGAAAGAATTCATCATCTAATAACCTTCCTTTTGTCTTAAATTTTATGTTACACACATTTATTTTCATCGAGCTTAGTGATCATTCAATTTTGAGTTCCAATCATTGCAATACACTGGTCGGAAGAAGGATAGTAATACTAGGCATCTTGAGAAACAATTCCTTCTTTCCCTGCATTACTCTTTTATTTTCTTTTTGCCCAAATTATTGGAAAGTGTTCTTATTACTTGTTTAATGTGATTCCAGAAACAATGTTATTGCATGTGCCAAGCATTTTGTTGGAGATGGGGGTACCGAGAGAGGTATAAATGAGGGGAATACCGTATTATCGTATGATGATTTAGAAAAAATCCATATGGCCCCTTATCCGGACTGTATTTCTCAGGGAGTTTGCACTGTCATGGCATCCTATTCTAGTTGGAATGGCCGCAAACTGCATGCTGACCGATTTCTCTTGACAGAAGTTTTGAAAGATAAGCTTGGATTTAAGGTAGACAACCCTGATCGTTTTCATTTGTTAAATGCGCAAACACTTTTCCTATCAAAGCATGATACTATAATTGCACATCTAACTGAAAATTATTTGATTTTCTTTGAGTGCAAGTTAACATGAACTTGCATTATATTATGATTCTGGTGCAACCTTCTGCTTGCAGGGTTTCGTGATTTCTGATTGGGAAGGTATTGACGAACTTAGCAAACCTTGTGGATCAAACTACCGTTACTGCATTTCTACTGCTGTTAATGCTGGAATTGACATGGTAGAGTCTAATTCCCAAAAGTGCTATTTAAAGGTTACTTCCCTTGACTAATGCCATCATTTTTCTGATTGAGAAACTATGCAGGTTATGGTACCTTTTAGATTCGAACAATTTTTAGAGGATTTGACTTTTCTGGTAGAATCTGGGGAGGTACTAATGTCCAGGATTGACGATGCTGTTGAACGAATACTTAGAGTGAAGTTTGTTGCTGGTCTTTTCGAGTATCCCTTCTCTGATAGATCTTTGCTTGATACAGTTGGCTGCAGGGTAAATCTGAATAATTCTCCACATTCTTTATTTACCTTATCACATGTTGTAGATGTCTTGTCACTAGAAATAGATCTCTAAAAAGAACTCAAATTCCAATGACCTCTTCCAAATTTTGCATCCATGAATCACCATCAAATGCAATTTGATTTCCGTCCTTAAATCATATCAAAGCCTTCATCAAAAGAGACAAAGGCAAAAAACATGCAATGTCATTTTGTTAGGATTGTGTAAAGGAGAGTTGATATTGAGATTTTGTTTATTTTATGCAGCTGCACAGAGAACTGGCCCGTGAGGCAGTTCGCAAATCCTTGGTTCTTTTAAAGAATGGAAAGAGTCCAGAGAAACCTTTTCTTCCATTAGACAGAAATGCTAAAAGAATTCTTGTTACTGGAAGTCATGCTGATGATCTTGGATATCAGTGCGGAGGATGGACAAAAACTAAGTATGGAGTCAGCGGACGAATTATTATTGGTACGAAGTTATACACCACTTCCCTGATATTATATGGCTATATTGTTATTTTAGAATGATTTTGTCTATACATAACACACATACTCTCATAAGCCTAGCCATTTTAGTTAGTCACCAATAACGCTGGCTAGCAAGGGTCTCTCTCATTGGTTAGTTCTTAGATGTCAGGTTTCATGTTTGTTTCCTATCCTCTTCTCTTTTTTCTCTTCTTTGTGTTTTGTTATTGGTAATTTTGTTTGCCAACTGTTTGATACCAGCACTCTTGCCACAGAATATAGCCGTATCACATTGACCAGATTCACATGTGCTTGCACACATTCAAACATGTAATTGCATATTGACGATTTGTGTTTACAGTTACTTAATATTTATGTTTAGTCTCTATTTTCATTGAGTTTAAATGCTTAATTGGCAATATTTTATGGAAGTGCTTGTTTCTTTCCAATCAGTTTGACTTAATCATTGTCCATATTTGAGAAGTGCATCCACCCACCCCCAAGATTTTTTCCATCAATTTGAGTGAATCCAGGCATTAATGTTATGAAATTGTTACATTTCAGGCACAACCATTTTGGATGCAATTAAAGAAGTAGTAGGAGACAAAACAGAAGTGATTTACGAGCAATCTCCATCAGCGGACACCTTAGCAACACAAGATTTTTCTTTTGCCATTGTAGCTATTGGTGAGCCTGCATATGCAGAATCTACTGGTTACAATTCAGAGCTTGTAATCCCCTTCAACGGAAATAATGTGTTAAGCACAGTTGCCGAAAGAATCCCCACATTGGCAATTCTGATATCCGGAAGGCCCTTGGTTTTAGAGCCACATGTGTTGGAAAACGTTGATGCCCTTGTTGCTGCTTGGTTGCCAGGAAGTGAAGGAGGAGGAATTGCAGATGTTGTTTTCGGAGATTATGATTTTACAGGCCGACTCCCTGTGTCATGGTTTAGGAGGGTTGAACAGCTACCAATGAATCCTGCCCATAATGCATATGACCCTTTATTTCCTCTCGGTTTTGGGTTGACATCCACCAAGAGAACTCCCTTGAATTAAATATTTTTATGACCCAAGCAGGCCTAAAATTTGAGGCTCTTGAACCGATTAAGGAGGAAACATCCGGTCCATAATTGTATTCCCTCTAGCTATTAGATATTTGCTTCTCCTTCCCCAATTGTACAGAATAATCACTTGTCATTCCACCACAATCCCCATGTCCCCTGCTTCCTGTTCATAAATGTGTCGGCAGCACCTTGTGGGCCTCTGCTTTCTAAGGCGATTTGCAAAATGCTAGAGTAAGAGTAGTCAATTTAGCAATAATCGGCTACATGTCCAGAATCTGTTCTGAGGACAAACTTGATCGCATCAACTTGCAAATACTTTATTTTTGTAGTCTCATTCCTAAAGCAGGATAATACAAGGTAGAGAAATGCCAATTTACTGTCCGAGATTCCCAAATCTCAATAAACCAAGTCGCTACAAATTATATCAATCATGGTATGTATTTTATGTTTTACTGTTTTTTCAGATTATGATGTTGTACTCTGATATACGTCACTTGAAGGGCATGAAATCCTTGATGTATCTCATTGTCTTATGTTATCGAAATAGAAAATTGCTGCTGTTTTCCTTCATATTCCTTCTACTGAAACGTTACATCTTAGCAGGCCATTGGAGCCACATAGACAGAAAGATACTTCCAAACTGTTGAGGGTAGTTGTAAATCTGGTCCGAAACAAACTGCTTTAGGGGATTTCGGAATACGAAACTTATTCTATCTAGCTCTAGATTACCTTACATCTTCACTTACATCAATTTTTTTCAGTGTGATTTTCACTAAAGCAAATCAAAGAGAGAGAGAATCAGAATATTTGTTTGAAAACTAAAGAGAACATATACAAGATAACCGAAAGTGTGAATGTGTGAGTGATATTATGAATGTGGTTGTAACTAGTTAATGTGTTGATGGAAACCAAGAATAAAGTAAACAAAATTCTTTTTTTTTTTTTCCCTTTTTTTTAATGTGTGCAATAGCAACTTGTAGAAAGGCTTCTTCTTTCAAAAAGGATGGTGGGTAGTTGTGTCATTTTTCTGAGAAAAGCTAATGTGAATGAATGAGTAGCTTGTTCATGTTGTCCTGTATTCTATGCCCCTCTATTGCTTTGTCTGAATATACTTTATGCTTATAAAGACATGGGTGGTAAGTGGCAACTAGGCTTTTCATGATAGGTTTTTTTTTTTTTTTTTTTGAGCGTGCACTATTGAGAGTCAGGAATCTGTCTGAACCTGGTCCTGAATTACAACTCCCACTATAGGGGAGGGATCTCCCGACACCTTGTGAATTGTGATTTTAATAGGTAAAAGTGAGACTGTATTTACAATACTGGAATTTGAACCGTTGTGATAGAGCTTTTTATTTTGAAGTCTCCGACCACCAAAACAAGGGAGCAAGAGCAAGGACCGTTGGTGGCTTTTCATAAAGGACCGTTGGTGGCTTTTCATAATAGTTGTCTCTTGGGCAGAAGAAAATAAAAGGAAGCAAATAAGTTAGAAATATATAAAGTACAGAAAAACAAAAAAGAAAAGAAAAGAAAAAACAACAGAAATAAAGTGAAAGAAAGGAAGATGGAACATCACACCAAATTCTAAAATGATCTCTAGCATTTGTCATCTTGTTTCGACACCGAAAACCCTTTCAATTATGATTAAATTATCAATTTAATGCGCTTTTTGTCGTCTCATCGAACAAATATATAGTTAAGCAGTTAAGCGTGCTTGAACAAGATTATCAACCTGTGACCCACTTGTGTTCTTCTTGTTTCTTCTCTTACAAAGTTAAATGTATAAATTATAATACATAAAACTTTTTTGGGAATATATTCTTCAGAAAAAAAAAAAAAAAAAATCAAATAAAACCGGTTAATCCAGATGAATAATAAAAATAAATAATAATAAAATAAAATAAAATCGTACCTTCTTGAAAAAAATTTGATCCTAAATTATCAAATAAAATATTGTCTAAACAAACCCAATTCTCTCTCTATTTGTGCTTATAGAAGTGGTGCTCATCTACCCTTTTCACACCACAAAATATGAGTGAGAAACAGTGGATGCAATTAATCAAATCATAATAATTAGTACTTTGTTTAATAATTTTTCATTATTTTTTTTCCAAACCAGCAATCATCTTATCAGAATATTCTCTTCTTTGTTTTCCTTTATTCTGCTTGAACATTCATTGAATATTATGTGAATAATACTTACTCATGATTGGTATTTTTGTCTTAATAATTAGTCCAATAAAGCACTTAATTACCATGGAGATTATTCTCCTCAAAGAATGAACTATTCAGAAATATTAATTATTGTAATCAGCACTTGATCAAGAAAAGCTAAACAAACCCTCTTTCTGTCAAATGAAAAGCTAGCTGCATATTTTGTCTCCATAAACAAACAGGGTCACATTTTGTGCTTTATATTTATAATACACTTAGAAATCTTTATGTTTTTTTAAATTTTTTTTAATTTTTTTAATTTTTTTATTTAGTTGGTTGGTTCCCTACACTTCGAATAAAAATCCCATTAAGCTTTACTAGACTAAAAACACTTTTAATGGTGTAAAAGTCCTGTCACTAAGTGAAAATTACAGTCAGAATATTGAATATATCGTTAATATTCTCAAAATGGTTGTACACATATGAGACAAGTTTTCGAATTATCCTGATTACAGGGTACGAAAGTAGTCTATAATTTAAAGTTCCATGAATTAAAAAAGGATAGAAAATCTAGTGGATGATTAAGGCTAAATCTTACTTTTGTACTATAATTTCTGCTTCAATAATCAATAATTTATGCTTGCAAAAGGGATCTTCTCTTCTGCTTTCTAAGAGGATCTTTTAAGAAAGATCTCATAATGAGAGAGTTTACCAAGAAGTGAAAAAGAAAAGATTGATGAGGTTACATGATGTTCAAGTTAGTGGAATGTGTAGTCAGCTGCTAATACTAAATACTAATCAAGCTTTGTTTTAGGTCTAAGCAGAGTCAATCAGTCCTTGTTTTGGCTTCTTAAACAAGCTGTGTAGAGCTCTGAAAATTGAGTGTTTTTGACTATGCCTATAGTTGATATGCATTTCCAGTCAAGTTTAGCTAATGAATCTCTACTCTGAACGCCCTAACTTTAACATTCATCTGGATCTGAATTCTCAATCGTTAGATGTATTCACAGTTTGGTTTTAATCCGTTCAATTCTATAGATTTGGTCACAGTTGGAATCATATATGACCTGAAAAACACAAATGGAGAGTCATTTCACTGGTAATGTCACTATGATCATAGAAATGTAAGATTTGTGACAATTTATTGTCTTGCAATGCCAACCATATAGATAGATACTTCTTGTCTAATACATTTTTCGAAGTTTTCGCTTAGTAGTTGAGGTCGGATGCCCCCGTTATTTCATTCTCCATCAATCTGCACATGAAATTCCATAGGCAATTGCTTCACTTTCTGAGGTATTCCAATCTTATCTCATCAGAGGAACCAAGTACCAAACATCTTATGGTATCAAAATTATGGGACAAAACTAACTGTGTAGCTCTTACTTCAAACAAGCTTGACCTAGACTCTTCGATATATCCACAACATCATGATCGATCACAGACATTCCCCGTGCATGTTAGGAGATGCATTTTCGGATAAGTGATCGAAGGAGATGAAAAACTCGAGACCTCCACTGAATTACAGAATCTTAGAATACAAGGGAAGTCCAAGGTTTGAGAATCTTCCCTTCAATTTTTTGTTTTTCTTACATTTCAGAACTTGTTTTAACTCCAAGCAAAATACCAGGACTAAACTTATCTTCTTCATAACATATTCACATAAACCAGGAAAAAAGAAAAACACAAACACAAGCTATACTAATGAGTTTGAAAGAAGCTATGGCTGCCTTCGAGCCATCGAAAATTCATCGTAAAATGACTAAAATCCCCATCATGACATCAGCATCCATGAGGGTACTGCATCTGAAAAGCCAAATTTTGAAGTCCAAAGTAAGAAGATTCATGAACTGCACTTCCTCTTTGCATATTTTGCCCTTGCATTTTGAGCCCGTAAGGGTTCATCTCGTAAGGAGAAGTCATCAACATATTCTGCCCTTGCGTTGCACCAAAAGCCATGGTTGCTGCTGCTGCTGCTCCATTATTCGGCTGATGATTCCAATGAAAATGTGCTCTGGACAAGGCACCGGAATTGGTCTGCTGAGTTGGAAGCAGCACCGTGGACTGGTCTGGCGAAGGAGGTTTCTGACTATCCGGTGAAGGAGTTCTCACGTCGTTGATATTGACAGTTGTTATATCATGAATGCTAGCTCTTCTCTTATCCTTCCCTCCTGAAAGCTGCCTGATGAAGTACTTCTGAGCATGACTAGCTACTTGTGTCGGAGTTCTACTCGTAACGAAATTCCTCGAAATGTTCCTCCAATCTCCTTTGCCATGCTTCTTCAACCCCAATAGGAACAGCCTGTACACAATCATTGAACATCCATGTCAAAAAATGGCGAAAAACGCAAATTAATTTCATCAAACACCTAAATAATTTATATTCATCAAACACTAAATCACATCACATGCCATATAACAACTCAAACAATTCAAAGTACTAAAAAAATTTGTACTACTACAAATAATTGAAAGCAAATTAACTCAAACAATTCAAAGTACTAAAAAGCTTACTTATGCTCCTCCTCAGTCCATGGAACACCCTTCTTCCTTTCTTGCTCGGCGGGGCGAATCGAAGAAGATCTCTTCGCACCACCAATCCCATAAGACTGCTTGAACCCATCAAAGCCAACATGACTGTTAACCCACTCCAATGTGAATGGAGAGGAATTACTGTATCCGGGGACCGGAACAAGTCCTGCTTCTATATTGCAAACATCAGCTTCCAATTCTTTGTATTGCTTCATCACATCGACAACAGTCTTCCCTGGAATCAAGGCTGCAACTTTGTGCCATCGATCAGGTGTCTCTTTATCATACACAGCCAAAGCATTCTCAAACATCTTGTTCTCTGCTGGTGTCCATTTTGTTGTGCTCTTGTTGTTGCTCTCCTCATGAAGCCAATTTGTGCTTGAAAGATAAGTTGCAGGGGAGATCACTTCTGTTTCCCACTTCATCACATCAAACAACTAAAATAAAAAGTGATTTTGAAGTTGGGAAATTAATGAAACATGCTGTTGAATTGGAAGATTAAGCTGAAAAGCAAATTTCTGATTGAGAATTGAAGATTTTTGGTTTAGAAGTCGAAGTTTATGAAACAGAGGTAAAAAAAAAAAAAACAGAGCAAAAATGTTGAGAGGTATCACAAGGAAAATATCAGTGTTAAATCAAGGCGCATTTGAAAGGAATCAGAATAGCTTTTCTATGTATAGGAGCACATACCCTGAAGAATCTTGAAAAGACTCAACTTTTTTTAAAATTTCAAAAAAAAAAAAAAAAAAAAAATCAAATCTTTCAAATTTTTTTTTTAAAAAAATTAAGAAAACAAACTGCACCTAGATAATAGAACCCTAACAGTCTAAAACACAACTCTATCTATTAAGATCTCAAGCTGTGAACTTTCTAGGGAAACAAACAAAAAGTCTGACAAAAATGAAAACCCCAGAAATGATTTCAAGTAAATGCAACAGAGACTAATCAAGGAACTAACAACAGCCCATCTATGATGGAGCTCCAACCAACCTCTGCAACATCTAAATTGGGAAATGGAAAACTATCCTGATAAGGGAAGCTCTGGTTTCTGAGAGCTTTGAATTCTGAGAAACTTGAAACAACGCACACAAAAAAGCTCAAAAGCAATTAAGCAAGCTAACCAAAAGCTTTAAGCAATGAATCTAAATTTTGCAAAAATCTTTGAAGAGAGAGAAAGGAGAGAGAAAATGAAATGAGGAGGGTGGTGAGTTGTGATTGGAGGTTATGGGGTTTGTGGATACTGCAACTCATGAAAAGTTCTCTCTTTTATTATAATTTAATAATAATAATAATAATAGTAGTAGTAGTATATTCAACATTTAATAATGCTGTGCAAATAATAATAAAATAAAATAAAAAACAATTTTTTTTTTTTTGTTTTTTGTGTTTTTTTTTTTTTCTAATTTATGATTTGTGAACAAGGAAGCTCTCACCTGTCTTGCACTAGTAAGTCAAGATGTTTCCAAAAAATAAAAAATAAAAAATAACTAAAAATAATTAGCTCAATTAATTATGCATAAAAAATGGTTAAAAGGAAATTATTATATTTATGAAATGGGTAATAGTTTTTAATTATTTAACAGTAAATAAATAATATTTTTTAGATCTAATTAACTATAAAAAAATTAGTTTGGTTTGGGTGAACAAATATTTGAATTTTAAAAAATAAAAACAATGTAAATATCTTTGAAGTGAGATATTTACTATATATTTATTCACATTTTTTTTCTCTTCTTTTAGATCTCTTAGATTTCTTTGATGGTTTTAGATCTTAACTAACAAAAATATTGTTAAAAGAATCATTCTCCAATGCAAATGTGCAAATCTTAAAAGCTAGAAATGCAATCTAACAATTATAAAATACTTTATTTTCTTCCTAAATTGAACTCTAATTCTTGACCTAAATAATTCACTTAAAGATGAAAAATTATATGTTATGTTTTTATTTGGGTGTAAATATTCCCACAGAGAAATGTAAATCTTATATTAACTTAAAAAGTAAATTTAAAAAAGTTTTGAAATACATTTTCTATGAAATATTGAGTAAATATTTGAAAAATAACAATAATAAAAATAAAAAATAAAAAATCCAGTATCATAATTCATAAGTTCATAACTACTCATTGACAATACAATATTGTATGGTAGGCTTGTAACTAAATTCTAAAACTTGTTATTGGAATAGATTTTTTAGAATTTGATACCCTTCGTTAATCTCTTCTATATTCTCATATCACGTAATACGATTTAATTAGTTATTCATATAGATGATGCAGTAAACCTATTCAAGATTTTCTTTTACCTTACATTTTTCATGGAGGAAGCTACCAAAATAACATTTGCGATCAAATTAAACTTATATGAAAACGCGTTGTTTGCGAGTTTTGACTTATCCCAATTAAATGTAGTCATGTGACAACTTTGTAAATTTTGATTTTTTTGTTTTTAATCGGATCTACTTTTTATATCACGATGAACATTTCTGATTAATTGAGGATCCGTTTTTTATATCATGGTATGCGTTTCTGATTAACGGATCATATAGATAACGTGTTATCGGACCGATCATATGGATGACGTGGCAAAACCATCCATAAAAGTCTCCTATCTTTATATGTGGGCGGTGACACTGTATGTATACGGTCAGTTTTCCAAGGAGGTAGCCGCCAAAGCAACTGTCGTGATCACCGTTGAATTGCATCAACAACTTGATGTGGGTGGGTCCCAACACGGTTACTACACTCTGATTGGGCAGCCTCCCAATTGTAAGGGTTACAATCTCAAGAAGGGTTTGTTTGAGGGGCCCAGTCAAAAGTTACTTTGATGCTCAAACGTGGCAGTTTTTCATTGGTTTAAATTTTAGACATATGATGTGACCCAAGTCGGAAGTATTTTTCATCCAATCAGCTGACTACACGTACGAAATTAAAACTGTAACGTTAAAATTGACCGCACGATATTAAATGCTACCTTTGGGCAACCAACAACCGCCTCTCACATCTCCGATCGCTTTTTCACTGTGTGTTTTGCTAGTGGAGTCGAGTAGAAGAATAATGACAAGCTCCACGCTCTCCTTCTACGTGTGTAATATACATGGCGTTAGTGGTTTGTTGGAATCTAACGAGATTAATTATCAGAATATTTACCTTACAGTCGAGAAATATTCCTAACGTTAGTGGTTTGTTGGAATCTAACGAGATTAATTATCAGAATATTTACCTTACAGTCGAGAAATATTCCTACTACTAACGTGAATAAAGAGAAGATGTACACCATTTGAATTAAAAATCACCGTAACTTCCATTTTAGTGTTATTAAACCTTTGTGAATTTCATATAATTTTTAGAAATATGCTTGTAAGAAACTTTTATTCCGATCATGTTCTTTTGTGAAGATATCTTGTCATAGAAAAGGTATTTAATGATATTCTTAAAAAAATAAATAAAAAAAATAATTTAAAACTGCTATTGTATCTTAAAAAATATATTTTTCGATCTTCCGATCAATATTTTTTTACTAATAGAATTCCATCGAACCTTCATGAGATATGATTTAATTATATGCAGACAAACAGATGTAACTTTTATAGAAAGTTTATTTCACTTTTTAAAAAAACATCTTACACACATGGCCCTCGCCAATGTGGTAGGTCTTTCCCAACCCATCACCAAGATTTAAGACCTAGTGTATATATGGATTTGTGCAAATTTTCACACTATATGTGGGTGTTCTCTCCTCTTTTGTGGGAGTTGCAGTCCGGACTGAACTTATAAAGCCCAATCTCGCATGTCCAATCAGTTGTTATGTAATAAAAAAAAAATAATAAAAAAATAATATAAAAAAAAAACATCTTACGAATTAAGAATTATATTTATTAAGTTTCAAGAAATGTTATTCAAAAAAATAAAATCACTTTTGTTTGCTTATATTTATATAATTCCCCAAGCAAACTTAATAAAATTTAGCATTTTAATGAAGTAACAATTTTTATTTATTTTTAAGTATTATAATAACTTCCGACACCGAACGATCAGATTAGGGGTTTGTCGCGACCTTTCAAAATCAAACAATATATATGTGTATAGTAAGACTTGAACCCCTAACACTACACGAAAATGAAAATACACTACCACATGTACTAAAAGGTGATGTGCTAATGAAATAACAATATCAAACATTTTGAAATACGTTATAACTTATCATGGGAAGTTTTGTATTATCAAATATTTTTCAGAGTAGATATTTTTACCATTTATATATAATGTTTAATCTCGAAGGGTAAAATACAGTTGCATATAATGATGAGAAATCATATCAATCTTCTATAAACTAGAGTATTCTTATTCAAAAAGAAAAAGAAAAAAAAGGGTAATATAGTTTGGTTGAGCATATATATATTAACCATGTTAGTTGTGCCCCACCATCTCTCACTCACTCTCTTTCTCTACAAGCCTCAATCAACAAATCCAAAAACAATACATAGAGGTCCCCTACTCACTTTCGGATGTGACCAACTGCTCCACTGTTTTTGTCACTTATTTGACCTCTCATTTCCAACCCTACTCCAACCATTTTACCCCTCTTTAATTAAAAATAATTAACCAAACAAGATGGTGGTCCGGTGTTATGAACCTCACATCTACATTAATGAGTTAGTGGGGTTCGAATTTCGAATCTCGTTTCATTTCCCTAATTGTAAATATTTTTAAAAATAATAATTAACCATGTATAAGGGTGCCTTATATTCATGTCTACATATATAGAGACTAGAGTTAAGGTCTTTGATTGGTTAATTTCAAGTGGGTCAAAATCTAAGCCCAATAATAATAAAGAGTTTTTATTTATTTTTATTTTTTTTAAAGAAGAATAAAGAGTTAATTAAAGTGTAATTATTTTTACTTAATTAATTATGGGTTGTGTTTAGTATGTGTACCTTCTTCAGTCTTTTCTATATATGTATTTAAAGGACCAAAAATCCTGTATTTTATTATGATATTAATAGTAAGAGTTTTGTAATCGATCTCCGCATAATATGATTCGATAGTAAGGAGCCGTATTCAATTTGATAATTTGATAATATCGCACATTCAGATCCACACCAGAAAAATGATCATTGGTGGAGCCATTTTAATAATTATTGTTTATCACTTTTTCGGTGTAGGGGACGCACTTTTGTAAGTACAAAGAAGAGAAAGAGTAATATATATCTTTTCTTCAGACAATTGCCAATATAGGTTGAAGAAGAAGAATCGGGTCGGTTTTGAAAAATCACGACACCGGCCATATATATATATCACGACATTTGTACGATTATTGAAGAAAATCCCTAGGTTATATAAAAATTATATGTCAAATTACTCCCATCGTGTCCAATTGAAAAACAAAAAGGTTGAGTTGATTGACAAATGAGTGATTTTATTTCTAAATATGTCCAAAGAAAAATACTTGTTTAGCATCCCTCCCAATTAAAGATTTATTTTTGAACTATTTTAATAAATTCAGTTATAATAGAGAAGGGTACGACTCGAACCTGTAACTTTATATATATATATATATATTTAACCATATGATATAAATATGAGAGACAAACCACTAATTTAATCTCATTTCGTCACCGATTGAGGGTTTCAAATTCCACCATGAGCATTTTATAAGAATGTGTGTGAGTTTTCTTTTCGGATTGTGGGGGTAGTTATCTCCCGTTATAGGAGAAGATATACGGACCGCACATTTATTATTTAATCTCGGCGGGTCACAACAATCCTATTATAATAGTTCTTGTAATATTTCAAAAAAAAAAAAAACTTATACAAAATTAATTCACATAAAATTCTATTCTTGTATATACATCTAATAAGAAAGTTTGAAAAAGCAACAATTCAATGTTTTTTTAGGAATAAACATCAAATTTCAAACAAATCTTAACACTACTTCAAAGTAAATTCAAGACTACATAGATTTCAATAAAAGAAAAACAGTAAAGCAAATTTCAATTTCAAAATGAAAAAATTTTAGTATCAAAAACGGGAAATCGGTAATAGTAGTGGAATATAATTTTTTTTTTTTATTAGGTTGTACAAAAAATATAATATATATATATATATAATATTTTTGTTTGTTTGCCGACATCATCATGTGTCGGGGTCTACTAGGTTATGGTTAGATTGGGTTCTACAAGTATGATCTGAAAATACAATTCCCACAATAAGAAATGATTCTTTTCATACTTTACAGTTTAATAGATAAATGTGAACACATATTAAAACCTCCGACTTCTGGTTCTAGGAGATCGTTTTGTAATGTTATACGATTTCGAACGAAAAAACGCGTAGGATACAGTAGAATATTAAAGTTAGATTTAATACAGAGAATTCCAGGCTGACAATAACGAAGGTGGTTTGTTGTGTCACATGTAACATGTTATTTTGTGACAAGGGTGACATTGGCTAGGGTCACTATCATCTTTTATTGGGCACCTCGAATCTCGCACCTCCATTCAATGGGACCACGTGTCCATTCATTTTCGCTTTGCTATTTGAAATCCCTGTTTTGCCCCTCACAATAACTTCCCAAATTTCAATAATGCAGGTGTCCTTTTCTCACGAGAATATTACAATTTTGTTTTTTGACAAATTTACAATATTACATTATTATTATTATGGACGTGCCTTGTTTTGTTTGGTATCATTTTGATTATTTGAAATTATTTTCTTTATTAAATAAAACAAAATAAAAATTTAAGAATAAATTTTAAATTGTTCTGTTTTTGACAAGAAAAATATTAATTTATATACATATTTCTTTAAGATATTTATATTAACCAATCGTTGATATTATCAAATTGAATTACCGTTATTCATCTGTGACGAAACTGCTCATTGGATAGTTTAGCTTGATTTGGGAAAAACAAATTATAGATATCAAAAGTTTTAGAAAAAGAAAATTCTATATGATTTTTCTCTTAACAATTTATGAATTTAGGCTTATTTGACACATACATCCACTTGATTTAATAATAAAAGTGAGTAATATCTAATATTGGTGTATAAAATGGACTAACAACATAAGTTTAATTGTAATATATGCAACAAAAACGATCAAATGAAAAAAAAAGGCAACATATTTGCATATAAAAGATCATTTTGTGGTTTTGACGAATTCGATTTTAAATTGAAATAGTCTAAACTCGGTTTTAATGAGTATAAATTGGATCAAGAACACAAATTTATGTAAATATAACAAACAAAAATGATATAATGAAAATATGGCTACAATGTTTACATATAAGAACCCATTTTGTTGGTTTCGACGAATTCAGTTTAAAACCAAAACCGTTGAAAGAGCTGAAACTCGGGTTCTAAAAAAAAACTACAAAAAATGAGTATAAGTTGGACCAATAACGTAAATTGAATGTGAATATAAACAACATAAACAACCAAATAAAAAATGACAACAATACTTGTATATAAGAACCCATTTTGAAGATTTCGACAAATTCGGTTTGAAGCCGATTTCGTTGAAAGTGTCAAAATTGCTAAAACTTGTGCTTTGATAGTTAAGCTACAAAATTTTAATATAAAATAGACTACGAACATAATTTTAATGTTAATATATGTAACAAAAACGGTCGAAGAAAAAAATACAATCATACTTGCATATAAAAGCCCATTTTGTGGTTTCAACGGATTCGGTTTTAAACTGAATTCGTCGAAATTCAGTTTTAAACTGAATCCATCGAAATTCGGTTTTAATGAGTATAAATCGGACTAAGAGCACAATTTTATGTAAATATAAGTAATAAATAAATAAATTCATAAAATAAAAACATAGCTACAATGTTTGCATATAAGAAAACATTTTGGTGGTTTCGAAAAATTCAGTTTAAAACTAAAACTTTTGAAAGAGTAGAAACTCTATTTCTTATAAATAAGCAACAAAAAAATAAGTATAAGTTGGACTAATAACGTAAATTTAATGCAAATATTAGCAACATAAACAACCAAATGAAAAATGGCAACAATACTTATATATAAAAACCATTTTGAAGGTTTCGACGGATTCTCGAAATAGTTGAAATTAGTGTTCTGATAAAAAAACTTCAAAAATTTACTATAAAATGGACTAAGAACATAAGTTTAATAATAATATATACAACAAAAATGATCGAATGTAATGGAAACCGTATTTATATATGAAAGGTCGTTTTGTGGATTCGACATATTCGGTTCGAAACTCGAGTTTATTAGCAAATAGCAAGTCGTATTGGTCGGTGAATCTGGTGATTAAGCTATTATTATTTCAATATCTACCTCTTGTTGCATGGTAGCATCATGTTATTTTATTACTAATATATATAACCATTGGATCAGGATCATCTGCTAGAGTGATCTTTTTCCTGATTTAAAACACTTGAGAATAGGACTTTGTATTTAAATAAAATAAATAAAAGAAATAAATGACAATCATTAATTACGCATGTCAACAGATCTATATAGCACATGACAAAAATCAACGGATGATCATAATTCATAACCATTGCATTTTAATTCGAAAAACTTTTATTTATTTTGATATAAAAAGAAATAATTTAAAACGTTTTTATTTTATTTTTAAATAAACCTCATTCAATTTTAACAACTTCTTTTTTTAAACACATTCCATTTTAACTTTATTATAGATAACAAAGTTTATTTTAGCTTTAAAATAAGAAAAAAGTACATAATTGTACTTAATGACTTAAAATGACACTTAATGACTTAAATTACACTAATAATAATTTAAACATGTCATATAATACATGATTAATGCTTCACACGCACGATCTCATGAACACGGATTTTTTTGAATTAAAAAATAATAGTTATTTTTTTTGTATACATTCAAAAACATATAATTTTTTGTTTGGGACAAATTATTTAAAATTAATTTAACAATATGTATTGAAGCTGTTGCTTTTGTCACATATTCTTTTGTCTTTATATATTTATATTTGTTTTAACATTGGAAACAACAATAAAGAAAAATAAAATAAAATCAACAATAATAAATATTTGATCTTATATATATATATTAATTATTAAACTCTCTGTTGGGTTGGCTCCTGACTAAATGAGGTGCACCAAAATTATTGGATGTGCCACTTTAACCAAAAGCTTCAACAAAAATAAGAAATTATATATTTTTTCCTTTTGATGTTCTACACTTATGCTGCACCATGTTGTCTTAATATAATTATTCTTTTAAATTATTTCCTACTACACTGAACTCAATGTCTATAAATAAAAAATAAAAAATAAATTACATTAAACTTACACCAATCAGGTTAAAGGTTTTTCAAGACCAAACGAAATCAATCTTTACAGCTATTTTGTTGGGAGAAAAATAGATCTTAAAATGCAAACCATTTTTATTAGGAGTATACATTGTTATACATATACATAGATGCACAACTATTTTTAATTGAATATAGTTTTTTTTTTTTTTTTTTTTTTTTGACGAAAAATGTAATGTAGTTACAATTTCACAAGATTTTTGTTTTATTTAATAAAATATTATATATATTTATAAATAAAAAATAATTATTTGATTTGTCTTAATTTCTATAACATAATAAAAAAAAAAAATTAAATCGACAAATTGACCCTTTGACACGCAGAGGGGTAGGGGTCAGGAGGGGTTGTTTTTAAAGACCCAAACAACGAAATATATATATATATATATACACGGTTCCGTTCTTATTAGGGTATCCTTATATAACTTTATCAGGATATTAAATGTGAGCCACTCATTTATAAAAGTGATTTGATAAGTACATAGATACTAAGTCAAAAAATAATTTTAAATCGACAAATTGACCCTTTGACACGCAGAGGGGTAAGGGCCAGGAGGGGTTGTTTTTAAAGACCCAAACAACAAAAAAAAAAAAATATATATATATATATATATATACACGGTTCCGTTCCCATCAGGGTATCCTTATATAACTTTATCAGGATATTAAATGTGAGTCACTCATTTATAAAAGTGATTTGATAAGTGCATAGATATCAAGTCAAAGTATGTAAAACGAGTAGCTCACATTCAATGTCCTTATATAATTCTATCAGGGCATCCTCATAGGAAAATTTACATATATATATATATATATATATATAAATTTCCTATCAGTGCATCATAATAGAATTATATAAGGACATTGAATGTGAGTCATTCGTTTTACATACTTTGATTTGGTATGTATGCACTTGTCAAATCACTGTTATAATTAAGTGGCTCACATTCAATATCCTGATAAAACTATCCTGATAAAGTTTTATTAGGATATTGAATGTGAGCCACTTAATTATAATAGTGATTTGACAAGTGCATACATACCAAATCAAAGTATGTAAAACGAATGACTCATATTCAATGTCCTTATATAATTCTATCAGGTTGAACCGTTATTAGGATATTGAATTTGAACCACTCATTTATAATAGTGATATGACAAGTGCATACATACCAAGTTAAAGTATGTAAAACGAATAGCTCACATTCAATGTCCTTATATAATTCTATCAGGATGGACCGATAGAAAATTTTTTCTATATATATCAACAGTCTCCTTTGGAAGCCCCTTTAAATAAAGGTGAATGTTATTGGCATTTAAAATTTAAATATCTTATGTTTTTTTAAAAAATAAAATAAATTTAAATATATGGAGCCCACTTCAGGAGGGTTGAAGCCATTCCTTAATTAAGTGAATGAGTTCCACCAAAACACATTTAAGAAAGCCTTTAAGAGATCTGTTGGAGCCGTAAAAATACAATTTCTCTCTTAATTAAGTTAAGGGAGCTCTCCAACGAAGACCGTTGGATGCCCTACTAATTAAAAATAATTTAAAAAATAATAATAATTGAAAGAATAGAAGAGGCTTGGCACCACCAGCCACTCAACTCTCACAACTCACCATCAATTTTGTTACCATTAAAGGAAAGATTCCTTTTTTGTGTTCCCTCTAAAAAGTCAAAAAGTCCAGACATTTTTTATTCATGATTTTTGTTTTTAATTTTATTTTTATTCAAATCTAATTTAATTCCATTTCCAATCCAATCCACCACTCGCACCGGCAAGTGTGTGTTAATCTCACGTGTGCGCGTGCAAACATGTCTCCACGAGGGGGATGGCATACTATATGCTCATAATCGATCCATTTTTTTTTTCTTACTACTATTGTTTTTTTCCAAAATAAATAGTTGTAATTTTTAACGATGAATAGGTTAAAGATTTGTTAAAATTTATCGAGATCAAACACCTATGACACTTATTGTTAAATACATTTAGTGGAAATCAGGGCCTTCACCACTATTATAGAAATGTGGAAAATTTTAATCATTGTTCTTTTAAGTTGATATTGAAATTGAGTCGAGAATTTATTAAGAACTATTCAGATTAAACATATATAGTGGATAATTATTCCAATAACACATCATAGCATAGGATTTGCTGTGATTATTTATTTACTTTTATCTATAATATTCACGGACATCAAATCATTTGAAAAAGCAAAAAAAAAAAAAAAAAAAAAAAAAAAGTTGAGACAAAGAGAGAAGCATTCCCCAATGGAGGATATGCTTTAGTCTTTGTCCCCCCTACAAGAAATCAAGAAACATGGGCCACAAGAGTCTGAACTCAGCCCAATTAAAAATAACCCAAAAATGAACCACATAAAGCCTTTCCACTTTATAATTACCAGAAAATGTATATCAGTATATATATATATATATAATTACAAACACTCAAATTAAATCAAAAATCACAAAAAGGTAAAATTAAACAAGTTAAAAAAAAAAAAAAAAATCCAATATGGATTTATTCAAATCTGAGTAGAGCCTTGTTTGAGCTTGCTCAAAAGAACTTTTCTTCTTTAAGAAAGAAAAAAAAAGAACTTTTCTTCTTATTAAGCAGCTCAGACTGCTTTGCTTTGCAAACCTTTTCTCTTGTATTTTTCTGATCTTGTCTTCTTCTTCACAGTTTCAAACTCTCATGATTTGGACATTTTTTGGGTGCAAAAAAAGAAAAAAAAAAAGAAAAGAAAAGAAGAATTTGAATAATGTCTTAGCTTGGCCTTGTTAACATTTGGGAAGGTCAGTTGGAGGTGGCAAAAGTGATTCATTGGGGCCTTTTCCATTGTCCACCACAAATGCCATCTTTAGTCCCCATGTTGTGTGCACCTCCAAATGACAATGCATAAACCAAACCCCTACAAATTCACAAAAAGAATTTAGAGAATATGTTAGACATCAATCACATCTAGATGTACAGAAAATCTTGTGCACCATTGAGTGTTGTTTTTGGTCACCGAAGATATGATATGTGGCTGTCACATAAGCTTTTTTTTACCACATATTTCATCTTCAGCGACCGGATGCATCACACAGTAATGCATCCAAGATTTTCTTCTAGATATATATATATCTGTCAAAACGTCATACCAAAATGAATCAATACAATTGCTAATCGATAAAAATAAATAAAAAAATTAAAAAAAAAAAATTGAAAAAGCTTTTATTGAGTGGTGCACCTTGTCACACTAATTATGAAATATGTGGTTGTCACATGTACGACACATAAGCTTTTATTGACACATATCTCATCATCAGTGACTGAGTGCATCATTCAACAGTGCGTCCAAGATTTTCTCTTAGATGCAAGGATTTGAGTAATACCCCATTCCTCAAAACCTAAAATGTTGTAATAGTTTTTTAAAAAAATCAAACAGTTTTGTTTGTAATTAGGCTCGTAAATCCCATTGATTTTGAAATTCGTTTAAAGGAAGGAAAAAAAAAACTTTAAAAGTTTCGTAAAAATTTATCAAAAACCTCTTCCGTAAGACTATATTTTTAAATCAAACGGATTCGTTTGTAATTGGGTCTAACTTGGGCCTTTTACCTGGATTATCAGCTCGGAATCGAATAGCAGACCACCCACCAGAAGGTACACTGATGGTGTTCCTCTCAACCGGGTCGACGAGATTGAATTTCTTCGGGTCTTTTTTCGGGTTGAAATTCCCCAATCCTCGCCCGACCTCGAAGAAATTGAATCCATGCAAGTGAACTGGGTGGTTTTCCGCCGCGATCACGGTGGTGTCTTGCAAAACAAGTTGTACGGTCGAGTTATAAGACAATCTGTACAGCTTCGTCCCTGTCTCCGTCTGAAAATTCGTGACGGGCTGCGACGCCGCCGTGTAATTGTACTGGGTCGGTGGGTTGCCCGGAAAATCGTCGGTGAAAACACCGCTCGTGTTGAAGAAATGGGCCTGGAGGAGCGACACTGTCGGCATGACGAACGTGACATTGTTGATGTCGGCGACGACTCTGCTTCCGTTGACGCAGGTGGAGCAGGGATTGACGCCGAGTCCGATGGTGAACAGAAGAGACCGGTCGATCTTCAACGGGACTTTTGCCGGGTAGAGTTTTGAATTCAGGCTTCTAAGAGAGTCGGCGAAGTTGGCGGCGACTGGAGTGGCGTTTTGGGGAGGTGGGTTTGTGAGAGTAGTGGAGGCGTGGGCTAGGGTGCCGGAGTAGTGTAAGGTGGCGGTGGCGGTGACGTTGTCGACGGCGATGGGGGCGTCCATGAAAGGCGAGACTGCTACAAGGTATCTGCCGGCCGGTCCGCGGTTGGCTGTCAAGAGGACGTTGGTGGTCTGGCCTGGTGCGATCAAAACGGTGTCGGTTTTGAAGGGTTTGGTGTACGCGGCGTCGACCTCGACGACAGTGAGTTGGTGGCCGGCGATCTTGAAAAATAGTTCTTCATTCAGTGCAGCGTTGATGATTCTCAACATGTATGTTTTTCCGGCTTCTACAGATACTATAAAACCTCCTGAAAAAAATAAAAATAAAAAAATAAAAATAGAAATAAAAATATAACTTGATATTGTTCCGTCCTTAACCACTGGACCGAAAAGTGTGACAGGAACCACGTAAATACTATCAAGCTCAAATACATATATTGGTTGTAAAATAAATATCGAAACAGATGTACATAG
The DNA here is from genome assembly GCA_035582765.1 of Acer negundo. Classification (NCBI taxonomy): domain Eukaryota; kingdom Viridiplantae; phylum Streptophyta; class Magnoliopsida; order Sapindales; family Sapindaceae; genus Acer; species Acer negundo. Next base: position 1,727,735 of record CM069233.1, read on the forward strand.
AGGGTTTGAATCCAAGATTCTTGGACCAAACTATACTCCGGTGACATGTCGGTAATGATCAAATCCTTAAGTGAAGTCAGCTTCTTTAAAATTGGGATACCGGGTAAATCAGTAAGAAATCTTTTAATATAAATGTAAATAACAAAATATTATGTGGTATAAACGTAAAAAGTATAACTAATTTTGTTTTAAAAAAGTTGGGTTGGACATAACCCCTCTAGACATCAAGTGACTTCGCAACTAACTAAATCCAAAGCTTAAAATGTCGGATAAAGAACCAAAACAATGATATAAAACCCTAACGGTTATAGGGAGGGTGGATTTTATTACCCTGTGAAAGGCAGCTAGAGACAGGTCCTGGATATCCATTAATGGTGTGAGCATCAGACACATTGGGAGCCAATCCAGATTTCATAGCTTCATTGATCACAGCTTCAACATCTGATTTCCACCATTCAGCTATACAAAAACAAAAACAAAAACAAATTATTAACTTGAAAAATCCCTTAATTATAAGCACTTTTCGAAAATGCCTTTAATTTGAAAGTGCTTTTCTATAAAATGTATACTTACATAGTACGACTATAGATTCCTTGTGGGGTTTGGGGAAGGGGTATGGAACGCCACGTTTTGGTAAGATGACAATGGCACCGTGGACGGTGGCTCTCAGCCAGAGGATGTGAGCATGCCACCATAGGGTTCCTCTTTGGCCAGTGAGTGTGAAGTTGTACATATAAATTTGTCCGGGTTGAATTGGACACTGTGTTATGTATGCTGGGCCGTCCGCCCATCCCGTCCGCAACTGTCTGATTCCGTGCCTGTTCCACGACAATGATCACAATCACGTTACATAGATAATTAAATATTGTCAAAGGTTAACTTTTTAACTCATACATACATATGAATACATAAATATTTATTCAGATCGATGTTACGTATTGTATCGTAAATTTATCGTTAAATTAATTAAGATTAATCGTACCAGTGGATGCTGACATTGTACTTGACATGGTTGACAACTTTGATAAGCACTGTATCATCTTCTCTGGCAACAATAGTAGGTCCAGGGAACTTTCCATTGACAGTGACAATAGGCTTGGTTGAGCACAATCGAGAGGTGTTTTTCATCACCACCTAAACAAATAATTTAGCCACCACGTACACCAAAAAAAATATTAATTAATGAGAATTAACCAGTGAAACAATACATATATGCAGATGCTGTCACCAAACTTAGGTGGCTCTCAACAACAACGACACTTTACCGATCGACCAAGATTTGTTATCTATGGATTATATTAATCTCTTAGAGTAGTTAAATAAACCAATAATAACTTTGCTGTTGTCATTATTTAATTATCAGTAGGTTGTTTTATTTTACCAATTCATCGTTATACTTATAGATTAAGAAGATACCAATTGAGTCAAAAGTCTATTAGGATTTGATAAAAATCAACGGCTACAAACACGGTTCAGAATATAATTCCCGGATATTAATTACAAATGAAATGTAACCTCACACTTTACGATTTAATAAATAAAATTGAAACTCGAACACGTTTTTTGAAAATAGTAACCGTAATATCTATATAAAAGGTAGGGTAGGTTTCACATCTAAATAAGATTTGGGATCAGCTGTTGGTCAGTCACTTCAATTAAAACAATAACAATATATAGCAGTAACTACTAACGACGTGGTGCAATATTTAATAAAACGTGCATGAGAATGCAAATTGGGTTGGCAAAAATTATGTAAGAAAAGAAAATTATAAGCCAATCAAATGGTATTAATACCATTGATATGATCGGCTGATTGAAAGGTCAGCTTGAATTAATTTCTTGCACAAGTAGGCTTTAAATGATGATCTGATGATGATATGTTAATTATAAATTGATTAATGTTGTTGCAATATTGATAGTCACTTTATCAAGTTATAATTATATAATTGGTTCAATATTGATTTTGCCAACTAGAAACGTGAAGGTGTATCTCTAATATATATATATATATATATTCTAACTTGTTCAAATGAGAAAAGAAAAAAGAAACACACACAAAAAATAAAAAATAAAAAATGCAGAAGAATTCTAACATTGCTATTCCTTCATAAAAAAAAAATACTAGAAAGTATTGGAGTTTTCGATTCAAAAATCGTTCATTCTAAAGTCCTTGTCTTGATTGTATCCGGGTATATACCGATTAGTTTAGTTGATAAATGCACCCTATGTTAATATGCTTGGAATGGAAAAGGGTATATAGCTAGTATCGAAGAAAAGGTTTAATAGAAGAGATGTTCAGAAATTTATTGGACGGACATGCAAATACACCCTTGACATGAAGTTTTCTCTGGAATGCAAATTACATGCAAATTAACAACAATAAGTGGATAATATTTTGCTTACATTAAACTTGTAGTGTCGAACCATGCAGTCCACAGAAGCTGGAAACAATATCAGACAAGACATTGCAAGCATCATCAAGACTCGAACCCATGGTGCTACCATCTCCATTGATAATAAAATATGTCTTTCTCTCTCTCTATCTCTCTTTTCTTATTCTCTCAAGTATCTGAGTGGTGCAGTGATGATATCAGGTGTAAACAACCAATGCAACCTTATAAAGAGCTAGTGGGCACAGCTCTCTGTTGCCATGTCGTTTTTACTAGTTAGGTGGACACAAATATAATAGAAAAAAAATAATATGAATACTTGAAATCCAAGTTCTCTATATACATATATATATATATATATACACGTACACAAACAAAAAAAATAAAAAGAAAAAAGAAACTATTAGATCAAAGTGTTTCAAATTTCTTGAGTATTACACAAAGCAAAGTAGTTATATATCAAAAAGACAAAAAGGACAAAAAGATGGATTGACATGACAGGTTTTGAAGTTGAAGCGAAGCTAGTGAGAGGTGTTGATACCAATTTTCAATTGACTAGGTTTGTTTGGTCCAACACTCCAACCGTATTGGGTAAAGTACACCCGATCTATCCAGCTAACTTCAACACACACACAACCAATTGATCACCAAATAAAAACTACTTAATTATTAGATTTTCTGACATTTAACACACCATTAATAAAGGTCAAAGAAATGACATGCTATTAAAACGAAATTTAACCAACTATAGAATGAAACCATTGAATTTACAATATTGTAAATGAAGGGTAGGTTTAATTACAGTATTGTGGTTTGAATTAACAGAGACATAGTAGATACAAATTCGTATTCATGTTGGAAAATTAACGATAGGCATTAATCAAGGGCGGAAACAGCCCTGGCTTGGGTAGCCCACCCAAGCATTTGAAAAAAAAAAAAAAAAACATTAATATATAGTATTGCTTTCAAATATTATATATATATCTATATATATATATATATAGATTATCCATTACAAAATTAAAATTCTATTAGTTAGTACCCATAAGTTAAGATTATCATTTTAGTGAGGATAAAATAAACTATATGATTAAATTTTTTTCCCCTTTTATGTATGTAATTATTTCCATATTTAATTCAAAAATTACTCTTAAAAAAAATAAAATAAAACAATTTGTCCCCTTATCTATTAATTTTAGATTTTAAAGTAAATAGTTGACTTATAATTGTTTAAAAAAATTATTATTATGAGTAATGCTACATTGTCTAAATTTGGTGTCAAAATGATATGGTCTAAAGTGTTACCACATCATTTAGACAATGTAGCATTGTTTTATTATTATTGTGTCAAATTCAACTATACGTATGTTTTTTTTTTTTAATTAATGAAAATCTTCTCATACAATCGAGACATACCTTTGTCAATATATATATATATATATATATATATATTTCATAACAGTCCATCTAGAAGGGAAAAAAATAAAAATAAAAAAAATTGCTTTCGCCCCTGGCATTAATCAAAATCTTTCTAGAAAATTAGTTGAATTAATTGCTAAGTCCGTTCATATTTACCGGATCGAAAATTCAATAGTATATTAAAAGAAGACAATATATAATTTATTATACGGTGTGTATATTCTCTCCCTCGTTAATAATAGATGATATGACCTTTTATATATATATATATATATATTTATGACGATATGATAATAAAATGCAACACGACCTGTATAACATGCAACTTGATCACTTCTGCATTTTGTTAGAATCATTAATAATGTGAGATGAGTTGATGATTATATATAAGAATTCGATAAAATTCATTTTCATTAAGTTTCTTGAGATTGTATTCAAATTGAACGTAAAACATAATTATATCACCGTACTTTTCACACTAATTAATATCAAGTTAATATTATATATATATTAATGTTGTCATTATCATTTTATTAATATAAAATAACTGTCTTAATTGGCTAATGATCATTTTCACTACTGTGTTAATTTGAAATGAAGAAGAAGACCTTCGAGAAGACCAGTCAAGAATGCATAAATAAAATAATGATAATGAATTAATGATAAGATTAAGCCGACTTGCATATCACCTCTTAACAAAGTTGGTAATGCACCCCCTTGTCACAGTGGTGATGAGGGGTTCGAGTCTCACCATGTACATTTTACAAGCATGTGTGGAGAGTTTTCTCCCGATTTGTGAGAGTAGTTATTCGGGCCATAAATATATTGACTTATCTTTGCGGGTCTCTGCAATCCTATTGTAATACTTCAAATATATATATATATATATATACGGAAATCTTCATATGAGGATGCCCTGATAGAATTATATAAGGACATTGAATGTGAGCCACTCGTTTTACATCCTTTGACTTTGTATGTATACACTTGTCAAATCACTTTTATAAATGAGTGGTTCACATTCAATATCCTGATAAAAGTGATATATATACGGTCTCGTTCCTATCAAGGCATCCTTATATAACTTTATCAGGATATTGAATGCGAGCCACTCATTTTTTGACAAGTGCATACATATCAAGTCAAGGTATGTAAAATGAGTGGCTCACATTCAATGTCCTTATATAATTCTATTAGGGCATCCTCATATGAAAAATTTCGTGTATATATATATAAGCCGACTAGTTTGCGTAGATAAAATGCATAAAAAGAGAGATGTTAACCCAACCACGACAACAAGAGAGTTGCAGTTGAAGGATTGTTTTCATGGATATTTTTCCTTAATGGAGATATTTGTTTTTGAAAGCTAAAGCTTTTTGTATAATTTAGTGTCTGTGTGTAACAGCTCATCTAATCTTTCTTTAATATAATTGATTAATTTTATGTTTCAAAATTTCCATTTAAGATATTGTAAAAAAAAAAAAAAAAAAAACCCATTTAAGGAATTAGTCACATGCTTGCTTGCTTTGACAATAATTAGATGGGTTAATCATTTGTTAATTAGGAGTTTTGTTGTTTTAGTTAATTTCTCTTAAAGTCAATTACATACTAAACATTAATCAAACTAATTATGACGTGTTAGAGGAACCGTAGATTCTACATTTTGATTTTTGACAAAGATTCTCAAACTTATGAAGTTTTGTACATTGCATGGTATTTTTACTTAGGGCGCCTTTATTCTTCCAAATTCTTAATATGGAAAATGAAACTTAATTATTGATTTGACATTATTCTTACTGTGTATTGATATTAAAATTTTTATTTCTTCGATTATTAATCTTGAGGGTCTATCAAAATCTGGTGAAATTAACCACTACAAATGAATAATATAATCACTTTATTAATAGTGGATAATGGTTTGTTAATTGGAAATATTTTGTATGAGTAATACTAGATTGCCTAAAAAATTTACCCAAATAATATGGTATCAACTCACAATTGCCTAAAAACTTTACCCAAATAATATGGTATCAACTCACAATTTGTTTGGACAATCTAGTATTACTTATGACGTAAACATGATAATTTGGAAATGGTAGGTTAATCCTATAAAAACATTTTTGAAAAAGTTGTAGGTTTATATATTTAAAAAAAAACCTAATTAATTTAATAACACTTTCTAGACAACATGTGTTTGTTTTTTCTTCCTAAAATTAATAGTTTAGTGCTTATATGTAACATCAAATTAATACATTAATGGCGTTCTTCTTTTTATATTGATTCCATCATGAATTTAGGTGGCTGTGGCTCCTTACGCAATCATCTTTTACATGTATTTTTATACTGAAAATTTTATTTCTGTTGACCAGAAAATTATTATTGGGATATTTAAAAACAGAATTATGAATTGGAACAAATTGAAGAATGGGATTACAAACAAAGAGCAAACCTACTCCAAACTCATCAATCATCAACCATAAAAGTTAATTATTAGTGTAATTAAAGCAGCCCTTAAATCCTTTGAAAGTAGAAAATAAAATATTATCATGTGTTTGAGTACATTGGGAGGAAGGAAAATCTAACGAGAAAACAAAAGCACATATGCAACTATATATATATATATTAAGTACAAATATTTTTACATGTAACTTTCAATTAAAACAAATTACACTTTCTAAAACAAATTATGATATATAAAGATATACTCAAATGTATTTACTTATATATAAATGGACAAATATAATCAAAGAGATGTGTTTTAAAAAAGAATTGAAGATTTGATATTAACCAACTAAAACAATCGACTAATAAGGTATAATTATATTAACACCTGTTCAATTGGGTCAAGATTAAAGCCCACAATACCTTATAACATTATCCATATTTCAACCCATATGAATCTAAGGTTGATATTGGTCTCTCTAACAGGTCCATAATTCAGAATGTGGATACTGGTACCCAAGAGGATCATATATTACAATATTTTAATCTCCATTTCATTTACAGCATGGGTACCATCCAAATTGACATATCTTTAGCCTCTTGTGGTCTATCTTTCACTCGAGATCAATAGTGGTTTACCCGTATTTTTGTTACCAGAGATTTTTCTTCTTTGTCTTTTTATCATTTCTCTTATAGTAATTACAAACTAAACATTAATCAAACTAATTATGACGTGTTAGAGGAACCATAGATTCTACATTCAGACGAAGATTCTTAAACTTTTGAAATTTTGTATAATGCATGGTAATTTAACAGAAAATATAAAAATAAAATAACTCTTTTAAAAGCAAAATCACATTAATCTCAATATTGTTAATTTACCGCTACAAAATATTGCTAATCTTCATTGCTTTCTAATTTCAAATTCAACTGCTAATGGTAGATGATCGTTGGGATGATAGAAATTTGGCAATCCACCAATAACATTAGCCGACTTTGTACAATCTGGAAGTTTAAGAACACTTATTGGTGTAATGGCGACATAGAAGGAGAGAAGAATATATAATCTAATGTATATTTGAAATATGGTTTACAATCTGTGAATTCTGGTTCTCTCCCTTTCGCTAGAGCACAGACATTGCCTTGGGGCAATGACGTTGGCTCAAAGATTCCTCTTTTGTCATTACTTCATTATTTTTTTTATAATTAATTTGGAGTTTGGATGACTTAAAATAAGATACTTGACCGTACTGTTTGGGAGTGAATTGAAGCCACCAGCTACAATCATTGAAGGTTATGTACATCCGAACTTTTTTGACACCCACGTTTTGAATTTAGCCAAGCGTTAGTGTTAGATATGTAGCTTGTTCAAACTTGGCATGGCTCAACCATGGGTCCCAAAAAAGATATGTATTTGCCGGAACAACGACATGGTTAGAATGAGCACCTCTAAGTCTAAATGCAACCATAATTCCTACACAATCATGTGCTAAGTCATCATCATAACATAACTTTGACTTTACAAGATCATTGTACTTTATTGTGTCATTGGTTAATAACTCGGTGACATTGTGCTTGTGAAAAATCCACACCCATCCGGCTTCTGCCCACCTCTCAGAATGTATGCACTATAATAACCATAGGTCTCCAATTATGTTTCATAAAATCATACGCATCTAACTCTTGTAAGCATAGGAAGTCAGACCAAAGTTTCTGGTAAAAGTTGCTTTAGACTAGTTTCTCTGGTCAAGGCAACCCGATGAAGAGTGTGAATAATGAGGAAGTCATATATAAGACTGTGCTAACATGAAATGGTAACTATATCGCCATATATGTATATTTGGATCTAGCCATATCTAGCCATACCATGAAATTGTTCAATTGTTAACATGATACTGGACACAGAATCTAGGTAGCCATTCCATAAAATCGTTCATTTGTTCAATTGTTATCATTGGATAGACTTAACACGTGGCCGTAAGACCAACACGCACAAGTTTCACTAAACTTTTTCTACATTTACGCCTAACCGTTCCTTTCCTACCCTTTCACTACCATTTTATCCTCAGTGTTTTGTTATTCACCAACATCTTGTCCCTCTTTGACACACTCACTCTATTTTTTTTTTCATCGTCCATTTTGAACAAAATTTACAGAAACACACACTCTCTCTAACTTCATTTTCTCTCTACTTAACTTTCAAAGAAATGCATAGAGGTCGTGGTGGTCGTGGTGGCGACGGCCGTGGACCTTCTAATCCACGAGCTCAGCCTTTTTCGGCTCTGGCAAGTTCTTCCATAACAAAGCAAAAAATTTGTTTCTGACTTCAAACTGAGAAAGAAGGAATGAAATACTCTTTAATGGCTAATCACTTCCCCGTGCAAGTGAATATGAACGATCTAGACATCAGTCACTACCAAGTAACTATATCACTATGAAATTGTAACTATATCGCCATATCTGTATATTTGGATCTAGCCATATCTAGCCATACCATAAAATTGTTTAATTGTTAATATGATGCTGGACACAGAATCTAGGTAGCCATACCATAAAATTGTTCAATTGTTATCATTAGATGGACTTAACACGTGGCCGTAAAACCGACACACGTAAGTTTCACCAAACTTTTCCGACACCTACAACTAATCGTTCATTTCCTGCCATTTCACTATCATTTCATCCCTATTGTTCTGTCATTTCAACAACATTTTGTCCCCTTTTACATGTTCGCTCTATTTTTTTTCATCTTCCATTTTGAACAAAGTTTACAGAAACACATTCTCTTTCTCTCTCTCTCTCTCTCTCTCTCTCTCTCTCTCTCTCTCTCACACACACACACACACACACTACACACACTCTCTCTAACTTCATTTTCTCTCTACTTAGCTTTCAACGAAATGCATAGAAGCCGTGGTGGTCGTGGTGGCGACGGCCGTGGACCTTCTAATCCACGAACTTAGCATTTTCCAACTATGGTAAAGTCTTCCGTAATAGGGCATAAAATTTGTTCTAAACCTCAAAATTGTTAATGATGTAGAATAGTCTATTTTTTTAATTTTTAATTTTGGTTGTTACTAACTCATTGTTAGATGTGCAATTAGATAATAATATGTATATAATATAATATAATTGAAAATGTAAATTATAAACATGACTTATGATCACAACATTTTGCAATGGTTATTTTGGAAGTTGAATACTTATTTATTTATTTATTTATTTCATTTTTTGCTATGGAATTCCGATTTAGCATATGTTTGGAATTTATGTTTTCTTATTCATTGAACATTTTTTACGGTATTAAGTTGAGTCTTACTATATTCTTATTGCAAGTGTCATATTTTTTGTTACACATTTGACAACCGTTTTCTTTCTTGTTATTATTATGGGTGTTTGGTATGGTGTTTAAGGCATAGATTTGTTTATTTATATTTTTTTCATAGAGATTGCTTAGTTTTCAATATTCAAACATTTGCTATATTAACTTGGTTCATTTTCTTTAACCTTATATTATTTTGTTTCTTTAAGTCACAATTTCTCCTGAGAAAAATTCCATGAAAGATAAAAGAGATGCGATGTCCTTGCTCTTCCATTTATAAGGAAAGTCACAACTTGCTAATCGGATACCTATTTATGATGGCAAGCAAGATCTATATACTGCAAGGCCATTGCCCTTTGAGTCTAACGAATTTAAAGTTCATATCAATCAACGCAACATGTATGTCACGGTTTTAGAAATTTCATTAATGAAATATTTCTTTTGTACTTCGAATTTGATGCCATGGGTTCTCCTTTAACCAGGTCTTCAACTTACAAGGTCACAATCAAGGTGGGGCCCAAACCTACTATGTGGGTTTTACAACAATACTTAGAGCGTAGACATGACCCTCCTCAGGAAGTTATAGAAGTTTTTGATATTGTTCTCAAAACCACACTGTTTAAAAAGTACTTTACATAAATTACCAACAATTATTCTAGTTGTTATTTGAGATTTTTCATTTTTAATATTCTTAATGTTTGTATTATTTTAAAAATGAATGAAATGTTTAAATTACCTTAAATGTAGCTACCTCCTTGATAAGAGGTCATTCTTCACACATGAATTGGTACCCATAGAGGAAGTAGTTGGTGGTGTTGAGTATAAGAGAGGGTTTCATCAAAGTCTACAACTAACACAAATGAGTATGTCTCTTAATATCTATAATCATCATTTTTTGTTTTGTTATTATTATAGCGGTCTTCACATTTTGTATGTTAATTGTTGTTTAAATTGCTGAGCTTGATGTGCATATATATCAGCCGGAGGTTTTTGTAAGTCAATTCTAGTGAGCGACTATGTTTCGAACTACATCACTTCAAACATATCAGTTCCACTATCAGAGCAAGATCATAAAAAATGTATAACTTTAGTAATTGTTAACATGATGCTAGACACAGCTTATCGAGCTTGTTACTACATTGAGGGTGATGATTTACCATGGTGGATCTACTAGTGGTAGGGGCGGCACAAGTAAGAGGAATCCGGAGGTCAAACCACTTCTGAGTATCAAAGAGAATGTGAAAGATTTTATGTTCTTTTATTGAATGCATAATAATCAATTTCTTTTTAAATGCTTGCATGCATTGTCCGACATGGGTAGCAAAAGGTGCTATTGGAAACTGGAAAGACTTTTGGCAAATTGACAATTTACCAAACAATAGAGTATAATAAGAAAATACAAGATAAAAAGCTTTTGGCACCTCTTCTATAAGCTGAGAGTTTAAAGTATTTTCTGTAACCATAGAATACGGTGTAACCATAGATATGTTCAGACTTCAAATCATGATACATTCACTGCTTTGAAGACCCAAAGTTAATAGCCTGCTCAAAGAAGCAACCGTAAGAAAAGTATACAGCATGGGACAATTAAGAAAATACAAGATAAAAAGATTTTGGCACCTCTTCTATAAGCTGAGAGTTTAAAGTATTTTCTGTAACCATAGAATACGGTGTAACCATAGATATGTTCAAACTTCAAATCATGATACATTCACTGCTTTGAAGACCCAAAGTTAATAGCCTGCTCAAAGAAGCAACCGTAAGAAAAGTATACAGCATGGGACAATTATAATTTAGAACATTATACATGCTAGCTATAGCAAGTAACCAATGTGAATGTGACATGCATGTGATATTACTTAGGCATCAATTACATATACATCTCTAATATGAAATGAAACAAGTATAATGGAATATACGTAAATAAATGCATGCTGCCCAAAGAAGAAAAGATGAAAATGAAAAAAATATTATAAAAAAAATGAAGAATTGATCTTAACAGACTCACAGTTGTTGTGGTAGCCAAAAATAGCACAGCCCAAACGCTGAGACACAATTTTAGAAATCCAAGTGAACAACTAAATGGTCTGCTGAAGCAAACATGAACTGGCCCAACGAAAGACAAGCCCAACGTGGGCCCAAAGTAGATCCAAACATTTACCAAGTCTATGAAAGACTAAGTCAGTTGTGTAATTCAAGGAACTGATTAAGTCAATACAGTTGAAACAGATATAGATCCCAAAAATCTCGGAGGATAAAAGCCACAACTTCATCCCATGATCTCAGGATTCTACAACAAAATCACTTGGGGAACACTTCTCATTCACTATAAATATCCAACACCCCTTTCATTTAGGGAGAGAGTTTTTTTCTCCTTGTTTTATTTAAAGCCACGCAAATCACGTGCATTCACGGTGATCAACAAAACTGACCACTCCCCACTTGCTATCAACCATATCTGCTGTTTCCATACAATCATTTAGACCATTCGACATCAACTTTCATCCTACTTGCCTCAACATAGTCTAGCAATATTTATAAGCCAAGCATCGTTTAATACTCTACATGCATTTGCTGTCAAGTGTCTACACCACCCTCCATTACATAGTTGAAGTTGCTCGACCAACACACACAATTCGACATCCACTTTAATTCATATATAATTGCTTTATCTAGCTCTTGCATGCATGAAGACCAACACTCAACTCAAGCCATACTCACCGGTTGAAGTCGTTCGACGCACTCACGAGACCACCTACTATATTATAGCACTAGTTGAAGTCGTTCGACCAACACTCAAGTCATCTTTTATTAGATCACTCGTCCAACATATTATATTATTATGAGTTTTCCTAACAATTTAAATTGCTAAACTCAACGCTCAGCCCAAACGAACCTAAGGCTTTCCGAAAGACACCACTCATGATTCGACAGTTTCGTTTACGGTTTTATTTAGATTTAATTCATTTTTATTATTTTATTTATTGATAAATTGTCTAACTCGAGCATCGAAGAGTCCCCAACAGGACACCCCCCACCTCTTGTTATGTTCTACCTTATTATTTTTTATAGGATCTCATAGCGCACGACATACTATCTTTCGCTCTACCATTGTCAGTGCCCACCGACTTACGAAAAATTCAACTGGAAATTTTCGCTCTTCAATTGCTTACTCTACTACAGCCAAAATTAAATAAAACATAATTAAAAGGAAATTAAGAACGGCCCAATCGGCCCACTAGACCACTAGACACAATTGGTAACTAGAAGCCCAAAATGAAGCTTGGAGCGGGTCTGACTCAACAAGCCCAACACACCTTCTAGAAGAAGCACAAAACCCTAACTATAAAGACCTCTCTAACTTCATTTGTTACGGAAACCACACATCTCTCTTCCTTTCCCTAGATTATTAGGTAATTATAAGTCTTCTCATGTTGGAGGGCCATCGTTGTTTTCACCTTTTGTTACAGCCATGTATTGGTGGCTAATAGGGTTGGAACCTATTCCATTGGGTTTAGATCAATGTACTATAAAATGATTTGTGGTTTTTTCTATCCCTAGTCTATCGGAGGATTAGCAAACATGCCGTTATTTCTGCTGCTATAGCTAGATTCAGTTCTGCTGCTATAAATGGGTTTATGACATTTGAAATGTGTATATAAACCAGATCGAGCACGCCTTGGAATGTTAATCTTGGGGTTGAGCATTTTAGGTTGCATGCCACTGTATTGATATTTCATCTTAATTTATGATCCTTATATGGAGACCAATTTATAGGGTTCGTTTCCCAATTCCCAATTAAGTCTTCGGTTGAATTTCTCAATCCATCGACAATCCACGATAAATTAGACTCGAATTCGAATTCGAATATACTCCATTTACATGGATTGAGCTTCTATCACAATCGATTTATGGTTTTTTCCCACCACAACGCGCACCATTTTGTCTCCAATTCAATCTCCTTCCCGTTATCCGTTGGCGTCAACCAATTGAAGAGCCAAGAAAGGTTCAATCTCTGGACCGGTCTATTGTACAGCAGTCACAAATTGAGAGAGACCAAGACTCTCGCGAGCTCTCAGGGTGGAGACTCGAGCGAGAAGAGTGGGAGTGAGAGTAGTAGTAGTCAAGCTCCGAGTCAGAGCACGCAGAGCTCGGGCACTGGCTCAGGCTCAGGCTCGTCGACGAACCAGAAGAGAGAGAAGCAGAACAAGAGCGGCGGTTATTGGTGGTCGAAAGGGAAGAAGTTCCAGTGGCAGCCAATAATTCAGGCGCAAGAAATCGGAGTATTGCTCTTGCAGTTAGGTATAGTCATGTTCATCATGCGGTTGCTTCGACCTGGGATTCAGTTGCAAGGTTCGGAGCCTAGAACTCCCACGACTTTCGTTAGCGTGCCGTACAGTGAGTTTTTGAGTAGAATCAATAGCAACCAGGTGCATAAAGTGGAGGTTGATGGTGTGCATATAATGTTCAGAGATTGAGGTGGGTAGCAGTCAAGTTTCAAGAATCGGAGTCCTTTTACAACGAAGATAATTGTGTACACCAGTACGGGTCAACTGATATCAGGACCCCTTACGAGAAAATGCTCGATAATCAGGTGGAGTTTGGGTTCCCAGATAAGCGGTCAGGTGGATTCTTAAACTCCGCTTTGGTGAGTTCTTGGAGTCAATTTTTTATGGCTATGTGAATGGTTAGATTGTACTCAATATTATAAATATATATTCTGATAGTAGAAGTGATGCCTAGAGTTACATTCTAGTGTATTATAGCACATTTTCTCAGTTTATTGTAGTAGTATAGAAGATTTTCACATGGGTGATTTTGATATTGGTAGTTAGGCAACCACGTTGGAGATTGGCAACCACTTAAACAATGTTTTAGCTTGTAATATCTTTCTTTTTCTGCAACTGGAATTTTGCTTCTATGTTTATGTGCTTAGAAAGATCTTTATAGCCAAATTATATGGAAGGCATAGATAATGTAACTAGTTGAGGAACTTGTTTAGTAAATTATTCAATTTCCCCTCACCTTATTGAAGAGGTTTAACTAGGTGGCAACTGGAAAGCCACGTTTTGTATGACCAAGTGCAATTGGATTTGCTTTTTAAAAGAAAATTTTATATACATGCTGCATATGTTGTACAAGGACTTTACCGTTTTTTGTTTCCTATGAAAAATGGTACTTTATCTTATCGTATGAGATATTTAAAGTTCTGTATCTCTGAATTTTCTCTGTTTCAGATAGCTCTATTTTATGTTGCTGTGCTTGCTGGGCTTCTCCACCGATTTCCTGTGAGCTTTACACAGGTGTGAATCTACATTCTACATTTTTTTTTTACTTTGAAACTCATGCTTTGTGTTAAGGTTCTAAGTGCAATTGAACATGTGTGCAGCATGCAGCTGGTTAGATTGGAAACTGCAAGTCTCGTGGTTCTGGAGGTGCTAAAGTGTCTGAACAAGGGGAAACGATCACCTCTGCTGATGTTGCAGGTGTTGACAAGGCAAAGGAAGAACCGGAAGAAATTGTGGTATGTTAGACACTCATATATATCTCTGTAACTGTTAATGCTATCAAAATCTTGTAGTAAATGTTTCTTATTCATTCAGGAAATGGTCTTTATATGCTGATGTTTACTGCCCAGTAATTTTTAAGGAATCCAGATAAGTATATACGGGTTGGTGCTCGTCCTCCTCAAGGTGTTCTCCTGGTGAGTTGAGATCAGATTTGGTTATTAGTACTACCTCATGAACACATAGAAATAGGTTTGATATTTTGCAAATGTACTTTACGGAACTATGCTACACTATAAAGTATAAGATACCTAACCAGTTGCTATATTTTGATGCGATTGATTTCCACTAGTCTGAATGGTTTACAATGCTTAATTGATTGAAATGTTTCCCATCCAGAGATGGCATGTGAGAGGATTACTGTGTTTTGCCTTAGAATTGTTTTAGATGTTTCCACATATACTTTTTGATTTAATTTTCCAAATGAGATTAGTATGCCTTTGTTTATCTTACAGGTGGATCTTCCTGGGACAGGTAAGACTCTTCTAGCTAAGGCTGTAGCTGCAGAAGCTGATGTTCCTTTCATCAGTTGTTCAGCAAGTGAGTTTGTAGAGTTGTATGTTGGCATGGGTGCCTCTCGTGTGCGAGATCTATTTGCACGAGCAAAGAAGATCTATTTTCATCGATAATTTTATAGATGAGGTTAGACTACGCGGATTTGTATTTATTTATTTATTTTTGGCTGTGGGGGGTTTAATTCAGGGTAACTTATGGACATAATTGTGGATTGTTGATAAGAGTTTTCCTTTGATTTGGATGTGGCAAAAGGTCGTGATGGTCAGTATCGGATTGTTAGCAATGATGAGTGGGAGCAAACTTTAAACCAGTTGCTAACTGTATGCTTTCCGGATAGACGCCTTTCTGGTTTAGAACATCTGCCTGATACATTCCATTTAAGCTGATGAGTCTGAAATTACTTTGCAGGAACACCAAGAATGCCACCGTTTTGCGCCTCCTCGGCGACGGCACTGATGATTTGGACACGGTGAAATGGGAGCTCTGTTGGACAACTTTGCGGCGATAAAGATATTGAAATCGAGGAAGCACAAGAGAGGCACTGTCATTGGCATTACATCAGAATAATGGTAAAAGCAAGCTTGTTTACTTATGGGTGTGAATTTGGTGTTGCGTGTCTTAGTTTGTTGAAGTCAAATGAATTTGGGAATAATATTTCGGTTATGTCCATGAAGATATGATGATTTTGTCTTCAATAATACATGTAGTGGTGGTGCTGGGTTCGTTTGGGGAATAATATTTCGGTTTTTCTTTCTCCCAATTTATGTTATTTTAATGAAGATATGGTGTATTTTTGTTAGTGACTGTTGTGTTTCAGAGGCCATCAAGTTTAACTTAGGGATATTTGGATCAGTTGTAATGCATTGTAGTTAATTGTGTTCTTGATTGATGCATTGTAGTTTTGCTTGAATATGCTTGTTCGGTTTGCTTATTTTCTGCAATTGTGAGGATAATTTGGAATAAAGCAAGTCTTCTTTTAGTGTTATTACATTGGCAGCTATATTAATTAGTTGCATGTTATGATCAACTCTGTATCAATTTGTTGTCAAAAGTCAAGGGGAATTCCATGTAATTTCTTAGAACTCAGACAAGGCTTTAGCTAGTTCGAACAAACAACCCAGAAGCAAATCATCAAAAGCTCCTATTGTAGTTTCATATTTCCATGTTAAATCTTTTTAAGTCTATCTTATGATTCCTGTATTTAGTCTAATCGAGGAACCTTTAGTATTGTTACAATTGAATATTTAACTTTTGAAATTTGAATCCGTTGTATCGTCCAGTCAAGCCTTTCAAAGACAACAGCCTTTAGCCTCTGCAAAAAATATTTCGGTTTAATACCACTTGTGTGAGTTCGGGGAATAATATTTCGGTTTTTCTTTTCCCAACCGATGTTATTTCAATGAAGATATGATGTATTTTTGTTAGTGACTGTTGTGTTTCAGAGACCATCAAGTTTAACTTGGGGGTATTTGGATCAGTTGTAATGCATTGTGGTTAATTGTGTTCTGGATTGATGCAATGTAGTTTTGCTTGAATATGCTTGCTTGTTCGGTTTGTGTAATCAAAGCCTTAGATCTCAACAAGTAATGGTCTGGACTCTGACTCTTGATTCCTTTCATAGTGATTGTATGCTCCCTTAAATGCAAGTTTCTTATTACAGGAATTGTGTATCCATATTGGATGGCCCTTGTACCGGAAATATGGTCATGCTTTTGAGGTAAAAATGCTAACCACTTTTTTGATTGCAGGCATTCAAGATCATTGTTACTGATCCTGATACTGTTTTGCCGGGGGGGTTTATATCTTTATTCTTTCTATTGATGACTAAGGTTGTTCCTGCTGTTTGGTAAGGAATATTAGTAGAAGTTGAAGATTCGAGCTGATATTGAGATGAAATGCTTCTAGTTTGATGGTGTTCTTCACATCAAGGTCTCATTTCATCTTTCCTTTTGGAATTTGGACTCTACTTTAGTTTGGCATTTATTTTCTGTGATCAATGTGTTGTTTTTTTTAAAGCTCTCTTTAGTTTCACATTGCTAAATGTTCATCATTGACATGAAGAAAGCTGAGGCTGCTGGAAATAATGATTGCCCTGTGAAGATTAAATTGGTTGCTCCTCCACTTTATGTCCTTACAACCCAGACCCTTGATAAGGTTAGCACAAAGTCTCAAATTGTTTTTCTATTCCTGTATTTTCTCTTTTCAAAGCCATTGTGTCTCAGGAATTATAATGTTTTACCATGTTATATTGCAACAAATTTTCATTTATTGCAGCATTAATATGCTATTTGTTGGGTGCATATTATATAATTTGCACTTATTCTTGTAATCAATCATGTTCCTAAAAAGTATCACAATGAGCTATAGATTACCATCGTGTACAAGTTTATTTTCTGTCAAGAAAGAGTTATTGTTTACTGGACTGCTGCAGAAATTTTTGCTTTGAAAGCCACTATCAAATCAAAGTAAAAGTTATTTACTCAAATATTAGGGTTCTCGATTGCAAAAAACTAATGTTCTTGGTTATCCACTGATATGATGGAACAATACACATGCTTACTTTTCATGGATGCCGTTTCAAGGTGTTATCTGCCTGCTAAGTCTAACGAAAATTGTTTCTCCATATTTGGTTGGACAGGAGCAAGGAATATATCAGTTCTAAGCAAGGCCATTATAGCTTGCACTGAATCAATAGAGAAGCACAAGGGCAAACTCTTGGTGAAGGAGGAACCCAGAGCGGTAGGTAAGTGCCAATCCGTTCCTATCGTTTTTTTTTTTTTTTTTTTTTTTTTTTGGGGTGTTAAAATGAATCATTTGCTTGATATTGGGAGGTTGCTATCTGTTTATTGAGTGTCTCATTCGTGCACTGATTCAGGTGAGTGAACGGGATAACAAATTGCTTGCCGAGCATATGGCTAAGCTAAACCAAGATAATGAGGAGGTTAGCGGTGATGAAGATAGCGAAGAAGAGGAAGACACGGGAATGGGAGAAGTGGATGTGCATATGCTTGCAATGGACTAGGACTGGTTTTTTTTTTTTTGCTTGCTATGTTGTGTTCTATCGAAATAAAATGTTGAACGATACTATTGTACATTAAATTCGATCAACTTATATGAATTAAATGTAAACCCTTTTCTCTAGCCTTCCGAAAAATTGAAAATGAAACTCTTTAAATGTGTGTATGCTATTCTCAATATAAGATACTGGATCCTATTTATCTTTTAGTTATTCTTAATAGAGAGAATGAGAATCGATACGTAACTAAATGTAAATTTTACTATTAATTACTATATTAGCTAACAATTCGAGATGAGTTGAGATCTCGATTTTGTAATGTTATAGAGTTCTCATCTCCACTAGCACATTTCTATTGCATGTCAAATAAATTACAACCTCCTGATTTTCCGCTTATTTTCTTTTGCTTAATTGTTTCACAACTAATGACCAGAGTCTTCAGAGAACAGGACAACCCCAGCTAACACAAACTGCTAGGATTTGCAACAACAAAGAAAAAAAATATACGTAAGTCAAAAGACAGGTTTAAAAGAAGATTCCTCATAAATTCATAAAGAAGAAACCTCGATCTTCAGGTTACAGCTGCCTCCTTTGAATTGAGTTGCAACAGAAGCCCAAACTCCAAAGAGATGCCTAAAAAGTGATTTTTCTATAAAATGTGGACATCCTCCTAATTGCTTCTATTTTGCTTCATGAAGCAACGGTACTACATCCTAGTAAGAGGGAAAGCATTATAAAGACGGTAGGACCTTGTTGAAATCTCTGTTGTGGTGGTAAATATGTATCAGCTAGATAACCCTCTTTAATTTTTTATTTTGTAGAAAATGTTCAAAGGCGGAAAAGTGAAATTTTGGACATGTGTTAGCTTTTCTACAGTTGATTCGACACAGTTTCTTCAGAAATTGGTGGATAAATGTAGCAGTAAAGGAATGGTATGTCTAAGTTTTTACTTTGAAGTTTCTGTTTATGATCAATGAAGATTTTGTGTATTTATTTTGTCTTAATAAAATATTTTCCAGGAATTCAACTATAATGATTGACTCACCGGAGAATAAAATGAAAATAATGAGAGAAAATAAATTCGAAATAAGATGTAATGAGCTAGAAGTAAAAGTGCCAGTAGAAGAAATGAAGGAAAAGTGCACTTGGTCTTCAGCCCGCAGCCGGATAAAAAGAAGGGAATTTATGCAAAAGTTGAGAGCTGCAGATTCCTCAAAACAAGGAAATTCAACCCCGACGCAAAAAAACCCTGAGATGGAGGAAGAAGTGGGACCCTTCAAAATAAACGCACTTTTCACGAAGGGATTGTCCGCACTAAACAAAAAGAAAGTTGGACTGCTCGAAGTAGCAAAAATACCACTTAAAAAAATGAAAAATTAAAAGAATAAAGGAAGAGGGAGAAAAAGGCATGGAACCAGTGAAAGCATATGTTCTGGCCGAAACCGAATATCTCCTTGTTTACAGAAACAAAAGTAGCAAGGAGGAAGATTATGCCTCTTGGCCAATAAACCTAGAAATAGAAACAAGTAACAGTACTATTCCGAATACTTTTACGGCTAATTTACGAATAAGATGCAGCAAGGAAGAAAAAGAGGAGAAATACGATGGGGATAGCGAAGAAAGAAAAGAAACATTTTTTAGGGCGAAGTTGAAACTGGGAATTATAACGTTAAGCATGCAATGAAGGAAGCCTTTTTAGGCCAGAGCTTGCGAACGAAAGGAGGAGCACTCGAATCAAGGAACGGAAATCAACGGCAAGTAAGACTCATTGGTCGTTTAGTGAAAATTAACGTTGAAGTGACCGGAATACGCTCGTTTGGTAAACAGAACGGGAAACTCAGACTCACCTGAACCCAACTTACCCTCCACGTTACGCTTATTCGTTCCTGCTTAGCGATGTATTTGTAATTCTATTATTTGACGGGAAGGAAGACAGAGTACTAGGCATTGAGCGGATAATAAGCTGATTTATTAGTGAGACCAAGCACCGGCCTGGAGAATTGTACAAAAATAAATATCATACGGTAAGGAAAAAGCGGCAAAATGTACGATTTTCCGCCCCTCTCCAATGCTATATAATATATATTATATATTATAGTGATATTATATTATTAGTTTAGTAATGGAAGAATTCCAACCGGTTGAAATTAATATAAAAAAAAAAAAATTTGACATAGCTTTATAGTTGAAATTGTGTTTTGCATTAAAATATTTATATGTTTAAATAGCTTTATAGTCGATGATATTTCCTCCATTTTCACTTTCAAAAGGGGAAAAAAAAAAAATCAGATCTATTTGAAGCTTATCTGTTTATTTGAGTCACGAGCGTTTGAGTCAACAATTAATAGAGAATTATGCAAAAAGTTGAATGAGGTACGAACCATTGGAATAGTTAAGATGAGAACAAAAACCCACAACTATACGTTGGCTAGTATCTTAATTTACACTGTATTTTGATGAAATTTCATCGTCTAAACTATCGAAACGGGTAGGGGCGAAGTTGATCACCTAGAGCCATGGAGGGAGTGAAAGATGCTTTGGTAAAGAATATTAATAGGAGAATAATATAATGTGATTTTTGGTTCATTAAGAGAATTTATTCGTTATTTTAACATATCTCCAATGTTATTATGTATTTGGAAAAAATTGAATGCCCCGTAGAATAGTTAGATAATTAATGAGACAGAAAAAACATCTCTAATACAATTATCTAACTTGATTACGGAGGAGGAAGTGGGTTTGAACTTGTTCCTGGTGGTGTGGGCTTGCTTACCCAAGAACATTTAATCTGTTTGCCGTAGAGATATGACTGGTTGTTCCTCATTTGGATAGCCAGAGCTGCCTCTGCATGAGTACTGAATCTGACAAAACCAAAGCCTTTATCTCGCTGGACTCGGACCTCTGGAGCAAGATTGCCAACGTAAACAGTAGTATATTGAGGGTTGTTCTCAGGAGCCTCATTATTGGTTGTTTCTTTGGCGTTTTCTGAAGAGCCATTGGTTAGCTCCACCACGCTTT
This sequence comes from Acer negundo, assembly GCA_035582765.1. Taxonomy (NCBI): domain Eukaryota; kingdom Viridiplantae; phylum Streptophyta; class Magnoliopsida; order Sapindales; family Sapindaceae; genus Acer; species Acer negundo. The sequence continues at coordinate 1,749,425 of CM069233.1, forward strand.
TAGCATCAGAGTTTGGCTTGTCCTCATTAACAGCACCTTTTGTCGCCCAGTTACATCATATCTGTCTACTGCCCAGCCACTTTCCAGTAAGGTCATTTATCGCACCTTGAGCCTCCTACTGTTTTCGGAAGGAAACAAACCCAAACCCTCTAGAACTCCCAGTCTTCTGATCCCACATAACCCTTGCATCTGAACAACTTGGATAAACAGAGAAGCACGCATACAAAGTAGCATCAGTAACCTCAAAATATTAAATTGACCTGACATATCTTCCCTCTGACCGCTGGCATAATCCCAATTAACTTTAATAGGCTGCCCAAATAGATGCCTCCCATTAAGAGACAGTATAGCCATAGCAGCAGATCTGCGATCAAAGTAGTGAATAAATCCATATGACGACTTTTCCTTCCTTCAACAGGACCAGTACTTGAAAACACCTCTTGAATAAGAGGTTCTGTTACTTGAGTATGGATATTTCCAACATACACACTGCGGCAAGTAATTGGATCAAAACCAGGAGGCAGATTTCCACTTGGGATTGGTTCAATCTGTGGAGCGGCTAAGAGTCCAGGATGGTAGAGAGACTGTTGTTGAAGAAGCGCTTGCTGCATCAGAGCTTGTTGCTGTTGCTGCATTTTTTTTTTCCTTTTCTTGACAGGAGATGGTGTGATTTTCCGTTTGTTTCTCGAGAAAATTTTATGTTAGGGTTGCTCGAGAAAATGCGACACAGAGAAAAAATAAATAAATAAATATAAACGAGACAGAAGATAATGCCTTTTTTTCTTTTTAATATACGTTAAGTCCAATGGTAAGATTATATCTATTATATTATAGTGATATTATATTAGTATTCTCGTAAATGAAGAATTCCAACTGGTTGGGATTAAATTAAAAAAAAATACATGATTTCCAACCGATTGGAATCAGTGATCCTGGATGAAAAAACTATTCTTGTGAATCAACAGTAACTAAGGCAAAATAAAGCAACTAAACTTTCAAGTCCAAAAACAAACAGGAAGAACAGCTCTTGAGACCGTTCAAGGTAGCGCTTTACTGCTTTTGGAATCGATCGACCTTGTTGTCCTTCTAATTACAATGAAACCACATTCAAGTATTTAACATCAACTGCCTATACCTACAAACTCGATCACCCAGACACAATTTGATCACCCACTTGCCAATTTTCCATTTCTTCTATTGAATTCACCAACACAAAAGTAAGAAAAAAAAAAAAAAAGACAATTCATTTGATGCTGCGTGAACAGTTAACCAAGACCTTCTCTTTCTTCCTTAAAACAGTGGCAAATTCAGCAATTGTTGGAGTTAATTTATTAAGAGTATCGATTATGTAACGATTATAATTATGATAGATTCTCAATTAGCAAATTAGCGACTAACAGAAAATATTATAATATAATTATGATTCAAAATATAATTAAAATAAAATAAATCTTTTTAAAGTATTAATTCACCATTACAAAATATTGCTAAGCATATTTAATCTTTCTAATTTCAAATTCAGCAGCTATTGGTAGATGATCGCTGGGATGATAGAAATTTGGCAACCCACCAATAACATCAGCCGACTTTGTAGAATCTGGAAGTTCAAGAACACTTATTGGTGTTATCAACCTAGAAGGAGAGAAGAATATATAATCTAATGTATCTTTGAATTCTGGTTTACAATTTGTGAATTCCGGTTCTCTCCCTTTCACTAGAGCATAGACACTGCACAGGGGCATTGGCACCGGCTCTTCAAAATATTCCACTTCCGTCTCTTCAAAAGATTCCACTTCTGTCACTACTTCATTATTTTCTATCCATAATTTGGAGTTTAGATAACTCGAAATAAGATATCGATAGACCATACTGTTTGGGTTTGAATTGAAATCACCAGCCACAATTATTGAAGGTTCTGTACATCTGAACTTTTTCAACACCAATGTTTTGAATTCAAACAAGCGTTGTGTTAGATATTTAGCTTGTGCAAACTTGACATGACTTAACCACGGGTCCCAAAAAATATGTGTATTTGCCACGATAACGATATGGTTAGATGGAGCACCTTTGAGTCTAAATGCAGCCATAATTCCTACACAATTACGTCCCAAGTCATCATCGTTACGTCCCAAGTCATCATTGTAACAGCCACCATCGTTACATCCCAAGTTATCATCGTAACATGACTTTGAGAGATCATTGTACTTTATTGTGTTCTTGATCAATAACTCAGCGACATTGTGCTTGTAAAAGATCCCACACCCGTCCAGCCCCTGCCGATCTCTCTGAATGTACATAGCATAATAACCATAAGTCTCCAATTCTGCTTTATAAAAAAAATACTCATCTAGCTCTTGTAAGCATAAGAAGTCGGACTGAAGTTCCCTCAAGAGGGTTAAAGTTGCCTTAGATCGATTCCTCCCGTCAAGACAACCCGGTGGACAGTATGAATAATAAGGAAATCGTATATAAGACTCTGCTAACATATTATATGACACAAGTCGGAATCTGGTGGCACCTTCAGCTGGAACGAATTTTGGACATACTGACCACGACACTTTGCTCTCTTCCCCAAAGCCTGCCATCTCTAAACTTTGATTTTTGAATGTTGTATGAAACTAATTAAATTGAATAGCATTACTATTTATAGGATTATAATGTGACTAATCGAAAGTTAACCAAATATTAAAAGGAATGAAATCCTAAACTTTTATGGAATAGGATAAACAAATCTTAAAAAAAGAAGAGTTTTGGATTTTTTTTAAAAATTTCCTAATAAGTTTCGTAATAGGAGTAGAAATTCTTGTAACACACGCACAGTATCCAAAACCAAACTGAGCAGGAATTTAATTGTTTTTTATTTTATATAAATCGACCCAAACGTATGATTTTTGTTTTTTATAAAAAAAATCTATTAATCATTTTAATTATTAATTAAGGAAGGTGTGGTTTTAATTATTAATTAAGGAAGGTGTGGTGATCAAACTCGTAATTTCAAGTTTCCAGAATTCTCTTCTTTTACAGATTTTCTTTTCTATTTTTTTCTCGACAAGATAACCTTCTGTTTTTGCGCTCTCTGTTCGTCGCCGTACTTTTTCGTCGCCAGGAACGCCACCGTTTCGCGCCTCCTCGGCGACGGCACTGATGATTTGGACTCGGCGGTGAAATGGGAACTCTGTTGGACAACTTTGCGGCGATAAAAGAAATTGAAATCGAGGAAGCACAAGAGAGGCACTGCCATTGGCAATACATCAGAATAATGGTAAAAGCAAGCTTGTTTACTTATGGGTGTGAATTTGGTGTTGCGTGTCTTAGTTTATTGAAGTCAAATGAATTTGGGAATAATATTTCGGTTATTTCAATGAAGATATGATGATTTTGTCTTCGATAACACATGTAGTGGTGGTGCTGGGTTCGTTTGGGGAATAATATTTCGGTTTTTCTTTTTCCCAATTGATGTTATTTCAATGAAGATATGGTGTTTTTTGGTTAGTGAGTGTTGGGCTTCAGAGGCCACCAAGTTTAACTTAGGGATATTTGGATCAGTTGTAATGCATTGTAGTTAATTGTGTTCTTGATTGATGCATTGTAGTTTTGCTTGAATATGCTTGTTCTGTTTGCTTATTTTCTGCAATTGTGAGGATAATTTGGAATAAAACAAGTCTTCTTTTAGTGTTATGATCAACTCGGTATCAATTTGTTGTCAAAAGTCAAGGGGAATTCCATGTAATTTCTTAGAACTCAGACAAGGCTTTAGCTAGTTCGAACAAACAACCCAGAAGCAAACCATCAAAAGCTCCTATTGTAGTTTCATTTTTCCATGTTAAATCTTATAAGTCTAACTTATTATTCCTGTATTTAGTCTAATCAAGGAACCTTTAGTATTGTTACAATCAAATATTTTACTTTTGAAATTTGAATACGTTGTATCGTCCAGTCAAGCCTTTCAAAGACAACACCCTTTAGCCTATGCAAAAAAAATATTTCGGTTTAATACAGCTTGTGTGAGTTTGGGGAATAATATTTCGGTTTTTCTTTTTCTCAATTGATGTTATTTCAATGAAGATATGATGTATTTTTGTTAGTGACTGTTGTGTAAGTTTAACTAGTTGTAATGCATTGTAATTAATTGTGTTCTTGATTGATGCATTGTAGTTTTAAATGAATATGCTTGCTTGTTCGGTTTGTGTAATCAAAGCCTTGGATCCCAACTAGTAATGGTCTGGACTCTGGCCCTTGATTCCTTTCATAGCGATTGTATGCTCCCTTAAATGCAAGTTTCTTATTGCAGGAATTGTATATCCATATTGGATGGCCCTTGTACCGGAAATATGGTCATGCTTTTGAGGTAAAAATGCTAACAAGTTTTTTGATTTGTCTTTCCCAAAGTTCTGAACTGTTTTACTTGCAGGCATTCAAGATCATTGTTACTGATCCTGATACTTTTTTGAATACTCTCACCCGTGAAGTCAAAGAAACTGGCCCCTATCTTTGTGGTTGTTCCTGCTTTTTGGTAAAGAATATTAGGAGAAATTGAAGATTCGAGCTGATATTGAGATGAAATTCTTCCAGTTTGATGGTGTTCTTCACATCAAGGTCTTATTTCATCTTTCCTTCTGGACTCTACTTTAGTTTGGCATTTATTTTCTGTGATCAATGTGTTGTTTGTTTTAAAGCTCTCTTTAGTTTCACATTGTTAATTGTTCATCATTGACATTACAGGAGGCCATGAAGAAAGCTGATCGAGGCTGCTGGAAATAATGATAGTCCTGTGAAGATTAAATTTGGTTGCTCCTCCACTTTATGTCCTTACAACTCAGATCCTTGATAAGGTTAGCACAAAGTCTCATATTGTTTTTCTATTCTTATATTTTCACTTTTCAAAGCCATTGTGTCTCAGGACTTATAATGTTTTAGCATGTTATGTTGCAACTCCATACCAACAAACTTTCATTTATTGCAGCATTAATATGTTATTTGTTGGGTGCATATTATATATAATTTGCACTTATATCTTTGTTCTTTCTATCAATGACTAAAGGTTGCATGTATTTTCAAATTTATAATTGTTGCTTATTTTTTAAAACCATTGAATTGAAATCAAATGTAAACTCTTCGTATTTCAATAAAAGTACATGTATTTTCATGGAATTTTTTTATTAATTAGTTATTGATTGTAATATTTTAATATATAATATATAATAGAAACCATTGAATTAATATCAAAGGGATCTTAACAGCCTACCATTTCATCTTTCATTTTTAAAGTTATTACTTTGCATATTTATTGAAACCATTAAATCGAAATCAAATGTAAACTCTTCTATTTCAATAAAAATGCATGTAGTTTCAAACTAATAATTGTTGCTTATTTATTGAAACCATTAAAGAGAAATATTGAAACCATTGAATTGAAATCAAACGTAAACTCTTCAATAAAAATACATGTATTTTCAACGGAAAAAAAAGAGAATGATTTTGCTCATCCACACCAACTAAGGTGAACCATTACCCCCCACCTCAGGTGTTGTCACATGTCTCTAACTCTGAGTTAACTTTGGACTTTGGGTTAAGTTAGGGACACGTGTCAACAATTGAGATGAGGGATAATAGTTCACCCTAATTAAAGGAGGTGAGCAAAGTCACACTCGGAAAAAAAACTACCAATGGTGTGCCAAAAGTTAATTATTGCATTGAAGTTCAAAGATTGTCAATTCATTAATATTAAAACATGTGTTCCACTAATTTTTTTTTATAAAAAAAACTCTTTATTTTCTGGTCTTTTTTCTATAAATTTAAACTCTCAAGCGCCACAATGTTAAAGCTCCCAAGAAGAATAAGAAGATCCACTCATTTGTGTTAAGATCGGTTGCTGCACATCCTTGGCATGATCTTGAGATTGGTAAAGACACAAGCCATATTTTTTTAATGCACTTATTAGTTTATTTGATTAAAAGAAAGCTTGGGTAATTAATTGTGTTGCAAGGCTTTATATGCAGGTACCAGAGCCCCTCAAATTTTCAACTGTGTATGTCTTCAATGTTTTTACTTTTATATTCTACACACTTCCCCCAAAAGGTTATGAATATTCTCTATTGCCTTTAAATTTTCTTTTCCCGATTTTGTTTTTAAGTTTCTTTGAATAATTTATTTGTAGGTATGAAAATGTTGAATATTTTCTTTATGATGCAGATGGATCCCAATTTTTTAAGGAACCAGAGGTATGCAATAAAGCAATAAAGCATTACAAGTAGTGGTGGATCTGCAATAGTGGTGTTAAATCGACAACCGTAGAGTTAAATCGACCCAGCAATGGAATTGAAAAGGCGAGGCTTGCCTTGAGTGTTCATCACCATCACTGGTCGTATCAATTTTGTTCTCTCTGTTTGGTTTCCCTTCACGTTTCCAAACATCTGTACTGTAATGTAACAATTCATAGTAATATGTACAATTTAGGGTTGGGAATCGAGTGCAATTTTGCTCACCCCCTTAACCGGAGTTAAGCATTACCCCCCATTTCAAGTGTTGACACGTATTCAAACTTTGGATTAACACTTGTCAACACTTGAGGTGGGGGATAATGTTTACCTCCAGTTAAGGGGGGTGAGCAAAGTTGCTCTCATGGGAATATCCCCACGGGCCCCACCCACATTTAGAGGCAAATTTTACCCTCAAAACCTAAATGCGAATGGGGGTGGGGGTGGGGGTGGGGGTGGGGGTGGCACTCCAATTCCCCTATATATATATTTATTTTATTTTCTAAAAACAAAATAAATTAATAAATAAAAAATAAAAAATAAAAAACTCTAACTCTATTAGTTTATTACTCATATTTTAGATTGATCGAAAGCTTTAAATTTGTTTAGGCTTTTATATGTAATACACTAATACTATATTATTAAAGTTATTTGTATTAATTTTAGATTAAATTAAATCAATTATATTTTAGATTGTATATTTTGTTAATTATTGGATTGGATATTAAAACAGGGTAAAACAAAAGTTTGGTTCGATTGAATTTTGAATTCTAAATTCTAAATTTCAGATTTCGAATTGAAAAATTGTAGAATTAGAAAGGGGGGACAGAGGTGGGGGGTAGGGGAAGCTCCCTCCAAACACCCTCATCCCTAGTTCCCCATAATGCGGGTTGGAGGCGGGGGGACATTTTAGGAATGGAGGTGGGGGTGTGGGGATCCTCCCCTGCCCCATTGGGACATGCATTCTTTGATGATATGAGGTTAGTCCAATGATAAACCTCTCATACTTGCACCACGAGGTTGCGGGTTCGAATTATTTCCCTTCCCAAAAAACCTTCGATTTATGTAATATTGCAATACTTCATACACATTGCATTCCATAATTTTTCTTTTTAAATTTGATCCCTCGGATAGGTTATGAGTACGTTAAGCCTGTATAGTAAGACAAACAAGCGGGTCATGCAGTCACACCAGTGGATCCCAATTGAAATATTGTGTACATATGGATACAGAGCTATTTTTATTAATAAAATAGTAATAAAGATGTTCCTACGTAAAATGATCAATAAGGATGAGTTGTATTAATTAAAAATATATAATATTAATAATATTAGTTTTTTTTTTATAAAATTAATAATATTAGTAATAAGGACGGATTATGAAGTAATAACAAAAATTTAAAAAGAATTCTCTATTTTCCAGTTGAAAATACTATCATTTTGATAAACATTATATAAATTAATTAATTAAATTTTTTTAAAGGTTTATGTTGGTATATTATTGGTTGCACATATATAGTAAGTTAGAAACCGTTTAATTTTAAAATTCAAAATAATGGTTGTATTGAACATTTAGAATTTTGGGTGTATAATTTAGTTTCTGGTCCGATCTGAGATGAGATGATTATATCAGGTTAGAATATTTTAGTCAAATTTAATTCGTTGAAAACAGTTTCACTCGTTAATAAAGAAAAAATACAAATATTTTAAAATATTATTTTTTTAAGTGTCTTACATGCCTTTTCAATTCTTTAGGTTATTTAATTCTTATAAAATTGTTATGACAAAAAAGTAAATAACAAACACATGTTTTGATAATGATAAGGTTGGATCAGTGGTATGTTTCTCACACCTATACCATGAGGTTGTGGATTCGAGTATTTTCCTTTTCTCAAAAAAAAAAAAAAAAAAAAAAAAAAAAAAAAAACCTTGAATTATTGTAATATTTAAAATAAATAAAAAACATCATTTTTAAATTTTTCTATCAAATTTACGGTACAGTATAATAGAGTTTGAAATTAACTATTTTTTGTGATAAAGACCCTCCAACTGTTGATCATAGATTCCGGGGGTCTCTTGATCTATATAACAATCACAACTCATATGATCACATGTTGATTCGGAATTCAGATGTTGATCTCATATATATATATATATATTTTTTTTCTCTTAATCAATCTATTTTTAATTATTATTATTATTATTAAATTCTCTTAATCAATCTGTTTCTTTTAATCAATCTATTTCTTTCAATGTAGATCACTTGTTTTTCTCCCATAGACACCTAAGTGTGAGTATACTTTTAGCACACTTATTTACCTCATCACTTTCTGCTAGAAAAAACAATGTAATTGAATCAAATAATGCTTACATGGTAAAAAGTAATGGAGTGGATAAATAAGCAATAAGTATACTTACATTTATGTGCCTACATGAGAAAAATTGTCAGATTCATACCTCTTTCCTCCAACAATATATTACAAAGATGACACATAACTCTTTATCATTTGGATTAATAGCACTGATGCCCCGTCAATTATACGTGAAATCGTATGTTGCTGTCTTAATATATATATATATATATATATATATTTTTTTTTTTTATCTGGCATTAAACTCCCTCAACTTCATTTATTGGCAATAGGTGACGGAAAGGAGATGGACGACTAGGAAAAATTACACTTACACACCTTGACTATATGCATAATTGCATTAAAATTGAAAAAATATAATAATAACACACACTCTTTGACCTGTTTGACTAATGTCTAAAAAAATAAAAAATAATAATATTAATAATATTTTTTAATAAATAAATAATAATAATAATAAACTTTATAATAATAATAATAATAATAATAATAATAATAAACTTTTAAAAATGATGATGATGATGATGATGATGATGATGATGATGATAATAAACTTTAAAATATATAGATAATAATAATAATAATAATAATAATAATAATGATAATATTATATAAAATGATATTTTTTATAATACGCTATTTTTATATTACATATTCAAGGTTTTATTTTAAATTTTTATCTGGTTTATCAATACCCCTTATATGCCCATATAACAATATATTTTGAAGAGTCTGTTGATATTTTTCCAAGAATCTTGGGGTATTGGAAGATCATATGAAAATTTAAAATAAAGCTTGAATATAAAAAAATAACGTATTACAAAGGCATATCAGGGATATTGGGAGATCAGATGAAAATTTAAAATAAAACCTTGAATATGTAATATAAAAATTATTATATTATAAAAATATCATTTTATATAATTTTTTTATTATTATTATCATCAGCATCATCATCCTCATTATTATTATTATTATTATTATCACCATCATCATTATTATTATTATTTTAAAAGTTTATTATTATTATTATTATTATAATATATTATTTTTAAAGTTTATTATTATTATTATTATTATTATTTTTAATATTACTAATGTTATTATTTTTTATTTTTTGGACATTATTCAAACAAGTCAAAGGGTGCTTGTGTGTTATTATTATATTTTTCCAGTTTTAATATTATACATATAATCAGGGTGTGTATGTGTAATTTTTCCTAGACGTCCGTTTCCCTTCCGTCACATATTACCAATTAATGAAAGTTGAGGGGGTTTAATACTAGGAAAAAAGTTCAGAGGGCAATATACGATTTCGCATATAATTCAGAGGGCATTGATGCTATTAACCATTATTATTTTTATTCTACTTGTTTTCCCCTGGAAATTATTTTGAATAAAGGGGAAAAAAAATTACCACGAAGTTTCCAAGCAATTTTAGGTGAATTTACTTATAAGAATTAGGTGATAAATCAAAATGTAAAATTTAGTTGTGTTTGTCTTGTCTAGTCAACCAATGAGGTCTGTATCATATATATATATATATATATATATATATATAAATATAAATATTCAAGTCAGTACGTATTTATATAACTTCATCGTTGCGTTGGGTTTAGATGTGGACCATTAGATTTACATATTTTGACTCAAAATGTATATACTTGTCAAAGCTTCTCTATAATCAGTGGTCCACATGCAACGCACTGATGTAAGTTATATTAGTGCGCACTGACTAGAACGAGACCGTATATATATAGTCATTTTCTCCTCAGTGCGCACTGATATAAAATACATCAATGTATTGCATGTGAATTATAGATTATGGATAAGCACTTAAACGTGCATACAGATTGAGTCAAAACAATTGAATCTAATGGTCTACATGCAAGTGTATACAGACCGAGTCAAAGCGATTGAATCTAATTGTCCAATGCAATGCACTGATATATATTTATCAGTGCGCATCGAGGGAAAATTTTCATATATATATATATATATATATAAATTTTCCTATTAGTGCTTATTGAAAGAATTATATAAGGACATTGAATGTGAAACACTCATTTTACATACTTTGACTTGATATGTATACACTTGTCAAATCACTGTTATAAATGAGTGACTCACATTCAATATCCTAATAAAATTATATCAGGATATACTGATAGGAACGATATTGTATATATATAAAGAAGCTATTCTTGTGAGTCAATGATAACTAATGCAATATAAATCAGGTTAACTTTCAAATCGAATGTCCCAACACACAAAAACAAAAGCAGTCCGTTTGGAATCGATCGAACTTGTTGTCCTTATAATTACAATGCAGCAACAGTGACACCACATTCAAGTATTCAACATCAAGTGTCTATACCTACAAACTCGATCACCCGCACACAATTTGATTTTCGATTGAATTCACCACCACAAAAGTAAAAAAAAAAAAGTAATCCAATTTAGTTGATGCGGCGTGAACGAACATGTAACCAAGACCTTCTCTTTGTTCATGAAAACAGCGGCATATTCAGCAATTGTTGGAGTTAATTTATTAAGAGTATCGATTATGTAACAATTATAATTATGATAGATTCTCAATTAGCAAATTGGTGACTAACAGAAAATATTATAATATAATTATGATCAAAATATAATTAAAATAAAATAACTCTTTTAAAACCAAAATCACATTAATCTCAATATTATTAGTTCACCATTACAAAATATTGCTAAACGTATTTAATCTTTCTAATTTCAAATTCAGCGCTTAATGGTAGATGATTGCTGGGATGATAGAAATTTGCAACCCACCAATAACATCGGCTGACTCTATAGAATCTGGAAGTTCAAGAACACATATTGGTGTTATCAACCTAGAAGGAGAGAAGAATATATAATCTAATGTCTCTTTGAATTTTGGTTTACAATTTGTGAATTTCGGTTCTATCCCTTTCACTAGAGCATAGACGCTACCTATGGGCATTGACCTCGGATCTTCAAAAGATTCCACTTCTGCCACTATTTTATTATTTTCTATACATAATTTGGAGTCAGGATGACTCGAAATAAGATACTGATAGACCCTAGGTTATGTACATCCAAACTTTTTTGACACCAAGGTTCTAAACTCAGGCAAGTGTTGTGTTAGATATTTAACTTGTGCAAACTTGACATGGCTCAACCACGAGTCCCAAAAAATATGTGTATTTGCCACAATAATGACATGGTTAGACGGAGCACCTTTGAGTTTAAATACAACCATAATTCCTACACAATTACTTCCAAAGTCATCATCGTAACATGACTTTAAGAGATCATTGTACATTATTGTGTCCTCGATCAATAACTCGACGACATTGTGCTTGTAAAAGATCCCACACCCGTACGTCTCCTGCCCATCTCTCTGAATATACACACTATAATAACCATAAGTCTCCAATTTTGTTTTATAAAAATCATACGCATCTAGCACTTGTAAGCATAGGAAGTTGGACCGAAGTTCTCTCAGTAGGCTTAAAGTTGCCTTAGACCGGTTCCTCTAGTCAAGACAACCTGATGGAGAGTATGAATAATAAGGAAATCGTATATAAAATTATACTAACATATTATATGATACAAGTCGGAATCTGGTTGTACCATCAGCTGGAACGGATTTTGGACATATTGACCACAGCACCTTGCTCTCTCTCTCAAAGCTTGTCATCTCTAACTTCGATTTTTGAATATCGTAAGAAACTAATTAAATTGAATGACATTACTATATATAGGATTATAATGTGACTAATTGTAAGTAAACCAAATATTAAAAGGAATGAAATCCTAAACTGTTATGGAATAGGATAAACAAATCTTAAAAGGAGAAGAGTTTTGGATAAATAAAAAATAAAAAAAATTTCCTAATAGGAATAGAAATTCTTGTAACCGAACTGAATAGAAATTTAATTGTCCTTTATTTGTTATAAGAGTGGTGCTATTGGCACACCCTTACTTATCTATTTATGCCTCATTTTGATTTAATTAAAAAAAGCTAAATGGTTTTATTAATTTATTTTATTTATTTCCAAACCTACCCTTTCTATTTATTTTTCAAACTTAATAAATCACACCTCTAACCTCTCTATCTATCACAGACCCCATCTCCAAGTGCAACGTAGCCACTATTATGGCATTTACACAAATCTCTTTTTCCAAGTTTTTGTTACAATCAGTTGATAAGGATTTGTGATAATTTTCTTGTAACATAGTTTTGGCTTACATTCAGTCTTGAAACTATATTGGCTTGAAACACAAAGAGCTTATGTTTGCTGTACATGTTCTTATTTACTCTCCAGATAGGAGGTGTCTATCTAAGTATCAAGCGTAGACTAGGTGTAAAAAGTGTTTCATGGTCTCTATATGGCCAGTTTATGGCAGTGGATAACTATGATTAGATGTTGCGGGTTTTGAATCACCTGACTTGGAAAACTTTTACTGAATTTATACACTAATCTACTGTTCGTGGTCCTTGTTTTGCTCCTCTTTTCAAGGTAATTGATTTTCTTTATGTTCTAAGATAATAGATTTAGTAATGATGATTTGATATTTGGGAATATTATATTTTTCCTCGTTTCTTAAAATGACGGGAGGTAGATGAGCCGGTACAACTTGATATATCTGAATTATGTTTAAATGATGATTTTATGCAAGGCAATTATGGTAAGCAAGATTATCTGTTGTCTTTGACAAGTTGACATGTATAACATTTTTAACAAGTCCAATGCTTAAGCTATAAAACAATGCTAAACTCTGTTTTTCCTGCTTTATTCGCTTCTGTTTATGTATGCTATTTTAGTAGGATTGGATCTGTCATGGTTGCCGTTATACAAATTTTAGTCTTTCAATCATTTGATCAGTAGTTAAGATTTTTTTTTTTTTTTTTTTTTTAAGAAACTGATTAAAAGCATCTTTTTTTTTTTTTTTTTTTTTTTTGTGTGGAGAAAATGAAGATGGTGTTTTATTAGATTACTTTATAAATTTTTTTTTAACAAAATTATATATCTCTTTTAATAATTTTGATAAAAGAAAAACAATAATACTAAATAATTAAAAAAGTAGGACACAATTACTTCAGAAGAGTTTGTCAATAGCATCACTCACGTTATAAATCATAAGTTCATAAGAAAAGAAAAAAAAAAAAAAATCTCCTTTTAATACCAATCACGTGGTCCTCAGTCAACGACAATTATAGGTGGTCACTTGGCGCTCCAACATTCCACATGTCACAAACATGCTCTCTGATTTCCACGTTTCCACCATATCAACCTCACATCACCAAAACTCCTCGTGAGCATTGCCGCACCAAATCCCCTCTCCAGACTTGCGCTGCGCTCTTTTGTGATTGAACCAACACTGGTATTCTCTAACGCAAACAAACAGATAACAAATCTCGACGGTTGAAAATCACCCTCCCTTTTCGATCCAACGGTCAATTATACTCGAATTCGAATTCGAATCTTCTCCATTCACATGGATTGAGCTTCTATCACAATCGATTTAGGGTTTTTTTCCGACCACAACACGCACTGAGAGTGAGAGTAGTAGTAGTCAAGCTCCGAGTCAGAGCACGCAGAGCTCGGGCACGGGCTCAGGCTCGTCGACGAACCAGAAGAGAGAGAAGAAGAACAAGAGCGGCGGTTATTGGTGGTCAAGAAGGAAGAAGTTCCAATAATTCAGGCGCAAGAAATCGGAGTGTTTCTACTACAGTTAGGTATAGTCATGTTCGTCATGCGTTTGCTTCGACCCGGGATTCCGTTGCCAGGTTCGGAGCCTAGAACTCCCACGACTTTCGTTAGCGTACCGTACAGTGAGTTTTTGAGTAGAATCAATAGCAACCAGGTGCACAAAGTGGAGGTTGATGGTGTGCATATAATGTTCAAGTTGAAATATGAAGGGAGTAGTCAGGAGATTGAGCCATTGAGGTGGGTAGCAGTCAGAAGTTTCAAGAATTGGAGTCGTTGTACACCACTACGAGGCCAACTGATATCAAGACCCCTTACGAGAAGATGCTCGATAATCAGGTGGAGTTCAGGTCCCCAGATAAGTGGTCCGGTGGATCCTTAAACTCCGCTTTGGTGAGTTCTTGGAGTCAATTTTTTATGACTATGTGAATGGTTAGATTGTACTCAATATTATAGATATATATTCTGATAGTAGAAGTGATGTCTAGAGTTAGATTTTAGTGTATTATAGCACATTTTCTCAGTTTATTGTAGAAGTATAGAAGATTTTCACACGGGTGATTTTGATATTGGTGGTTAGGCAACCACATTGGAGATTGGAAACCATTTAGCAACGTTTTAGCTTGTAATATCTTTCTTTTTCTAAAACAGGAATTTAGCTTGGAATTTTATGTGCTTAGAAAGATCTTTATAGCAAAATTATATGAAAGGCATAGATAATGTAACTAGTTGAGGGACTTGTTTAGTAAATTATTCAATTTCCCCTCACCTTATCGAAGAGGTTTAGCTAGGTGGCAACTGGGAAGCCACGTTTTGTATGACCAAGTGCAATTGGATTTGCTTTTTTAAAAGAAAATTTTATATACATGCTGCATATCTTGTTTCCTATGAAAAAATGGTACTTTATCTTATCGTATGAGATATTTAAAGTTCTGTATCCCTGAATTTTCTCTGTTTCATATAGCTCTATTTTATGTTGCTGTGCTTGCTGGGCTTCTCCACCGATTTCCTGTGAGCTTTACGCAGGTGTGAATCCACATTCTACATTTCTTTTTACTTTGAAACTCATGCTTTGTGTTAAGGTTCTAAGTGCAATTGAACATGTGTGCAGCATGCAGCTGGTCAGATTGGAAACCGCAAGTCTCGGGGTTCTGGTGGTGCTAAAGTGTCTGAACAAGGGGAAACGATCACCTTTGCTGATGTTGCAGGTGTTGACAAGGCAAAGGAAGAACTGGAAGAAATTGTGGTATGTTAGACATTCCTCATATATATCTCTGTAACTGTTATTGCTATCAAAATCTTGTAGTAAATGTTTCTTATTCATTCAAGAAGTGGTCTTTATATGCTGATGTTTACTGCCCAGGAATTTTTAAGGAATATATACGGGTTGGTGCTCATCCTCCTCGAGGTGTTCTCCTGGTGAGTTGAGATCAGATTTTGTTATTAGTACTACCTCATGAACAAATAGAAATAAGTTTGATATTTTGCAAATGTAGTTTACGGAACTATGCTACACTATAAAGTATAAGATACCTAAACAGTTGCTATAATTTGATGCGATTGATTTCCACTAGTCTGAATGGTTTCCAATATTTAACTGATTGAAATGTTTCCCATCCAGAGATTGCATGTGAGAGGATTACTGTGTTTGGCCTTAGGATTGTTTTAGATGCTTCCACATTTACTTTTTGATTTAATTTTCCAAATGAGATTAGTATGACTTTGTTTATCTTACAGATGGGTCTTCCTGGGACAGGTAAGACTCTTCTAGCTAAGGCTGTGGCTGCGGAAGCTGATGTTCCATTCATCAGTTATTCAGCAAGTGAGTTTGTAGAGTTGTATGCTGGCATGGGTGCCTCTCGTGTGCGAGATCTATTTGCACGAGCAAAGAAGGACGCACCGTAGATAATTTTAATAGATGAGGTTAGACTTTGGGGATTTGTATTTTTTTTTTTTTTTGGCTCTGGGGGGTTTAATTCAGGGTAACTTATGGACATAATTGTGGATTGACGATAGAAATTTCCCTTTGATTCAGATAGATGCTTTGGCAAAAAGTCATGATGGTCGGTATTGGATTGTTAGCAATGATGAGCAGGTGCAAACTTTAAACCAGTTTCTAACTATATGCTTTCCGGATAGATGCCTTTCTGGTTTAGAACATCTGCGTGATACATCCCATTTAAGCTGATGAGTCTGAAATTACTTTGCAGGAATGCCAAGAATGCCACCGTTCGTGCTTCCTCGGCGACAGCACTGATGATTTGGACGCTGTGAAATGGGAGCTCTGTTAGATAACTTTGCGGCGATAAAGATAATGAAATCGAGGAAGCACAAGAGAGGTGCTGCCATTGGCAATACATCAGAATAATGGTAAAAGCAAGCTTGTTTACTTCCTTATGGGTGTGAATTTGGTGTTGCGTGTCTTAGTTTGTTGAAGTCAAATGAATTTGGGAATAATATTTTGGTTATTTCAATGAAGATATGATGATTTTGTCTTCGATAACACATGTAGTGGTGGTGCTGGGTTCATTTGGGGAATAATATTTAGGTTTTTCTTTTTCCCAATTGATGTTATTTCAATGAAGATATGGTGTATTTTTGTTAGTGACTATTGGGTTTCAGAGGCCATCAAGTTTAACTTAGGGATATTTGGATCAGTTGTAATGCATTGTAGTTAATTGTGTTCTTGATTGATGCATTATAGTTTTGCTTGAATATGCTTGCTTGTTCGGTTTGTGTAATCAGAACCTTAGATCCCAACAAGTAATGGTCTGGAGTCTGGCTCTTTATTCCTTTCATAGTGATTGTATGCTCCCTTACATGCAAGTTTCTTATTACAGGAATTGTATATCCATATTGGATGGCCCTTGTACCGGAAATATGGTCATGCTTTTGAGGTAAAAATTCTAAAAAGTTTTTTGATTTGTCTTTCCCAAAGTTCTGAACTGTTTTACTTGCAGGCATTCAAGATCATTGTTACTGATCCTGATACTGTTTTGACAGTGAGGAGGAGTTATATCTTTGTTCTTTCTATTGATGACTAAGGTTGTTCCTGCTGTTTGGTAAAGAATATTAGGAGAAGTTGAAGATTCAAGCTGATATTTAGATGAAATGCTTCCAGTTTGATGGTGTTCTTCACATCAAAGTCTTATTTCATCTTTCCTTTTGGACTCTACTTTAGTTTGGCATTTATTTTCTGTGATCAGTGTGTTGTTTGTTTTAAAGCTCTCTTTAGTTTCACTTTGCTAAATGTTCATCTTTGACATGAAGAAAGCTGACCGAGGCTGCTGGAAATATTGATTGTCCTGTCAAGATTAAATTGGTCGTTCCTCCAATTTTTGTCCTTACAACTCAGACCCTTGATAAGGTTAGCACAAAGTCTCAAATTGTTTTTCTATTCCTATATTTTCACTTTTCAAAGCCATTGTGTCTCAACTTTTAATGTTTTAGCATGTTACGTTGCAACTCCATACCAACAAATTTTCATTTATTGCAGAATTAATATGTTATTTGTTGGGTGCATATTATATAATTTGCACTTATTCTTGCAATCAATCATGTTCCTGAAAAGTATCACTTTAAGCTATAGATTACCATCGTGTACAAGTTTATTTTCTGTTGGTCAAGAAAGAGTTATTGTCTACTGGACTGCTGCAGAAAATTTTGCTTTGAAAGCCACTATAAAATCAAAGTAAAAGTTATTTACTCAAATAATAGGGCTCTCGAGTGCAAAAAACTAATGTTCTTAGCTATCCACTGATATGATGGAACAATACACATGCTTACTTTTTTTTCATGGATGCAGTTTCAAGGTGTTATTTGCCTGCTAAGTCTAACGAAAATTGTTTCTCCATATTTGGTTGGACAAGAGTAAGGAATATATCAGTTCTAAGCAAAGCCATTATATCTTGCACTAAATCAATAGAGAAGCACAAGCGACAACTCTTGGTGAAGGAGGAACCCAGAGCGGTAAGTGCCAATCCGTTCATTTTGCTTTATTTTTTAATTTTTTTGGGGGTGTAAAAAAACCAATCATTTGCTTGATATGGGGAGGTTGCTATCTGTTTATTGAGTGTCTCATTCTTGCACTGATTCAGGTGAGTGAACGGGATGACAAATTGCTTGCCGAGCATATGGCTAAGCTAAACCAAGATAATGAGGAGGTAAGCGATGATGAAGATAGCGATGAAGAGGAAGACACAGGAATGAGAGAAGTGGATGTGCATATGCTTGCGCAATGGACTGGGTTTTTATTTATTTATTTATTTTTTTATTTTTTATTTTTATATATATATATTAAGCTATTTTTTGTTCATATTTGATACATCCCAGAAGCAAATCATCAAAAGCTCCTATTGTAGTTTCATATTTCCAAGTTAATTCTTTTAAGTCTAGCTTATAATTCATGTATTTAGTCTAATCTCCTATCTTTAGTATTGTATATTCTCTATTCCCTCCCGATTATATTTGAATTAATACAAAAGAAGAATTTGTTTTATTTATATAGTCTGATGTGTGTGTGTATATATATATATATGATGGTTGAGTTCAGAATTGAGTTTACAAAAAGAAAGGCAAATAAATGATAAATTGATAATTAAAACAAAATCACCATTACCATTGAATGCATGTCTTAATTCAAACCTCTCACACCCATTCATTATATGACATGGCATGACAACTCACAGGTCACAACTCCTTTCAAGTCTTGTTTATTTATATTCTAATTAGATTCAATTGGTTAGCAAATTTGCCCCAACCAAACCAAGCTAAGTTCCACTACTATATGTGGAATTGTGGATGCAATTACATTCAAATATTTTACTTTCAAAGACAACACCCTTTAGCCTCTGCCAAAAGAGAAGCTCTCTCTCTCTCTCTCTCTCTCTCGAATCAGCCTGAGAGAGCTTGCAGGTTTTTCTTTTATTCTTTTCAATATCTTTTTTACTCTTTTCAGCATAAATGTTTCTCCTGGTCTCTCTCAGATTGAAGTTTTCTCTGGAATGCGATTGACATGCAAACAATAATAAGTAAATAGTATTTTGCTTACATTAAACTTGTAGTGTCGAACCATGCAGTCCACAGAAGCTGGAAACAATATCAGACAAGCCATTGCAAGCATCATCAAGACTCGAACCCATGGTGCTACCATCTTCATTGATAATAAAATTTCTTGAGTATTACACAAAGTAGAGTAGTTATATATCAAAAAGATAAAAAGACAAAAAGATGGATTGACATGACAGGTTTTGAAGCTGAAGCGAAGCTAGTGAGAGGTGTTGATACCAATTTTCAATTGACTAGGTTTGTTTGGTCCAACACTCCAACCGTATTGGGTAAAGTACACCCGATCTCTCCAGCTAATTTCAACACACACACACAACCAATTGATCACCAAATAAAAACTACTTAATTATTAGATTTTCTGACATTTAACACACCATTAATAAAGGTCAAAGAAATGACATTTATCACCAACCTTTCTATCTATTTGTTTCTTTAAGATATACTCTTACTAATATGCTTTGTCGATTTGCTATTTGCTCAATTATGTTATTATGATTTTCTTGCTTGCTTGATTTTATACTTTGATTTGTATTTTATTTTATATTTCCTGATATTTAGAGTGTTAGGAAAACTATGGTACATGTATTGTACCAGTAAGGTTTGGTGTTAGTCCCAATGTAAATATTGGTTTTTGTGAAAAATGAGGGTTTTAAATTTTAGAAATTTTGGTGGAAAGGTTGTAAATATTCTCAATATTTTTAAAATATCAGAAATATATAATTTTTTTTTTTTTTTTTTTTATATCAATTCTCTTGTAATATAAAAATATTGTAGATATTTCGGTCATGATACTTGATTCCTTGATCACTTTCTTGTAGTATTTTCCATTCAAACCCAGTTAGAGAAAACTATGGTTATATAAGCATTAGGATCAAATGATCCTTATAGAGTTATAAAATGAAGAAAATAATATCGAAAAAATCTAACACTTTTGTATTAGATTGTAAAAATTATCACTTCATCTTGGTGCGAGTGAAGGATCTAGACATCCCTCACTGCGACGTAGCTATATCACCAACCTTTCTCTCTATTTGTTTCTTTAAGATATATTCTTGCTGATGTGCTTTGTTCGATTTGCTATTTGCTCAAATCTGTTTTTATGATTTTCTTGCTTACTTGATTTTATACTTTGATTTGTATTTTATTTTATTTTTCCTGTTATTTAGAGTGTTAGGAAAACTATGGTACATGTGTTGTGCCTGTAAGGTTTGGTGTCAGTCCCAATGTAAATATCGGTTTTTGTGAAAAATGAGGTTTAAAATTTTAGAAATTTTGGTGCAAAGATGGTAAATATTCTCAATATTTTCAAAATATCTGGAATATTTAAATATATATATATATATATATATATTTATATCAATTCTCTTGTAATATGGAAATATTGTAGATATTTTGGTCATGATACTTGATTCCTTGATCACTTTCTTGTAGTATTTTCCATTCAAACCCAGTTAGAGAAAATTATGGTTATATAAGCATTAGGAGCGAATGATCCTTATAGAGTTATAAAATGAAGAAAATAATATCGAAAAAATCTAACATTTTTTTATTAGACTGTAAAAATTATCGCTTCATCTTGGTGCAAGTGAAGGATCTAGACATCCATCACTACGGCATAGCTATGTCACTAACTTTTCTCTCTATTTGTTTCTTTATGATCTAGCCATATCTGTATATTTGTTGTTAACCTGAAAAATCCCTCGAATACTTCCGGGATAACAGTTGACCTTGGTGTATTGGTGTACCGCGGTTGACCCGAACAGGGTAGAGCATTGTCTTGGTTCGACCAGGAGAGGTACTGAAGAAGGCTCTTGGTCCGGTTACCATGGACCAGCGTTGGGGTTCAGGACCGGTCCTGGGGGGAGATGAATGAGGTTGAGGAGGTTCTATGGATTGTGGGTTGGCGAGATTCTAATGAGAACGGGGACATTCTTTATTTAGTGCAAAAAGGGTACATCATACATGGCCTTTAATTAGGTTATCAATATTACAACAAGGGTGTGTAATAATAAAAAAGATGGGACATTATGGAGCTTGGTTTGGAGGGGGTAGTAGCCAAGTAGAACGGACACCGTGGAGTTTGACTTAGGAGGGGTAGTAGCCAAGTAGAGGGAACACAATAGAGCTTGATTTAGGAGCTTGCTTAAGGTTTCAAAGGCCAACCCTTTACTCTTTCTGAGTTGGGGTATTTATAGTGTGTCTTTGAGGGGGGTGGTAGGTAAGGGACATCTGTTTTGACGGGAACGCCCAGCCCGATCCTCACAGTTCCTTTAAACCAAGCGCCTAGGTGGCATGAGTTGGAGGGATTAGATAATGCCACTGAGGCATGTCCCTTGGTGTGGTTCTAGCTTGGGTAGGTGGGGGACCTAGTCCTTAGGCTGAAATGTGAAAAACCAATCCTTATTGTCGTTTTGGATTGGGTCAATGGTTGGCACACGCCTTGGAGGGCCACAATTGCTCCACCTAGGCCATAGGTTACTTTAGGCATTTTAATAGGGTTGACATGACACTTTGGTGGTGATTTTGGATGCTTGGATTGGTCGGAAATACTCCCAGCTGTTGCGAAACGTCTCTGTCATAGTTTGGGTTTGCAGGGGACAACGTTAGCGCAACGGAACTTAGGCAAGGATTGACGCCAAGTCCGATGGTGAAGAGAAGAGACCGGTTGATCTTCAACGAGACTTTTACTGGGTAGAGTATTGCATTCAGGCTTCTAAGAGAGTCGACGAAGTTGGCAGCGACTTGGGTGGCCTTTTGGGGAGGTGGGTTTGTGAGAATGGTGAGGGCATGGGCTAGGGTGCCGAAGCAGTGTAAGGTGGCGGTGGCGGTGGCGGTGACGTTGTCGACAGCGATGTGGGCGTCCATGAAAGGCGAGACTGCTACAAGGTATTTACCGGCCGGTCCGCGATTGGCTGTCAAGTGGACGATGGTGGTCTGGCCTGGTGCGATCAAAACGATGTCGGTTTTGAAGGGTTTGGTGTACACGGTGTCGACCTCGACGACGGTGAGTTGGTGGCCGGCGATCTTGAAAAATAGCTCTTCATTTAGTGCAGTGTTGATGATTCTCAACATGTATGTTTTTCCGGCTTCTAACGGTAACGTCTCCTTTAAAAAAAGACATTAGTGAAAATCCATAATCAATGTAACTTGATATTGTTTCGTCCGTAACCACTAGACCGAAAAGTGTGACAGGAACCACGTAAATACTATCAAGTCCAAATACATATGCATGTCGTAAAATAAATACTGAAATAGATGTACGTAGGGGATTCAAATCCAGGATTCTTGGACCAAACTAAACTCCAGTAACATGTCGGTAATGATCAAATCCAGAAGTGAAGCCAGATTCTTTAAAATTGGGAGACTAGGTAGCTTAGTAAGAAATCATTTAAAATAAATGCAAATAACAAAATATTATATGGTACAAATGTAAAAAGTATAAGTTTTTTTTTAAATTTTTTTTTTTTTTTTTTTTTTTTTTTTTTTAAGTTGGGTTGGACATAACTCCTTTAGACATCCAAGTGACTTCGCAACTAACTAAATCCAAAAGCTTAAACTGTCGGGTAGAGAACCAAAACAATGATATAAATCCCTCTAACGGTTATAAAGAGGGTGCATTTTATTATCCTATGAAGGGCAACTAGAGACAGGTCATGGATATCCATTAGGCTATGTTTGGTGATCTGTATTGTATTGTATTGTATTAGCCCTTTAAAATGCATTAAAACAATACAATACTATGTTTGGGGTTCATTTTTATTGTATTAACTTAATACATAATTTTACACTTAATACACCATTCACTGCACTATCTAATATAGAATAATATATGGTATTACAATGTATTAGATTATGATGAATTATTATTTTTTTTTTCATTTTTTTTCCAGAATCCTTCATCTTCAACCCAAACTCAAAACATCCACACCAACCCAACCCTCATCATCTCCAAACATCATTCAAGAAAAAAACTCAGATCCATAATCAAAGCTTGATTCGGATCTAGAAACAAAGCCAATCAAACAGATTCGTTGTTGAAAAGAAAGAAAATTGAAAAAAACAACAACACTAAAACCAATTCTAGAAACCCAAGACTGAAATGAAACATAGAAATTCAACACCAAACCAAATCGAAAAACCAAATCAGAGAGAGAGAGAGAGAGAGAGAGAGAGAGAGAAGAGATCAAAACGACAATGATGAACGAATAAAAAAGACGACGAGGAAGAGAAGAGATCCTTAAAGCTAAAAGAGAGAGACCTTTGGATCTGAAAAGCGAAACCCAAGATTCGTGATTTCATGGTGGCAGGATTCGATGATGAGAGAGAGAGAGAGAGAGAGAGAGAGAGAGAGAGAGAGAGAGAGAGAGAGAGAGAGAGAGAGAGAGAGAGAGAGAGAGAGAGAGAGATGGTGTTCTCTATCTGGTGGTGTTCGAGAAGAAGATAAGTTAGAGAGGGATTCAAGTGGTGTTCTCCAGATAAGAGAGAAGACTAAAAAAAAAAAAAATCTAAAAAAAATTTATTGATGCAAACAAAAAAAATGAGGAAAAAAAATGGAGTTGAATTATTTGGTCATGAAATCTATTAATACAGTCTAATATAAAATCACATTCAAACATTGTATAACTTAATACAGTATAATACAAAATATCACAAAACATAAGATTGTATAATAATAATACAGTCCAATGCAATACTATCCAATCCAACATAATCCAATACAATCCAGTACAATACAATACAGCGTACCAAATGAGCCCTTAATACTGTGAGCATCAGACATTGGGAGCCAATCCGGATTTCATAGCTTCATTGATCACAACTTCAACATCTGATTTCCACCATTCAGCTATACCAAAAAAAAAAAAAAAAAAAAAAAATTATTATTAACTTGAAAAATCACTTAATTATAAGCACTTTTTGAAAATTCCTTTAATTTGAAAGTGCTTTTCTATAAGAGTAATGCTAGATAGCCTAAAAATATAGTCCAAATTTCAACCTAAATGATGTGGCAAGTGAGTTATCATTATCACACACAACATGGGATGATATGGTTAATGAATTGGACACTGTGTTATGTATGTTGGACCGTCCGCCCATCCCATCCGCAATTGTCTGATTCCATACCTGTTCCACGACCACAACCACGACCATGTTACATATATAGGTAATAATATATCATCAAGGTTAACTTTTCAACTCATATATCTGAATACATATTTATTTAGATCGATGTTATGTATGGTATCGTAAATTTAAGAGAGTTGCAGTTGAAGGATTGTTTTCATGGATATTTTTCCTTAACGGATAAATTTGTTTTGAAAGTTAAAGCTTTTTGTATAATTAAGTGTCTAGCTGTGTGTAACAGCTCATCTAATCTTTCTTTAATCGATTCATTTTATGTTTCAAATTTTCCATTTAAGGAATTAGTCACATGCTTGCTTGCCTTTATAAGAGTTTGGTTGTTTTAATTAATTTCTATTGAAGTTAATTACATACTAAACATTAATCAAACTAATTATGACGTGTTTTAGAGGAACCATAGATTCTACATTCCAACTAAGACTTCTGAATTTTTTTAATGCATGGTGTTTTTACTTAGGGCACGTTTATTCTTCCAAATTCTTAATGTGGAAAATGAAACTTAATTATTGATTTGATATTAATCTTATTGTGTATTGACATAAAAAAAAATTATTTCTTCGGTTATTAATCGTGAATGTCTATAAAAATCGAGCGAAATCAACCATTACAAATGAACAATCACTTTATTAAGAGCGGATAATTATTTGTTAATTGGAAATATTTCGTATAAGTAATGCTAAATTGTCTAAAAATTTTACCCAAATAATGTGGTAACAAACTCACTGCTCACATACAAAGCATGGATTTGAACAATTTGTTTGGAGAATCTAACATTACTCATGGCGTAAACATAATAATTAGAAGTGGTAGGTTAATCCTATAAATACATTTGATTTTTAAAGTTATGGGTTTAAAAAAAAAAAAAAAAACCTAGTTAATTTAATAACACTTTCTAGACAGCACGTGTTTTCTTTCCTTCCATAAAGTTAATATTTAAGTGCTTATATGCAACATCGAATTAATACATTAATGGCATTTTTCTTTTTACGCAATCATCTTTTACATGTATTTTTATACTGAAAATTTTATTTCTTTTGACCAGAAAATTATTATTGGGTTATTTAAAGACAGAATTATGATTTGGAGCAAATTGAAGAATGAGATTACAAACAAAGAGCAAAACCACTCCAAACTCATCAAACATCAACCATAGAAGTTAATTATTAGTGTAAGTAAGCAGCCCTTAAATACTTTGAAAGTAGAAAGTAAGGCTGCGTCCGGTACCATTTTACTAGGATATTTTTGTTTTTGTTTTTTCAAATCTAATTTCGAATACACGTTCGTTTACGTTTTCCATTTTGTTTTTCATTTTATTTTCAAAACAAAAACAAAAACAAGAACAATATCAGTGTTAAAAGTAAAAAATTTCCAAAATAAGTTTTTGATGTTCTTCGTTTTGTTTTTCACTTTGATTTTTTTAATAAAAAAATAACTCACATTTTTTCCATTTCTTTTCTCCGTTCGTGTCTGGTAACAACTCTTCTTTCTTCTCGTTCTTCAGCTGCTTCTCTTGTTCTTCTTTTTCATCTTCTTCTTCTCTCTTCATCTTCATCTTCTTCTTCACTCTTCCTTTTCATCTTCTTCTTCTCCATGACAAACTTTGGAGAGTAGTCCACGCCAGCGCCGGAGCTGCAGATCTGCTCCTCCAAGAGCAGA
This sequence comes from Acer negundo, assembly GCA_035582765.1. Lineage (NCBI taxonomy): Eukaryota > Viridiplantae > Streptophyta > Magnoliopsida > Sapindales > Sapindaceae > Acer > Acer negundo. The sequence goes on from CM069233.1 coordinate 1,775,635, forward strand.
TCGACGGCTCATTCGATTTTTTTATTTCAATTTATGAAAATCAATTTGTCATGAAATTAGGGTTAGGTTTTGCTACAGATTTTTGTTTGTTAAAGTTTGTATTTGAATTGCATTTTCAGGAAGTTCAAAGAATAAAAAACAAACACCCGGATGATGCTTGTGCTTTGATGAATGATCGTGTTAAAGGTTCATTGAAAGTCACTCCGGCTTTTGGTGCTGGGTTTCTCAAACAGGTGTTTGTTTTCACTTTCTTTCTTTTTAGATATTAAACTGGAAAGTATTGTAGTTGCTTTTAGCTGCCAATCCACTTGAGAAATCCATTGTTTGGGAAAAAAGTTGCTGGATATTCCCTTGAATGATGACATCGGCATCTTGTTTCTTGGTTAACAAATTAGCTTAAGACCAAACAAACTCTGGACAAATTCACAAAGTCTGGACACAAATTCACAAAATCAACTTAAGACCAAACAATGTTCTAGACACAAATGCATAAATGTGTCTAGACTTTTTGTCCAAACTTTGTGAATGTCAGGTTTCCAGGTATCTAGACACAAATTCTTGGTTCAATCAATTTTTTTTTTTTAAATTTCTTCTTATTAATGTTTAATATTATAAATTTTTAGTTAATAAAATATCTGACTCAACTGATAATTATTTGAGATGAATTATTGATATTTTTTGATATTTTTCGGTTAGTCTACCGGACGCGTTTTTAATGTTTTCATATTCGGAATACATCTTCCAGGATATGCTACCAAACACGTTTTTGGATCTCGAAACTGAAACCAAAAACACTATTTTCATTTTCATTTTCGAAAAACAAAAACAAAAACAGTTTTAAAAAACGTTACAGAATGCGCCCTAAAATATTATCATGTGTTTGTGTACATTGGGAGGAAGGAAAATCTAACGAGAAAACAAAAGCACATATGCAAATATATATATATATATATATATATTAATTACAAATATTTTTACATGTAACTTTCAGTTAAAACTAATTACACTTTATAAAACAAATTATGTTATATAAAGATTAACTCAAGCCGTTCAAAAAAAAAAGAAAAGAGATTAACTCAAAAAAAAAAGATTATCTCTTATATATAAATAGACAAATATAATCGAAGAGATGTGTTTTAAAAAAGAATTGAAGATTTGATATTAACCAAATAGGACATTCGACTAATAAGGTATAATTAAATTTTTTCTGAGCTCAAAAGTTCATTGTTTGCTGTTGTTTTTGTGCTCTGAAGTTTTGTAATCTGGCTGGGTGTTTTGGAGTGTTTGATTGTTTCTGTTCAGTGTTGGGTCATTATGGCTTGTTATTTCATTCCATTGGGACATTCTGGACTGCATTTTCTATCCATCGGGGCTGTCCCCTTTTTTAATATAGTTTGCGGTTTAATAAAAATAAAAATAAATAAAAGCCCTGTACAATTGGATCAAGATTAAAGCCCACAATACCTTATAACATTAGAGTGGCGAAATTGACACCCTCTCAAAAACTGTTTGTACACCCCTTTCGTAAACACATCTCTAAAATAGAGTAGTGCTATTAGCACCCCCACTACTAAACTATTTATGTCCTACTTTTTAAAATTTTGAATTAATTATATAAAATTAAATGGTTTTATTAATTTTTTTGATTTATTTCCAGGACTACCATTTTATTTATTATTCAAACTTAATACACCCCATATATATTGAGTCCATTTTTGCTTCCCCCCGACATGTGTCCAGGGAGAGGGTATTTTTGTCTAAACACTGTCAATTTTTGTTTAAACAAAAGTGTTCTGATATATATATATATATATATATATATACATATTTGTGAATATAAGAACACGTTTGTTCACCCGCGCCCACCCCTCCCATGTGTCCAGGGAGGGGGTATTTTTGTCTAAACATTGTCAATTTTTGTCTAAACACATGACAGTTTTGGACAAAAATACCCTTCCTCTGACACATGTCAAGTGATGGGGGGATGAACAAAAGTGTTCTTATAAAAAATAACCTAATCACGGAATTTTTTTATTGTTTGTAACCAATCACCATAATACATTATTGTTTTTAGTCAATAAATTTGTGAATATAAGAACACGTTTGTTGGGGTATTTTTGTCTAAACATTGTCAATTTTTGTCTAAACACATGACAGTTTTGGACAAAAATACCCTTCCTCTGACACATGTCAAGTGATGGGGGGATGAACAAAAGTGTTCTTATAAAAAATAACCTAATCACGGAATGAATTATTGTTTCTAACCAAATTCTATTTTTTTATTGTTTGTAATCAATCACCATAATACATTATTGTTTTTAGTCAATAAATTTGTGAATATAAGAACACGTTTGTTCCCCCCCCCCCCCCCCCCCGTGTGTCCGGGAGGGGGTATTTTTGTCTAAACATTGTCAATTTTTGTCTAAACACATGACAGTTTTGGACAAAAATACCCTTCCTCTGACACATGTCAAGTGATGGGGGGATGAACAAAAGTGTTCTTATAAAAAATAACCTAATCACGGAATTTTTTTATTGTTTGTAACCAATCACCATAATACATTATTGTTTTTAGTCAATAAATTTGTGAATATAAGAACACGTTTGTTGGGGTATTTTTGTCTAAACATTGTCAATTTTTGTCTAAACACACGACAATTTTGGACAAAAATACCCTTCCTCTGACACATGTCAAGTGATGGGGGGATGAACAAAAGTGTTCTTATAAAAAATAACCTAATCACGGAATGAATTATTGTTTCTAACAAAAATTCTATTTTTTTATTGTTTGTAACCAATCACCATAATACATTATTGTTTTTAGTCAATAAATTTCAAAACTACCCTTTTATCCTCTTTTTCCCTTTATTTTTCTTTTCTTCATTACTCATCTCTCTCTATCACTCATCTCTATCACCCATCTTTTTATCACTCATATCTTTATCAAATCTTAGTTCTCAACTAATTTTTGTCAAGAAATTAAAGTTATTTTGAATGAAAATCGCAAGGAAACTAAGATTTGGGAAGAGTTTTTTTGAAAATTTCGAGTTGGTGGTTGAGTCTCTACTCAAAACTTCAAGGTTTGTATATCTTAAATTTCAATAGTATTATTATGTTTTTTAGATGATATTGTTGATGGGTCTTTGTTATTTTGTTTCAATTTTGAAGTTTTTTTGTTAACAATGGAAGAAACTTCAATTTCGGTTTGAAATTATATTTTTCAGCCAATGTGTCATGGTAACAGTGATATAAGTTGGTTATTTCATGTTTAACATGACACATCGGCTAATATTGTGTAATCATGTATTTTTGAAGTACATGAGATATTTCATGCGTAACATGATATACACGGGATATTTCATATCCAACATAATATAAATGAGATATTTCATACACAATATGATATCCATGAGATATTTCATGCCTTACATGAAATACTGCATAAATAGGATATTTCATACCCAATATGACATACATAAGATATTTCATGCCCAATATGACATACATGAAATATTTCATACACAACATGATATATATGAGATATTTCATGCATTGTATGAAATACTGCATAATAGAGATATTTCATACCAACATGACATACATAGGATATTTCATGTACAACGTGACATACATGAGATATTTCTTGTTTTACGTGATATATATGAGACATTTCATGCCTTATATGAAATACTGCATAATGGAGATATTTCATACCCAACATGACATATATAAGAGATTTCATGTCTAACATGATATACATGAGATATTTAATATCTTGTATGAAATACTATATAAAGGAGATATTTCATACCCAACATGACATACATAGGATATTTCATGCCCAACATGACATACATGAGATATTTCATGTTTTACGTGATATACATGGGATATTTCATGTCTTGTATGAAATACTGTATAATAGAGATATTTCATACCCAACATGACATACATAGGATATTTCATGCATAATATGATATACATGAGATATTTAATGTCTTGTATGAAATACTGCATAATAAAGATATTTCATACCCAACATGACATATATAGGATATTTCATGCCCAACATGACATACATCAGATATTTCATGCATAATATGATATACATGAGATATTTCATGCCTTGTATGAAATACTGCATAGTAGGGTATTTTAGACTTTACAACTTCCACCTGGTTAAAAACAATAACTTAAATTTTTTTGATTAAAAACAATAATTCATTTCTTAATTTGACTACTTTTACAAATGTCTCTATATATTTTTTTTAAAATAAAAATAACAATACACTATTGCATGGACAAAATTATCATTTGTTTAACATTTACATCAAACACAGTATATTAAAAATAAAAGTGAAGATGAAAACAAGCAAATTGGGACCGATAATATTGCGATGGCTTCATGTTCATGCTCGAGTTCTGACTATGCTGCGTGGTTTGCATCTTGCTGCGGAATGTGGTTGAGTGATTGAGTGTCGCCTGTTGTTTTGGAATCATATGCCTTGAATGTTGTTAATGTTGTTGCCTACTTGCCTCCAAGTCTCCTCTTCTGTCAGATGTTGGGGTAATGATCGAGGATATTCTGTAGCTTCCATTTTGATAAAGTGCAATTTGTTCCTAGGAGGTGTAATCGAGTGGCTCATAATTTGGCCAAGTTTGCTTTGTCTCTTCGGTTTGAGAATGTTTGGATTGAAGATTGTCCACACTAGTTTTGTTTCTTGTGTTTATGATTAATGAATTGATACAAATTATAGTATATATGGACTATCTGAAAGAAAAAAAAAATAACAAATCTGGATCTGGAATTTAAGAAGAAAAATAAAACAAAAATGCAAAATAATAAAATCAATAAATACTAAACATAGTAAACATGAGATGGAGATCTAAAAGCAAATATAAACAAAAATAGTAAACATTGAAATAATCTATGTCATTAAAACTTTTGTCATTAGGGTTTTGAAATAAGGAAAGTGAGGTTTTATTAGTTTTATTTTGTACAAGATTTTTGTTTGATAAAAATTGTATGTCCCTTTAAGTAATTTAATAAAGGAAAAAAAAAATTAAATAATTTAAAAAGTGGGGTATAAATAGTTTGGTAGTGAGTGTACCAATAGCACCACTCCTAAAATATTTTTAAAATATGTGGTTCATAAATAAACCCCATTGAATACCAAAAATACCCTTTCTTCAATTTTATTTTATTATATTTTTTAAGTATACATCCTTTATTTTGTTATTTAATCACTTTTATTATTATTTAATATAATTTCTTTGAAAGTTTATTCTATATCTTTTTATTTAAATAAATAATTTATTGTTTTTTTTAAAAAAAAAGTCCAACTCCTACAAAAACATTTGGGATCACTTAAAAAATTTCTGAATTTTTTTTTTCAATGCATTAATTTTTTTAAAAAAAAATTCTCTCAATTTTAAAGAGGTCTATGGAAATTTTCTAAAATTTAAAAGAGCTTTAATGAATTTTGAAGACATCTATTTTTTATATATTGAACTAAGAAGTCAGAACACAAAATCAATGGTGTTAAACATAGAATCCAGTTTCATTACTAAAATATCTCGCCTTTTGGACTGATTGTTAGAATATTCAGAGACCCAATTTTATATTGTTTAACTGATTTGAATGCAATTATTACTTCTATAATTATTTTAGTTCCGTCGAGTTGTAAAGATTATGAGTTGTAAGAGTTGTATATTCCTGAAAGTGAAACTTTCAGGCTGCAATAACATGAAACAATAAAACAATTTTATTGGACATAACTCAGCAAGTCACACATGACACAACTGTGATCAAAGTAATAAAAAATAATTTAAAACTTACTATTTCACAACCAACCTCATCCAATCAATTTTTGATTTATTCTCCATATTTTTCAATCAATTTGTATTTTTTATAAGAAATTGAAATTAATATTTAAAATAGAAGTTGGGTTTGAGAAAATAGAATGGTTTTTATTATATTGTAAATATGAAACAAGAAACTTCCTTTTTCTTTATCATTTTTTACAAATGATTAATATAAAACCAATTAATAATTATTGGTGGGTGTATTTACAAACTATTTAGTCATTTAAGTAATTTTGATCAAGGGTAATATTGGATTTTCAAAAAAAAATACTTCTTTTGGGTATATATACAGTTTTTGAGGTGTGCAAATATTGTTACTCATAACATTGACCATATTTCAACCCATATGAATCAAAGGTTTATATTGGTCTCTCTAACAGGTACATAATTCAAAATGTTGATACTGGTCCCCAAGAGGATCATATATTACAATTTTTTAATCTCCTTTTCATTTACAACATGGGTACCATCCAAATTGAAATATCTTTAACCTCTTGTGGTCTATCTTTCACTCGAGATCAATAGTGGTTTACATGTCCGGATTTTTGTTACTAGAGATTTTTCTTCTTTGCTTTTTTTTATCTTTTCTCTCGTCGATGATTTGTGTCTCTTTTGGACCATTTATAATTAAAAAATAAATAAATAATATTGATCGACTTATAGAGTTATGTGCACATCATTTATGGTTTTGTTGGATGCTAACTTAGTACGGATACATCTAACCTTACGATGAAACACTCTTTCAGCTTGAACGGAATCTGGTTAACGAATTCTATTGATTTAATTATTATGCTAACATTAGTATATCTGATCACATTTTTCAAAAGGGCTCAATGTTTGAGATTTTTTTGTTGTTGTTATTTTTATTATTTGTAATTATATTTTATTATTTTAAATTGTTTGAAGTCAACACAAACAAAGTGCACGGTAAATGATCTCAACGGTTTGAAAACAAAATTAAATGGATAAAGTTTATTTCCTTACGGTTGTAAAAATGTGGACTTTTTTTTTTTTTTTTCACAATTGCTTTCTTGTTCAATCAACCCCTCTTAAAAGATATTGTTCTTGTCGAAGCTAATCGAATCATGATTCTTTAATTAACACCTTTCAATTTTAATCATATGAATCCAAACATTAAGGTTGCGTTTGATTTTTCGTCTGAAGACTGAACAGTGCTGAATCATACTGAAGACTAAATAGTGACTGAAAATTGAAACTGAAAAACATGTTTTTTTTTTTTTTTTTTTTTTTTTACTGAAAACTAAATATAAATGATAAGTTGTTTGTTTTTTAAGTTACAAATATCTTAATACAAATACTTTTACATTTATGCCCTTCCAACTATTATTTGTTATATATTTATGTTTTAATATATTAAAGACAACTAAAACAGAAATTTAATAATATAATAACAAATTTATATTAAAAAAAATGCTATATAAAATGTAACCATTAGAGTATAAAAATTAAACAAGTTAATTGAAGTTTAGTTTAAGAAATAACAATAAATTAGATTCGGCTACTAATAATCCTTACAATATTTATACTATATATGTGGAATAATAATATAATAACAAATTTATAATGAAATCTATACCTCTATAAATTTATTTATTTTTTAAAGTGGTTGCTAAAGTTTTTTAAATAGTGAGAAGAAAAAAGAAATATTAACATGGGTAAGGGGTGTGAAAAAAGAGAAAATGAGAAATAAATAAGATTTGTAAGGATACATTTGGAAGTAATAAATTGATATATATTTCAGTTATTTTTCATTAAGTGCAAAGTGAAAAATTTTCACTTTTCATAAAAAGTGGTTTTAGGAGCTCATTCAGTGATTTTTTAACTTAAAAAAATCAAACGAAACAACTTAATGGCACACATTAAGTGCCATTAAGTATTCAGTGAAAAAATCAAACAGGCCCTAAATGTCTCCATTTGCCCAAAAAAAAGGACTAATTACACAAACCTCCTTTGAGTTTAGGTCTAACTACAACTATATGGACATTTTACTTGAAATTACACAAACCTCCCCTACCATAAGTTGACTTCCATTAAACTTAACCATTGACCAAACTTTTAGGGTCAAATGACATGAATGTCCCCATTTGTATTATTTTGTTACCTAAAATAAATAATTAAACAAATATTATCTAATTTATAATAAAAATTTAAAAATTTAATAAAAAAGAATAAGATAATGTTGTTATTTTTTTCGATATTTATCACCTATTTTTCAGAGGAGAAAAAAAATGGCAAACATTTCTTTTTTGTTGACATCTATCATCACCCATTTTCAACTAAAGAGAACTTTTTTTTTTTTCTAGGTTCAACATCCATTTTCAACAAAAGAAAAAAAATCATTAACAGTTGTGCTTATTATTATTATTTTTTTCCAAGATTCATCACCCATTCAGAAAAATAAAAAAGGGTCCATGAAAGATTTTTATGAAAAATGGGTGATAAATATCGAAAAAAATAACAACATTATCTTATCCTCCTCGATCAACTAAAGAGAACTTTTTTTTTTTCTAGGTTCAACACCCATTTTCAATAAAAGAAAAAAAATCATTCATAGTTGAGCTTATTATTATTTTTTTTTTCCAAGATTCATCACCCATTCAGAAAAATAAAAAAGGGTCCATGAAGGATTTTTATGAAAAATGGGTGATAATATAAAAAAATAAAATAAATAACAACATTATCTTATCCTCATCATTTTTATTAAATTTTTAAATTTTTATTATATATTAGATAATATTTGTTTAATTATTTATTTTAGGTCATAAAATATTATAAATGGGGGCATTGAAGTTATTTAACCATAAAAGTTTGGTCAATGGTTAAGTTTAACGGAAGTCAACTTATGGTAGGGGAGGTTTGTGTAATTTTGAGTAAAAGATCCATATTGATGTAATTAGACATAAACTCAGGAGGGGTTTGTGCAATTAGTCCAAAAAAATAATTTATCATAGCTTTTCATGGGGGATTAAAATATGAGTAATGTTAGACGTCCTAAATTTTTTTTTCAAATTCTGTCACAAATGATGTGGCACGTGAAGTGTCAACATCTTATAAATCATGAGATTATATGACGACTGATGTGATGTTGACACCTCACGTGTTACATTATTTGTGACAGAATTTGGGAAAAAAATTTAGAACGTTTAGCATTACTCTTAAAATATAAACACACACATGGGAACGTTGGATTCTTCTTAATTATTTTTCGTTGAATCTTGGAAGAATTTTGGTTAATATAATAAACAATAAATAAAATTATCTGATAGTATATTCTTGTATGGTCCTTCCAAATACCTCCAATAGTTGAAGAAGCCGGCAGCTTAGTTTGAAATTGTGTTTTGCATTAAAATATTTATATGTTTAAATAGCTTTATAGTTGATGATATTTCCTCCATTTTCACTGTCAAAAGGAAAGTAAATAAATAATAATTCAGATCCATTTGAAGCTTGTCTGCTTATTTGAGTCACGAGGGTTTTAGTGAACAATAGAGAATTATGCAAAAAGTTGAATGAGGTACGTACCATTGGAATCATTAAGATGAGAATAAAAACCTGCAACTATATGTTGGTTAGTATCTTAATTTACATTGTATTTTGATGAAATTTCATCATCTAAACTGTTGAAATTGCTCCTTTCGGGTAGGGGCGTAGTCGATCACCTAGAGCCATGGAGGGAGTCAGTGTCGGTCCTGACTATTCCGAGGTCCCTGGACGAAATCTAAAAAATGGGCTCCATTTCAACAAAATCATCCCAAAATCAAAATCAAAATCAAAATTAAAATATCCATGATTTTTATGTCTCCAGTTGCTCTTTTTTTTTTTTTTTTTGGTGGGTGGAGAAGAAATAAAGAATATATAGGTAATAGGTGATAGGAAAGTATGAAACTTTAAAAAATTGGATTTTGTAATAGAATAAAACGAATTGGGTAATGTTCTAATTTTTTTTTGGTATTGTTTGAGGTTTTTTTTGCACTTTTTTTTTTGTAACTTCACCCATAACAAAAACTCACATTATATATTTGGGACCCCTAGCCATGACGGGTCTGGGATAGGTGCCCCCCCTTGACCCACCTCAGGGCCGCCCCTGGAGGGAGTGAAAGATGCTTTGGTAAAGAATATTAATAGGAGAAGAATATAATGACCTACTTTACCTAATTCTCTTTGGTAAGTTAATTTATTTTATTTTTGGTTCATTAAGAGAATTTATTCATTATCTTAGAGCATCTCCAATGTTATTATGCATTTAGAGAAAATTGAGTGTCACATAGGATAGTTAGATAATGAGATAAAAAAAACCACATAAAATATTATAATATTATACAGTAGAACCCCTATAAATTAATATCCTCTCTAAATTAATAAAAAATCTCGGTCCCGACTTGGGCCAGTATTAAAAATTAATAAACCCCTCTATCGTAATAATTAATAATTTCTTTTTGAAACCTATTATAAAATTTCGGTCCCAACTGTTGCACAAATTAATAATTCCATAAAATTACAAAATATATTACATAATAATCAAGAACTAGCAAAATACTTCAAGATGCTAGTTTGCACAAGGCTACCATGCTTGATATTTTTGACTTTATATATCCTTTATCTTTTGAATTGTCTTCTTATTATAAGTTATAACAAAGAAGATAGAAAATAGAGAATTTTTAAGAGCTGTTAGGAATAGAATTTTTAGGTATATCATGAGATCTCTCTTGTTATATACAACCAAAAAATAAGCTTCACTATTTTTAGGGTGAGTATCCTTGGTCACTAAGTAATCATATTCCCAAAAGGAATTGAAGATTTTCTTAATAAATCTTTCCTAAATAAGGAATCTTGGAAAAAAAAAAAGACCTTTCCTTGAAGAAGAAAACCGACTAAACAAGGAATTCCGACTTCTACACATTTTCTAAGACAAAATAACACTTTACAATATAACACTTTACAATGTAACACCTTTCAAATTAATAACCACTCTAAATTAATACACAAGGATGGGTCCCAAGAATATTAGTTTAGAGATGTTCTACTGTAATATAATTATGATTCAAAATATAATTAAAATAAAATAACTACTTTAAAAAACCAAAATCACATTAATCTCAATATTATTAATTCACCATTACAAAATATTGCTAAGCGTATTTAATCTTTCTAATTTCAAATTCAGCGGCTAATGGTAGATGATCGTTGGGATGATAGAAATTTGGCAACCCTCCAATATCATCAGCCGACTTTGTAGAATCTGGAAGTTCAAGAACACTTATTGGTGTTATCAACCTAGAAGGAGAGAAAAATATATAATCTAATGTATCTTCGAATTATAGTGTACAATTTGTGAATTCCGGTTCTCTCCCTTTCACTAGAGCATAGACACTGCACAGGGTCATTGGCGCCGGCTCTTCAAAATATTCCACTTCTGGCTCTTCAAAAGATTCCACTTCTGTCACTACTTTATTATCTTCAAAAGATTCCACTTCTGTCCCTGCTTCATTATTTTCTATCTATAATTTGGAGTCTGGATGACTCGAAATAAGATACCGATAGACCCTACTGTTTGGGTTTGAATTGAAGTCACCGGCCACAATCGTTGAAGGTTCTGCACATCCGAACTTTTATCGACACCAGTGTTTTGAATTCAGCCAAGCGTTGTGTTAGATATTTAGCTTGTGCAAACTTGACATGGTTCAAACATGGGTCCCAAAAAATGTGTATTTGCCATGATAACGACATGGTTAGATGGAGCACCTCTGAGTCTAAATGCAACCATAATTCCTACACAATCACGTCCCAAGTCATCATCGTAACATGACTTTAAGATATCATTGTACTTTATTGTGTTCTTGATCAATAACTCGGCGACATTGTGCTTGTAAAAGATCCCACACCCGTCCGGCTCCTGTCTATCTTTCTGAATGTACACATTATAAAAACCATAAGTCTCCAATTCTGTTTTATAAAAATCATACCAGTCTAGCTCTTGTAAGCATAGGAAGTCAGACTAAAGTTCCCTCATGAGGGTTAAAGTTGCCTTAGATCGATTGTTCCAGTCAAGACAATCCGGTGGAGAGTATGAATAATAAGGAAATCGTATATAAGACTGTGCTAATATATTATATGATACAAGTTGGAATCTGACGGTACCTTTAGCTGGAATAGATTTTGAACATATTGACTGGGACACCTTGCTTTCTTTCTCAAAGCTTGTCATCTCTAACTTCGATTTTGAAGGGTGTAGGAAACTAATTAAATTGAATGGCATTACTATTTATAGGATTATAATGTGACTAATCGGAAGTAAATAAAAAATTAAAAGGAATGAAATCCTAAACTGTTATGGAATAGGATAAACAAATCTTAAAAGAAAAAGAGTTTTGTATGTACAAAAATAAAATTTGAATAGAAATTCTTGTAACCGAATAGGAATTTAATTGTCTTTTATCCTATATATAAAAGCGCCTTATTTTTTCAAAAGGGCAATTCATTGTGTGACCATTTGCCTTAATTCCTCCTATGTCCTTTTTTTGTTTTACTGCCTTCAATTGTCCAATTTACCTCTATATCCTTTATCCTTTTTTTTAACAGCCTTATATTTCCCATTTTATTCTTTCCTTTTTATGTGTCTCTGTTACCATATTTGGGATTGAAGGTGGCAAACCTAGGCTATACAAGGCTATGCTAGGTTGTGGCAGTGAAGAGGTGGAAAAATAGGAATAAAAGAAAAGAAATTGAGATAAAGAGAAGAGTGAGTATGTAAAAAACAAAAACAAAAACGGAGCAAAAAAAAGGAGTAAAAAAAACCAACCGATTGCTGGATCTAAAGGCATCACATCTAGGTTTGTGGATTTTGATTTTATTACTTTAAAGGTTATTGATATTGGTGTATAAAGGTTGTAGTTGTGATGATGATGGTTGAATATGATTGGTTTTTTTTTACTGCGTTTGTTGAATTTAAGATCACAGTAGGATGATGAACATGTAGAAAACCTGAAAAACAAAAATAAATCATAACAATAAAAAATAAAAGCCTAAAGCTCAAACTTCAAATTCAATTGTGACAAAACAAACCAAATTATGTCAAAATATAAGTCAATTCGATTGATAAGAAATACTTAAAAGGGCAAAAAATATCTTGAAAACAAAAATCTAAACTTGAAAAGGAAAATAAAATAGAAATTTGAACAATAGGTCATTATCAGATTGAAGACCAAACAAAACAAAATCTTCAAATCTAAAACCGAAGGATATAACGTAAAAACTGACATCTACAAAAAAAGTTAAATAAACTAATAAATTGATGCGACTGTATGGATCTAATTTGAAAAAAAAAAAAAAAACTAGAAATCCATATATAATTTTAAAAAAAAAATCTTGAAATCAAAATTCTAATTCTGAAACAGAGAAGAAAACTAATATATAAATCTAAAAAAGAGAAAATAATAGTTAATATATGTGGATGAAGTCCTTACTAAACTCTCAAGACAGAATGACAAACCGACTCTTCCCCTTCGCTACCGACGGTTTAGGCAAGTTGAAGGAAGTGGGTCAAATGCCATTTCTATAATAAAGAGGGAGTTAGGTTTATTCAAAAACCCACATGCAACCATCACAAAATAACCTTAAAACAAGAAATAAACCATACCTAATTTTAGAAATCAAAATCCTCAAATCGGAAAAAAAAAACGAACAAAACTTATAATCAAAAACTGAACAAGAGAAGAAAATTGAAATAGAAATATGTAAAGGAGAAATCTAAAATCCAAACTAATGATGAAATCTGAAGAAGAGAAGAAGGAACCATGGATTTGGGTGTGGTTTTGGTAAGAAGGTAGAGAGAGATCAGAAGATTTGGGTGTTTGATGAAAGAGAAGGGATATAAATTAGGGTTATTAGAAACACGAAATGAGTAAAAAAAAATGAGTATCGGTATTTATATTCTAAAAATTCATTACAAAACTCAAAAGAGTTTGAGTTTCAAAAAGAGGATGATGGCCCAAATTTGGTTTAAATGAAATATTGACCCAAATAAGATTTTGGGTTCAAACTGAAATGGGCCCAGATATTTTTTCAACCTATATAAGTTTGGGCTACAATTATTTCTGGTCCAAACCTCAAGACTTTATTATAATGCTATGTAATAGCTTTTTGACACTATCTAATGTGTTTTGGGTTTACAGGTTAAACAAGTGTTATTGACTTTCATAAGAAATCGTGGATACTATACGAGGTAAGTTGTTTATGCCACTATACTTCTATTATTTTTGGTAACTAAATTCAGAATAAATCGTCTTCTTCTACGTGAATTTTAAAAAAAATATATTAATATTAAGTTATGTATTTTTATTCATATGTTTTATTTTATAATTATCTTTAGTTGTTAGTACTATTTAAATTTAGGTTGTTCCATGTAATGGAACCAAAAAATCAAGCAAAGGGAGCTGAAAATGAAATCTGAAGAAGAGAAGAAAGAACCATGGATTTCAGTGTGGTTTTGGTAAGAAAGTAGGGAGATATTAGAGGATTTGGGCGTTTGATGAAAGAGAAAGGGTATAAATTAGGGTTATTAGTGTTGGGGTTGTTAGAGTTATAGTTGAAGTTTTCAAAGTTGTTAGGATTTCATTCAGTTAATAATCCCCATTATTTGGGACATGTAGGTAGGATTTGACTACTTCCTTAGCCAGTTACCACGTTCTTATGTTATGCAAATCGTGGGTTGTTTATTTCCAATTTTATCTCTTTGTAAGGCCTTTATAAGCCAACAACTTGCTTTGAATTCAATAACAAGTATGCTCATTTCTTTGAGTGAATTACATTATGTTTAGAGTTTACAACAAATTGGTATCAGAGCACCATCACGGGGCCTGATTGTGAGAGAAAAGAAACCGCAGTTTCTTAAGAAAAGAAAGAGTGATTGAAGTATGGCAGCTGAAACTGAAAGTAAATTCGTTCAACCTGCAATTCCTAAGTTTGATGGTCATTATGATCATTGGTCCATGCTTATGGAAAATTTTCTTCGTTCAAAGGAGTATTGGAGTTTGGTGGAGGATGGAATCCCTGCTGCAGCAGAAGGAGTGGAGTTAACTGAAGCTCAACAAAAGTCAATTGCATACCAGAAACTGAAAGATTTGAAGGTCAAGAATTATCTATTCCAAGCCATTGATCGGAACATTATAAAGACCATCCTAAATAGAGACACTACCAAACACATCTGGGACTCTATGAAGCAGAAGTACCAGGGTTCCACAAGAGTCAAAAGAGCACTGCTTCAAGCCCTTCGGAAGGATTTTGAGGTCCTACAGATGAAAGAGGGTGAGAGTGTTGATGAGTACTTCGCTCGAACACTCATCATAGCAAACAAGATGAAGGTTCATGGTGAAAGCATAGAGCAAGTGGTGATCATTGAAAAGATCTTGAGATCAATGATCTCAAGGTTCGACTATGTTGTGTGCTCGGTTGAAGAATCTAATAACTTAGACACTTTAACCATTGATGAGTTGCAAAGCAGCTTGTTGGTACTTGAGCAGAGGATGAATGGACATAGAGGAGATGAGCAGGCATTGAAAGTGACCTACGATGATAGATCTGGCGGAAGAGGAGGAGTTCATGGTCGTGGAGATGTTTGAGGAAGAGGTAGAAGAGGAGGTAGACAAGCATTCAACAAAGCTACAATTGAGTGTTATAAGTGTCATCAATCAGGGCATTTTCAATACGAGTGTCCTAAATGGGAGAAGGGATCAAATTATGTTGAGCTTGAGGAAGAAAAAGAGATGTTGTTGATGTCGTATGTGGAGCTTAATCAATCAAGGAGAGAAGATGTCTGGTTCCTTTACTCAGGGTATAGCAATCATATATGTGGAAATAAACAGTGGTTCTCTGATCTTGATAAGGAATTCCAGCAATCTGTGAAGCTCAGGAATAATTCCAAGATAGATGTGTTGGGAAAGGGTAACATCAGGCTGCATATTGCTGGAGTTACTAAGATAATCACTGATGTTTTCCATATACCTGAGCTGAGAAATAATTTGTTAAGTGTTGGACAATTGCAAGAAAGAGGTGTAGCTATTTTGATACAACATGGAGTATGCCGAGTCTATCATCCCAATAAAGGGCTTATTATGCAAACAACGATGTCTGCAAACAGGATGTTCATAGTACTTGCAAAAGCTCTGCCGAATGCTCCTAATTGTTTCCAAACAACTCTTGAAGACAATACTCAACTTTGGCACTGTAGATATGGGCACCTAAGCTTCAAGGGTCTGAGAACATTGCAGTATAAGAAGATGGTGAAAGGGTTACCACAGTTGAAGGCACCGTCCAAAATATGTACTGATTGCATGGTGGGAAAGCAACATAGGGATGCAATTCCAAAGAGAAGTTTATGGAGAACATCACAGAGACTGCAGTTGGTACATGCTGACATCTGCGGACCCATCAAACCTGTCTCCAATAGTAAGAAGATGTACTTCATAAGTTTTATTGATGATTACAGTTGTAAGGTGTGGATATATTTTCTTGCTGAGAAGTCTGAAGCTTTTACGATCTTCAAAAATAATAAAAATCTTGTTGAGAAAGAGACAGGAACTTTTATTCGTTGTCTGTGTACAGATAGGGGTGAAGAGTTTACATCTCTCGAATTCAACGCTTTTTGCAAAGCTAATGGTAATAGCAGGCAGCTCATTGCAACCTACACTCCCTAACAAAATGGAGTAGTTGAGCGTAAGAACATGACAATCATAAACATGGTTAGAAACATGTTATCAGAGAAGCAAGTTCCAAAGAATTTCTGGCTGGAAGCAGTAAACTGGACAGCACATGTGCTCAATAGAAGCCCTACATTGGCAGTGAAAGACATGATCCCTAAAGAGGCTTGGAGTGGTATCAAACCCAGTTTTGACTATTTTCGGGTTTTTGGATGCATTGGCCATGTTTATGTGCCAGACTGTAAGAGAAAGAAGCTAGATGATAAGAGTTTTCAGTGTGTACTACTAGGGGTGAGTGAAAAGTCTAAAGCTTATAAACTTTATGATCTAGTGTCCAAGAAGATAGTTGTAAGCAGAGATATGGTTTTTGTAGAAAATGAGTGCTGGAATTGAGGGAGGAGTAATGAAGAAGCAAGACTTGATGTGCTTGAGTGGGGAGATAGTAATGAAGAAAGAAGTGAACATGATCAAAGTGAAGAAGAAGCTGAAGATGAGGTGACTGTAGAAGCAGGAGGAGGAGAAGTTAGCTTACCTTCGAGTGAGTCATCTAGAAAGACCTCTCAAACATCTGAAGAAAGCTCACCAAGCTCACCAGAAGGGAGGAACAAAATAGTACCGTTCTGGATGGAAGATTATGTGAGTGGGGAAGAACTGTCAGCAGAAGAAGTTGAACACAATTTGGTTCTGTGTTACCTCAACTGCAGATCCAACTACCTTTGAAGAGGCTGTTCAGAATTCCAAGTGAAGAGCTGCAATGGACTTAGAGATAGAAGCGATCAAAAGCAATAGGACTTAAGAGCTGACAGATCTGCCTAAAGGAGTAAAGAAAATTGGAGTAAAGTGGGTCTTTAAAACTAAACTCAACGAAAATGGCGAGGTTGACAAGTGTAAGGCTCGGCTGGTGGCGAAAGGGTGTGCACAACAGCATGGCATAGACTATACTGAAGTGTTTGCGCCTGTGGCTAGATGGGATACAATTCGAATGGTAATTACTTTAGCAGCTCGAAATGGTTGGAATGTGTATCAGCTTGATGTCAAAAGCACGTTCTTGCATGAAGAGTTAAATGAAGTAGTGTTTGTTGACCAACCATAGGGTTATGAGAAGAAAGGTAAAGAGCATATGGTGTACAAATTAAAGTAGGCATTGTATGGCCTTAAACAAGCCCCTCGTGCATGGTACAGCCGGATTGAAGCATACTTTGTCAAGGAAGGATTTGAATGATGCAGCCGTGAACACACCCTGTTCATAAAAACAGAAGATGGAGGTAAAATTTTAATTGTTAGCTTATATGTTGATGATCTAATTTTTACTAGTAATGATGAGAGTATGCTTGTTAAATTCAAGAATTCTATGAAACTTGAATTTGATATGGCTGATTTGGGAAAGATGAAGTATATTCTTGGTGTGGAGGTTTTACAAAATTCTGAAGGCATTTATATTAGTCAAAGGAAGTATGCAAAAGAAGTTTTGGAGAGGTTTGAGATGGAGAAAAGTAATAGTGTGAAGAATCCCATTGTTCCTGGTGTTAGACTAATGATGGATGAAGAAAGAGCCAAGGTGGATGCTACCATGTACAAACAATTGGTCGAAAGTCTTATATATCTAACTGCAACAAGGCCGGATTTGATGTATGTGGTGTGTCTCATTAGCAGATTCATGGCAAGACCAACTGAATTGCATTGGCAAGCTGGGAAAAAGGTGTAAAGATACTTGAAAGGTACTGTTGATTTGGGAGTCTTTTATCAAAAGAATGGTAATGGAGAGTTGAAGGCATATACAGACAGTGATTATGCAGGAGATGTGGATGACAGGAAGAGTACTTCTAGTTATGTGTTCCTACTCAGTGAATGAGTTGTGTCATGGTCTTTTAAAAAGCAGCATGTGGTTACTTTGTCTACTACTGAAGCAGAGTTTGTAGCAACTGCTTCTTGTGCTTGTCAAGGGGCGTGGATGAGGAGAATATTGGAGAAGCTTGGTCATCCTCAAGACAAGCGCACCATTATGTTATGTGAAAACAATTCTACCATTTAGTTGTCTAAGAACCCAGTCATGCACGGACACATCAAGCACATTGACGTAAGGTTTCATTTCTTGCGTGATTTGACCAAAGATGGAGTTATTGAGCTAAAGCAATGTTGCACACAAGAACAAATTGCAGACCTTATGAAAAAACCACTTAAGTTGGATGTGTTTTTGAAGTTGCGAGAGTTACTTGGTGTGTGTGTGGTGCCTGGAGTAAAATTGAATGCATTACTGCAATCAGTTTAGGGGAAGAATTGTTGGGGTTGTTAGAGTTATAGTTAAAGTTTTCAAAGTTGTTAGGATTTCATTCAGTTAATAATCCCCATTATTTGGAACATGTAGGTAGGATTTGACTACTTCCTTAGCCAGTTACCACGTTCTTAGGTTATGCAAATCGTGGGTTGTTTATTTCCAATTTTATCTTTTTGTAAGGCCTTTATAAGCCAACAACTTGCTTTGAATTCAATAACAAGTATGCTCATTTCTTTGAGTGAATTACATTGTGTTTAGAGTTTACAACAAATAGATATACAAATGAGTAAATAAAGAGAATTTTATAATTATCGGTATTCACTGGAAATTCATTACAAAGAGTTTGGGTTTCAAAAAGAGTTTGCTGGCCCAAATTTGGTTTAAATGAAATGTTGACCCAAATAAGATTTTAGGTTCAAATGGAAATGGGCTCAGGTATTTTCGGCCAACATAAGTTTGGACTATAATTATTTCTGGTCCAAATAAGCTTTCAAGCCCAACGAAATATGATGATGATGATAATAATACTAATAAAAATAATCATAATAATATTAATAAATTATAAAAATAATAATATATTATAATAATAATAATATATAATAATACTAAGAGACCCGTTCGAAGAGCACGGGACTAGTTGAACTAATTAGCTTCTCATTACTTCAATTCAGATAATGAAAAATAAAAAAATCTCTTT
Organism: Acer negundo; assembly: GCA_035582765.1. NCBI lineage: Eukaryota > Viridiplantae > Streptophyta > Magnoliopsida > Sapindales > Sapindaceae > Acer > Acer negundo. The sequence goes on from CM069233.1 coordinate 1,795,187, forward strand.
TTAATACCAATCACGTGGTCCTCTGTCAACAACAGTTATATGTGGTCGCTTGGCGCTCCAACATTCCACACACGCTCACTGATTGCCACGTGTCCACCATATCAGCCTCACATCAAAAAACTCCTCGTGAGCATTGTCGCACCGAATCCCCTCTCCATACTTGCCGCTGCTCTCTTTTATGATTGAACCAACACTGGTATAGTGGTATTCTCTAACCCAAACAACGGATAACGAATCTCGACGGTTGGAAATCACCCTCCTTTTTCGATCCAACGGTCCAGATTCCAATTTCGTTCGCTCCTCGATTCTACTCCTCAACATATAAATAATTGCAATTAAATATCTGATTTTAATTCCCAATTTCTAGGGTTTGCAGAACCTAATCCAAAAAAGAAGTCTTCGGTTGAATTTCTCAATCCAACAACAATACACAATCTCTCTTTACATGGATTGAGCTTCTATCACAATCGATTTAGGGTTTTTTGCCACCACAACGCGCACTATTTTGTCTCCAATTCAATCTCCTTCCCTTCATCCGTCTGCGTCAACCAATTGAAGAGCCATGAAAGGTTCAATCTCTGGACCGGTGTATTGTACAGCAGTCAAAATTTGAGAGAGACCAAGACTCTCGCGAGCTCTCAGGATGGAGACTTAGCGAGAAGAGCGAGAGTGAGAGTAGAAGTACTGTAGTAGTCAAGCTCCGAGTCAGAGCACGCAGAGCTAGGGCACGGGCTCAGGATCGTCGACGAACCAGAAGAGAGAGAAGCAGAACAAGAGCGGCGGTTATTGGTGGTCGAGAGGGAAGAAGTTTCAGTGGCAGCCGATAATTCAGGCGCAAGAAATCGGAGTGTTGCTATTGCAGTTAGGTATAGTCATGTTCGTCATGCGTTTGCTTCGACCTGGGATTCCGTTGCCAGGCTCGGAGCCTAGAACTCCCATGACTTTCGTTAGCGTGCCGTACAGTGAGTTTTTGAGTAGAATCAATAGCAACCAGGTGCATAAAGTGGAGGTTGATGGTGTGCATATAATGTTCAAGTTGAAAAATTAAGGGAGTAGTCAGGAGATTGAGGTGGGTAGCAGTCAAGTTTCAAGAATCGGAGTCCTTGTACAACGAAGAGAATTGTGTACACCACTACGAGGCCAACTGATATCAAGACCCCTTACGAGAAGATGCCCGATAATCAGGTGGAGTTCGGGTTCCCAGATAAGCTGTCCTGTAGATTCTTAAACTCTGCTTTGGTGAGTTCAGGGAGTCAATTTTTTTATGGCTGTGTGAATGGTTAGATTGTACTCAATATTATAAATATATATTCTGATAGTAGAAGTGATGCCTAGAGTTAGATTCTAGTGTATTATAGCACATTTTCTCAGTTTATTGTAGAAGTATAGAAGATTTTCACACGGGTGATTTTGATATTGGTAGTTAGGCAACCACATTGGAGATTGGCAACCACTTAAGCAATGTTTTAGCTTGTAATATCTTACTTTTCTGCAACTGGAATTTTGCTTCTTTGTTCATGTGCTTAAAAAGATCTTTATAGCAAAATTATATGAAAGGCATAGATAATGTAACTAGTTGAGGAACTTGTTTAGTAAATTATTCAATTTCCCCTCACCTTATCGAAGAGGTTTAGCTAGGTGGCAACTGGAAAGCCATGTTTTGTATGACCAAGTGCAATCGGATTTGCTTTTTAAAAGATAATTTTATATACAAGCTGCATATGTTGTACAAGGACTTTACCTTTTCTTGTGTCCTATGAAAAAATGGTATTTTATCTTATCGTATGAGATATTTAAAGTTCTGTATCTCTGAATTTTCTGTTTCAGATAGCTCTATTTTATGTCGCTGTGCTTGCTGGGCTTCTCCAACAGTTTCCTGTGAGCTTTACGCAGGTGTGAATCCACATTCTACATTTCTTTTTTACTTTGAAACTCATGCTTTGTGTTAAGGCTCTAAGTGCAATTGAACATGTGTGCAGCATGCAGCTAGTCAGATTGGAAACCGCAAGTATCGGGGTTCTGGTGGTGCTAAAGTGTCTGAACAAGGGGAAACGATCACCTTTGCTGAAGTTGCAGGTGTTGACGAGGCAAAGAAACTGGAAGAAATTGTGGTATGTTAGACATTCATCATATATACCTCTGTAACTGTTAATGCTATCAAAATCTTGTAGTAAATGTTTCTTATTCATTCAGGAAATGGTCTTTATATGCTGATGTTTACTGCCCAGGAATTTTTAAGGAATCCAGATAAGTATATACGGGTTGGTGCTCATCCTCCTCGAGGTGTTCTCCTGGTGAGTTGAGATCAGATTTGGTTAGTAGTACTACCTCATGAACAAATAGAAATAAGTTTGATATTTTGCAAATGTACTTTTCGGAACTATGCTATACTATAAAGTATAAGATACCTAACCAATTGCTATATTTTGATTTGATTTCCATTAGTCTGAATGGTTTCCAATGTTTAACTGATTGAAATGTTTCCCATCCAGAGATGGCATGTGAGAGGATTACTGTGTTTTGCCTTAGGATTGTTTTAGATGCTTAAACAATTACCTTTTGATTTAATTTTCCAAATGAGATTAGTATGACTTTGTTTATCACTTTATCTTACCCATGGGTCTTCCTGGGACAGGTAAGACTCTTCTAGCTAAGGCTGTGGCTGTGGAAGCTGATGTTCCTTTCATCGGTTGTTCAACAAGTGAGTTTGTAGAGTTGTATGTTGGCAGGGTGCCTCTCGTGTGCGAGATCTATTTGCACGAGCAAAGAAGGGCACCGTCGATAATTTTTATAGATGAGGTTAGACTAAGGGAATTTGTATATTGTTTTTTGGCTGTGGGATGTTTAATTCAGGGTAACTTATGGACATAATTGTGGATTGTTGATAACAGTTTTCCTTTGATTCAGATAGATGTTGTGGCAAAAAGTCACGATGGTCGATGTCGGATTGTTAGCAATGATGAGCGGGAGCAAACTTTAAACCAGTTTCTAACTGTATGCTTTCCGGATAGATGCCTTTCTGGTTTAGAACATTTGCGCGATACATCCCAATTATGCTGATTGAGTCTGAAATTACTTTGCAGGAATGCCAAGAATGCCACTGTTTCGCGCCTCCTCGGCGACGGCACTGATGATTTGGACGCGGTGAAATGGGAGCTCTGTTGGACAACTTTGTGACGATAAAGAAATTGAAATCGAGGAAGCACAAGAGAGGCACTGCCATTGGCAATCCAACAGAATAATGGTAAAAGCAAGCTTGTTTACTTCCTTATGGGTGTGAATTTAGTGTTGCGTGTCTTAGTTTGTTGAATTCAAATAATATTTCGGTTATTTCAATGAAGATATGATGATTTTGTCTTCGAGAACACCCACCAAGATTAACTTAGGGATATTTGGATCAGTTGTAATGCATTGCAGTTAATTGTGTTCTTGATAGATGCCATTGTAGTTTTGCTTGAATATGCTTGTTTGGTTTGCTTTTTTTCTGCAATTGTGAGGATAATTTGGAATAAAACAAGTCTTTTTTTAGTGTTATTAAATTGGCAGCTATATTAATTAGTTGCATGTTATGATCAACTCTGTATCAATTTGTTGTCAAAAGTCAAGGGGAATTACATGTAATTTCTTAGAACTCAGACACGGCTTTAGCTAGTTCGAACAAACAACCCAGAAGCAAATCATCAAAAGCTCCTATTGTAGTTTCATATTTCCATGTTAAATCTTACAAGTCTAGCTTATGATTCCTGTATTTAGTCTAATCTCCTACCTTTAGCATTGTTACAATCGAATATTTTACTTTTGAAATTTGAATCTGTTATATCGTCTAGTCAAGCTTTTCAAAGACAACAGTCTTTAGCCTCTGCAAAAAATATTTCGGTTTAATACAGCTTGTGTGAGTTTGGGGAATAATATTTCTGTTTTTCTTTTCCCAATTGATATTATTTCAATGAAGATATGATGTATTTTTGTTAGTGACTGTTGTGTTTCAGAGGCCATCAATTTTAACTTGGGGGTATTTGTATCAGTTGTAATGCATTGTAGTTAATTGTGTTCTGGATTGATGCATTGTAGTTTTGCTTGAATATGCTTGCTTGTTCGGCTTGTGTAATCAAAGCCTTAGATCCCAACAAGTAATGGTCTGGATTCTGGCCCTTGATTCCTTTCATAGTGATTGTATGCTCCCTTAAATGCAAGTTTCTTATTACAGGAATTGTGTATCCATATTGGATGGCCCTTGTACCGGAAATATGGTCATGCTTTTAAGGTAAAAATGCTAACAACTTTTTTGATTGCAGGCATTCAAGATCATTCTTACTGATCCTGATACTGTTTTGACAGGGGGGAGGAGTTATATCTTTGTTCTTTCTATTGATGACTAAGGTTGTTCCTGCTGTTTGGTAAAGAACATTAGGAGAAGTTGAAGATTCGAGCTGATATTGAGATGAAATGTTTCTAGTTTGATGGTGTTCTTCACATCAAGGTCTTATTTCATCTTTCCATTTGGATTTTGGACGCTAGTTTAGTTTGGCATTTATTTTCTGTGATCAATGTGTTGATTGTTTTAAAGCTCTCTTTAGTTTCCCATCGCTAAATGTTCATCTTTGGCATGAAGAAAGCCTGATCGAGGCTGCTGGAAATATTGATTGTCCTGTGAAGATTAAATTGGTTGCTCCTCCCCTTTATGTCCTTACAACTCAGACCCTTGATAAGGTTAGCACAAAGTCTCAAATTGTTTTTCTATTCCTATATTTTCTCTTTTCAAAGCCATTGTGTCTCAGGACTTATAATGTTTTAGCCTGTTATGTTGCAACAAATTTTCATTTATTGCAGCATTAATATGTTATTTGTTGGGTGCATATTATATAATTTGCACTTATTCTTGCAATCAATCATGTTCCTGAAAAGTATCACTTTGAGCTATAGATTATCATCGTCTACAAGTTTATTTTCTGTTGGTCAAGAAAGAGTTATTTTCTACTGGACTGCCGCAGAAAATTTTGCTTCGTAAGCCACTATAAAATCGAAGTAAAAGTTATTTTCTTAAATAATAGGGTTCTCAATTGCAAAAAACTAATGTTCTTAGTTATCTACTGATATGATGGAACAATACACATGCTTACTTTTCATGGATGCAGTTTCAAGGTGTTATCTGCCTGCTAAGTCTAACGAAAATTGTTTCTCCATATTTGGTTGGACAGGAGCAAGGAATATATCAGTTCTAATTGCACTGAATTAATAGAGAAGCACAAGGGAAAACTCTTGGTGGAGGAGGAATCCAGAGCAGCAAGTGCCAATCTTTTCATTTCGATTTTTTTTTTTTTTTTTGGGGTATTAAAATCAATCATTTGCTTGATATGGGGAGGTTGCTATTTGTTTATTGCTTGTCTCATTTGTGCACTGATTCTGGTGAGCGAATGGGATGACAAATTGCTTGCCGAGCATATGGCTAAGCTAAACCAAGATAATGAGGAGGTAAGCGGTGATGTAGATAGCGAAGAAGAGGAAGACATGGGAATGGGAGAAGTGGATGTGCATATGCTTGCAATGGACTGGTTTATTTTATTTTATTTTTTTGGCTATGTTGAACCCCCTTGAAAAAAATGAAAATAAATAAATGTTGAACGATACCATTGTACAGTAAATTCGATCAACATATGAATTAAATGTAAACCCTTTCTCTAGCCTTCCTAAAAATTGAAATTGAAAATCTCTTTGAATTTGTGTATGCTATTCTCAATATTAGATATTTGATCCTATATATCTTTTAGTTATTCTAAGTAGAAAGAATGAGAATGAGAATGGATACATAACTAATACAGATGTAAATTTTACTATTAATTATTACTATATTAGCTAACGATTCAGGATGGGTTAAGATCTCGATTTTGTAATGTTGCAGTGTTCTCATCTCCATTGGCACTTTTCTATTGGGTGTTAAATAAATTACAACCTTCTGATTTTCCGTTTATTTTCTTATGCTTAATTGTTTCTAAAACTAATGATTTTTTTTTTTTTTTTTAAAACTGCTAGGATTTATAACAACAAAGAAAAAAAATACACAGATCCCTTAAGTTCATAAAGAAGAAACCTTTTTAGGTTACAGCTGCCTCTCAAATCCCAATTAAAATTAAGGAAAAAGGAACCCCTTTGAATCGAGTTGCCACATAAGCCCAAAGAGATGTCTAAAAATTGATTTTTCGACAAAATGTGGACATCCTCCTAATTGCTTCGATTTCGATTCATAAAGCACTGACATAGAGATTCTTGAATTTAATTGAAATTACAAAGTGGATTTTAAGAGGAAGAATGCAATAAGAAAAAATAAGGTCAACCATTTGGAATATATTGATTTGATGAGTATTATGAATTTTGTATTTTGATGATATAAAACCCGATTTAAAATGGTTTAAGTCTGTTATCAAAGTAACAAAACATAAAGCAATTTTCAATATTGTTACCGTATAAATTATATACTACGACAAAACATATTATATATATTCGTGTGGAACTGAACAAAGCGACCCATTTAAAATTTTTCACCTCGGACCTCCAAAAACTTAGGACCGACCCTGCTTATAAGAACAAGACTTGTTAACCATTATTTGTAGAAGATCATATAAGAGTGGATATCAAATATATTAAAGCTTCTTTGAAACATGGTGGTAATATTTTCAAGGTCATGACCCATGTCAAAATATTCAATGTGCTAATGTTATGAATTAAAATTTAAATAAATAATTTATATTAATCAATCTTAAAAAATAAATATCATTTTTTTTAAAATTTTAAATATACATCCTGTGCTATTTTGAATTTGTGGAGTACGTTTGAACGAATACAGAGAGTATTTAGAGCATTGCCAACAAGGCTCCCTATTTTTTTCCTTATATTTAGGGAGCCAGTTGTACTTTTTACAAATAAGGAGTCATATAAGGAGCGAACACTCCAACAAGCCTCCATAAAAATGACTTATTATTATTATTAATCCACAGCCTTCTTGACTATTAATAGGGAGGATGAATTTGGACCATTGGATATAAATGGTGTGGACTCATCTTGATCACCCATTTCATTTGAGGAGTGATAAAAAATTAATAGGAAGGATGTCTTCCCTCCTTATATTTGGAGAGCCTTTGACAGGAATAAAATTTAGGGAGTGGGATAATGAGGTTGTTGGAGCAAATTCCGGTCCAACCTCTTTAAATATAGTCAAGGAGGTTGTGATTCCAGCCTATTGGGGATGCTTAAAACATAAAAAATTAGAGACAACGAAGTAGAAAATTGAAGATATGAGGAGGGAGATTGAAGATTGATGGATCAACTCTTTGCCACAAGCCACGTGAGTGAGAGTGTACTTTCTTGGACTAAGATAAAAGAGAAAATCTTCGATGGGATTAGGGTTGCACATTTTCCTCCGGATCCCTGTTTCTTCGCTTCCCCATCCCCATTTGGAGGAAATATTTTGGGGGGAAATGGGGAAATGGGGGGGGGGGGGGGGGGGGGGATGAAAACCATCCCCAAATTGAAATGGGGATGGGGATGGGGAGACCCTCCTCCATCCCCATTTCCCCATTTTCCCCACTAATATAGTGAAATGGGGATGGGGATGGGGATAGGGATGGGGGGAGGTACCCCCATCCCCATTTCCCCATTTTCCCTAAAATATTATAAAAATAATTATATATATATATATATATATATATATATTTGTAATGTATTCTCTTTTGCATTTGTAATGGAATATATATTTTTTTAATTTTTTTTTTTTTTTTTTAATAGTTTAATTTGTAATTTTCAACCAAATAGGGAAATGAGTGAATGAGGTAAATGGGAAAACGGGAAAAATAGGGATGGTGATGGGGGGACCTCCCCCAAAACTCCCCCCCCATCCCCAATTTCCTCAAATGGGGAAATGTGTGTGTGTGTGTGTGTGTGTGTGGGGGGGGGGGGGGGGGGGTGGGTGGGTGTGTGGAAGGGTTTGAGAAGTGGGGATGGGGATGGGACTAGATAAGATTGTCGGGGGTGGGTGGGTGTGTGGAAGGGTTTGAGAAGTGGGGATGGGGATGGGACTAGATAAGATTGTCTCAATGAGATTACATAATTTATCTCGAGAACATACATATATATTATTAAACTATAATTTGATGCAATCTCATTGAACGATCTCACCGTGTGGCAATGAGACCATCCTATTGAAGATTTTCTCAAGATAAAAGTGCTTATGTGTTACTCTATAAGTAGATAAATTACGATAATAATAATAAATTATATAAATTATTTTATAATTTATTAAGTATTATTATCAATCTATTTTTAATTATTAAGTATTATTATTATCAACATTTTTTTTTTAACAGTATCTATTAATTCAGGACCAAATATTTTTTTGAAAGCTTTCGTCATTAGTAGGATTCCAGCCGTTAACCCGAGAGTAATTTGCCCAAGCCCCAAACTCGTCCATCTACCAGCTGAGCTACGCCCCTGTTGGCATTTATCAATAAATTATTATATTTTGGTTTTCATTGAATCTTGGAAGAATTTTGATTAATATAATAATTAACAATAAATAAAATTATCTGGTAATATATTCTTGTATGGACGTATGGTCCTTCAAATTATTTATCTCCAATAGTTGAAGATGCCAGCAGGTTAGTTTCGAATTGTGTTTTGCATTAAAATATTTATATATTTAAACAGCTTTACAGTTGATGATATTTCCTCCATTTTCAGATCGTTTGAAGCTTATCTGCTTATTTGAGTCATGAGGGTTTGAGTCAACGATAGAGAATTATGTAAAGAGTTGAAAGTTGAATGAGGTACGTACTAATGGAATGTTTTGATGAGAACAAAAACCCACGATTATACGTTGAATTGGTTAGTATCTTAATTTACGTTGTAGTTTTGATGAAATTTCATCATCTGAGTTATTGAAATTGCTTCTTTCTGTTTTTTGTAATCTAACACCAAACGGGTAGGGGCGAAGCGAAGTCACCAAGAGCCACCGAGGAAGTGAAAGATGCTTTGGTAAAGAATATTAGGAGAAGAATGACCTAATTCACCTAATTCTTTTTGGTAAGTTGTTTTATTTTATTTTTGGTTCATTAAGAGAATTTATTCATTATCTAAATTATCTTAGATCATCTCCAATGCTATTATACATTTGGAGAAAATTGAGTGTCACATATAAGATAGATAGATAATGAGGTAGAAAAAACCTCTTCAATACAATTATCTAACTTTAGTATGAAGGTAATGTGACAAACCTTTCTTTAGAATGTAGATTTTCTTTGCAGTCTTGATTTGTCAGAGACCTATGAATGGCTGTGATTGAATTAGAACATCAATTTATAGAGTGTAAAGCAATGGTTTTGATGATTTGAATTAGAAATATCGGCAAATAGAGACCTATGAATGCTGTGATTGAGTTAGAACATCAATTTATAGAGTGTAAAGTAATGGTTTTGATTATTTGAATTAGAAATATCGGCAAATTGTTAAATTTGTAGTTGAAAGCTTTATTTGTATATTACAATGCGGCAACAGTGACACCACATTCAACATCAAAGTGCCTATACCTACAAACTCACGCGCACACAATTCGAATTTTTTTTTTTTTGAATTCACCACCACAAAAGTTAAAAAAAAAAAAAAATCCAGTTTAGTTGATGCGGCATGAATAGGTAACCAAGACCTTCTCTTTGTTCCTGAAAACAGCGGAAGATTCAGGGAATTGTTGAGTTAATTTATTAAGAGTATCGATTATGTAACAATTATAATTATGATAGATTCTCAATTAGCAAATTGATGACTAACAGAAAATATTATAACATAATTATGATTCAAAATATAATTAAAATGAAATAACTCTTTTAAAAGCAAAATCACATTAATCTCAATATTGTGAATTTACCATTACAAAATATTGCTAAGCGTATTTAATCTTTCTAATTTCAAATTCAATGGCTAATGGTAGATGATCGCTAGGGTGATAGAAATTTGGCAACCCACCAATAACATCAGCCGAATCTGTAGAATCTGGAAGCTTAAGAACACTTATTGGTGTTATGAGTCTAGAAGGAGAGAAGAATATATAATCTAATGTATATTCGAATTCTTGGTTACAATATGTGAATTTTGGTTCTCTCCCGTTTGCTACAGCATAGACGCTGCCTAGGGCCATTGGCGCCGGCTCTTTAAAATATTCCACTTCCACCACTACTTCATTATTTTCTATCCATAATTTGGAGTCTGGATGACTCGAAATAAGATACTGATAGACCATACTGTTTGGGACTGAATTGAAGTCACCAGCCACAATCATTGAAGGTTCTACACATCCGAACTTTTTCGACACCAGTGTTTTGAATTCAGCCAAACGTTGTGTTAGATATTTAGCTTGTGCAAACTGGACATGGCTCAACCACGGGTCCCAAAAAATATGTGTATTTGCTACGATAACGACATGGTTAGCTGGAGCACCTCTGAGTCTAAATGCACCCATAATTCCTACACAATCACGCCCCAAGTCATCATCATCGTGACATAACTCTAAGAGATCATTGTACTTTATTGTGTCCTCGATTAATAACTCGGCGACATTGTGCTTGTAAAAGATCCCACACCCGTCTGGCTCCTTTCCATCTCTCTGAATGTACACACTATAATAACCATAAGTCTCCAATTTTGTTTTATAAAAATCATACGCGTCTAGCTCTTGTAAGCATAGGAAGTCGGACCGAAGTTCCCTCAGTAGTGTTAAAGTTGCCTTAGACCGGTTCATCCAGTCAAGACAACCCGGTGGAGTGTATGAAAAATATGGAAGTTGTATATCAGACTGTGCTAACATATTATATGACACAAGTCGGAATCTAGTGGTACCTTCAGCTGGAACATATTTTGGACATATTGACCATGACACCTTGCTCTCCTTCTTAAAGCTTGTCATCTCTAACTTTGATTTTTGAATGTTGTATGAAACTAATTAAATTGAATGGCATTACTATTTATAGGATTATAATGTGACTAATCGAAAGTAAACCAAATATTAAAAGGAATGAAATCCTAAACCGTTATGGAATAGGATAAACAAATCTTAAAAGGAGAAGAGTTTTGGAATTTAAAAAAAAAAAATTCCTAATAGAAATATAAATTCTTGTAACCGAACTGAATAGGAATTTAATTGTCATTTATTTTATATAAATCATACATTCATAAGCAAAAAAAAAATCTCCTTTTAGAGAAGTTTTTCTTATTTAGAGAATGATCCTTTTCGGAATTCATTCTTTAGTCGGTCTTATTATTGAGGAAAAATTTCTTTTTTTTTTTTTTTTAAGATTCCTTCTTTAGTAAAAATTAATTATGGAAATTTCCTGTTGAAATGCTAAATTTAGCATCAGCTGGTCAGATTGGAAACCGCAAGTCTCAGGGTTCTGGCGGTTTCGCATTTGCAATAAAATCCGCCGTTTCAAAAAAAAGAAGGGGAAACGATCACCTTTGCTGATGTTGCAGGTGTTGACGAGGCAAAGGAAGAACTGGAAGAAATTGTGGTAAGTTAGACATTTCTCATATTTTGGTTTTTCTTTTTCCCAATTGATTTTATTTCAATGAAGATATGATGATTTTGTCTTCGATAACACATGTAGTCGTTGTTGAAGAGTATGACTCCTACGAAGAGAATTGTGTACACCACTACAAGGCCAACTGATATCAAGACCCCTTACGAGAAGATGCTCGATAATCAGGTGGAGTTCGGGTCCCCAGATAAGCGGTCCGGTGGATTCTTAAACTCCTCTTTGGTGAGTTCTTGGTGTCAATTTTTTATGGCTATGTGAATGGTTAGATTGTACTCAGTATTATAATTATATATTCTGATAGTAGAAGTGATGCATAGAGTTACATTCTAGTGTATTATAGCACATTTTCTCAGTTTATTGTAGAAGTATAGAAGATTTTCACATGGGTGATTTTTTATATTGGTAGTTAGGCAACCACATTGGAGATTGGCAACCACTTAAGCAATGTTTTAGATTGTAATATCTTTCTTTTTCTGCAACTGGAATTTTGCTTCTATGTATGTGCTTAGAAAGATCTTGTTTAGTAAATTATTCAATTTCCCCTCACCTTATCAAAGAGGTTTAGCTAGGTGGCAACTGCGGAGCCACGTTTTGTATGACCAAGTGCAATTGGAGTTGCTTTTTAAAAGAAAATTTTATATACCTGCTGCATATGTTGTACAAGGACTTTACCTTTTCTTGCTTCCTATGAAAAAAAGGGTAATTTTTCTTATCGTATGAGATATTTAAAGTTTTGTATCTCTGAATTTTCTCTGTTTCAGATAGCTCTATTTTATGTTGCTGTGCTTGCTGGGCTTCTCCACCGATTTCCTGTGAGCTTTACGTAGGTGTGAATCCACATTCTACATTTCTTTTTACTTTGAAACTCATGCTTTATGTTAGGGTTCTAAGTGCAATCCACCTTCGATTTTATGTTTTATCATGTTATGTTGCAACTACATACCTACAAATTTTCATTTATTGCAGAATTAATATGTTATTTGTTGGGTGCATATTATATAATTTGCACTTATTCTTGCAATCAATCATGTTCCTGAAAATTATCACTTTGAGCTATAGATCGATTACCATCGTGTACAAGTTTATTTTCTGTTGATCAAGAAAGAGCTATTGTCTACTGGACTGCTGAAGAAATTTTTGCTTGGAATGCCACTATCAAATCAAAGTAAAAGTTATTTACTCAAATAATAGGGCTCTTGAATCTTGATTGCAAAAAACTAATGTCCTTAGCTAATACTAATGTAAAATTTACTATTAATTACTATATTAGCTAACAATTCGAGATGAGTTAAGATCTCGATTTTGTAATGTTATAGAGTTCTCATCTCCGATACCACTTTTCTATTGCATGTTAAATGAATTAAACCTTCCTGCTTTTCCGTTTATTTTCTTATGCTAAATTGATTCAAAACTAATGACCAGAGAACAGTCCAACCCCAGCTAACATAAACCGCTAGGATTTGCAACATCAAAGAAAAAAGTACACATAAGTCAAAAGAGAGGCCTAAAAGAAGAGTCCTCATAAATTCATAAAGAAGAAACCTCTTTAGGTTAAAGTTAAAGAAAAATGAACTCCTTTGAATTGAGTTGCCACAGAAGCCCAAAGAGATGCCTAAAAATTGATTTTTTCCATAAAATGTGAACATACATCCTCCTAATTGCTTCTATTTCGCTTCATGCAGACTACCCAGAAAATTTTGCTTATTTTCTGCAATTGTGAGGATAATTTGGAATAAAACAAGTCTTCTTTTAGTGTTACATTTGCAGCTATATTAATTAGTTGCATGTTATGATCAACTCTGTATCAATTTGTTGTCAAATGTCAAGGGGAATTCCATGTAATTTCTTAGAACTCAGACAAGGCTTTAGCTAGTTCGAACAAACAACCCAAAAGCAAATCATCAAAAGCTCCTATTGTAGTTTCATAGTTCCCTATTAATTTTTAAAAGTCTAGCTTATAATTTTTTTTGAATCGGCAAAAGTTTAATAAAGAGGCCAAACTAGGTCAAGACACAAAAGCCACACTACACTACAAAGACAAAAGCCAACGAAGGCAAACACCCAACCAAAGCCTACCACAAGACTCCCAAAAGCTCCCAAGCAAGACAAGCACAAAAATTTGAATCTGTTAATGTATTTAGTCTAATCTCCTACCTTTAGTCTTGTTACAATCGAAAATTTTACTTTTGAAATTTGAATATGTTGTATTGTCCAGTCAATCCTTTCAAAGACACCACCACCCTTTAGCGCAAAAAAAGAAGACCCCAAATGCGTGCTATTTGAGATGTTACATGTCTAGCTAACCTGTCTTGCTAGTTGTTTATCAAATGTGTGCTATTTCATCTTATATAAATCAATATAAAATTTGTATATGATGCGCTGAAGTTATGATCTACTCGTCCTTCTCAAACATGCTATTTTTAATTTCTATCAAATTTGTGTTATTTAAAAAAAATATGACAGATTGCTTTCTATGAATCTTGTTCAAATTTAGAAATGAAACATCGTATAGTATATATGCATACTCTCTCTACGTGTATGGTTTTTTTTTTTTTCCTAATATTTTTCTCTTCAACACTGCATCATGTATACTCTCTCTCTCACTCTCTCTCTCTCTCTCTTTAATATATAAATATATATATAAATATATATATATATAGTGAGTTTTCTATAAGAGATTCCTTATTTTAATTTCAGTAAAGACCACCATGAAATCATATCGATTTTAATAAATTTTGATATGAATTTTTTTGTTGATGATAAGTTCATCGAAATCTACCTATGAATAAAATTTAAAAAAATTTCAAGCACTAAAACTTTTTTTGCTTGAATTTCCTATATTTTGTCATTTCTTATGCCTTCATAATTAAAAAAATCGGAATAAATTGTTATAGTGTTTGAAAAATTTTAAATTTTATTCATAGGCCGATTTCAATGAACTTATCGTCTATAAAAAAATTCAGATCAAAATTTATTAAAATTGATGTGATTTCATGGTGGCATTTACTGAAATTAAAATAAATTATCTCTTATGGGAGACTCGTTATATATATATATATATATATATAGTTTTTCTACTATTTGTTCGAACTGATATAAAATATATCAATTCCTTGCATATGGGTCCTTGAATTTAAAAGATGCATCAACAAGTGCATGTAGCCAAGTCAAAACATTTAAATCAAATGATCTACATACAATGAAATGATATATATTATATCAGTTCGAACTGACAATAGAAAAATTATATATATAATACTTCTCTAATCAGGACCCGTCCTGATTTTATAATTTTAGGACCTCCAACTACAACCACACATTCACAGTTGGCCCAATGCCCCACATTAATAAATACCCACACCCAATATGAATGTGTGGCTGTGGTTGAACGTCATTAATTTATAATTTCAGGACGTCCTTACTAGAGAACCACCATATATATATATATATATATATATATACAGTCCTTTTCTCTTAAGTGCGTACTGATATAAAATTCATCAGTGCATTGCTTGTGGGTCATAGATTATGGAGAAGTTTTGACAAGTGTATACACTTTGAGTCAAAGTATGTAAATCTAATGGCACACATCTAACGCAATGATAAAGTTATATCAGTGCGCACTGACTTGAAAATTTATATATATATATATATATATATTTTGAAAAATGTATATTCTATCTTTAAACTAAAAGGGTGGCTGTCCATTTAGCGTTATATTTACACAAAGGGGGGATTGCACAAACATCCCTCAAGGTTTGATGAAATTGCATAAATATGACAGTTTAGACTATATACACACAAACTTCCCTCAACATTTGAAAATTGTTGTACAAACATTCTCTACTGTTAGATGGATGCGTTAGTCAATGGTCAAAAGTATACAAAATCTAAAATACCCTTTGTTTTTATTTTAAATAAACTAAAAAATTAAAAAAAAAAAAAGATAAAAAAATATATATTTTTTAGATAACATGAACGTATTTTAAATATGAAACCTAGAAAAAAAAATTTATCTTTACAAATTAAAAAAAAAAAGTTTTTTAAACAATTTAATAATAAATAAATTTTAAATTTTAAATTTATTTAAAATCAAGGGGGAATTGCACAAAACTAATTTATTATTATTTTTTATTATTATTGAAGATGAATTTTTTTCTAAAATATTTATTAATATTTTTCATATTTAAAATATTCCAATATGAATGTATTTTAAATCAGAAAATTGTGAAAAATTACTTCGTGTATGAATAGCATCGAGACTTGAGAGCAATACAGATTACAGAATGTAAATTTGTCTCATTTAGCAATATGAAAAGTTGCATGTAATTTTTTATTTTTTTTTCACTCATTCTTCCGTAGGATCCGACTTAACTAACGGATAGTGTTATAAGCATTGTTGAATAGATTGAACAAGGTTTTGTTTTGATATAAAAAATCTCACAACGTTTCATTGTTCCTTGTTCCTTGGCCGTGGTGCTTGCTCTATTTGCTAGAATTTTAACGCTTTCGAGTTGTTGCAACATTAATGTGTTGTGTATTAAATACACGAGATACAGAATTTAAGAGAAATAAGAGAGAAGGTAGGAAAGGGATTATTTATATATTCAACATGAACTCAATACGATAGCATTTAGCTATTTTTAGGTTGAGATGAGATTGTTGTGAATGAGCATGGAAACAATACAAGATATAAACAGATAAGAAAACAATTGACAACAAAATAATAGGGATATGCTCCCGCTAGCAAGATCGTGGAATTACACTACTCTCACATGCATGTGGCCATGACTCAATCACGAATCCCCTTTATATGTCAACTAACATAACCAACAATATTAACAATAACTACCAACGCTCATGACTAAGTCCCTTCCCATTTGTTGCACATATCATTCCTCACCCCTTGAAATTTGCTTGTCTACAAATAGAAATTTAGGATATAACTTAACAGCTTTCTGATTTAAAATACATTCATATTTTCTAAAATATTTTTTAATATTTTTTTATATTATTTTTGAATTTTAAATTTTGTTTGAAAAAAAAAAAAAAGTCGTCGGTTGAATTTCTCAATCGAACAACAATCCACAATGAATTATACTCGAATTCGAATTCGAATCTTCTCCATTTACATGGATTGAGCTTTTATCACAATCGATTTATGGTTCGATTTAGGGTTAAATCTTCTCCACCACAACACGCACCGTTTTGTCTCCAATTCAATCTCCTTCCCGCCATCCGTCGGCGTCAACCAATTGAAGAGCCATGAAAGGTTCAATCTCTGGACCGGTCCATTGTACAGCAGTCACAAATGAGAGAGGCCAAGACTCTCGCGAGCTCCCAGGATGGAGACTCGAGCGAGAAGAGCGACGGTGAGAGTAGTAGTAGTCAAGCTCCGAGTCAGAGCACGCAGAGCTCGGGCACGGGCTCAGGCTCGTCGACGAACCAGAAGAGAGAGAAGCAGAACAAGAGCGGCGGTTATTGAGGGTCGAGAGGGAAGAAGTTCCAGTGGCAGCCGATAATTCAGGCGCTAGAAACCGGAGTGTTGATATTGCAGTTAGGTATAGTCATGTTCGTCATGCGTTTGCATCGACTCGGGATTCCGTTGCCAGGTTCGGAGCCTAGAACTCCCACGACTTTCGTTCATGGTGTGCATATAATGTTCAAGTTGAAAATTGAAGGAAGTAGTCAGGAGATTGAGGTGG
The DNA here is from genome assembly GCA_035582765.1 of Acer negundo. Classification (NCBI taxonomy): domain Eukaryota; kingdom Viridiplantae; phylum Streptophyta; class Magnoliopsida; order Sapindales; family Sapindaceae; genus Acer; species Acer negundo. The sequence continues at coordinate 1,812,465 of CM069233.1, forward strand.
GTAGCAGTCAGAAGTTTCAAGAATCGGAGTCGCTGTTGAAGAGTACGACTCCTGCGAAGAGAATTGTGTACACCAGTACAAGGCCAACTGATATCAAGACCCCTTACAAGAAGATGCTTGATAATCAGGTGGAGTTCGGGTCCCCAGATAAGCGGTCCGGTGGATTCTTAAACTCCGCTTTGGTGAGTTCCTGGGGTCAATTTTTTATGGCTATGTGAATCGTTGGATTGTACTCGATATTATAAATATATAATCTAATAGTAGAAGTGATGCCTAGAGTTACATTCTAGTGTATTATAGCACATTTTCTCAGTTTATTGTAGAAGTATAGAAGATTTTCACATGGGTGATTTTGATATTGGTAGTTAGACAACCACATTGGAGATTGGCAGCCACTTAAGCAATGTTTTAGCTTGTGATATCTTTCTTTTTCTGCAACTGGAATTCTGCTTCTATGTTTATGTGCTTAGAAAGATCTTCATATCAAAATTATACGAAAGGCATAGATAATGTAACTAGTTGAGGAACTTGTTTAGTAAATTATTCAATTTCCCCTCATCTTATCGAAGAGGGTTAGCTAGGTGGCAACCGGAAAGCTACATTTTGTATGACCAGGTGCTATTGGATTTGCTTTTTAAAAGAAAATTTTATATGCATGCTGCATATGTTGTTCAAGGACTTTACCTTTTCTTGTTTCCTATGAAAAAATGGTACTTTATCTTATCTTATGAGATATTTAAAGTTCTGTATCGCCGAATTTTCTATGTTTCAGATAGCTCTATTTTATGTTGCTGGGCTTGCTGGGCTTCTCCACCAATTTGCTGTGAGCTTTACGCAGGTGTGAATCCACATTCTACATTTCTTTTTACTCTGAAACTCATGCTTTGTGTTAAGGTTCTAAGTGCAATCCACATTCTATTTTATGTTTTAGCATGTTATGTTGCAACTCCATACCAACAAATTTTCATTTATTGCAGCATTAATATGTTATTTGTTGGGTGCATATTATATAATTTGCACTTTTAGCTATAGATTATCATCGTGTACAAGTTTATTTTTCTGTTGGTCAAGAAAGAGCTATTGTCTATTGGACTGCTGCATAATTTTTTGCTTCGAAAGCCACTATCAAATCAAAGTAAAAGTTATTTACTCAAATAATAGGGTTCTCTATTGCAAAAAACTAATGTTCTTAGTTATCCACTGATTTGATGGAACAATACACATGCTTACTTTTCAAGGTGTTATCTGCCTGCTAAGTCTAATGAAAATTGTTTCTCCATATTTTGTTGGACGGGAGCAAGGAATATATCATTTCTAATTGCACTGAATTAATAGAGAAGCACAAGGGAAAACTCTTGGTGAAGGAGGAACCCAGAGTGGTAAGTGCCAATCTTTTCGTTTCGAATTTTTTTTTTTTTTTTTGGGTATTAAAATCAATCATTTGCTTGATATGGGGAGGTTGCTATCTGTTTATTGAGTGTCTCATTCGTGCACTGATTCAGGTGAGTGAATGGGATGACAAATTGCTTGCCGAGGAACCAAGATAATGAGGAGGTATGCGGTGATGTAGATAGCGAAGAAGAGGAAGACACGGGAATGGGAGAAGTGGATGTGCATATGCTTGAAATGGACTGGTTTCTTTTTTTTTTTTTTTTTTTTTTTTTGTGGCTATGTTGAACCCCCTTGAAAAAAATAAATAAATGTTGAAGAACGATACTGTTGTACATTAAATTCGATCAACATATATGAATTAAATGTGAACCCTTTCTCTAGCCTTCCTAAAAATTGAAAATGAAACTCTCTGTGAATGTGTCTATACTATTCTCAATATAAGATATTTGATCATATATATCCTTTAGTTATTCTAAGTAGAAAGAATGAAATAGATACATTAACTAATACCGATGTAAATTTTACTATTGATTACTATATTAGCTAACGATTCGAGACGAGTTAAGATCTCGATTTTCTAATACTATAGTGTTAAGATCTCGATTTTCTAATACTATAGTGTTCTTATCTCCGCTTGCACTTTTCTATTGCATGTTTAATAAATTACAACCTCTTGATTTTCCGGTTATTTTCTTATGCTTAATTGTTTCAAAACTAATGATTTTTTTTTTTTTTAACAAGTAAATCTTATACAAGGGACCAGAGAACCCAGCTAGCATAAACTGCTAGGATTTGCAACAACAAATAAAAAAAAAAACATAAATTCCATAAATTAATAAGGAAGAAACCTCTTTAGGTTACAGCTGCCTTCCAAATCCCATTTTAAAACTCCTTTGAATTGAGTTGCCACATAAGCCCAAAAATTGATTTTTCCATAAAATGTGAACTTCTATTTCACTTCATGCAGACTACTCAAAAGGGAGTCATTATTGCACATTTCCAAATCATTTATGCTTTACAATTACGCCCCTCACCAAAAGGAGAGAACTTCAAACCAGTGATTTTATCCTGAAAAGTGTTCCAAATCCACTTTAATTATCTAATCAACAAATAGTGTACTATTAGTTCTAATCATTGACAAATTATTACTCGATGGCTAAATCAACATTTTGCTTATTTTCTGAAATTGTCAGGATAATTTAGAATAAAACAAGTCTTCTTTTAGTGTTATTACATTGGCAGCTATATTAATTAGTTGCATTTTATGATCAACTCGGTATCAATTTGTTGTCAAAAGTCAAGGGGAATTCCATGTAATTTCTTTGAACTCAGACAAGGCCTTTAGGTAGTTGGAACAAACAACCCAGAAGCAAATCATCAAAACCTCCTATTGTAGCTTCATATTTTCTAGTTAATTCTTATAAGTCTAGCTTATGATTAATGTATATTCCAGTTAATTCTTATAAGTCTAACTTATAATTAATGGATTAAATTGCATTCCCAACCAAATCCAACTTTGCTGATATGGCAATATAAGGGTGGACGATACATGGTGCATCAGATGCACCGAAGAACTTCTCCTCCAACTAACTTCAACACACGCAACCAATTGATCATCACCGGAAATTAAAACTCCTTAATTATTAGATTTTCTATCATTTAAGGAATTAGTCACATGCTTGATTGCTTTGATAAAAATTAAATATATGGGGAAATCCTTATTTATTAATTAGGAGTTTGGTTGTTTTAATTAATTTCTCTTAAAGTTAATTACATACTAAACATTAATAAAACTAATAATTAGAAGAGCCTCTAGATCCTACATTCCTATGAAGATTATTAAACTTTGAAAGTTTTGTAATACATGGTGATTATCATTGATATTGTTTGTTTTCCCTTATACCGGATACATTTATACTCTTCAAGACTCTTAATGTGAAAAATGAAACTTAATTTATTACTAATTTGACATTAATCTTAGTGTGTATTGACATTAATAAAATTATTTATTCAGTTAACAATCGTGAGGGTCTGTCAAAACTTGGTGAGATCAACTATTACAAATAAAGTTCGGAATGCAACTTCCACCATAGGGGATAGGACAACCATTTTATTAAGAGAGGATAATTGTTACTAATTAATTAACTAGACATATTCCTATGAGACATATTCCGTATGAGTAATGTTAGACTATCCAAGAAATTTGTCAAATTCAATTAGACAAATTATTTTGGCAGTCTAACATTACTTGTTGTTTAAACATGATAATTTAGGAGCGGTGACCGTTGAGTTAATCCCATAAAGGCATTTTTAAAATAAGTTACGGTTTTTATATATATATATATAGCTAGTTAATTTAAAAACATTTTCTAGACGACTTTATTTTTTTTTTCGTCCTAAATTTAATAGTTTAAATGTTTATATGTAACATCAAATTAATACAAAAATTGTGTTATTCTTTTTATATTGATTCCATCATGAATTTAGGTTGCTCCTCAAGCCATCATCTTTTACATGTATTTTTATATTGTAAATTTTATTTCTATAGACCAGAAAATTATTGGAATATTTAAAGAAAAAATTATGAATTGGAACAAATTGAAGAATGAGATTACAAACAAAGAGCAAACCCACTTCAAATTCATCAATCATCATCAACCCAATAAAGTTAATTATTAGTGTAATTAAAGGAACGTAATATTTTGGCACCTCCATTGCTTTGTGTTTAGCTGAGCTACAATCTACGGCTGTGATTGATCCTTGAATTCTTTCTTTGACTTTGGAAGTATAGGCTGAGATCTATTAATCATACCAACTGATGAACTCATGAGAAGTGCTGGATCAATCACCTGCTTTGACTTGCTTTGACCATTAATACATTGAGCTGGAAACTTGCAACTGATTATATACTCCTCAGTCCGCACAATAATAATAATAATTATTATTATTATCATGGCTTATAAGTATTGTTAAATATTTTGTCCATAATTATTGGTCATTTTGTTTAGAGATATTTTTGTAATTAAACTTTTCATGAAAAATGGGTGTAAAATTTCGAATTTTGAAGGCAATTTCGACACCCATTTTATTTCAAAATTTTGATATCTTTTAATGGCTGAAATGATATCCAAATTACTTGAAAGTTCAAAGGTTGTAAGAATCTCTAATCAATGGTTTCTCCAATCAATACTTGCGTGTATCCATCGTGCAATGGAGATCCCAGTGATGAGATCTGTATCGTTGACGGGATTGAGATCTCCATCTAATTTTTTTCTTTTTTCTTTTTTTCAAAATTTTATTTTATTTTTTAAAAGAAAATAAATAGTCATGGATAAAATAGTGATTCAATGTGATATTAATGAGCTTTTGAATTATCTAGATCTAGAATATGCTTATAATATATTAATTAAAAACCTTAAAAAAAGAACCTATAAACAATTTGTAAAACAATCAAAGTAATGCACAATTTAAGATAGTTAATTGTGTCATGCTTGCAATCAGCTAAACTAGTTATCATAATTATTATTTTGTTAGTTTTTTAAAGAAAGAAATGTTTGTTAATGTTTAGAGATTTTTATTGTATTAAATGAGGTATGATATATGTTAAGGTAATGGATTAAATTGCATTCCCAACCAAATCCAATTTAAGATGAAAATTGAAAAGGCATGCTATTTTCTTTTTAGATCATTACACTTTTAAATAAAAACAAAACTGAAAAATGAAATATCACGTCACTTGAAATCTCGTGATTAAATAAGTAAATTAAGTGTACATTAATCAGTACACTTATGATTAATGTATTTAACCTAATCTCCTAACTTTAGTATTATTACAATCGAATATTTTACTTTTAAAATTTGAATCCGTTAGTATCATCCAGTCAAGCTTTTCAAAGACAACAAAACCCTTTAGCCTAAGAAAAAGTGTAGCATGCTTGCCAAGATTTTCTTTTACTAAGATTACTGGACATGTATGCTTGTCCTAATTGTTTGAAGCATGGTAGTGTTGGACATCTGGTTTTTAATTTTAATTTTTTTTTAAATTCTTCAGCACTTTTATAGGTTTTTTTTTTCCTTAAATTTAGATATATATCAAATCTCTTAAATAACCCTAACCCATAATACTTAACCAAGTCAACTAACAACAAACTAATGATATTGGTTTCTTGATGTTTTATTTCACATCATTTAGGAAAAAAAATTGAAAAACATATTACTCTAATTACAATAAAGTAAATATCATGTAAATAGTAAATTAAAAAAAAAATAAATAAATAAATAAATCAAGAACATGATATGACCCTTTATGAGCGTTTTCAATTAAAAGGGTGGCATGATTAAAGAGAAGTTTGTAAACATTGAAATCAGAAGCAATTACACTACCATGCTTCATTTTAATTTTCACAAAATGTTTACACTAGCAGTTAGCACAGGCAGAGGCACACAGTCAGAACCTTCGTTTTACTTTTCACAAAACCGTCGTTTTTGTCTGCTTGTGTGTACCATGACAGTGGGATATACCTTTTGTATTTCTATGTTTTTGTTTACAAAGGACATGATTGGTGTTGATACCACTTTTCAAAACACTTTTTCTAGACAACATGTTTTTTTTTTTCTTCGTAAATTTAAAGTTTAAATGTTTAAATGCAACATCAAATTAATACATATATATCATCGATATATCATCATTAACCCTATAAAGTTAATTATTAGTGTAATTAAAGCAACATAATGTAGTAGACGATTTCTATGCCTTTGTTAATACAAATAGCTTCTAGAAACTTTCTCTAACCTCTTTCCTTGAATCACGGTCGACCAATCGATCTACCAGCTCACATCTGGTCGTTACATATTTTGGCACCCCCAATTGCTTTGTGTTTAGCTGAGCTACAATCTACGGCTGTGATTGATCCTTGAATTCTTTCTTTGATTTTGGAAGTTGAGGTTGAGATCTGTTAATCATACCAACTGATGAACTCCTGAGACGTACTGGATCAATCACCTGCTTTGACTTGTTTTGACCATTAGTAGATTGAGCTGGAAACCTGCAACTGATTATATACTCTTCACAATAATAATAATAAATTATGCCTTATAAGTATTGTTAAATATTTTGTCCATAATTATCAGTCATTTTGTTTAGAGATATTTTTGTAATTAAACTTTTCATGAAAAATGGGTCCTAAATTTCGAATTTTAAAGGCAATTTCGACCCCCATTTTATTTCAAAATTTTGATTTCTTATAATGACCGAAATGATATCCTATTTTCTTGAAAGTTTAAAGGTTGTAAGAATATATAATCAATGGTTTCTTCAATCAATATTTGCGTGTATCCATCGTGCAATGAAGATCCTAGTGATGAGATATGCATCAACGATGGGATCGGGATCTCCACCTAATTTCTTTTGTTTTCTTTTTTTCTCTAAATTTTATTTTATTTTATTTTTAAAAGAAAATAAATAGTCATGGGTACAATAGTCATTCTGCATGATATTAACGAGCTTTTGAATTATCTAGATTTATAATATACTTATTATATATTAATTAAAAACCTTAAAAAAGAACCGATAAACAATCAAAGTGATCCTAATATCACTTTGCAACCACTGTTTCTCAATAAAAAAATATAAAAAAAGAAAGATAAAAAAGAAAAAAAAAAATAATAATAAAACATGTTAAGGAATAATACTACACACTACAATTTGCAACCGCTACACACACTCTGTTTCTTTTCATCTTCCCTCTTAGAAACAAAGTTTAAGGAAACGCATTCTCTTACACGCACTGCACACACTACACACACTGCACATACACTCTCTAACTTCGAGTCTCTCTAACTTCGAGAAATCAGAAATGCTTAGAACCTGTGGTGGTCGTGTTGCTCGTGGTGGCAGCGGCGGCCGTGGACCTTCTCAGCCTTTTCCGACTCCGGCGACTCCGGCGAGTTCTTCCGTAACAAAGAAGCAAATCTGTTCCAGACCTCAAACCGGGATAGAAGGAACGAAGTACTCTGTAATTGCTAATCACTTCCCCGTGGAAGTGAATATGAACGACATCAGCCACTACGAAGTAAGGATTTCCATACTCTTTAGAAATCCAATCCTGCCATGAAAATAAATGTATTTCCATGTTTGATTATTTTAGGGAAGTAACATGTGGGAGTCAAATTCGTTTGTTTTACGGTTGAATCTATTGTCCTTTTTAAGCAATTAAAAACAAATCAGGTAGCATAATGTCAGCTCTTGTTCAGCAACCTATAAACTCTGTCAAAGTAAATGAAACATTCTGCTTCTGTACTTTGGATCAGTGAAAAAATAATATTAGTTTGGTGGGGTTGAAATATTAGTTTGGGTTTGGTAAAGGAAATAGAATAAGGTGTTTTGTGTTTTGGATGTAGAATACAATATTTTTCTATTAAGAGTATCCGAAAAAGGTGATTCTCCAAAGTCCATGGGGTTTGACAATGTTTATTCTCATAAATACATGTATTATTTAAGGCCATTTTGACTTTGACAGTAGTTGTAATGAAGCAGAGAAATTTCTTTTCCTTCTTTTTTAAAATGAAGAAACACATAAAATCAAATTTAATATATGATGTTTAATGGGTAACAAAATAACAAATTGTTGTTTGTCAATCGTATATGCAGAAAATGGTATAATTTTCAGATGTATTTTCATAAATGTGGAAGCATCAATCAAGCAATTAATTGATGTATTAGGTGGTTCGAATTGAAAAGAAGCAGGTTTGAAAGATGGGCACATAAAATTTGTAGTTTAAAACTATTAAGATTTTCTTTGTAACTAAAAAGATCAGCTAAACTCACTGAATTGATTATTGATTGATCATAAAAAGAATTAGGTAGCCTGCCAACTGACCTTTTACACTTGTCAACAATGGAAGCGTTACCACGTATACATTTTATGTTAGTTTTGTTGGTTGGTGCTGATAGCAAATATTGACATCTTTTCATCCTACTAAACAATCTAGATTTCTGCTTCTTAACTCAACTTTTCAAGGTTTTGTGATAACATCAATGCTAGTAAGATTTCTTGCTTTAGAAATCCAATCCTGCCATGAAAACCTTCATTTCGTTTTGCCTGGCATCGTCCTGTATAACATCCTGTATGATTTGTGCAGTTCTGGTTCTCTTTAAAAAAAAAATGTATTTCCATATTTGATTATTTTAGTGAAGTAACATGTGGGAGTCAAATTTGTTTGTTTTATGGTTGAACCTGTTGTCCTTTTTAAGCAATTAAAAACAAATCAGGTAGCATAATGTCAGCTCTTGTTCAGCAACCTATAAACTCTGTCAAAGTAAATGAAACATTCTGCTTCTGTACTTTGGATCAGTGAAAAAATAATATTAGTTTGGTGGGGTTGAAATATTAGTTTGGGTTTGGTCAAGGAAATAGAATAAGGTGTTATGTGTTTTGGATTTAGAATACAATATTTTTCTATTAAGAGTATCCGAAAAAGGTGATGCTCCAAAGTCCATGGGGTTTGACAATGTTTATTCTCATAAATACATGTATTATTTAAGGCCATTTTGACTTTGACAGTAGTTGTAATGAAGCAGAGAAATTTCTTTTCCTTCTTTTTTAAAATGAAGAAACAAGGAAGTAAACACATAAAATCAAATTTAATATATGATGTTTAATGGGTAAAAAAATAACAAATTGTTGTTTGTCAATCGTATATGTAGAAAATGGTATAATTTTCAGATGTATTGTCATAAATGTGGAAGCATCAATCAAGCAACTAATTGATGTATTAGCTTATGTATAGTTTTCAGATGTATTTTCTTTGCTTGGTAGTTGTTGGCATGTTGTTATGGGTGTTTGGTATGGTGTTTAAGGCATAGATATGTTTTTTTTTTAGAGCTTTCTCAGTTTTTAACCTCACATTGTTTTGTTTCTTTAGGTCGAAATTTCTCCCGAGGACATTTCCATGAAAGAAAGGAGAGATGTGGTGTCACAGCTCTTCCGTCAAAAAAGGTCACAACTTGCTAATCGGATACCGATTTATAGTGGCAATCAAGATCTATATACTGCAGGGCCATTGCCCTTTGAGTCTAAAGAATTTCAATTTTTTATCATGCAACACGACAGGTATGTCGTAGTTTTAGAAATTACATTTATGAAATATTTCTTTTGTACTCGGAATTTGATGCCATGGATTCTCTCTTAACCAGGCCTCAAACTTACAAGATCACAATCGAGGCGGCGTCCAACCCTAATATGTGGGCTTTACGGCAGGACCTAGAGCGTGGGCATGACCTTCCTCGGGAAGCTATAGAAGTCCTTGATACCGTTCTCAAAACCACATTGTTTAAAAGGTACTTTACATAAATTGTCAACAATCATTCTAGTTATTATTCAAGATTTTCCATTTTTAACATTCTTGATGTTACGATGCATTATTTTCAAAATGAATGAAATGTTTAAATTACCTTATATGTAGCTACCTCTTTGATAAGAGGTCATTCTTCACACGAGAATTGGTACCCGTGGAGGAGGTAGTTGCCGGCATTGAATACAGGAGAGGGTTTCATCAAAGTCTGCGACCAACACAGATGGGCTTATCCCTTAATATCGGTAATCATCATTTTATTGTTATTATTATAGTGGTCTTTGCATTTTGTAGGTTAATTGTTACTTAAATTTCTGAGCTTGATGTGCAGATATATCAGCCGGAGGTTTCTATAAGTCAATTTTAGTGAGCGACTATGTTTCGAAGTACATCACTTCAAACATATCAGTGCCACTATCAGAAGAAGATCTTAAAAAGGTTTAACTTTACTCACTTTACTTGTTAATACCTCTTTTAAATTTGTGCCATTGCAATATGTGACTGCTATGAAAAAAAATTATTTGAAGCTAAGATAATCATTTTAGCTAAATAAATATCCATTATGACAAAAATACAAAAAAAAAAAAAAAAATTGATAGATTTTATTATTATTATTTATTTAAGATTTTTTTTTGTAATATATTTATTTAAGATTTTATTATTGAGAATTTTATTGTTTTTCATTTTAATTTAAAGTTAAGATAATCATTTTAGTTAAATTAAATAGTAATAAGGATAAATGTGTACTTTCATAGGTTTTAAAATAGTTGACTTTTACATATTTGGTCAAATGGACTAAAGTCATGAGTTTTGGAAAAAAAAAAAAAAAAGGACTAAAGTGATGAATTTAGAAAAACATTTATAAAGGTGACAAATCACCAAAAAGATAGGATTTATGTGAAATTTTGTCTTTTAAATGAAGTAATTCGTTAAGGGGAATGTGGGTATCAACCACTCATTTGAATTATGTTCGAAATTACAAGATCTCCAGAATTTCCACTCATTGATGGATGGAGCAGTAGAGATGCATTGGACTGCTTCATGGATTTAAAATTTTTTAATTTTCTTTTTCTTTTCAAAATTGATGTGGTATGCTTCTTTGCTTTGATTTTAAGGTGAGTAAGTCCTTCAAGGGGATGTCGGTATCAGCCACTTGCTTGGGTTCTGATCAAAAGTACAAGATCTATGAAATTTCCGATAAACCATTGAGCCAGCAAAGGTAAGGCTATATTGTGTTTTTTTCTGCTATATTGTGATAACCAAATCTTTTTGGTTTTCTCTTCGATAATTTTAGTCCATTTCCATTAACATTTTTCAAATTGTTTTTCTAGTTTTACTCCTCAGAACGAAGTAAATGAAACGACGGTAATACAATATTACCAAGATCAGTATGAGGTTGAGCTGAATTTGACAGCTTTGCCTGTGCTTGTAGCTTTGAGTAAATCAAGTCCTATTTATTTACCTATGGAGGTTTTCTTTTTTACACAAAAGTTTTGTTTAATTTGTTTTTGAGGGAAACATTTGTTATTCTTGTTTGTTTGATGTCTTTTTTTCTTTTCTGAACAGATTTGTACGATTGTGGAAGGAAATAGATACTCGGGAGGACTCGATGAAAAACAGGAAACTGCACTGTTAGAAGCAACGGTGCTACATCCTAGTAAGAGGGAAAGCATTATAAAGACGGTAGGACCTTGTTGAAATCTCTATTGTGGTGGTAAATGTGTATATGTACATATATTATGATTAATCATGGTAATTTGTTTGGTTTATGGTTTTCTGCAGATTGTTGAGTCAAATGCTTATAATAGTGATAGGATTGCTAATGCCGAATTTGGTATTCATGTGGAGAATGAATTGGCATCGGTTGATGCTCGAATCTTGCCAGCTCCAATGGTAAACACGTTTACCTGCTAACATTCATCCTTGATTGTAATATTGTATCTTTGATACATCTTTGCTGTGGTTGGTTCAGCTTAAATGTCGTGATAATACTGGAGAAGAAATAAGGGTCAATCCTTCTTCAGGCCAGTGGGACATGAGCAACAAGGTAAAGTTCCGGTTATTAGTATCTCCAGTAATGTTTGCATGCTTTAAAAGAATTTAAATTTATGAATCGAAAAGCTTTATCATTGATTTGAATGCCGATTAAATAGTATATTTACTTTAATCTCAAATCATCTTATTATGCCTTTGCGAACCAAAAAATAAAATAAAATTCATAAAGAATATATATATATATATATATATATATCAGCTAGATAACCCTCTTTAATTTTTTATTTTGTAGAAAATGTTCGAAGGCGGAAAAGTGAAATTTTGGACATGTGTTAGCTTTTCTACAGTTGATTCGACACAGTTTCTTCAGAAATTGGTGGATAAATGTAACAGTAAAGGAATGGTATGTCTAAGTTTTTTACTTTGAAGTTTCTGTTTATGATCAATGAAGATTTTGTGTATTTATTTTGTCTTAATAAAATATTTTCCAGGAATTCAACCCTTTGCCTGTATTTCCCATAAAATCAGCAAATCCTGACCAAATTGAGAGGGCTCTTACAGATGTTCACAAGAAAAATATCGCAGAGGGTATTCTACTTCAACTATTGATTATTATCCTACCCGATGCAAAAGGATCATACGGTGAGTAGTGAATACGTGGACACTTTTTTGTATATTGGACTGTTCCGAATAGCACTAAAATTTTGATGGTTTGCAGGAAAAATTAAACGAGTTTGTGAAATCGATCTTGGAATTGTGTCTCAGTGCTGTCGCCCTGAGGAGGTTTCTAAGCTCAAGCCTGAGTACTTTGAAAATATAGTAATGAAGATAAATGTAAAGGTAGTTTGTTCCATTCTATGTATCTAATTGGATATTCCTTACGGCTTTATTTTTATATGGAAACATGTAAGAGTTAGGAGGAAAATGTGACTAGTTTTTGATATTCTAGTTGACTCTAAGAATTCACTCTTTAAATTATGATAATAAACTGTCTTTAAATTTTTTCTCAGGTTGGTGGAAAAAACACTGTGCTGGACAATAAAGAGATCAAAAGTATCCCCTGTGTGTATGATAGTCCTACAATTATAATTGGTGCTGATGTTACGCATCCTGGAAAGAAAACTAGTCCTTCGATAGCAGCGGTAAGTTCATTGCTTTTTTTGCTACTTTTATACTGATTTGTAGTGTTGAAGGTTTGGATTTACTCAGGTCGTGGCAACAATGGATTGGCCTGATTTTACGAAGTACAGAGGAAGTATTTCGGCACAGCCTCACAATCAAGAAATTATAAGGGATCTCTACACAACAGAAGATGGTCAGGAGGGAGGAATGATCATGTAAGACATTATCGATATGGTTGCATTTCAGTTATCAACTTATCATAAATAAGAGAAAACTTAATGTATCTGTTTGGTTTTAACAGGGAGCTATTTGAAGCTTTTGAGAAATCAAATGGATGTTTACCTGAGAGGATTATTTTCTACAGGTTGCTTTTTGTTTTTAACTGGATATATACTTAATAATTACTTTCTATCCGTGATCTACTTTTAACCGGGACTTACATTTTGATGCTACATTGCTGATGTTTAATTTGCACGGCAGAGATGGTGTCGGTGAAGATCAATTTAATCAGGTTTTGGAGGATGAAGTGGGTAACATCCGTGAGGTAAGATGGATTTCTTTTCAGAATTATATTGGTCATTGTCAACTACTAGTCAATGATTGTTTTGTGGCATTCACATGAACATGTTATGTTGTTTGATAGTGAATGAATCTGGCATAAGAACATGAACACTATGAAAGACAATACTATTGTTTGATCTGATTTAATTTTATGCTGTTTAGTTGAATGGTGAAGTGTCTGTTTTGTTGTTCTTTATTATAGATATTAAAGGGTATAAATGTACACTGTATGATACAAATTTGATGAGTGTATAATGAGTATTTAGGTTTTTTTTTAGTATATATTTTTTATAATTAATATTTTTCTGTTGTTTGTGCAAAACTGATTTATCATTATGAACGTTTTAATGCATTCTGATTTGAAATACCGTCTTCTTTCCAGGCTTCTTTCCAGGCTTGTAGCAAATTTAATGTGAAATCTATACCACCAATTACCTTTATTGTGGTGCAAAAAAGGCATAATACACGCCTATTCCCTGCAGACAACAAAAATCCTGATTTGAATGATGGCATCAGTGGCAATATTCTGCCAGGTTTCAACGTCTCTTCTAAATTTATCTTTCCCAAATGTTGTACAGTCACATTTTCTTGGATGATTTTTTTTTTTTTTTTACCCTAATGGTGTGTTATGTGTAGGTACTGTTGTGGATACGGTCATTTGCCACTCTAAGGAGTTCGATTTTTACCTTAACAGTCATGCTGGACAAAAGGTAATCCTGTTAAACCAACTTCAGCAGTTGGAAGTCAAGGTCATGATTTAGGCGTGGTTTATAATATATTTCCTTCTTTTTATTTGTCTTTTGGAAGAATTAATAATTTTTGTTAATTGTTGTGTTTTATATAGGGAACGAATAGGCCAATACATTATCACGTGTTGCTTGATGAGAACAAATTCACTGCTGATGAGTTGCAGATATTTACAAATAACTTGTGCTACACGTAAGCTTTTTGCCCTCACAAAAAAATGTTGCTTTTGATTAAGTGTTGACATATTTTCTCATTTATGTTTACTTTGTAATATTGAATCATGCCATTTTCAGATATGCTAGGTGCACTCGATCGGTTTCAATAGGTTTGACCCTCCTCACTATTTATCGTTTCATCTGTCAGTACTTTTTCAGTCCCACCCTTTGAGTTGTTCTTCATTTAACTATAATAATGGATATGTTTTGATTACATATGTAGTGCCTCCGGTTTACTATGCCCATCTACTAGCTTCTCGGGCTCGTCACTACATTAAGGGTGATGATTTACCATACAGTGGATCTACTAGTGGCAGGGGCGGCACGAGGGAGAGGAATCCGGTGTTCAAATCACTTCCGAGTATCAAAGAGAATGTGAAAGAGGTTTTGTTCTTTTGTTGAACGCTTGCATGCATTGGGATACTTTTCTTTTTTTTTTTTTTTTTTTTTTTTTTGTGGGGTGAGAAGTTCAGATACATAGAAAGGAAATTGAACTTGTAAAGCTTTTTTGGGTAAAAACTAGTTTTTAATAGTTTTTGAAAGAAGTTCAGATACATAGAAAGGAAATTGAACTTGTAAAGCTTTTTTGGGTAAAAACTAGTTTAATAGTTTTGGAAAGAAGTTAAGATACATAGAAAGGAAATTGAACTTGTAAATGCGCTTTACATATTTTTTTGGATTATGTTCTAAACTTGCTGCAATCTAAAGACAAGATTTGATATATTCTTGCTGATCGATGTGCCTTGCTTGATTTGATACTGGCTCTATACTGTTATTATTGTTTTCTTTCCTGCTTAATCAATTAGTCTAATTCATGCATAAATTGGGTGGCAGTATTGAATTTCCAATTAAAAGAATGTGACATGTATGGAGAGTTTTCTATTATGAGAGTTTTCAATTAGATATACAGGTCACACATTTAATGTTTGATCTCTCGGCAGATCCCGATAGTTGGTAGACCCTTGGTCCATTTGGTGTCAGAATTTATTCTAATAGTTAGAGTTGTGACCATGATTGAATTGAATAATAGAAGTCACAGCTAATATTATACATATTTCCAATTCAGTGGACAAGTTTCAAAAATGTAGCTAGTATGTTTACAAACAAAGGAATTGGTAGTGATTGCAGAACAGCAGCATTAGCAAATAAAGGGCACAGAGTACAAAATTTTAGGCTGAGCAGCTCTGAATTCAAGTGCCATAATAAGTTGACTCTTTCTTTTTGAGTTGAGGAGGCTGTGCCTGTGTGTCTTGCAAGCTAATGACAGCTCAAATTTCATCTGACCAAGACACGCTACTTGTATTTCATCTGGCATTGATTTGGCAAATGTTAATGTTAAGCACAATAAATGCTTCAAGTGTTAACTGGTTTTTGATCTGCACCCTTTTTAAGGTACAACCAATCTAATATATATATATTGTTCATTTTGGTATCCTAGCATACTTGGCTAAATTGTGGTGAAATCATAATATTTTCTAAATATTGATATATTTTGTGGATATTTGAAACATGTTTGTATATTCCGTAGGATATTGGATAGTTGCATATTTCGATATCTATCTCTCTAAAATATGGAAACTCCAAAATATGGAAATATTAGGGGATATTTTGTTATTTCTTTTGATATTTAGTTCCCTGAGTCCAAGGGGTATGAGTGTATAAAGTTGATATGCATAAATCTAGCTGAAATTATGCTAAAAATAAGGGTATAAGTGCAATCATGCTAAACCACGAAGCATTAACGGTGTTTCTGAAACGAATATAGTAGGAAATTACACGAAAGGGCCACATCAGTCCATACCATGACCAAATTGAAGCCACTAAACAACTGCTTCACGTAATTAATTAAATATGCCCCAGGAGCGTGGACGATCTTGAAATCATCGGCTACAATTCGATGGCTAATTTTTTTTTTTTTTTAATTAAATATATAAATAAATAATCCAAAAGCGAAAAAGAACATATATTTTTATCGCTTAAATATAAAGCAGTTACTTCTTCTCCATGACGAAGCTCTCACAACCACCAAACATGGCCTTAGTTCCACAACCTCCGATTCTCTGTTCAGTCTTCAACCACATCAGCTCACTACCTCCTCTTTGGCTCTCCATCGCAGATATCTTCGCTCAAGACACGAAGCCTTCCTCTGTTTCCTGTAGCTGTTAAAGTTTTGTCGAGAAATCGACTGAGGAGAACCGGTCGAGCGAGCCGGACGTTGATGGAGTTAGAGAGGACACCAAGGTGCAGGTCCAGAATTCTACTAGTCCACAGAGGATTGTTACCTCGTCAAGTGATTCTTCGTCTCTCGGAATTCGAGAGCCGGTTTTTGAGGTTCGTTCTCCAGAAAATAGAAAAGTTTTTTTAAAAAAAAATAATTAAAGATACTAACACTATGGTTTAAGGTGTGAGAGAAATTATGATATGGTTGTCGGTTGTTGATTTTACAATGGCAGCTATTAGCTTTTGATTTGCATGTATATGATATCATTTGTAAGTTTCAGGTGCGTATTTTTCCGTACATGCAGAGAACTTCAAATGTTTGATTAGACAATGAATCTGTTGAAGTTAGCTAAAAAAACAAAAATTCTGGATATACTAGACATAACTTCACTACACCTAAATTTTAGACAATGAATCTGTTGAAGTTAGCTAAAAAAACAAAAATTCTGGATATACTAGGCATAACTTCACTACACTTTATTTATTTATTTTATTTTTTTTATGTTATTATTATAGAAGCAATAAATAAAAATGAGATTTCGAGTCAGTTTGCTGAACATGATCCTTGTAGTTGAAATTTTTTGATCGAAACCTTTTGTTATTTTAACTGTGAAGTATACAAAAATTGGAGTAATAATATCAATAATTGGGAATGATGCAGTATCATTTTGAGTTTTTGTTTTTCTCTTTGAGCAACGGATAAAATCTAGATGAGTTTCTCATATTTGGATTATAGAAATGTCTTAAACACATCTTATATTCTTTCACATGTTATTTCTCTCTTAATTGATTAATTTTAGTCCAAGAGAAAAAGTAATGGTAGCGAGAGAGATAAATTAGGTGATTGTTGAGTTTTTGTAAATTGTAGAAAGGAAGAATAGAATATATATATATATATATATATATATAAGCGATTAAGAAATATAATGTAGTATTACGTTGTCTATAAGACTATTACATTAAATTCTTCAAAGATAGGAATGATAATAACTGTGGGCCATCTTAATGAATTTGACAATTTACCACATTTGGCTAATTTTGTACTAAGAGCCACTCATCATGCTTGGAAGGAGGAGGGTGGGTACATGGCCACCCCAGGCCTGAATGTGGCTCTGCCCATATGTTAGTTATACTCTTTGTTTTGGAACTCTATGTTGTAGGACTTTTTATTCACTTATATGATGATTTTTTTTATCATCAGGTCTTCGTCTGAGAGACATTCGTAGTATTGATCCATCATCCATCCTTGTTTATGACAAATTCTATGCCATCTTTGCTGGTATTATGCCAACTTGTGCTCTGGTACTTTGTGGTAGTTTTCTGTTAGGTTTTTTTTTTTTTACGCTTTTAAATACTTGGATATGGATGTGGTGTTCCTTTTGATGAGAGTACTTATACTTTGTGATGCCTTTCAAGTGCTGCAACCAATTTTTCTTTCTAAATGTTGTTAGTGTGCAAAAAGTTAAGAGGTTAGAAAGATGACTGTCATTTTCTCTTTATGTTCATATTAACCAAAAACATAGGCCAACATGCATGCATAAGATTATAATTTTGACTCTATGTTTCCGGAAAGTGTAGGAACAGAAATTATCCTGACTGTTGCACCAATACCGAAACATAAACATTGTTATCTTGATTAATAGCAATTATCCTGTGTCTGCTGCATGGATAATAAAGATTGAACAGGATATTTCTTGATTGCCTGCCTTGTACTATTTTTCATTCTTTTCTTATTTGTTTGAGAATAAAGACACGTATTAAGAAAATAAAAAATTTATAAATGAAAAGTAGTTTATCCCAACGGAAGTCGGGAGCTGAAAGTAATGGGGACATTAACTAACCACAGCTGCTGCACAAGACAGCAATGCTTATGGGTTACGAATGGCCTTTAATTGTTATCCTATAATCACCATCTGATTTGCCTAGAAAATGACCACAGTAATTTCCAGATCTATGTATCTATTGGAGATGCATAAGTAATCTATCTGAAGAATGAAGATGGGCTATGTAAATGTCTAGTGGGTGCCATTGACACATGTTTTGCAGCATATAGCTTGGCCTTAGGATGAAAAGATTAGGCTTCTAGCACTTTGATTTATGGATTAGGATTCTCTTCTGTACTTTTTTTTCCTTAGCTTTGCACTAGATGTTGACACCTCAGCATAAATGAACATACATGGTCAAGATTTATCAAGTTTTATGGGTTTCTTTTTCTCTCATGCAATTGGATGTTTCATTTACACTTAGAAAAAAAAAACAAGGAAAAACAAGGTCAAGGAGATTGATTTATATACCTTTCTGTTTGAAACTTACTTTTGATATTTTGTTATCAAGGGTGGTCTGGTAAAACTATTATATCAAAAGTAGCATATTGTTCGGTTGGCTTCAGTTTGTGGTTTGTTTTAAATAATTACTATGTGGTTCATTAGGTCTGTGAGCATGCCATTCTACTAAATTTGGGTTCCTTACGAGCGATAGCAATGTGAGAGCATGTCCTTATATTTGACTATAACTAGTAATCTTTATATTTCTTGAGTGTTGCAAGTCATCTCATTGTTTGATTTGATTAATTTATAATTTTAGAGTGCACTTACATTGGTGAACTTGTTGCATGATTGTTCATTTCTAGTAGAGGGAAAGCCTTTATAGACACATTGTTGTCCCGATTAAATCCCAGAAGCAAATCAGCAATAATGTAGGGCCATGTATGCCATTTGAGATTGAGGTAAGTATGGTGCTCTTACTCTCTGCTTTTACAGACTGAATCATGAATTTGACTGGATGTGTCTCTTACATGAAACAATAGTTCTTCTGCGAAAAAGCTCTGTTTGATATGAAGTTAGTTTAAATATTAATTCTTTAGATCAGTGCCTAGGAAGATTCTTCTGTAATTTTTTTACTTATGAGAGAGAAAGAGAGAGACACACAAAAAAATTTGCTTTGCAAAGATGGTCTTTCCATATTCCATTGCCATTGATCAGCTCCTATGTTACACCCAGCTAATTTTAGCTTCCCTTATTAACAATTTGCTATCACCTAGCATAACGAATTTAAGGAAACCACTGGTTTTTGTTGCTGGTCTTTTACCTGTGCCAAAATAATCATGACCATTGACATACTTCCTATATCCATTGTGAAACGGCCTAAATATCAAACTTGCAATTGTGTTACATTACTAGCTCATCCTAAGCACTTACGTTACACTAATTTTTTTCTAAGACTTCTGGGTGTGATAATTCAGGTTGTTGAAGCAGCATTGCTTTCTCGAGTGCAGTGCTTGGAGCAGAAATTAATGGACATAGAACCTCGTGTGAGTATGGAACATAGTGAGTATTTTTTGTTTTTTTCATTTTGTGCCATTCCCTTCTTGGTTTAGCGATGATTTGTTATGGAATTTAGTCGGTTTTGTGCTGAAGCTCCTCACTACCAATCTTGGGCATCATTTTTTCTCTTGTTCATACCAATGTATCTGCCTCAAATAGTATCATAAAAGATTATTTATAGATTTGGAAAGTAAATTTCAGTGCATGGTTCTTTGTATAATTGCACATTGCTCAAGGACTATAAATGCTCCAATTAAAGGTTATATGTATACGTGGATGCAATTATGTCTTGATTTCTGTTATTCGGAAGGAAAAGATTTTTAATCATGGTTGATCTTGTAGGTGCAATAATACTTTATTTTATTCTCTGCACTTAAACATCAATGTGTGTGTGTGTGCGCGCACACACCTTCGATTGGTAGTAAGGCTAATATGTGATTGGATTTTGTTTTGTTGGAAAAAGTTCAAAGCATGCTTCAGTTACTAATTTTGGCTCATAACCACATTACTTGTATATATTCAGGGCTGTTATAGATCTGGAAACTCAACAAAGCGAAAGAAAATAAATCAAGGTTGAAATACAAAAATAGAATGAGCTCAAATGAAAACTGGCAATAATAATAGATAGGAAAGTATAATTTCAGAGTTCTTTGAGAACTACCTGGGAGAAAGTGATTGCATCATGCAGAAGATCTATAAACCCTTATGCTTCTGTCTTTTTCACTCAAATTTAATTTGGATAAGCTCGAAATTCCCTCAATATGATTTGTATATTCTATTTTCATTTCCTTTTTCAATTATTTTGTCATGCACAAACTAATTTCTCGTCACTGGGTCAATAATTTTTTTTTTTTAATTCTATATGCCACTTCCAGCTCGAGTCAGTTACATATTTTTATTGTTTTACAGCTGCATGTTATTTTTTGATATTACAACCTTCCTCATTTCCATTCATGCATATCTAATTCTATGCCGTTTGCCTCAGGCTCAAGTTCTACTTGAGGTTTTGCCCAACCGATTAACTGCCAATGTATTGGAGCAACTTTGTATTAGCAAGCAAGCCTTGGTATAGTTTAATAATTTAACTATGTTTACATTTATATACTCTCAAAAAGTTGACAAAATGTAACTGTAGAAATAACTTAACTTGCATTATGAAATCCAGTCTTCAAGTATCATTTTTATTTTAGGTTGAATTGAGTTCAAGAGCAGGGGTTCTTAGACAAATGCTACTTGATCTTTGGGAGGACCCACATGAAATACGCCGTATGTGTATTATGGGAAGAAACTGCACACTTAGAAAAGGGAGTGATAGTGTGGAATGCTCTATGTCCCTAGAAAAGCAAATTGCTGAGGGTATGCTCCACAAAGTTTCATTGTTCAAGATATGTCATTTTCACAAGGAATATTTTGAATGCATGTAGGATTCATTAATATATTATGCTAATGACATTCACTTTATCATTTTCAGAAGAGGAGGAAGAGATCTGAGATGCTTTTGGAAAATTATCTTCAAAGGTTGTACCTTGCTCCCATTTTAAGTCCATGCATCTGTACATTGTTGAGTTACCATTACACCAGAAAGCTGAAGCTGATCGTAAATCCCTTATCAAGTTTTAACACATGCTAGGCTGGATTTAATCTGTAGATTTATCATGAGTATCCGTGTATAGGCTTTTTTTTTTTTTTTTTTTTTTTTGTATGCTATAATTAATTTACACAGAATATGATTTGATCAAATATGCTCTAATACGATGTTAAGTTACCAAAACTTTTAAGATTATGATTTGATAGGTGAAGGTGCAACAATAGTATTTAAGTTCTAACATACATAATTTGGAATTTGTATTAGCTCTACTACCTTGTGTAAAACGGCACTTTCTGAAATATCTCATTCCAAACTCTATGTCATCCTTAAAAGAGAGAGGACATGGAAAAGATTACTGTACTATGTTTAGTTATTAGGTGGTGGGCATAATAGAGTTTAGTAGATATATATATCTTACCAATGTTTCATATACATTAACAGAAGTTGCTGTGTCAAAATCACAAAATGAACAAAAAGTATGAAAAAAAATTACAAGAGCTTTATAAGTTCAATACTCAATATATGTAATAAGTTAAAAAAAGAAAATTAATGAAATGTATTTTATGTTACTTACCGAAGGATAATGATGCCATTTATGTGCTGAATAAGATTTGTCATTCTCAATTTAGAAACAATAGTTTGATGTTTTTATCATAACATGATGCATGATGCATTGATTAAATGCTAGGGTTGAGAAGTTATGGGTTGTCCTTAAAAGTTGTTAAATTTCTCCTAATTAAGTTGTGGCATCCATTCATATATATATAAATACACACACACACACACACGTATCTTTCCTTCAACGTGGGATTCAATCTCATCTTGTTTATCTCAAGCTTCACATGTAGGTGTGATCTCTAACAAAAGTGAAAGAAGATACAACTAATAAATGTCTTATATTTGATTGGATAAGTATTGAATCCTATAAGACCAAATGCAATGCCTTGAGAGATTTTCTTTCAACATAGGCATAAAATTGAAAAAAAAGTCCAAGACTATTTAATCATAGGAGATTTCTGGTCTTTCCTATATTTTGGTGTCATTTCTTATGGCATTTAGTTTCTTTTATCTGATGAAAAAATGGTAGAATAAAGCATCCATTGTGAGGCATATAAAGCTTGGTTATTTGTGTTTATCACTTAATTATCCAATGTGAGATAGGTCTATGCAACTTGAAAAGGCTTCAATAGCAGAATTGGGCCATGGCTTTGTTTTATTAGCTTTTCATTCTACATTCTAAGACGTTCATAAATTACCTATAAGGTGAGGTCATGGTTTTTTATTAGTGAAACTAATTCATACTCTAAACTTTGTTCAACTTAAAAGAAAAGGTAAAGCTTGCTGATATTTTGAACTTGCCTGTCAAATTTGATATGACAACAGTGAAGCAATATTATTTGTTGGAAATGCCATGTTGTCTATCACTGAATATGACACAATGCCTTATTTCATTTCCAGATGTGAATCTTGTCACAAAGAAATGGAAGACTCTATTGCTGTCAATTCTAGGCTGGATTATGTTTTGATTTTCTTGATTTGTTTACTTTCTAGTTTTATATTTTCTTTTTTGAATGTTGTCTCAAATGATATAATAATAATTAATTTGGAAGTTTGTGCCTTGATGTGTGTGAAAAACAAGCAATGGTCCACCCCTTTTCTAGCCCAAGGCATAGCATAGATTACTGGTTAGCTTTGCAATTTACATATGAAGATGATATCTTGTAGAAAGCATTCATGCAAAGGGATTTGAGATAAGAAACTTTCTCTCCTCAAAAAGTCATACAGTCTGGTGTGCTGGAGTAACTTTGATCTTTCTTTTTCACTAATAGCCACAGACAGTAATTGTGCTTAGTGCTTACAGTATCTTGGCATATTATTGAAAGGGATCAAATTCAGATTTTTACTCTTCTGTTTCTGGTACCTCAGACCTAATATATGATGACATGTTTTGGACCTGCAGAGATAAGAAAGAGTACACAATGAGATTGGGCATGAAATTGCAGATTGTTGTAGTTGTTCTCAAGTAATAATCAGTGCATAAAAATGAACTATTGAATTACAACATGTAGAGTTGAGTCCTGATCTAAATAGAAAAATTATAAGATAGGAAAAAATGCTCAAATCCTTATGTTTTAACAGTATCTAATTGTCAGATATATATATATATATATATATATATATATATGGTATGCATCATTTTTGAGTCGTCATCTTATATACCTATATCATAATCTTCTTGACCCATAGCATCCATGACTTGGACCTTATTTTATGCAATGCGATTCACTTTCTTCCCCACAGTAATGGGACAGGATGATGTCTTCTTACATTTTCCCCCCATTTTCATGTGTAAATTTTGGGGCAAGAAAGGTGATAGTTTTACCACATCACAGGACTAATTCAAGTTTTCTTCAATCATATCAAGTATAATTTTAAAACAGATAGGAGAGTATCAAACCCAAATAATTCTGTAATTATAGTTAGCTAGAAAAGGTCTCGTAGAGGAAGGTCTACAATATTATGCCCAGCCGTTTCACTTCAGTCTATTGGAGACGAGAAATTCAGTACTTATTAAAAGAAAAAAGAGGAAAAGGAAAAGGGGAAGAAAATAACCGCTTTTATTTTTCCGGTCCTTATAGCCTGTTGAGGTTTTGATTCTCCGATTTGAGGTTGGTTATAAGTATAGAATGTCCTGCATGACTTAAGCCTCATTAATTCCAACAATCTACACATAGGGATTCTAAGAACTCTGCTATTGTTTCCCTAGATGTCAACTTCATATAACTTAATGTATTGGATTATATGTTTAGAATGTCAGTTGCTACCTTCTTCTCCTTTCATTATCCTGAGATGGAACTATAGGTTTGGTGTTAGTTTATGTACAATCAGTTCTGTGTAAGTTATTTGATTCATCACAGTCAATGTCTCAAGTTTTGTTAATTCATGATCTAGAAGTTAGAAATATTATACCATTCGTCTCTTAGTATTATGAGGAACTGCGATGTATATTTGCTTACTAGCGTGCTGATTTTTATTTTTTTTGGTTGCTTTTCTTACATGTCTAAGTCTGGTTTTAGTTGGCCAGTAGTAAGATCTTGGAATTGCAATTGCGGCGTTTTTGAATGGGATATTAATACTTCCTCTTGGCCAGTGAAGGGGATGAATTTATTCAGGAAATTGGAGAAAGACTTAAAGGTTGCAAATGTCATCTATATGGTAAGCATTTGCATTGTGTTTTGCTTAAATATGTAAACAACCTCGTGTGTGGACAGGGGCGAATCCAGGACTTAATCTCAGAGTGGGCTAAATTAAATATAATTTTTTAACGTAATACTCTACGGTATAATTAAATTTTATAAATTAAAAAATATACACTTGATATGGAAAACATAACAAATTTAATCTAAAAAAGATTTAAAATAAGGAACATTGTAATAGTTTTTTAATTGTTTTTACAAAATAAATTTTTAATTGTTAATAAAAAAAAATTGGAAAAAAAGCAGCCTGGGCCAGCCCAGGCTAATTTGCATGTAGCTCCGCCTCTGTGTGGACAAACTATTGGTCCGTTTAATATTTTGACTTCTTTCCACCACCACTGTTTTCCTTTGCTTAATTTGGTTTTGGTTGTTATTTTTGTATTTGCAGAATGGAAGACGGCATATAACCTCATCAATCGTCGTTTCCAGGGATCTCATTGTAAGCACTAATTCAAAAAAAAAAAAAAAAAAAAAAAAAAAAAAAGCTCCTGTTTTATCTCTTTCTTCTGACATTGAAGTTGTCTCAATCTTTATATGCCAGTGTAGTCTGCATGACGTTTGCCTTTTCTTTCTTTATTTTTCATACCTTATAAAAAAAATTTATCAAGATAATTTTGTATATAATTTATTTATAGAATAGAGCAGTCGTGGGATTCTAACAATGCACTATGTTAGAGTGATTAAATTCTGTTATTGGGCATTTTCCTATCGGTTTAAAGTTTTGAGTCTAGTGGTCACTAACGTACTCTATCCACTTTGCTTAAAGAAGTCGATCAAGTCATTATTGTTGTGTAACCCAGTTCTTAGTAAAATACTGAGAGCATATTGATACATTGAGTTCCATATTCTTCATCGAACTGACTGAACCTAGTTCAGCCTATTCTCAACCAAATGGGTTTGGTTTGTTATTCCTGATTCTGCACCCAATTTGCATATAGGAATATACAAGTCTCAAGTAAGGATCTCATTATTCTATTATTTCTTCTTGCATCCTTTTCTTTGGTAGCACTCCTTTGGTGCTGGTATATTTGTTTTGTTTAGTGTTTCTTGCCCCTCATTTTGTCCCAAAATGAAGATTTACAGAATACGTAAGTAAACAAAACAAAAACTATTTCACAGCCCTCCTCCCCGTTTAGTTGGGACTGCTATTGATTATTAGAAGAAGCTGTTGCACAATTTCTATATCTAGCTTTTGTTTTGCATGCTTCATTTGTATTCTTCCATTAAACAATGGTCATAGGTGCAATTTCACCTAAAGTTAGGGGATATTAGTGCAATTTTCCCTAAATAAAATAATGATAATGAATTAATGATAAGATTAAGCCGACTAGTTTGCGTAGATAAAATGCATAAAAAGAGAGATGCTAACCCAACCACGACAACAAAAAGAGTTGCAGCTGAAGGATTGTTTTCATGGATATTTTTCCTTAATGGAGAAATTTGTTTTTGAAAGCTAAAGCTTTTTGTATAATTTAATGTCTGTGTGTAATAGCTCATCTAATCTTTCTTTAATTGGATTAATTTTATGTTTCAAATTTTCCATTTAAGATATTGTCAAAAAAAATAAAATTAATCCATTTAAGGAATTAGTCACATGCTTGCTTGCTTTGACAATAATTAGATGGGTTAATCATTTATTAATTAGGAGTTTTTGTTGTTTTAGTTCATTTCTCTTAAAGTTAATTACATACTAAACATTAATCAAACTAATTATGACGTGTTAGAGGAACCATAGATTCTACATTTTGACAAAGATTCTCAAACTTATGAAGTTTTGTATAATACATGGTGTTTTTACTTAGGGTGCGTTTACTCTTTCAAATTCTTTCAAATTCTTTCAAATTCTTAATGCGGAAAATGAAACTTAATTAAGACATTAAAAATATTATTTTTTCGGTTATTAATCGTGAGGGTCTATTAAAATCTAGCGAAATTAACCACTATAAATGGATAATCATTTTATTAAGAAGTAGATAATGGTTTGTTAATTGGAAATATTTCGTATGAGTAATATTACATTACCTAAATTTTTTACTCAAATAATGTGGCAACAACTCACATGCAAGGTATGAATTTGAACGATTTGTTTGGACAATCTAACGTTACTTATGGCCTAAACATGATAATTCAGAAGTGGTAGGTTAATCCCATAAAGACATTTTTGAAAAAGTTATAGGTTTATACATTAAAATAAATAAATAAATAAATAAATAAACCTAGTTAATTTAATACACTTTCTAGACAACATGTGATTTTTTTTTCCTTCCTAAAATTAATAGTTTAGTGCTTATATGTAACATCAAATTAATACATTAATGGCGTTCTTCTTTCTATATTGATTCCATCATGAATTTAGGTGGCTGTGGCTCCTTACGCAATCATCTTTTACATGTATTTTAATATTGAAAATTTCATTTCTTTTGACCAGAAAATTATTATCGGGTTATTTAAAGACAGAATTATGACTTGGAGCAAATTGAAGAATGAGATTACAAACAAAGAGCAAAACCACTCCAAATTCATCAATCATCAACTATAAAAGTTAATGGACAATACTTGGATACTGGCATGACCGGTCAGCATTCAAAATACTGATTTTGTATTTTAATTGGTTGAAAAAAATATTAAAGATATCTGATATTAAATTCATAGGGCTGGTGTTGGATTTTTCAACCAATCAAAATATAAAGTCAGTACCTTGGGAACTAACCGGTCAGCATCAAGTATTTTCCAAAGTTAATTATTAGTGTAATTAAAGCAGCCCTTAAATGCTTTGCAAGTAGAAAATAAAATATTATCATGTGTTTGAGTACATTGGGAGGAAGGAAAATCTAACGAGAAAACAAAAAGAAAAAAAATATATATATATATGAATATTAATTACAAATATTTTTACATGTAACTTTCAATTAAAACAAATTACGCTTTCTAAAACAAATTATGATATATAAATATTAACTCAAATTTATTTATTTATATATAAAGAATAATGCTTGGGTATTGATCAGTCAGTACCCAAAATACTGATCTCATCGATAGGAGTGTAGCACGTGGCCCTTTTTTCTTTTACTTTTTATATTTATCTCACAAATTGGGCCACGTGCTACACTCTTATTGGTGAGGTCGGTATTTTGGATACTGACCGGTCATTACCCGAGCATTATTCATATATAAATAGACAAATATAATCGAATAGATGTGTAAAAAGAATTGAAGATTTGATATTAACCAAATAGGACATTCTACTAATAGGGTATAAATGTATCATTATATTAACACCTGTTCAATTGGGTCAAGACTCAAGATTAAAGCCCAGAATACCTTATAACATTAACCATATTTCAACCAATATGAATCTAAGGTTGATATTGGTCTCTCTAACAGGTCTATACTTCAAAATGTTGATACTGGTCCCCAAGAGGATCATATATTACAATTTTTTAATCTCCTTTTCATTTAGAGCATCCCTAATAGGTCGGAATTGGGGACCTCCTTGACTATATTTAGGGAGCTTCAATCGGAAAGTGATCCAATAGGCTCTCTATCCCGTTCCCTATTTTTAATTCCGGTCAAAGGCTCCCTAAATTTAGGGAGCCAAGATATTCTCCCTATTTTTTTTTTTACCTCTCTCCTCAAATGAAATGGATGGTGAGGATGAGTCAACATCACTTATATCCAATGGTCCAAATGCATTCTTCCTATTTTTTATTTAACCCAAATAATTCATCTTTTTCTTCTTTTCACTATCTCCAACGGCTACCCATTGTTCATTCAATTATTATTATTTTTTTAACCCAAATTGCATGATTCGAAAGTGATAAATAAATAATAATATTTCTTTTATTATTTAAAAATAAATATATGACCGTTAATTGTAAATAATAACATTTTAAATTTATTTAAAAATAATAATATTTCTTTTTTATTTAAAAATAAATAAATAATAAATATATGATCGTTAATTGTAAATAATAACATTTTGAATTTATTTACAAATAATAATATTTATTTTTTATTTAAAAATAAATAAATAATAATAAGGAGCCATTTTTAGGGAGGTTTGTTAGAGTCATCACTTCTTATATGACTCCCTATTCGTAAAAAGTACAATTGGCTCACTAAATGTAAGGAAAAAATAGGAAGCCTTGTTAGGGATACTCTTACAACATGGGTGCACATTGACATATCTTTAGCCTCTTGTGGTCTATCTTTCACTCGAGATCAATAGTGGTTTACATGTCTAGATTTTTGTTACTAGAGATTTTTCTTCTTTGTCTTTTTATCATTTCTCTCGTGCACTTTTTAAAATGATTTGTGTTTCTTTCGTTTTGGACCCTTCGTAATTTTATTTTTTTTGAATAATATTGGTCGGCTTATAGAGTTCTGTGCACGTAATTTATGGTTTTGTTGGGTGCTAGTCGGGATACTTCTAGTTAGATAGTTCCTTATGATGAAACACCCTTTTAGCTTGAGTGGGATCTAGTTACGAATTCTGTTGAATTGATCATTATGTTAACATTAGTATATCCGCTGACATTTTTCAAAAGGATTCGATGTTTGAGATATTTTTTTTTGTTATTTTTATCTTTGTTATTTGTAATGATATTGTATTATTTTTAATTGTTTGAAGTCAATACAAATATCAGCGTTCTTAATCCCAAGTCCATAGAGTTTAAACTTGCAAATTTCCAACTGAAATAGATAAATAGGTGATCATGAAACGATAAACCCTTTACAAACAAAGTGCACGGCAAATTCTCGCAACTGTTTGAAAACAAAATTAAATGAACAAAGTTCCTTTCCTTACAGTTGGAGAATTTATTCATTATCTTAGACTCTTAGAGTATCTCCAGGCTCCAATGCTATTATGCAGACTGTGCGTTTTCGGTTTAGTTTGAGTTGAAGCTCAATGTCAAACCAAACCAATATAGATCGGTTTGATTATATTTCAACCCAAACCAAACCAATGTGATTTTTCAAACCGATCCAAACCAAACCAAAAGAGGTCGAGTTCGTTTTGATAGGTTTATTGCTTTAGATTTAAACTCAATTTTTTTTTTTAGTATTATATTAAAAAAAATATTTAAATAAAAAATCATAACATAAA
Source organism: Acer negundo (assembly GCA_035582765.1). NCBI lineage: Eukaryota > Viridiplantae > Streptophyta > Magnoliopsida > Sapindales > Sapindaceae > Acer > Acer negundo. The sequence continues at coordinate 1,842,344 of CM069233.1, forward strand.
ATATTAATTATATATATATACATATATATATATATCCCGATTAAAGATATGTTTGACAGCATCTATGCTTTTGAAACCTTAATACATCAATCAATCAGAAGAATTGTATCAAAACAAATAAATAAACCCTAATACAGCTTGCCGGATGCCCCTCCTCCAATGCATTATAGTCCACCGGTGGGTTCTATTACAACAGCGGCGCCGGCTGGTTCGATTGTTCCAATTTCTTCCAATGGAATAAGACCTCTACTGTCCTGCGGGACACAAGGAAAAAAATGCATCCTAAAGGCTAACCACTTCTCGGTGCAAGTGGAAGATCTAGACATCCGTTACTACAAAGTAACTATAAACATCTATCTATTCGGTTGCTTGCTATATACATTATTTACGACTTTGTCATAACTTGCTATGTACATTTTTTACCTCATTTCTCTATTTGTCTGCTAGTGTGCTTTAACTCACTGCCCTGTCTTTTTACAACCATGATCTCGTTGATGTGACGATCTGCCTCTTTGTTTTTTAAGGACAATTTAACTATCAACTAGATATATTCATATGCTATACTTGGACATATTAAAACCTGACAATCAAGCAGGCAGGGTGAGCTAAAGACATGAGACTTGGGAGAGAGAGAGAGACAGAGCACCAAAGTCATACAATACTAAAAGCAATTATGTAGTTGGTTAATGTAATGCACATGAGCTTTGTTAATTATTTCAATAAGAATTCTGGAATTTCCAAAATTGGTTTAGCGAGAAAAGAGAGATAGGAAACGTGTGAAGGAGAGTTGAATTGTCGAGAATAAAATTTGTTGATAAATTCGTTAGATTCTATTCATGCTAAAAAAAAAGAGGCAATTTAAGGGAGAAAAATACGAGAATTGATCCCCCGGTAACAGGCTCTCAGTTGCTTACTCTACGACAACGAAAATTAAAGAAAATAGAATTCAAAGGAAATTAAGAACGGCCCACTAGACCACCAGATACAATCGGCAACTCGAAGCCTAAAAATGAAGCTTGGAGCAGGTCTGACCCAACAGGCCCAACACACCTTCTCACAAACAAATAAAGATTAGTGAGTCGCAGCTTTTTTTTTTTCTAAAAAAAATCCAATCAGATCTGTCCTGAGCTGGAAATGGGCGGGGTGTGATCCGTTGGTGTGGAGTTCACAGCAGCCAAATCCGTTCCCATTCGGCACCGTTTGGGGAATCCGTTATTGTTCAGTGGAGGTTTGAGCACAGGAGGAGGAGGAGGCTCTAGGGCTTTTGTTTTCCAAGGAGATGGAATGGATTTGTCCAAGGTTGGTGAGAAAATTCTCAGATCCGTACGCTCTGCCAGATCCCTTGGTCTCTTGCCTTCCACTTCTGATCGTCCCGACTCCCGAGGTACTTGCTTCATTTTGCTTTTACTTTACGAGTGTCATATTGTTATAAATCTATATATCTATTCATGATGACTAGAAGAAAATGCGCATTCTAGTTACAATAATTCTGAGTAAAAATTGGCTGATTATGGTTGTGAGTTTCTTATAATTACAAATTGATCATTGTGTTCGAACTTTGAACAGGTTCCGAGCAGCAGCAACAGCAACAGCTGTTGCTCGTGCTCTTGCAGGACTGCCTGCTCATCAGAGGTTCAGTCTACCATCAAGTTCTGAAGAATTGAGCTCTCTAATGTTGAAGCAGTGGAGGAGCTAGAGAAACAATTCTATGAAGAGGTTTTTACTTGATACGTTAAGGGTTGCTTACATGATTTGTATGTATATGTTATAAAAATTTCAAAATTACTGAAGACCGCATCGATCTTGAAATAGGTTACATTATGTTTAGAGGGATATAGTATTGGATATGGGGTCTTGAAACAAAATTTTAAACTGTGAGGTTATTCATCACAAATTTTAACTAGTTTACTCTCAATTTTGCCTATACAAAGTCTTGTTGTCTGTGATATATCAGGCTAATTGCATCCTTGGTATTATTTGGTCTATGTTATAGGACTTTATAACATTGAGATTATTATGTAATTTTAAGTCTTATCATGTTGGAGGGCCGTCTTCTTTTCCAGTTGTTGTCACCTTTCGTTATAGCCTTGTATTGGTGGCTAATAGGGTTGGAACCTATTCCATTGGGTTTAGATCACTGTACTATAAAATGATTTGTGGTTGTTTTGTCCCGAGTCTGTGGGAGGATTAGCAAACATACTGTTATTTCTGCTGCTGTAGCTAGATTCAGTTCTGCTGCTATAAATGGGTTTATGACTTTTGGAATGTGTATATGAACTATGCCTTGGAATGTTATTCTTGGAGTTGCGCATTTTAGGTTGCATGCCACTGTATTGATATTTCGTCTTAATTTATGATCCTTATATGCAGACCAAGCTGGATGTGGTTGATGGTTCAACGGAGAGAGTAAAGCATGCCTATAAGTTGGTCTTGTAGATATCTATGCTCCAACTTGAGAATGATATATCTAGGGGTTAATGATTTACTTCTCTCAAATGTAGGATTGCCTAGTCTTATACTTGCAGTATGCTCCAGTTTTTCTTAAAACAGAAAAATAAGTTGAATAAATTGTATCATCTTTGCCATTCTCTCTTATTCATAACTTCTTTCCCTTTCCGCAATCCCTAGAAATCATCTGTGCTATAAAGTATAAACAAATGAAAAGAAGCTTTAATTATTTTCTGGTGTTATTTCTTTCTGTTGTTGATTTGTTCCCTACTTGTTTGCACGCCACTGCAGTTGCATGTGTATATTAAATTAAATTATCTTACAAGACTAATAAACTGTTGCAAATGCCTTTTTGTAGGATTTTGATCCAATAAGTCACCTTTTAAATCACATTCCGATTGAAGAAAATGACTTGGCATATTTTGAGAAACAGTTATTTGTCCCATTCATCTCTTAATCTTTTTCCTTGGCTTCAAATGATAGTAGAGAAAGAATGGGTTGTGAACCTTTGGCTAAATTTTACTATCGAAGGTCATAAACGCCGTCAAGCATCTTTGTTGTTGTTGTTGGGAAATAGGGTTCCAAACCTAGGTTTTTTATTATCATCAGCATATATTAAAAATAAATTCCCTTCTCTAATATAGTTAAGGTTATTGTCGAAATGCTTAAATACTATTATTAGTCCCTTTCCTAATGGCTTAAAACTTTTTATTCTTATGGTTATTGACATGGTACCCAAATCAGTTATACTAGGATGGCCTTAGTTCGAATCCCCCACATGATTATATATAAATTTGTATGTATTTGTGTTTATGCTCTAGCCAAGTGGCAAGCTAGTTGGTCTTGCACATAGAGGGTGTGTTAGAATGCTTAAATATTATAGTTAGGCCATTTCCGCTATATAATATGGTCAAATGTATTTTCTAGTAGATAATGCATCACCTGAATTGGAATAGTATTCATATCAACAAATGGCATATATCAGCAACTTAAGACTATTAACACTCTTTTAGAGACATGCACGCTTAATCTTTCCTTTCCTCATCCTCCTATGATTTCATAGCTCAGTGGTAAGAGTCTTAGTAACTCTTGCAGGTTTGTCTCTTTGGTTTGCATGCAGGATTTTGTGTCGTCTTCAATTTGATTGTATTGATTTTTTTTTTTTTTAATTTTTTTATTTATTTATTTTTATTTATTTTTTTTTTTTGAAACAGCCAATTTATTAATAAAACAAGCCTCCAATACACACCAAACTTAGCCAAGCATTCAACACGCAACAGAGCATCAGGTCTCAAATACAAACAGCAACCAAAAAACCAGGAGACCAAAGTAGGAAAATACAAAATCAAAACTTACACCGAATCACCCCATTCTAATCTATCCTGTATTGATTTCATTACTTCATTTTGAGAATACACATTATTTGTAGTTAACTCGAGGGTTATGTGGTCTTTTGTTTTGTTTTTGTTTAATAACCTACTGTTTATAAAGGGCTGTTGTGTATTGTCATTTGACAGCAGAATATTTTCCTGAATTGATCCAATTTATTATCTCAAAATCGGTATGAATTTCTCTTTTATAGGCTGCTCTCAGATTAGCTCACTGGATTAGAGTAGCTGAGCATATGTCCTGCCATGTTATGGAGCATCATGAAGTACCCTGTTTTGAACAAGTTTGTCTTATCTTCTCATAAATTGTATTAATATAACTTTTATATGGGATATTTTATGTTTGTAACATAGACATTGTCAAATATTTTTATTAGAATGATGACTAGTCTTCTGCTGTTCATATGACATGGTGTAAACTATTGTTTTACCTTTTAGATTTGATTTTATAAGGTTTTTGTTTGGCTCGCAAAATATATTAAAAAAGATGTGGCTGATCGTAATCGCGTATCTTTATATTTTCTTTCTGCATTAATTGGTCATTTCATTTGAAGTTATCAAACATAAAAAAGAAAACAGTTGATTATTTCAATTTGGACCTCTCTCTCTCTCTCCCTCCCTCTAATCTGCCTTTGTCCTTCTGTGTGTATATTGTATGCAACTCTTCTGTGCCAGGTCATCCTTTCTTGATGTCATTAATGTCAAATGTTTTAGGCTCTATTTCAAGTCTCGGGAATTTTTTCTTTTCGAAATTTTGATCAACAAACTGCTTTTATTTTTCCGGTCCTTATAGCTTGTTGAGGTTTTGATTCTCCAATTTGAGGTTGGTTATAAGTATAGAATGTCAGTTGCTACCTTCTTCTCCTTTCATTATCCGAGATGGAACTATAGGTTTGGTGTTAGTTTATGTATAATCAGTTCCGTAAGTTATTTGATTCATCACAGTCAATGTCTCAAGTTTTGTTAATTCATGTTCTAGAAGTTAGAAATATTATACCATTCATCTCTTAGTATTATGAGGAATAGTGCTGTATGTTTGCTTCCTAGCGTGCTGATTTTTTTTTTTTTTTTTTTTTCCGCTTTTCTTACAAGTGTAAGTCTGGTTTTAGTTGGCCAGTAGTAAGATCTTGGAATTGCAATTGGGGTGTTTTTGAATGGGAGATTAATACTTACTCTTGGCCAGTTAAGGGGATGGATTTAGTAGGGGAATTGGAGAAAGACTTAAGGGTTGCAAATGTCATCTGTATGGTAATTGGTAAGCATTTGCATTGTGCTTTGATTAAATATGTAAACAACCTCGTGTGTATGGACAAACTATTGGTCCGTCTAATATTTTGTCGTCTTTCCACTACTGCTGTTTTCCTTGCTTAATTTGGTTTTAGTTGTTATTTTTGTATTTGCAGAATGGAAGACGGCATATAACCTCATCAATCGTCGTTTCTAGGGATCTCATTGTAAGCACTAATTCAAAAAAAAAAAAAAAATGCTCCTGTTTTTTCTCTTTCTTCTGACATTGAAGCTGTCTCAATCTTTATATGCAAGTGTAGTCTGCATGACGTTTGCCTTTTTTTTTTTTTTTTTTTTTTCTTACCTTATAAAAAAAAAAATTATCAAGATAATTTTGTATGTAATTTATTTATAGAATAGAGCAGTTGTGGGATTCTAACAACGCACTATGTTAGAGTGATTAAATTCTGTTATTGGGCATTTTCCTATCGGTTTAAAGTTTTGAGTCTAGCGGTCACTAACGTACTCTATCGACTTTGCTTAAAGAAGTCGATCAAGTCATTATTGTTGTGTAACCCAGTTCTTAGTAAAATACTGAGAGCATATTGATACATTGAGTTCCATATTCTTCATCGAACTGACTGAACCTAGTTCAGCCTATTCTCAACCAAATGGGTTTGGTTTGTTATTCCTGATTCTGCACCCAATTTGCATATAGGAATATACAAGTCTCAAGTAAGGATCTCATTATTCTATTATTTCTTCTTGCATCCTTTTCTTTGGTAGCACTCCTTTGGTGCTGGTATATTTGTTTTGTTTAGTGTTTCTTGCCCCTCATTTTGTCCCAAAATGAAGATTTACAGAATACGTAAGTAAACAAAACAAAAACTATTTCACAGCCCTCCTCCCCGTTTAGTTGGGACTGCTATTGATTATTAGAAGAAGCTGTTGCACAATTTCTATATCTAGCTTTTGTTTTGCATGCTTCATTTGTATTCTTCCATTAAACAATGGTCATTCCTTGTCTGGTGGATTTTCATTTTTCTTGTATGGTACAAGATATTAAAAGGTGAAATGGTTCTAAAACTTCCTGGCAATTTGTAAAGCAGATATTCTTTTTTCTTGTTGCTTCCGAGTTATTTGCTGAGATAATTTGTATTTCTATAGGTTAAGTTCCTTTCAACCATAAATTTCTCAGATTTTTAGATGTCTCACCAGCAGACAACAAATTTTATCTCTGTACGTATTTGTAAGGAAATAATCAACTATGTGCCCTAGCCAAAGTCAAAGTATGTCTAGCAATTGTTACAGCTACATGTTTTATTGCTCCCATCCATATATTGATTACATATGCTAAGTGGAATGCAGTTAGGGTCATCTTCTCGTTCTCCATGTGGTTGTCACTAGGTCTTTAGCCAAGTTGAGCATTAATTATTATTTTTTCTTATTTTTGCATCACAAGGATTTACCAATATTATTTGTAATTTTTTTTTGTTGCAAATTTTTGGTTACATGATTGATTACATAATGCTATCAGGTGGTTGATGCTCGTGCATTGATCGGGGGTGTCTCTGGTCTTGCTGAGAAGATACAAAGATTTTATATAAATACTTATTTATTTATTTATAGCACTTATCCTTCACCTTTTGCATATTCTTATTTCTTACCACCATCTATCATACCAAACTACTTTTAATTTCTATATTTATGTTGTGACTGGTGTCCGTTTTATAGTATTGAAAACCATTGACTTGTAATATATACAATCTTACTTGAATCAACACAATATGTACACAGTGGGCAAGTTTTTTGTAGTGCTCCCGAGAGTGTTGAAAAGAAGGAATATCAAAGCAAATGACCGAAAATTCAAAATACCCACGGAAAAAAAAAGATAAAAAAGTATTAGTTTTATAATGTATAATAAAATGTGCTTAATTAAACAGACAAAAAACTGTTGTGTAAATGAATTAATAACATAAATATAAGAAAGTTTGAATGATTAATTAATTAATCAATATGCCTAACCTGATTCCCACAACCACCTTGAAATCCTCTGCAAGTGATCTGTTTATGTATTTTTGTAAGTCAAATTGGGTTTGGCTTTGGGGTGCTAAATGTGCCTGAAAATTGCTTTTGCAATATATATATTTATAAAGACAGAATTGACCCTGAATTTAATTTTTAAAAAAATTCTATCCACAAAATATATATATATATATATATATATATATATATATTTGCATTAACTCTTGTAATTCTTTTGATCTTCATCTTTTGCCATTGAAAATCAAAACCAACCGGTCTCGAGACTTTTTAAGAATTTTCAATTCTTGGTTCTATTAATTTCATGTTATATTATTTGGTGGTTCTTGTTTGTCTTAACTTTTAAGGAATTTTTAATTTGGTGGCGGTAAATAAAAAATTGATTCGCTTGTATGTTTATTGAGCAGTAATTAAATATATACTTTATTGATTTCAATCCAAAATGGTATAAAAAAAAATATGAAAAGAAATCAAATGTTTTAAGACTGAAAAGAATAAACGTGAAGCGAATATTGAAGAAAATTAAGTGTGGAAAAACTAAACTTGTTTAGTTTTTTTTTTTTTTTTTTCATATCTGAATATTCTTATTTTTTTTTAAAAATAAGTAATTTTATATTTTTACTCATGTTAATTAGAAAAAAAAAAAAAAAAAGTAACTTAGTCTGGATTTCTTTATATGCTTTTGCATGTTCTTCTGAAAAAAAAAAAAAAAAAAAAAAAAAAAAAGTCCAATTTAACAAAAATAAATAAATAAATAAATAAATAATAAATCTTCAAAGAATATAATTTAGCATTTTCTGCAAATAAAATAGGTTCATTGATTATATGCACAGTCTCTATGAAAAATAATTAGACTTTTTTTTTTCTTTCTAAAAACCGTTTAAAATAAGAATTTTTTAGAAGAATTTTTTTTAAACCATATCAAATTAGGATACGTTGAGTATTTTAATTGTAATTCGGTTATTTGAAATTATGTTAAAAAGTCATTTTTGTTTTTAGTTGTTTATATATATATATATATATATATTAAGTTATTTGACAATTTAAAAAAAAAAAAACAAACAAAACAACTTAATAAATTCATTAAATCCATTAAATTTTAAGTGAAAAAAACAAACATTCCTTAGTCATTAAGGTAATTGAACAACCAAATCTAGACACAAATTAGCATTTTAATTATCTAGATCTAGAATATACTTATTATATATTAATTCAAAACATTAAAAAAGAACCGATAAACAATCAAAGTGATTAGCTAAACTACTAATTTATTTATTTTATTTTATTTGAAAGAAAGAAATGTTTGAGAAATGTTTGTTAATGGGATATATACCGTACCCATGAGTTGCCACATTGCAATTTTTCCCTTGAAAGAGCTCAATTATAATAAAAAGGCTTTTTTCCATTGCGAAGGTGAAGATACTAAGGTAGAGAGAAAGGAGATCGAGAATTATAGAGAGAGAATTGTAGAGAAGAATTTTGGATAAAATTTCTGTAATTCATTTTGTGTTTGATTCATACATTTAATTTTAACCTCATTTTTGATTAATTACTTGAATACCTATACGAAAGATTTCAAGTTTTGTCAACATTTCAAGTTTTTACAGAAGATTTCAAGTTTTTAATAAAGATTTCATGTTTTCTGTCAACATTTTGATTTTTTATAGAAGATTTCAAGTTTTTTCAACATTTCAAGTTTTTATAAAAGATTTCAAATCTTCAAAATCTTCTAGAAAAAAATTGAAATCTAATTTAATTCGATACTTCACAAAACACACACAAAAGTGATGTCATAACGTTAAAACCATATTAAAGTAACCGTTTGCAACTCAATTAATGAACAAATGAAATATATTTATACATCTGAAATGGATTTAGAGCAAATCAGAAAAGTTTTTCTTCAATAACTTCTTCAAATATTAAACACAATTCTAAGTTCAAACCTTCCTCTAGTGGGTCGATTTGTAGAAATAACAATGTGGTTCTTTTAGTCATTTGATTTGCAGGAACAACGTAACAATCCCAATTTGATGAGGAAGAAGGAAGACGGCGGTTAGAAAAAACAAAAGAAAAATAGAAAAATTGATTTTAGGGGTATTTTTATAATTTCCAGATATACACTGATATATATATATATATAAATATATATATATATATTTTAAAGGTTATTAACAATTAAACTTTCATCTATGGTTAAAAAAGAATTTCCCATATTATATGTGGTCAGTTTTAGCAATTTCCATCAAAGATCCCAAATTAATGTAATATTAAAAAAATAATAATAATAAATAAATAAAGCCATGCAACCCATGCTATATTCCATATTTCAACCATATGAATCCATAGATATCGGTCCCTCTAAAAGGTCCATATTTCAAAATGTTGATACTGGTAATAACTGGTCCCCAAGAAGATCATATTACAATTTTCAATCTCCTTTTTCATTTACAACATTGTACCATCCAAAACCAAAAGTGGCATGTGGATTAGCCTCTGGTGGTCTATCTTTGATTCGAGATCATGGTGGTTTACATTCTTCGACTTTTGTTACTAGAGATTTTTCTTCTTCGTCTTTCTCTCGTTTCTTTTGACTTCTTTTGAAGACGGTTTGTAGTTCTTGTAATTTTCTTTTCTTTTCGTTTTTTACAAAATAATATTGGTCGACTTCTAGAGTTATGTGCACGTAATTTATGGTCTTGTTGGGTGCTAACTTACTTAGAATGCTTCAAGTTCCTTGTGAGTTATAACGAAACACTTTTTCAATTTAAGTGGAATCTATTTAATGAATTCCGTTGAGTTGATCCTTGTGCTAACCTCAATAAACTAAACAGATACGGTGACATTTTTCAAAAGGAATATTCAATGTTTGAGATTTACCTTTGTTATTTTTTGTTTTCACTTTTCATTATTTTTAATTACAGTATATTATTTTTTACCGTTTGAAGTGAACACAAAGATCAGCGTTCTTAATCCCAAATCAAAGACCTTGAATTTGAAAATTTCCAACTGAAATAGATAGAGGTCAGTGAATATATGGTGATCGATTATCAAACGACAAACCCTTTACAAACAAAGTGCACGGCAAAGTATCTTAACAGTTTGAAAACAAAATTAAAATGAACAAAGTTCCTTTCCTTACAGTTGTAAAAAGGTAGACTTTTCTTTTGTTTCACACTTGCTTTCTTGCTTGTCGAATCTAATCGAATCTTGATTGTTTAATTAACACCTTTAAATTTTAATCACATGAATCCAAACATTAAATGTCTCCATTTGGCCTTTAATAAAAAAAAAATAAAAAATTATATATTTATCAAAGCTTTTCATGGGTGATTTTAATTAAAATATAAACACATGCATGGGAACGGACGTTGGATACTTGGATTCTTCTTATAAATTATTATATATTGTTTTTCATTGAATCTTTGGAAGAATTTTGATTAATATAATAAACAATAAATAAAATTATCTTATAATGTATTCTTGTATGGTCCTTCAAATTATTGAAATTATTGATGTCCACAATTTTGTCACCTCCAACAGTTGAATTGAAGAAGCCGGCAGCTTAATTAGTTTGAAATCGTGTTATTCATTAAAATATTTATGTATTTAAACAGCTTTATAGTTGATGGTATTTCCTCCATTTTCACTATCAAAGGAAAAAAAAAATCAAATCCTTTGAAGCTTATCTGCTTATTTGAGTCATGAGGGTTCAAGACAACTACGCAAAAAGTTGAACAAGGTAAGTACCATTGGAATCGTTTTGATGAGAACAAAAACCCAAAACTATATATTTGTCGGTGGTTAGTATCTTAATTTACGTTGTATTTTGATGAAATTTTATCGTCTAAACTATTGAAATTGTTTCTTTTTGTTTCAATATTAGTATATCCGATGACATTTTTCAAAAGGCTCATTATAATATTATTATTATAATATTAGTATAATAATAATAATAATTAAATGGAAAAAGTTCATTTCCTTACGGTCGTAAAAAGGTGGACTTTTTATTCTGTTTCGCACTTGCTTTCTTGTTCAGTCAATTAACCATCTTCAAATTAAAAATATTGTTCTTGTCGAATCAAATCGAAGCCTGATTGTTTAATTAACACCATTAAATTTTATTCATATGAATCCAAACATTAAATGTCTCCATTTGACCTTTAATATAAAATAAAATTTAAATATAAAATATTGTAAAAACACATGCATGGGAACGTTGGACTCTTCTTATAAATTATTATATATTGCTTTTCTATGAATCTTGAAAGAATTTTTAATAAACAAAAAATTATCTGATAATATTATTGTAGGGACGTACTTCAACATCATCACATTCATATAGCTTTCTACGTACAGTACAGTATGGTTGAAGAAGCCGGCAGCTTAGTTTGAATTTGAGTTTTGCCTTTAAATATATATAAACAGCTTTATAGTTGATGATAATTTAACAGGTTAACCTGGTTCAGCACATCAAAATCAAAGCAAATCCTTGTAAATGAGTTTTGAAGTCATCCACATGTTTTTCTACTCTCTTATTGGAAGCTAGTCAAAGGCCCCCACATACCACGTTTCTTCTGTTTTTATATACATTTTTTTCTTCAAAGTGCTGCTGCCTACAGTCTGTGGTCCGCTTTATTTGACAATTATTTCTCTTGAATCATTATTGTCTTTGCAGTGTCCAGCACTTGAACAAATCACTCTTCAATCTTGAAGGGTATTCTGGATCTTCTTGTGAAAAAAAAAAAAAAAAAAAAAAAAAAAAAATAAAAATCAGGTTTGTGTTTTCTTAAAATTTTAATAAGCTGTTTTTTTTTTTTTTTTTTTTTTTTTTCTGCTGCTTCTGATTAATTGTTGTAGGAAAAACATGATATTTTGTGTTCTATTTTGAACTGGTTTAATTTTTTTTTGTTTTTCTTGTCAAATCAAATCAACCATGAATCAAAATTCCCATTGAAGTGTTGTTTTATATGGGAATTTGATGATCATCATATGAATATATGATAGGTTATAGATAGATAGAGTAATTGCTTGACTTGTATTACAAAATATTTCTGCACAATTTTATGCAGATAAGAGAGTTTCTGCTTAGTGCAACAATTATCACATCAATTGTTTCTGATTTTGAGTAAATCCCCACATAGAAATTCAGCTATTCTACACAATTGATCACTGAATAATGGAGGAAGAAGATGTTTATACGAAAGATGGGACGGTAGATTACCGCGGAAAACCAGCAAATAAGAAGAAAACTGGAACCTGGAAGGCCTGCCCCTTCATTTTAGGTACTTATATTGTTGTGCAGTAGTTGAATTTATATATATATATATATCTATGCAAAGAAAAGATTTCTTATCGGTTTTTCGCTTTGATTAAATTGATTAACAGGAAATGAGTGTTGTGAAAGATTGGCATTCTACGGGATGAGCTCGAATCTGGTAAGGTATTTCAAGCATAGATTGAATCAGAGTAGTGCTACTGCTACTAAAAGCAACCAGGATTGGGGTGGAACTTGCTACATCACACCATTGATCGGTGCATTTGTGGCGGATGCATATCTTGGAAGATATTGGACTATTGCAATTTTCTCAATCATTTATGTTTTTGTAAGTTTCAACTATACCCGAAATTCGATTTGGTTTTCAATGTTTGCTTGTGTGGAATGTGAACTAGAAGGGAATTGTTTACTTTCTGATGAATTTGTTGCACTGTTGTAGTATAAGTATGCGAAAATATCACCAACTAAGCTAGCTAATATGCATGAAATTTATGTTCAACTTGGTCTGGTCTTAAAAGTACACATGGTGCTTGAAAATTCTTCGAAAATATAATTTATGTTATTGTAAGTTTCAGCTACCCGAAATCCGACTTGGTTTTCAATGTATGCTTGTGTGGAATGTGAACTAGAAGGCAATGGTTTACTTTCTAATGAATTTGTTGCACTGATGTAGTATAAGTATACGAAAATATCACCAAATATGCTAGCTAATACACATGAAATTTATGTTCGACATGGTCCGGTCTTAGAAGCTTGAAAATTCTTCGAAAATGTAATTGAGGTTTGAATGGAAGGTTTTGATTTCATACAGGGGATGACATTTCTGACACTTACAGCAACACTTCCCGGCCTAAGGCCAACGTGTCATGGAAATGATAATTGTAATGCAACAGAAGCACAAAGTGCGGCTACTTTTGTAGCGCTCTATCTGATAGCACTAGGGACTGGTGGAATCAAGCCTTGTGTCTCGTCCTATGGAGCAGATCAGTTTGATGATGCTGATGAGGTTGAGAAGAAGCACAAGGGTTCTTTCTTCAACTGGTTTTATTTCTCGATCAACATCGGTGCTCTAATTGCTTCCTCTGTGCTTGTTTGGGTACAAGACAATGTGGGTTGGGGATGGGGGTTTGGCATTCCAGCAGTAGCCATGGCAATTGCTGTTGCGTTTTTCTTTTCGGGTACGCGTTTGTTTCGGAACCAAAAACCTGGAGGCAGCCCTCTGACTCGCCTCTGTCAGGTTGTGGTGGCTTCGATAAGAAAACGCCGGGTTGAAGTACCTGCTGATAAGTCTCTTTTGTATGAGACTGCTGATGCTGAGTCCAACATCAAAGGAAGCCGCAAGCTTGATCACACGAAAGATCTCAGGTTTGTTCCTTAAAACTTATTATAAGAAATTGAAGTACAACATTTAACTTGTATCGAACATTAAAATAGTCCTTTTGACTTGTTATCGACTTCAGTTTCTTCGACAGGGCAGCTATAGAGACACAATCAGACCACATCAAGGAATCAGCGGATCGATGGAGGCTCTGCACAGTGACACAAGTTGAGGAGCTAAAAGCGATAATAAGGCTGCTTCCGATATGGGCAACTGGAATCATTTTTGCCGCTGTGTACAGTCAGATGAGCAATTTGTTTGTTCTCCAAGGAGAAAGAATGAACACACATGTTGGCCATTCTTCCTTCAAGATCCCACCAGCAGCGCTCTCCATCTTCGACACTCTCAGCGTAATCTTTTGGGTCCCAGTTTATGATCGAATCATCGTTCCAGTCACCAGGAAATTCACAGGCCACAAGAATGGCATAACTCAACTACAAAGGATGGGAATCGGGCTGTTTATATCGATAATTTCCATGATCTCTGCAGCAGTTCTGGAGCTGATAAGGCTTCGAATTGTGAGAAAAAACAACTACTATGAACTTGATGAGATGCCAATGACCATATTCTGGCAAGTCCCTCAATATTTCCTGATAGGATGCGCAGAAGTGTTCACATTCATCGGGCAGTTGGAGTTCTTCTACGAGCAAGCACCTGATGCAATGAGGAGTCTTTGCTCCGCTCTATCGCTCACTACTGTCGCGCTAGGGAACTACTTGAGCGCCCTACTAGTCACCATTGTCACAGCTATAAGTGCCAGGAATGGGAAGCTTGGATGGATTCCTAATAACTTGAATCGCGGGCACATCGACTACTTCTTCTGGCTGTTGGCAGTAATGAGTGTGTTGAACTTGGGAGTTTTTCTTCTGGTGGCCAAATGGTACACATATAAAATACCAGTTGGAACTCTTAGAGACTCCAAATAAACTCCATTTCCTTGAAGAAAAATCATGTCTTTAAAGCTGTTCAATATATCCAAACAAAAAACAAAGCTGTTCAAAGTATACTTGGGAGAAAGTAAATGTTCCTGTTGTTGGTGGTTTCTATAATGTTAAGTAAAGCCGATGTATGGTTCTTATACAGTTGTTTTACACGTTTACGTTTTAATACTAAGTTTCAAGTGGTGTGTAACTCCCATTCCACGTTAATGGTGGAGGGCTCAAGTTCCACTATATGCGTTTTCAGTGTACATGTTATGCTTAATCCCGACAAAATGTCAAACCAATGTATATGTTCCCTCATTATGTTAGAAGTGCAACAATATTTTTCACATTTACAACTCATATTAGGCTTTAAAATGTTAGGTTAAAGGTAGATAGAATCTAATGATCTCAAAATTCATCATAAATTTCTATTAGTTGCTAATAATATATCATAAGGATATTCTCTTGAAATTATCCATAAACCTTTTTGATGAATTTTCAAGTGATATGCATTATTTGTATTTAAATGAAATTGTTGATCTATGGTTTTATAATACATTTAAATTTTAAGTAATTTGAAAAATAATTGACTTTAAGGAAGTCCAAATTTGAGAAGTAGACTTTAAGATTCTTATCCAATCCTCTCATGACATGTCAGCATTTTGACTTGAACCTGAATACTTGTGATCACTACTCACCAGTCCAGTACATTCCTGTAATTACAGATTTAAAAGCTTCGATCAATCTTCATCAAGCAATTGCATACACAAACTTGATTAAGAATTGCATCTCCTGGCAAAAAATGGTCCGCAAACGATTTCAAGAAGCCAAAACAGGTATTACCCAGAACCCCAAAATTGCTAAACAAGCTATTTCATTTATTTTTAGAAGCTATAAACAATCATGAAACTTTAATTTGACGATTAACAAGTGGCCTCCCAAATGTTCGATAAAATGTCTGACTGAAAAAACTTTTCTCTGTTTTCAGGTGTAGAATGGTTGAAATCGATCGATGCCGACAGGTACTTGAAAAAAATAGGCCTAGGCAAAGAAGACTGGTACTTCTGGAAGCAAATTGGCAAGGCTTTGCTATGCACCTACACGCTGTTTGGCGTTGCGTGGGTCTACAACGAGACATCGCCGTTCGGTTGGTGGACGCTCAAGCCTAGGCCGAAGGAAGAGAAAGAGATGGCCCATCTCTACGAGAGGATACAGTTTCCGTACCCGGGTGACACGGAGGCCATGGAGGAGTTCATAAGGAAGGGTGGCATGATCGGGTCAGTTTACAATCCGAAAGGGATGATCGAATCCGATAGAGATGCCAATGCCTATCAACAGGTGTTGAAGGACAAGAAATTCGAGCAAGAAAGTCAGAAGATGTGGCTGAGGATGAGGAGTGAGGTCATTCAAGAGCTTCAAGAGCAGGGATTTATTGATGTTGAGTGAGTGAGCTTTGCGTTTATGCAGATTTATTGATGTTGAATGTGTTTTTAGATATTTGATCACACTGTAATTTTGTGTCAAACTTTCATGTTTGATCAACATCTGAAATGTCAAGACATAATAATTACTAGAATTGGAATTCTAAACTTTCTTGATCCCACTTTCCCACTACCTCAAACATAATTTTTTATTATAATTATAGATAAACCACTCGATTGATTTTACTTAATTGTAATAATAAAGTTGAATATGTAAAGGTGTCGACCAGGGTCCATGGACTCGGTGTTTGGAGACTTTAAAATGAAGCTCCATAAATGTATTGTAAATATAAGTCCACCCTTACCTATTAAACCCTTACCTATTAAACCGGAAAATACGGTGTTTGGAGACTTTAAAATGAAGCTTCATAAATGTATTGTAAATATAAGTTCACCTTTACCTATTAAATCGGAAAATATTGGTCGTGGGGAGATATCTCCTCCCCTTGAGCTTGTAGAATCTAATATCGTCAAATCCCATAATACTCTTAGTAAAATTTGTTTTTAGGTGTTATTTAATTAAGATTGGGATGCATGCCGTGCCCTGATATGATGCTACTCTTGGGAACAGTGCTTGGCAGACCTAAGGGATCCTAGGCAGAAATTCCACTGGGATAGTTTCCCTTAGCTAACAAAATAATTCAACAAAAATACAATTATTGGCAACATGTCCCCAGTCCCCCCTGCTGTCTCAGTAGGATCCTAAGCATTATTAACACACGCCACCAAGATCCAATCGCTTTTAACTACTGAATTACAGACAGAAGAGAAAATTACCAACAGTTGTTTCTGCACAGGAGCACCTGGAAACCTAAGTACATTGAACATAGCAGCCTCTCACTCTAATGGGTAGTCATCATTATTGCTACCTATAGACATTACCAACCCCACAATCAATTCCACAAGCATGCAAGTATGCAAACAAATATTAACTTCAGAAAACTGTATTACCTAGGAAGAAGAAGACAAGCTCCTACCAGAGTGGATTGGAAACTTTTAACAGGCTGCAGTGAGACTGACTTGGAAGTTATAAAAAATCTTGAGCAGAGAACAGAAGATTGGAATTTTTTTAGTTCAGGTTTGTCACTGAAGTGTTACAAGAAAACTTAGAGATCCCACAACTGGAAACCAATTCCCTAGAATGAAATTCCAATTCAAGTTACTGAGATAAAACATTCATGGATGATTATTTCTGAAAACAGATCGGAATGTGTTTTACAAGCATAAGAAAGAACTGATTCTGGTTGCTATCCAACTTAGAATATAACTTTCTGCATATCAAGTACCAATTACAAGGTCTAGGAGAAACCGATTAGCGCACATGAATATGCATGCATGAAAGGATAAACATCCAGCAATCAACATGGCGGATATGGTCTAAGGTATAGTCTTTTGTCATACAATTAAGTGATTAACAACTATGACATTTTTTTATATATATTTAGTTCCAATAAGTTGGTCCGGAAATGAATAAGGATTGCTCTATAGAGATCCAGTATGTCAGAAAATATTCAAGACACAGTTTTTTCTTATATCTTGCAACCTTTGTGAAAACAACGTGATAAGACATACAGGTTATCTCTATCCAGAATCATCAATAAGAACACATGCACTTTACAAGTTCTATAAAACCTGAAATTTCATACAATGCTGAATACCCAGCAAACAATCTCGAACATATATAAATCAAATGATCTCATCTCTTGCAAATGCTAAGCTAATAGTCATTTTTTTTTTAAAAAAAGGAAAGACTTCTATATAAACAACAGTAATGAAACATTGTTCTAAATTCCTCTGCTGCATATTTTTGCTTATTAAGAAAACATCAAACATGTTATGCAGAGAAATTGAAAACAAATATGGATGTGCTTTTATCTATAAAAACAAAGTAGAAACAGGGTCAGATTGCATATCTTTACAACAAAATATTTCATTCAAGGACAACTGATGCACCTTTACAAGCCGCTCAAGGCCATAGACTGCGAATTCTTTAGCCTACTTCTTCCAGATTTGCTTCTCCTATAGCTCCTCACCGGCGTCAAGTAGAACCTTAACAGGCCATTATCGAGATTGTTTGGAGAATACGCAGTAGTAGTCCTGTTTCGCTGCAGCATCAGCTCATCTCTTCTCCTCCCACCAACACCATTGTCTTGGGACTCCATTAAACCAACACCATTCATGCCACTACACAATCCATCCACTTTGCAGGCATTGCTCTTATTAGCACTAACACTGTAACTACGGATAAGCTTCTCGCTGACAGTCCCGTTGGCTTCTCCATTCACTACCCGCTTTAGCTTTTGCCAGGACTCACTCAACGGCCCATCAACCACATTCACATTCCCTCCAGCGCGTCTCTCTTCTTCTTCTTCTTCTCCTTCTTCGCCGTCTCCACAACATTTACTGCCTTCGCTTCTCTTATGCATAAAACCCCACATACTCAACACCTTTCGCCACCTCGCCGACTTCCTAAACTTGAATCCTTTCTGGTCAGCCTCTCCTTCTCCAGCAGCAGCATTCTTCTTCGAATCAGATTCGACACTCTCCTCACGATAATCCTTGATCGAATACCAATTCGAATCCCTCAACTCCTTCTCTGTAACCAGCAGCTTGGCCCCATGAAACAGCCCCACGGTTTCAGGAGATACCTTGGCATGTGATATAGATTTAACTTCATCAACATCAACTAAACTGGTCACTCTCTTACCCGAATTCGACCTGTCGAAACTCCTCCTCCGCCTCTGCGTCGTGAGACTCAAAGAATCTCCATAGTAGTCCCTAGTCTGAGCCGATCCACCGGGACTCTCACTCTCACTCTCACTCTCATTCTCAGTCTTACTCTTGTCCTCTTCATTCCCCAAATTCACTTTCTCTTCAACAATCGCCATTGGAGCAACCAGCTTCGGATAAGCTCTACCGATCAAGTACCCATCCCAGGAAGCTCTGGGCTCTTCGAAAGAGTACCTCCCGTTATCGACGGAGAGTCTCGGATCGGTGTCGCAAGATCTCCTCCCCAGATACCCGTAAACGCCAATTTCCGATAGCGTGTCCCTTATCGGCCTCGAATTGGGTTTGTTGTGATCTTCAATGGAGTTACAATTCTCTTTTTTGTTGCTCTTGCGTTGTTGTTGTTGCTGTTTTTGCTTCCATTTCAGCAATTTCTTGCTGAAAAAAGAAGCTGTCTCCCAAAAACCAGTACTACTAGTAGTCTTCTTGTTTTCCAATTCGAGATCTATGAACTCCTTCATTGTTTTGAACTCACCGTCGTCGTCTTCTTGTTGTACTTCCTCTTCGACTTTCACTACTTCAAGCCCTAAATTTGTTGAGGCGGAGATTTTCTCGGCTTTCAAGTGGTCGTCGAGAGTGAAGAGGTTGGAGAGGGTATCATTGTTGTTGTTGTTGCTGCTGCTGATGCGAGGCCCGACGACGTCGCAGGATTTGCGACGGGGCTCCGCCGCGGCGGCGGAGGCGGAGGATGAGGCTGCATTGGGGTTGGCGGATGTGGATTTGGTGCGGCGGAGACGCGGAGTGGCTGCGGCGGAGGAAGAGGAGGAGTCGATGGTGGAAAGACGCTCGCGGAGGCAGGATGCGCAGAAGCCGGTGATGGGCTTGGGGGTGGGGTGGCGGTGACACGTCGAGAGGCGGTGATGAGTCATTGCCGGCGGTGGAGAGTGACCGGTGAGCTCATGCTATTTAAGAGAGAGAGAGAAGTGTATATATATGTAGAGAGAGAGGAAGATGATAAGAGAAAAATCAGAGCAAGTGAAGTGTGTGTGATTGATTTGGAAATGGGAAAACCCTTGATAAACCTCTGTGTTTTCTGCTTTAACAAATATTAATTATTGTTAATTATTATTAATCTAAGCAAATTAATAATTTTTTCTTTTTTGTAAGGAAAAAAAAATAGTATTATTCTTGTCTTTAACTTGACGTATGATTTATAAAAAATAAAAAAATAAAAAATAAATAAAAAATAAAAAAACATGACGTGTGATAACTTTAATTTGTTTTAAGTTTATTTTAAATAACTTTTCAAAAAAATTTTTTTAATAAAGATGTAAAAATAGATATTTTGATAGAAATATTCTCGATAATTTTTATATTGTAGTAGGAGTGCTATCAAAAATTTACTTGAATATTCTCGATATTTTGATAATACTGATGATATTTTGATATTCTCATCAAAAATTTTAAAAATTTAGATCATATTTTTATTGAAACAAAAATATATTTTGGTTGGAGTGCTATCAAATATTTTAAACAAGATATTTGATTGAAATATTCTTAATATTTTTCATATTTTAGTAGGAGTGTTATTGAAAATTTAATTAAATATTCTCAATATTTTGATATTATCGATGATATTCCTATATTTTCACCAAAATTTTTTAAAATCTAGATATTTTCACCGAAACAGATGTATATTTCTATTATTTTAAACAAGGCTTGTAAATATAAGTTTTTGTAAAAGAGTAATGTTACTATACTTAAATTTGGTATCCAAATCTGGCGTCCAAAGTGATGTGGCAACACTCTAATCAATTCATTTAAAGTGTATTAGATTTGCATGATTTAAATTAATGGATTAGAGTGTTATCACATCATTTGGGCACAAAATTTGGATAAAGTAGCATTACTATTTATGAAAATATCAGTGATCGAATTTTATAAAAATATCTATAAAAATATCATTGATATAGTCAAACTATTACCAAATTCAGTAACATTTTTTATATCCATACCAAAAATATGGAAAATATTGAGAATATTATTCATATTTACTTCCTTAATTTTAAAATAGCATTATTTTAAGTCTATTTTAAAATATTAGGAATATTATCCATATTTTGCTAAAGACATACAATATAACAAGTTGAAATAATCCAAAATCATAGGTTAAATGATAATTTTATCTATATCACCATCCAATGTGATTTGATGATGAAGGATGATCATTTAGACCGTAGATATTCAATTTGAGTTGATGCTACCGGTTTATATAAAAAAAAATAATAATAATAATAATCATATCTATGTATGCACAAAATTATGAACATATATTATAAATTGAGGGAAATTTTTGTTAATACAATTTATTTTGTGAAAAAATATTTCTATTTGTAATCAAGTGAATTAGTTGGTGAGTTTGATGGGATTGTTAACAATTTAACTCAATGTGTCTAAACGGATTGATTTGAGTTAAATAATGTTTTATGTATTTAATTGTATTTGCACTAATTGAATCAATTTACCAACCATTGTCTTACATTTTAACTTCAACCACTAAAATAAAATATTAGAATTTTCAAATTTTCAATTTATTATTCTCTTTAACAAAAAGATAAAAGAGAATTATTTTGATTATCAAAACAGATATATTAAGAGTAAGATATTAGATAAAAACGGTATTTAAGAAAGCGTTAGACACCCGATCTTTTTATGTGAAAGTTTAATCCATACGGTATATGACAAATAGGCAAAATTATTACTTATTGTATATCAATTTATTAAATGACATATAACTAATTTATAATACAAGTTGAAATGATTAAAATTTTCTATATAATGAAGAGTTGTCTTATTGTATTATCGTATTGTGTTTTTTTTTTTTTTAATAATAAATTAACTTACTTAATTTACAATCGAATTAGATTTTATTGAAAATATATAATATAACTAATTAATAAAACGTATTGAATTTCTACATTAATTAAAGTGATTACACCCAAAAAAAAATTTTAAAAAATATACTTATATTAAATAGTATTTTCATATAAACAGAGACCACACTGTTTCGATTTTCGGTTTACTTTGGAAATAGGTGTAAGATGCACGACCATATGTAATTTGCTCCGTGGATGTGTCCAAAATGTTACAAGTCAACTCCACTAAGATCACACAATTTGACAAATTAACAAATTTTGTTCATTTCAAGAGACTGCTTTGAAACATGAGACCTCTTTTTAGATTTTAGGGCCTTAAGCATCTTTTAATTTTATTAATGGGTATCGATTGGTTTTACTACGGAGTCAATTTGTGGAAAATATAAAAGGATAAATGTAAAAAAGTTAAAAGAAAAAAGGTCACGTGTCAACACTTTATTAATGAGGTCAATATCTTAGGTATTAACTAGTTGGTATCCAAATAATTTCCTAAAATTTTTAATATAATAGGAAATTTAATAAATGCATAATCACTGTATTAATTGATTTGTTTCTAAACTTATATTTATTAAGTTTCTTATTATAATAAATTTATGGAGGACACAAGCTAACTCTTCCCTTATTTAATTTATAAGAAAAATAAAAACAAAAAAAGAATTGAAAAACAAACTTCCATTATCCAATAAAGTTCAATTAACCTACCAAGTTAATTAAATGATCTTCCTAAAAAAATATTAAAAAAAAATTAAATGATCTTTAATATTTACTTTTATGGATATTTTGTTAAAGTTATAAACTACTGAGTACTAATAATATAACGAAACCATATAACTTTCCAATGTGTTTTGACGGTAAACGATACACATTTAAGTTTGAATCTAAATGTTGATGGATAATGTTAGACATCAACTTTTACATCCAACCATTGATGTGTCAATTTGTAGGTGGATATACATTAATAATGATTTATCCATATATCCATTCACCAATTGACATATCAATGGTTGAATACAAAAGTTAGACAAAATGATTGGATGTCTACCATTGTTCATACGTTGATATATAGTAGTTTTACGTTCATGCCATAATCTGTTCTGTAGCTAATGTTATGAAAATTTCAACTGTCGTGATTTTGGGGAGCACATAATTAGTGTATGTACAGAAACACTGGATAATTAATACTCATAATTAATGTTTGTTGGTTTGTACGGAAATATTAGAGATGGAAAGCAGCAGAAATGGAGAAAGCAAAAGAGTGGTTAGAACTGAACGGAGAAGAAACGGAGACCGTGTCACGACTCACCATCCACCCGCACCGAGGCGGGATCGAGTCAAGCTTCTACGAAGACTTCGCTTTGAGAGGAATCCGAGTTGACCGAGTCGATCCCGGTCTCGTCACCTGTACTTTCAAGGTCCCTCCTCGCCTCACCGTAAGCTTCAATTCGCTTCCTCACAAACTCAAAAATTCCATAATCTATAACCCTCACTAACCGATTTCAACTTTGAATTTTGTAAATTTGAAGATAAATTGATTGTTTGATTTGAAATTATTCGACTGTGTGTGACTGTGTTAGGACAAGAATGGAAATCTGGCCAATGGAGCGATTGTGAATCTCATCGATGTAGTCGGTAGTGCGGTGGTCCACATCGAGGGTCTCCCTCTTAACGTTTCAGTGGACATGTCGATTTCTTTTGTTTCGACTGCGAAACTCAATGTAAGGGACACTAAAACAATCCTCATTGTGTGTGAAATGAATTTTTTTGGAATTTGTTTTTGGTGGATCTTTTACTTTGATTGTTCATGATATTGCTAATTTGGAATCAAATCAGGTTGTTGTCGTTGTTGTTGTTGTTGGTTTGTAGAGTTAATTTGTTTCTTTTAATGTATGTTGTATAGATTATGGAAAAATATACGCTTTTTGAACCTATAGTTGTCTTGAATACAAGTATACCATTTTTCGATAATCAAATATCATATGGTAGGTGAGATCTCGTTATCTAATCCCCTTGGAGCCACCAGCCGTGTTCCTGGGAGATTATATCCTATAAGTTTCCTAATTATTGAAGTTGTAGGATCCGACCGAAGCCTCTAGTCTAGCGATTGGTGAAGCAATTCATTGGGAAATTCGTGTAGTAGAAAAAAATATCAATCCATTGTTGCATTCTTCAGAATACAAGTATGTTATTTTTGGTAGTCAAATATAGTTCATAATATGGTAGGTGAGATCTTGCTATCGAATCCCCTTAGAGCCAACAGCCATGTACCTGGGAGATTATATCCTGCGAGTTTCCTAATTATTGAGGTTGTAGGATCCGAGTGTAGTCTCTAGTCTAGCAATTGGTGAAGAAATTCAAAAGTCGCGAAATTTGGATAATAGAAAAAATATCAATTTGTTGCATTGCTCAGCATACAAGACCTGTAAATAATCTTGGTGAGAGTAGTGATACTGCAAAATGTTGCTTAATTTCAGTACAGGATTCTGTTAGTATTGCTATATTTGATAATATGTACTATATGTTTCGTATTGATTTCGTAATGTTATTGAAAAATTGAAATATTTTGGGTTGTCTTACTTTGTGCGCACCATGGCCATGCTGTGCTGCTGCAGCATAACCTTGTCATGCCGTATCAGTAAAAAAATGTCGGGAAATTTAGGTATTAGAAAAAATAACAATTGATCGTTGCATTGCTGCATTACACAGCATACAATACCTGTAAAAATGTATGTTGGTGAGACTTGAGAGTAGTGATAATGCAAAAAGTTGTTGAATTTTGTATAGGATTCTGTTAGTATTGGTTAAATATATTGAAATCTTGTGTACACCATGTAGCATAACCTCGTTATCTATCCTATGTGTGAAATAAAATATGTGGAAACGGGGTTTTTGTTTATTTGGTATGATTTTGATCTTTAGTTTGGATACTGCAGGATGAGTTAGAGATTACTTCAAGGGTTTTAGGACAAAGAGGAGGTTATTCCGGAACCATTGTCCTTATGAGAAACAAAGCCACAGGAGAGGCCATTGCCGAAGGACGACATTCACTGTTTGGTAGACAACATAGTAAGATGTGATTTAATTTCATCTTGGTTTATGAATGCAAATAAACCACACGCTTCAGACACTTCAGTTGGTACCATATTCGGGCACTGGTTGGTTTACGTTGTGAGTTTCACTACTGATTTTGCTTTCGTTGTAATTATGCATCATCTTTGAAAGGAGTAAAAACGAATAATCTGGCAGTAAAATCTGGCAGTAAAACCAGTCGTAAGAAGCTGTTCAGATACTTTGGCATATCATATACATACCAATTTTCCTAGAATGTGTGCTATAGGCAAAGCTTGTGGTAAGAAATCAAGGAAATGTTGTGTTCAAAGATTCATTTTGCAAATTGTTATCATTCGAAGCATATCATATATATATATATATATATATATATATAACATGTAATTTATGGCTTGTGTTTATGAGACTTGTATAGGCTATATTCTATATGGCCGCAAATGTAGATTTGATATAGGCAGTTTCCGGTTGATTGTGATCTGTATGTAGCTTAAAATGGCCCTTAGGCCAAAGCCCCAGACCAACTCTGTGTTGGACCCGATCTAGGCCCACCTGATTCGGGTCGACCCAAGAGACCTTGCTTGAATCCCAATTTGATTCAGTCAAACATTTTCACCCTAACTCAACTACTCAACCCATCTGATATTTGAACCGGTCAAATATCATATTATCTCGCAAAATCTGATCCGAGATTTCAGGGACATACACCAACGATCTCCCACGAATAACCTCCTGAGAAGACCTATAAATAGAACCCATCTCTCACTAGAGGAGGATTCTGAACTCTCTCTAAGGAACTAAAGCTCTCGTGTGCCAAAACTTTGTTCAACAATAAACTTCGGTCACCGAAATTCATTGACAGCTAACCCATTTTGCAAATACTCTACTTTCATGCTCAGTGAAAGCAAACATAAAGCTAAAAATGATCATCCTCATCTCTTTTTCTTTCTTGTTTACATCTGTTTTCATCTTTTTTTTTTGTAGAATAATGCGTAACAGACACAAATTGCTTGAGTCTAACTTGAATTCAACCCAAACCACAACGATTGTAGATCGACTATCTACGGTCCGTCTTTCGTTAGAATTTATTTATCATAAATATATAAGAATTTTCCTAAGAGTTTATTTACCATGTTTTTAATATCAATTTTGTAATAATTAATTTCAATCCAATAAATGTCAAGGTGTCAACCACCTACTTATTATAATGACCGGCACATTGTAGCACGAGTGCCTGACCATTTTAACAATTGTCAGTCTCATCTCATGCAAAAATTTCTCCAACAATGTTAAGAAAATCTAACCGTCAAGATTTTTGGGAGTACATGATCGGTGTATGTACACAAAACACTGGATAATTTCTTTTTCTGAAGCGTAAATGTTGGGTTGGTTTTTGGTAAGGGAAATATCAGAGAGAGTCATAGAACTAGAAAATGGAGAAAGCAAAGGATTGTTTGGAACTGAACGAAGAAGAATCGGAGACCGTGTCACGACTCACCATCCACCCGCACCGAGTCGTCGGGGTCGACTCGAGTTTCTACGAAGATTTCGCTTTGAGAGGCATCCGAGTCGACCGAGTCGAGCCAGGCCTCGTTTCCTGTACTTTCAAGGTCCCTCCTCGCCTCACCGTAAGATTCTCCTAAACTCAAAAAAACCTAGAAAAATCAATAATCGCTTCTAATTGAGTTTCGAAATTGACTGTTTGATCTGAAATTCTTTCGATTGTTGCAGGACAATAATGGAAACCTGGCTAATGGAGCCATTGCGAACCTCGTCGATGAAGTCGGTGGCGCTGTGGTCTACGTCGAGGGTCTTCCCATGAAAGTTTCAGTGGACATGTCGATTTCGTTTGTTTCGTCTGCGAAACTCGATGTAAGGGAGCCTAAAACCATCCTCATTGTGTGTGAAATAATTTATGGAATTTGTTTTTGGTGGATCTCTTACTTTGATTGTTCATTATGTTGCAATCAAATTAGGTTGTTGTTTTGTAGTCTTAATTTGATTATTTTAAATGAATTTTATAAAGATTGTGCACAATTGTATGCTTTTTGATCCTGTTATTGCCACTCTAAAAAAAGAGCCTGTTATTGTATTCAATACAAGTATACAGTTTCTGGTAATAAATTATAGTTGATACTTGATAATATGGTAAATGAGATCTTGCTATTGAATCCCCTCGGAGCCACGTGCCTGAGATATTATATCCTCCGAGTTCCATAGTTATTGAGGTTGTAGGTTCCAACAGTAGTCCTTAATCTAGAGCTCACGGTGAAGATTAAAAAAGAGGTCGGGAAATTTGGGTATGAGGAAAAATATCAATCCATTGTAGCATCGCTCAGCATACAAGAACCTAGAAACATCTTGGTAAGAATGTGAGAGCAGTGTTACTGCAAAATATTGCTGAATTTTGGTGCATGATTTTGCTATCGAATCCCCCTTCGAGCCATGTACCTGATATATTATATTATCCGACTGTAGTCCCTAGTCTAGTACTCTTCTTGCGATGAAGATTGAAACAACAGTCAGGAAATTTGGGGTATTAGAAAAAATATCAATCCCTTGTTGCATCGCTCAACATACAAGATCTATAAACATCTTTGTGAGATTGTGAGAGTAGTTATACTGCAATATGTTGCAGGATTTTGTTTGTTGTACTATATTAATTATGTGTGCCATGTTTCATATTGATTACATAAAATGATCGAAATCTTGAAAATTTTTGGGTTGTTTTACATTATGTGCACTATGCTACTGCAGTATGACCTTATAGTTTGCATATCGCAGGATGAATTAGAGATTACTTCAAGGGTTTTAGGACAAAGAGGAGGTTATTCCGGAACCATTGTTCTTATGAGAAACAAAGCGACAGGAGAGGTCATTGCGGAAGGACGACATTCACTGTTTGGTAGACAACATAGCAAGATGTGATGATTTGTGTGGTTTATGAATGCAGACCACACCACATACTTCAGTTAGGGCACTGGTTTTCGTTGTGAGTATCGCTACTGATTTGCTTCTGTAATTAAGTCAAAACTAAGAATGGGAAGTAATACTAGTTTTAAGACTTGTATGAAGTTTAATTGCTTACCGCTTACATGAACTCAACTTTCGAAAAGAGTACAGTTCGAAATTCGGAAGCTGTTCCCGAGAATAGACAGAATTAAGAGCTATGATACTGTTGCATATTATCATACACGACGATAAGTATGTGATATTGTAGCCAAAAGCTTGTAGTAAGAAATGTTAATGTGTTTAAAGATTCAATTTGTAACCTGTTCTGGTAGTAAGCATATCATATAATATAAATGCAGTTACCAAATTTATGTTAATGTGTCGATGGATTCTTATAATTAACTCTTTGATGAAGGCTAATTTTCGGGATGTTGCATCATTTAGACATTGGTTTATTTACAATATGAATTCTCTAAGAGTAGTGATGCCTCATTTTTTTAATTATGCAGTATTTTTTTTTCCTTTATCAAAATTACTTAAAGGGACATACAATTTAAGGAAAAAAATCTTCTACAAAGTAAATTTATTAAAACCCCACATTGCTTTCCAAAAAAAAAAAAAAAAAAACCATGTTCTTTTAAACCCTTTTTTTTTTCCTTAACTCTTAAACCCTAAATTTTGTTTCTTACACACATACAAAAATATTATGAAATAGTCTTTGAAAGATATTAAGCATATGGAAGAATCGTTCTTTAGAATGATATTAAACTATCATTGTGTTGAAGCAACCCTGTTATATATTTTTTTTCTCTTCCACCATGAAATAAGAAGAAAAAAAACTCAAAATAAAATAAAATAATAAGAAGAAAAAATAAATCATTTAATGGAGGTGAGAGAAAGATATATACAGATATCAAAGATGGGGTGTATTAAGTTTGAAAAATAAGTAAATTGGGTAGTTTTGGAAATAAATCAAAACAATTAATAAAAACATTTAATTATATTTTATTAAGTCAAAATTTTAAAAAGTGGGGCATATATAGATTGGTAGGGGGTGTGCCAATAGCACCACTCATTCTCTAAAGATAGAGAAGTTAAAAAAAATAAGCTTAGGTTGATTTAGTTTATAGCAATCTATAGAGAATTAACATTCCAATTTTTATGTTCAAGTTTTTGTTTTTTCTTTTTTAAAATAGCCATAGATATCAATAAGAATTTTTTAAGATAGTTGTATAAATAAGAGAAATCCAGATTGAAAATCTTCTAACCCCATATATGGTTCCACATATTCCCTTTTATAAGGTTTTTATATTTTTCTTCTTCAAAAAAAAAGAAAAGGTTCTTACATTTAAGATATTTTGAAAAGTAAATTAAATCATCATTAAAAGAGGATTTGATTATAAAAATATTATGATTTTTTTTTAATTATTTTTTTATTTATAAATCGTGTTTGATAATAATTTAAGAGTGTTTATAAATAATATGTATTCAAAATAAATATAGAAAGCTTCCTCTTATAATCCACAAATTATCTATTTACACTTCAATTAAATTTTTTTTATTAATGATAATTTTAGCCCGAACTAAAATTACTAATCAAGACAAAAAAACTCTAAAGACATTCTAAACTAATTAAATTATTAAAAAAAGAAATTATCTCTCTTAAATCATTAGATTAAATATTACGTATTAAACCCTCTCTCATATATCTATTATTACCATATTAAACACTCTCTCCTAATTAATATCTCTCAATTTATATATATATATATATATATATATATCATATCTCCATACTTTCTCGATTAATAGTTAAAGAAAAAAAACTTATGAATATTTTTGATTTTTTTCCAGCAGTAACTAATATATATATATATATATATATATATTATTATTATATTAAAAAGTCAATTTTCAAAAAATAAAATAAAGATATAAAAATTTGATTTGTTGCAACTAAATTCGATTAAACTCATAATTTCTAAGACTAATGAAAGAATTAAAAACAAGGTATTTGTTTTTTGATTTTTTAATATGTACATATATATGGTTCTTAAAAATCAAATTTATTAGTAGGTTTTATTTATTTATTTATTTATTTATTTATTATTATTATTTTTTACCCGGTAGTCTTGTTTGAGAATGAATAGAGATAAAAAATTAAAGATATGTATTGGAGGAGAAAGAGTTTAATATGGTAATTAAAAAATTTGGGAGAGAGTGTTTAATATGTAATATTTAATTTAATGGTTTAGGAAAGATAATTTTTTTTTAATAATTTAATTAAAAAAATATTACTCATCGGATGAATCTAAAGGTTACGATGGTTCGTCTTAACTTTTATTAAAACAAAATAGAGTGTCTTTAGAAATTTATTTTTTTAAACAGAATGTCTTTAGAATAACAGTGTTAAAAGATAAAAATGATAATCTTTGAACAAAATGACGTGTTTTTATAATTTTTTAAAACTTAAATTTTGAGAATGAAATGTTTTTAGAAAAGAAATATAAAAAAGAAAATTATATTGTCAAAAGAAGCTCTCATGAATATATTTATTTTAATAAGAGTACTATTATTATTATTATGATGTTTATAGTAATATTTAATTTTTAAATTTTAGATATAGGCGTGTAATATATTTATAAAAATAAGTTTATTATTAATTTTTATTTGTATCAATATTCGTACTTTTTTAATATCAATTTTAATAATTAATTTCAATCCAATAAATGTCAACCACCTACTTATTATAGTGACCAGTTGCACTGAGTGCATGACTATTTTGACCAATGACAATTGTCCATGTCATCTCATGCATAATTGCATAAATTTCTCCGCCAATTTTAAGAAAATTTCAACCGTCGTGATTTTAGGGAGCAGATGATTGGCGTATGTACACAAAACACCGGATAATTTCTTTTTTCCAAACATTTGTGAGAATGTATTTGCTCGTCCATACTTTTTGTGGGTAAATATTACTTTCCTCCCCTGCATTTGATATGTTTCCAGGGAGGGGATGCTTTTGTTAATGTGTTTTAACAAAAGCATCCCTTCTCTAGACATTTGTTAAGTGTTGGAAAGGGAGGTAATGCCTATCCACAAAAAATGTGAGTAAATAAATTCTTTCTCACAAATGTTTCAGAAAAAAGATATTTAACAAAAACAACCCCTCTTGCCCAAAAAATGTGGGTGAATAAAAATACACTCGACATTCGGACGGGAATGGATAATGCTTGAGTCAGCACCCAAGCATTATCTGTACGGGAATTATGTGAGAGAGAGAGTCAGAGAAGCAGAAATGGAGAAAGCAAAGGATTGTTTGGAATTGAACGAAGAAGAATCGGAGACCGTGTCACGACTCACCATCCACCCGCACCGAGTCGTCGGGGTCAAATCGAGCTTCTACGAAGTTTTCGTTTTGAGAGGCATCCGAGTCGACCGAGTCGAGCCAGGCCTCGTTTCCTGTACTTTCAAGGTCCCTCCTCGCCTCACTGTAAGATTCTCCCAAACTCAAAAAAGGACCCTAGAAATCATTAATCTCTTCAAATTGAGTTTCGAAATTGACTGTTTGATTTGAAATTCTTTCGATTGTTGCAGGACAATAATGGAAACCTGGCCAATGGAGCCATTGCGAACCTCGTCGATGAAGTCGGTGGCGCTATGGTCTACGTCGAGGGTCTTCGCCGGAAAGTTTCAGTGGACATGTCGATTTCGTTTGTTTCGTCTGCGAAACTCGATGTAAGGGAGCCTAAAACCACCCTCATTGTGTGTCAAATGATTTTTGGAATTCGTTTTTGGTGGATCTTTTATTTTGATTGTTCATGATATTGCAATCAAATTAGGTTTTTGTTTTGTAGTGTTAGTTTGTTTATTTTAAATGAATTTTATAAAGATTGTGCACAATTGTACGCATTTTGAACCTGTTATTGCCACAATAAAAAAAGAACCTGTTATTGTATTCAATAGTCAATACAAGAATACAGTTTCTGTTAATAAATTATAATTGATAATATGGTAAATGAGATCTTGCTATTGAATCCCCTTGGAACCATGTGCCTGAGATATTATATCCTCCGAGTTTTTTACACTATGTTTGGTTTGATGAAATAGTAGAGAAAGGAAATGAAAGGATTTGAATGGATTTCTAATATCATGTTTGGAGCGTTAAATGAGAGAGAAAGGAAAGGAAAGTGAGAAAATAACTTTATCCTGTTTCACCCAATTTGATTTCCCATCATATTTGAGAGGAAAAGGAAGGAAATGAATACATAATTAATGATATTTTTAATATCCCAAAACTAGTTCTATTAATATTGAATGATAAATTTAATTGACATCTATTTAAAGCCTATATAACAAAACATCGAGACATATCTCTCATTCATACTGGATTATTGACAATTTTTGCTCTAATTGCTGTCCTCAATCAAGGTAAATTATTTTATAATATTATTTTATCAATAATTTGTTTTTATCAAGCTAGTCTGCAACCTCTTTTTTTTTTTTTTGGCTTCGTAATTTTATGTACTGTTTAGCATTGAACAACTTATTATTATTTATAATATTATTATTATTATGGTGTCATGCTTGAATCACTACAATTAATTTGATTGCATCATTGCTATGAATAAGATTTGCATTTCTTTCGCTATGGTACTTTTTTATTATTTTTTTTATTTTTATTTATTTATTATTATTTTTTTTTTGACATATATTGCTATGCGACTATT
The DNA here is from genome assembly GCA_035582765.1 of Acer negundo. Lineage (NCBI taxonomy): Eukaryota > Viridiplantae > Streptophyta > Magnoliopsida > Sapindales > Sapindaceae > Acer > Acer negundo. The sequence goes on from CM069233.1 coordinate 1,874,915, forward strand.
GGGTAATTGGTGTGAGAATGGATATTTTCATAAATAGAATAAAATTTATTTATTTATTTCTTTTCCAAAAAAAAAAAAAATTGTTTCATTTCCTTTCCTTCCTATTCATAACCATCCAAACAACTATCATTAAAAACATTGTCCTTTCCTTTTATTTTCTTTCTTTTCCTCATTAACTTTTCATTTCCTTTCTCTCGAATTCCATCAAACCAAACATAGTGTTAGTTATTGAGGTTGTAGGTTCCAACTGTAGTCCTTAATCTAGAGCCCATGGTGAAGATTAAAAAAGAGGTCGCGAAATTTGGGTATAAGGAAAAATCAATCCATTGTTGCATCTCTTTGCATACAAGAAACTGTAAACATCTTGGTGAGAATGTGAGAGTAGTGATACTGCAAAACATTGCTGAATTTTGTATTTTTGCTGCATGATTTTGCTATCGAATACCCCTTGGAGCCATGTACCTGATTATTATATTCTCCGGCTGTAGTCCCTAGTCTAGTACTCTTGTGATGAAGATTGAAACAAGGGAAATTATCATTCCCATTGGGTTTTTCATATTAGATAAACTGGTCCCTCTAGTTTCAATAATGATCATTCAACCCCCTGAAACCCAAAATATTGGTCATTTTACTCTTTCTGTCAAGTTTTCCATCAAAAATCTTTTTTTACCCTTAATTAAAAAATTAAAACATCTCCATCAAGAATTGAACTTTTGACCTTGTGGTTAAAAAACACAAACTCTAACTAACTTGCTACTCTAACTCATTGTTAAAGGTATGTCGATTTACATGTATATATAGTTATATAATTTATTTAAAATAATTTAAATATGTTTATATAATTTAAAATAAACTCATATATATAATTTAAAATAAACTCATATTTAATAATAATATATCAAAACAGATTTATGAAAGAGAAAAAGAAAATAAAAGGAAATCCATCAAATCCAGAAAATCAAAGTCCATAATATTTTTTTTCCTTTTCAAAAAAAAAAAAGGAGTTTATACAATTTGGTCCCAATCTAATTGGAAAAAGACACTTTTTTACTTGCTAATTGATTTTTCAACAAATTGGTCATAACATAATTCAAAATACAACAAATTGGTCCTAAGTTTAGAAAAATATTAGGACTAATTTGTTGTATTTTAAATTATATTAAGACCAATTTGTTATATTTTAGGACTAATTTGTTGTATTTTGAATTATATTAGGACTAATTTGTTGAAAAATCAATTAGCAAGTAAAAAAAGTGTCTTTTCTCAATTAGATTGGGACCAAATTATAAAACCCCCAAAAAAAATATTATTTTAATTTGATAAAAAAAAAAACCCAGAAAATCAAAGCCCGTAAATTGAAAAGGGAAAAAATTCAAAACAAAAAACAAAGAAAGAAAGAAAGAAAAAAAGAAAAAAAGAAAAAAAAAATTTTCTTTTTTTTTGATTTTTTTCCTTTTGTTTTCTTATTTTTTTTTTCTTTTTCATAAAAATGTTTTTATATATTATTATTAAGTATGAGTTTATTTTAAATTTTATATATGAGTTTATTTTAAATTATATAAACAAATTAAAATTATTTTAAACAAATTATATAACTGTATATATATACACACACATTTAAATCAACAAAGTTTTAACAATGAGCTAGAGTAGTTCAGTTGATTAGAGTGCGTGACTTTTAGCCTAATGTCAAAGGTTCAATTCTTGATGGAAGCATTTTAATTTTTTATTTAACGATCAAAGGGATTTTGGATGGAAAACTTGACAGAAGGGGTAAAATGACCAATATTTTGAGTTTCAGAGGATTGACTAGCCATTATTGAAACTAGATAGACCAATTTATCTAATATGACAAACCTCAGGGGAGGAAATGATAATTTCCCTTGAAACAACAGTCAGGAAATTCGGGTATTACAAAAAATATCAATCGCTGGTTGCATCGCTCAACATACAAGACCAGTAAACATCTTTGTGAGATTATGACAGTAGTTATACTGCAAAATGTTGCTGAATTTTGTTGCAGGATTTTGTTTGTAGTACTATATATTAATAATGCGTGCTATGTTTCATATCGATTACATAAAATTATCGAAATCTTGAAATTTTTTGGGTTGTTTTACTTTGCGTGCACTATGCTACTGCAGTATGACCTTATAGTTAACATATTGCAGGATGAATTAGAGATTACTTCAAGGGTTTTAGGACAAAGAGGAGGTTATTCCGGAACCATTGTTCTTATGAGAAACAAAGCGACAGGAGAGGTCATTGCGGAAGGACGACATTCACTGTTTGGTAGACAACATAGCAAGATGTGATGATTTGTGTGGTTTATGAATGCAGACCACACCAAATACTTCAGTTAGGGCACTGGTTTTCGTTGTGAGTTTCTCTACTGATTTGCTTCTGTAATTACACATCTTTGTATGAAGTTTAATTGCTTACCGCTTACATGAACTCAACTTTCGAAAAGAGTCCAGTTCGAAATTCGGAAGCTGTTCCTGAGAATAAACAGAATTAACAGCTATGATTCTGTTGCATATTATCATACACGACGATAAGTTTGTGATATTGTAGCCAAAAGCTTGAAGTAAGAAATCACTGAAATGTTAATGTGTTTAAAGATTCAATTTGCAACCTGTTCTGATAGGAGGAATATCATATAAAGACAGTTACCAAATTTATGTTAATGTGTCGATGGATTCTTATAATTAACTCTTTCATGAAGACTAATTTTCGGGATGTTGCACCATTAGACATCGGTTTATTTACAATGTGAAATCTCTAAAGATAGAGAATTTAAATATAAGCTTAGGTTGATTTCATTTATTGCAATCTAGAGAGAATTAACGTTCCAATTTTTACGTTCAAGCTGTGAACATTTGCAGGGGTGGATTGGGGTTTGAATCCGTCGTGGTTACCTACATGGCCACATTGTATTGTTTCCCAAATATTGTAAGATTCGATGAGTTACTTATCTCCAACTCGTGTTCGTTAAGCGGATTCGAATTTATTTTGGAATAACTTCATTACAAAATCAAAATCTGCGCACCTTATCGGTTATCACCACTGATTCAAACTCTATTTGAATTTCTGTTACCCGGTCAATTGCCGTTCAAGTAAATCGGGTTTGGCCGTCCAAACAGCCGTTAAATGCTTGACGATAATCTTTTTTGGGTCTTCGGATTTTTATATAAGTTGACAAACGGTCAAATGGATAACGCAAAGCAAACACGTAAAACCTATTTTAAATTATACAATATCCTCGTAATATTCCAATACAGCCCTCAATATCCAGCGAAAACTACAAATATACCCAACACACGCGACGAAAAAGTTGAGGGCAATTTAGTCGTCTGGTTTATCAGCCATATATAATCTGTTCTTTGGAGTTTCTATAATCAGTCTGTCAACATGAACTCTTCTTCTTTCACTGTAAATCGACCAATCCACAGTCACTCTTTCAATCTCTCACGAAACCCTAAAAATGTCAAAACCAAATTACTGTTCTCTCCGCATCATTTTCTCGAACAATCGCGCCATGAGAAACAATGCTTTCGAAACGTTTCGTCGACGGTTCTGCTCAGACGCGGCGACTCGGCCGAGCTCCGTATGGTTCGAGCGATGGTTTCATCGGACGGCAAGCAGTTCGATTATTTGTCGGAAGAGCCGGCGGCGCCGAATTTCGGCGAGTTCATCACCTCGGAGAGAGTCAAAGTGGTTGCGATGCTCGCTTTGGCATTGGCGCTCTGTAATGCAGATAGAGTGGTAATGTCGGTGGCGATCGTGCCGTTGTCGCTTTCTCACGGCTGGAGCCGATCGTTTTCCGGTATTGTTCAGGTTTGTTTCTTCTTTTCTTTTGAACTCTTTTGAATGTAGTAAGTGACATAATTTTATTGATTTTTTTGTATCATTATTTACGCGTGATTAAGTTGCTGTTACTTGTAAAAACAGCATAAAACAGGACTATGTTTGATTTTTTGCAAATAATTTGATTCTCTTAAGCATGTCAAATGTAGTGAATAGATGACTTCTAACCTTCTAGCCTTCTAGGTACTCCTTTGAATGTATTAAGCGACTGTGTTATGGCATAATTTTATTGATTTTATTTTATCACAATTTACGTGTGATTAAGTTGCTCTTACTTGTGAATACTGCATAAAACAGGACTGTTTGATTTTTTGTAAATAATTTGATTCTCTAGAGCGTGTCAAATGTAGTGAATAGATGACTTCTAGCACATGGAAAATGGTCTTGGACTTGGGGTTTTGGTTAGTAGTGTTCATTTACCCTTCCGGTGAACGAGTCTAGAAATTGCGTAATGGGTTTTTATTATCATTTGTCTCCAACCAACTGATAAATATGTCTGGCAGTCGTCTTTTCTTTGGGGATACATGATTTCACCGATAGCTGGAGGGACTTTAGTGGATTATTATGGTGGTAAGGTAGTCATGGCAGGGGGTGTAGCACTGTGGTCATTAGCTACTTTCTTTACCCCTTGGGCAGCAGAAACGTCTTTGTGGGCTCTACTTGCTGTGCGGGCAACACTTGGAATTGCAGAAGGTGTGGCTCTTCCTAGTATGAACAACATGGTAGCAAGGTAATAAACAATCTTCACTATCCATTCAGTGATTTAGGAGACACACACACGCCTATCATGAAATTTATCATAGTAAGAGGTTTGTGAAGCTGAAATGTTGAAATTTTTTGTGCACTGGTTTTAGATGGTTTCCTCAAACAGAAAGAGCCAGGGCTGTTGGTATTGCAATGGCTGGATTTACATCTGGAAATGCAATAGGACTCATGCTATCTCCGATTCTCATGTCGCAAGCTGGTGTTTATGGGCCATTTGTAATTTTTGGTTTGTCTGGTTTACTATGGGTTTTGGTTTGGTTATCTGCAACAACAAGTACTCCTGATCAACATCCCCAGATATCAAAATATGAATTGGAGTACATACTCAATAAGAAGCAGAAGCCCTTGCAGGTTGAGAATAAACCTAAGACAAAAAAAGTGATCCCTCCTTTCAGGCGATTGCTCTCTAAAATGCCAACATGGTCCATAATTGTCGCAAATGCAATGCATAGCTGGGTAATTTATACATCACTTTCTCTAGTTTTTTATTCTGACATTTTCTCTCTGAGACAAATATGCTACTGATTTATGCTCCTGTTGTATGAGATGTATATTCTTTTATTATTATTATTATAATATATATATATATATATATATATTTAAAGATGTATATTCATGCATGCTCATAATTTAAGTAAAAATTTTGTGCAGGGCTTTTTTGTTATTCTTTCCTGGATGCCAATCTACTTCAACTCAGTAAGGCTTATGTTAACCATGGTTTTTTATCATTATCAGAGAATCCTGATTGAACATAAACCTTTTATGAGTTACAAATGCATAACACTATATTGCAGGTATTTCACGTTGACCTGAGACAAGCATCGTGGTTTAGTGCTGTTCCATGGAGTGTTATGGCACTCACAGGATATTTTGGTGGTTTAGGGTCAGATATGTTGATACAGAGTGGTATAAGTGTGACATTGACCCGCAAGATCATGCAGGTGTGTACTAAAGTCATCGCTTTTCAGAAATGTTTTTTTTTTCCTCTCTAGCATATCCCCTTATTTTTATAGGAACCTGGCATAACTGGAATGAAAATGTGAAATTAATATTGGATGTGTTGTGAAGAACCAGGAGACAATCTGAAAACTGGGTGATTGATACCATGTGTTATTTTCCTTTCTAAATTTTATGTTCCAATTGTCTTCTTTTTTCTTTCATTAATTTTTTATTCTCTTACCAATCTTTGAGTTATGTTGTAAGCATCCAATCTATGCTTGTTATGCAGTCAATAGGTTTCATTGGTCCCGGGATTGCTCTTATTGGTTTAACCACAGCAAAAAGTCCATCAATTGCATCTGCTTGGCTTACTCTAGCTGTTGGGCTGAAATCATTTAGTCACTCTGGTTTTCTTGTGAATCTTCAGGTTTGGGTGCTGAAAAACTCAAAAATTAAGTTATATGCTCGAATTGCGTTTTCACTTTTCTCTAACCTTTCCCCTTTTCTTTCTGTTTCCAGGAGATTGCTCCCCAATATACTGGTGTCTTACATGGTATAGTTAAATGTTAATTCATGTTTGATTCATTTATTGATTTTGAATAATTTTTACATGATTGCCTTATATTTATGGACGATAGTGGTGAAATGGTCACGTTGAAGTCCTTTAGGAAAATTAATTTCGTAAATTATTTTTATTGCTGATTAGTGATTCCAACATATTTTCACACCATATAAATTGTTGCTCCTCCTAGCTGTGCACTGTGATTTGTTGCCTGATATTTTAATAAAACCTTAGCTTCTTGTTAAATTGGATTGCATTATCATTTTGGAAGGTGGCCTGAATTTATTTTTTTGCCAATTTAGAGAAAGAAATTTAACAATTAGTGGTCCATAAAATTTTCTTTCACCTATGCATGAAATAAACGTCACAAGTGCTCTATGTCTCCGAACTTCATATTTGCCATGCTGTGTTAACGAATCATGACTGCCCTTATTTATTATTATTATTTTTTTTGGTGTGGTTATAGGAATAGCAAATACTGCCGGTACATTTGCGGCCATTATAGGAACAGTCGGAGCTGGTTTTTTTGTCGAATTAGTGGGTTCTTTCCGAGGATTTCTGTTGCTTACGTCGCTCTTATATTTCATCTCTGCCCTATTCTACATTATCTTTTCTACTGGAGAGAGAGTGAATTTTGATGAAACTGGTGAGTTTCTCTGAGAGACCTTGATAATTTTGTTTTGTCTTTCTTCTGTATTGGTTTTGCTGTACATGATCATTTTATTTTATTTTGTTTGCTTATTGCACATTTAACTTTACTTTTCGCTTAACAGCTTCATGAACGAGTTCAAAAGCAAGTTGCCGCACGTTACCATTTGTATAGACTCAGATTCTGCAACCAAAGAAACCAAAGTTGTCGAAAAACGGTAGAGAATGTTGAGCAGTTGAATCCGTGTAAAGAATTGGCTTCTTTTGTTTTTTTGTTTTTGTTTTTCTTTCCTTTTCTTTTTCTTCCAATTTGCAAAAAATAAAATAAAAAGAAAATGTACAGTGTCTTGTTTTCTTCTCATCCCTCATTCACTTGAGGGTTTGGATTTCAGGTGCATCTTGGTGATTGATTGTGCCAAATCTTCATAGCATCTTGCAAGGTATGATGCTTGATCATACATGCCTTAACATGTTAAAGCAATGAATAAATATACTTATTTAATGAGATTGTGCGTTTGATTGAGTAACATCCCTCTGCCTCAACTACCAAATAAATAATAAGTTTACAAATATTTTATTACTTTAGTTTTTTAAAACATGAAATTTTGAAACAATTTTTTAAATCAATGCTATAAACAGTATATATATTTGTTAACATTCGTTGACTTGAGTATTTGTATTTGTTTTTTCTTGGTAGACTGCAAAAAAAAAGTATAATGATTCTACTAACATGTGTTTTACACGTAATTGTAGGCATAATATGTATTTTTTGTTTGAATTATTGCAATAAATTTGGGGTTTTACGATACACAACTCGATCTCAATTCTCACATCCTCAATAATGTTGATGTGATGAAATACTACTATTAAGTCTATTTCAATTCGTCAAATTTATCTCGTAAGAGTATCTTTAATGGTATAAGTAAATTTGGATCTTCAAAAGTTGTCATCTCAGCATTTGAGGATTGTTTTCAAGGATTGTTAAATTTGATGATTGTATAGTCTACAATGGTACACTTGTAATGGTACTACAATAGTATATTAGATTTTTATGCAAAAAAATAAAATATAAAAAATTATAAAAGACAAGAGAATGTATATGATATAGGTATTGATCCATTCGTAATGAAGAGATGAATTTTATCTGATTGAAATTTTGGAGGTTGAAACAATGATGAAATACATAAATGATTAGAGAAAAAAAAAAAAGGGGAAAAAAAGCCACATAAGAGAAAGAAAGAATAAAATTAAAATTTAGGTTAAGTTTGTATTTGATGATTGAAAGTCAATCTTCAAATTTGATTATTGAAGAGGCAATTTGATTATTGATAACTGCTATTGCTAAATTTTAGTGACTCCATTGGACGGTGCTTTTTTGGATAAATAATTAAATTTTGATTACTCTCCTACTTTTGAGGATACCATTGGAGATGCTTTAAGGCATAATTCATTGTTAATAATCACATTTTTCAACTGATGTTGAAATTCAAAGTTCAAATTTCTTCTAAAAAAAAAAAAATGTCCTAACATTACATACACAATCTCTGCTTCGTACTTTTGAGCACTACAAGTTTTTTTTTTAAAAAAAAATCGGGGCTTTAAAGAAATTGTGTGGGGTGTTTTAAGCACCGCTTCCTTGAAAGCTAACGGTCCAGTCCAAGAGAAAATTTTGCAGAGGATAATTTTATTATCATTAGGTGAGATCATCCAATGAGATTATACCATTTATTTTGAAAACATAAAAATATATTATTAAATTTTAATTTCGTTCAATCTCATTGGACAGTCTCATCTGAGACCGTCCCATGTAACAATTTCTCCCTGTCCAATCCCACTTTCTCACTGATAATGATATATTTTCTACGCCGGGCTGACTGAATTGTCGAATTTAAAAAAGCAGTTGAATATTTATTGTTCAATGAAAAAAAAAAAATAAAAATAAATTCACAAAGATATCTAAAAGATAATAACATTTGACTTTTGCTCCCTTCTAATTGTCATTCGTTAAACAAAAATAATTAAATTTTATATGTGAATAATTGAATCGGTCTTCCAGGAATTAAAATAAACCAAGAGACTACATGAAGACAGCAGCACAGAATTTTCAATCTTAATTAAAAAAAAAACTTGAACAAAAGACATGATCAAACTACTGTGTCGAAAGGGCCACAAGCTCTGCAGATGAGGAGAACACCAAGTCCAAGCCCTCTTGTCCGCTCCTCCTCAAACCAAACAAAAAAGGAGTCCGAAACCAACAATGGACATGGAGTAGTAGCCATTAAACACCAGCACAAGAAGACTCTCCCTGCCTTGAACTTCATCATAGTTGCAGCCAAGAAAGTAAGAGTCTTCTTCACCAGGAAAAGAAAGCCCAAACCGGTACCGGAAGGTGGTAATAGTGATGTCAGAAAACCATTCTGTAAGTCAGTGATCTCGTTTCGAATAAGTGTATATGTAAAATTATTAGAATAGCAATATTTAGTTCAAGAAATCTGAAATTTCTTTGTCAATAAGTTTTGATCAGTAGAAGGAATTGGAATATCATGATGAAATGAATTTTTATATGGTATGCAGATTCAACTGAGACGAGGAGTTCATGGTCATCGGATTCCTATTATAGTTCTTCAAGTTCTGTAGGGGGACAGGCTATGGCAATCAATTTCACCATTGGAGAGATTTATAAGGCAACAGAGAATTTATCCCCGGCAAATAAAATCGGAGAAGGTGGATTTGGAACTGTATACAAGGGAAAGCTCAGGGATGGATCTGTTGTTGCTGTAAAGCGTGCTAAAAAGGTATACTGTTATGCCTAATGTCACAATCAAGATTGTTTTCTTAGGATATAATTACCAGTTTTAAGTATGTCTATAAAACAATTATTGTGTACATAAGATATCGATCGTTTGTAATTACTAGATTATAAACTGGATGTGAGGAAGTTTAAACAATTGTAGAAAAGCATAGGTGTCTATTCGTTCAATATCAATATGTTGATGATGACTTTCATATTTTTGTGGCAGATTAAGAATGACCAAAGCATATTGCTGGAGTTCAAGAATGAAATACTGACCTTATCAAAGATCGAACATCTGAATTTGGTAAGGTTATTGGGATATGTAGAGGATAAAGACGAGAGAATTATGGTGATGGAATATGTTGGCAATGGAAATCTCAGGGAACATTTAGATGGTAAGTTTAGAAAAGTATTATCGAACTCTGAAATATGTAACTAATCAGCAAAAACCAAGCAATTCTGAAATAGGACATATGTATTAATATGTAGGAAATTATATCGATAGATAGATAGATAGATAGAGCGCGTGCTTGACATTATTGCTTAATGTTAGTGTTACAAATTTAAATGATGAAAACCATTTTTGATGCAGGTAAATGTGGAAATGCACTTGAAATAGCAGAACTTCTCGATATTGCAATCGATGTAGCTCATGCTCTTGCCTATCTTCATACATATACAGGTATGTACATTATCTTCTGTTGAAAACAGTTTCAACAACTGACTATTGTAGAAGACAATCTCTTATCTCCAGCTTTACCGATTTACAAATTTCGAAGTTCAAATAACTTAACTCTTTGTGACACCACATTATGTTATTGAAGCATGACTTCTGCTGGCTTAATCAACAGATAACCCAATTATTCACAGAGATATAAAAGCATCAAACATCCTCGTTACAGAGAAACTTCGAGCCAAAGTGTCAGACTTTGGGTTTGCACGATTGGCTGCGGATCCTTCTGTAACTCACATCTCTACACAAGTTAAGGGGACATCGGGCTATTTAGACCCTGAATACCTCAGGACGTATCAACTTACTGAAAAGAGTGATGTCTACTCCTTCGGTGTATTGCTCATAGAAATGATGACGGGAAGATACCCAATTGAACCGAATAGACCACTAAAGGAGAGAGTTACAATAAGATGGGTAAGTATTACATACATCCCTCAATCGCCGAAAATAATACTGGTAAATCACTTGGATGTGCCTTTAATTGCAATTAAAGCAACATGATTTAGCATCTGTATTGATTCCTAGTCACATATATATTGTAACCTGATCATACCATTTATTTGTTATTGCACTCAGCATTGCACATAATAATCAGCATAATTTTTTATAGAATTAAGTACGTGTAGTTTCACCGACAATGGAAAATGTCTTCGTTTTGCATATCGCTAATGCCACAAATTGTACATCAATAACTTATATACGATATTCAAGAAGCTGTCATCAAAAAAACTGATTAGGATCCTCTATGTATGCAGGCAATACAGAAATTAAAAGCAGGAGATGCCATATTTGTCATGGATCCGAGACTGAGGAGAAGTCCAGCATCGACCATGGCAGTGGAGAAGGTCCTTAAACTAGCACACCACTGCCTTGCACCTTCCAGACAATCAAGACCTGCCATGAAGAATTGTGCCGAGGTGTTATGGGGAATCCGAAAAAATGTCAGGGAAAGAGCCTTATCTTCTTCCGCTGCTGCCGCTTCCACCTCCCACCATTCTGCGAATTATCCCATTAGAAATGCAAAGGAGAAGAGACATACATCGTTTGGGATCGATGATGGTGAGAACTATAATAAATTTATTTCTGCATGAAATGAATTTCTTATGCCTATTGTTTCTCAATTCTTTTTACATATTATATACTCGTAGCAGCATATTTGCTGAACAAAATCTTGAATGTTAGTGGTTTCTCTAGCATGTGTTGATATTCTTGATGATATCTATTACATACAAGAAGCAAGAGAAAAATGCTTGATCTTGTATGTGTGTATTTGGCCTTACTTTGAATGTAATATTGATTTGATCAAGTTTAATTTTTCATATTCTTCATGTTTATGATATTACTTACTCTCGTCTACAGAGCTTTTAAAGATCTTGTAACCGATGTATTACACTATTACTAAATCAAATCATAAAATAATTAACTACCTTACTAAATATATAATAAATGGAAATATAATAATATGTATTAATTTCAAACGCAAAGCCTTTGATAATATTCAAAGCATCATATATTATTTAAATCATGTCAATTTGAACACATGTTAAAATCTTAACCAATGAAAAACCAAAAGGCTTATTATTATTACTTAACTGACTTTACTATTCACTTTGTAGATAAGATGTACAACTTCATATGTTAATGTTAATTATATAGATTAAATGTATTTACTTATAAAGAAATTTGCTTCAAACCTTTGTATGTAGTTTGTATCTAGAGCATAGTTATTAAAGGCGCGTGTAGGCACCAGGCGCAGTTTTTGCACCTGTAGTTTGGCCGGGCGCACAACTTTCGTCGGGTGTGCACCCGGCTGTCGTAAGCGACGGGCGACGGGGCATGACCGAGTAAAATTTTCTATTTTTTTGGTTTTTTCCTCTTTTAACAAGTGGACTTTTAAAAATTAAAGACCCAAATTAAAGCCCAAAAGTCGGTTCACATCCCACAACCTCAAAACTAGCCCAACAGGTCAAGAGGTCAAAAGCAAAAAAAAACTAGCCCAACAAGTCAAAAAGTCAAAAGCAAAAAAAAAAAAAGGTTTAATATTAAAAACATCCCCTCACATTTGAACTATTATTGGATGCCTAGATAAAAATGTTTTTATTTCAGAAACACCCCTTGTGGACCAACAAACAATGCTTTATTTGGTAAGATTCAGAGGGTATAATGTTCAATTAATATAATTGAAGCTTAAATACGAATATTATAGACTTTTTAATATCAAAAATCAATCAATTGAATCATTGTTTGTTAGTTCACAGGGAATGTTTCTGAAATAAAAGCATTTTTAGCAAGACATCCAATAATAGTTCAAAGGTGAGGGGAGGTCTTTAATATTAGCCCAAAAAAAAACCCCTAAATCCCTAAGAAGTAAGACCTGAATCATCTCTTCAGACATCAACGATCTACCTCAACAAATCCTCTCCAACAAGCAGCACTCAGTCCTCTCTTCTCTAGCTTTCTCCTTTCTTCTTTCTCTGTTCTCTCATCTTTCCATCTCCATTTTTTTTCTCTTACACTTTTTCTTCTTCTAAAACACTCTTTGTAGTGTGTCTTTTGGATTCTACAATTGATATTGGCGGTTGTCTTTTGGGTTCTGGAGTTTTGCTGATATTTATAGAGGGCAGAAATGTAGTGTGACACTACTACTGCAGTGACAGAAATGTCCTTGGTTGAATTGGAAACTTCATATGAAAATTAATGATAAATCGGTGTCTAGTTTTAGTAGGATAATAATTTGTAATGTTAATCATAAAATGCATACGATGGAAATCGAATACCGATCATAAAATGGATGATTGATGTTGCATTGAACTTGAATCCTCGATAGCTATATACTTGAATCTAAATTCGTAGAAACTAGAAACTAATTTGAATATCGGCATCCTTTAATTTTTTTGTGTTTGGTTTGGTTGTTTGCATTCCAAACTTTGAAGTTTGAATCTTAAATATGACCGATTACATTTTTATTATTTTATTATTTTTGTTTTTTTAATTTAAACTATGAGATATATTAGATTTTTAAATTTTTATAAATGTTTTCCATATTTTTTTTAAAACTCAGTCGGGTGCACGCTTCGCCTCACGTCTCGGGCTCTAGGGACCCCTAAGGCTTAGCTGCGCCTAACGCTTTTAATAACTATGATCCAGAGACTAGAGGTATATTTTCTTGAAACCCACGTTAATGAGATTGTCGATTCAAGTTAAGTTTTCCATTTACAAATCCTAAAACTTGGTTAAGTGATCGTGTATCTTTACTTCAAGCTTCCACTTTGCTTATTTTTATCTTTGCTCATAAAACTGAGAAATGCTGGAAGATCTCTCGTGGTGGGAGTTACTGTAAGTGATGTTTGTAGAAGCTAATTTCGTGATAAACATTGTGTCAAAGTTTCTAAAGAAAATATTTAAAAACAAAAATATCTTTAAAAGCCATTTGATGACGTGGACACATGTGATACATTGATTGTCAACCCGTTTAGCCATCCACAGCACCTCGAACACGTGACCCATAACCAGATCCGTGAATCGAGCCTCTATAGTCTCTACTCTCCACCTCTGTCGCGCTTTTCATCAACTCTCTCCACGTGTCCCGACCCCCTTTTTAAATTAAATTAATTAAAATATCTTGCGATTTTTTTAAAATTAAAAAATTAAAAAACAACAAAAATCATCTTCCCAAAATCACATCGTCTAACGTCCACCGTTAACTCTTCACACTCTTCAGTTTCACTCATTATCACGCTGATATTTTTCTCTGGTTCTCTTTTTGAGTTTCATCATCATCATTCACAATCACTTCTCTTGTTTTTTCCTCTTAAAATATCTTTGGACTTATTTAGAATATTCTCTAAATTCACTCACTCACTCACTCTATAAAGTTAGTAAATATCTTCGATATATTTTTAAGCTCTTCGCTTTTGAATCCTCTACTCTTCTTCGATTGGTTGGCCTGTAAGTCTCTAACTCTTATCTACATTTTCACTGTTTTTGAATCTTTATTTTTTCGATTATTGATTGTTTTCTGGAAGCAGTTTTTGAGTTGGAATCTGTTGTGGACAGAGGTTTTGATATATATTAGCTATTAAGATGGCGACTGTTGCTGAGGGAGTGAACGGTACGAGTGCGACGGCGAAATCGGAGAAGATTCCGGCGATTGCGCATCCGTTGGCAGAGGATCCGGCGGAGGTCGCGGCGAATATAAATTACCACGCAAAGTACAGTCCGCATTTCTCGCCGTTCAAGTTCGAGCCAGAGCAAGCTTACTATGCCTCCGCAGAGAGTGTCCGCGATCGTCTTGTTCAAGTATGAATGAGCTTTTAAGTTCTAAGGTTTTGCGTTTTGTGAACAGTTGTTGCTTTTTGTTGATACATGATTAGTGTGGCTTTTTGAATTTGTTTTTGTTTTTGGAACTTCTGTAAATAATTTTTTTGAAGAGGAGTTCGTTTTTAGTAGGTAGTATGTTATTCTTCTATAAACTTAATAAACACCACTTGCTTTCAATCATTTTACGTCACAATCACCAATAGAACTTTTGAGAAGTAAAATATTCTGAGAATAAAATTCCTGAGAATTGAACTATGTTGCTTACAAAGACCATGTTATACAAATATACATGTAACATGAGAAGTATACTTTTAATATGTTGCTTACAAGGATATGTTATCCAATGTAACCTGAGTTCGAATTTTTTCACAAAAGGTCCAAAGCGTTACAGGAAATGTATTTTCACAGAAAGCATGTCTTTGCATATAACTTAAATGTACCAATGTGTGTGTTCTTTGGCAGTTAATGTTTTTTTTTTTTATATAATTTTTTTTATTAAATCATGATGTATGTAGCCTGTAGCCGGGAAAAATCTCTTGTTTTGTTTATGATTTAATTGTTTTGACAGCAATGGAATGAGACCTACCTTCAATTTCACAAAGTTGATCCGAAGCAAACATACTACCTATCAATGGAATATCTTCAAGGACGGGCTTTGACTAATGCTATTGGGAACCTGAATATTCAGGATGCATATGCTGATGCTTTAAATAAGTTGGGGCATGACCTTGAGGAAGTAGTTGAGCAGGTAATTAGATATTCTCGAACTTTGTTTTGGGAGGCATGGTTTTTGGTTTGTTAAACATAGTTATTCAACCAACTCTATAATGGCGGTTTTCTTCAACTTTTTTTTTTCTTTATCCTTGAAGTAAACTTACTCTCAAAGGTTTTTGTTTTCGTGAGGTAGTGATGTTCATACTTCCTAGTACCTTCTGGATGTGCAGGCATCAATTAATCAAAAAACAGCACCTTAAATTACTACGTGGGTTCAACATGTAAATACAATTATGCAGTTTGGACTACTTTTTCATGAATTTGACTTCATTTATATCATGCAGAACGTTGATGATTATTTGAAATGAAAATTTGTAGGAGAAAGATGCAGCGCTAGGAAATGGTGGTCTGGGAAGGCTAGCTTCATGCTTTCTGGACTCCATGGCAACATTAAATTTACCTGCATGGGGGTATGGTTTGAGGTACAGATATGGGCTGTTCAAGCAGCTGATCACCAAGGAGGGTCAAAAAGAAATTGCTGAGGATTGGCTTGAGGTTCGACTTTACCCAGAACTTCTGTCCTTGTTACTTATCCCTTGGGATTTTACTAATGGATTTTTTTTTTTTTTTAATGTAAATGTGCAGAAGTTTAGTCCTTGGGAAGTTGTCAGGCATGATGTCGTCTTCCCGGTCAGATTCTTTGGCCGTGTTGAGGTTTATCCAAATGGATCGTAAGTGTTAATTAAGAGTTAGTATAGTCATTTATTAGAATGCACTACTCAAATGAATTCTGGTCTCAACAAAATTCATCAATGAAGAAGGATTTATAACTTATGTTCAAATTTTCTCAATTTCACATGACACTAAGTTCCTGAAAAACATACATTTCATCAAGACCTACTTTGCATGTATTACAGGAGAAAATGGGTTGAGGGGGAAGTCTTCCAAGCTCTAGCTTATGATGTACCAATTCCAGGATACAAAACCAAGAACACTATCAGTCTTCGTCTCTGGGAAGCAAAAGCTAGTTCCGGGGACTTCAATTTATTTCAGTTCAATGATGGACAATATGAATCTGCTGCACAACTTCATTCTCAAGCTCAACAGGTTGATTCCCAAGAGTCCTTATCGATATTGGGGTTTCTCTAGAATTTTTGCATTATGTGGAACAACATGCAGGTCATTCTAAAGATTAATTAGGCTGTTGCTTCCCTTTTTGCTTAAAAAGTTGGTTCCTACTACAAAAACTTTATTTGTTACTAAATTTCTAAATTGCTGTTTTTATTTTGAGCTATTTCTGTCACTTGATATTTTAATTGATCTATATTTTGTTGCCTTTCTTAAAAGGTTTTAAAAAAAGGAATTATATTCTGTATTATTTATTTTTTATTTTTTTATTTTTTTGAACTACCAAAGCACTATATCCTGATGAGCTTTTTTTATTATTTTATATTGTATGTCCAGGTCTGCATATTTACATGTTTGCATAAAGCTTAACTTTACACTGTGGTCAATTTGCAGATCTGTGCTGTTCTGTATCCTGGGGATGCTACAGAAAGTGGGAAGCTTTTACGGCTGAAGCAACAATTCTTTCTTTGCAGTGCATCACTTCAGGTTGGTCAATTCAGCTTAAGTTCCAGTCCTTCATGTCTTCTTGTTGTAGTCCTTAGCCTTATGTAGTTTTATGTAAACTGAAGTCTCTTAACCATCCACGGGTAGATAGACAAAAGGTGGATGAGACTAGCCTTCTATTGAAACTGATAACATAAATGATAACCAAGTCTATAATTTCTCTTAAAACTTTTAATTTATGTCAAATCAGTTAACCCAAGTACGCAACAATGAAGTGATAAAACACGAAAAGGGGAGGTTATCAATCCAACACTTATCATGCCTTTTTCCTTTGTTATTTCCAAGATGGATTTATAAGGATTTTTCAGGCCAATTGTTAACCAGATTCAAGGAAAGTTTGTTTTTCTTGTAAAATCTGTCTTGCATCTTCCCCAACAAAACTGAAGGCCAGACCATTTATTCCAAGGAAAAGATTCATAACATGCAATGATTTAGTGTCTGATGTATAGAATTAAGCATGGACTTTTCAGTGTTAAAGAAGCCAGCACATTTCTTAGAATTGAAATTCAAGGAAAATATTTAAACTCGAAACTTGCTATGTTTCTGTCTCAAAGTGATTTTTTCTGGTTGAATGATGCAAGTATAAGAATAGTTTAGATGCCTTGGATGAAACGTATTACATTTTCTATGCTATTGTACTGTTGGTTTTTATCATCGTGAATCAACTGTTTCAAATCCATGTTCTTTGTGGGCAAACTTAGAAAGGTCCAGTGATTACCAGGAATTGAAAAGAAAGGTTCTTTGTGATGTTTTTAGTCATGTCACCATTTATATTCTGACTCTAATCTTGAGTTTAATACAGGATATAATTCAAAGATTCAAGGAGAGGAAAAATGGCAAAGACACCTGGCAGTGGTCTGAATTTCCCAGCAAGGTTGCTGTACAACTGAATGATACTCATCCTACTCTTGCAATTCCAGAGTTGATGAGATTATTATTGGATGATGAAGGACTTGGGTGGGATGAAGCATGGGATGTGACAACTAGGTACCCTTATTCTGTTCCTAGAATTTCAATCCACAGCATATTTTATCTCCTGTTACCTTTTGCTTGTATGTGGTGCATATTTATGTTCGGACTTATCAATTTAACATACTAATAATTGATTCAGGACTGTTGCTTATACCAATCACACAGTTCTTCCTGAAGCACTTGAGAAGTGGTCACAATCTGTAATGTGGAAGCTTCTTCCTCGCCACATGGAAATCATTGATGAGATTGACAAGAGGGTAGACCATTCATTGATTACATTCTTCAATTTTTTTTCTCCATGCTTAAGTGTCCTACTACATTTTAATTCTAAGATTATACCAAATTGCAGTTCCTTGAAATGATACGTGTCACCCGACCTGACCTTGAGAGCAAACTTCACAACATGCGCATCTTGGATAACAATCCACAAAAGCCAGTTGTCAGGATGGCAAACTTATGTGTGGTATCTGCACATACGGTAAGAGCTCAATTCTGTAGAGCGTTAATGATGAATAACATTCTGTAGCTTGTTTAACAAAGTCATTAATTCTCCCAAAACCTTCAACTTGTCCCAATAATATATTATAAGAAACTAGGATAACTGTTTCACAAGTAAACCAGTTTGTGGTGGGAAATTAATTTTAGGAAATTTCCCACTGAATTTGATCATTTGATGTTACATGGGAACTTATTGCTGCTTGTGACCGTTTCAATATCATTCCAAGTGTCAAGAACTGCAAGAACATGCAGTGCTAATATAGGGCAAAGTGTTCCGTATATATCTTGTCATTATTACGTTAAAGAAGTGAACTATTTGTTAGTTAGGATGCATGTGTTCCTTACTGTCCTAGCCCTCACTTTTTGTTTTTCTTGCTTGTTTTCCTTTTTCTGGGAGAGATTAGTGTTCCCTCTCATCATTTATTGGTTGGTTTCATACCAAGTCTTTAATATCTAACATTGCAGATTTCTTTGTAGGTGAATGGTGTTGCCCAGTTACACAGTGACATCTTAAAGGCTGAGTTGTTTGCAGACTATGTCTCTGTCTGGCCATCCAAACTCCAGAATAAGACTAATGGCATCACTCCTCGTCGATGGCTCCGTTTTTGCAACCCTGAGCTCAGTAACATAATCACAAAATGGTTAAAAACTGAGCAGTGGGTCACCAACCTTGACCTACTTGTAGGTCTGCGACAAGTATGTATTAAGATAAACGTTTGATATGTATCCTATGAATTTCATTAATATAGTTTTTCAACTGATACTTTCTCCATTAGTTTGCTGACAATGCAGACCTTCAAGAGGAATGGGCATCTGCTAAGATGGCCAGCAAGCAGCGATTGGCACAGTACGTATTGCGAGTAACAGGTGTGAGCATTGATCCAAATAGTCTATTTGACATACAAGTCAAGCGCATCCACGAGTACAAGAGACAGTTGATGAATATTTTGGGTGCAATCTATAGGTACAAGAAGTTAAAGGTAATAT
Source organism: Acer negundo (assembly GCA_035582765.1). Taxonomy (NCBI): domain Eukaryota; kingdom Viridiplantae; phylum Streptophyta; class Magnoliopsida; order Sapindales; family Sapindaceae; genus Acer; species Acer negundo. Next base: position 1,894,346 of record CM069233.1, read on the forward strand.
AAGCATCTCAATGATACCCGTTACTTTTGTCAATTATTCATTCTTAGTGACATACCTTATTATATGCCTATGGATATAACCCAGTTTAAACAGGTTCTGAAATCATGTTTGTAGACCTCCCCATATTTCAATTCCTATACCTTCTGATTCAGTCTTGTATGCTGTAGAGTGTAGACGACATTATACTAGAGCTCAGTGATTTATCTAATCCACAACTGCTATTCTATATTTTAAGTCATTCACTCTACGGTTGCTGTTATTCATCTGTGTCAATAACAGATATTATGAATCCAGAAATGCTGTGCTACCATTAGCTTATGCCAGGTCTTGGTCTGTGTAATAGCTTCCATTCTTCCCAGCCGCATTCAGGCAGGCACAAATGCATCCTCACATACACATTTTATAGTTTGTACCTCATTGTTTCTGTTTATTTCATTATAATCATCTATCTTAAGGTAGTTTCACACTGAAAATAAGAGTATTTGTTAATGCGTCGTATTTAAGTACTATTTTGAGTAATATCCTTGGAATTATGATAGGGGATGAGCCCTGATGAACGGAAAAATACTACTCCACGCACCATTATGATTGGAGGAAAAGCATTCGCAACATATACTAATGCTAAAAGGATAGTCAAGTTGGTGAATGATGTTGGTGATGTCGTCAACACTGACCCTGAGGTCAATAGTTATCTCAAGGTAATAAAGCTTCAATATACAGAGAATGTTTTATATCTTGTATTGGCCAAACAAGCTGATGTGTACATATGTATACCGTCCACAAGGTGAAATTTCATAGTTTGTACCGGAGAGTCGGAACATTAAATTTGCTAATTTTAAATGAGTGTTGCATGAGTAAAGCTGAGACATGAATTTGATATTATAATTCTTTCTTTCTAAATCTTTTCAGGTGGTATTCGTTCCAAATTACAATGTATCTGTGGCCGAGTTGCTTATTCCAGGAAGTGAGTTATCACAGCATATCAGCACTGCAGGCATGGAGGCAAGTGGCACTAGCAACATGAAATTTTCTCTCAATGGTTGCCTCATAATAGGAACATTGGATGGTGCTAATGTGGAAATCCGGGAGGAAATAGGGGAGGAGAATTTCTTTCTCTTCGGTGCAACTGCAGATCAAGTCCCTAAACTGCGACAGGACAGAGAAAATGGATTGGTAACATTTTCGTTTCTCTAATTGGCTGTTGAACTAATCAAATTTGCCTTTGAAATATTTGATTTTTTTTTTTTTAATATCAAATTGGTCCTTGCCTATGACACAGTTCAAACCAGATCCCCGGTTTGAAGAGGCCAAGCAATTTATAAGAAGCGGAGCATTTGGAAGCTACGATTACAACCCACTGCTCGATTCACTGGAAGGTAACTCAGGCTATGGCCGTGGAGACTATTTTCTGGTTGGCCACGACTTTCCAAGTTACATGGATGCTCAAGAAAGTGTTGATGCAGCTTACAAGTAAGATATCTATCAACAATCCTACTTCAACTTAAAGATATCATATCAAGTTTATTAGTATAGTCTATTTTACTTTGTTGCCGTGCTCTTTCGTCAACAAAGAATTCGTTTTCAGAGCATTCAAATCCTCTCTCTCTACACGTGAAAAATTTCGATGTTACTTAAACATCGGAATCTATCTTTGCAGGGATAGGAAGAAGTGGTTAAAGATGTCTATACTAAGCACAGCTGGTAGCGGCAAGTTCAGCAGCGACCGCACCATCAGTCAGTATGCCAAGGAAATCTGGAACATAGAGGAGTGCCGCGTACCGTCATCGTAATTCCTACCATCTCACTCTTGAATTTGTCTTATAATACAGTCGTATAAAAACATATATAAATATAATATAATAAACCCAAGTATATGCATTGTGGATGGGGATCAATAAGTTATGTGTAGCATCATACCACCTGTTTGTTTGCTAGAAACATTTGATTCTTGGAGATACTCTCATAGTCTCAAATTGTAATTCGTTCATCAGCTAATAAATAATATAGTCTGTTATGTAATTCAGTGTTTTTTTTTTTAAATTCCTCATCTTGGTCTAAGTCCAGTGGTCCTACACCGCAGGTTTGGAGTACTCTCCGTCTCTCTAAACCCGAATTTATGTAATAAACTTTATATACATTTAAATCCAGGACATGAGATCTTAGCAACACAAAACAAAAAAAATATAATTAATCAAAGGATTGTGCTAATGCGTACCATAATAATTAAAAAATACTCAAAACAGAAAATATTAATTACATCTAATTGATGTAACAAATATATATTTATAATAAATGTTTTCCCTTTTTTAAATAAACTTATAACACTAGCCTTAATCAAACAAAACCAAACCCAAACCATTAAGACAGTATAAAGTACCGAATGTCAATTATTGACAAATACACTAAAATAGGCCGACAATAAACTCCACAATATACAGAGTAACAGCCAAGATGTCTGGAACACAATTTCTAGAAAGCTAGGATCTAGAAACAGACCTAGGGGTTACAGATCTAGAGACTGATCTGGAACTTGCACTCGGGCTCCTAGATGAACTCCTAGAATAACTCTCCCGGCAGTTTTCCGGCTCCGGCTTGGACGAACCTCCATGGGAGATACTTTTCCTTGGTCTTGGGGATATGCTCTGTGAGTAGCTCCTCCTTGAGCTCCTTGGCCTGGGAGAAATGCTGCGTGAATAGCTTCGCCTTGAGCTTCTCCCTCGCTTGGGGGTGACACTGCGAGAATAGCTCCTCCTATAGCTCCTTCGTGGTGGTGTGGGACTTCGTGAAATTGAGCGATATCGGTTTCTTCTATAGTAACGATCATTGGGAGAGTCATATGGAGAGTAGGCTCGATCCCGCCTTCTATAGTAGCGATCATCATACCTCGAGTCATAAGGAGAGTAGGAACGGTCACGCCTTCTATAGTAGCGGTCATCTGGAGACCTACTGTAAGGGGAACGAGATCGAGAGTATGATCTGTACCGTCCATAATTGGGTGAATAGGATCTCCGCTGAGTATAAGGAGAGTAAGACCTCCGCCGACGATAGTAAGGAGAGTAAGATCTGCTCCTGCTCCGATCAGACGAATATCGGGGAGACCGACTTAGGCTCCTACAATAAGGAGAGTAGCTAGGTGTACGACGAGAAGGAGAGTAGCTAGGTGTACGACGAGAAGGAGAGTAGCTAGGTGAACGACGGCGTACTGTATCAAATATAACCACCAGAAAGGACATTAGAAACACAAAAATGTGATTGCCCATTGATTAACAAAATCGATTCGAAAACTAATTTGACAAGGACGTTATCCTACCATGAATGGTTCTCAGCCCCAAATACCGTCCTGGAGTTGGAGTTCGTCCTCTCCGCCTCCTAGCCTGCATAGCAAGCAAAAACGCATGATACAATCAAATTAACAAACCAGCCAACAAAAAAAAAAAAATGCAGCAATAGAAATGATTTCCTCGGTTCTCTTCTAATTTTTTTTTTTTTAATATATATGATAGAATAAAACACACGAAATCATCTTTATAAGCCATTCGATTAATCGAATCAACATAGCGATATTGAACTAAAATATCACAAGATTTAATAGCTAAAATAAGAGAGAAATGCAGGGCATACAACCCCAACGTCTGAATCTTGTTGATGTGTTTGATTTGTTTGTTTGTTAAGTTGTATTTGACTTTTGGAGTTTGGTGAAGAGCTGCTACACACAGCTAACCTGCTGCCACAAAAACTTCAACAGTGCAAAGAAGCAAACAACTTTAAAATATCAAGAACCATTAACAAACCATTCATGATACTTTGGATTATGAGAGCAGTAACAAGAAATATAAATGAATCGTTCAGAGGTAAGAACAGGCAAGAAATGTGTAATATTTTTTATTTACCTTCTCCACCATAATGACACGACCTTCAATAACAGAACGATCCAAATTCTTGATGCAACGATCAGCTTCCTCCACACTGGCCATTGTAACAAACCCAAATCCACGAGACTCCCTTGTCCAGGGATCAACCACCAGATGAACATCAACAACCTGAAATGGTAGTGCCAAACAAATAATAAAGATCAATCTGTGATAATAAAATACATCATAAACCACAAAATTGTTCAATTCAAACCTTTCCCTCGGATGAAAAATGCTTCTCAAGTTCCTTCTTTGTTATCCGAGGAGACAACCCAGTCACATACAAGTTGTTACCAGGATTTTCCACCGAAGGGCTCCTGTTAATAACCAAATCAAGAACAAAAGTCAGAGCCTACAAAGATAAATCAAACCCAAAAAGGAGTCCATCAGCAGAGGTATTACCTTGAGCGGCGGCTTACAGATCTTGACCTAGAAACCGACCTGCCATATCTCCCATATGGTGAAGGAGACCTCCCATAAGGCGAAGGAGACCTTGAATACCTAGACCTCTTAGAGTACGACATCTGCACGAAATCAAACAAAAATACATTACTCCATACTGTCAGTGCCGAGCGAGACAAAAGAAATCAATCAACAACAACAAAATTTACCCCAAAAAGTAAGACAAACCCTGAATTAAACTCAAACTTCATTGGTTGGAAAAATTATAGCACAATCAAATGTTCAGCTACAACACACAGTATACTCAATTAAATCCAAATTTAACGACAATCAAAATTACAACATAATCAAATGTTCAACAGGAAACCAGATTTCAACTATAAAGTAAACACATAGACTCGATGAAATTCAAAACTTATTACAACAGAATCAAATGTTCAGCAGCACACCAGATTTCAAACGAAAGTAACTTAGTAACAATAACGCCCAATTAATTTAATAAAAAATTTATAAAGTATCAAAATTACAACACAATCAAATGTCTTGTAGCACACCAAATTTAAACCGCAAAGTAACACAAAGGCTCAGTTTAATTCAAATGTTCAACAGAACACAGAATTCAAAGATTATCGACAAAATTAGAACATAATTAAAAGTTCAACAGCTTGCCAAATTTAAACCGAAAAGTAACACGTACGATCATCTAAATTAAATGCAAAATCTATCGACTATCAAAATTACAACACAATAAGGTTCTACAGCAAAAACCAAATTTAACACGTGCGCTCAATTAGATTCAAAATCCACAGCGAATTATATTTGCAACACAAGCAATCATAATTTCAACAGAAACAGACAACGAAATTTGACTCGAAAACAGTCGCGCGCGCTCAATTAAACTCAATTTTAATTACAATCAAAACTACTAATCAATCGAATGATTGATTTCATGATAACAGAACCGATAAACTTACCACAGCAAGCAAGCAAGCAATCAAATGGATCTGAGTCTCTGTGCGTCTCTCGCGATGTTTCTACACGATCTTTTTCTTTTTTTCAAAAACAAGCAACAGATGAAGTACGAATAAAAGCGAAAGGTTTATATAGCAACTGACCTGAAAGAAGTTTCGAGAGAATCGGACGCGAAAAAACTACCAATTCCGATTTAATTCTTGTTTCGCGCCCGTAGTAAACATGCAGGCCAACCAGAGCATGCCACGTAGCGGGAGGGAGGTTTTTAAGGAAAAAAGTTAGTCCATTTTTGCTCCGATAATGTTAAATATTCTATCAAAAATCATACATTTTTTCCCGCTACATATGGTATGTGAGGTGTCAAATTTTGAGTGAATATACATTAATGATGATTTATCTCACTTACCCCATGTATCCATTCATAATTTGACACCTCACATACCGTATGTAATGGAATAAAAAAAGTGAAATTTTAGATGAAATATATAGCATTAATGTTTTTTTCACCCCTTTAAGGGGTAAAACCCCCTAGGTCCCTCTCAAATACATGACATGTGTTAATTGAAAGATATATTTGTCTGTCTAGAAATATAATAAGGTTTGGATAAATTTATCCCTTTTATATACACATATTATGTTTTTGAAAGTATTATCGCTTATCCTTTTTTAAAAGGTGAGCAAAAGTAAACTCAAAAAGTTAGGGACCCATGGATAGGTTATTGGTAGACGTGGCTTGCTATGAATAGCTCGATTGGAATCTTAAGATGATCTATCGGAGAGAAAAAAAAGATAGAATTTCAACCGCATATGTAAATTTTGTATGACAAGTGTCGGATCACAAATGAGAATAAAATTTCTTTTTCAAATTATAAATATTTTCAATTCCACTATAATATTTTTTTACTAATTAATTTATCAGTAATGCATTAATACTACACATCATATCTAAAATTCTACTTTTTTTATCTAACTATATATGGTATGTAAAGTGTCAAATTATGAATGGACATATGGGGTAAGTGAGATAAATATCATTAATGTGTATCCATTCACAATTTGACACCTCAAATACCATATGTAATGGAATGAAAAAGGTGAAATTTTAGATGACATGTTTAGCATTGTCGTTAATCTATTCCTCTATTCCTCTTTTGGTTTGGCATTTCCAAAGGCTGCGTGAAGTTTAAGCAATAAGCAAGTAATCCCTTAAACATTCCCTGATTTGTATTGAAAAGAAAACGAGTTTCATCTAAATTTCTTCGATTCATGATTTCCTGTTGAACATTCTCTACTGCTTTTTCCCTGAAGTAATTAAACTACATTTCTTCAATTGCAGTACTTCAACTTTCATTAGATTTTCTCTTCTCCACATCATTTTTCTATTCAAAGCAATATTTTCACATCCTGACAACCCATCTTTTCCTCCACCTCGAAAAAAATGGCTGAAATGATTGTGTCTCCCATTGCTGAAATTCTCTTGGGAAAGCTAGTGTCCCTTGCTTATCAGGAAGCATGCTTGATATGGGGTTTCAAAACTGAACTCCTTAAGCTTGAGAAGACATTAAAGACTATCAAAGCTGTTCTCTTGGATGCTGAGCAACAACAGCTTCACAACCACGAAATCAGAGTTTGGCTTGAAGAGCTCAAGGATGTCTGCTATGATGCTGAAGATGTGCTCGATGAGTTCGAGATTGAAGCTCTACAGAGGCAAGCAACGGTGAATTATGGATCCATTACACAAAAGGTATGGAACTCTCTCTCCTGGCCAAATTCAGTTGCTTTTCGTTTTACGATAGGCCATAAAATTAAGGAGATTCGAGAGAGGTTGGATGAAATTGCTGCTAATAAGGCTAAATTTCATCTCACCGAAAGAGTTGACAATAGAAATGCTCATAGGGAGGGGGGAATGACCCAATCCTTTGTGTGTGATTCAAAAGTTATTGGTAGAGATCATGAAAAGGAAGAGATCATAGAATTATTAACACAACCAAGTGATGGTGATGATCGAAATATCCCAGTCATTCCTATAATAGGAATGGGAGGACTTGGGAAAACTGCACTTGTGCAATCGGTGTACAATAATGAAAAGATAGATCAATATTTTGATTTAAAAGCATGGGTGTGTGTCTCGGAGGAATTTGTTGAGAGACCATTGATGATAAGCATTATCAAATCTCTACGTCAAAACCGTCAAAAAAAATCTCTAACGCGTCAAAACCATAATGAGATGGATGTAGACCAATTGGAAATAGACCAATTGCAAAGAATCTTGCGAGATACTTTGGCCAATGAGAGATATTTATTGGTCATGGATGATGTTTGGAACCAAAATGTACAAAAATGGATGGATTTTGAACAGTTCTTGTTAGGAGGTGCAAATGGAAGTAAAATAGTTGTAACTACGCGTAGTAAACGAGTTGCCTCAATAATGAGCACAAATGTGGATGGTAATGGGTACAACTTAGTAGGTCTTTCCATTGAGAGTTGCCTATCGTTATTTATGAATTGTGCATTCAAGGCAGGACAAAAAAGACAACCGAACCTGGTAAAAATTGGGGAAGAAATTGTGGAAAAATGTGGAGGAGTTCCTTTGGTGGTAAAGTCATTGGGGAGTCTACTTCTTTCGTCCACCGACGAAAATGAATGGAAAAAAGTTAGAGACAATGACCTGTGGAATATTGTTCAAAACGAAAATGACATAAAGTCAGTTTTAAAACTGAGTTATAATCATTTACCGTCGAATTTGAAACAATGTCTTGCCTTATGTTCAATATTTCCAAAAGGTTATGAATTTAATAATTTTGACATAATTCCACTTTGGATGGCCAGCGGGATTCTCCAATCTGATGAAGAAAGGGAAGAGTTGGAAAATATTGGCATGAGATATTTAAAGGAACTAGAGTCAAGTTCTTTCTTACAAGAATTTGTGCAGTTTGGCAGCTTTGTTTATTTTAAAATGCATGATCTTATGCATGATCTTGTCTTATCCATGACGAATAATGAATGCTCAACGGTGAACTCCTCTAGCCCAATTATAACCTCAACAGTTCGACATGTGTCATTTGTGGATGCTGATACAATCAAAGATGGTCTTCCAAGTTTCGAATCAAGCATAGGTCATTTAAGAACTATTTTGGTTCCATCTGATGAAATAAAACCTGACCAATCATTTGTTGACTCATGTATATTAAGGTTTCCACGCTTACGAGCACTAGATTTAAGTGGTTCAAGTATTGAGGTTTTACCAAAAAAAATTGATAATTTGAGGCATCTGAGATATCTCGACCTAAATGGGAATCGTAAATTGAAGAAGCTCTCAAAATCCATTTGTAAGCTGCAGAAATTGGAAACTCTTTTCTTGTCTGGATGCAGTGAATTAAAAGAGATTCCTAGAGAGTTAAGGTACCTAATAAGTCTTAGAAGGCTGTCGATTACAACAAAACAGAAGTGTCTGCCGGAGAATATAATGGGTTGCTTAAATTCTCTTCGAGTTTTTCATATTAGTGGATGTGAGAATTTAGAGTATTTGTGTAGTTTGAAAGCTCTTCAGACTATGTTAATTAGTAAGTGTCCAAGTCTACTCTCGTTACCATGTGATATTAAATACTCAACATCCTTAAAGACCCTATTAATTCGTAATTGTGAAAAACTTGATTTAAGGATTGAGATGGAAGAGGATGACAGTCGTCAAGACCTCAACAGCACACGGATTCAGCTTCAATCAATTATCATTAAAGGATTACCAAATGTGGAAGAGTTGCCGCAGTGGCTTCTTCATGGCAACACTCTAGAGTCGTTGACTATTGATGAGTGTCCCAACTTCATAGCACTTCCAGAGTCACTGCAAAACCTCCAGTCCCTTCAACATCTTTTCATTTTTGATTGTCCAAAATTGACATCTCTACCGGAGGGTATGCACCGCCTAATTGCACTGAGAAGATTAATAATTGATGGATGTCCTGCACTGAGTGGAAGATGTAAAAAAGATACAGGTGAAGATTGGCATAAGATTGCTCATATTCATTGGATTCGGATTAACCGGGAGGTGATTAAATCACCTAAATATTAGGTACTCATTAATCTTTCTCTTTGTAACTACTTATTCAAGTTTTTTATTTTAATTTACAGCTATGCTAGTGCAATATCACATTGTTTTTGAAGACAATGAATCACAGAACTTTGTAGATAATCAAAGTATTTTTTCAGTTTGATTCAGATTCTTATATTATACTTGTTACAATATTGTAACCTTTTAATGTAAGTTGTGTAATTGACTAATTGTTGCAGGCAAGTGTTGTCACGGCATTGTTTTTATTATTATTATTATTATTACAATAATTGGATTAAATGTTAATGAAACAGAGTATTTCGCAGCCGCAGCTTCTGGTGGCGTTCTTCGCCCGGCGTGAGAGGAAAAAATTTTTTTTTTTTCACGGTGCAATTAGAGGTTGGTGGAGTCTTTTAGCTGTTTATGCTTTAATATAATACCTTTCTTTAAGTTTTATTTATTTAAAGATTATGTCAATTAATGTGTTGTTAAATTATTTTTAGGTGCAGAGAATTCATTTCTTTAGACAAAGAATTTCAATGGAAACAAGAATATGTTCTGTGAAGCTATGATAGTGTATGTAAATTCGTATACAATTGAATTCTTCATGAAAAATATTGTTCTAAATGATCGGTTGTATTTATTCTTTTCGAGATTTGAGATGCAGCTAATTCTCATCTAAGTAGTTCGATATTCGGTGATTGTGAACATGAATAACAATATTACTTTAAAATTAAAATTCATCTGCCATGGTTTTCCATTTTAGATAGATCAGTCAATAAATCTTCTATAGAAAAACAATTCAACAAATTGTGTAAAAAGAAAACTTCTAAAAAGTATTTTTATTTTTGTGAAATGCCATTTTTTTTTTTTCATTTCTACAATTTTAATAATCATTAACGTTTCCCAGCACATACAATTTTAGTCATGAAAAAATATTGAAATAAGAATCACTGAATTGTTCTTTGATATTTCCAATTTCTCCATACAAATCATTCAAGCAAACCGATAAAATATTAAATAAATACAGAAAAGTAAAAAAAATTGGAAACCTAAATTCATCAAAACCCAATCCTCATCCAATGACGGCGCTGCACATCAGCGAACAAAACCGTCTTCGCTGCACATCAAGTTTGCTTCACATCGCTCCGTCGGCTCCGCGTCGCCGTCTTCGTCGTCGTCGCTGCACGCCGTCACTCCACCTCTAGGCCTCGTCACTCCACCTCTGTTTGTTTGTTTCTGAACTGGGTTGTTGACGAGGTTGAAGACGAACTGGGTTGGTGGCCGCGAGCATTTCAACTCTGGTGTAGAAAACGAATCTATGGATCTCGACAAGGTATTTTCATTTCATGATATCAAAATTGTTTTCAATTGATTGTTCGTAATTGAACACACATTGCTCTTAGTTGTGAATTTATTATTCAACACTACTTTTCGTAGATTATAGAGTCTGATTATGATTCCAATTTCACAAAAAATTATCAGTTGATTTTTCCAAAACTTTCAACGAAATTCGAATTTTCAATTTACATTTACATGTCTGCCATGTGTGTTGTACAAGATATAGCTAAAATATCAATTTGTTTACTGATTCATGAATCTAATTATTTACTGATTGTTTTTGTTTATTCTTAACAATGCATAATTATTTGGATTTGATTTTTTTTTTTTTTTTTTTTTTTGTGTGGGATTTGATTGAAGAAATCTGGAAAAGAACAAATTTGGTTTTAGGGTTTGGTGATTGGAGATGGATGGTGGTGTGGTTGTGGGATGATGATGAAGATGATGATGGTGATGGTGGATGATGGTGGATGATGATGAATATGTAATGATTGAACTTTTGAATATGTGATGGTCAATGATGGTCGATGAAGATGATGATGGTGGGTTTGGTAATTGTTTTAAATTTTTTAGTTTGATGGAATTTTTTTTCTAAAGATGGTCGATGATGGTCGATGATGAATATGTAATGAATGGATTTTTTTTATTTTTTATTTATTTATGTATTGATTGGATTTTTGAAGATGTGATGATGAAGATGATGATGGTTGGTTTGGTAATTGTTTTAAATTTTTTAGTTTGATGTCATTTTTTTTCCAATTTTTTTATATAATTATTATTTTTTTTTAAATAAATAAATCCCCACCATCCATCTAAGATTTGGATGGTGGAGATTTAAAATATTTTATTTTTGATTAGTTTTAATTAGTTTTATTTTAAAATTTAATTAATTATAAATTTTAATAGAAGGGTAATATTGTATTTGTAACAAACTCAACCATTACTAGGGGCATAACGGTCATTTGACTCTCTGACTATGTCAGGTGGTCTGATTTTAACAGAAAACGTCATAGAAGGATTAAAATAGCGAATACTGGAACGACGAGGACTGAAATGGATAATATGGTAAACTTTAGGGACTAAAATGATATTTTTCCATGAAGAAATTAAACATTGTTAGGCTTATAGTTAATTAAAAAATTTAAATTTAAATTTCTTATTTCTTATTTTAAATTTATTTTCTTAAAAATATACAAGATATTTCTTTATTATCTTTTTATTTTAAATTTATTTTCTTAAAAAAACATTTTATCATTTCTTTTCTTAGAGCATTTCCAACATGAGCTCTCTATATTTTTCTTATATTTAGAGAGTGTGTTATACTTTTTACAATTAAGAAGTCATATAAAGAGTCAACACTCAAACAAACATTCCTAAAAATGGCTTGGAGTGAAAAAATGGCTCCTTATATTTTCCTTACATTGAATATGGACCATTAAATATGAATGATATTGACTCATCTTGATCACTTATTTTAATTGAAGAGTGAAAAAAAAATGGAGAGGAAGCCATCTCTCCTTATATTTGTGGAGGCTTTGGTCGGAAAAACATTTGAGGAGTGAGATAGTGAGGCTGTTGGAGCAACTTTCAGTTCAACTTCCATATATTTAGTCAAAAACATGTTGTTTTCCTTATTATTGGAGATGCTCTTACTGACCTTAATACATATTTATTTAACCTATTATATTATAAAATAAGTATTTAGGAAGAAAATGCTCTGCATGTGCATTTTTAAACATAGTAATAATTAAAAATGGGGAATTGAATAGCAACAAGGGGCAGAAACAGCTAGCTAGCTATCTACCTACTGCCTAGTATTCAACTAAAAATGAGAAAAGAAAAAAAACTATTGAAATTGGATAAACATTGTTTAACAGAGATAGATCATGTCATGTCAGAGTTTAAAGAGGAAAACGCGTAGGCAGCACATGGAAAGCAAGTGGTGGGAATCTAAGAATGATTTTGAAGGACGAAGCAACGGACAAGTTGCTCTGCTTTTTCTCTTCTTTTGATACATATGAAAATAATTTGGGTCCTCACACCAAAGACTTTGCTGTTTCAGTAACAGTAACAGTAACATGTGAATGCACGCGGCAGCATGCAAATTCACTGTCTTCTTCCCTTCTCAGTTCTCATCGCAATCCGTTTTCGTTGTTAAATTATTTTTTGGTGCAGAAATTTCATTTCTTTAGGCAAAGAATTTCAATGGAAATAAGAATATGTTCTGTGAAGTTATGATAGTATATGTAAATACATATACAATTGAATTCTTTATGAAAATTATTGCTTTAGATAATCGGTTGTATTTATTCCTTCTCAAATTTAAGAAGCCGTTAATTCTCATTTAAATAGTTCGATATTTAGTTAATTTAGATTTTAAATATACATCGGTTGAAACTATTTGCATTTAAATAAATTCTTTGCATTTATGGCAACAAAAGAAATAGTTGCTCACAAATTACACTGGTATTTAGAAGCTTTATTGTGGAAAGTGGCTAGCATACAAGAGGCTAACTTGTCACCACAATATGAAACTTTCAGTGTTCTTCAATGAGTTTTCAGAGGATTTTCAGAGAGAAAAATGGAGGCAAACAATATATACCAGCTAACTTCATTAATTAATCAACAATTACAAGAAAGGTTTATAATTATATATTGTTAACTAACTTTACTGATGATCCGGATTGTTTGTAACTGCAGCTTGGAAGAACACACGCGTGTCAAGAATAAACCATACATCATCACATACCAAAATTAAAATAAAAAATCTTTTACACGCCAAGACCAAACCATTGACTATAACTGGAAAATCAATTCTTTGTATGAAAATGATGAACAAACTCAATTCTTTGTATGTAAAAATTAAATACACTATCAATATCAAAAATGACTTTTACAAATATAGTTTCTGTGATTTTTTTTTTTTTTTTTCAAAATTGTTATAGATAGTACTTTGTTGACTAGTTGCAAATTTCGTTTTTATGACTTATCAACAATCACACAAGTATGTGAGAAAAATAAAGTTCTCAGGCTTGACACGATCACGCTACAGTTTTTCTTTCAATTAAAAAATGTTCTTTTTTAAAAAAAAAAACTAATTTTAAAAAAACATTTAAAAAATACTACTTCGAAAATGATATCAAAGTATATATAATAATAATAATAATAATTATTATTATTATTATTATTATTAAAATAATAAAATGGTATCAAAGTACAGAAAGCTTCCGGATAGAAAATTAAACATTGTTTAGGCTTATAGTTAATTAAAAAAATTTAATTAAAATTTCTTATTTATTATTTTAAATTTATTTTCTTAAAAATATACAAGATTTTTTTTATCTCTTTAGCAAAACAAACAAACACCACCCACAGCTTTAACTGTCCAAATAGCTTGACCCACATGTGTTTGGCGAATATAATATGATTTGAACTAATTGAAAAATACATTTATCAAAAGAAGCAGCAGCAGCAAAATCTCATTTTTCCTCCACCTCGAAAAAAATGGCTGAAATGATTGTGTCTCCCATTGCTGAAATTCTCTTGGGTAAGCTAGGGTCCCTTGCTTACCAGGAAGCACGCTTGATATGGGGTTTCAAAACTGACCTCCGTAAGCTTGAGCAGACATTAAAGACTATCAAAGCTGTTCTCTTGGATGCTGAGCAACAACAGCTTCACAACCACGAAGTCAGAGTTTGGCTTGAAGAGCTTAAGGATGTCTGCTATGATGCTGAAGATGTGCTCGATGAGTTCGAGATTGAAGCGCTACAGAGGCAAGCAACGGTGAATCGTGGATCCATTACACAAAAGGTATGGAACTATCTCTCCTGGCCAAAATCAATTGCTTTTCGTTTTACGATAGGCCATAGAATTAAGGAGATTCGAGAGAGGTTGGATGAAATTGCTGCTAATAAGGCTAAATTTCATCTCACCGAAAGAGTTGACAATAGACAAGCTCGTAGGGAGAGGGAAATGACACACTCCTTTGTGTTTGATTCAGAAGTTATTGGTAGAGATAAAGAAAAGGAAGAGATCATAGAATTATTAGCACAACCAAGTGATGGTGATGATCGAAATATCTCAGTCATTCCTATAGTAGGAATGGGAGGACTTGGGAAAACCGCACTTGTGAAATCGGTGTACAATAATGAAAGGATAGTTCAACATTTTGATTTAAAAGCGTGGGTGTGTCTCTCGGAGGAATTTGTTGAGAAGTCATTGATGATAAGCATTATCAAATCTTTAACCGGTCAAAATTGTAATGAGATGGATATAGATCAATTACAAAGAATCTTGCGAGATACTTTGGCCGGTAAGAGATATTTATTGGTCATGGATGATGTTTGGAACGAAAATGCACAAAAATGGATGGATTTTGAAAAGTTCTTGTTAGGAGGTGCAAATGGAAGTAAAATAGTTGTAACTACGCGTAGTAAACGAGTTGCCTCAATAATGAGCACAACCATGGATGGTAATGGGTACAACTTAGAAGGTCTTTCCATTGAGAGTTGCTTATCGTTATTTATGAATTGTGCATTCAAGGCAGGACAAGAAAGACAACCGAACCTGGTAAAAATTGGGGAAGAAATTGTGAAAAAATGTGGAGGAGTTCCTTTGGCGGTAAAGTCACTGGGGAGTCTACTTCTTTCGTCCATTGACGAAAATGAGTGGAAAAATGTTAGAGACAAGGACTTATGGAATTTAGTTCAAAACGAAAATGACATAATGCCAGTTTTAAAACTGAGTTATGATCATTTACCGTTTTATTTGAAACAATGTCTTGCCTTGTGTTCAATATTTCCAAAAGACCATCAATTTAATAATTTGGAAATAATTCCAATTTGGATGGCCATTGGGATTCTCCAATCTCATGAAGAAAGAGAAGAGTTGGAACATATTGGCATGAGATATTTAATGGAACTAGAGTCAAGTTCTTTCTTGCAAGAATTTGCACAGATTGGAAGCCTTGTTTTATTTAAAATGCATGATCTTATGCATGATCTTGTGTTATCCATGTCGAATAATGAATGCTCAATGGTTAACTCCCGTAGCCAAGTTATATCCAAAAAAGTCCGACATGTTTCATTTGTGGATGCTGATACAATCGAAGACGGTCTTCCAAGTTTCGTATCAAACATAGGTCATTTAAGAACTATTTTGGTTTCATCTGATGAAATCAAACCTGACCAATCATTTGTTGACTCATGTGTATCAAGGTTTCCACGCTTACGAGTACTAGATTTAGAGAAATCAAATATTGAGGTTTTGCTAAAAAAAATAGGTAATTTGAAGCATCTGAGATATCTCGACCTAAGTCAGAATTGTAAATTGAAGAAGCTCTCAAAATCCATTTGTAAGCTGCAGAAATTGGAAACTCTTTTCTTGAATGGATGCAGTGAATTAAAAGAGATTCCTAGAGAGTTAAGGTACCTAACAAGTCTTAGAATGCTGTCTATTACAACAAAACAGAAGCGTCTGCCGGAGAATATAATCGGGTGCTTAAATTCTCTTCGATTTTTGGGAATTGATGAATGTGAGAATTTAGAGTATTTGTGTGGTGATATTGGTAGTTTGAAAGCTCTTCAGACTATGTTTATTCGTAAGTGTCCAAGTCTACTATCGTTACCATGTGATATAAAACACTCAACATCCTTAAAGACCCTAATGATTGGTGATTGTGAAAAACTTGATTTTAGGATTGAGATGGAAGAGGATGACAGTCGTCAAGACCTCAACAGCACACGGATTCAGCTTCGATCAATTATCATTAAAGGATTACCAAATGTGGAAGAGTTGCCGCAGTGGCTTCTTCATGGCAACACTCTAGAGTCGTTGACTATTTATAAGTGTCCCAACTTCATAGCACTTCCAGAGTCAATGCAAAACCTCCAGTCCCTTCAACATCTTTTCATTGTTGATTGTCCAAAATTGACATCTCTACCGGAGGGTATGCACCGCCTAATTGCACTGAGAAGATTAATAATTAATGGATGTCCTGCACTGAGTGGAAGATGTGAAAAAGATACAGGTGAAGATTGGCATAAGATTGCTCATATCCCTTGGATTGAGATTGATGACGAGGTGATTAAATCACCTAAATATTAGGTACTCATTAATCTTTCTCTTCTTAACTACTTATTCAAGTTTTTTATTTTAATTTACAGCTATGCTAGTGCAATATCACATTGTTTTTGAAGACAATGAATCACATACCTTTGTAGATATTCAAAGTATTTGTCACTGCACTGTTTATTTTATTTTATTATTATTATTATTATTATTATTATTATTATTATTACAATAATTGGATTAAATGTTAATGAAACAGAGTATTTCGCAGCCGCAGCTTCTGGTGGCGTTCTTCGTCTGGCGTGAGAGGGAAAAAAAGTATTGTTTCACGGTGCGATTAGAGGTTGGTGGAGTCTTTTAGCTGTTTATGCTTTAATTTAATACCTTTCTTTAAGTTTTATTTATTTAAAGATTATGTCAATTAATGTGTTGTTAAATTCTTTTTTGGTGCAGAGAATTCATTTCTTTGGACAAAGAATTTCAATGGAAACAAGAATATGTTCTGTGAAGTTATGATAGTGTATATAAATTTGTATACAATTGAATTCTTCATGAAAAATATTGTTCTAGTTGATTGGTTGTATTTATTCTTTTCGAGATTTAAGATGCAGCTAATTCTCATCTAAGTAGTTCGATATTCAGTGATCGTGGATATGAACAAACATATTTACTTTAAAACTCAAATTCCTCTGCCATAGTTTTCCATTTTAGATAAATCAGTTAAAAAAAAAAAAAACTTCACTGAAATTTAGTAAAAAAAATTCCATTTAGTTTAACTTAACTGAAATTTAGTAAAAAAAATTCCATTTAGTTTACAGGTTTATACTTCAGTACATAAATCTTCTATAGAAAAACAATTCAACAAATTGTGTAAAAAGAAAATTTCCAAAAAGTATTTATATTTTTGTGAAATGCCATTTTTTTTTTTTTTCATTTCTACAATTTTAATAATCATTAACGTTTCCCAGCACATATAATTTTAGTCATAAAAAAATATTGAAATAAGAATCACTGAATTGTTCTTTGATATTTTCAATTTCTCCATACAAATCATTTAAGCAAACTGATAAAATGTTAAATAAATAAAAGAAAATATAACCGGACTAGGGGAAGAAAAGTAATATAGCATAACCCAACTTAAACAATCTTACCTGTTTTCAAAACAAAAATATAATAATAATAATAATAAATATTCTTACCTTGACTTGATTTAGTTTTGTAGTTCAAGCAATGTATTTTAACTTAATTTAAATATGACCTGTGCAATGGTTTGAAGTGTATATTAAAGAAAATTTAATATTCAATTAAAACTGCTGCCAATTGAAATAACCGAAACCCAAATGGATTAAATCGGTTGCCAACCAATTTGACAGACACCTTCAAAATTTGGCATGGAATTGTTGGATGGTGAGACCGTGAAATAGTCCAATGAGATTGCATCAAATTAGAATTTTATAATTTAATTTTACTATAATATTTTTTTGGCAAAAAAATATTGACTTAATAGAACCAGACCCCCCTTAAGTGTATACGAATTTACAATTTTTCCCCTAAATGTTTTTTTTCAACGGTAAACCTTTGAACTCTCCTTTTTTATTTGCACTTGTTTGTTTTATTACCCCTTGAAGAAAGGACATCTCTATAAGGGTGGTGCAAAGAAAATGAGAGTTAGAGGGGTTTACGGCCGAAAAAAAGCAATCAGAGGACACATTGCAAATTTGCGTACACTTCAGGAGGGTCTAATACTATTAAGTCAAAAAAAATTTGCTACAATTTTGAAGACCAAAATACTTGTGAAGTGTTGAAAGATTCTCTTATAATGGGAGTTATTCTAAACAGTGCTTTAAATACTCATCTAGTAAAAGTCAATTAGACTTAAATCTTATGTTTAAAAACCGGTCTTCAGATATTAACATCAAGACATTACAAATAAAACAAACAAACATATCTTTAGATTTCAGTCAAGGTTCATACTAAAGTCAACTTCAAACCAAAACATAAACGTCACCTAATTATTTCATTGTTGTGAAGAAGACCCCTGTGATGCAGGAACAGGCGGGGTAGATCCTGATGCTGCAGAAGTGGAGGGTGCAGGCACTGCAGGAGCGGAAAGTGGGGGTGCAGAATTCGGTGGGGCGGGGTGCTGGTAATGTGATGCCAATGATGGTGCGTTTGGCGGAGGCATTGACTGATATTGTGGAGGGTATTGCGGATAAGGTGCCATAGGTTGTGGTGGCATGTAACCATATGGTGGATAAAGCTGCTGGTGATATTGCCCAGGCGGGGGTGGCATGGCTTGATAAGGGTAATGATGTCCTTGTTGCTGCTTCTCTGAACCGGACTTGTTCTCACCTTCCTGAGTCGGAACAAGAGCACCCATTCTTTGAGGATCCATCGACGGATAATAAGCTCTGTCCTGCTGAGGTGGAGGAGGAATATTGAAGTAGGGCGTTGGAGGTGGTTGGTCCTGAGTGCCAGGCTGCTGAAATTGATTCTGCTGCTGAGATACAAGCGAACGGGGCAACATCCCACTATGAGCCACTACAGCTTGCTGCCTTGCTTCATCGGAACCTTCCAACTCGGGCCTCTGTGTCTGGGGTTTTCCCCACATCAGCTTCAGTCTCAAGCCCTTAATGACTAGTCTATTGGAGAGCTCCTCCGCAGCCTTCTCTGCACCTTCTCTTGTTGTGTAGGTTACAAAGGCAAATGCCTTTTGTGGATGCATCTTAATTGATTCAATTTCACCGTGCGAGTAAAAGTTATCCCTTAGGTCCTGCTCAGTGACCCTTGCATCAACCCCACCGACATATAGAGTTTTAATACCTTCATCCTCGGGGGGTTCCAGAGAGGGCATTTCACCTGCCTTATTGAGTAGCTTCATTGCAACTGGATCGTTCACTCTGCAACATTTTAGACATAACATTTTATAAACTATTTTGAGGATCCTAGGTGGCATGTCAACTAACAAAATGATGAGTGTGAGAGATCAAAGAAATGAATCATCAAATATTGCACTTGAGTGTGAGAGATAGAAGAAAGGAATCGTCAAATATTGCACTTACCCATAGTAACGATCTTTTATATTTTGCTGTGATAGCTCCCCAGTTATAGGCATCTCATGCCTATAAGGGCACTCAGCACCTCTTGTGCATTCACCCCGAACATAGAAACTGCAAACATGTGCTCGGTTCCTTTTGTAATATGGCTGTGTTCTTTGAAGCTTCAGAATAGTGTCATTTGGTCGTGCCTTCCCATACGAGGATTCATAATCTATACCAGCTCTTGCCTGCAAGAGACAACAATCGTATCAAATTGTAATAAAAAGAAAGAATGTCTAAAAGAAAAAAAGATCCTAACATTCAACAAAAAGAAACTACTTGTATGAATCCTTTCGTTTAGGCATGCATCTGTTTTTAAAGAAATCAACTAGACATTCTTTAACTGACATGTATATTGTAAATGTGAACGAATCTCAACGCATACTAATCTACACCACCAACTTCCATTCTCCCCAAACCAAATCAGAAACATGGCGATATCACTTATCAGAGAAAATTAAAACATGTAAAGATTTTGAACAGCCTTAATTACATACAGGCCAACATATATAACAGCTCCTAAAGCTAACTTTGAATTGTAAATATACATACCCTTCGATCATGCTCCCTGTTAACATCACTCTTTGGAATGGCATCATTAGAATTGATACTGAGAGCGGTATCTCGAACCTGAACTGGCAAACCATATTCCAGATCAAGAAGACATACTTGACAAACATTTTTCAACTTATTAAATGTCTGACAAATCTCCGTCTTCTTAAATCTTGCATCACGACCAGGCCTCCACCTAAAAACTGTAAATGGCCGTGTGCAAATCTTACACTCTTTATCATAATCTGCTTTTGTCTGAACATCCAAACACAACCTGGTAGATAAACTGAAACCTCTCCAAATCATCTAGGGCAAAGTTAAAAAATGTGAATTCATTACGTATATCATACTATCATATATAAGTTTTGAAGATATAATTATACTATCATTACGTATATTATACTGTCCAGTGTCCACATTGCATTCAATCTTCTGAACAATAAATATATAAAGGCATTTGTATATATCAAAGGTGCCAAACCAAACTGGATGTGACAAGTACCAGTCTATATAAGCACAATTACTATAGCAGACAAGTCAGATAACCTGATTCCCATTAGACATTCCTAAACAGCTCTACACTTTCAAACCAATGATATAGCTTTCCAAATTTCCCTTCATTTTTATAAGAAACAATTTCGAATTTCTCAATAAAAATAAATAAATAAATAAAATAAAAATAAAATAAAACATATCCAAAGCAAAAAACTATAGTGAAAGGTAATACCATTCAGACATTAGGGTTCTCTCCAAGGCATGACTCACATATGATAAGAAAGTCAGAACGTTCCCACCCGTCTGCCTCATGATCTCTTAACAATTGATGTGCCATCTAAATAATTCTTCACTGCCTAAGGAAAAAAAAAATTATCATTAAACAATTACGGTACCAAACAAGCAAAAAGACATACTGTATCCAGGGCCGGTCCTGAGTTTTTGGAGGCTCAGGGCAAAAAATTTAAAATGGGCTCCTTTGTTCAATTTTGCATGAATATATGTATTATGGTTTTTATTTATTTATTTATTATTATTTTTTTTTTTTGTAGTATATAGTTTATGCGGTATCAATATCGAAAATTGTTTTATGTTTTGTTACTTTGATAACAGTCTTAAACCGTTTTGAATCGGGTTTTATACAATCTAAATACAAAATTCATACTACTCATCAAACCTGAATATTCTAAATGGTTGACCTTGTTTTTTCTCATTGCTTTCATCCTCCTTAATGTCCACTTTGCAACTTCAATTAAATTCACGAATCTTCATATAGTGCTGTATGAAACTGAATTTGACTATATACATATGTTTGGATATATATATTTTACAATTATTTGGACTTTTTAAAGTTCAATAGACTTTTAATAGTTACACCGAATTTGATCAGGTGTATATGTTTAGATTTTTTTTTTTTTTTTTTTTTTAAATGCATTTGGCTTGGTATACAAAGCAAGTGGCATTTTAAAAAAAATAATTTAAAAAAAAAACTTCAAAGACAGGAAAATGTACCAATTTTTCAATTTGGTGACTAAATTAATGATTGATCGACTGTTTGATTTATTGTTACGGGTTTAGGAAAATATCTTGAAGATGGGGTTTCCTGATGATTCAAATCCATGAAAATTTTAATTTTTTGAACAATGAGAGAAGAATTTTTAAATTAAAAGAAAAAGAATACATCTAGATGAAGTAATGTGGTTGAATAGTAATATATTTTTTCCCATCGAAGTTATGAATCTGATCCATGTCTTGAATCCCAAGTAGGAAATTAATTCCAGAAATTTTAAAGCAAAACAAAAGAGATCGACAACAATGCTTTTGCTTTATATATTCTTTTCTTCAATTAATTTATTCCTTTTTTGTAGTTTGGCATTTCCAAAGGCTGCATGAAGTTTAATCGATAATCAAGTAATCCATTATTTGAATTCTCCATCAGTAAACATTCCCTGATATGTATTGAAAAGAAAACGAGTTTCATCTAAATTTCTTCGATTCTTGTTGAACATTCTTTACTTCTTTTTCCCTGAAGTAATTAAACTACATTTCTTCAATTGCAGTACTTCAACTTCCATTAGAGTTTCTCTTCTCCACATCATTTTTCTATTCAAACCAAGATTTCCCCACCTTGAAAAAAATGGCTGAAATGATTGTGTCTCCCATTGCTGAAATTCTCTTGGCTAAGCTAGGGTCCCTTGCTTACCAGGAAGCACGCTTGATATGGGGTTTCAAAACTGACCTCCGTAAGCTTGAGAAGACATTAAAGACTATCAAAGCTGTTCTCTTGGATGCTGAGCAACAACAGCTTCACAACCACGAAGTCAGAGTTTGGCTTGAAGAGCTCAAGGATGTCTGCTATGATGCTGAAGATGTGTTCGATGAGTTCGAGATTGAAGCGCTACAGAGGCAAGCAACGGTGAATCGTGGATCCATTACACAAAAGGTATGGAACTATCTCTCCTGGCCAAAATCAATTGCTTTTCGTTTTACGATAGGCCATAGAATTAAGGAGATTCGAGAGAGGTTGGATGAAATTGCTGCTAATAAGGCTAAATTTCATCTCACCGAAAGAGTTGACAATAGACAAGCTCGTAGGGAGAGGGAAATGACACACTCCTTTGTGTTTGATTCAGAAGTTATTGGTAGAGATAAAGAAAAGGAAGAGATCATAGAATTATTAGCACAACCAAGTGATGGTGATGATCGAAATATCTCAGTCATTCCTATAGTAGGAATGGGAGGACTTGGGAAAACCGCACTTGTGAAATCGGTGTACAATAATGAAAGGATAGTTCAACATTTTGATTTAAAAGCGTGGGTGTGTCTCTCGGAGGAATTTGTTGAGAGGTCATTGATGATAAGCATTATCAAATCTTTAACCGGTCAAAATTGTAATGAGATGGATATAGATCAATTACAAAGAATCTTGCGAGATACTTTGGCCGGTAAGAGATATTTATTGGTCATGGATGATGTTTGGAACGAAAATGCACAAAAATGGATGGATTTTGAAAAGTTCTTGTTAGGAGGTGCAAATGGAAGTAAAATAGTTGTAACTACGCGTAGTAAACGAGTTGCCTCAATAATGAGCACAACCATGGATGGTAATGGGTACAACTTAGAAGGTCTTTCCATTGAGAGTTGCTTATCGTTATTTATGAATTGTGCATTCAAGGCAGGACAAGAAAGACAACCGAACCTGGTAAAAATTGGGGAAGAAATTGTGAAAAAATGTGGAGGAGTTCCTTTGGCGGTAAAGTCACTGGGGAGTCTACTTCTTTCGTCCATTGACGAAAATGAGTGGAAAAATGTTAGAGACAAGGACTTATGGAATTTAGTTCAAAACGAAAATGACATAATGCCAGTTTTAAAACTGAGTTATGATCATTTACCGTTTTATTTGAAACAATGTCTTGCCTTGTGTTCAATATTTCCAAAAGACCATCAATTTAATAATTTGGAAATAATTCCAATTTGGATGGACATTGGGATTCTCCAATCTCATGAAGAAAGAGAAGAGTTGGAACATATTGGCATGAGATATTTAATGGAACTAGAGTCAAGTTCTTTCTTGCAAGAATTTGCACAGATTGGAAGCCTTGTTTTATTTAAAATGCATGATCTTATGCATGATCTTGTGTTATCCATGTCGAATAATGAATGCTCAATGCTTAACTCCCATAGCCAAGTTATATCCAAAAAAGTCCGACATGTTTCATTTGTGGATGCTGATACAATCGAAGACGGTCTTCCAAGTTTCGTATCAAACATAGGTCATTTAAGAACTATTTTGGTTTCATCTGATGAAATCAAACCTGACCAATCATTTGTTGACTCATGTGTATCAAGGTTTCCACGCTTACGAGTACTAGATTTAGAGAAATCAAATATTGAGGTTTTGCTAAAAAAAATAGGTAATTTGAAGCATCTGAGATATCTCGACCTAAGTCAGAATTGTAAATTGAAGAAGCTCTCAAAATCCATTTGTAAGCTGCAGAAATTGGAAACTCTTTTCTTGAATGGATGCAGTGAATTAAAAGAGATTCCTAGAGAGTTAAGGTACCTAACAAGTCTTAGAATGCTGTCTATTACAACAAAACAGAAGCGTCTGCCGGAGAATATAATCGGGTGCTTAAATTCTCTTCGATTTTTGGGAATTGATGAATGTGAGAATTTAGAGTATTTGTGTGGTGATATTGGTAGTTTGAAAGCTCTTCAGACTATGTTTATTCGTAAGTGTCCAAGTCTACTCTCGTTACCATGTGATATAAAACACTCAACATCCTTAAAGACCCTAATGATTGGTGATTGTGAAAAACTTGATTTTAGGATTGAGATGGAAGAGGATGACAGTCGTCAAGACCTCAACAGCACACGGATTCAGCTTCGATCAATTATCATTAAAGGATTACCAAATGTGGAAGAGTTGCCGCAGTGGCTTCTTCATGGCAACACTCTAGAGTCGTTGACTATTTATAAGTGTCCCAACTTCATAGCACTTCCAGAGTCAATGCAAAACCTCCAGTCCCTTCAACATCTTTTCATTGTTGATTGTCCAAAATTGACATCTCTACCGGAGGGTATGCACCGCCTAATTGCACTGAGAAGATTAATAATTAATGGATGTCCTGCACTGAGTGGAAGATGTGAAAAAGATACAGGTGAAGATTGGCATAAGATTGCTCATATCCCTTGGATTGAGATTGATGACGAGGTGATTAAATCACCTAAATATTAGGTACTCATTAATCTTTCTCTTCTTAACTACTTATTCAAGTTTTTTATTTTAATTTACAGCTATGCTAGTGCAATATCACATTGTTTTTGAAGACAATGAATCACATACCTTTGTAGATATTCAAAGTATTTGTCACTGCACTGTTTATTTTATTTTATTTTATTATTATTATTATTATTACAATAATTGGATTAAATGTTAATGAAACAGAGTATTTCGCAGCCGCAGCTTCTGGTGGCGTTCTTCGTCTGGCGTGAGAGGGAAAAAAAGTATTGTTTCACGGTGCGATTAGAGGTTGGTGGAGTCTTTTAGCTGTTTATGCTTTAATTTAATACCTTTCTTTAAGTTTTATTTATTTAAAGATTATGTCAATTAATGTGTTGTTAAATTCTTTTTTGGTGCAGAGAATTCATTTCTTTGGACAAAGAATTTCAATGGAAACAAGAATATGTTCTGTGAAGTTATGATAGTGTATATAAATTTGTATACAATTGAATTCTTCATGAAAAATATTGTTCTAGTTGATTGGTTGTATTTATTCTTTTCGAGATTTAAGATGCAGCTAATTCTCATCTAAGTAGTTCGATATTTAGTGATCGTGGATATGAACAAACATATTTACTTTAAAACTCAAATTCCTCTGCCATAGTTTTCCATTTTAGATAAATCAGTTAAAAAAAAAAAAACTTCACTGAAATTTAGTAAAAAAAATTCCATTTAGTTTAACTTAACTGAAATTTAGTAAAAAAAATTCCATTTAGTTTACAGGTTTATACTTCGGTACATAAATCTTCTATAGAAAAACAATTCAACAAATTGTGTAAAAAGAAAATTTCCAAAAAGTATTTATATTTTTGTGAAATGCCATTTTTTTTTTTTTCATTTCTACAATTTTAATAATCATTAACGTTTCCCAGCACATATAATTTTAGTCATAAAAAAATATTGAAATAAGAATCACTGAATTGTTCTTTGATATTTTCAATTTCTCCATACAAATCATTTAAGCAAACTGATAAAATGTTAAATAAATAAAAGAAAATATAACCGGACTAGGGGAAGAAAAGTAATATAGCATAACCCAACTTAAACAATCTTACCTGTTTTCAAAACAAAAATATAATAATAATAATAATAAATATTCTTACCTTGACTTGATTTAGTTTTGTAGTTCAAGCAATGTATTTTAACTTAATTTAAATATGACCTGTGCAATGGTTTGAAGTGTATATTAAAGAAAATTTAATATTCAATTAAAACTGCTGCCAATTGAAATAACCGAAACCCAAATGGATTAAATCGGTTGCCAACCAATTTGACAGACACCTTCAAAATTTGGCATGGAATTGTTGGATGGTGAGACCGTGAAATAGTCCAATGAGATTGCATCAAATTAGAATTTTATAATTTAATTTTACTATAATATTTTTTTGGCAAAAAAATATTGACTTAATAGAACCAGACCCCCCTTAAGTGTATACGAATTTACAATTTTTCCCCTAAATGTTTTTTTTCAACGGTAAACCTTTGAACTCTCCTTTTTTATTTGCACTTGTTTGTTTTATTACCCCTTGAAGAAAGGACATCTCTATAAGGGTGGTGCAAAGAAAATGAGAGTTAGAGGGGTTTACGGCCGAAAAAAAGCAATCAGAGGACACATTGCAAATTTGCGTACACTTCAGGAGGGTCTAATACTATTAAGTCAAAAAAAATTTGCTACAATTTTGAAGACCAAAATACTTGTGAAGTGTTGAAAGATTCTCTTATAATGGGAGTTATTCTAAACAGTGCTTTAAATACTCATCTAGTAAAAGTCAATTAGACTTAAATCTTATGTTTAAAAACCGGTCTTCAGATATTAACATCAAGACATTACAAATAAAACAAACAAACATATCTTTAGATTTCAGTCAAGGTTCATACTAAAGTCAACTTCAAACCAAAACATAAACGTCACCTAATTATTTCATTGTTGTGAAGAAGACCCCTGTGATGCAGGAACAGGCGGGGTAGATCCTGATGCTGCAGAAGTGGAGGGTGCAGGCACTGCAGGAGCGGAAAGTGGGGGTGCAGAATTCGGTGGGGCGGGGTGCTGGTAATGTGATGCCAATGATGGTGCGTTTGGCGGAGGCATTGACTGATATTGTGGAGGGTATTGCGGATAAGGTGCCATAGGTTGTGGTGGCATGTAACCATATGGTGGATAAAGCTGCTGGTGATATTGCCCAGGCGGGGGTGGCATGGCTTGATAAGGGTAATGATGTCCTTGTTGCTGCTTCTCTGAACCGGACTTGTTCTCACCTTCCTGAGTCGGAACAAGAGCACCCATTCTTTGAGGATCCATCGACGGATAATAAGCTCTGTCCTGCTGAGGTGGAGGAGGAATATTGAAGTAGGGCGTTGGAGGTGGTTGGTCCTGAGTGCCAGGCTGCTGAAATTGATTCTGCTGCTGAGATACAAGCGAACGGGGCAACATCCCACTATGAGCCACTACAGCTTGCTGCCTTGCTTCATCGGAACCTTCCAACTCGGGCCTCTGTGTCTGGGGTTTTCCCCACATCAGCTTCAGTCTCAAGCCCTTAATGACTAGTCTATTGGAGAGCTCCTCCGCAGCCTTCTCTGCACCTTCTCTTGTTGTGTAGGTTACAAAGGCAAATGCCTTTTGTGGATGCATCTTAATTGATTCAATTTCACCGTGCGAGTAAAAGTTATCCCTTAGGTCCTGCTCAGTGACCCTTGCATCAACCCCACCGACATATAGAGTTTTAATACCTTCATCCTCGGGGGGTTCCAGAGAGGGCATTTCACCTGCCTTATTGAGTAGCTTCATTGCAACTGGATCGTTCACTCTGCAACATTTTAGACATAACATTTTATAAACTATTTTGAGGATCCTAGGTGGCATGTCAACTAACAAAATGATGAGTGTGAGAGATCAAAGAAATGAATCATCAAATATTGCACTTGAGTGTGAGAGATAGAAGAAAGGAATCGTCAAATATTGCACTTACCCATAGTAACGATCTTTTATATTTTGCTGTGATAGCTCCCCAGTTATAGGCATCTCATGCCTATAAGGGCACTCAGCACCTCTTGTGCATTCACCCCGAACATAGAAACTGCAAACATGTGCTCGGTTCCTTTTGTAATATGGCTGTGTTCTTTGAAGCTTCAGAATAGTGTCATTTGGTCGTGCCTTCCCATACGAGGATTCATAATCTATACCAGCTCTTGCCTGCAAGAGACAACAATCGTATCAAATTGTAATAAAAAGAAAGAATGTCTAAAAGAAAAAAAAGATCCCAACATTCAACAAAAAGAAACTACTTGTATGAATCCTTTGGTTTAGGTAAGGAATTATAAAGCACAGAAATAATTGACATGCATCTGTTTTTAAAGAAATCAACTAGACATTCTTTAACTGACATGCATATTGTAAATGTAAACGAATCTCAGCGAATACTAATCTATACCACCAACTTCCCCTCTCCCAAAACCAAATCAGAAGCATGGCGATATCAGAGAAAATTAAAACATGTAAGATTTTGAACAGCCTTAATTACATACAGGCCAACATAACAGCTCCTAAAGCTAACTTTGAATTGTAAATATACATACCCTTCGATCATGCTCCTCTGCAAAGAATTCCCTGTTAACATCACTCTTCGGAATGGCATCATTAGAATTGATACTGAGAGCGGTATCTCGAACCTGAACTGGCAACCCATATTCCAGATCAAGAAGACATACTTGACAAACATTTTTCAACTTACTACATGTCTGACAAATCTCCGTCTTCTTAAATCTTGCATCACGACCAGGCCTCCACCTAAAAACTGTAAATGGCCGTGTGCAAATCTTACACTCTTTATCATAATCAGCTTTTGTCTGCACATCCAAACACAACCTGTTAGATAAACTGAAACCTCTCCAAATCATCCAGGAAAAAGTTAAAAAATGTGAGTTCAGTACATATATTATCCTAACATATATAAGTTTTGAAGATATAATTATACACCTCTTTCTTACTGACCACATTGCATTCAATCTTCTCAGCAACGAATATATAAAGGCATTTTTATCAAAGTTGCCAAACCAAACTTGATGTGATAAGTATCAGTCTATATAAGCACAATTACTATCGCAGACAAGTCAGATAACATGATTCCCATTAGACATTTCTAAACATGCTCTACACTTTCAAACCAATGATATAGCTTTCCAAATTTCCGTTCATATTTATAAGAAACAATTTTGGATTTCTAAAGATAAAAATATATATATATATAAATCCAAAGCAAAAAACTTCAGTGAGGAAGGTAATACCATTCGGACATAAGGGTTGTCTCCAAGGCATGACTCACATATGATAGGAAAGTCAGAACGTTCCCACCCATCAGCCTCATGATCTCTTAACAATCGATGTGCCATCTAAATACTTCTTCACTGCCTAAAGAAAAAAAAAATGATCAATAAACAAATACGGTACCAAACAAGTAAAAAGACATCCTGCATCCACCTCTATAGCAACTAGCAAGCACGAGAAAACAAAACAAATCAACAACACTTCATTAACACCAAATTAATTGTATCATTGCTACAACAAACAAAAACAAACAAAAACGAACCCCAACCCAAAATCCCTAACTTTCTGTTTCAATTTCTCTACAAAATGTCTGGAAGCTGCAAGCTAATGAGTTCACAAAAGCCTTCCAAAATACCTAACTAACGAGTCCACAAAGACCAGCATGTTTCCAAAAGGAAAAAAGAAGATGCAAATATTAGGTAATTATTTTCTATTCTCATCAGAGTTGCATGCCAAATAAGTGAACTTTATCCAACAAATCCATGAAATGAATTTATCAGGCCATTATAGTTTGATAAGCAGTCAATATTGTTTCAGATAGTCTTTGACTATTTGTACACTGGCCTAACCACAGAAAACCTAAGAATTTTTTTTTTTTTTTTAAATGGATCCAACTAATTTTGTTTGGCAGAATCCATTTTGGCAAACTAATTATCTCCCGATAAGATTCCAGCAGTTAATTTGAGAAGACAAAACCATTGAATCAGAGAAATCGAATCATATCAAACAGAAGGGGATTACGAAATATATTAAATTGGTCATACAACATTTTTCCCATTAAGTGGATGCTCAAATAAGTCTATAATTATTGATGCAGTCACTTCCTCACTAACCCTAACCACTTCAGCATGAAAATACATCTGCAAATTGGTTCATATACAACTATTTCTCCTACTAATTAATCCAGAAAATACAACAATTAAGAGAATGGATGAGAGGACTTACGTAAATATGAGGCTATGTATGAGGCGAGGTTGCGACAGACGACGGAGAAGAGTTGCTGCGGAGCGAGATGAGGACGGACCTGCGGCGGTGAGGGGTTTTGAGAGTGAAGAGATGACGAAGAAGGAGGTTAGGGTTTCAACTTTCAAACTGTGTTTTCGATTCGGGAAGAGCAAATGAATCCGTCTCTGATAGAAGAGATTCTTTATTTAAAGGATTAATCACAAGCAGCAAAAGAGATTAAAAAAATAAAATAAAAAAAATTTTAAAAAGGCAAAAATAAAATAAAAATAAATACAGAGAGAAGAAATTCGAGAAATTCTTATTGCTTCGTTATAATGAAAAAAATACCCGTTTTATAGGGAAGGAACGAAACTATCTATCGCAAGGGGAACTCTAAGGTCCATAAAACCTATTATTATTATTATTATTATTTATTAAAATAATAAAATAAGATAAATAATAGGATAATCTAACTAATTAAAATTGGACTATATATATATCACTTATCAGGTATACCACCGTACGATTTCACTTATTCTTGTTGTCAATAATTAGTTTTAAAAAATTTACACTATTTCTCAACAACGAGAATTAATGAAACTCACAATAATATCTTCAGATCTACCTAACCTGATAATAAATATATATATACAGGAATTTTCCTATGAGGATATCCTGATAGAATTATATAAGGACATTGATTGTAAGCCACTCGTTTTACCTACTTTGACTTGGTATGTACGCACTTGTCAAATCACTTTTATAAATGAGCAGCTCACATTCAATATCCTGATAAAGTTATATAAGGATGTCATGATAGGAACGCCGTATATATATAATCTAATATTTCTTATTAAGATATGTAGCCTAACATTCATTATTTCATTCCTTCGAAAGCAGCTTGTCCTCGGGTTGAAAATTTGAAAATGAGCTACAAACTCTTAATATTCCTCCCAAGTAGGCTCCCATGAGGTAGTAATCTTGGTAATAGATCGGTTATCGCACAAGTCCCACACTACAGAAATAGGAATACAGGCAATTGTTGTTTTTGCTGAATGAGATCTTTGAGCTTGCGTTTCAGGTATGAAAAATGGAATAACAAATGAATTATACTTTCAGATGGTAAAAGCTAGTTCGTAGGCAACTGAACAATTACGAGAAACGGTGATGATGTGTTTAGTCATGTCAACGAATCATCTTCTATCGTTTTGATATGCCTGGTCACATCACGTTACTAGACATATCAACATATGGTGATGATATTTTTTTTAATTCCAAATTTACCCCTAACTGTAGTTGCACATGAAGGGCACGTGACAAAAAAATGGACGGAAGTTAGTATTCCGTCCATTTTTACCTATATATGGGAGTTCGAGGGGTTTAATACTAGGAAAAAAAATTCATGAGGCACAATGCGATTTCGCAATATGTTCAGGAAGTATCGGTGCTATTAACCCTTATTATTATTATTATTATTATTATTATTATTATTATTAAAAAAGGAGAAGATTATTCTCTTTCTTAACACACATTTGTGGATCTAATAAATGTTCTATCAAATTTAGCAAATATTTCCATAGCAAAACTCTCAAAATGCATTGTTTTCTCTAGTATCGATAGGGCCGGGTCATATATATATATATATATATTTACATAGGCTGAAAAGTTTTGCCATCTTGGTGGCTTATTTGGATCTGGATTTAAAATGGGCCAGCTTGTCTAGATGAGCAAGCTATAAAGGGCCACGTCAGGTTTT
Source organism: Acer negundo (assembly GCA_035582765.1). Taxonomy (NCBI): domain Eukaryota; kingdom Viridiplantae; phylum Streptophyta; class Magnoliopsida; order Sapindales; family Sapindaceae; genus Acer; species Acer negundo. The sequence continues at coordinate 1,926,538 of CM069233.1, forward strand.
TGCATGGGCTGAAAGCGCGCGCTGCCAATCTGTCTCGATGAGCCAGGTTAATTCGTAATTTTAATAGTTAAAAAAATTAATTCCAAGCAAATTATACACTATTCTGGAAACCAAACAGCCCCCACTGAATCTTACTCGCAGACCGTACAAAGAAAGTAGTCACTCACTCATTTTCTTCTCTCACACTCAAAACCAGCTGAAAACCACTCGAGAATTCTCTTCGAATGATAAAGTAAAAAAGTTTTGAATTTCCAAACAGCGCAAAACGGAGTCCACTCGACAGCGAATGGATCGGATTCAAGCCTCCAATGAGCTATCTTTTCGGGTCGGATTCTCCGGCCACAGTGGCCATCTCAAAGTCGAGCCTGTATACACCGTCGAAGACCGCACCGACCCCGTGAAATCTCTGCCCGACTTTGTCCTTGTAAGTGTGTGTGTGTGTGTGTGTGTTTTTTTTTTTTTTTTTTGCTGTCACTTGCGGCACATGAATAATATGCATTGCGTTTTGTTTGCCTGTGATTTCATGGTCTTTGAATTTGCTTAAAAGTGAAGTCGTTTTATTGTTTTCTAGGGTTTGATTGAGAAATACATTGAATTTTATCTCTTTTTTTTCGATTTTAGCTTGAATTGAATGTTTAAGTGGCTTCTGGATGTTATTCTCTAGGTAGCTAGCATGTATTTCTCATTTGAGTTATGCTAATATATTGGTTCGTTATAGTTGTTGTGGCAATTGACATTTATTTGATTACAATCCAATGGTTCAGAAATAATTTCATATGTTAAAAACAAGAATAAGAATATAGAGTTACTGGTGGTGCAATTGGCATTCACTGGGTTTCAATTCAATGCTTTAGAAAAATTTGATATTATAATTTATAAAAATAAAATAAGGATATAGAGTTATTGGGGAATAAGGGCATTTAAAAGTCACTGGATTTCAATCTAATGGTTGGAAAAAGTTGATTTACTAGGCCAATTGACAATCACTGGATCTCAATCCAATGGTTCAAAAAAAGTTGATATTTTTACAAGTAAAAATAAGTATATAGGAAAATTCTTTTGAACTCTCTCGTAATCACCGAGTAACCATGTTGATACAGTATAATAGCTTAATCCTTCTCATTTATATACTTTCAAAGGTCTTTAAAGTCTAGCTGCTTTTGGTCGCTGAGAGTATTTATCATCAAAATAGGATTACGATCCAGGATTATTATTGTATTAATTTTTCGCGAAATGGGAGTGGGTGAATCAAACTTCTACTCATATAAAGCAGAATCATAGATTTTGAACTGATGTAAATTTTTTTAAGTAATACAAATTGTGGTTACAGGTTGTACACATGCCTCCGTGGATAAAATGTTGAGAATAAGATTATAAGAGTTAAGAGTATCGTCTTAAATAATAAAAACACTTGTGTATAGTATTTATTGCGATTCCAGTTGTTTAGGGATGGAAATATTGAAATTTTAAGGAGATTACAAGTGTTGTAAACCCAATTAATTTTTTACCTATATTTTTAGTTGCAATCAGAGAAGGTTATCATTTCTCTTGCCAAATAAATTGTATAGTTACCAATTTTAATTCACCTGTATGTATATCTCAGCCACCAGCATTTCCTAGGGAAACACCCGAATCAATAAAGGAGCATATAGAGGAGAAATATCTAATGCCGGGATTGGACGCTGATGAGTTTTCACCAGAAAAAGTTGGAAGACAGTGGGATTTTGATTGGTTTGACAAGGCAAAGATACCCCTAGAACCTTCTTTGCCACGGTCTGTGGTGGTCCCAGTATGGGAGATACCATTCAGACGGAAAAAGAAACAAGGGAAATGGGAGCCCGATTCAATAGAGGTAAAAAATGTCCCTCTTCCTGGATATGCTTATTTGCCCACATTGATGGTTTAAGAAACTTGGCATGTAGTAATGTTTATTGTTTATCCTATGTTCTATCCATTTGAACTGAAACACTGATCTAGATTTGGTTTTTGGTTTTTGACAGAAGTATTGATAATTATAGTTTTTACGTCTTGTCTCTAACTTCAGCCGAGAAACTGTCTTGTTATATTCTTTTAGGTGGATGTATCAGAACTAATGTTAGGAGCTCAAGATTCTGGTCCTTTGCCACGCATGGCTGGACCTGCAAAAGATTTTGTGAGAGGAAGTATCAATAACCGTCCTTTTCGACCGGGGGGTTTAGAGGAATCCCAATCTTCAGAGAGGATTCTTCCTGACGGTGCTTCAAATGGTGAGTGGGTGCGAGAATTGCTGAATGGTGGCCCTGTTCAGGTTGTTCCTCCAAGCTTTAAGCAAGGATTAGATCTTGGTGAACTTAAGGTAATTAATCTATGGTAAAAGACTCAAATTGAGAAGTTTTAAATAAAATCATTAGTTATTTTAATAGTAAATAATAGTTTTAATCGATTCATTTTTTTTAACGTCACTGTTGTTGTAGCCATACCCTTGTTCGTGGAACGTCTACAAGGACCAGGACCAGAGTTTGCCCAAATATTCCTCAAATGAAAAGTCGGTTAGTTGATGCATTATTTGTTATTTTACTATCTATCATTTACCAAATTTGGGGTTTACAGTAAACCAGGGATTGTCAAACACACTTGTTCATGTATATGTGCTTCAAGTTAAAATGTTTTCTAGGAATTGATTGATTTGTTTTCTGACATCTGAGTTTTGTTTAATGTCTAATGAGTTGATGGTATTTGCAGAATGAGTTGTCCGTACAGTTTGATGACTTGTTCAAGAAAGCTTGGGAAGAGGATGTTAAAGAATTTGAGAAAGATAGTAAGTATAATATTCACCTTGAGATTCTTTTTGGATTTGTCTTTACGTAAAGTGTTGACTTGAATGGGAAAATGGAAATAAAGAAGCTGAGTGAATTTTGTGTTCAAATATTCCAGCTACACAATGTTGAAAATAATTTTCTGTGGGTAAGCTCAGGCTTGGCTTGGGCTTACCTTGCAATCTTAACTTGAATGGTTGAGATTGCCTACTTGCTAAGATTTGATATCCCATTCAAGAGCCAATTTATTAAACTAATGAGACCCAGATGGACTACGGTTTCCTAGATAATCTGGGATGTTTGTAGAACCAAGTTTCTGCTTCTGATGGCTGACAAGTTGAAGAACCAAGCAAGCACTACATGGAAAGTTTGAAATAGTCAAATTGTTAACTATTCAGAACAATTTCTAGATTTGGAAAATTTTAGGTAATTAGATTGTTGAAACCAAGTCATGAAAAAATCAAGCATCAAATGAATTTATAAATAGCAATAATTATTGGTCAATGAGTCCTATGTCGTAATCTTGGAATTAACTTAAAAAGGTCTTCTCAGTGTTGTGGAAGAACAAAACTTAATGTTTTTTTAATTTATAAAAATTTCACTTATATAGTTATATTACTGCTGTTTTTGAGGTTATCTGTCGGAATCAGAGTCTGTTGAGACAGATGCTGAAGAAAGGCAAGTAATAGAGGCTGAAGAAAAGAAGGTAACAGATGCTGAAGCTAAGAAGGTTGATGGACCCATAAGTCTACATGAGCCTGATCTATCTGTATTGGATGAGATATTGACAGTTGAGTCAAGAGAATCAACATCAGCATTGGATGGTGGTCGTGGACCGCAGCAGAAGGAGGTACTAATTAGACTAGTAGATTATGACAACTTGCTCATGAACAACATCGAGTCTCTGGTTCTTTACCTGCTTGCTTCACTAGTTTTTCATATGTGAGCTCATCTTTTTAGCAGGCCTGGGCTGTTATTGGAGATACTGAAGAAATTGCAAATCGCTTTTATGAACTTGTTCCTGACTTGGCACTTGATTTTCCTTTTGAATTGGATAGCTTCCAAAAGGAGGTATTTTATGCAACTTCTCTTCTACCTTATATTTATTGAGTAGATTGATTATTGTTAGATTTAGAATGTTAATCTCTTGACACTTTTGACCTTCAATGCAAGGTTTGGTATTGACGACTAATTTTCTTCAAGCAGTCTTTGATTAAATCTGCCCTTGTCATAGGGTGGAGAAAGTAGGTGATTATATTGTGCGCTCTGGGTCTGGTATAACTTATTGTTAACTCCTTTTAACAACTTTGCTAGTGTAATGTATATACCCGGTACCATTTATTAATTCACAATCCATATGTTTCTTGCTTTGTATTGTTGAGTTTTTGTTTTTGAATGTTTGAGAAGCTTAAGACTCAGGTTATATTTCACTTTTAAAGTGGAGGGGTGGAATTTGAATCATATCCTTTTCTCTTTCATTTCGATACCTAGAACTTTCCCGACTTTTCTATTGGAGACTACTGCGGGAACATCAACCTTGGACCTTGGTAATGAGGAAATTTGTGGGATATAATATATCCTAATTCCTAGGTGAGTGGCCAAAAGGGATTTGAACTCATGACCTCATGGTTGGGGTCAAAGGCCTTTTACCACTCAGCACACCGCTTTGGGTTAAAATTTGGATCATATCTTTACTCTGTAAGCAACATGGTAATTTATTCTGCTTTATAACATTTTTTTTGTTCTAATGAAAGTTGCCCTCCTGGGAGTTAATATTGAAAATTTTTGTGTCTTATTGGCAATTTGGTACATAGGATGCTATCTAGTGTACCTAGTACTGTCAATGTCTAACCCTTCAACTGTAGTGAAAATATTTGCTTTTATTTTTATTTTTGTGATGATTTGCAGCTTATATTTTGTCTTATAAGACTTCTGAATTTTTGGGTTATAACTTGCAGGCGATCTACTATATGGAAAGGGGCGATTCAGTTTTTGTTGCTGCTCATACTTCAGCTGGAAAGACGGTTGTTGCTGAGTATGCATTTGCTTTGGCATCAAAAGTATGACCTGAATCGTTCTATAGCTAGATCATTTTCTTTTTGTGTTGATAAAAGAATTGAACTTTGTTTTCCGATGTGACCATACGAGCATCTTCTTTTTTCTAATATCTGGAATTTCTTACATTCTCCTGTCAATTGTTCAATAATTTGGATGTGTTCAATAATTTGGATGTAAACTCATGTATTCTTTTCATTTCATGCAGCACTGTACAAGGGCTGTGTATACCGCTCCTATCAAAACCATCAGCAACCAAAAGTATAGAGATTTTTGTGGGAAATTTGATGTAGGTCTTCTTACTGGTGATATAAGCTTGAGGCCAGAGGCTTCTTGTCTCATCATGACCACCGAAATATTAAGGTCAATGCTATACCGTGGTGCCGATATTATACGTGATATTGAATGGGTAAAGTAGTTTGTTTCATGTGGTATTTTCTTTCAACAATAACTTGCACCTTCTTTTAATTGATCAAGTTATTTTACTACTTCAAATTTTCAATTATTTTATCATTATTATTGATTTTTTTTTTTTTTTTTTGCTTTGCTTTGTTTCTGCGTATTAAAAAAGATAGGTTATATTTGATGAGGTGCACTATGTCAATGATGTTGAGAGAGGTGTCGTTTGGGAAGAAGTTATAATAATGCTTCCAAGGCATATCAATATCATCCTTCTTTCAGCCACGGTACTTGCTTCTTCTTGATATATAAGCATTTTGATGGGTATTGCAATATGGATAACTTACTATTGATAAGTGTTAAATTTGGTATATAGCCTTTCAATTCAAAAACTAGCCTATTAGATTGTGACATTTGTTGGTATATATAAACTTCTCTGGCCTTTTATGTTGTCAATATGGGATTCATTCACATCTTTTATAACCTCACATGTGGATTCTTTAACACTCCCCATCACATGTGAACCCAGGATGGCTTTAATTGGCCACCTATTTGTTTATTTTAAAGTTGCATTTGGCAGAGCTCGGCCTAGGCTTACAACCCAAAAGACTAGCCTATAGGCTTGTGATATCCATTGGTATATAAACCCTTCTCTTGCTTTTAATGTTTTCAACGTCTGATTCACGCTCAACTTCTCTAGTGTCACATGTGAGTTCTCTACAATAACAAATGTTAAGTTGGGTGAGTGGTCAACTTTGTACAGGTTCTGACTTATCCAGGAGGCTCCTGGTTTATTGACAGCCTTTTCACTATGTAATTCTTTTATCATTGATACATCATTTTCTTTGACTCCAAAAGAGAAGTTGGGCAGTCAAGAGCCTTCAATTCCCAGTCTTAATAAATCGAGAGAAAGAAGTTAAATGTTGGCACAGGAATCTCCGTTTGCTAGGCAGAGATTTTTTATTTATTTTTTGTGTCAAGAATATCTCCCTTTAATATATCTTGTAAATATAACAAGCATGATAGCTTTATGGAATAACAATCGAAACCGTTTCTTCTGAACTATCTTCAATTAGCATAATGTGTTGTTATAATTTCACAGGTACCTAACACAGTTGAATTTGCTGACTGGATTGGTAGGACAAAACAAAAGAAAATTCGTGTTACTGGGTGAGTGGTAAATCTTTATGGTAATTGGAGTACGATTCTTTTACCTGTCTTGATAGTTATGAGTTTTTCTTGATTATGTCTTCCAATTGTCATTATCTTTTCTTTGTTTAAATAATTCTACATGCAGCAGAAAAGGGATTTATACTTCATATCAATTAGTGTGCAGTGTCATTGTTTTACTCTTATATGTTTCTGTTATTAGGACCACCAAAAGACCGGTTCCCCTGGAGCACTGCATATTTTACTCTGGAGAGTTTTACAAAGTATGTGAAAGTGAAATTTTTTTACCTCAAGGGTTGAAAGCTGCTAAAGATGTATATAAGAAAAAGAATTCAAGTGGCGTTGGTGGTGGTGCTACATCATACATTGGGTTTTCAGCAGCTCGTGATAGGCCTCAAGCTCATAAACATGATCCTAATCGTGGTAAACAGAATAAGCATTCTGGTGTCCAAAAATCAGGGAATTTCACTCAAAACAATGGTGGAAACCAGAACAATTGGGGGTCAAGAAGATCAGAAGCTTCTATATGGTTGTCGCTTATAACCAAGCTCTCAAAGAAGTCACTATTGCCTGTACGTTAGATTATATCTAATAACATAGTCTTATATAGAAGACTTGCTTTGTCTTCATATCTGATATTGAAATCTCAGGTTTTGTGACTTTTTGTTGTTTCATCTTTTACTAATGAAATATGGAAAAGTAGACACAAACTGAATTTTTGAGTTTATAGGCTATTTTGGGAGGAAGCTTTGGAGGGAAAACATTTTTAGGCAATTAAATATAGCCTCATAGTTGTAGATATAACATATATGAAACTCTACTTAATATACCATACGAAACTGCATCCAGTAGACTTGTACTTCAGTTCCAAGAAATATACCAATTGAATTAAATAAATATTTTAATTGTTTTGTTATCAATAAATCTATTGAGAGTTACACCTGAATTTGAGTGTAGTTGACTTGTTAACAAATTATTGTATTGATATGCTTATGCATGGGCAAATTTAAAGTAGATTGCAAAATTAGTTATCTATATGCCTTTTTTGCATAAATACTCACATATAGTTGATCGTTTCATGTTTCATTTAAGGACAATTTTTAAAATGAGTTATTGGGTTTTCTAATTGATGTGTTAAAATTTAAAGGAGACAGTGAATTTAAATTCCTTTGTTATCATCAAATACACACATGTTTTTGTCTCTTTCAGGTTACAAATGTTTCATTGAGTTTTTTCTTTTTGTTTTATATACTGAATGTTTTTTCCTTGATGTGTGTGTCCAGGTGGTTATATTTTGTTTCTCAAAGAATCGTTGTGATAAATCAGCTGATAATTTGTCTGGCACTGATCTCACTAGTAGTTCTGAAAAAAGTGAGATCCGAATTTTTTGTGATAAAGCATTTTCACGATTAAAGGGTTCTGATCGGAATTTACCGCAGGTTTGCTGACTTGAGGTTGTTTTCCTTGTAGTTCAAAATACTTGAATTTTATACTTATAAATTTTATATGATATATAGATTGTCAGAGTTCAAAGCCTTCTTTGTAGAGGAGTTGGTGTCCATCATGCAGGGTTACTTCCAATTGTCAAAGAAGTTGTTGAAATGCTTTTTTGTCGAGGTGTGATTAAGGTAAGACTATGTCCTCTCCGGACAGCTACTATAATAATGGCACTTATTTTAGTTTTTAAAAATGTTGCGGCCATAGTGATGTTCTTAAGAGTTTATAGAAGTTGGCAGTTATTTTCATTTTCTAATTTTTCTCGGCATGCTATTTGCTGCACTTTCATCCAGTTGTTTTAGCATGCAATTGGATTATACTGGTCAGTTGGAAGCTATGATTCATAATTCATTGACACTTGCCTCTGTTCTTGCTTTAGGTTTTATTTTCAACCGAGACATTTGCAATGGGGGTAAATGCTCCAGCCAGAACGGTGAGTGTCTGATTTGTTGGTAAAGTTGGAAGTACACTTACTGCTACCATGGCTAGATATCTTGAAGGTTTATAATCTATTGTTGGTGTATCTTCTATACTTAGATCTATTAATTAATGTGCATTCAGATCTTTGAACATTTAACCTTTCAATGGCTTTCATTGATTTTTGTGAAAATGTGCCTGCTGCATGACAAGTGGCGGACTCTGTGACTAGTCAAAATAGTTGGGTTGTGATTCATTTTAGAGATTAAATTTGATTGACAAATATAGTGCATTACATTCAGCTAGACATAATTGCCAGAGGTGTTATTTGCATTGTTTGTACTTAATAAGTTTTGATAAGATTTAGTTGCACTGCACCACAATTTAGTAATTTTTTTCTTTGTGGGAGTACATAATGTTGGTAGAAGTAGAAGGCACCTTCATACCTATATTATGCATTACATGACTGCATGTTCTCAGATCAAATTTTGACTTGCATTTAGTTTTTTCTAGGTTGTATTTGATACTTTGAGGAAGTTCGATGGCAGGGGATTTAGACAATTACTTCCTGGAGAATACACTCAAATGGCAGGCCGTGCTGGCAGAAGAGGACTTGATAAAATTGGTACAGTTGTAGTAATGTGCCGTGATGAAATCCCCGAAGAAGTGGAGCTGAAACATGTTATAGTTGGAAGTGCAACCAGGCTAGAATCTCAATTTCGACTGACTTATATTATGATAATGCATCTTCTTCGTGTCGAAGAATTGAAGGTATTAGAACTTTAGATTTTGGGCTGATAGAAGCTCTTTCTGTGTGGATTGCAGCAATCTGTTGCATTCTCCCAATTTTGGAAAATTTTGGTGCTTGCCATTCCCTATCTATTTGTTATTGGCATTGCTTATTTTTTATATACCGTTGCATTGTGCATGGGTAGCAAATTTTTATAATGTATATTATGTTTCCTATTTTTTTTTTTTTATTAAATAATAATTAATTATAATGAAGTTATACTTTGTGCATGCATGAACTCATATGATAGTTAATAGTTTACTTGTGGGTGTCATGTGTGGTAATTACTTCCCCTAGGGCCTAAAATTACATGATTAATTTTGTAGCTTACTAATGACACTTTTCCACAATAAAATTATAATGGTTCATTGTATATCTTCCTGAAGTTCTTGTGTGTGAGAATATGGGTATTCATTACATCCTCATTAATTGGGACATGCCATAACCAAAAGGTATCTTTTTAATTGATCCAAATTCTTTCCTTGGCATGGATGCCAAGTCATTCTCCATTAAATCCCTAAGCTTACTCTCCAAGTTCCTTTAAAACAATAGAGCTTTTGCAATACAGTTGCCAGGTCTTACATTGATTCTGTTCACCTATGAATTCTCTAAAAAAACAAGAAGGGAAAAATATTTATAAATAGTTTTAGATATAATGATAATGAATTCTGGTGTTAACTCCCTTTGCGGTTCATTTGAGACGAATCATAAAAGATTCTGTTCAGGGTGCACCTTGAATAAGATGAAGTCATATTGGATTTGTTAAAGCCAAGGATCAATTATTGCTTTGAATTATCAACCAGTTTAATTATGAATTGGCTCCCATTTTCACCTTTCCTCTCTCTCTCTCTCTCTCTATATATATATATATTGAAATGTGTTTGTTTAGAATGGAGTTACTTCTCTTATATAAGTCTGAAGTTTCTGGAATCCATTTACTCATTTTACTGTGTTGACTGTGAATGACAAATATAGGTGGAGGACATGTTGAAAAGAAGTTTTGCTGAGTTCCATGCCCAGAAAAATCTTCCAGAACAACAGAAACTTCTGATGCGAAAGCTTGCTCAGCCAACAAAAACTATTGAGTAAGCAAACGAAATGAAGAATTATGGTGATTTTTCATAATAAATGCTTTAATGCAGGTTCTCTTATGTGCCAGAAGACAAATATCAAATTTTCAAGTCTGTCATTTTACCCCATAGTTTTGCTGTTATAATGCATCCTTATGGTCTTTCATTTACTCATATTCAATGATTTCTTTCAAAGAATATGATATATCTCTGCAGTTGAAATAAATTACAACTTTTATAGAACTTATTCAAAGGAGATTTGGTTCCTTGGTGATGTGGTTGGATGAGTTTCACTTTTGCAGCTTGGTTCCATAACAAAATTTCCTTTGCTCTATGTGTACAGAATTGCTTATATTAATAATCAACTCATTTTTAATATTATGGAAACAAGGAAGAGTATATAGGTCATATATTTCAAAACCAGCTTAAGGGAAAATTACCCATGAAAAATATAGGGGCATATTTATGTGGCAATAAAATTTTCAAATGTAGTGTGTTATTTTATTTTAATCATTAGATTTTTATTTGTTTATTCTTTTCATCTTATAAGCTTTGCAGTGGAATAGAGGACATTTAATTAATTAATTTGTAGTGTTTGATTATGTATTGATCATCATGGACGTGGAAGTGTCAGTATTGTCAAGTGTGTTGATACCATTTTATAATTTTGGATGTCATCATTGTTTCAGTAGCTACATCATGGCTGCCTTTCTCACCTCTTGTTTAAATTAATTTCACAGTGAACCTTTAATTTTTTGTCAACTATTAATCTTCTGATAAGACAGGTCCAAACGGAATGCTACTGTCTCTTTAATGTTTGAAGCTACTATCTTTTTGTTTTATGTCTGTGATGGTATATCAAGCATGCCTGTTTGCAAATAGGTGCATTAAAGGTGAACCCGCAATTGAGGAATACTATGAGATGCACTTAGAAGCTGGGAAGTATAACGAGCTGATAACTGAGGCGGTCATGCAGTCCTCTTCTATCCCGCAATTTTTAACAGTTGGAAGGGTGGTAGTCGTGAAATCACAATCAGTAAGTTTCTCTATGTAGTTTTGTGTGTCTCATTACATCCTTCTAGTCAATCATGGTTCTAGCGTATTTATTATTGTTTTTTAATCTTGGGAATGAATAGAATATTATTGCTTTGTGAAGTACCAGATATTTGCATCTAGCCTGCATTAAGAAATATCAATAAAGATGTCTGTTTCTGGAAACTTAGTTTCACTGGCAAGACCTGACACTATCTTCTGATATAGGTTGGTTTTGTATTTGGAGGCAATAATGTGAGCTAAGTTATATATAACTAAGAATATAAGGACCACGATTTGTAACTGTTCCAGCCAAAAATGAGAGGATAGTAATGATGGAGTTAAATGTTTATTGGATATTTAGTGCTATTGTCTATTCGCTTCTTGTTTAGTTATATGTTGAAATTTTAAATCATTTGTGAAAACAATATCCCATATTGAAAAAGTTATTATAAAAAGAATGGTTAACATAAATTAGAGTGGTGATTTAAGACAATCTTTTTGGGTTGCACATTGTTCCAATAAATATTAGCTTATTCCAGGATATAAATTTCTAATTTGGTATTAGAGGCTTTGATATAATAGGCCAAAAAAAAACTAGTCAATTTAACTCACCTCAGACAAAACAAGAAAGTGAATAAGACGAAGATGACCAAAGCAAACCCAACTCACATGTGAGAGGGAGTGTTGGAAATCACATTTGAGAACAAATTCCAATATTTGAAAAGTGAACTTAACAAAATGGTTTAACATACAATTTGGACTTGCTTTTGAAGAAGCTAGCTTTCTGGAATATACTTAGGTCCAACAAATATCAACTCATTCCAAAACATTAATTTCTAACCATGAAGTGTAAAGTGAGAAGTGGAAATATGATTCTCGTACTTAAAAAGTGAAGTTAACATATAAATTTTTTTTTCTATTCAAGCTTTATGGTTCATTGTTTCTCTTCATTTCTTATCCAAAAAACTAATATAAAAAAAGGGTTTTACAGTTCATTTATTGTAGTTATGGATGCTAAATTCATATCATTAACAATTCACAGGGGCAGGAACACTTACTAGGAGTCGTTGTGAAAGTACCTTCATCCACTAATAAACAATACATCGTTTTAATGCTGAGACCTGATGTACCATCGACAATGCAAACACCATTGGGCAAAAAAAATGTGGATTTTGGAGAAGGTTCTTTTTTGCTACCAAAATCAAAACGTGGTATTGAAGACGACTATTTACCGACCGTTTCTGGTCGTAAAGGCACAGGTGCCATCAATATAAAGTTACCACACCATGGTGCTGCTGGTGGAATGAGTTACGAGGTCAGAGGTGTCGATAATAAAGAGTTCTCAAGTATATGCAATTGCAAGATAAAGAAGATTGATCATGTTGGCCTTCTTGAGGATGGCAGTACTTCTGCTTTCTCTAAAACAGTTCAACAACTTTTGGGATTGCAATCTGATGGAAACAAATATCCTCCACCCCTTGATCCACGGGGAGGTATGGTCATTTCTCAATGAACATAACTTTTTCGGGAAAAATGAACCGAATAACTTGCATCGTACGCTTTTATTCTCGCTTGATGTGATACTAATTATGTTTATAAGTCTGATTGAGACCTCCGATTTGGCTTGTGGATCACATTTATCATTGACATTATTTTAATACTAATAAAGGTGAAAAGAGCTTAAAATTTCTTCCTCGCCGGTTCTTCCACAGACATTCTACATTTTCTTTTTGCGGGTCATAGTAATCACAGTTATGCACTGGTCAGCAAATGATGTAGTTTGAATTTGGTGGCTGACTTTATTGCAAGACGGCTTACATAGATCGGAGTCAACTCTGGTTTACCAAAATTTATCTGTACACTTATTGGCTACACGCTACACACAGAAAAAAAGATGTTCAAGCATTAAAATTTATAGGAAATAATTGTAGGCTGAGAAAGATGAATTAGATAGAGGAAGCATGATATATGCAGCTGTCAAGCCTACTAACATAATGGCTATATGGACATCTAGTCGTGAATCGTGATGTCTCCTGTTGGCACTTTTTGCTGTCTAGCAATGCTATAAGTGCATTGACTAGGCTACTTTTAATAATTGGTTTAAGTTTTCCACATAAGGTGACTGTTGCATTGCTGATCTTGTTTCAGATTTGAAGATCAAGGAAATGGATCTTGTGGAAGCATACTACAAATGGAATAGCCTAATACAAAAGATGGCAAAGAATAAATGCCATGGTTGTATAAAACTTGAGGAGCATATGAAGTTAGGAAAAGAGATTAAGAAGTACAAAGACGAAGTTAAGATTCTAAAATTCCAAATGTCTGATGAAGCGCTTCAACAGATGCCGGAATTTCAGGGCAGGGTATGTTTAATTATGTTTTCTATCTCTTTGATGTTCTGGTTTTAATTATCTCCAGACTCATTTCCGTGACATCCTCTGAGTATTTTAAGCTTATTTTGCAGATAGACATTCTCAAAGAAATTGGTTGCATAGATATTGACCTTGTAGTTCAAATTAAAGGTCGTGTTGCTTGTGAGATGAACTCAGGGGAGGAGTTAATATGCACAGAGTGTTTATTTGAGAATCAACTTGATGACCTAGAACCGGAAGAAGCTGTAGCTATAATGTCAGCCTTTGTGTTTCAGCAAAAGAATACTTCTGAACCTTCGCTTACCCCTAAACTTTCTCAGGCTAAACAAAGGTTAGATTCTTTATCCTCTTATTCTCTGCATACCTTTTTGTTAGACTTCTCATTATACCCCCGATCATGCCTACAAATTTATGTTATTTCCAATTTGAGCTTTAGAATTCAATCATGATTTTTCTTCAGCACCTCTATGTGAGTGCCCATGTTTTTAGCTTATGGGTGATAAGTGATAACGTGAATGTGTAAATTCTGAATGTCTCCTTGCCAATGATTGTATGAGAAATGAAATGCTTGCATTGTTCCAGCTTCCATATTATGTGTGCAGAAAGAGAACGAGAGAGGGGTTATGTGATTTAGTAAATTTGCTGTTGAGAAACCCTTGATTTTTAGTTCTAGCAGAATTTCATTTACAACACTTTGATTGACATCAAGTGTTCTTATTTATATTCACCATTCATGTGCAACGAGTACATATATTTAGTCATCATTCTAATCCCAAAATTATTGCATCCAGATTGTACAATACAGCCATAAGACTTGGGGAGCTTCAAGCGAATTTCAAACTACAGATAGATCCTGCGGAGTACGCTCAAGACAATCTCAAGTTTGGTCTTGTTGAAGTAGTTTACGAGTGGGCAAAGGTTTACCTTCTTCACACGCATTGTTAAACCTTGCAGTAGCTTTGATTTTATAGTTTCTCATCCATTTCTCCATTGTGGCAGGGCACTCCATTTGCAGACATCTGTGAGCTGACGGATGTTCCTGAAGGTATGATAGTCCGGACTATCGTCAGATTGGATGAAACTTGCCGAGAATTTAGAAATGCTGCAGCTATCATGGGAAATTCTGCTCTGTACAAGAAGATGGAAGCTGCTTCGAATGCAATAAAGCGCGACATAGTTTTCGCAGCCAGCTTGTACATTACTGGAGTGTAATCTGTTCAGAGCTTGTAACCTGGAGTAAAACATACATTTTTCCTTTGTACTAATCGCGAATGGTTGGTTGGATCGGAGATGCCGACATTCAGATGCTGGCTGATTGATCTGTGCATTATTCCCCAACTAAATTATCCTAATTACAAAAAAAAATTGTATCAGGAGACTTAGAAAACATGTAAAATTATTTTATATCATCTCAGTTCAGGAAGTTTTACCGGAGATTTTAGTCATCTGACAAGCTTGCTAAGTACTTTATTATTATTATTATTTTCAAAAAATGTTTTCAAAGGAAGAGATCCACTGGCGTCGTTGTTACTAAATTTTATCACTTTTGACTTTAACGCTAATCTAAATTTATTATTTTAGCATAACAGCTCCTTTTGATAAATCTGTATGTGAAATTGAATGCTGTGGTTTTATATATAGTTATTAAATCTGTAGAGTTTCAAAGAAAATGCTATTTATGGTTAATCACTAGATTGCATACTAAATTTGATAGCAAAATTTCTATATATATATATATATTTTTTTCCGAGATACAAAGTTCTATTTATAGTAAAAATATTTTTAAAAGGAATTTTATTTTCTGACAGCAAAGAAATGACTCATCTACTACACTCATTCTTATCCCTCATTTCAACACCTAAGCCTATCCTGTATTACCAAATAAGGCACGTCAGATGCCAGCAATACAAGTTTTACCATACTATAAACCATTTATCGACCGACACGTAGACAATCCACAGCATGTGAAATTGATCCCGAGTGTAGACAATCCACTCTCGTTTAAAGTTGGGAATTTGAATAGACAAAATTTATTTTTTTTGCATGAAACAGAGGCTCTCGCTTTACTTCCACATTGCACTCTTGCATTATTTATATCTTCTTCAAAACAAACAATTATTATTATTATTATAAAACAATCTTGACAAGTCATGGATTATTGGTATAATCTGATGATGTGAGTTTTTCTTCTTCATTTTTTTATGTGTTTTTTTTATTGATTTTGATGAATATTTGATTTTTTTTTTTTTTTAATTATTATTTTTTGTTTTGCAGGTTTGAGTTGTATTTATACGATTATTTTAGAAATCGTAACATGCATGAAACTGCAGAGAATTTCTTGAGAGAGATCAATATTCCATTTGATCCAACTGCAGTTTGTCCAGGTAATATTACAATTACAGGGGAAGATTAGAGATTTAATGTTTTGATTTTATTTAAATTGCCAAACTGAGAATATTTAGTTATATGATTGATAGATTTTCTGCTGTTTGATTCTGTTATTTGTGGTTGATTTGTGTGATTTACTTTGATTGTTAGTGGTAGATATATTTTTGAGAGTGAAAATTTATATTCTTTGATATAATTAAGGTTTTAGTGAATTTTATTTGTTTAATTTTTAGGAGAAAATTTGATCGAAAACCGAAATTTGAATTTGTTTAATTTTGAGAATGTTTTATTGAGTACAACAAAGATATGTTGTGGTTGGTACAGTGATTTCCCCCATCTTAATTGGTTTAATTTTGCTAATGTTTATTGGTTATTTATTACAGATTCCTTGGTAGTAAATGCATTTTTTTTTTTTTCTTTCTTTCTAGCAATAGATATCCAAGTAGGGTTTTTGCAGGAGTGGTGGTGGTTTTTCTATGACATGTATATGTGGCGGCAACTAAGCGCTTGTGAGCAGTGGAAGGGTCCCTCCTGGACAATGCCGGTTTATTTATTTATTTTAAAACTTTTTAATCACTATTTTTGTTTTAATATATTCATGTTTGTTGTTAAATCTAATTCAATCTTTCCATATCCTCTGTGTGTAACTAGGTTAAGCAAATGATGGGAACTGTGCAACAAGTTGATCCTTTTCTATCAACACAGTATGAGATGAATGCGCTAACAATCGATCCTTACCTATATGCAATGAACTGGCAAACAATTGATCCTTTTCTATCAACACATTATGTGATGGATGAGAAAACGATTCCGCACTTTCTAGCTGGTACTGGTACTGGTATGTTTCCTTGAAACCTGTAATGGCAAATTTGGTTCAATTCAAGCTGTATACTGTGTATTATTAACTGCCACAAAGTGATCACTTATTCTTATTCCTTTTTGGTTTATTTTCTTTTTTTTTTTGCACCACAATGAAACAATTTGTTTAAATGGAGTTGATTGATTTTTGGTTAGTTACATATGGCTAATAGTTGGATGTTTTACATTAAACCAATTATGTACAGTGCTTGATATTTTTTTTTTTTTGCAGGGTTGAGCACCGGAAATGAAGCAATGGTGTCAGTGAATACTTTAATAGTGAGCAACATCGAATGATTCAATGTTTTAAATTCCTTTCTAAGAAGTTTATATGTCAAATATTAAACTAGTTTCAAACATATTCACGTCACATGAGATAATTCCCGAAGGCTTCTCATCGACAAGATATATTGGAAATGACATTGGCTCCGCTTCCAGGATACCTTGCCTATTTAAATGGTGAAGAAGTAGTCTCTTCAGTTCTTCCTGCATCAGTAAAAGATGATTTTGCATTAATGAGGTAGCACCCTCCAAATTGACTATGTAGAATGTTTGTTTATACTTGGATGTGTGCATGCAATCTCGAAGACATGTATGCATGAATTGAACATGCTATGTTATATACTTGCACTGAAATTAGGGAATATGTTGCGCTGTTGGGTGCATAAACTAAGCCTACAAGAGAAGAATGGATTTTGGTCATTATACTTGATGCGGTTGTAAACTAACTAATTGACGCTCTATATATCTCATACGTTTTACACAGGAAACTGAAGTAATTCCTCCAGAACTTGCAAATTATGTATTAAACCCAAATTGGATGGCAGCAAAACATCAGAAAGAGCTCGGGGACGAATCACAATCACCTCAGGTACTACTAACTACCATAGAGATTTCAAAGTCTATATGTACTGTATTTAAGACCATTTATCAATGATGAGTAGATTCTTTTGCCATGTAAGCACAATAAAGTGATGTTTAGAAATTGCATATGATCCAGTTTTGTTATTGTTCTTCTTTGATTTGTTATACAATGTACCACTAGTCTTTTACATCATTTTGAAAGCAACAAAATCTTGGTTGAAGATGCACTAATGACCATTCACATGCTCAAACCCTCAACCACTTAAATCTATTTGGTTTACTCTTTATCTACCACTTAAGTTAACCTGTCTTTGATTGATTATGGGGTGATAACCATTTCTCCCCAAAAATGGTGGTTTTGAGATGATATATATCTTTCTAAGTATAGCGAACATTCTTTTTAGCAAAAGTGAAATCACCAATTTTGGGGATGTTTGAAACCTTTTATATTACTTGTAGTTACCTTTTCAAAATAATAATAATAATAAGAATAAATAAAATAAAAATTACTTGTAGTTACTTCAAGCTGAAGGTAAGGCTTTAAACTTTAACACCTGATCACAAAAATATGACCTTCTTGTATGATCATGATATCATCCCTGCAATTAACTTTAAAAACTTGTGTAATTCTTTTAAACTATTAAAATGAATGCACAAAGAGTTTGCCAATCTGTTGGAAACGTATAGTTACCAGGGTGCACTCTTAAGTTTTCTGTTTCTTGTGAATTAGAGTGGCAAGGAGAGCGTGAACAAACCGGAGGTGGAAGATGAAAAATGTACTCTGCAAGGAGATGCTGATGACGTTACCAAATCATATGCTCTCTGTTAACGATAGTGATAGCTTGTTATATTCTGAACTCACAGTGTTCCAAGTGAAGGTTTACATGGATGCAGTAGGTATTTTTAAATTAAGTTAGAAATCCCTTTTGGTTATTTTCTTAGAGGGATTGTTGCCGCTACTATCAAGAAATTTGGATATTTTAGTTGTTCATTTCCTTCTTTTTTGTTTTAAAAATATCCTCATGATTTTAAATTAAAGATGTTATAATTCGCACTCTTAGTTTGAGTATAGAATATCTGTCCAAATTTATTATTATTTGCACTTATTCACATAATAGACTACTATTTTAAACTTCATATGATGGTTGCTAGTGATATTTAGAGTTTACGTGGCCTTTAGTAAGTTCAAGTCTAATAAGGCAAAGGTCAAATTCTTGAATTGGAGCCAAAAAGAGGCTAAAGAAATGTTTAGTTTTTTAATTATCTTCCGTATTGTGCCTTTTTGAAGGATCAAGGAAACTAAAAATATAATGGAATTTCCGAATTGCAAATGTTGGCATTCAAAATGTTAGTGCACCATGATAAGTTATCTTTTGTTGCCTTATGCAGATTAAAGGGAGTAGTGGTTCATAGAGTCGCGGCACATAATATGTTTGAGACAATGTTGAAAACATAGATTAGTACTTATTCACCTTTGAATTGAATGCATAGCCGCTATCATATAAAATGAAAAAAGAAAGAAAGAGAAATTAAGTTGGTAGAATTCTGCTTCTGTTTATGCTTTAGTGCTTACTAGTTTAATACGGAAATGTGAAGTGCATTATAGTAATCTAAGAACTAAAATTATAAGGTTTTAACCATTATTCTGAAAAACACTATTGGTATTTCTGTTAATTAATGCCAATTTAGTTTTTTTTGGATGACAACTAAGCCTGTAATTTTTTTTCTTTGTTTTTCCTTTGAGAACATATAGGGAGTGGATGGATGTTGGAAGAGCTTGGTTGTTCATAACTCCGTGGAGATAGTAAGATATTGACTATAGCATTCACTGTTACATAGAGAACTGAGGTTGGACCATAAACTTCATTTTTGTTAGTCAATCATAATTTTTAAATATTTTAGAATAACAGCACTAAAAGCAATCTTTGTTTTGATTTCGGACATAAGACCAAAAACATTAGATTGTGTGATAACATAACGCTCACAATCAAATTATCCGGTCGTTTATGCCTTTGAGGAGTATATTTGCAATCTGCTCATTTCTTTTTAAACATTATTCCATTGATATTATTTCTAAATTTGTGTTCATCATTTGAATAGTTGATGAATTATTAAATGCAGATGGGATACTATTGGGACACATATATGTCAAGTATAAATTTTGCAATTCTATAAATACGAATTTTGTCTTCATGTGCAGCTTTTTCGGAATTTAAAGATAGGCAATCCGTGCTTCATGTGATATGTAATTTATTATCAGCTTTTTCAACTTTATGATCATCGAGTATCACTTAGCAAATGTCATTAATAACCGTAAGTTTGCAAATGTTTTGTGGCAGTTAAAACTACACGGCATACAATTGTTTTCTCAGTCCACAACTCAAAAATCTTTCGTGGACTACAAAAAAACAAATTTTATGTTGTGCAGTTTTAACTGCAACAAAAAATTTGCAAACTTACGGTTATTAATGCCATTTGCTAAGTGATACTCGTGATCATAACAACTAATCATTCCCTACACGTGATGAATGAGTAAACAATTGATCTATATGTGATGAACGAGCAAACAATTGACCCTTCCTTATACATATGAAGGATCAAGGATTAATTGTTTGCTCATTCATCACATATAGTGTTGATTGGAAGATGAAATCAGTACATCTCACACCTAAAGGTTTTGAGTGAACGCCTCTTGAGTTCAATTACTGCTCTCGACCTCACAGCAAAGGATCAAGAACGGCTTGGCAACGTCCTTTGTTCGAAGGAGAAGTTTGTTACTTGAATAGATCTGAAGGTTGCAAATAACACCCACTTCACCTAAGTTTACCTCAAAAACTGAGTAAGTATCTCTCAAAGTCTGTTATATGCCAGGTACAAATTTACGATTCTATACATACCAAATTTTTTCATGTGCAACTTTTTCGAATTTAAAGATCGACAATTCATGCTTCATCTGGTGTGTAATTTACTATCAATGTTTTCAACTTTATGATCACAAGTATCACTTAGCAAATGGCATTAATAACCGCAAGTTGCAAATGTTTTATGGCAGTTAATACTGCACATCATATAACTTGTTTTTTTTAGTTCACAAAAGGTTTTTGAGTTGTGCACTGAGAAAACAATTGATCCTTCTCTATAAGTGATGAATCAGCTAACAATTGATCCTTCCCTATTTGTGATGAATGGGCAGACCATTGATCCTTCACATATAGGGAAGGATCAATTGTTTGCTCATTCATCTTACACCAAAAGGTTTTGAGTGAATGCCTATTGAGTTCAATTACTGCTCTCGACCTCACAGCAAAGGATCAAGAGTGGCTTGGCAACGTCCTTTGCCCGAAGGAGAAGTCTGTTACATGGATAGATTTGATGGTTGCAAGCAACACCCACTTCACCTAAGTTTACCTCAAAAACTGAGTAAGCATCTCTCTAATCCTTATTTTAAATATTTTCTCAATGATTACTTGTCACCAATTAATCTTTTTAGTTTAATTATCAACTGCTAATAAGAAATGCTCTCCAACTTTCAGTTATAGATTAGTTTTTAACATATATTATCAACAAAGCTTTCTTTTATTTAATCACTTAGTATTAAAGTTAATAGGATCCTAGAAATGCCATTAAAATACACAAGTATTCTTAGGCTACATAGACACTGCAAAGACAACTATTTCTGACCAGCTTCAACATAAAGCAGTCATAGTACAATCCCCAAATACAATAACAAATACAACCGGAGGCGAATGTAAGGGGGGGCCATAGGGGCCATGGCCACCCCAACCGATAAAAAAAAAAAAAAAAAAAATTCTATACATAAAATTCAAATATAAACTAATTAAAAAAAAAAAAAAAAACACTTGTACATAAAATGTGATATATGTATATCAGGATATAATGTAGGTGATAATATTATCCCTTTATTATTTTAATAACATAAACTAACTAATAATTTTTGTTTCTATAATTTTATTGACCATGAAAATAGGAAACAAAATCAATCCATTTAATATTTAATTTCCTATTATTTCATATATTATTACCTAATTTAGTGTGTATTATATATATTTTTTAAGATTTCACTAAAACAAACTAAGTAAATATTGAACTCTTATAATAATTATCTATATTATTTATTTTGTTAGATTAATTATTAATATGATTTTGATAAATTTATTTTATTAGTTTATTTTTTAAATTTTGTTCAAAATTATTATAAGTTAATTTGGTTTGACATGAATATTATAAAATTAAGTTACAAGTATATAAATAATTATGATTTAAATATATCAATGGTATAATGATATTTTAATTAAGCTATTGAAATTTATATCTTATAAGTTGGGAACTATTAAAAAATTATTTTCAGTTATGCATACAGTTAAAAATAGGCATAGGTTTTGCAACAAAATAAAAAAATGTTTTTTCATACACGTACTCTTTAATTATGTAATTGAAATGAAAATTAGAAAGAAAATTATATTGATTTGATTATACATAATTTTCTAGATATAAAATAGACGTGTTACATTTTAATTAGTTAATGTCTATTTTATTTATTTATTTGTATCATTACTTTTAATACCGAACGGTATCATATTTTGTTAAAAAGTATCAGGTCCGGGATTCTACACTTTTTCTTGTACGGGATTCCTACTGATATTAATTTTTATCTTGCCAACCCCCCAACCCCCCCCCCCAAAGCCAAAATCTTGGCTCCGCCCCTAAATACAACCATTCCTAACCCTCTATAACTGAAATCAGTAATAGCAACTCCCAGATACAGACTTATTTCCGACACCACTATTAGGCTTGTCTGAAGAAAAAGTTACCTGAAACAAAGAAACGAGTTAATCAAGTTAGACTGCTGCAAAATTCTCCCCATAAAAGATTTGTTTAAATGTAAATAGTATAGGTGTATATACCATATCTTTAGCAAACGGAATCCAGTCATTGGTCTCCAGGTTCCCCTTGCACGAATTGTGACCGTTAATGTTTGTGTTAAGAGCTAGGCCAAAGCATTTGCCATTTGCATCTTTCATTTTTAAGAAACCTGTTCCTGTTTGGAAAATAAACAATAGCACCATTTATTTTAGTCATATATAAATAATAGTTTGTTCTTGACTCATTATTAAATAAATCATAAAGGGACCATGCAGCAAGTCCCAGATAAGTGGGTTTGCTAGAAATCAACGAACCTTGGGTCCTTAAATCTTAAGGGGAGAAGGAGAGAGTTTTTACATTACATGTAAAGAAACAATAGAACAACAAAGTTGGAAGCATCAATATATCTAAGTTAGGGATGGAACAATTCAAGAAAACTTTGCGCATAGAGTCAGAGAATTCACTACACACTTTATACACAAACAACTTAGTACTATAGGTAAAATATAAACCAATTTCAGAGGAATTGCAAAAGGAGATATTAACTTTGTGCTTTACGTTTTCTTGGTTCGTTCCATCTTTGACTTGTTAGATCTACCGTCAACTTTGTTGTTCGAATTGTTTCTTTGCATGTAATGTAAAAACACTCTCTTCCTCCCCTTAAGATTTGAGTACCGAAGGTTTGTTGATTTCTAGTATACTTTGAAGCTGAACAAAAATTCCAGTTATTTGGGATTTGCTACATGGTCCATTTATAATTTATTTAATAATGAGTCAAGAAAAATAATTATTTATATATGATTAAAACAAACGGTACTTCTGTAGTAAGTATGCATTGGGGTACGAGATTCAACCCCGTGTCTCATGAGATAATAGTCTCATACTGAACCTTTTTTGTTGCTTCTTGGAGTTCATGTATACCTCATTTTATTAGTTTTTTAATATAAATAATTTTCCATTGAGGTCTAACAGTTGGAATTTTCCTTGCACTCCATCAAGTTGGAGAATCCCAAAAGGAGGAGTAAATCTATGACTGTTTCAAGCACTATTGGACTTGACCGATAGTGAAGCTACTGAAATGAAGCTTTCTTCAATACATATTGGCATTTTTCAATTTCAGCAGGTAGAGACATCCCTCAGACTTTGTTGGAAGAATTCATCTATATTTTTTTAAATCAGCGACACGTTATACACTTATACTGCCAGGTGCAAATCATGGTAAGGACTAAGGATAGGTAATAGGTTCTTATGAACTTAAAAGACACCATTTCTTGCAGTCAACATTTTTAACTTCCTGTTTGTTGCATGTTGAATTTAAAAGGTTTAAGTTTATGTTACATTTATTGGTAGCAATGTTGGGTATAGTCAGTTGAAGCCTCCAAGGTATAGAATATGTAGAGTATTTGACTCTGTGTACAAACTGCCATATCATAATTTTACACTATCATCTTCAACTCTATCCCGGTCTAGTTCTATTGAATACCACCAATGATACATAAAACCTGCAAGTTACTGTAAGTTATGTAAAAGTATGTGAACTGCTCTGATATCATTTCGAGGAATTTCAGTTTAATTAAATGTGTATGTTGTAGTGAGTTTAAAACATAATCTTGAATTGTCTATTCACTATTAAATATCATAAATTTGCCATATTCCTTAGATATCCGCAGATGAGCATCTCAATGACTCAATTCCATTAAGTCCACCACCCATGGCTGTGATAATATCAATCATATATCGCTTATTTATTCACATAAATAAGATTTCGAATTGCTTGTACAGTGTGTACCATTAAATTCACTCTCTAAGTTCTGGTTGTTTTCTTTGTTTGATTTTTTATTTTCTTTTTCCCCTTTCTGCTAGAATTCTGGTTATCTTTCATCACACGCCAATATTTTAATTACCAAAAATGTTAAGAGCTTCGTTTTCTTGTTCATATCGATTGTAGTTTCTGATAATGTTAATTGGCAGATGAAATCAGTACATCTAACACCACAAGGTTTCAAGTACAAACCTCAATTACTGCTCTCGACCTCACAGCAAAGGATTGAGAATGGCTTGGCAATGTCCCTTGCCCGAAGGAGAATTCTGTTACATGGATAGGTCTTAAGGTAGCAAGCAAAACCCACTCCACTTAAGTTTACCTCAAAAACTGAGTAACCATCTCCCAAAGTCTGTTATATGTCAAGTACAAATTTACGATTCTATACATACCAATTTTGTCTTCATGTGCAGCTTTTTCGGAGCAATTCATGCTTCATCTGGTGTGTAATTTACTATCAGCATTTTCAACTTTATGATCACACGTATGACTCAGCAAATGGCATTAATAATTGCAAGTTTGCAAATATTTTGTGGCAGTTAATACTACACAGCATACAACTTGTTTTTTTTAGTCCACAAAAGGTTTTTGAGTTGTGGAGTTGATCCTTCCCTATACGTGATGAATGGGCAAACCATTGATCCTTCACATATAGGGAAGGATCACATATAGGGAAGGATCAATTGTTTGCTCATTCATGTGACACCAATAGGTTTTGAGTGAATGCCTCTTGAGTTCAATTACTGCTCTCGACCTCACAGCAAAGGATCCAGAATGGCTTGGCAAAGTCCTTTGCCTGAAGGAGAAGTCTGTTACATGGATAGATCTGATGGTTGCAAGCAACACCCATTTCACCTAAGTTTACCTCAAAAACTGAGTAAGCATCTCTCAAATCCTTATTTTAAATATTTTCTCAATGATTACTTGTCACCACTTAATCTTTTTAGTATAATTATCAACTGCTAATATGAAATGCTCTTCAACTTTCAGTTATAGATTAGTTTCTAACATAAATTATAAACAAAGCTTTCTTTTATTTAATCACATATTATTAAAGTTATTAGGATCCTGGAAATGCCATTAAAATACCAAAGTATTCTTAGGCTACATAGACACGTACTGCAAACACAACTATTTCTAACCATCTTCAACAGAAAGCAGTCGTAGAACAATCCCCAAATACAACAACAAATACAACCATTCCTAACCCTCTACAACTGAAAGCAGTAATAGCAACTCCCAGATACAGACTTTTATTTCCAACACCACTATTAGGCTTGTCTGAAGAAAAGGTTACCTGAAACAAAGAAACGAGTTAATCAAGTTAGACCGGTACAAAATTCTCCCCATAAAAGATTTGTTTAATTGCAAATAATATATGTGTATATACCATATCATTAACAAATGGAATCCAGTCACTGGTCGCCAGGTTCCCCTTGCACGAGCTGTGACAGTTAGTGTTTGTGTTAAGAGCTAGGCCAAAGCATTTGCCATTTGCAGCTTTAATTTTTATGAAACCTGTTCCTGTCTGAAAAATAAACAGTAGCACCATTTAGTTTAATCATATATAAATAATAGTTTGTTCATGACTCGTTATTAAATAAATCATAAATGGACCATGTAGCAAATCCTAGATAGCTGGAAGTTTTTGTTCAGCATCAAAGTTTGCTAGAAATCAACGAGTCTACCTTCATCAGTCCTTAAATCTTAAGGGGAGAAAGAGAGAATTTTTACATTACATGCAAAGAAACAATAGAACAACAAAGTTGGAAGCATCGGTAGATCTGAGTTAGAGATGGAACAATTCAAGAAAACTTTGTGCACATGAGTCACAATTCTTCACAACACGCATTTTATACACAAGCACCTCAGTACTCTAGATAAAACGTACACCAATTTCATAGGAATTGCAAAAGGAAATATTAACTTTGTATTTTACGTTTTCTTGTTTCGTTCCATCTTTGACTTGTAAAATAGATCTACCAATGCTTTCAACTTTGTTGTTCTATTGTTTATTTGCATCTAATGTAAAAATCTCTCTTCCTCCCCTTAAGATTTAAGGACCGAAGGGTTTTTGATTTCTAATAGAATTTGATGCTGAACAAAAACTTCCAGTTATTTGGGATTTGCTACATGGTCCATTTATGATTTATTTAATAATGAGTCAAGAAAAATAATTATTTATATATGATTAAAATTAACAGTGCTTCTATAGTAAGTATGTATTAAGGTACGAGATTCAGCTCCATGTCTCATGATATAATACTGAACCTTGAAGTTCAAGTATACTTCATTTTATCAGTTCATTAATATAAATTATTTTCCATTGTATTTTATTCCTTTTTTTTTTTCCTTTCTATTTTGTCTAGGGGTTGGAGTGTTTATCTGCATAGTCTCCGCTTAAGAGTGATGAATGAGCCCAACTAGATGTAATCCCTTTTTTGACTGGTAGATGGTAAAGTGGTAAACCAGTTTGAATGTGCTTTGCAATCAGTCGCTGTTATGATATTAGTTTAATATAATAATAATAATAACAACCGATTACAAAGCCCATTCAAAAATGCTTCCCATTTGCCTTTCAAAAAAGGGATCCCTAAATTAAGCAGAAGATGGATGAGCTTGTATGATGAGGTTGCTTTCCCACTGAAATGAAGAATTCATCCATTTTTAAAAAATCAGCGTCAGGTGCAAATCATGGTGTATGTAAAGGATAGGTTCTTATGTACATAAAAAGTTAAAAGACACCGATTCTTGTAGTTGACTTTTTTAACTTTCTGCTTGTTGCATGCAGAATTTAAAAGGTTTATGTTGCAGTTATTGGTAGCAATGTTGGGTATAGTCAGTTTGCATTGCCCGTACTCACGTGGCCTATGGGATTATTTTTCAAGTCTTTTTAGAGTTCCTCTAAATTTTCAATTGTCGCCCCTTAACTTCTTTGATATGGTTGTTTCATGGAATGCTAGCCTTTAGGTTGGTAATCTTTGAATCACTGCAGCTGTACAAATATTTTGGGCAATTTAATTGGTACACAAGGAATAAGTTAATTTTTGAAGATCGTCTTATTCTACTAATATCTTAAATTGCTTTTGTTATATATAACATGCAGTTAAATTTACTTCTTCTAAATCGGTTTCGGGTTTGTCCCTGTCCTTCTTGAGCCCCTCGCATCATTGAGGTTTATTGGCGTCCTTTCCCTCCGGGTTGGCTTAAAGTTAAATACAGATGAGCTTCTTCAGGTTCACCAGGTCCTTCCAATTGTGGTGGTGTTTTTCGCAATTATAAAGGTTTTGTTAAAGGTTGACAGGTTGTTTTGCTTCTCCTTTGGTATCATGCACGCTTTTGAAGCAGTGTTATCAACTTATCAAGGCCATTGAGTGATTTTGGTTGGAACACTCTTTGGATTGAGTGTGACTCCTCTTACATGGTCTCTATTTTACCGTTGCTCACCTAATGTTCCTTGCGGCTGCTTGGTTTATCTTTTTTAGATGGAAATCTTTGTTTTCAATATTTATCTAGGTTACAGACAGTTTAGCCTCTCATGGTCTTTCCCTTGCGCATGATACATAGACGTGGTTTACTTCCCAACTTTTCTGTTATTTCTTTGTATTTAGAGATTTATCTCTGTTGCTTTTTATCGTTTTAGATGATTTTGGGGGATTTGGTTATTGTCTCCCCTCTTGTATGTATTTTTCATTTATTTCTTCAATAAAAAATTTACTCTTGAGGGGTCACAAGCGTGGGATTGAATTTATTTTGGATACTAACCTAGTTGGGATGCCTTAAGTTTTCTTTGACGCTTTTCCCCTGATGTTGGATTTTGCTCTAATGAATTTTTTTTTTTTTTTTTTTTTGAAGCCTCCAAGGTATAGCTAGAATATGTAGAGTATTTGATTTTGTGTGCAAATGATCCAAATCACCAGTCTAAAAATGGTGTTCAAATTTGTGTCTAACCAACCAAATTGAGACATCTCAACCACGTATATTTAATTATTATTATTTTTTTCAACTTCTTACATGATAGTGGTTGAGGTGTCCCAATTTGATTAGTTATATATAAATTGGGACATCATTTTTAGACAGGTGAATTGAATCCGTCTACAAACTGCTGTATCATAATTTACATTTTTTAAGCATGTTTTTATAAAATATTTCACACTATCATAAATAAGAGTTCAAAGATTTCTTGCTAGTTGTATACCATTAAATTCACTCTCTATGTTCTGGTTGTTTTCTTTGTTTAATTTTTGGTTTTCCTTTTGTCCTTTCTGGTTATCTTAATTTAATCACATGCCAATATCTTAACTTCATTTCCACTTTAATATTACCTTTAAAAATGCACAACCAAATTAGGCCAAGCATGAATTTCAATGAGTCACCTTTTTTTAAGAAAAAAGTCATCATTTATAACTCATTAGGAAAAATCCCATCAAACACACCAACATTTAAAACATGTCGGTACTAATTAAATTAAAATTTAAAAATTTAAAAATATGAGTTTCATTTGAAGGAGAAAAACTTGTATCGGAAGGTCTCACTGTCACGTGGTAAGACCGATCCAATAAAATTAAGCCACACATAAAAACATTATATTTTCAATGTAAAGTACATTAATATAGCACAATTTCATTGGACGGTCTCATCACGTGACAGTTAGATTGCTGCATATAAGTTTTTCTCCATTTGATAGTGATCATTGTTGATAATCAAAATCCTCCAAATTACCTAGGATGATATATTCAAGCAAAATTTTGACTATTTGCAAATTTACCTTTTTATGATTGATTGTCAAATCACATAATTTTTTTCATATTTAGAATGTATAATAAATGAAGCAAATTGGCAACCTATAATAATGGATTCAATTTGGGCCACATGAATTATGAGATAGGTTGGCACTTTAACCATACAATAATTTCATTTTTTTGGGAAAAAAAATAAGTTTAAATAAACTCTTTTAACCCACCCTCTATTCATGTGCTGACATGTGGATTGTATTAATTTTTTCGTACAAAATTTATAACATTTATAAATGGCCTCATTTTTCAGTTCATTTTATTTACAATACAAATCAATAATTTATTTTTTAGATTGTCCTTCTTCTTTAACTTTAATATATTGTCATTTAATATCAGAATTATTTTAAAAAAATATATATAGCGTTCAAATATTTCTTTTTACCAAATTTACTCAGAGATTTCTTTTTATATCATGGGCTAACTTGATGTAATTTTTCGTATTATTATTAACTTAAATATCACACTTTTCTTTAAGGTTTTACGTTTTTTTTTTTTTTTCCATAAAGAAGAAAGATAATAGAAAACATGTTACAGGAATATTTTGGTAATTGCTGTTATGGAATAGAAATTTTACAATATGTTTTTAACCGCTTCTTCATAAGATATGAAAATTGCTTTTATTTGCTTGTAATGACAGTCGAAAATATCAATTCGGATTTTTTTGTTTCACATTTCGTAGCAAAAGTAGACAATTCACAATAGGATTGATTTTTACTTATTTAGAAAGGTTTGTCACTTTTACTTCCTATTTTCGAATGAAATTTTTCCAAGCTAGCGTTGCAAATCAAATGCAAAAAAAAGAAAATGTCGATAACAAAAATACATCAAGGAATTCGAATCCATCATCTAATTTGAGGAGGTTGCATCCAAGTTAATCCCAACCCCTCATTGTCTATCCAATCATAAATTTCGTAAATTTGCGGGCACAATGGATGATGCTTGTCAGGTGTCGTGTAAATTAGAGAAGAACACTCAACTATAGAAATAGATGGATGATGCTCGTCAAGTATCTTGTAAATTGGAGAAGAACACTCAAGTTGATCAGGAATATAAGTACCAAGTTCTACTTGTATGGTGTTTGCAAATGATCCCATTTCCTCTCCAAAATGCCATGTTTCATCATAATCGAATTGAGGAGGATAACTATGTGCTACATGTACAGTGTTTGCAAATGATCCCATTCCTTCTCGATCTTCTTCTTTTGCGGATCTAGCAAGTTGGATTGATGTTAATGTATCACTCACGAATAACATTCTATTTCCTAAATTTTCAAGTTCACACCAAACCTTCTCTGCCTCATTGAACTGCCAAACGTGCCATGTTTGATCATGCATGTCATGATATAACTTCAACAGATTTTCATCATCTTCAGATTCAATCAAACAATCCATAATGCAGAAAAAACAACTTTGATATGGATATGTTTTCCTTTCCTGAAGTCCAAGTTTAAAGGCACCCATCACAAAGCTCACATAATCTACTTCAGAAAAAGTAAAATACAAGACTCCGTGTACTTGAGCAATTCGTGAAATCGTACGTGTTCTATATTTTTAACCATTCGTTCCCAACAAAACATTGTTCCGTGTTTTGCCTCCAGGACTACATGTGCTCACGCAAAACTCTTCGAAAAATGAAGTTCTGAAAACATCTTTTTTGGGAGGTTCAGTGGATAGCACACAATTAATTACACAATCCGACGAAGTTGGAGCAGTAGAGAATGTTTCTATAACATTTGTGAAAATCTATCTTCATGTCCAGTTCTGGTAGTTGAGAGAAGCAGCCAACCGAATTTTGAAGCATGTATATGAGCACCAACAAGAATTTGGTTCTCAATAGTGTATTTTTGCTTGTGAATAGGGTCATAAAGATAACATTGGTTACTTATGCTAACAAATACTTCTGATAAAATATCTTTCTTTGATACTGCCAATATCCAGGGAATATTATCTGAATATCTCACTAATCCGTAAATCTTTGATCGTCAATGCTTACAAACTGCACGGAAATATATTTGATCAACGTAGCAAAGACATTCTATAATAGAGATTAAAACATTACCTGGGAGATTGCACCATAAGCTTTCGATCTTTGGCTTCTCGTTGTTAGTTGTTGGAGTCCCTCTGATTTTGATATCAATTGGAGAAGAATCTATGGTTGCAGTCATCACTCCTCCAAGTTTGATTTCAACATCAGAAGATTGGACCTCCATGACTTCAAGTTTGATATTATCAATAGACGATGATTTTGCCATTGTTGAATCTCAGTTTCTAGTGAATTGTACTAGTATAAACAACAAGAGGGAATAGAGGGAAATAACATCAAATGGATGGTTTTGTAAGAATATCACCAAGTTAATAAGCCTTACATCAAAGTATGTGTTATGACCAAAATACCCTCACTTGTCTTCTTCCTTTATCAATTTCCCTCTCTTTCTTCTTGTCTCCTCTTTTTTGTTCAAAGACCTGCATTGACCCATCAATGGATGTCGAATAGACCTCAAATGGAGTGGAAAAGACCTCCATTAGAGGTCAAAATGACCTCGACCTCCATTAGAGGTCGAAAAAAAAAAATCTAGAAATTAAGTCTCAGCTAATATGGAATAAGTCTCGGCTAGTCATTCCATTGATCAACCTCTATTGATAGATCAATGGAGGTCTTTGAAAAAAAAAAGGAGAGGAAGAAAGAGAGGGAAATTGATAAGGTAATAAGAAGAGAGGGAAATTGAAAAAGAAAAAAGTGAGGGTATTTTGGTCAGCACACATACTTTGGTGCTATTTTCACAAAACTTATTAACTTGGTGACTTTTTCACAAATGGCCTTAGAAAAAGTACTAAAAATTTTAATAATCCACATCATATACAAAACCAGGCAGGCGTGGGATATTTATAGAATCGTAATTAGCTGAACATAAGTATGTACTCTTAATAAGATTAGGGTTAAAACAAGTTAAAAGGTAACCTAATTTTATTAGGAAATAAGGTAATACTACTCCTTTTTCAAAAATAAAAATAAAAGTAAAAATATATAATAATACAAGCTATTAAATAAGGAAAAGCAACCTAAAACTATTAGGATTAAATATCCCTTAAAATCTTAAACAAAATAAAACAACCGAAACTCTAGAATTCAGTGTCTTCTAAAACTCCTAAACAAGAGATCTAAAACAACTAAACTAAATCGGAAAAGAATTTCAAACTAAAGGAACAAAAACGAATTGTAAATAAAATAGCAAACAACCGTCTTGTTGTAAACAAAACTAAATGGCCAAATTTGGACCTGCTGCAGCCCGTTACAAATGTAGGGCTTGTTTGGAGCTTTTCAAAAATATATTATAATAGCAAATACAACCCCGTTTGCTCTCTATAGAGACCCACGGAGTTCAACCCCATTTTGGGTGCTCCACACAGCGACCATGAATGAACTTGACACCCAATCTGCATCAATAATAGTTTGGAAAAAACTGTCGAAATATTTGTACAGAACATTCCATTGCAGGGAACATTATGTGAAATCTTATTTAGAGATTTTTGCTGTGTTTTTGTTTTTTTTTTTTTTTTTTGTTTTTGTATTTCCACTATTTTAATTACGTATAATGTTAAGAGCTCCGTTTTCTTGCCCATATTGTTTACGTAATACCATTTGAATACCGAACCTATTGATAATTAGGCTACATAAGATACTGCAAACACAACTATTGCTAACCATCTTCAAGAGAAAGCAATCGTAGTACAATTAATATATCCCCAGATACAACAACAAAAACAACCACCGTTCAGACTTATTTCAGACACCACAAAGTCACAACAGGATCCAATGTAACAACACAATACATGCTCGTTATTTGAAGTTGAAGGCAATAGCCATTTCAATTGTCACTCCTATTAGGCTTGTCCGAAGAAAAATTTACCTGAAACGAGTTAATCAAGTTAGACCGGTGCAAAATTTAAAAGATTAGTTTAAATGTCAATAATATAGTTGTCTAGAATAATTCTCTGGCCAGGACTAGACCTAAAGCTTTTTATACGGGTTTTAAAAACTTGATAATCCGTGTAAATTGATAATCCTTGAAACCGCATTAAAACCTTCAAGTCTGGTCCTGAATAGAGAAAGACCATATAGTTGTATATACCATATCATTAGCAGACGGAATCCAGTCATTAGTCGCTGGGTTCCCCTTGCACGAGTCGTGACAGCTAGTGTTAGTGTTAAGAGCTAGACCAAAGCTTTTGCAATTCGCATCTTCCATTTTGATGAATCCTGTTCCTGTCTGGAAAACAAACAAGTTTTTTTTTTTTTCTTTCATATGTGAGAGATCTTGAACAATGTGCACCTTTTGTACCATATTATTATATGCTTCATCTGATTTACAATTTGTAAATAATTTTGAAATTTAAGATATATTTTGGGAGTTTTGAGAAATAAATCTCAAAATCATAACAACAATAACAATAATAATAATAGTACCGTGTGGTGTTGCTTGTCAACACAATTGAGATCCTTGTAATACTGTGTCTCCACAAATTCTTCTGTCACTTTGCTTCCATTGTAAACTAGTTTCTGCTTTCAGATTTTAACGAAAACAAAACAAAAATGCATGAAATTAGACTAATTTTCAATTTTCAATATGTTTTTTCACATTTAATTTGCAGTGCTTTTATATAAAATACTTCAAATATGTCACAAACTCTGAAAAGGGTTTTTAATTTTATCTAGCAAAACTGCTTTAACTATCTAAAAAGTACTTTTGATGTCAAAGCACTTCCAAAAAGACACTCAAATATTCTGTAATCTATACAAACAAATGTAAAGCGTTTGTAGTCCAACGGTTAGGATAATTGCCTTCCAAGCAATAGACCCGGGTTCGACTCCCGGCAGACGCATCCAGTTGATCATTTTTTTTTTTTTTATTTGAATTTTTAATATATACTTATGACATGTGAGTTATAATTACTATATAAAGATATGATTTTTACATACCTGAGTATCATTTTCGAGGCGCTGAAACCGAGCAATTTCTGTATTGAAATCTTTGTTATCATCATCATCATCGTCGTCGTCGTCGCGGGCAAGAGCATCCACGTACTTGGAAGAATACTCGCTTCTCTGAGGCTTCGTGTGGCGTTTCGGGGCCAATTTGTCGAAGTAATCTCTCGTCTCTCCTTCAATTTTCGCCTCTTCGTCTTTCGATAAATGAACGTCACTTCTGTTTGGCCTCCCTACACACTCCATAGCTTTGTTTTCTTGTTTGTGTTTTATTGAATCTCTCCAATGTCTCTCCTCTTCTTATTTGTGTTCTTTCAAAAGCAATAATTTCCTTATCTTTTTTTTTTTTTTTTTTTTTTTATCAATTATTGAGACTGGATTTGATCAAAGTTGGAAGATATTTTTGTGCAAAAAATATCTGATGGAAAATATCTTGCAAAACTTATCTACTTGTTAGATGGAAACTGGTAGGTGAGAAAGTCATTTGATTTGCATTTATATTTTCATAGTGATATAGTTTACATGTGCAATACTGTTTTGCCAATAAATTGATTGGTCAGTGTGTCCCCATTACATCAACTAGAGGAAGGAAAAAAAAAATAAATAAATAAAAAAACTTGGGTGCTTCGGATGTACCATAAATACTCCGGTATATGATCAGGGTCGGTCCTGACTTTCTTAT
The DNA here is from genome assembly GCA_035582765.1 of Acer negundo. Classification (NCBI taxonomy): domain Eukaryota; kingdom Viridiplantae; phylum Streptophyta; class Magnoliopsida; order Sapindales; family Sapindaceae; genus Acer; species Acer negundo. The sequence continues at coordinate 1,961,415 of CM069233.1, forward strand.
AGCCCGGGGCGATAATCTAAAATGGGACTTTTTGTTTCTATTCGTTATTTATATATATATATATATATATATATATTTATATATATATATATATATATTTATATTTATATTAACAAACAATCGGACCGATCTGAAATAAAAATAATATGCTTATCGATCCATCATTTAAACGGATAACAAGTAATTGTAATTGGGCCTTTTGTTAAACATGAAATTGGGTCTTTGTCTGAAATAAAAATAAATAGACTATGATTGAAGACTCATTTCATGTAAATCAAAGGTCTTTTTTTTTAAAAGTTCCGGGGCAGCCATCCCTCTAGAAAGGCTTAGGGCCGTCTCTGTATGTGACATGTTTTGCCACGTGGCTTACAATCCGATTCACTGAAGCTCCTCTCTGACTTACAACCTACTTTTTCCGATTGTTTTGGGTCAATTGTTTTTTTTAATGTAGTGCTTATCGAAATGTCCCAGCTGGTCCGTATAGTGTCAGATATTTCTTTCAATCATTGTTTTCTTTCAAAGATATGACCTGGACTTGATACGCACATGGATTCTCTTGTCTTCTTCTTCTTCTTGCATGTGATGTGATAAAGAAGAAGCGTTCCTGATAAATGCAGGTTTCTTTTTATTTTTTAAATAATCATGCAGTTGCTACTGCTGACAACAAAAATACTTAAAAACATTCTATTTTTAATGAAAAGAGTAAACCGTTAGCGTACAGAATTCACTAAAAGATAAAATAACTTATCTTCATTTTTACTGTTGGATCATTGCATCCAAACAATTGAAATTTGATATTCAATGGAAATATTTGAGAAAGACTCATTAAATTTTGTTTTTTGTTTTTGTTCTAATTTAATATGTATCAATAATAACATGATGCACGGTGCAGAAATTTGTTTTATACAATTTAGGTTAACTATCTTAGTAAAATGGTTTGGCATATGGTTTGTGTTCCGACAAAATGTAGGGTTTGAATCCTCTCATGGGTATTTATATAAACAAAGACTATAGTTTATTGTTTTCGAACTTGAATTCGCTAAGTGGGTCCAGGAGATTTCCGGGTTATAGAAAAAAAAAAAAAAAAAAAAAATTCCAACGTTGTAGGTTTCCCTGCTAGTTTGTGTGGTTGATATGGTGCCCAAAAAAAGAACCTAACTTGTTACATGTCTTGTCTTTTCTCTTCTTAGACTATTATCATTTAGCCATTTCCTTGCCACTAGCCCAACACAATATTTTGACCATTTGTGATAAATTCATTAAACTTTTCACCCAATTATTATAGGAACAAGTCTATCACTATTCACCAAGTTATTAGGATATATGGTGAACCGTTGAAGTAGGTATCATCATATCATACAATTAATAATAGCACCACCACGTAAGAAAATTACAAAATGATGGTATCAAGTTAGTGAAAAGGGAAATTAATTAGAATTTGAATATTTGTTTCAGAAATATATGAACTACTATTACAAAATTGGAAGATGGAAACATAACTCAAACCATAAACTCGTTAATATGGGTATAAGAGTGTGTTTGGTATGACTTTTTAAGTAGTATTTCTAGAGTTTGATAATTTTGAAGTAAAGCTTCTAATGAGTAAAGCTTTTAACAAAAATCTGTAGGTTGTTTGGTATTCAATTAAAAAAGTGTTTTTAAGTTAGTAGATTGTTTGGCGGTGTATCTTCAAAAGAGCTTTTGGTTGTGATAAATTACTAATAAGGTTATAAACAAATATTTATAATATTTAAATTTGTAGGTACATGAGTTTAAAAAAAAAAAATCGCATGTACATGAGTTTTTAAAAAATATCTTTGTCTCAAATGTATTTAAAATTAAAAGTCCGTTACTACTTGCTAGAGAGAACATGTCAAGACATGATAAGATCGATATGATAAATTGAGATTCATGTTGATAATTATATACCGAGTATAAGAATTCTAGTTTGGGATAAGAAAGAGATTATGGGATCTAAAGATATTGATATTGTCACTCATAAATATGATAAGTATACCTATATTTTAATAAAAAATTTAAGATTAAAATTTTTTATGACTACTTAGAAGTTCTAATTGGGTTTCTCTAAGTAGACACAAAATAGTTTTTTAAAAATTAAAAATGCTCTTTTTGAAATTTACCGATCAACCAAAAAATCACCTTAAAACAGCTGTTAACATTAAAAAAAAAAGTTTTGATCCCTACAAAAGTCACATCAAACACACCTTAAGATGCTTATTGTGAGAGGCGAAGCTATGAAGATGTTTGCAGAGGCTATGGCCAAGCTATGAATAAGCTTTAGAAAACTTATTTTTAGTCCTTATTATTAATTAAAAACTCTCTTTTCCCTTCTAAAAAGAAAATTCTACAGTTTAGCCCCACCAATCTTGGCTGAACATGAAGTTCTAGCTAGCTTCACCACTGTTTACTGTTGAGTTACGTCTATATAGTTTTGTATACATATTAGATGATTGTTTGATTGAGTGATGTGAAAAAGGAGATTTGCAAGTTAGTTTTATGATTTGATAATTAAACTATCTTAGTAAAATGGTTTGACATGTGATTTGTACTACAACAAAATATGGGGTTTGAATCATCTCATGGGTATTGATATGGTCAAAGACTATAGTTTATTGTTTTCGAACTTGAATTCACTAACTAGGTTTAGGAGATTTCCGTGTTATAGAAGGAAAAAAAAAAAAAAATCAACGTTGTAGGTTTCCCTGCTAGTTTGTGTGGTTGATATTGTGCCCAAAAGAACCCAACTTGTTACATGTCTGGTCTTTTCTCTTCTTAGACTATAATCATTTAGCCATTGCCTTGCCACTAGCCCAACACAATATTTTGGCCATTAGTGATAAATTCATTAAACTCTTCACCCAATTATTAGGATATATGGTGAACCGTTGAAGTAGTTATCATCATATCATACAATTAATAATAGCACCACCACGTAAGAAAATTACAAAATGATGGTACCCAGTTACTGAAAAGGGAAATTAATTAGAATTTGAATATTTGTTTCAGGAATATATCAACTATTACAAAATTGGAAGATGGAAACATAACTCGAACCATAAACTCGTCAATATGGATATACAAGTGTGTTTGGTATGGCTTTTTAAGTAGTGTTTTTAGAGTTAGATTATTTTGAAGTAGAGCTTATAATGAGTAAAACTTTTAACAAAAATCTGTAAGTTGTTTGGTATTCAATTAAAAAAGTGTTTTTAAGTAATTAGTAGATTGTTTGGCAGTATATCTTTCTTTTAGTTGTAATAAATTACTAATAAGGTTATAAACAAATATTTATAATATTTAAATTTGTAGGTACATGAGTTTAAAAAAAATCATATATACATGAGTTAAAAATTATATCTTTGTCTCAAATGTATTTAAAATTAAAAGTCCATTACTATTTACCGGAGAGAACATGTCAAGACATGATAAAATCGATGTGATAAATTGAGATTCATGTTGATAATTATATTCCGAGTATAAGAAATTATAATTTGGGATAAGTAAGATATTTTGGGATCTAAAGATGTCGATATTACCCCTCATAAATATAATAAGCACGCATATATTTTAATAAAAAAATTAAGATTAAAAATTTTTGTGTCTACTTAGAAGTTTTAATTGGGCTTTCCAACTAAACACAAAATAGTTTTTTTAAGATTAAAAAGATTCCTTTTGAAATTTACCGAACAACCAAAAAACCACCTTAAAACAGCTTCTAATATTAAAAAAACACTTTGACTCCTACAAAAGTTATACCAAACGCACGCTAAGATGCTTACCGTGAGAGGCGAAGCTATGAAGATGTTTGAGAGGCTATGGCCAAGCTATGAATAAGCTTTAGAAAACTTCTTTTTAGTCCTTATTATTAATTAAAAACTCTCTTTTCCCTTCTAAAAAGAAAATTCTACAGTTTAGCCCCTCCAATCTTGGCTGAACTTGAAGTTCTAGCTAGCTTCGCCACTGCTTACCGTTGAGTTATGTCTATATATTTTTGTATATATACATATTAGATTATTGTTTGATTGAATGATGTGAAAAGGAGATTTGCAAGTTACTTTTATGATTTGATAATCAAACTAATTGACTTCGATAGCTAATAACCCAGAAATATCCGAGCTTAGTTTAACTGGTAAAATCTTCTATAATTTATATAAACAATGTTGTTATCAAATCGATCTCACTCTCACTCGCATCAGATTAGGGTAAGCATCCTATCTTTCTTTATAGATACCATATTTTTCTTCTGCTATTGAAGAGATAAGAACCTAGTAGAGTACTACGTACTATATCTAGCAAGAGCATCCACAAGGTGGCACTACAATTCATATACATAATACATAACATGTTTCACATCAATTTTTTTGCTCTCGATCTCATCCATAAAGCAATATTCCCACCATGAATCGGCATTTTTTTAAATTAGTGAGTGTTTGATATTGCCCACTTGAAAACTCAATTAGGGTTTAAAATTTTGGAGAAATAAATCTGGATACAATCTCATAAAAATTTAGTGAAAAACAAAATTATATAAATTTTGTGTTTAAGATTTCAAATTTGTTCTAAAAAAAATGTTAGACATATCCAACTTAAATTATATCAAAGACAGTACTGTTCTGATAATTTTGATATAACTAATATCTAAAATCACATTCATTTTGGTTTTGGTGGAAATATTGAAAATATCATCAATATACTCAAATATAAGGGATATTCAAAGATATTTTCATATCTGTCTCCCAAAATATGAAAAATATGGATGATATTTCAGTTAATTTATCGATATTTACTTTATATTTAGAATCACGGATGGAACAACCCCCAGAACTTTCGGCCAATGTTGATGCACAGTAATGGAAACAAACAGATAATGTCTGGCAATAGTAGTTTTGACACCTCCATTCCCAGCTAAGTCCCTAACCAGTACTCACCATTTCATTTTCATCTTTTTATTCAAGCCATGCCCTCTCTGTCGGAAAAGCTTGCCTCTCCAAACACATCTGCCAAAATATTGAAAATCCCTTTAGCTAACAAAATATCAGTACTTCCCCCACTAGGCTATATCGACTATAACCTCTTTTTGTCCAAGGGCGAACCCAGGAATTATTTATTACCCGGGCTAAATTATATATATAGATAGTATTTTTTTTTCTCAGTACGTACTAAGTACTAACATTATAAATCAGCTATTTATCTATCAATAGTTGGATTTATCTACTTTTGTTTAGTTGATATATTATAATGCTTAATTAATGGTTCACAAATTCTCATACTAAATTTATTAAATTCGGTGTGCACTATAGAGAAAACTCTTTTGATTTTCTTCCTCAATACATATTGATATAATAAAGTATGTGCAATACATGTGAGGCATTGATTAAGAATAAAAAAAAACTTTTTATATAATTTTTTATGAAAGTATTTTTTTTTTAATTTTTCTAATAATAAGATAGCATCGATTCAATGAGGACCACTCAAAAATATGAAATACATTGTAAAATTAATGTATAAACAATTATTTAAACATGTAATTAAAGAAAAAAAAATTATTTAAAGTTGAAAAATGGTTTAATTCTATAATGTTAGAAGCTATAATATTATTTGTATTTTTAAAACTTACTTTGAATAATAAAATATTCATATTATACTAAATTTAGACAAAAATATTATATGTTTATAATATTATAAAAATTAGGGGTGCTTTATGTAATTATCCCTTCATACATTTACCCGGGCTACAGCCTGGAGCAGCCCTCCTGTACATCCGTCACTGTTTGTGTCCCTCTGGAATTTTCTCCAACGGATGTATTGTCACATTTCACATTGCTAACGAGCGAAAGTTCTGGACTTGTATTCAATCTTTGGTTTATTTTAATAAAGTACATATTTTTGGGTCATGGGTCAAAGATGTTTGTGTGAAGTCCATAATGGTGTCACTAGCAGTCAAATTGAGACGTTATACTGAATGAGCGCTATTTATTACCGAACCACATTGAGCGATGTTCTCGTCCATGCTTTTGTGAAACCCATAACAAATGATAAGATGAAATTGTGAGTACCTGCTTAGAATTCAAGGTTCAACTTATGTTCAGAATTCATTGTTTATATATATATATATATATATATATATATTATATTAGAAGGTTCAAATGAATGTTGAAATGCATAAATTGAATTGGATATGAGAATTCTTATATGTATGATACATTAAACGTACATAATTTTTAATTCAATATCAACCTTAGAAATTTTATAAATAAGATTTTCTGTATGAATCTAGACACACACATATATTATATATATATATATATATATATGTGTGTGTGTGTGTATGTGTTCCCTCAACCACTACAAGGATATACTTGCAGAAGAATAGCAACAAAATTACAGCAAAGCACTTCAAACTAAAAAAACTCATGGTACGTAGAATTATGTATAATCAAGTTTTTGCCATGCACAAATTGGTGATAAGCAATTTTTTAAAAGAAGATCATCTCTTATCTTGGCAGGAATATGTATAATCATGTTTTTGTCACATACAAATTAATAATAATAATGAACAATCAGTGCTGGCCAATTATATACGATATTATCTACTTTGGGTCAAGTCGAGTAGATTTTGTTAAAGTGTTTAAATAGTATTTTTCTATCCGTTAAAGCTTTTAGATTTATTGGTTACCAACATTGTATCACAGTTTGATTTGTCCTCATCGAATCCTCTCACATACAATCATAGAATTTTTGTATTCCTAACTTCCTCACTGTGTATCGTGCTTAAATAAAAACACGCCAAACAATACATGTGACTAAAAACAATAATTAATAATTCTAATGGATTATTTTGTACCATTATCTCTAAAAATATCGTTGTACATTAACATCACTATCCAAAAAAAAAATGTAAAATAGGATTTAGACTAATAACTATAATTATCAAGCAGATGATGATCAAAGAATGAACAGTACATTTTTTGTCATTTCAATGAGCACATGATCTCACTACAGTATTTCTTTTCAAATCTTTATATATCCATACAATTGAGTCTTCTGTTCATCACATCCAACTCCAAAATTTTCTCTCTTTCTCTCACTTTTTTCCTCCGAAACAAACACTATGTTTCCTGGCATGTTCCTCTGCTCCATGGGCCATAACAATTCAAGGTAATCATCCTAACTTCAAATATTTTAGTATTATTGAAAAAATATATATTCAATTATGCTTTAAAGGTTATATAACTTATAACACTGCATGGCTTCTTTTTTTGGGCTCTCATTACATGCAATCTGCAAATTTTTTTTTTTTTTTTTCATGCTTGTTCAATACAATTTTATTTCAAATACTCACTAGACTCAAAATAATGATGACGGGATGAGGTTGCCGTATACCTCTCAAACCTGTAATATGAAATTATGGGTTCGAGATTCCTTTTCCCAAACCCTGAATTTAACGTTACAATTCAATATCAAACATGCACAAGGAGGGATGTAAGCATATATCAAAATGTCACTATAGAACACATCTGCTCATATACTTTCAATTTACATATATGATAGTGGTTCAAATTAAATACCGCTCCCAAATTAAATAATGATGTGGGAGTTACTTTCCGGGCTTTCGGCTAAAATACCGAAAACCGGGCATATATATAAAAGCAACTTTCTGACCTCTCAAAAATTGCATGAATGAGATTCAAAGTGACCACACTTTGTACTAAAAGTAGAATATAACTTGACAATTCTGATACACTTTGTGCTTTTATATTTGGTCAATTTTTGCTAGACAATTTCTCGTGTGGTTAGGGCCCTCTTTATCTCATCCAACTACCCCTATCAACTTTTTCTCCTATCCAATTCTCAACCCAAGTTTTATAAATTCCAACTTTGATGTTCTTAGCATATATATCAAACTTTGAATTCTTAGCCATCGGATCGAGGGTAAAACCGGTTTTATTAAATTTGGAGCGTTTGATAGGTCAATTTTAAAAAATATTAAAAATTATAATAGAAAAATATAAATAACAAAACAAATAGAGTAAAAATTAAATACAACTTTGTGGGCTTACCGGCTTTTGGGGGTGCAATATACGGTGGTTTCGCCGGTGCGTTGAAATTCGTTGTTTTTACTAAAAACAAGTAGAACAATATAAGAATATTAAAACTTCATATGTGACAGTAAGATCTGAATTTTGAATTTTTGTTGTTAAAGATTCAATCATTCAATGTCCCAATTAAAGAATGGTTGTTTTTTTAACCCAACCTCAAATCTCAACAGTTAAATGTATTTAGATATAGAGATTATGGATCAGGATCCTCTTCGAAGCTAAGCTCCACCTAAGCTTTGAGAATCTTATTATATGTGGCAATTGAAAAAGTGAATGGTCTAGTTTATTTTAATAAATTTTTCACTTAAAATTTTGTTAACACACTGTTGATATTTCAAATATCTTTTATTTTATTTTTTATTTTTCTATACCTTCTCACTTCTCGGTAAAATAATTTTTTTTTTTTTAACTTAAAAACAGTCCTTCTTTAGCTCTTCTTTGTTATGTACTCTATAGCTTATTGTCATCATCTCTGTAATAAAATAAAATAAAATAAAATAAAAAAATGTGTAATGAATGAATAAATCAGGATTCTTCATATGAATGGTCATGGTGTTCTTCTTCAAATTCAAGATCTTCAAATTTCAGATGTAGTTGAACCCAAAACCAACAATTTCGCTCCCCACACATCGAAGCCCCTGAAGGAAATTGTGATTCCGACTTTGATCGTCGAAATCACCGATTCCGATTCCGACTTCAATTGTCGAAATTTAATCACCATTCTCGAAAGCTTCATCATTCAATGGATGTGGTTTTTTTATTTTTTTTATTTTTTATTTTATTTTTTATTATTTTTATTATTATTATAATGTTAAAAGCAGATATGTCTCGTTTGTATAGAATTAGATGCTTAGGTTGTGGTGGATTTTATTGTCTCTAAGTCTCCTCCTTTGTCTTAGTTCATTAGTTATTGTTTAGTGTCTCAGATCTGGATCGACAATAAAAAGCAAAACAAAGCAAAAAAGGCAAAAAAAAAAAACAAAAAAAAAATGGATTGGAAAACTGAGAAGATTGGAAGAAAGCGTGGTAGGGGTAAAGAAATATTGGAAATATTTTGGCAATTGAAAGTTGAAACTATTGAGATTTTTTTTCAAGTAAAAAATTAATTAAATGAATCCAGACCTTTCATTCTTTCAATTGCCACGTGTAACAAGATCCTCAAAAGTTTAGGTAGAGCTTAGCTTAGGAGAGGATCTTAATCCATAGATTATTGGTACTCAGGGACGTAACTCAATTGATAAATGGAAAATTATCTTAAATAGATAGTTAAAATATATAGATTATTGGCACTAAGGCTATGTTTGGTAAGAGGGAAAGAGAGTATGAGGGATATATGAATTAAGAGGGAAAGAGAGCAAGAGGGATGGAGAGAATAACATCAATCATCCATATTGTTTGATATTGAAATGAGGGTTAGATGGATGGATTGGTATTTAATTTGTAAAATTACTATATTACCCTTAAAAAAATTGGAGGGTATAATAGTAATTTTCCTCCAATCTTCTCTCCCTCCTCTCATCCATCCATCACACGAAGGATACAAAATGGTGGGCCCAGGTGGATTTGCTCTCCCTCCTCTCCTCTCCTCCCCTCCCTCCCTCCCTCCCTCTCATCCCTTCAACCAAACAATGGATTAGATCTCTCCCTCCAACCCTCTCCCTCCCTCCCTCCATTTCTCCTCCCAACCAAACATAGTGTAAGGGACATAGCTCGATTGGTAAATGGAAAATAGTCTAAAATGGATAGATATAGTAAAATATATATATATATATATATATATTATTATTTTTTAATTAATTAAAGATATTAATAAATAAATAATCTTTCTCTTTGTCTTGGGAGTTGGGAGATGTCTAACATCTATTGCTAATTTGCGTATCCCAATTATAAATAATAATGATTTTTTTTATTAAAAAAAAAAACTCGCAATCATGACCATACACGTGTCCTCTCTTGGGTCGTCACTGCCACACGTGTGTTAAAAAAAAAAAAAAAAAAAAAAAAAAGAAAAAACCCACAAGAGCTGTTCCTCAATCTCTGCTTCTTCTGCTTCTAACTTCACCGAACCCATATCGTATCATACATTTCCCGGTTTACCGTTGACCGTACTCACTCAAAAACTCTATTAAAAAAAAAACCCAATATTTCCCGGTTTCAGGAAGAAGAAACCCGACCCGAGTAACCTGGACATCGAAGCCAAAGACTTGCAGTTCTGGTACTCTGTTCAGTTCAACAGAGATCTGTCCCAGAAACAGAAGCCGCCAAAATTCAGTTTAAGATCTGAAAACAATAACAACCACTCCAACAGGTCAGTTCAAACCACCACTCATGCATTGTTTTTTTATTTTATTTTTTTCACGCTTTGTTGATTTTTTTTTTTTTTTTGTTTACAGAGACGGTGTGTTTAAGGTGAAGAAGAAAGGAGAAATGGCGGCGAAAGTGTCAAACTTCTCCGATCTGATACAGAGAGTGGCGGCGTCTTGCTTGCTACACCCACTTGGGAGTGTCCGACATGGGTCCGAGAATGTCTCCGGAGAGAACGGAGACCGAGACTACGTGTACAGTTCTGAAGAGGAGGAGGAGGAGGAGATGGAGGTGGAGGAGGAGGTAGAAGAGAGGAAGAGAGGAGGAGGAGGGGTGGTGATGAGTGTGGAGAGAGTGATAGAGCTGGAGACGATAACGAACGAGGTGTTCGACGCCGTCTCCGCCATGAAGAGAGCGTACGCGGGGCTGCAGGAGGCGCATTGCCCGTGGGACCCGGAGAGGATAAGGGTGGCGGATGTTGCGGTGGTGGCGGAGCTGAAAAGGATTGGAGTGCTGAGGGAGAGGTTTAGGAGGAAGAGGGTCGGCGGTGGCGGTGGTGGTGGTGGTCGCCGCGGCGGAGGTGGAGGAGGGATGGTGAGGGAGGTTGTGGCCCCGTACGAGGCGGCAGTCGAGGAGTTGAAGAGGGAAGTGAAGGCTAGAGAAATGGAGGTTGAGAATTTGAAGGAGAAGTTGAAGAGTGTCACTGGTGTTAGTAGCAGTGGCAAGAAAGGGAGGTCTCTTTCCAGAAGGAGAGTCGGCTGCAGCACTCAGGTCATGCACGGTATGTGAAATGACTATTTTACCCTTATGAATTACGAATTGATCATAGAGAACAATCTTAACAATAATAACAGTTGCAGTAGCTCCAGCACCTGAACTGTTTGAAGCAACGATGAGCCAGGTGAGAGAATCATCGAAATCGTTCACATCGCTTCTCCTCTCCTTGATGCAAGCTGCTCGTTGGGACATTTCAGCTGCTGTCCGTTCGATTGAAGCTGCCACGGCTAGCGGCAATGAGAACTTCACCAGTGCCACAACTTCCATTGTCTCATCACACCATGCCAAGTTCGCGCTTGAGTCCTACATTTTGCGTAAAATCTTCCAAGGGTTTGATCACGAGACCTTCTACATGGACGGCAGCCTCTCATTGCTCATCAACCCAGACCAGTTTCGCCGTGATTGTTTCACCCAATTCCGTGACATGAAGGCCATGGACCCTGTTGAACTTCTAGGAATCTTGCCCACCTGTACTTTTGGTAAATTCTGCTCTAAGAAGTATCTAGCTATCGTCCATCCCAAAATGGAGGAATCCTTGTTCGGAGAATTGGAGCAGCGCCGCCAAGTATTGGCCGGAAACCATCCCAGGAGTCAGTTTTATGGTGAGTTCTTGGGGCTAGCCAAGGCCATTTGGTTGCTTCACTTGCTGGCATTCTCCCTCGACCCAGCACCTTGTCAGTTCGAGGCTAGCAGGGGAGCTGAGTTTCACCCACAGTACATGGAAAGTGTTATCAAGTTTTCCGGAGGCAGGCCACCTGCCGGTCAGATTGTAGGGTTTCCAGTGAGTCCAGGGTTCAAGCTCGGAAATGGATCGGACATCAAGGCTAGGGTTTACCTAGTTTCCAGGACATGAAGTATCAGTTATCAGGAAGCAATCTTTCGAGTTTCTATGGCTTTTCCTTAGACTGCTTAGATGTTTAGGCTACTTCATTTTACTAGGATTACCACTACTACTAGATCATTAATAATACAATGTACGCAATATGAACTGTGTTATTCAGGGAATTTGCGTAAAGACCTGACGCTGGACTAAAAAAAATAGATCAGCAGTGCTGCAAATTCATATCAAAATCCTTGGCTTTCAATAAGTTATATTATACAGGAGCATAAGTTTGAAACTGCATATATTTTGCAGGTGACAATATGCGTGTTCTACATGTTCTGGTTCTGTTTCGATGCTGTTTCTAAAGCAGTCGAAACAGACTTCAAAAACACGTCGAATCATTGCAGATGCGGAATAACAGGGAAGCAGTAAATCAAAATATGGATAGTTGATGCTGTTAACGAATAATATCAAAAGATAAAGCTCAACTCAAATTTTTACCAGATGAATAAGCTATATATCTATTATATAATGCCATTACAGTCTACAGAAGTCTGTTTACAATATATTCAGAATACAATGTGGTAACATTTATCTATGCCATATAAGTTGGATAAGAAACAGCTTGTCTCTCACGAAAGGGTATGCTGATAATACGTAAATTTATTAATAACAATGGCAACTAAGGGCAACTATTTGACCTCTATAAACGAAAGTCGAAAAGAATGTGCAGAGCCAACCTCATATCCTTTTGGTATACATGGGGAACCAGCAAGCAAAAACTGTCTTCTGGCTCGCAAAACTCGAAATCAATCGAAATACGCTTCCCTGATTAAAACCTTTTTGGCCTGTCATGCGGATAAGAATCAATGAGCTCATAAACAATGTAAAGAATCAATTGTGAAACAAGTGCAGATATATTGTATATAGTATTCACAAATTATAGAAAGTAACAACGAAATTTTTAAAAATGGACATTACTTGCTCAAGGGTCAGAAACATGATTGCGTTCCAAGATCCCAGCCGACTGAAATTTGGGAGAAACCCCTTATAGAAGGCACAAATTCCCTGCACCACAATAGCTTCCCTAAGTTAAATGTTTATAAGATTCTATGGTGTTCATGGAAGTAATTTGCTCTTCTAGTGGGTAAGCTTCAATTAAGATTTGACTACAATCAGATTTTCGCGCATAAGAAGAGATTTAATATATGGCTTGTTATCTACATGGGTAATGTAACTTGCAATCCTGAAGCATCTTGGAAAGCTTGTGTGAAATCAAGATTCCTACATCAAGGATTTTATGTACAAACATTTGATTTGATAAACAGTCAAAATAATATCTAGATGAAAGCTATTAAAAGATCGTGAAATCTCATTGTATATGACTATTAGAGCTCTATACTAGAAAGACAGACCAGCATACCTCATTCTTTAAGGTCTTGATGAAGCAATCGATAGTGTTTTTGTAGGCTGAATCTCCCATCATTCTAGATTTTACCTGAACATTAACATGCATGGCCTCCCAATCAATTTTTACTGAAAAGCTTATCCATAAAAAAGTATATGAAATTCATCCATCTCATGAAAACTAAATATTAGCACAATCTTTTCCTAATAGAGTGCATCATTATGCGGATTTTGCTACAACTACAACTGCAGTGACAATGCTGAACACAAATTCAACCTTCATATTTTCCTAACCTATTGTTTAATTTCCACAACTATGGCAACAAAGCACATGCAATAGGCTTCAGCTGTAAATCTAGCAAAATAGAAGTTTGGAGCTACAGAGCAATGATAATATAATTAACTGTAAGCTGCCAAATTAATAATTCATTTCTGAAAACTGGTGCAGCAAAAGAAAGCCTACCACATCAATAGGAGAACCGATACAAACTGCAAAAAGACCGGCACCAAGACCAGCTAGGAGTTGAGTTAAAACACTGTCAGTGAACCCTGGAATTTTCAAAATTGTCTGCATAAGTATAAAGATATTAGGACATAATCAGGACTATAATTTACTAGCAGTAGCAACTTAGGAACCCGAACGTGAATATTTCATTCTGATTCAATAATAATAATTCACCTGTTTCACTTGATCATAACTGGCTAGCTCAGCGGCGTTTACAATAGCATTTCTTGCTATATTAGGTCCAAGCCCCGTCCATAAGGCCCCCAGTCCTTCCTAAAGATCGTAATATCTTAAATAAGAAGTATGTACAAAAAGAAAAGAGAAAAATTACAATAGAAAATTACCTGTCTCACTATAGTATAATAAGCATCCAAGGTCCCATAATAACGCTTGGGCACTCCAGATGGCAACTTTCCTTCTGCTTGAAGTCGAACTTTAACAAGATCAGTAGGATTCGCCACCGCAATTGCTATAGCACCTGTTCAAAGTGTATTTTTTTTTTGTTTAATTCAAATTTGATGTAAATAAGCATCCACAATATATTTTAAAATGCAAAGGAATTTTGTGAGTATAGTTTTAGCACCTACACCAATATGTTAATGCAAGATCTACACAGTTTAAGCAACAGGTTGTCACCAAATATACTCACCAGTAATCAATGCTGCAAGTATTTTGTGATATATAGGAATATCTCCAACAAAGTCACCACCAACTAGAAAACTTTTGACCTGTCCAATGAGCATTTTGTGCATAACACATCATTTATAGAAACAGAATGAACCGATCACATCCATGGCTAGGAAGCATATGTGAGACTCACAGGATCGTACAACCCAATTCTTAAGCCTCCGTAAATACATTGGCGATGTAACCCTGCGATTATGCCTTTCCAGAGAGCTGATAAACCTTCTTCCCTTGCGATAGTAGCAACTGTACCCAACAAACCTCTATATTTAGGATCACTAACCCCATCCTCTGTAGTTGTTTTCTTCTGTAGCTGGAGCCTGACTTTAGCTGTGTCCAAAGGGATGGTACAGAACTACAAAAACCATATCAAAATGAATGCACTCATACTTCAGGATGTTCAAAATTGCAACGTGTGAGAAACTTCTTAATAATCAAATAATGAGTCTCTGTCATACTCGCTAATTAAACAAAATGTTGTGAAGAACAATGACTAGCTAATTGAAGCTGAAAACTCACACAGTGACGTGAAGATTAACAAGTTGCAAACTAACAACAAAAACAGCAAAACAATAGCTACACACGTTAACTTCAAGGATTCAAACAAGTGAGCTCATAGATCTCACAATTACAGTAACTTCATTACCAAAATCGGGCAATCAAATTCATTCAAAAATCCAACAAGTATCCTGCATTGTAATATATGAACTCGTAAATTACCAAATGCCCGGAAACTCCATTGAATTGTTATTAAGATTTGAAGCATGAAATTTTAATTGTAGCTGGAAACACACACAGTGACATTTAGAAGTACAGGTTGCAAACTAAAAATAAAAACAGCAAAACAATTCCTACACAGGTCAACCTCAAGGAGACAAACAAGTGAGCTCATATATCTCACAAATACAGTAACTTCATTACCAAAATTGGGCAATCTAGTCCATTCAAAAATCCAACAAGTATCCTGCATTGTAATATACCAATTCGTAAATTACCAAATGCCCAGATACTCCATTGAATTGTTATTAAGATTTGAAGAATGAAATTTTAATTGAAGCTGAAAACACACACAGTGACATGTAAATGGACAAGTTGCAAACTAACAACAAAAACAGCAAAACAATTCCTACACGCTTTTGACTTCAAGAGGGCAAACAAGTAGAGGTCACATATCTCACGATTTCACAAATACAGTAACTTCATTACAAAATTTAGGCAATCTAGTTGACTAGTTCATTCAAAAATCCAACAAGTCTCCAACGTTTTCATAAACCAACTCACAGATGATCAAATACCCAGATAATCCATTGAATTGTTATCAAAATTTGAAGCATAAAATTCCATCTAACAACTAAATGATGAGCTCGTATATCACACAAATACAGTAATTCCATCACTAAAATTGGGCAATTTACTTCACTCAGAAACCAACAGATATCCTACATTTTCATACACCAACTAAAAAATTACCAAATACCCAGATGCTCCATTGAATTGTTATCAAAATTTGAAACATAAATTTCAAAAATTTCACTCTAATCATCCCAAACACATGTAAGACAGAGAGACGACAAATACCTCAGCAAAACAAGCAGCGAAAGCGCTGCAAAAGAAGGTTTCAACGAATGAGATCTCAGGCTGCTTGAGATCTGACATACTGGGAAGCAGTAAAATTAATGGAGAGCTATGATTGGGTGGGAAAGAAAAAATAAAGTCAAAAAAATGGTAAAATCAGAGTATAAATTTGAGTCAAAAAAAAAAAAGATGGGTTTTGTGTATATATATATATATATATATATATAAGGATTTCCAGAGAGGACTAGAGAAGAAGAGAAACGCAGCTATTGGTTGGTAGTGAGTGAGTGAGTGAGTGTTAGTGATTGAATGTTAAAGGACCATGAAAAGACACGATCATTGAAGGCTGTGCAATTGCAACGATCAACAGCTGGAATTTTTATTTATTTTTCTTTTTTCGTTTCTTTAAATCGTAAAGGGGGAATTACATTTTGGTCCTTATCTTTTGAGGAAACCTCACTTTTTTACCCCACTTATGTGTATTAGTGTCTTAGATCCTCATCTTTTGGGAAATACATCAAATTGGTCATTCAGTTAGTTAACCGTTAGTCAAGGTTAACTGGTTCAGGGGTAAAACAGTACTTTAAGTCATATTTTAATGTTTGGTGACATGTGACATTTTTTTATATCATATTAATTTTGTAAATATAATTTTTTTTATATAATATTTATTTGTAAATAGAATCTTTTTTTAATGGCGAAGATCAGATATCAAATTTTAAAAAAAAAAATTGAAAACTAAAAAAAAAATTTACGGTTGGTGATTAGTGAAGATCAGATATCTTGTACATATATTTTCTTAATGGTGAAGATCAAATATCAAAATTTTGGAAAAAAAAAATTGAAAACTAAAAAAAATTTACAGTTGGTGATTACCTAATTTTTTTTTCTTTTCAAAAAAAGAAAAACTTAAAAAAAAAAAAAAAAAAAAAAAAAAAAATTAACTGTGGGAGCCTGGGAGCCTGCCTCTTCTGTTCGCGATATCGAACCAACATTTCTGAAGAACAACATATCTGGAACAATTTGGTTCTTACAGGAATGCAATTATCTGAGAAATCAAACCCAACATTTCTGAATAACAACTTTACACATTCCTGGCTAAACCCATATAAGAAATTGAAAGCAACTGTCAGATTCATTAAACTTTTCAATGAACAAACCAAGTGTGGTAGAGATTTTTTTTTTTTTTTTTTTTTTTTTTTTTGAGAACGAGACCCAGATAGCTGATTATGAGCAAAATTGAGAACTTCAATCCCAGTCATACAAAACATTGTGTCTGTCAAATGACCCATCAATGAATTGGAACTTACATCAAAAACTTGCATTTCAGAGAATAGACCAGCACCCTCTGGAATGCAACATGTTAATTGATTGTTGAGGAACAAAATCTCCTTCAATTTAGAACTCCCAAATAAAAAATTAGCTGGTATGTTTCCAGTAAACTTATTGTTAGCTAAATTGATGACAGAATCTGGAGAGTTTTCCAAATTTTGTGGAAGTTGACCAGTAAATTGGTTTCGTTGACAAAGATAACATAAAGTCTCTTGTTGAAGAGATCTTCAAGGAGGGGTCCTGAGAACTTGTTGAATCTGATAAGTAAACAAGATTTTGAGTGGGCCGGCGGAAGCAGTAGCAACCGAAGCCGAAGTGGCCGCGGCGGGCGGGGCTATCTTTGCTTTCTTCTGACGTTTGCCATGTGGCCTCCCACTGCCGCCTGAGCTTTTCTTCTTCGATGGAGCTGGTGGCGGGAACAGATCCCTGAGTTTCGGTGGATGGCCACGGGGCCTGGAAGGAGCCACAACGACCCCCGTCGGCTCCAGTGCATTGGGCTTGGGCGGACGGCCAAGGCCCCTCTTTGGCGGCGCGTTGGGATCAAGCTTCAAGTAGTTGTGAAAGGGAAGAGTGTTGTTGCTGCTGCTGCTGGTGTGGATGTTGTTGTTGTTCATGTTGTGGTGGTGGTTGTTGTTGGAAGAGAAGAGTGCCTGGTAGATTTCCATGGATCCGATGGAGATTCAATCTCCCACCAGTTTTTTTTTGTTTTTTGATTTTTTTTTTTTTTCTGTTTTCAACTTTTTTGTTTTCTGGACTTCAGTTTTTTTTTTTTTTTTTTTTTAATTTGATTTGATCTCTACCGTCTATCTTTGAAGATGGATGGATGGTGGAGCAATACTTTTTTATTTTAGTTTTTCAAGTTAATTTTGAAGGGTAAAACCGTATTTTTAACATTTCTATTAATGGTGACCGTTGATTTTTTGGTCAATGGACCAATTTGATGTATATCTAAAAAAAATGAGGACCTAAGACACTAATATACCTAAGTGAGGTAAAAAGGTGAGGTTTTCTTAAAAGATAAGGCCCAAACTGTAATTCCCCCAACCGTAAATTTATTTTTTCTTTTTTTCTGGTCAATATCGTTTGCTATTTGGTGGTTGAGGTAGATATATCATATATCTTCCTCCGTTTTATTAAATAAATTGATTGATTAAATATTTAGTGATAATTTTTGCCTTATTAATTCAGTTTGGTGTGGTTGTTAATTTATATATATATATATGAAACCGATCGGGTATAAAATAAATCACTACAAAGTTATAAGTATGAGTCGGAATACCATTTTTTTTTTTAAATATTACATAAATTCAGGGTTTTTTAAAAAAAAGAATCAAACCCACGGTATCATAACATAATATTGCAAGTAATTGTATAATCGGTATATGAATATTGAGATGATAAAATGAATATACATATTTGATTATTTGTATAGAAATTGAAAATTACTTAGCGTATTATTTAAGATGAAAATTCGAGGAATCATCCGTGTATTTTGAATTAAAAACTAATGTTTTAAAGATATCAAGATTTTAAAACTTTATACTTCATACACAAGTTTGTATAACTACTAGATCTAAAATTGATATAAACTTTTAAGAGTTGTTTATCATTCATTAGTCTTTATATATATATATATATATATATAATATAGTGAAAGGTCAATTGATGGTTACATTTGTGCTCACACTAATAAAATGACAAAATGATGTCACATCTATGTGAAAAAAGGGACACCTACGACCTATATCAAAATTATGGATAATGATACTTTACTATATTGATCATTTTCCTGATTTAAAACACTTAAGAATATGACTTTGTATTTAAATGAAATAAAAAAATAAATAAATAACAATTATTAATTACACGTGTCAACAGATCTATTTAGTACAGCACAAAAATCAATTCAGTAGAGGATCCAAATTCCAAAATGATTTCATATTGTAAGCTTAAGTCACAAAAAAGAGTGCGCGGTGCAAAAGCTTGTGCCTTTGGGGTGCGTTTGTTACGTGGGATGGGGCAGGATAAGGTGGGATAACTTTCTCTTATCTCGCGTTTGGCGCGTCCTTGACATGGGACAGGACAGAACAAGGTGGGATAAAAAACACAAAAAATTATCTCACCCAAATAGGTCGGTCAGACTTGTCTCATGCATAGGACAAGTCTCAAAAAGACATTTTTGCCCTTAATATTTCCAAAAAATACAAATCTCTCCCTCTCCCTCATCGAATCCCTCTCTCTGAATCCATCTCTCTCTCTCTCTCCTTCGTACATGCTCTGCAACTACTCATATAATGTATCAAAGATTCAAAGCATTCATCACAACAACAACAACAAATAAATAAATAAATAAATTTACTCATTACATCCCACAAAAAATTATCATATGTTTCTTCGTTGAAATCCAAGTATTTCCACACAAATTTCACAAACTTGACAAGACAGATCTCACGGTCCAGAACACTGAAACTGTTGTTGTGAGTCATCTGGGATTGATTCAGATGGGTCTTTGAACCAGTGAAAGAAAACCAAATTCAGAGAAGGGGTGGCCGCCGTCAAGAAGATCAACGCCGATCATGGTGGGTATTGTTTTCTGGTGTTGATCCATAACACTATCGAATTTTTTAGTGTGGTTTTCAGAGATTTGGGCAAGAAGATGAATAGTTCTTTGAAATTAATTAATTTATTTTGTGTTTGGTAACCAAGAAAACGAAAGAAAGTAGAATAAAATGAAAAAAAAAAAAAATAGGAGATTAAGTGCGATAGATAGAGATGGACGAGTAACCATCTTTGGAAATGCCCAAAAGAAAATATTGATGAACGAAGGCATTTTTTTGGGAAGATTTGTACTTTCATCGGTCCAATTCCATTAATCATTTCCAAAAATTACAAATCCCATTTAATTTTGGGCATATGTTTTTTTTTAGATCTTTAGGTCGTTTTTTTTTTTTTCCAGATCTTTATGTATTCTTTTTCTAGATCTTTTGATAATATTTTTTCTTTAGATCTTTTGATTTTTGAGCAATTTTTTTCCCAGATTTTTTGAGCAATTTTTTCCACATCTTAGAGCATTTTGTTTCCGGATCTTTTAACTTTTGAGTATTTTTGTTCAAGATTTTCTTCAAAATCAATAAAATTGTTATAAACATTAGATAGGACAAAATGGGTACTCTAGTCATTTGAATCTATTGTCACGTTTTGTCCCAGTCATACCAAACGCATAATAGCATAGTTACCAATTATGTTATAGACATTCCAAACATAATACAGAACAACTTGTCCTATCCTGTCCCGTCTCATCCCACCTTGTCCTGTCCCATCTCCGTGCCAAACGCACCCTCGGGGAGTGTTGATCCTCAAGCTGCGAAATGGAAACCTCCAAGTGAGGGTGTCTATAAGATTAATTGTGATGCAACAAAGGATGAGGTGAGAGGCCTTATTGGTTTTGGTATTGTCATTAGGAATGAAATGAGGGAGGTTATGGCCTCATGCTCGTAGAGAATTGATGTAGCCCTCTCTGTGCAGACGGCTGAAACATTTGCCATTTGTAGGGGTTTGATTTTTGCTAAGGATTCTAGTATGTTGCCTTATGTGCTGAAGTCCGATGCAGCTGTAGTGGTTAATTGGATTAAGGTTGGGAGCCACCTTGACTCTCTTTGTGGCCTTATCCTTTCGAAAGTTTGGGACCTGATTTCAAGTATGGGGGATATCCCTATTAATTTTGTTCCTAGGTTGGCTAACCAGGTTACTCATGGTCTTGCGAAGTCTGCTCTGACATGTGCTATTGACAGGTTTTGGATGGAGGATTTTCCCTTCTATGTGAGGAGAATTGTCGAAGTTGATACTCTTGTGCAGCTTCGTCCCCCTTCCTTTTAACCTTGTCCTTTTTGTGTTTGCTTCTTTTGTGTTGTTTTGTGACACACAAAAAAAGGAAAAAAAAAAAGTCACAAAAAAGTGTTTCTACGTCTTTTTTTTTTTTTTTTTTTTTTTTCAAGTGATGTGCACCTTTCATTCGATGTTTGTGGTGCAAAGTTTGAATCTAATTATCTGTATTTTATAAATATATGTGATGAGTTTTTCTTAATATATGAGAAAGAAAAATAAATGATAAGTTAAAGAGGAAAGTAAAGGAAATGGGAGGAAATAATAATGTTTTCAATGATTATGAATAAAAATGAGAGGAAATAAAACAAATTAGATATTAATAGAGTTTTTGAATATTGAAAAAAAAAAATCATAAACTTTTGATTATTTTCCCTCATTTTCCATTCATTTTTTGTGAGAAACTAAATTGGCCAAAACAAAAAAAAAATAGACTATTTCCTTCATTTACCCTCTATTTATCTATTTTTAGAATAAATAATAAATTTATAAATAATCTGTTAGAAAAGTAGTATAGAAGATGACCACTTTTAGGGTTAGGTCTATAATTTTATAATACAATGATACAATAAATATATAGTATTGTAGTTTTTAATTTATTAAATATTTTAAAAATAATTATTAAAATATATCCTAATCGTAATTATATAGATTTTTTTTTTAGAAATTCCATAACTTAATTATTAAAATTTATTTACTATTTTGTTCGTAAATACAAATAGTTTTTAATAGATTCCATAAACATATATTTTTTTTTAAATATATTTATATTAACGGGTTATAACAAATTAATTGTTTTTCAAAGGTGAACTCAAAACCGACACATTATATTGCAAGTTTTAACGGGTTGACCCATTAACAAACTGATATGATAAACTATACCCATCACCACTTTTTTCGAATGAGGTTTGGTCGTGTGAAATTTTGGCAGGTCTAAAATTGACAGTGTTTTATATCAGTAAGTTTCAAGCATACATATCGGATTTTAGACCGATTTTTAGAAATCTCCACAAATAAAATGTTGTTTTGGGAATCTTCATTTACGTTTATTATTTACTGTCTTACAAATTTCACCCTCACCGTTTGATCCCTTCCATCAAGAACCCACCAAAATTGGAATATTTTTATAGGGTTTTTGGAATATTGAAATAAATAATAAAAAAATTCCTTAACTATTGAGTATTTTCCTTAATTTTCCGTCCATTTTTTGTTGTGAAAAACTAAATTAGATGAAACAAAAAGAGACTATTTCCCTCATTTTCCCTCTATTTCTCTCTTTTATTTTTATTTTTTATATATATATAGAATAAGTGATAAATTTATGAATAAATTCATACATGTTAGAAAAGAGTAGAAGACAATCACTTTTAGTGTTAGGATTATAATATAAGTAATGCCACTTTGTCCAAATTTGGTGCCTAAATGATATTGTATCAATATAATTCATTCATTTGAATCATGCAAATTTAATACAATTTAAATAAATGAATTATAATGATGTCATATCATTTGAGTACCAAACTTTGACAAAGTAGTATTATTGTTATAATATAGTGATATAATCAATATATAGTTTTGTAGTTTTAATTTAGAAATTATTAAAATATATCATAACCATAATTATAGATATATTTTTTTTAAAATTCCATAACTTGATTATTAAAATTTATTTACTATTGAGTTCGTAAATACAAAGAGTTTTTAATAAATTCCGTAAACATATTTTTTTTAAAATGTTATATTAACGGTTATAACAAATTAATGATTTTTCAAAGGTGACCAAAAAACCGATCTATTATATTACGAGTTTTAATGGATTGACCCGTTAACAAACCAATCCGATAACCTAGACCCATCAACCACTATTTTCAAACGGGTTCGAGTCGTGTGAAATTATATTAAATCTAATGGTGGTAGCAGGGGCGAAGGTATTAGTAAAATAGCCTAGGCCATAGCCCATGCTAACTTTTTTTGAAAATATTTTAAAGTTTACATATTTACAATTATTTCCTTTAGAGTCTTACATTTTACCCTTAATTTGTAATTATATTTATCACAATAACATAACTAAACAAAAAAAAGTAAAACACACTAGAGTATCACATACAAACATAATACAACTTTTGAAAGCTAAATACTTTCCAACAAGTAGGAAATGTTTCATTTCTACGGTTCTATCTTTCTATCTTCTCTTAAAATTTGTTAAAATTGAGATAGTTACTGACCGTATTGGAATTACATATTTTTTTTCTTCCTATCTAGTTGTTATCTTTTAAAACAATTCATGTATTTGGTTTAGAATATGAATTTTGTGAGGTACGATTCATTAGATCTCATCTCATCTAAGTATATCTTAAATTTTTAATCGATATAATTTTATCGTATCGTCGAAGTTCGTTTACAAAAATTTATATAATTAATTTAGCCCACCCTTCCAAAACACCATGGCTTCACCCCTGAGTGGTAGACCGGTAGTGTTTGATCTTGATAGTTTTCTAACAAACATAAAATCAGATTTTAGATCGGTTTTGGGAAATCTCCCAAAAAAAAGAAGTTGTTTTGGGAACCTTCCTTTACGTTTAATGTTTACAATCTTATAGATTTCACACTCACCGTTGGATCCCTTCCATCTATAACCCACCAAATTTGGAATATTAATAGGGTTTTTGTGGAATATTGAAGAAAAAAAAGATTAACTTTTGATTATTTTCCTTAATTTTTCGTCAATTTCTGGTGAGAAATTCAAATTAGGTGAAACAAAAAGAGACTATTCAAACATTAACTTACTTTCTCCTTCATTTCCCTCCTTTTAGAATAAATGATAAATTTATGAATAAATTCTTACTGGTTAAAAAAGAGTAGAAGACGGTTAGAATTATAATTTAGTGATACAATCCATTTATAGTCTTGTAGTTTTTAATTTAGAAATTATTTTAAAATTAATTATGAAAATATATCATGAGCATAATTATAGAGATATTTAGTCTTTGATAAATTCCATAAACATATTTAAAAAAAAAAACACAACAGATTATATCGAATTAACAAATTTTCAAATGTAAATTCAAAATCGACCGATTATATTACGGGTTTTACCGGTCTTTTGACAGATTAATGATAATATTTAAGACCGGTCTTTGGAAATCTCCCCTAAAAAAAATGTTGTTTTGTAAATCCTCCTTTATGTTTACCAGTCTTACAGATTCCACTCTCACCGTCAGATCCCCTCCATCTAGAACCAACCAATCGACCGTCCATGATATACAAAAATACTACAACCACAACACACACCAATCACTCCCTCCAAAAACACAAAGGCGGGAAAAAAAAACCTAAAAATCCCGCCAATTACAATCCAATAAACTCAAAAAACCGAACCGAACCGCAATATAAACCCTTTAAGCCGAAACCGAAACCTAAACCATTGATCTTCCACAACAATTTTCCCTCTATTTCTTTCAAATCAAACCCTAACCCTAATAAATCGAAGACTGCCCACCAGAGAAAGGAAGAAAAAAATGTTGGAACTGAGGCTGGTCCAAGGGTCCCTTATCAAGAAGGTGTTGGAGTCGATCAAGGACTTGGTTAACGATGCCAACTTCGACTGCTCGGCAACTGGGTTCTCTCTCCAGGCCATGGACTCCAGCCACGTGGCGCTGGTGGCTCTGCTGCTCAGATCGGAGGGCTTCGAGCACTACCGGTGCGACCGCAACATCTCCATGGGCATGAATCTTGGAAACATGTCCAAGATGCTTAAGTGTGCTGGTAACGATGATATCATCACCATCAAGGCTGACGATGGTAGCGATACCGTCACTTTCATGTTTGAAAGCCCCAGTAAGTTTTGTTGTTTTCTTTTATTTTAATTTTATGGCGACTTGTGTTTTTTTTTTTTTTGTGTGGGTTAAGGTTTATGGGTTTTGGTTATAATTCGAGTGTTTTGGTTGTTGATTTGGGATTTTGATGGTTTGATTTTTATCTGGGTGTTGTTTAATTTATGATATTTCTCGTTCTTTTGTTAAGTATTTGATTGACAAAGAAAATGATTATTTACATTTGCTCTGTTTTAGTGAAAAGGAGTAGAAGAGTCTGTTTGCTAATTTCGATTTATTACTCATAGTGTTGTTAATTCAAAAGATTCTTGTATGCGTAATCTGTTTGCTAAACTAAAACCGGTTTCTTTGATTTGTGATTTAATTATATGGGCAGTCTTCATCGCACTCTGTTTGTTAAGGAAGAAATGAGTGGAATAGTAAGAGAGTCTATTTGCTAATTCAGATTTATTTCTTCATATTGTTCATCCATGAACATGGTTTCGTAAAAGATTCGACTGTTTTGATGTAAAGTGAGGTTCTTTGCGTCACTGAATGTTTCATATTATAGTTAACTGACTTTTGTTTGTTCAATTTTTGATTTGGGCAATGGATGAATTGGGATACAGCACAAGACAAGATTGCGGATTTTGAGATGAAATTGATGGACATTGATAGCGAGCATCTTGGAATTCCAGAGGCAGAATATCAGGCCATTGTTAGGATGCCTTCAGCTGAGTTCGCTAGGATTTGTAGAGATCTTGCAAGCATCGGTGACACTGGTATTGTCCTGTGTTTTCTTTACTTGATTCATGTGGCTTTTGATTCGGTGTTAATAGTTTTTCGGGAATGTAATTAATTCATGCATGTCCGTGCAGTTGTGATCTCTGTGACCAAGGAAGGCGTGAAGTTTTCCACAAGAGGAGATATAGGAACTGCTAATATTGTACTCAGGCAGAATACTACAGTAGACAAGGTATTTTCATCGTGGTCTTATCCTTGTTTACTTGCATCATCATAATGAAAGATTATATAAAACCTATTTGTGTTTTGAGTAAATTGTGAGATTCTTATTCATCATTATTTCTGTTAGTTTTGTTGAATTGTGGGTATGAACTCTTGCAGCCAGAAGAAGCAACGATAATCGAAATGACTGAGCCAGTGTCATTGACATTCGCGTTGAGGTACATGAACTCATTCACAAAGGCTACTCCATTGTCGAGCACCGTCACAATCAGCTTATCTACAGAGCTGCCAGTTGTGGTCGAGTACAAGATTGCTGAGATGGGTTACATTAGGTTCTACTTGGCACCCAAGATAGAAGAGGATGAGGATGAGCATGAGACTAAACCTCAAGTTTAAGTTTCACTCACTGTATTGTACTCTGCAACCTGCAGACTTATTTCATTGTTCTACCATCTGACTCTCTGTTCTTAGTTTGTATTAGAAGGAGGCGTGTTTTTTCAAAAAATCGGTATCTTGATGCACCAAGCATTTGTTTGTCTAGTAGAATTTTCAAAATTTTTCTTCAATGTGCTTGGATCTTTTTTGTTCTGTGAAAACTGAAAAGCATCCTCTTTGATACTTATTTTTGTACTTACCGGGTTCTTTTCCGTTTGTGGCTTGGAGGGTTAATATGGTATCTTCCTTGACATAAAGACTCACAAAAGATTTGTGAAAATGAACCAAATATGATAAAAATTTGATTGTTTCTGAGAATCATATCAAAGCTTATGGAAAAATGATGAACATTCTCAGTTTTGATTAGTTTAAAAACCCAAATAATCAGATTATTTTTATTTTATTTTGAATTTTGAAGAATTTTTTGTATTTGGGTTGGGTGGAGTGGAGAACATATGACCAAATAAACATGGGTTGGACAATTAGCCCAATGAAAAAAATCCCCAATCCAGCCCAACTAATACGACGTCGCTTTGTTGCAGGATGAATTTTGTTGGAAGAAATCAATATGCTTGTTTTAAGACCAAAGATCAAGGAAACTAAAATGGTTATATGCTTCAAAAACATTTTCATGTTACTTCAAATCAACATTCTTTTACATACTTTCTTGTTTTAGGTGGACTGACTTTTTCTTCCATTTCAAGTTTGCATCTTATTTTATTGTGTATTTAGATTGTGCGACCGGTTATTCAGGTTACGAGACCAGACAAAAATCATACGGACAGTCAGTTTGTACAGATAATTTTTACATAAAAAAGAGTAAGAATTCATCATTCTTATTTGCTTCCGTACTTTTTGTAAAATTTCTTTTTAACTTTTGATGGTAGCTCATACATGTATTAGTGTAAAATTAGGACAAGACATACTGAAATTAAAGAAACAAATAACCATTCAACAAGAGCATATAGCAATTCTCTTCAAGAATCAACTCACACCATTTCTTCACTAATAGTATATGTACATCTCATATACAACTTTGTTGTCTATGTTTTATCAAAACAAATAAAATCACAAGCTTCACATTCATCAAAAATTACTTGTTCTATTAACATTTTGACTCTGATTTTACATTCCAACGGTATCTCTCAAATAGAAGAAACTTGAGACATTGTACTTTGATTCTTTTACATACTTCCTTGTGTCAAATGTAAATGGAATGATCTTCCCGTCATTCATAAGTGAAAGAAACTATTTACATACGTTCGTATATACATTAACGAGTCCATTTGATATTGATAAGATCGCGGACTTAGGTTGCAAAACCAGTTGTCCAGGTTTACGAACTGAATGCGGTGCAAGACAAGATTGGGGATATACTTGTTTACCAGCAGTTTCTCACTCTCAATTACACAATCTTTCATCTAAATCTAAATGTTGCTCTCAAAATGTTAAATAAACAAAAGCCAAAATGTAAAGAGGAAAAACTGTTACAGAAAAAGAAAAAAACCAAAAAAACCAACCCAGCCACGAAATTACTGAGTTATTACGGAAAATACTCCAAAAAAGGTGACGATTATAGCTATACAACTTGATGGGATTACAACGGCTTCCTCCATTCGACACCAGCATAAAATGCATCATCCCCAAGTTCTTCCTGGATACGAAGCAACTGCAAGAAACTTTAGGCAGTTAGTTCGCGATAAGGAATCAGATAACTAGAGATAGTTCAAACGCTCGTTTGGAGTCGAGGAACATTTAAATGAGGATGATCATCATCTACACAAGTAGGAAACTAACAGGAATTTTATGTGTATCTGAATATTTATTTGATGTATAAATTTCATTAGACTACTCTAATGGCGGTCTATCCATCCTAAAGGCATGAAGGCAGCATTAAAAATATTTAGCAGACAAATGGCTCACGTATTCTAACACTTTTCGTTTCTTTTAGCTTCTAACGGAACACTGTTTTGGTAAAACTAAAGTCTCCAACGAGTAATGAAATACAAAAAAAATGGCATGATATAGAAAAGTAAGCAGTGTCAATCAAAAAGTGGACCTGGTTATACTTTGCTAACCGCTCTCCTCTGCAAGGAGCACCTGCTTTGATCTGACCCGAGGAAAGGCCAACAGATAAATCGGCGATAAAAGAATCTTCAGTTTCGCCAGATCTATGAGATATCACCACTCCCCAGTTAGCATCCTTTGCCTGCTTCACAACTTCAATGGCCTCTGTCACTGTTCCGATCTGATTTACCTGAATTAAAAACCATTAAATTATCAGACCTTTAAGGTCAACTAGGTGGATTCTAACACGATAATATCTTTCCAGCCTCAATTTGCACAGCTAATATTTTATTGACATACAGAACTTTTTCACAAGTAATATAACAAAAGAAGTTAAAGTGAGAAACGATGGCACTTTGGCAATGCTATAAGAACTTTAACAACAATATTCTTATATTTAATCCAAAGATAAGCTGGATACCTTGAGAAGAAGAGCATTACAAGTATTCTCCTGAATTGCTCTCTCAATACGTTTTGGATTTGACATCAACAATTCATCTCCTACTACCTGCAAAATGACCCTCTCTTAAAGTAGGTCTTGTCAAATATAGAATAACATGGAATCGAGAAAATTTGGAGGGCATCCAACAGACCGACTGAACATCAAAATTTATGTTGTTTGGGCCAGATCCCATCCAGATTCTCAGGTACACCATAAAGGCAAATCTATTAAATGATTCTAAGTAGAAAATACTAATGAAAATGTGGCTCTTTTTTTTTTGTTTTTCGAACCTGGGAAAAAATAATCATGATATTTAAATCATTCGAAACGTAGGCTACAAAGGGGTGGGTGGGAGGGAGTGGGTACTGGGCAGTCCACTTAATAAAACTCTTTGTAATTGAAAGGCATGACCTAAAATGTCTGGGCCTATGCCTTCTATACCCATGTTAATCAGGTAGAGAAAGCACGCAAATAACTTTATTTAAGAAGAAACAGAACAAACCTGACAAGTTCCAAGATTAGATATACACTTGATATGTTCCCAGTCTTCCTTGTCAAAGGGATCTTCAATTGATACGATTGGATACTCTTAACAACCCAAAGAAAGAAACAGAACAACATTTAGTCATAGCTGAGAGTTGAAGCAACAAAAACAATCAAAATTACATTGAGAGAGACTGATATACCAGCACACAATTCTTTGTACATCTCAATCATTTCCTCTCCTGACTTGAAATTTTGTCCTGACTTATTTAGAGATTTGAAATCTAAATCATACTTTGTACCTATATCAACGAGAAATAAAAAAAAAAAATCCTTGAATGTTAACAAGCAAGCTACATTTATGGACAAAAGTACATCCTTGGCAGAAGACCAACAAGTTGACAACGTGAACTAAGAGTATTCAGTATAGATATAGCTTGTATATCTGCTACATGAAAAAGTGCAACATATAAAAATTACTTCTTCATATCTTAAAGTTATATTCTTCAACAGTTAGCACATAGTGATACCAACAACAGTCTCAACTAGCAATTTATAGCTGTTTTCTTTTAACTTTTTTTTTTTTTTTTTTTTCATAATGTATATTCTCTTAACTCTTCAAGCTACCATGGCTGTAGGATAATTTGCAGGCAAAAATTCATCACCTTGGCAAAAATTAGAAGCAGCAGCACCAAGAGCAATCGATATCTTCTCAGTATACTCTGTTCTACTGATGGCCTCCTTAACAAGATCCAATCCTTCTCTTATGCTGCCAACAATGATAAAAGATAATTAAATGAGAACAAGGTGCTTCCATAAATTAAGCCTTGGGGGGGGGGGGGGGGGGGGCGGGGGGGTTTGGTTTAGGCAAGGAAGAGAGAGGTTGATTGTGTTTCTTGCGAACATAAAATACTCAATACTAAGAAGATTAAGCATAATATAAAAAGACTTGCCTAGAGATGTTCGGAGCAAAACCACCATCTACACCAACATTACATCCATGTGCACCATGTTTTTCTGTAATAACAGCCTGTCCTTTTCATTGGCAGCATCAAGATTAATGAATAAATGAACACATGACATATATCCTTAACAGTTGAAATTCATAAAAAAGAACAGCACAGATTTACTGGCTGAACAATATGGAGCTCAATACTTATGATTTTAAACAAATGAAAGCAATAGTATACATTTGGAGAATAGATTCATAAATGAATTCAGTTTAAAAATCCCTACAAAGATTATTCTTTGGAAATAAAATTTTGAAATGTATGTTCAAATCATAACACCAGACATTTGGCTTGCAAAAGGAAAACAACTTTTTTATGCTTTTCTTTTCATACACAAACCATTTAAAATACTACTAACAGATCTAAAAGAACGTAAAGAGACTAAATAATTCAGTAAAAGTTAAAAAATCACCTTCAAGTGATAATAGGTTTCAGAACCCATTTGTAATGCCTCGTCAAACCTGATTGCTCCTATTGGGACAATCATGATTTCCTGATAATATTTCGACTCAAATTAATTCATGTGACAAGTCAAGCATGTACTAAAACAAGAAAAGCTTTAGCATATTTTTATTATGTAAGTCTAAATTATTACACAGCTGGCAGCAGGCATAGGAAATTGACTAATATGCAGCAGATAAATACACAAGAAGGGGATAAAGAGGTGAGTCAAGAAATAATAGCTTTCTACCAAATACGGGGTTCATAATGTTTGATAACGGATCCACCTCGGTAATCTAAAACACACAAACCTTATTCTTCAAGTAGTGAACCTAACTAATATTAGTGAGGTAACCTGGTCAATACCTTTAAATTTCAAACTGAAAACACCTTTTTCTGAGACAATAAAATTACTTGAAACATGCACCCTGTTATAAGTTATAACATTCTTAAGGAACAAGTAGAGAATGGGATGTCATGTCAAAAAGTTCATTATGAGCAAAATCTATCAGATTATATTTTCTACAAGGGGTAAAATTAAACCCAAAACCTAGCACAGGCCCACAAAACATTTATACAGCCGAGTTGATACTCAATGGAAAGAAGATTATATCTGACTCCATGGAGACAAAAGCCTTGATACTTAGTTTTTTCATGAGTCACTCCTTTGATGATAGCATTATTCATCACGTATAGCATGGATATTTATATTATGATTTACAAATTTAATTTCTTGTGTGGAAATGAGGTAGAAGCACCACATGTGTTGCCCTGAGTCATTTCGATATCATATGGCCTAGGTTATCCTTTCCTAACTCCATGAGAAATTAATTTCAATTTTCATATAATTCTCTCTTGTTGTGTTTCACATATGTCCAACTACAAATTGTACAGTTTGCATGAAAATCTATCATAAAATCATTGATTCAGAAGCTATCAGATGTTCCAATAAATATCATGGCACAATTTATTTGAAACAATACAATAGCATGTAAAAGAAAGAATCTAGCATTAAATAAAACATGCCTGAATGGCCAGATTATTCCCAGCATGTTTTCCACCACTTATAACAGTGAAGGCAGGGGTAGGAATAGTCAGGTGGGGTTTACCAGCAAGATCAGCAATGTGTTTGTAAAGTGGAACCTGATATTAATTTTCTCTGTCAGATCTTTTTTTAAAAAGCAAGCAGCTTTTCAGCATAGCAACGTTAAGAACTAAGATATTAAATATTAGAACTGATAGGAATTCATACCTCTTTTTCACCAGCCCCAGCTTTGCATGCTGCAATTGACACTGCTAATATAGCATTGACTCCAAGTTCACTCTGCAAGATGATTTAAACAAAGAAAAAGAGCACTCCATAAGATGTGAACAAATTAAGCATTGTCAAAAAGAAAAGGATGAAATGATCTTTTATATAACACTTAAATGTATATTATGAAAATATTTATCCCTCCCAATTGCATCAAGAAAGTAAACATTGATTATAAATGTTCTTAACAAGCAAGTAAAGAATCTCCTGCAAGTTGGGATCATTTGAGAACATGTTGAGCTTCAGACAAGCTAAAAACATCTATTTCTTGTTTAGCAAATAAAAGAAATGCACATTTTATGACCAAGATGTAATTGCATATATGTAAGTATCCGATGAGACGTCTATTATCTGCCATTAATCTATCCTGGCGAACGAGAAGCTTCAATCATGATTGTGCATGAAGAAGAGTATTTAAAAAAGCATCATCCATAACTACCACTCAGATGCCATGTACTTAAACGGGCATGCAACAAGAAACAACCACTCAGATTTGAATTGCTGAAAAACGAAAAACTCTACCTTCTTTTCCGTTTTGTCCAAATCTATCATGGCTTGATCAATTTGAGACTGAAGTGTAGGATCCATACCAATCAACGCTTTTGATATTTTCTCATTGATGTTCTTAACAGCTCTAGTCACACTATTTCCAAGATAGACTGCTTTGTCCCCATCACGTAATTCAAAAGCTTCGTACCTGGCATTAATGATCACAATTAATTTCCAAACTAATTTAAAACTCAGGTAATTCCCGCGTGCAAGGTGAAAGCAACATCAAATCCCTACTATGTTTAGAACTATCTTCCTTCTGGTCTACTTGACCAATGCAATGAAACCATAAACTTAAATAATTGTCACTATCCACTGTTTGATATTCACATTTCTAATTTTCATGTAAGACAAGGGTAAACTAAAAAACGTTGCTCTCACTTCAATCAGTCTTATTCTTTCTGCATTTATGCCCATTTGAGGAATGATTAAGTTTTGCGGTTTTCACCTTTAGATACCGAAAATTTCCAACATTTTCTCCTATGAAATTATGTTTCTCGAATCTCGAAACAGCGAGCATATATATAAACAAACAAGATAGCTGCATGAACTCATGAAATTCAAATAAAACGAATAGGTTTCGGTTATATAAATAAATAAATAAATAAAATGAAACTCACATTCCGGAGGGATCGCCGCTGGGAGTTGAAGCGCGAAACATGCCTTTATTGGTGAACAAATCCACTTCAACAGTTGGAATACCTCGGCTGTCCAGAATCTGCCTCGCTTTTATCTTCGTTATCACCGATGAAACCGCTTTTCGCATGTGATTGGCCTGTAATTTCAAAAACGAAAAGAAATCAGTCAACAGAAAACAGAATCGTGCAAGTGACTCTACATGACGTGACATTGAGAGAGATAGAGAGAGAGTGTGTGTGTGTGTGTTTTTACGATGAAGAGGACGGGATCGGGAGATTTGGCTCTGACGGCGGCATTGACGGCGTCTTCAATTTTGCGAGAGAGCAAGTGCTTGTCCAGAAACTCTTGAACTGACATTTTTTCTCCCTTTTTTTTGGTTTCTCTTCACTTGTTCTTGGAAAACTTTCGAGCTCCAATTGTAATTTGAAATTCAGAGTTTGAAACCTGTAGAGCAATTAATTGATTCGATCCTTGACAGTGGTCAGTGGTGATTCTCGCGAGTGTTTTGTGTTGTGTGATTGTGTGAATCTCTGCACAGTGTTTTTCAGTGAAGACTCAAGAGAGATGTTTTTCAGTGAACACACATTTCGTTAAATTGGGCCTATTTTTGGGCTTAGACACACGTGGCCGCTTCCTATTGGATGGACTGTTAATTTTGCGAGAAGGTGTGAACTGTGAGTGAAGCCCATTAAAGTACATATCAGTATTTCGTTAGAATGGGCCTGGGCTGTCCCATTAGCCCATTCCAATCTCAAAATTTGTGTCCACCAACCCGATTTAACCGAAACCTAGGTTTCGATTGGTTATATTGTCTCGATTCTATAATTGGTATGTTGTAGTGTATTGCACTAGAACTGATTATATAATATATGGTTTAGATTAAATAATGCGATTAAGAATTTTACCAAACATTAAACAATATTAATTTAGTATTGTTCGGTCTATTTCTTCAGTTCGATGTAACAAATTTAATATTGTTCGGCCTATTTATTCAGTTCCATTCGATGTAACAAAAACCGATGTGTTAGTCAATCAGAGATAACATTAAAGCTTGCAATCAACCCTCTAGGGTTTAATAACCTTTTAATGATATAATTTAACTAGACTAATTTTGGTATTGACAAAGCCAAGTGAGTGCATGTATATTTGTATATATATTCTTAGTCCCACCTTGGTCATACAATCCTAATTGTGGGGAGCCCTCTCATAGTTCTAGGAGCATCTCTCCCTCCATTAGCTATATACCATTTGTATTTTTTGTAGTATTCCGGATTGAGTTTATAGAATCTAATCTCGTCGGTCCCGGTAATGGTTATACTTCAAAAAAAAAAAAAAAATTGTGGTATTGACAAGACTAATAACCATGATTAAAAAAAAAAATAGATGACCTCTCTAAAAATGAAAAGTTATGTATGAGGAGGTTTTAAGTACGGGATCTCAGCTTATATTTCTTTCTATGAGGGATCTCACACATTTTTCTATGTGGGATCTTGACTCTCCGTAACGTTATAGATTCGGACCTTGCACTAGATAATATGTAAGACTGCAACTACAAAATCATATGCACGGAGAAGTTAAAACATATTAGCTTCTGACCCATTTGGATGTAGCCTCTATTTTTGTACAAGGCAGAGTAAGAGCTGTCTGAGTTCAAGAAACTAGTATTATACATTGGCAATCACACATATATAGCACAGAATAATTACTCAAATCTTACAGCATGCCGTACGTGTACAGTGTGGAAAGGTTTTTTTCATGATACCACAAAAGCGCTTGACGAACCTGTGAAATGACGAATTGATCCCATCAGGCTTTTCGCAGCACCAAAATGTTTTATTCTGTACACACCTGGTGGAGCAGACTCTGGGATTCTCCATTCTATGGTTGCCAGGCTTCGGGGACTTAGTTTCGAAGGTCGAGACCACTTAAACCGTAGGCAGAAATCATCGTCATCATAAGCTGGGATCCAAGTATCTTTTCCGTGGAGAATCTCCACCAGGGAGAATGTACCTTCGGTCATGAGATCATTCCTTGGGCAAGCAGACCAGAAGTTGACAGACACCATGTCACCTCTCTTGAAGGTAGAGTTTTGAGGAACATCAGTCTTGACATCCCCAAAATTTACACCGGAAGGGGTTGAGTCCATTACGACTGGTGCAAGTAAGCTTATTTGCTTATTCAGGAGATCTGGTGGTTGTGGGCCAGATTCGACAGGCTGACCACTGACGAGAGCACTCGCAAGTTTCTTGAACTCTTGAATGTAGGCACTGAGTGTGTGAGGACCAAATAGTGTCGAAGCACCCTGTGGAAGCAAAATATCAGTTTCTGAAACCGGGGAATTATGATGTTGGCACGTTGCATGGTGGCAAAGAGGTAACAATGAAACCGAGTACTGACCTCATATCTTTGCACCTCGTATTCTTCAAAGGTAGTCACATACTGGGAATAGGTATTAGTCAATCCTGCTAAAACAACATGAACATTGCTATTGAATTCACCACTAGTAGTGAGTACGGTCTTCACAGCATCTCGTAGACGCCTCCCAGCCATCGTTGTAAACTCTGTTAGGTACAAAATGATAAAAATAACGTGACATATTAGTCAACTAAAATCAAAACAATAAGCAGGGTGTTTCCATAATCAACCAAGGGTTGAATCCAACAGAACTCAGATTGCATGTTTAACATTAAAATTGCTTTCTTATGGCAGGTTATAGTTGTAAAAATAATCGCACAGATGGCTTAAGCCATTTCAGCCAGAAAATTGTTCCGGCATGTCTCGCCTAGATTCCCTAGCCTACGTGAACCTGGTTCCACTCATCCTTATCTTGACATGCTTTGATTCAATATAAAGTAATATAGTATGTCCAGTTTGTCACTCTACTCAAAGTTTGAAGTTGAAAAAGAGAAAAAAGAAACGAACACTTTTTTTTTACAGAAGAATCAAATAAGAGAGGAGAGAATAAGCAGAAACAAGGGAAGGTACTACCTGAAGGTACACTGAGAATCACTAGCTGACCTACTCGGAGGATCTGGATCGGAAGTATTGAAGGCTGCAAAGATCATGAACCAACAAATGCTTCATAAAAAACTAACAATATTGCAGGAACAGAATTGTAGAACATGATGATGGTTCTGTAAAATATACAACATTGTTAACAGAGCTAGAGACCATCAGATCATCTATTATTGTCTATATGAATGAATGCTTACCAGTTAAGTTCTATGATTGATGATAAAGATATACAATTACACCAAGTTTCTGATAGTTTTTGATGTCAGAAAAACATCATTTGAACGCCAAGTATGGAAGCTTTCTACCTAAACAATGTTCTATTCAAAAGGGTTTCTTTTATTCACTTACAAATACGAACAAAGAAGCACATAAATAGGGAATTGCAGATCTAAATATCGGCTCATGTGCCTAATTACTACTAAAATTACAAAATAATAAAATCATCCAACTCCAAGATATTTGTTGAATTTAAAATGCCTTAGTTTGAGATAAAGTAATTTAACCTTGTTTGAGACTTTAAATTGCTACTTTTGTCCTACTCATTAAAAGTTAAGTCCAAACAAGATTGCAACTTACTGCCCAGTCATATGGTTGCTTCATTTCACCAGTATCAAGCAATATGGGCTTGGGATGCTGACAATCAACTTGTTTCTGATCTGGGGTTTTAAGTACGTTGCGTACCAGCCTCCAGAAGGCATTTCCCTGACAAACAATTTCAGTAACTTTTAACACACAAAACAGGCAGGTAACACAGAACAATGCAGGACACACAATGATGCAGTAAAAAATTACCGTATCATCTCCTTGCTTAAAATCAAATGCTCCAGGACCATCAGTTGTTCCTGCAGCAAATGCAAATCCCATCGCGGCAGGACATGTTTTTACTACCTCAGAACCTCCACCCTGTTTAGGAAGTGTCACCTCAAGCTGGGAGAAGTCAAGGTAAGTATGGCGATAATCAACCTTTCCTTCTAACTGTTCAGATGCTTTGTTAAAAAGATCTACAGCTTTTCTGAATTGTCTGTCTCCAATAATACGTGTACTTTCAAATTCATCTGGATAGCTGCCATGTTAATTACAGCAAGCTAATTAGTATTCACAAAGTCGCAAGATTTGTATCCAATACTGAAAACAATTCTTAGCATGAAGAAGATTAAATACCCTGGTCCTCGGCCATAGCACATCTCGTTCTTCCCACCACAGGTGCTGTGATTGAAGTCACAAGGTAGCCCAGTGTCAATACAGAATGCTCCAAGCACATTTGGGCTAACATCACCACAGTTGGATTGACAAAACGAAGATACAAACTGAGGCTTCTCAGCCTGCCTGAGAGCACCCCTTACACGTCTTGCAACATTCAGAATCTTTGTTGCTGGTCTACCAGGAAGAGACTGGAAGGATGCAGCAAGTTCCAGTAACTCATGGCCTGAATCGCAAAGTCATCATATGATAAATGCAGAATTTATAAGTATTAAGGTGTTTTATTCGTGATCTGGAAAACAGTCTACCAAAACTAGGATGCAATTTGCTCATTTATACCTTTATGCTGACACTCCTAACCAAACCAATCAATTATTTGCAATGAAGCGTAAAAAGAATTCAAAGTGCTACAAATAAATGAACCAAATACCCTTTCAGACCTATGTGACAGCGGTACATAGCAGACTTGGCTGGACTGTGAATTGAGGTAGACAGTTATCGGAGAGCCACAGGCAAGAAAAACTGCTGTTAATCAGATGATTTAAAGATCTATGCCATTACGTATTTGATTACATTTTAAACAATTCTCTATTTCTGACAAGCCAAAATTATTGGTTCCTTTTTATCCTACAACAGAGTGGTACATAGTGCAAACTATGAAACAGTTTTAACACCAAGAAGAAGTGCTACTGTAAATTGCAGCCATTCAGGCAACAGTAAGAGCCACCCACAAATTACATGAGAGTGATACCGATAACAATGCTTTGAGATCAGGAAAAGATTAAGCTTTGAGTTATTGACAGATCTATCTGCAAAAATGACTGAATCACTCTCACACAGTTTCCCAATCAAGTATCGGCACAGACACTGATGGAATTTTGATGAGTTGAAGCCACATGACATAGATTTGATGACTATGGCAGACCAAAAAGGCAAAAACAGTACTGGGAAACTGTGACTCAGATGAGCTTTTTCTTCATATTTTTATGACTCAATGCTTTTTGATTTAAAATGAAAAGTTAGTAACTTACGATT
Organism: Acer negundo; assembly: GCA_035582765.1. Taxonomy (NCBI): domain Eukaryota; kingdom Viridiplantae; phylum Streptophyta; class Magnoliopsida; order Sapindales; family Sapindaceae; genus Acer; species Acer negundo. The sequence goes on from CM069233.1 coordinate 2,000,227, forward strand.
ATCATGAAGATTGGAGATTATCTTAGAAATTCTTCGGGGGATTCCAGCACCACCAAAGTCATTAGCAGAAGAGCTTCCAATTCCACTCTGCTCAAACCAGTCTTCCATAAATCGCGCAGCAGCACCCTTGTTATCCCCACTTATCAAAGAGTTAGTACGACTCATAGAAGTTCCATGAGTTGCAAACCAATTGAAGCTACCCACTGGACCCCACTGATCATCTACAAACTTTAAAAGGGTCATTTGTTTATCAACGTCATACTTATATTTGCTGCGCTCTGTGGTGGGATTATTAAGATAAGCACTTGGACTGCGGTTTACACTAGCATCTAAGAGTTCTCCTGCAATGTCCATATGCCAGTGAGGATAAAAGATTTATTTACAACTTTTATCAAAATACCATAAAATCATAGGTGCAACATAAGCATGGTAAGATAATACATCAAGTTTTCTAACTGTTGAAGCTTATCATTTACTGAGACAGCCTAGAAGTCCTAGATGAGAGAATGAACCAAAAAATTGTATATCTTTAGCAGCGAAAGTAATTATCCACCTATTATATTTGCAATATATAGAGAATTGGAAGAGATCTTTGGAACTCTAATTACTTTAGAAAAATGAAATAAAACTTCTCCCCAAAAAATAGAAACCATAGCTAGATTCAATTCTCAGATATAAAGCACTTTGCCTAGTGTGTAAGAAGCACCTTGTGCATGTAATACTATATAATTTTATACACTCCTAATAATTAAGGATGAAAATCAAATGGGTTTTCTTTTTAATTGCAAATATAGGAAGAATATTCACCGACAGAATTAAGTCAAAAGTAAGACTATATGTGAAAAGTCGAATTAAGAAAAAAAAAAGTTCATTGGCTTTATATACACAAAAAACGACTAGCCCCGATGCATGAAGTCTTAAACCAAGTGAGATGTTTCTTTCCATTTGTTTTCTTCCACCTCAAATCGTTATGAAAAATTACTCAAATCATATATACCTCTAGATATAAATGCCACTTCGGCTGAAGATGCTTGGTCAAGTTAATGCATAGAAAAAGAAGGTTGCAAGGATCAAAGTCCCCTGTCTTACCCTTATTCACAAAAATTGATCCAGGCCGGAGATTTTCATGAGCTTGTATAATGCTTTTCTCAATGCCATCTACGAGGACATCAAATGACTGGCGAACAAATCCAAGAGATGTCACAATATACACAATATACTGGAGGTAACCCCCAGGTCCAGCATGGGTGTGAATACCACTTATGGCAACATTCTTTTCGGTATATAGGTCCCCATACCTGCCAATATGACACAGATTTTATTTCACTCAAGGATATCAATTTGCAGGCTGTGTGCACAAGTAATTCCAAAAACTCTTGGCATCAAAATGCTATATTTTTATGACTATAATATTTTGTTCAAACATAAAATCACTCATTCTTCCAAACAAATACCTTTATACATAACAAGTACAACTCGTATCAAAAACTTTGAGACGATAATTACCTTGCTTTCAACCTCTCAAGCACTTTAATTGTCACGAGTTGTGAGGCCATGCAAGCATCAAGGTTCACAAACACAACCCGTTCCCCTTGTGGGTCTGCCACAATGAATGCACGAGCTCGCAACCTGAAGTGAACCCCGGATGCAATCTGCTCCATGTTAGCATAACCCATCATATTAACATCAGCAGCAGGTCCAGTAATGTCATAGCTTCCCAACCCGATCAAATAATTGGAATCCGATAACACCCCTCTATCGTTCCCGAAAAAGAGCACCACAAACATCCACAAACAAACAACTGCACAGCTCTTTCGAAGACTTTGAGAAGCAAACAACTCCATTATAGCCTCACCCAAGTAAACCAAATTAAAATTCAATCAATTCTTTCCATTCACCTTCATCGAAAACAAAACAAAAAACTACATTAGCACATGCCCCTGCAATGAAAGAAAACAATATCTAAAAAAAAACCCAAAAAAGGAAAGAAAAAAAAAAACTATAGTAAATGAACAAAAACCCAGTTCAGTTATTTGACTAAACATACAATAAATGAACAAAAATTAACATAACAAACGAGACTACACAATTCAGCTCACAGTTTCAATTGAATTAAAAAAAAAAAAAAAAAAAAAAAAAAAAAAAAAAAAAAAAAAAAAAAAAAACTAACTAATTCAATCAAAGAGAACCCACATCAAACTAAAACCAAAAATGAACATTTACTTCATCAAAAATGACATATCATGAATTATAGAGCTATGGCTAGAGCTATTTCAGCAGAAAATCAGCGAACTCTACATAGAACTAGAAGCAGCTGAGAAATTACTAAACCAATCGATCACGGTACCTTCAACAATGAAAAATGCGTGTGTGTGACAGAGAGAGAGAGAGAGTCTGAAAATGGAGTCCAATGAAGAGAAGGAAACAAAAAATTGGAGCTTTTATTACGTGGAAGGGAGGATGTTGATGGGTTGGAGGGGTTTTTTTGGGTTGCGGGAATTTCAATTTATTGTTTTTGGACTCGATTCTAGAATGCGACCGTTAGGTGCATCTAGTTTCTGTGCTACTGTTTGCAATTGAATCGGTCCCGATACGATATATCGGCCTTGGATTTCGAATGTCTCGGGACTCAGGAGACCCGAGACACAGAGACAACCTTGTCTTCCAATGAATTGGTTCGATGATTCCCCTCACACCTGCATGATCAGGTTTTTTTTTTAATCCTCAAAAGGCTCCAATCCAACAAACAAGAAACGAAATTTCACAAATCAGATCAATCAAAAACTCCAAAAATGTACTGCCAAGAGAAATTTCACAGAAATTGTAATGGGCCCATTTAGTGAATATTACGGTGGGCTGGGGCCAATAGGCATACTAGGTGGTTATGTTACGCTCCCGTGACAGATTGTATGATTATCACGGATGTTAGTTTCAATTTCACGCTTACTAATTAGGAATAAAAATATGATATATAAAAATTAATATATTTTTATCTCGTTAGAATTCCTGATTAGTAAATACGTCATGAGTTTGACTCTCAATTTATTTATAAAAAACTAGTGTGGTAACGGTTGTTGGAGTATCTATTCTGTTACGTTTATAATAATGAATCTAGACAGATCTTGATAGAATTCTAATCCGATCTTGTTCGACCCTAACAAAAAAAAGAAAGTAAAAATAATAATTTTTGAGAAACTAAAAAGAAACAATGTCCCTTTTAGCTTTTATAGCTCTGCCATTGCCTTCAAGGTAATTTGAAGTTATAAAATAATTAAATCTATTTACTACAAAAACAATCCAAATCATTGAAACTAATTTGGATTGTGATTTACTAATTATATTATTAGCTGCGTGGAAGCAAAATCAAATACAGCTTGAAAGCAGCAGAGTTTTTAATTATCTCTCAAACTTCAAACAATGAATAATCAAATTATTTTTGAAAAACTAATAATATTAATCATTCTTAAAATCTATGCTCTGTTGAATATCAAGTTGTGGGGTCGAGATAATATCTATTTGATTGCTAACAAACTAAAAAGACTACGTTATCATGTTGTCAGTCCAATTGTATATAGAGCCGATGCAGAATATGGTCTTTTTTTGTCATAGGGGTCCACCGAGATAAGTACTGTCTGAAATACGACTCTCGCTATTACGGAAGGGAAGGGTCTTTTCACACTTTGCAATGCTAAAAGCATAACCCGGAATGCAACTCTCATTACTAGAGAAGGGTCTCCCCACACTTTACGATTTAATGAGTAAATGAGAGTGTCAAACCTTTATCACTAAGGAGAAGGGAAAGTGATCTACCACTTTGCTAAGGGTAGATGTGCCGTGAGCCCGTGATGATTGATGGTATATGCATTACTATGTGCATCTTTCTCTACTAATTTTCCTGAAACTTAAAAGTGATAAAAGATTAGATGTTGATAATTGCATAGAACTAAAAGAACTTCAATTACACTACAAGAAAAGAGAAGCACTGGCTTTGTAAAAGCAGCTTTCAAGTGTTTTCTCTTGATTAGTCAAGTCTTGTGTATATAATAGAAGTGAAAGCTATAGAATATAAGCCATAGTTTAGCAGGAAGTTATTTTGACCTGTCCTGATTATTCATCTTCCTGGAAATTTCTAGTCAGTCCCAATCATAATTGTGTGTTTGTGTTCGTGCACGTAAAAGATAGAGATAGAGAACACAAGAAAACACATTCAAATACATATGTTTATACGGTATTGGAATGTCCTCCTAGGCAAGACAATACTAGAATACAAACACAGATTCTCACACTAATGATATACGTAGGCTTCTGCTGAATAAGGTGCCAAGATGTCCTCAATATTCTGGATTTGGCTCTCTAAGGAAAGCATTGGTTAGTGCAGATTCAGACACGAACGAAGCCACCAGCAGTCGTAAAGCCTACAATGCAATGCAAAACGAAGAATTCACAATGTATCAACAAGGGAACGGATTGTTCTTCCAATAATCTTCCTAATTTGGTATCGATAAACATTTATAACATATGTACTTGATAGATAGTAACTACTGTTGCTGAATTTGATGAGTTAACTTACCTCCTCGGTGCCCACATGCACGAAACGCTCCTCGACATCACTTAAAAGTACTTTCATTTTGTTCAGCAGGGACACACATGCGACTGGGGATAATGGTGTTATGACCAGATTGTCGGTTACTGTAAATTTAGCCGGTCTAGTCACGAATCCTCCTCCACTGGTAGCTTGTTCAACGCCACACTTAGGATCCATGACAATTAAAGTTGAGACTTTAAGTTCATTAGAAGAGATGTCTGTTTTATCAGTAGTCACACATTTATAACCACTCAAATTCTCTGCATGATAGTATAGTGGATGTTTATTTTCCTCGATGCCTAATGGATGGTTCTCGTAGCTAAAATTAGGGGCGAGCTTCGGACTGAGTAGCATTTCCTTGTGCTTAGAGGATTTCAGGTATAGCTTGGCATCGAGTTCCTTGACACTATTGTACAGGCGAGTTATGCAACCTTTTGAAGTGCCGCTGTGCATTTCCTTTGCGATGCAACCAAGTGGAACAGTGAGGAAACTGCTGAGCAAATTGACAAAATCTTCACTTGCTTCTGCAAAACAGACCATATTCTTGGATTTGCTGACTACGAGCTTGACACGAATCTTTCTGTTCACATTTGATGCTGGTTTTTTCATTCTAGATTTTACGTAGCTTCCCCGATCAAAATCTACTCTTCCCAACTCAGGTACTGGATTATGCTTCAACAAAGTTTCTGTCAAAGGCATCTTTGATAACAATAAGCACTTGAGCAAAGTGAGGACCTGAAAGAAGACATCAGATCAGAAATTAACGACAGATGAGTAACTATTTGACGAGTTATGTGATGTTTGAATCAGAATGAGATAGTTACCTCATCAACTCCTACGTTGACATTGCATTCCTCAACAGTAGTCCTATCCGTGACTCCTAGCTTGGAAAGTAAAGAAAGGCTTGCTTTGTATGATGCAGGAATTATCTCTAATTCATCACTTATTATAAGTCGGGTCAGTCCTTTAACAAACGCGCCATTGTCTCGAGCATCCAAATCCCTTTCTTGTAGTTGCACCTTCTCAAACAGCTCAATCTCAGAAGCTATAGTTCCTCCACAAACACAGTTAATATCTTTGTAGTGACTCACTAGCTTGTACCCGAAAAGGGTACAATTTTTTCTATTACAAATGAAGTACTTAAGGGGCTCGTCGATATTAATTTTTAGTCTCTTGCATTCAGCAGCAACTGCATTTTTGGGGTATAACAACATTGTCTTGCATTCTTTGGTCTGAAGTTGCTGCACATCAAGATTCTCGACACTTTCATACAAATTGTTTATACAACCTATTCCTAATGTTGGTGGTTTACTACGGACGAGCCTGATGATTGTTCCCATAGGCATTGTCAAGAAACTTAAGAGAACATCAACAAAATCCTCATCTGCTTCGGCGAAAATAACTCTGTTGTTTTCCTTGTCCACCAAGGCCTTCAAGTTAATACATTCTACAGGTCTCCCAGGAATCAAAGCCATGGATTATATGCTGCTTTCGATTCTTATATTTGTTCAAATACTGCAAACAATGAACATGCATGATATGTGGTTAATATAATCAACGATTCTTGCCTGAGTTCCACGAACTTTAAGAACCGTAAAAACATAAACAAAGTTCCAAGTTTGGTGAACAATTTTAACTAAAAAAGCTTAAATTCCACAAGTATATAAAAGGCAAACTTATTTCTATATAAGTAAAACTGATTGAACATGTTCTCATGAGATTTTCGAAGACATTTGTCCGGTTGATTGTATTCCAAATCAAAGCATTCACATTATCTGATAGGATTTGTGCTTCTAAAAATGCATCTGATGCTCTCATTCAAACAAAGACAAATGGGGCCATTCAATTTCATAGGGCAACCAACCATACTCTTATCTTTATTCTTGTTGCTAATAAATTAGAAAATGAATCCTAGAAGACTTCTCTAACTAGTAAGCAATCTAAAACCTGACTCCAAATTTTCAAGTAAAGTTTAAATTTTGTAATTTTACCAAGTTAGAATTATTCAAGTCTTGATCATCACTACTGTAAAAAAATCATCATCATCACTTGACAATAAAAGAAAGACTATATAGTGCAAGTGAGAAACATTTACAATACAAGCTGTAAAAAAAATTCAAAATTCTTAGCTTTTTTGGGATTAGATAACAGTTAAAAACATTCCAAGCTAATTAGCATGCTCTAGTTCCAATAAACTAAAACTAATTAGCATGTCTAGTTCCAATATAGTTCAAGAACAAAGCTAACAATGTAAACAATTGTGATTCATGAAAAAAGAAAAAAAGAATGATACCTGATGATCAGAGCAGCGGATGCAGCTGAAATTTCTGGTTTAGTAGAGAGAGAGTGTAGATAAAAACAAGTAGAAAAGCTGTTTTAAGGACAGTAAATAAAGTAAATTAAAAAGGAAAAAGCAAAGTGCATGTGGGGTCCCCATGAATAAGGCAAAGACTTAACTACTTAACTGAGAAGTAATGAGACAACCCAATAATTGACTTCAACTTGACTTTTATTTATATATACATATCCGTTCTTTATCTTCTCGAACAAATTGATTGTATTTATATCGGTTATATAACTATCGACCATTAGATTCGTATGTTTCAGTTTAATCAAAGTCTTTTTAAATTTAATCGATACTTCAATTTAGTCAAAGTCTTCTTAAATATATTATTTATTTCTATTATTTTTATATGGAGTAAGAAAATATACATGTCGATGAGATGAAATTGTTTGGATAGTAAAACCCCATTTATGTAGCAAGGAAAAATTCGACCTTTCATAGATTTGGTTTGTCAACCGTTAAAGTTAACGGTTTGACTTTAACGACATAACATGCTTATGTTGAATTTTTCAAAGTTGTCTATATTTTGCCTACACGGATAAATTTAGGATATTAATCCTGCAAACAACTCATCCTTTATACATAATTTTACAAAGGTATTGCAATGCCTACAAGGAAAGACAATACTGAGATAAATCATAATGTCCTTCGAACAACACTAGATCATATTGTGTGTTTGTGTTTGTGCTCGTGTGCACAGCTGCACGTGCATATGAGATAGAGATATATTGATAGAGGGTACACATAAAAAGCAAATACGTCCCTTATACATATATTTATACGGTATTTGGAATGCCCTCCAAGGCAAAGACAATACTACTAGAATACAAACACATACAGATTCTCACATTGATGATGTAAATAGGCTTCTGCTGAATGAGCTGCCAAAATGTCTTCAATATTCTGGATTAGGCACTCTAAGGAAGGTATTGGTTAGAGCAGATTCAGACATAAAAGAAGCCACCAGTAGCCGTATAGCCTGCAATGCAAAGCAAAAATTTGCAACGTATAATCAACAAGGGAACGGATTTGTTCTTCCGATAATCTTCCTAACTAGCTGGGGTGTAATGTGGCAACAGCAGCAACTATTGAATAGTACTGCTAGTGAATGGTATTGAATACTAAGTAAATAAAGCTATTGAATACTCAGTAAATAGAACTACTAATGTAGAATTCAATAAGTTAAACTACTTACTTCCTCAGTGCCCACATGCACGAAATGCTCCTCGATGTCACTGAAAGGTACCTTCAATTTGTTCAGAAGGAGCAGACATGAGACCGGGGATATAGGTGTTACGACCAGATTATCAGTTACTGTAAAATTTGCTGGTCCAATCACAAATCCTCTGCTGGTAGCTTCTTTGATGCGACACTTAGGATCCATGAAAGTTAAAGTTGAAACTGTTTCTCCCAGAGAAGACATGAATGTTTCATCGGGACTCAGATATTGCACATAGTTTTTCATCTTTACAAAATAGTATGGTGGATGTTTACTTTCCTCGATGCCTAATGGATGGTTCTCATAGCTAAAATTAGGGGCGAGCTTCGGGCTGAGTAGCATTTCCTTGTGCTCAAAGGATTTCAGGTATTGCTTGGCATCAAGTTTGTCGACACTATTGTACAGGTGAGTTATGCAACCTTTTGAAGTGCCGCTGTGCATTTCCTTTACAATACATCCAAGTGGAACAGTGAGGAAACTGAAGAGTAAACTAACAAAATCTTCACTTGCTTCTGCAAAACAGACAATATTCTTCGATTTGCTGACCATAAGCTTAACGCGAATCTTTCCGTTCACATTTGATGTTGGTTTTTTCATTCTAGATTTTACGTAGCTTCCCTGGTCGAAATCTACTCTGCCCAACTCAGGTACTGGATTATGCTTCAACAAAGTTTCTGTCAAAGGCATCTTTGATAACAATGAGCACTTGAGCAAAGTGAGGACCTGAAAGAAGACATCAGATCCTACCAATGATCCATCATAACTATAAACAATTCGACTATGCAACTACTCACAAATTTAAATTTAATTCAAAGCTCTAGTACTATATACTGATTCGTGACACATTAAGCAACTCTAACGAAGGTCTCTATCGAATTATATGATTGAATCTGATGAGATTAATGAGATAGTTACCTCATCTACTCCGATGTTGAGGTTGCGTTCCTCGGTGGTAGTCCCATCTGTGACTCCCAGCTTGGAAAATAACGAAAGGCTTGATTCGATCGATGCAGGCATTATTTCTAATTCATCACTTATTATAAGGCAGGTTGGTCCTTTAACAAACACCCCTTTAACCCTTTCTTTATGTTTCTCATGTCTTGGATTCGGATTCAGATAAACCTTACGGCATATGTGCCGTCCGCAAACACAAAAACCACTTCTGAACTGACATATTCGCTTGTGACTGCAAAGCACTTCGTCATGTGTATGGCAAATGTAGTACCTATAGGACTCATCCACTTCATCATCGAATTTCAATTTCAGTCTCTGGTACTCAGCAACAGCCGCATTTCTGGGAAGAAGCAACATGGCCTTACAAGCTGTGGTCTGAAGTCGCTTCACATCAAGATTCTCAAGGCTTTCATACAAATTGTTCATACAACCTATTCCTAATGTCTGTGGCGGATTACTACTGCTGCTGCAGCTGCTGCTACGGATGAGCCTGATGATTGTTCCCATAGGCATTGTCAAGAAACTTAAGACAATATCAACAAAATCCTCATTTGCTTCGGCGAAAATAACCCTATTGTTCTCCTTGTCCACCAAGGCCTTCAAGCTAATACTTTCTACAGGTTTCTCAGCCATGGATTCTGTGTTTTTGATTCTTTTATTTGTTCAAATAGTGAAATCAACCTGTGTACGTGATATGTGGTTAGTATAATCAGCGATTCTTTCCTGAGTTCAATTCACTTTAAGAACAGTAAAAACACAAACAAAGTTCCAAGATATGGTGTACAATTTTAGCTGAAATTCAACAAGTATAACCATTTTCATGAAGCAAAGGAAGAGGGAAAACTTATTTCTATATATATAAATCTGATCCTAAACTTGTTTTCCACTTTCAACTAACTGTTGAATTTTGTAAATTTACCAAGATGGAAATGATTCTAGTCTTGAACATAACTACTGTAAAATAAATAAATAAATTAAAAAAAAAAAAAGATATAGTTCAAGAACCTAGCTAACACTATAAACAGATAATGATTTTTGAAGGGAAAAAAAATGATACCTGATGATTAGAATGATATCACCAAATGCAGCTGCAATTTCTGTGAGTGAGTGCCTGAGAGGTGTGTGTGTAAGAAAACAAGAGACAAGTAAAAAAAAAAAAGGTAGCATAAAGCAAAGCAAAAACAAGTAAAAAAGTGCTTGTGTTACTTTTGTTTGGTGGACCACCACAGAGCAAAGCAAAAACAAAATGCATCCCTTTTTTTTGTATTGTATGACTGACTTGAATGAGAAGATATGCACAGTCCCACAATCACAAGATAAAAATAAATAATTAAAAAAACTAACACTGTTAAAGTATTGCTTTTATTTTTATTTTATTTTTCAATTTGTTTAAAAAAGAAAAGAAAAAAAAACCAACATTCTTCTTTTAAGTATTGAAAAGGTGAATGAAATCTCATATTTTCAAACAACAAAACTGTAAATTAATATATTCATATATTAGAGTAATAAATATGATCTATTTATTCATTTTTTTTATAGATGATGGCAGAGAAACTAAATATACAGTTGGCCCAAAACATTTTTTTTTATTTTTATATATACCATGTCTACCTAAAAGATCAAACACTACAGTGTGGCCCAAATATCTACTTCCATAATAGGAAGAAAGTCGGCAAACAACACTGGGAGAGGTCTCTCCACACTTACGGTGGCATTAATCACAATGAAAAATAGCTATTTGGCATCCACTGTGGAAAGTTTGTGAAGGTCACACAAGGTTATAAGTTATAACTACAAATTTGTTTCTGATGTATATATATATATGTTTATGCCATAACTGCAACACAACACTAGAGAACAGACGCAGATTTTTATGCATAGGTATAGGCTTCTGATAAAAAAGATTCCATGTTCATCTGCAGTTAGTGAACAAAGATGTCCTCAATATTCTGGATTTGGATCTCTCAGGAAGGCATCGGTTAGAGCAGATTCGGACACAAAAGAAGCCACCAGTAGACGAAACGCCTGCAATTCATAACAAATTCACAAGTTATAAATAAATAATCCTAGGTGAATTTCTGTGATAAGAGTGCAATTGAAACAATATATGAATGATCACATAGCTATTTTACTCTGACTGTGAAAGAAATGAGTAAAAAATTGTATACAATCATGGGATGCTTTGTTAAGAGTTTTCTTTGCAGAATTTGATACAGCAACTAACCTCCTCATCGTCCATGCGCACAACACGCTCCTCAATGTCATCGAAAGGAACTGAACGCTCCTTCAGGAATGACAGACATGAGATAGGTGTTACAATCAGATTGTCAGTTATGTTAATCGTTGCTGATCCCATCACAAATCCTCCCCTTGTAGCTTCATCATATTCAGACTTGGGATCCGTGACAGTTAACATCGAAAATAACACTCCTTGGGAAGGGAAAAGTGTTTTATCAGAAGTCAGTATTTTGTTGTTAGCACATTCATGGTGCTCTGCATAATAGTACTGCGTATTTATAACTTCATCAATGTCTAACAGCTGGTTTTCATGTCGAAGATTATGGGCAAGCTTTGGATCGAGTAGCATTTCCTTGTGTTCAAATGATTTCAGGTATAGTGCTTCCTCAGCACTATTGTACAAATGATTTATGCATCCCTTTGAAGTGATGCCCGACGTTTTCTTTACTAGATACCCCAGTGGAACGGTGAGGAAACTAAAGAGCAAATTGACAAAAGCCTCATTTGCTTCTGCATAATAAACAATATTCTTGGATTTGCTGATCACAAGGTTGATACTAGTACTACTCCCCCGATTCACATTTGATTCGAAACATGATGCTGGTTCTTCCAGACTATAGTTTGCCTCAGGAAAATCATCATCTGTTTCTGCATAATGAACCTTTGTCTTGGATTTCCCCATGATCATAGGCTTGTCATGGATCTCCTCGCTCACATTTGACGCTGGTTCTTCCATTCTGGATTCATTACAGCTGCCTTGGTCGAAAGCATTTGTGTCCAACTTGGGTTCCAGATTATGCTTCCATAAAGTTTCTGTCAAAGGTGCCTTTGATGCCAGTGAGCATTTCAACAAAGTCGAAACCTGAAAGTGAACCTCAGGTTGCAACTCTAAAAAAAATCACTACGAAATCAAGGTCGAATCTAATTAAATTTAATGTGATCTTTGAATTACAATGAAATTGTTACCTCGTCTTATCCATGATCCCCAGCTTGGTTTCAGTTGATGCAGGCATTACTTCTAATTTATCGCTTATTATAAGTCGGGTCAGTCCTTTAACGAAAACTCCTCTATCTCGTGCATCAAAACCCCTTCTTTTAGGTTCCTTCTCACACAACCCCATCTCATAATCCATGTCTTCTCCACAGCCACAAATAGCACCTCTGTAGTGACTCAACATCTGGTACTCAAAAAGGCTGCAATCTAGTCTCTTGCAAACGAAGTACTTCAGTGGTTCACCATCATCAATATTCAACTTTAGTCTCTTGCACTGAGCTGCAGCAGCATTTCTGGGGTACAACAACATGGTCTTGCATGCTTCAGTACGAAATCGATGCACATCAAGATTCTCAATGCTTTTGTACAAATTGTTCAAACAACCTATTCTCACAACGGGTGGTTTATTACGGATGAGCCTGATGATTGTTCCCAAGGGCATTGTCAAGAAACTTAAAAGAACATCAACAAAATCCTCATCTGATTCAGCAAAAATAACTCTGTTGTTCACTGTGTCAATCAAGACCTTCAAGAAAATACCCTTTACATGTTCCTCATCCATGGATTATATGCTATGGATTCTTTCTTTGCTCACATATTTGAGAACCAGCTTGAGCAAACAAAGGTTAATCAATGAACTTCTATTTTGTCCAAAGTCTGCATTCCATAAACTTAAAGAGCTGTAAATAGCTCAACAAAAAACTCTATCTCTGATTAATTCAATTATTGCTTGTAATTTTACCAAATTAACAGATAAAAGTCCTGATCATCACTTGACTACAAAGAATAGTGCAACATCTACTACAAGTCTACAACTACAATTATAAGTGAAACCATAGAACTAGACAAGTGTAAACAAATTTACAAAGTTAATATCTTTCTAGTGTTGAAATAGCAGCTAGCATACCAAGCAAAATTGAGTGGCAGCAAGAATTAAAAAATTTGAAATGAAACTGATAGCTCAACAAACAAACGAACAAGATAAAATTAGCATGCCCCAAGTTTTCATTTTAGTTCAAGAACCCAAAAATAATGAGTTGTGAAAATATGATACCTGATGAATGATGATCAGTTGATCACCATAAGCAGCTGATATATCTGGAGAGATGAGATATCAATAAGGATTTAGTAGATCAAGAAGAGAGTGTAGTGTAGATAAAAACATACAATTGTGAGGTCCAGGATCTATATACAATTGTTTAAGCAAAGACTAGAAGAAACGAACAGTCCCTATATTGACTAGAAATCTTGACTTTTATCTCCTTGCAACAGAGAAAATATCATGGGGATTTACATGAAATATGTGGGTTTGAAAGTAAAATCTGTCAAGTTTCATGTAAGTTTGTGAAGCTTTGAGCTTTTTTTTTCTCATTTATGGGTTTTAATGGCAGCCAAACTCATTATTTTTGACTTCTCAGGTTGGTTTTCAAGCCATGTAATGCAGCTAGAGGATGTTGCTGTATAAAAGTTTTCAACTTGGAAGCTCTCTCCTTCAATCGGAAGAAACCCAGTTCGTCAATTGCTTCGAAGAATCTCCTGATAATTTTCTTGGATTTGATTTTGACCTAAAAACAGAGACTTCGCTTTTTTGCTGGAGGTTTGTTTTGGAAGAAGACCCGGTTGGGACACGTCATACAAATGGTGACACGTAAGCTAAAAGTTTCTCAAGTGTATATACAAGTCAGTGGTACAATGCTGACGTGAGTGGACACGTAATCAAATTTTACAAACGAGCTCGGCCACCTCAGCAAAGATTTGCACATGTGTATAGATTTATAACTATGTGATGACATGTTAAGACACTTCAGTGAGACCGGCTTTCATGATCAGTCACGTGAGCCGCTGAACGATTACGTGTCTAGACACATCAGCCATCTGGTCTGACGTGCTCAAACACATTAGCAAAGTGGCTAAAAATCTAATAAACCCTAAAATCGTTTCTTAAAAAATATTAAAACCCTAAAACTCGTTAAAATGACATAGAAGAAGAAGAAGAAGAAAATGGAAAACAAGAAGAATGAGTGTATGTTTGGTATGACTTTCGAAAGGATCAAAAGCGCTATTTTAATGCTAGAAGCTATTTTGAAGTTTTTTTTAGTTGTTTGGCAAAACTCAAAACAGTTTTTTTTTTTAATATATGAATTATCTTAATTATCCTTTAAAAAAATCATTTTATGTCTATTTGGAGAAGCCAAAAATTTTGGGCTTCTCCAAGAAGCTTTTTTTGAGCTTTTTAAAAACATATGAATTGTCTCAACTACCCTTTATAAATTTTAGATATTCCACTATAACTCTTTCGTTATAAAGACATTGTCAACACCTTTTTTGTAATTTATTCAACCAAAAGCTATTTCTAAAATTACATTGTCAACACCTTTTTTGTAATTTATAAAACCAAAAGCTTTTTTTGTTAGAAGTTCTACTTTTAAAAGATCTACTCTAGAAGCTCAAATTGAAAAGTCATACCAAACACATTCTGAAGCTGAAATCAAAATACGATTGTCAAAGTAATGGTTTTTTTTAATTTGAATGTTTCTGTGAAACTACTGTTGATGCGATTTTTTTTTAATTCTAGTGTTATAGATTCAAGGACTGTATACAGAAGAAGCCAGAGCTTTAAATAAATACACATCAGTACACACAGAGCTTGAACCTGGATTACAAATGACAACTTGTGATTCTCAAATCGCAAACGAAACCTGAAAGAGAAAAAAGGGACCACATTTGTTTGAAAAAATTTGCCAAGGAAATCAAGACAGATGACAGATTTCCATTCTATCATGTGTATCCATGATTTGATTTAGTTTCTGGATTGGACAAATTAATGATGATTATTCAGTACAAGGTTTAAACAGTGACAAAAGGTGGAGTTATTCAAGAGAAAATACAAGATTACAACTTCAATGTTTGATAATCAAGCCATGTATGGCTTCAAAGTGACATAATAAACTCCACTAATTCATTCAATGAATTATAAGAGGAGCCATTTTTTTGGATGCAAAGTTGAATCTTCAGCTTCAAATTTGCAGCTCTTTGCTTCATCTCTTCCCATTGTTTTTCAACCATTAACATTTTTGTAGCTTTCTCTATCTCCTCTCTTTCCAAACCATTCTCCAATTCAATCCCAACTCTCCATAGATGGCTTATGTATCTTGAATTCATCCTTTGATCCCCGAAAACCGGTCTACATATCATAGGAACCCCTTCACTTATACTTTCAAGAGTTGAATTCCAACCGCAGTGACTCAAAAATCCTCCCACAGCGCGGTGTGCTAGCACTTGCTCCTGCGGTGCCCAATTCACTATGCAGCCTCTTTCTCCAACATTTTCTTTAAAATCATCAGGCAATAAATCAATTGAATCTGATCCATTAACTGAACCAGACCTAAGCACCCACAAGAAAGGTTGCTTGCTGTTGGCCAGACCCCAAGCTATTTCTGCTACGTCCTTCTCATCGATCATTGCAATGCTTCCAAAACTGACATATATTACTGAATTCTCGGTTTGCTTGTCAAGCCATGTAATGCAGCTATGGTCCTCTTCCCATAAACTGCTATAGGATGCTGGAGCAATTTTCTGCACAGGGCCTATCGAAAAGTTTGGAACTTGGAATTGTTGTTGGAATTCTGCCAATGGTGATTGTTCAAGGCAGTCCGTGCCATTCCAAATGATGGCTGAAGAAGATGTTCCTTTATTTCGTAGAGTAGCTATTAGCGGAAGTAAGGTATCTTCGTTTTTGAAATCGAAAACCGGTAGATCTTTGAATCGGAAGGGATGAACCCCTGGCACTAGCTCCATAGATTTAGAACCTGCATAAAAAAATTGGTAGTCCAAGGGATTACAAATCATTAATATTCACATTAGAGAATAATGTTGATTTTACATACCTTGCAAAGGAATACGACCTTCTTCTCGGAGTTGAGCATATGCAAAGAATGATAGCAGAGAAGAAGCACATGAACTGTGTAAGATGAGCAACTTCTTCTACAGAGTACATGAGTGCATCATGAATTACACAAGGAAGCTCCTCATGCTCCTCCTGCTCTTGTTCCTCTACAATCCGAGTCATTAGTTCCTGTAGAGAAGCCTTGTGATTTAAGTTAAGATTTGATAGAAAAACTACAAAATCATCTGAATCATTTCTTTCTGATGATGAGTCATCCGACAACAACGGTAGGAAGACAAAATCAGGATGATTGCAAGTGTTAGGAGAATTGAATTGGGTGTGAACAACTGTGATTGAGAATCCCTTAGAATGAAGGATGGTGGCTAGTTGAAGCATCGGATTTATGTGGCCTTGCAATGGACATGGAACTAGCACCACCCTGCGGCATCTAAGTCGTGATTTTTCCATCTTTGGAGCAAAGAGCATATGATTCGGATGGCTAAAAAGTGAGGGCAATACAAGGTATCAACAGCAAGCAACTCATGCCTCATAGCAATCTTCTTATCCTATCTAAAGCAAGCAAGTCAACTAATGCAAACAAAAGCTTAGACATGTCATTGAAAAGCAAGCAAGTCAACTAAAGCAAACAAAAGCCTAGATATGTCACGTCATTGTGGAGCCGGTAAATATACAAAATTACATTAACAGATTTGAAAATATCTATAGAATTTGATACAAGAACTAACCTAATTAACAAAAGAAAGGTTGCTTGCTGTTGTTGGCCAGACCAGACCCCACAATTAAAAAAGCACTCTTTCTTATCCATGATTGCTATGCTTCCAAAACTTGCATATATCACTGAATATGAATTCTGAGGTTGGTTTTCAAGACATGTAATGCAGCTAGAGGATGCTGGAGCCATTTTCTGCAGAGGTTTTATGGAAAAGTTTTCAACTTGGAAGCTCTCTTCTTCAATCGGAAGAAACCCAATTCGCCAATTGCTACTAAGAATCTCTAGATAAATTTCTTGATTTGATTTTGACTTCAAAACAGAGGCTTTTTTTTTTTTTTTTTTTGAAAGAAGACCCGGTTGGGTTTTCAAGTAACCTGATCCAAATTCCGAAGTTAAATAAAAACGGCCCGGATTCTGCTGATGTGGCTAGATATGTCAACGATATCTTATGACGTGGAAAGTCACGTCACAAATAGTCTGCTGATGTGTCTATGCACATGAACGGAGTTAACTGTAATTCCCTCTTAAAAGAATAAATAATACAAACCTTCGTGAAATTTTAAAAAATTAGTTGATCGGATAATTCGGAAGTCTTAATAGTCATAATAATGACAGATCCATTACACTTCTCATATTGGCATCTTCACTTTTGAAGCCAGCACACACGGTTACAAATTACGATAAGCAATTAAGCAAACTATCGAATATCCGACTAATCTAAAAGTCTCGACTCAAATCATCCAATTATTATCAAATTACGAGAAAATTTTGTGTACAACAGTTTCACCACCACCTAAAAAAATTGTGTGTGATGATCTCACCATCAAGTGGTGTTGAGACCGTCCAATCAAATTGTCTAATTTTTATTAGAAATATAAAAATAAAATTTAAAATATTCAAACTATAGAAAATTGAAAAACTTGATTAGACGATCTCACTATATCACAGATACAAGTTGTTTAGCACACAGATATCGAACTTTCGGATTAATCCGAAATAATAGACTTTAAAGTCATTTGCCACATGCCTATGAGCCTATCTAAAATAGTTCTACTCGGTATTGTTATTGACTTATTTACCACTTTCACATGGAAAAAACATACGCGGGCATTGCAAATATTTCCAAGGAGATTTTGGTTTATTTAACCAATAAATATATATAATATTTAACATTAATTATCTTATCCTTTTTAAATTGACTAACATTAATCCCGTCTACACAAGTGTTTTTTGACAAATATTTTGAGCATACAATACATTTAAAATCAAGTTTCATGAGAAAGAGAATAAAAAAAAAATGAACTTATTCTTTAGATGCGAGAAGGAATTAAGTTATCGAGAGGAATGAGAATACATGTTCTAGCTATTTTATAATACTGTATTGAGAGTGCACCCTTATAGTATTAACAGGTCATTGAATACTGAAGGTTAGAACGTCTTTTACATGATTGCACCAAAACATTGTCGTAGATAGGCGCAATCTGATCTTAAATACTGTACTTTTGCACACCATGAACTTAATCTATTTTCCCAACATCCATCTCATCAAATTTTTTCCAACATTTATCACATCTCTTCAAGGTTGGTGGAAATCATATGTCAAATATTTCAAATTTGTTGAAAATGAATAAATAATAAATAAAGAAATGAAGTGTGAGAGAGAGAGAGAGAGAGAGAGAGAGAGAGAGAGAGAGAGAGAGAGAGAGAGAGAGAGAGAGAGAGAGAGAGAGAGAGAGAGAGAGAGAGAGAGAGAGAGAGAGAGAGAGAGAGAGGAGATATTGCTTCTGTAATCTGTGTTGATTTCAAGAGGCATAGAGCTATATATATTATTTTTGAAACAATGAAAGATTAGGAAGACAGTGATACAGTTTAGTCTAAATTACAAATTAAAGGAGGCTTCAAGCTGCAGGGATCATATCTCTGATTCAAAATATATCTGAGAACTACTCATTTGCTTCTGATTTGCTGGTATGTATTTAAGCATTCTCCTGCGCTAATTACATCTTGTTGACATTTTTGTCTAAATCTTAAATTAATTTAGCTTTTTATACTGTAAAGCTTCCATATGTATAGATTCTATGAGATCGATCACTCTTGTTTTTATTAATATCGGAAGATTAAAAGAGAAGAAATGAAATTAAAACTTGTTGATATCAATAATCAATCAAGCCTTATATCAAGCCATCATTTAATTTTTCCAGGAAAACGTACCCGATGTTTGTCTTAACTCTAAAAAGATCTTTGTTTAACAGGCAGTGAAGCTTTTGGGACTAAAATGTCTGGCATTAGGGGAACAATGTCAATTATTTAAAAGATCGTATGATTTTACGCTCTCTTTTTTTCGTTTACATTTTGTTCTCCAATCTGAGAAATTTCCTTTGATCAGCACACAAAATAAGTAATTGGTAGGATAAGTAATACAAGTAAATCCAAGCATGACATGAATGATTCATGAAATTATACATTAATTCCAACTCAAAACAATAATATGTACGGGCAAATCAGTATAAAATTTAGTAAGATTGTTAACACATGAAAGATAGGGGAAAGAGAATAGAGTTGTTTATTATTCGGTCAAAGACACATCGATTTATATTGTTAGGTCTAGAAGAGAAAATGAAGGAGAATCAATCAAACTAGTTACTCAATCAATCAGCAAGCCAATTACATCGATCTACGGCTGATTGGCAATTAGATTAATAAAGATAATGTAAGGTAGAGACTAGAGAAATGGGCTGAAAATATATTTGATATCTCTAAAATTACGAGAGATGGATGTACCTGCTGTCCCAAGGGAGGATGCATTTCGGATATTGTTCCATTCATATTGGAAGGTGGTGGAATAATTGACAGTGTTCCCCTAATGCCAGACATTTTAGTCCCAAAAGCTTCACTGCCTGTTAAACAAAGATCTTTTTAGAGCTAAGACAAGCATCAGGTACGTTTTCTGGGGAAATTAAATGATGGGCAATTAATATGAACAAACCAACTTAATATAAGGCTTGATTGATTACTGAATGAGGTTTACAATTTAGTCCCAATCTAATTGAGAAAATACATTTTTTTACTTGTTAATTGATTTTTCAACAAATTGGTCCTAATATAATTCAAAATATAACAAATTGATCCTAAGATTAGTAAAAAATTAAGACTAATTTGTTGTATTTTGAATTATATTATGACCAATTTGTTGTATTTTAAGACCAATTTATTGTATTTTGAATTATATTATAACCAATTTATTGAAAAATTAATTCGTAAGTAAAAAAATGTCTTTTCCCGGTTAGAGGGTTTTAGTACTGTATAAGAAAGATATAGTAGAATTCATAAAATGGATCATTTATAAGTAATAAATTAATAGATTTTTGTAGATCTTAATGGTAGTGCTGTGCACTCCTTCCTTATTTAATACTAGAAAAAAAAAAAAAAAAAAAATATTATGTATAGCAAGCAGAAACAGAAGGAGATTCCAACACATAATTGTTAATTAAAAGGCCACATGATCTTGAAGTCCACAGTTTGCAACTTTGCATAAACAATTATATAAACTTTAGTATATGTTCATATTACTTGCAGAGTGGATCTAATTGACTAACATTTCCTTCAGGTTGCAAAGCAAACCTCCCAGAGATAGAGAGATGGAGGAGAAAGGAGGTAGAAGGCGGCGTCTGGTGCTCGTTCCATATCCGTTGCAAGGCCACATAACTCCTATGCTTCAACTAGGAACCATCCTTCATTCCAGAGGCTTCTCCATTACCGTTGCTCACTCCCAGTTCAATTCTCCTGACACTTCCAATCATCCTGATTTTGTTTTCCTACCATTATCGGATGATTCATTGTCCAAATACAACCCTTTTGATGATATCGTAGATTCTATCTCATATCATAACTTAACTTGTAGAGTTTCTCTTCAGGAACTATTGATTGAGATGATCGAAAAGCAGCAGGAGCGACATGAAGAGCAACTTCCTTGCATTATTTTTGATTCAGGCATGTACTGTGCAGAAGCTGTGGCTCATCGTTTGAAGCTACCAAGCATCATGTTCCGCACAAGCTGTGCTGCCTTGACATTGTCGTTCTATGTTTGTCCTAAAATCCAAAAGGAAGGTTACACTCCTTTCCAAGGTATGTGAGAACTCAATATTATAATATTCTCATTTTGCAATGATTCTGTAACTGAATTTATAAGTATACCTGAGATGACTAAATTTTGATGCAGATTCTAATTCACTTGAGTTGGTGCCGGAATTCCATCCTCTTAGATTCAAAGATCTACCTGTTTTCAATGGCAAAAGGGTAGATGAATTTCTGCAATTTATAACTACTTCAATGAATTTACGAACATCAGGCCTGATTTGCAATAGCATAGACTGCCTTGAGCAATCATCACTGGCACAGCTTCGACCAAAATTACAAGTTCCAATCTTCTTAATAGGCCCTATGCACAAACTTGTTCCATCCCTCTCTAGTAGCTTATTGGAGGAAGACAGAAGTTGCATTTCATGGCTCGACAAGCAAACCGAAAACTCAGTTCTATATGTGAGTTTCGGAAGCATGGCTACAATGGAAGAGAAACAAGTAGCAGATATGGCTTGGGGACTAGCCAACAGCAAGCAACCTTTCCTGTGGGTGCTTAGGCCTGGTTCAGTTCACGTGTCGGAGTCTGTAGACTTACTGCTTGATGACATTAAAGAAACTATTAGAGAGAGAGGTTGTATAGTGAAATGGGCACCACAGAAGGAAGTGTTGGCTCATAGCGCGGTGGGGGGATTTTGGACTCACTGTGGTTGGAATTCAACCCTTGAAAGTGCAAGTGAAGGAGTTCCTATGATTTGTAGACCATTTTCTTGGGATCAGAAGATAAACAGCAGGTATGTGAGCCACGTATGGAGGGTTGGTATCGAATTGGAGAATGTTTTTGAAAGAGGAGAGATAGAGAGAGCTATAAAACTGCTGATGGAAGAAAAAGAAGGGGAAGAGATCAGGCAGAGGGCATCTGAATTGAAACTAGAGCTTCAACTTTCTGTCCAGAAAGGCGGTTCTTCATATAATTCCTTGAATGAATTAGTTGAGCTTATCATGTCAGTTTAATGCCTCCATTTTACTCGTATCAGTTATTGCAATATCTCTTACTATCAAAATATGCCATTTCAGTGAATTTCAATAATCATATATTATGCACATGAATATCAAAAGGGAAATTGTTCTTTTCTTGATCAAATGCAATGTTTGTACTGATAACAAACTATCCAGAGGAGCACATTTTTTTTTTTTATTGAAGTTGCTGGCAAATAGAAAGCTATATTCGAAACAATCAAAACTGTAAAAATAAAATTTCTCCTATAATTATCCAACATATTACACCTTCGAAAAATATCAAGCAACAATAGAAAGTTGTCTACAAAACTGATAAGAGTCATTGTACCGATCCATTAATATCCACCGTTTGATTGCCATGATCAAGTTAACAGTAAGAAATCTTCATTTGATGTTTCTGCAAACAACCGATCAGTCCATTATTTACATAAATCTAAAGGGTTTCTGCATATGTTAATATCTAATATATATATATATATATATATATATAATTTCACATGAATTTGCATTGAACGTGAGTCATTAGATTTATATGCTTTGACTTAGTGTGTATGTACTTTTCCATAATCGGTGGCTCACATTCAATACCGTCATGTGAATAGCACTGTATATATATATATATATATATATATATATATATGTTTTATCTTTCGGGTTTATGGACAAGTCTATTTACCCATGGACTGAAAAGAAGAGAAGAAGACTTCCAAACAATTGTCTCCCTGATCTTGTGAACAAGCATTGATGAAATCTTCTTCCTCACCTCAGCCAGCTACCTTAGAATAATATAGCAATTGTTGGTCAGTTATTGTTTATTCTCCAACCATTCATTACGATGATGGACGGTAATTAAATTGGTATGGCTGATTTGAAGTTGAAGTCGGATTCTTCACTTTCTCGCTGCAACGTCCGCTCATTCGTCGATTTCCTCAATTCCTAATAAAACGGAGCAGAGTCCCTGAAAAAGTGCTTAGTAAAGCAGAGCAAAGAGACAAACGAAGAGTGCACTCAAGGTGTTTGATAAAACGTTTCAACGAAAAACAAGAGGGAAATCTGCCATTGATAACTCTGAAGAAAGCTTACTATGAATCAGTAAGTATCAAAACTACTAAATTTTTGGTTCACGACTGTTCATGCATTGTCACTGTTCACGACACTGATTCGTGACACTGTACTAAAACAATGGCCTCCGACCTCCTTGTTGCTAGAGAGGGATGATTCTCACGGTTCTTTCATTTCGGTTGAGTATGAGAATCTCTCTGCTTTCTGCTCTACTTGTTCCTTCATTGGGCATTTATCTCATGCTTGTAAATGGAACAAATCTGGCAATGTTTCTTCTTTTAGTATTTGTGAGCATTCTCAGCAGGATTTTTGGCGAGATAATTGGCTAGGGGTACCTATTCTTGAGTTTCTGGGTATTCCGGAATATTTGGCGAGTCATCTCAACTCAAGAGTTTCTGATTTTATCCAAGATGGCAGATGGGTTTTGGATGATTGTTTTCGGGCGCGTTTTCCGGACCTTTGTTTTCGGATTGATAGGATCGCAATTTCTCCGATTACAGATTCTCTGGTTTAGGCTCATTCTCAGGATGGTTTAGGCTCAAGTGTCACATATTTTTAGGGAGGGTAACCAGATGGCGGACACTCTTTCCAAACATGCTCTAGGGTTGGAGATAGACTCTTGGTGGTTCTCCACCCCTCCTTTCTGTTCTTCTTTGATGGGAAATGACGGTATGGGCCAAGAATCTTTTTGTTTTTATTTTTTTATTTTTTATCTTTATGGTTTAAGTTATTTTTTATTTTTCATTTATATATATGGATAAAAATTCAAGAAAAAAAAAAAACACCCTATGGACTTTTGAATTTTTATAATTACGAATTGTGTGTATCTTTAAAATCACTGTTGGACTTGTATTTGGATATTTATTTAATTATATCAATTGTAAATATAATTATATCAATTGTAAAATTGGACATGTATTTAATTGTATCAGTTGCATGTTTTTATTTAACTAATTTTTTGTTTATTATTGTAATAAGTGTATTATACAGTTTAAACGGGGTCAAGTTAAATGTGTTAATTATTCGTGTTTTTTAAACGGGTTGTTGTTTAAACAAGTCATTTGACCCGATACGATTTGATCCATATAATAAATAGGTTAGTTATGTTGTGTCGTGTTGACCTATATATAATTGTATCGTACTCGTATTTCAAGGGTTTGACCCGATTAATAAATAGGTCGTATTCATGTTATATCAAAAATAAACAATTCATATTTGTATCTAAGATCTAATACGACCCGCTAACCCGTTGGATCTAATAAACAGGTCGTGTTCGAGTAAACGTTTTGGTCCCATTTGTTGTTAAATTTCTGCCATTTTCTTCATTAAATTAATCCGTGAAATGTAACATTAACAAATTTAAATATAAAAATATAGACAAATATTACATCACTCTCAAACAGTTTTATTTTCAGTTTTTACAATCAAACTAACATTAAATTACTCAAACTAATCACTCTGTTTACACTTGCAAGAAAGACAGAGACACTTGTCTCCGTCTCTCAAGACTCTGAACCAGAGATTTCAATCGTCTTGACATCAGATTTCTCCACTTTATGTTTGGGAAGAGTGACAGTGAGAACACCATTCTCCAAAGAAGCCTTGATCTGATCTATCTTCACATTCTCCGGCAGCCTGAATCTCCTCGAAAACCTGCCTCTGCTTCGCTCCAAGCGATGCCACGTGTCCTTATTGTCTTCCTTGTCAACATTCCTCTCTCCGCTAATGAGAATCACCCTGTCATCTTCGACCTCCACTTTTACTTCCTCTTTCTTCATCCCCGGAAGATCAGCCTTCAACACGTGTGCTTCTGCTGTCTCCTTCCAGTCCACACGTGTGTTGACGAAACCAGAGAACGTTTCCTGAGGAAACTGAGAGGAAATGGAAGGAAAACGAAAGTCCTGAAAAGGGTCCCAAACGTCGAAAGAGAAGGGATCGAAAAGGCTGCTGCTGCTGTTGTTGGGTTTGTTTCCGAAGAAGCTTGGAATCATCATCGCCATTGTTTATAATTTCTCCAAGAAAGAACGAGAGCTGAGCTGAGATTCAATGGAAGTTGAATTTGGTGGCTTAGAATTTGATTTGATTTGATTTGATGAGAGAAGTAGTTGGTTATTTATAAGGAGCATGTGAGGTTTCTAGTATTTTTGCGCGCAATCGTTTCAGTTTGGTATTGTGAGTCTTCTAGTACATTAGCGAAGTTTCTTAATTCCGTCTTGAAGGTTCTTGAATCTTCCATTCAACATTCAATTCGAGTAATATGGTAATAGTAGCAAACACAATACAACAGCAGGTTTAATTCATCAATTCTAGTATAATACAATCCAATACATTATGACAACGACGATACATCAAACACAAACACACACACGTATCATATATTTATGTTCATACAATATTGCAACACCCTCCAAGCAAGACAGCAGGAGAGTACACATATATATAAATTCTTACACTGATATGATATATATATATATATATATATATAGCTAATATGGCTAATTCTGCAGTAAGAGAAGTTCCTCAAATGTTATGGATTGGCCTCTCTGAGGAAAGCATTGGTTAGAGCAGACTCAGACACCAACGAAGCCTGCAATAACTTCAAAGCCTGCAATGCAAAACCAAACTTACAAGTTAACGACAATGCAATGCAATGCAGCAATAATGAATTCGGTGGGCACAATTGTACACTGATAGCACTTGCTTGATAATAAAAACTGCATACAATCCGACTCTCAAAACCTGTGTTGTTGTATAATATGTTTTCATCACTAGGAGCAACTAAAGGTTCCCAAGTTGAGAAAATTGAAAAAGAGTTTTGGATTCACATGAAATGAATAATTAATTTCGAAATTTAGGAAAACGGTAAAAGGATTCACTTGAGAAGGTCTCATCCAGATATACTTTCTGTATATCAGCAGTCTGTCATCAGCATCAGCATCTGGAGATGACAATTTGTTGCAATTTTATGTGAATAACAAAGTCAAAAACAAGAAAATTTGAAATGAGATATTTGGCTGACATTATTCACCTTCATTGCACTTCAAATTAGCTATAATATGTGCTTAATGGTAACGGCTATTGCCAATATGAGGCAAAACCTTAAACATATGAAACTTGGTCTAACATTTTCCCCCAAACCAATTCAGTTCATCCTCCTAGGTGAAACCCTGTGATTGTGTCGTAAAATATATTTTGAACCCTAAAAAATATTCATTTAGCTGGTTTCATGTTCTACCGGGTCAGGCAGACGGAAAAGATAAATCTGTTGTAATGACCGGAAGAAATCGTAAAGCTGTAAGCCAAAATTCACCTGAACTTTGTAAAACAAGGCTCGTTATTGTCAAAATATCATTATTTGAACTTCATAGCAGCATGTGATATGTTTACTTACCTCCTCATAGCCTACATGCACAAGACACTCCTTGACATCATTGAGAGATACCTCCAATTTGTTCAGAAGAGAGAGACATTTGATTGGGGATACAGGTGTTATGATTAAATCGTCAGTTACTGTAAACTTCGCTGGTCCCATCAGAAACCCTCCACTTGTAGCTTCTTTAAAGCGAGACTTAGGATCCATGACAGTCAACGTTGAATATTCTACATTAATAGTAGATGGTTTATCAGAGCTCAGTTCATAGATTTTATTTCCACACCCATAATAGCCCAGCAACTCATAATAGTATGGCGGATGTATATCTTCCTCAATGCTTAATGGATGGTTCTCATAGCTAAAATCAGGGGCGAGCTTGGGACTGAGTAGCATTTCCTTGTGCTTACAGGATTTCAGGAATTGCTCGGCGTCAAGTTTCTCAACACTCTTATACAGGTGACTTATGCATCCTCCAAAAGTGTTGCACATTTCCTTCATTATATACCCAAATGGAACGGTAAGGAAACTGAATAGCAAATCAACAAAATCTTCACTTGCTTCTGCATAACAAACTATATTCTTGGATTTGCTAATGGTAAGCATCAGACAAATCCCCTCACACGTATTTGACGCTGGGGTCATTCTAGATTTAGTATATCTGCCGCAACAAAAATCTGCTTTAACCAACTCAGGTTCTGGATTTTGCTCCAACAAAGTTTTCGTCAACGGTGCCTCTTCTACCAACGAGTTCTTGAGCAAAGCCAAAACCTGAAAAGAAGACATTGGATCACAAACCTATACTATGCATGAGTAACTATTTAATTAGACAACAACTCATGAATTTAATTGGTTACCTTATCTACTCCTATGTGGAAACTATGTTCCTCAATGATCTTTCCATCTGTGACTTGCAGCGCATAAAGTAAAGAAAGCATTGATCCAGCTGATGCAGGCATTACTTCTAATGCATCGGTTATTATAAATTGGGTCAGTCCTTTAAGAAAGACCCCTCGGTCTCGAGCATCAAAAACGCTTCCTTCAGATTCCTTCTTAGACAGAACCTGCTCAGAACCCATGTGTGCTCCACAACCACAAACAGCATTTCTGTAGTGACTCAACAGCTTGTTCCCAGAAAGCCTGCAATCGAATCTAATGCAAACAAAGTACTTCGGGGGCTTGCCGTCATCAATGTTCAATTTAAGTCTCTTGCACTCAACTTCAGCTGCATTTCTGGGGTGTAGCAACATGGTCTTGCATGCTTCGGTTCGAAATCGCTGCCCGTCGAGATTCATAATGCTTTTATACAGATTGTCCATACAACCTATCCCTGCTGTTGGTGATTTATTACAAATGAGCTTGACGATTGTTCCCACGGGCATTGTCAAGAAACTGAAGAGAACGTCGATGAAATCCTCATCTGATTCAGCAAAAATAATTCTGTTGTTCTCTTTGTTCACCATGGCCTTAAAGCTTATACTACATCCCAGTGGTACTGATCCCGAGGAGTGTAGGCTTTGCATCCCTTTCAAGTTCAACTTTTTAAACCAACCTGCAAAATCAACGGTTAATCAATGAGTTTCCTCTCATCCGAAACACATGTTCCATACACTTCATGACTTGTAAAAACACAAAAAACGCTTTCTTTGCTTAAAACATATATATAGTTCCAGGATTCAGTAAACAAATTTAATTGCAAAAATTTAAATTCAACAAATAGCCATTTTCATCTCTAATCTGAAGCTACTACCATGAGGTTTGACATTGTGTATATATAATTTGATACACATCCATCTCTGCATATGGGGAAAAATGTGAATGACAGAGATCTTATTGATGAAGAAAGACATTTTCTGATCAAATCCATCTTCATGAACAGTGCTATGCACACTGTCTCTATACGGGTGTGAGCGTGCGCGTGTGAAATGACAGTAAAATGCACAGAAACACATGGACTGTGTAGCTTTCTTTCCTGTAGAAAATTCCAGGTTCTGCTGCAGCTAATTGCTTTTGCCTTTCTAGCACTGCCTACGAATACTAAACTACCATGGAATCCTTCGCAAATTCTCTAACTAGTACGCTATCTAAAACTGACTCCAACAATTTCCTACATCATTCAAACAGAAGACAGTTTTTAAGGATAAGAATCTCTCGTGATCGGAGCTCTTGCCTGATCAATTATAGGCTTCTAAGGGAGTGTTTGGCATGGTCTTTCAAGTAGAGCTTCTGGCCGGTATAGCTTTTAACAAACAGTCATACGTTGTTTGGTATTCAATTTTTGAAGTTAGAACTAACACGCCCTCTATTTGTTACAAGATCCTTCAAATTAATGCTTTAGTTCTCTAGTTTTAGTGTTTTACCAAGTTGAATGACAAAAGTACTGATCATCTAAGTGAGAGGATCCATAGAACTAGACACAAGCTGTAAGAAATTGTTTAAATTTACAGCTTTTTGGGTTGAAATGATAAACAATTTTCAAGTACAAGTGAGTGAACAGTAAAAGTTAATCAACTATAAACCAAACAGATTTTGCATGCTCTAGTTCCAAAATAGTTCAATCACTCGAAGTTGTAAAATAACTGATAACTTGTGAACACAAAAAAATCATACCTGGTGAGTGATGATGATGATGAGCAAGCAAATGCAACTACCTGGTACTCTGGAGAGAAGAAGGGTTTAGAAAAAAAGCAGTTTCAAAGAAAGTAACTAAAAGTAAAAAGCTGTTTCATCAAAGCAATAAAGATGCTTTGATGAAAGAATTCTTATATGAGAAGAAATGAAAATATTATTAATATATAATGAGTTAATTATACAAAAGGCCCATGAGGTTTAACAATATTACATGGTAAAGAGATGTACCATTGGCAAGAAAGAATTTTTGTCTTTGGGTTCGAGACAGATGCAATTTGACAAATTCAGGGTGGGTAACTAAAGCCAACCATGATTTGGAGATACACACCTAAATCGGCACACAGACTTCTCTGGCAAGTATGAGAGTATGTCAGGGATCAAATACGGTGGAAAAGTTGCCATATATGGCCGAATTTGACTTTCTGGTCTGCAAACAGAAGCTAATATATCAAAAATAATATACACACAATAATATCAGTAGTAAATAATAAATACTAGAAAGAAAGAAAAAATATATATAAACACAAACAAAATATTACAATTGTGGAAAGAAAACTAAAAGAAAATTCATATGTACCTCTGTAATGAACTGGAATCGGAAATCCGGAATCAGAGTTTCTTCTTTTCTTCTCTTGAGACTGGTTTTGATTTTATTTTTTTTTTATTTTTTTTTTAGAAACTAACGGTATTCATTAACAAAAAAGTAAAATACATTTAGAATCAACATCTTCCCAAAGCTGCCTCTTTTCAGAGGAAAAGGCCAAAGCAGCTAAGTGATATGCCAAGCCATTGCCCGAATCTAGGGATTGCTTGACATTTACAGTCACCAACCTCTTTACAAAAGGCCTTAATATCATCAACTAAGAAACAGGCATCACCAAAACTTGAATCATTCGAATTTACAGCAGATGCCACATTGGTAGCATCAACCTCAGCCGCCTGAATCCTCAAATTATATCGTTTCGGAAGCAACAACCCTTCCCTGATAGCCAACCATAGGAACAAACACAGCAGCATCAGTATTTAACTAGCTTATATTGACTTCTTGTTTTTCCAAACCTGATGCAAAGGCTATTGAAATCTCTGGTTTTCCTAGAGTTGAGATCTTATAAATGTGAATGGATCCTTTTCAATCGATTTATTTATTTTGTAGATCTTAATGATAGTTGCACTCCTTATTCAATACTAAAAAAAAAAAAAAAAAAAAAGAGAGAAGGTAATAATAGCTTCTGAATTTGACAAATTAAAAATGATTGTTCAGTAGAACAGAGCTGTTGTCTTGGCTAAAACGACATACATAGTAAGGATAGCAATCAAGCCATTTAAGACTTCAAAGTGACATAATAAACTCTACTAATTCATTCAAGGAATTATAAGAGGAACCATTTTTCTGGATGCCAATTTCAATCTTCATCTTCAAATTTGCAGCTCTTTCCCTCATCTTCTCCCCTTGTTTTTCAGCCATCAACGTTTTTATAGCTTTCTCTATCTCCTCTCTTTCCAAATCATTCTCCAATGCAATGCCAACTCTCCATACATGGCTTATGTATCTTGAATTTACCCTTTGATCGTGAAAACTTGGTCTACAAATCATGGGAACCCCTTCACTTATGCTTTCAAGGGTTGAATTCCAACCGCAGTGACTCAAAAATCCTCCTACAGCATGGTGTCCTAGCACTTGCTCCTGCGGTGCCCATTTCACTATGCAGCCTCTTTCTCTAACTGTTTCTTTAAAATCATCTGATAACAAATCATCAGCAGAATTTGATCCATTAACTGAACCAGGCCTAAGCACCCACAGGAAAGGTTGCTTGCTATTGGCCAGACCCCAACCTATTTCCGCTACCTCCTCCTCATCCATGATTACAACGCTTCCAAAGCTTACATATATAACTGAATTCTCGGTTTGCTTGTCAAGCCATGTAATGCAGCTATGGTCCTCTTCCCATAAACTACTAGAGGTTGCTGGAGCCATTTTCTGCATAGGGCCTATTGAAAAGTTCGGAACTTGGCATTGTTGTTGGAATTGCGCCAATGATGATTGTTCAAGGCAGTCCATACTATTCCAAATGATGGCTGAAGATGTTCCTGTATTTCGTACAGTAGCTGTTAGCTCAAGTAAGGAATCTTCATTTTTGAAATCGAAAGCAGGTAGATCTTTGAATCTGATTGAATGAAAGCCTGGCACTAGCTCCATTGACTCAGAACCTGCATAATAAACAAAACAAAAATGGCCGTCTAAGGAATCGGAAACTGTTACATGGATAAAACTTCGAATGTTGTATTTTACTTTAATAAACCCTCACACATACAACAATTCATCGAAATAAATATTGAGTTTGCATACCTTGTGAAGGGATACGACCTTCTTCTCGAAGTCGTGGATATGCAAAATATGTTAGCCAAGAGATCGCATTCATTGTCCGTAAGATGATGCTTGGTAGCTTTAGAGAATGAGTAACTGCTTCTACAGAGTACATAAGTGCATCATAAATTACACAAGGAGACCCTTCTCGCTGCTCCTCCTGTTCCTCCTCTACAATCCGAGTCAATAGTTCATGGAGAGAAGCTCTGTAACTCAAGTTAAGTTTTGACAGAAAACTTGCAAATTCATCAGAACCATTTCGTTGTGATAATGACAACAACGGTAGGAAGACAAAATCAGGATGATTGTGGCGAGTGTTTGGAGAATTGAACTGGGTATGAGCAACTGTGATTGAGAAGCCCTTGGAATGAAGAATGGTGCCTAGCCGAAGCATCGGAGTTATGTGGCCTTGAAATGGACATGGAACTAGCACCAGCCGGCGGCATCTAAGTCCTTGTTTTTCCATCTTTCTCTTTGTTTTGGTGCCAAGGATTCGGATTGCTAAAAAGTCAAAACAAGTGAGATCTATTAGAGACTTGGAGTGTATTATATTAATTATAAGAGTAGAATAATGAGAAACCCTAACCCCTCTTTTCACTCTATCTCTCTCTCTCTCTCTCTTCTATTTGATTCTTTGATTTTGCATTAAATAATTCACAAGGGCTCTCTACAACTACAAGGTAATGTTCAGCTTTTCAAAACATTTTTCGTGTAAATAATTAATAATCACTCACTGTATCTTATCAAATCAACCGCAAGCAACTCATTAACAGTTGTATTTATTCCTTTGTGTTTTTATAATACAGTCTTGTAATTTAATTCGCGAAATAAATCATCGTTAATGTGAATCTATATGTTTACTGATCAGGAATCATAATGAAGTGTGGAGTCTATTAATCGATTTCAATATATATAAACAGAATTCGATAAATGAACTGACCTTAGCAGCAGCACCCACAATAAAGGTATTGCTTCTACTAGCTAGTTCCTTCTCATCCATGGTTACTATGCTTCCAAAACTTGGATATATCACTGAATGTGAATTCTCAGGTTGGTATTCAAGCCATGTAATGCAGCTAGAGGATGTTGGAGCCATTTTCTATTGACAAGTTTCCAACTTGGAAGCTCTTTCTTCAATCGGAAGAAACCCAATTCGCCAATTGCTTCGAAGAATCTCCTGATAATTTTTTTTTTTTTGGATTTGATTTTGACCTAAAAGCAGAGACCTTTTTATTTTGTTGGAAGAAGACCTGGTTGGGTTTTCGGGTAACCGCCCAGATTCAGTTGACGTGCCCAGGCAAGTCAACAATATCTGATAACGTGGCTAATCACGTCATGAGAGATTTGCTGATGTGTCCACACATGTGAGCACCACTGGGTGATATAGGCAGACACATCAGCAAATAATGATGACGTGCCCAGTCGAGTTGACTTTTATCTTCTTTTTTGTAACTCAAGTTGACTGTTTTACAGAGCAACAATGGAGTTGCGATTCTTCACAATTTTATATTAAAATATATATATATTTTTATTGAGATTGATTCTAACATAAAAAAATCCAATAACATTAACATCAAACTAACAACGCTTTTACATGTTTTATCGAGAAAAACAGAGACTCTGTCTCTCAAGACTCTCAACCGGAGATTTGAATAGGCTTGACATCAGCTTTCTTGGCTTCATGTTTGGGAAGAGTGACAGTGAGAACACCATTCTCCAACGAAGCCTTGATCTGATCCATCTTCACATTCTCCGGCAGCCTGAATCTCCTCGAAAACCTGCCACAGCACCGCTCCACGCGATGCCACGTGTCGTTGTTGTCCTCCTTGTCCACATTCCTCTCTCCGCTAATGAGAATGACCCTGTCGTCTTCGACCTCCACTTTGACTTCCTCCTTCTTCATCCCCGGGAGATCAGCCTTCAAAACGTGTGCTTCTGCTGTCTCCTTCCAGTCCACACGTGTGTTGACGAAACCAGAGAAGGTTTCCTGAGGAAACTGAGAGGAAACGGAAGGAAAACGAAAGTCCTGAAAAGGGTCCCAAACGTCGAAAGAGAAGGGATCGAATAGGCTGCTGCTGCTGTTGTTGTTGTTGCGTTGGTTTCTAAAGAAGCTTGGAATCGTCATCGCCATGGTTTATAATTTCTCCGAGAACTGAGCTGATATTCAATGGAAGTTGAATTTGGTGGCTTACAATTTGCTTGATTTGATTAACACTGGATGGTTTTGAATGAGAAAAGTTGTTGCTTATTTATAACCACCATTCGAAGTTTCTGGTATTTTCGCACGCAATTGTTCCAATTAGTCGTTACTTATTATCTTGAGTCTTCTAGAAGTTTCGAATTTCGTGGGCTTGCTAGAAGGTTCTTGATTTGCTTTGTTATGGGCTTTGAAGCCTATGCTTTTGCTATAGAGAATGGATCAGGCCCAAAATTATATGGCCCAACTTAGTTCAAACCACAGATACCGATAATCCATTATAATTTTTGGTAAATTAATACTCGATAAATTAAATAAATTTTTTTTTTTTAATCAATTAAATCGATTTTGGTTTAGTAAGAGTTCAAGTCTTGTCATACAGAATTATCAATACGTGTGAGGATATTTCTTCTCGATGTTGTGTTAATAGATATCTTCTGATTATATAAATAGATATCTTACCGCGCTTGTAATGTTTAATCCCTATAGACTCCTGACTCATCTAATGTTAAATAGTCGATTACAATCTAATTCATTAATATGTACAATGCAATCCAATACGGTAAGTATGGACATGCCAAATGCACCGATTTGAATATAGAATTGTTACTTGCTAGGCATACATA
Source organism: Acer negundo (assembly GCA_035582765.1). Lineage (NCBI taxonomy): Eukaryota > Viridiplantae > Streptophyta > Magnoliopsida > Sapindales > Sapindaceae > Acer > Acer negundo. The sequence goes on from CM069233.1 coordinate 2,034,528, forward strand.
GCATATAAGACTATATATATATATGAATATTGTAACTATAATACAAAAAATTAAGGTTTTTTTTTTTTTTTTTTTTCTTTCTTTCTTTAAGTAGACTGAAGAGTTCAACATCAAGCTCCTTATAAAACAGAAACTCTTGTTCAAATCAAAACAAGGCAATAATTATACAAAATGTGTTCAAACTAGATTACATTTCAATGATTCATGTATGTTCTCATCATATATGTCTCCATGCATTTGTGTAATACTAGACAAAAAATACCCATCTTGTAATTCACAAAATTCACCTTATGAATCTGAAAACTTTGAGTCTTTTTCATTGAGAGATTAGCTATTCATACAGTTTGATCACTGAAGAATCTGATAACGATCGGTAGAATAAAAAGTATGCAATTATTAAGTATAAGAAATGAAACAAAAGTGTACATGAGTGGATGAGCCGTACAATGTAGGCACTGTCTCTATTTCTTAAACAACAGTGAGGCTGCCTTATAGTGCCTTGAAAGTAGAAACATATGGGTCCAAAGTCGGTGGATTTCTATTCTAATTCAATGGTGAAAGGAGTAGTAATATTATTATTTCAAAGATACATATGATGATGATCATTGATCACCACATGATGATGATGATCATGATATTATTTACTAATGAATCTTAACATGACTTCTAATATTTCCCGGATGATGTTTTTGCTTTTCCTCAGTGCCATCCAGAGTTCCTTAAATTTGTCGGATTCGTACCTTAAACAAAAAAAAAACAAAAAAAATTTAAAGTTTGTAGAGATATAACTAGGGATGTAACTAGAATTGAAGATTAGGATAGGTTAGAAATTTTTTTTACTGAATATCGACTTCACCTAATTAGGAGGATATAGTGAGACGTCCTTGTAAAATGTACATTCTAAATAAATACTTTATAAAATTTTATTTTATTTAAAAAAAAATCAAATTAAATTATAAGAGAAACATGAAATACAAATGGGAACACTGATTAAATTATACAATATTCTTATATTAGTTTGATTCATTCTAAATATATTAATACAATGTTCTGATAAATTCAATGAAATTCATTTAACAATATCTTTACTTTATAAATTTAAAATCGGATTAAATAATAATTGGATTATTCCTAAAATCTCATTATCTATATTTAACAATAACCCTAAAATTTCAAAACAAAATAAAATATTTTTTTAAAGAAATAAAATAAAATATATTTTTTTTAAAGTAACAAAATAAAATATTTAAAACCATAATATTCACTCAAACATATTTAAATGTTGATATTAATAAATAGATTGAACCAAGTTTTACGAATACAGAGAAATAATCGTTCTTATAGAAATAAGAAAAAGGAATTAAAAGTAATATATTATATGTTTTACTCTTATTAGGAATTAAAAGTAATTATTTAATTAATTTTTTTTTTTTTCACTAATCTAGTTTTTTTTTTTTTTTTTTTTTTTTTTATAAGTTCATATACTGGTATGAAACATTATAAGCCTTAGAAAGAGATTTTTCTATATTTTATGATTTATAAATAAATATGGGATTCGAATTGTTGTCGTATGAAAATTATATAAATATATAATCATTTAAACAAGAGTGAACGTTTAAATATATAAAGATCGAATTATTTGTACATTGAAAGATAATAAAAGAGGTGGGACTTATTAACTTAGTGGCATCTACCTTTTACCTTTTACCTTTTATAAAGGCAATTAATAGTTCATGAATATTCATCACTTGTGGGTATTTATTATTTTAATTGAAATCAATGAATTCTGGTCAAAATTTTAAATAAATAAAAAATCAATGCATAACCATGTTTCAAATACCATTACCATATATGCATTATGACATTCTGCCGGTAAATAGACGAGTTAAGGGTTTGAATAAATGATTTATAAGTTAATGGCTTGAATCTTACCGATAACAAAAAAATTTTAAAAAAATATCTGGTCCGAATTACTAGATTTGGTAAAATATATATATATAATTAATTTACTTTTTGAGTCCTTTTCGATGTGCATTCATATCATATCATATATATATATATATATATATATAGCAGGCCACAACACCTGAACACCTGTTGACTGTTTGTTATTATAAAATAAAATAAATAAAATAAAATAAAGCACACCGGATGTGACCGGGAACAATTGAAACTTTTGTTATTATATTTTAAACATTTTTATTTATAATAATTTTTAGGGTTAATATTAAAAACATCCCCTCACTTTTGAATTATTATTGGATATATAGTTATAAATGTTTTTATTTTAGAAACCTTCCCTATAAACTAACACCGTTAGCATTCCGTTTGTGTTGACTAAGTTTGATTATTAAAAAGTCTAAAATGTTCATATTTAAGCTTCAATTATATGAGTTGATCATTATACCCTCATTCTTTTACCAAATAAATTAATAAAATAATACAATTAAAGTTTAAATTAATAATACTCTCATTCCGTTATTTTGTTATTTTTAGGGATAAAACTGTCTACAAAATAACTTTTCCTTTTCAAGTTAACATTCTCACATTTTGTTTCAATTTATTAATTTATTTGGTAAAAGTATGAGAGTTTAATTGTCAATTTATACAATTGAAGCTTAAATAAGGATATTTTCATTTTTTTTTTTTTAATGGTCAAACTCAGTCAACATAAACGGAATGTTAACGGTGTTAGTCCATAGGGAAGGGTTTCTAAAATACAAGCATTTATAATTATACACCCAATAATAATTCAAAGGTAGGGGAGATTTATAATATTAATCCTAATTTTAAAATACAAAATCTCGATCTTTTTCATCGTAATTTTATTTTATTAATATAGTTCAGATTATAACTTTCACGTGTCTGTTTCCCTACACTTGTTATTAATTTTTAATGTAACATTTGAAGTAGACAAATGGGAAAAGAAAGAGCCGGCCATTATTGATAATATCTAATTAAATAATGAAGAGAGAATTATTCGTGATGTGAACACCTACATATAATTCCAAGAACCTAACCTGAACAGATTTTTTTTTATATAATTATTGAGATTTTTGCCACAATTAGGCAGGTAAGCAAGTGGTCACAGCTATAACATTTTAATAATCTCATCATGAGATTTTATTTTTAATTTGTTTTGTTATTGTTAAGATTTGTACTTAAGTTGGTAGTAATTAACTGAATACAGTCATTATATAAAGTTTGAAAAAAAAAAAAGTTTTAATAACAATAATAATCAATTGGTCAATCATGTACTGCACGTGGAATTCCAGCTGGATTTCATCATATTGGTAATGGAATTGTTACTGTGTAATTTTTGTTTTCTTATTGTTTAATAATGCCCTTTAATTCATCTTAGTTTGGTTTTTAATTCAGAGACGTAGTATAGCTGGTACATAGACGTAATAGGAAAGAAGAGTCCTAGTATATCTCTCAATGATTCTCCTGTATATATTAGGTTTACTATTGTATTTAGGTTAAATAACTCTCCATATTGTACACACTGTAATGGTATAAATACCAACAGAGATTAATGATTAAAACAAGTTCCTAATACTTCTCAAACTATTTATTCTGTTATGGTATCAGAGCATCCGCTAAGAAAATAGCCGAAGATCCTGAAAACCTAAAACCTCATATTTTTCTCCTTCTTTCCTTTCTACCGATCCCCAAATTCTCCAATGACTAATACAACTCCAGAATCCACTGCCTCTGCACCAGCCGCATCCTCTTCTGTCTCTTCACAGGTAGTTCTTTTAGGCGCAAACAACACAACCCATCTTCCAGCACAGACACTTGTTGCCATCAATTCAACACAGGTCCCTATCAAGCTAACCAAAGGAGACAATTATGCAGCCTGGAGATCACAGTTTGAGAATCTCTTATTTGGCTATGGAATCATGGGATTTTTGGACGGCACAAAACCGTGTCCTCCAGCAACCATCTCTGCCCCTGCTTCAACTTCCGCCGTTGACCAGTTGTCCGGCATGACAGTTCCAAATCCGGATCATCTCCTCTGGCTCCGCCAGGACAGGCTGCTGCTTCATGCAATCCAAGTCTCTTGCATGGGTGCTGCTCAATCAATCGTCACTCGTTCCGCAACTTCTGCTCAGGCTTGGGCAAAATTGGCTGCCACTTATGCTAATCGATCTAACACTCGTAGACTCGGACTTCTAGATTCTCTCACGAATGTTAGTCTGGCTGATAAATCTGTTGCTGAATACATGCAGGGGATCAAGAACATTCTAGACAACCTTGAAATTATTGGCAATCCGATTGATGATGGTGCTACTGTAATACACACACTGAATGGCCTTGGTCCGGCCTATCTTCCACTTGCTTCCGCAATTCGAGCCCGAGACACACCAATATCTTTCGACGAGCTCTATGATAAACTACTAGATCATGAAGCTTTCCTTGCTCGTGATGGATCGAAGAAATCTGAATCAGTGGTCACAGCGCAATTCCATCAACGGACAAACACCAGGAGAGGTCGACCATATCAAGGCAACCCGTCCAATAACATGGGATACAACCAATATCAGCTTTATGGCAACAATCATGGTCAACAGCAGAATTATGGGAATACACCGAGCAGTGGCCGTGGGTACTCGAATCAAGGTAACCAATTTAGGGGCCCGAATTAGTCTCATTCTTCCTCAAATTATCAGTGGCGTCAGCAGCACTTCAACAATTCTTCTTCCCGTCCGATTTGCCAATTGTGTGATAAGATTGGTCACACTGCACGTGTCTGTCGTTCACGACCACAGCCGAGTTCCCAGGCGTGGCCACAAGCAAATCATATGACCTCTGATCAGCTAAATTCTCGCAATAACTGGATTCTTGACTCCGGCGCCTCTCATCACATGACGTCAGACCTTCAGAATCTGTCGCTTCACTCTGAATATGGTGGCCCGGAAGACATCATGGTTGGGGATGGTAAAACAATTCCTATAACCCATACTGGTAGTACTTCCTTACACACATCTACTAAATCTTTTCCTCTCTCCCATGTTTTATGTTCTCCTTACATATCTCACAATCTTATCTCTGTGTCTAAGTTTTGCACTCACAATAACACGTCCATTGAATTTTTTCCTGACTGTTTTCTTGTGAAGGATCTGACCACGGGGGCATCCTTGGTTCGCGGCCGGAATGAGGGCAACCTTTATATCTGGCTGAAGTCTGTGTCTCCAGCCACTCTTCTGACCGCTACCTCTCAGCAACATGTTTCTTCCCTGGCGTGGCACCAACGCCTTGGTCATCCGTCTCTCCAAGTCCTCCGTTACCTAGTCTCGTCTCAAGGTCTACCAGTTTCTAAGTTAGATTCTCAATTTTCGCACTGTCATGCTTGTCTATGTAATAAGAGTCACAAACTACCGTTTGGTGTCTCAACCTTGCATTGCAATAAACTGTTGGAAATTTTATTTACTGATGTCTGGGGCCCTGCTCTCTTGTCGTCTTTTGATAATTTTCGTTACTATGTTATCTTTGTGGATTACTTTTCCAAGTATACCTGGCTATATCCTCTCAAACACAAGTCTGATGTTCCTCATGTTTTCAAACGGTTTAAAACGTTAGTCGAGAATTTTTTCCATACTCAGATAAAAACTGTTTACTCAGATGGAAGTGGGGAAGCTCAATCCCTTGGTCATGTCTTAGCAAATTTTGGCATACAGCATCTAAAATCTCCTCCTCACACACCTGAACATGTTGGCACTGCAGAACGCAAACACCGACATGTGGTGGAAACTGCACTGTCTCTTCTTCATCATGCTTCCATGCCCCTACGTTTCTGGTCACTCGCCTTTCAAACCGCGGTTTACTTGATTAATCGCATGCCAACCAAAGTCCTTAACAATCACAATCCATTCTCCATCCTATTCAACAAGGCTCCGAATTATCATAAACTACGAGTGTTCGGTTGCCTGTGCTATCCGTGGTTACGTCCGTACACATCCCACAAACTAGAACCTCGTTCCAAACCTTATGTCTTCCTTGGCTACTCTATTGAGCATAATGCATATCTGTGTCTAGATAGGCTCTCCCATAGAACCTACACCTCTCGTCACGTCGTGTTTGTCGAGTCCATTTTCCCGTTCGCCAGTCAACTTAGCACTGTGTCTCAGGTAGTTCCCGAACAAGTCAGCAGCTGGTTGAAAAACCTCACCTCCAACACCACTCACCAACCGGACATTGAGCCAACCACTGTCCCAAACCTTCAGCCCGACCATGCCACTTCCTTACCTGATATGTTACATGTCTTCATACCACACACTAACCCCATTATGCCTGCTCGGTCGGTCACCCATGACCCAACCCCTGCACCTGCTGCGCTGCCTACACCTGTTCGTTCGCCCCCCTCTTTCCCACCGCCACCAGCTGTTGCGCCAGCTATGAGACCAGTATCACCCCCGTGCATTATCCAAACCAGATCAAAGAACAACATCTTCAAGCCTAAGACCATCCTTAACCTTCACACCACGACACACACCACTCCCCAAACTGAACCAACTTCCCTTCTCCAGGCCCGTAAATTGTCTTAATGGCGTCAAGCAATGAGTGCCGAGTTTGATGCACTGGTCAACAACTTAACTTGGGACTTGGTTCCCGCTCACCCCTCCCAGAATGTGGTTGGATGTAAGTGGATTTTCCGAATTAAGCGTCATCCTGATGGTTCGGTTGCTCGATACAAAGCTCGTCTTGTAGCAAAGGGGTTTCACCAACGGCCTGGCATTGATTTTACTAACACTTTTAGTCCTGTGGTGAAACCTGTAACAGTTCGTTTAATTTTGACTATTGCAGTAACTAACGGTTGGTCCCTACGACAACTAGATGTCAACAATGCCTTTTTACAGGGAACTCTCTCAGATGATGTGTACATGGAACAGCCTCCTGGGTTCACTCACTCCACATTGCCGCACCATGTTTGTAAGCTTCGGAAGGCAATCTATGGCCTCCGTCAGGCCCCGTGGGCTTGGTACAATGAGCTGCGTACCTTTCTCCTGTCAACTGGATTTGTCAATTCCAAGAGTGACACATCCCTCTTCACTCATCACCAGCCGGGCCACATACTATACTTACTCGTGTACGTGGACGATATCATTGTCACCGGCTCTTCAGACTTGAAGGTCCATCAGTTTATTGCAACACTAGCACAGAGGTTCTCTCTCAAAGACTTGGGCCCGCTATCATACTTCCTTGGCGTTAAAGCCACCGCTACCTCCCGTGGTCTCTTCCTCTCTCAACAGAAATACATTCGTGATCTCCTAACGAAGACCAACATGCTTGAATCCAATCCTGTCTCTACCCCTCTCTCGGCAACTGAATCTCTCAAACTTTCGGATGGCAGCTCTCTTACAGACGCAACTTAGTACCGACAGGTCGTGGGATCCCTTCAGTACCTCTCCCTCACTCGACCAGATGTCTCCTTTGCGGTAAACAAATTATCTCAGTTCATGCACCGTCCAACCACTACTCACTGGAATGCAGTCAAGCGTGTTCTTTGCTACCTACAAGGCTCGCAAACTCATGGCTTACTCATCCAATGCAAGTCCCCATCACACCTCCATGCGTTTGCTGACTCGGATTGGGCGGGTGATCCGGACGACCGTCGTTCCACCACCGCATATATTATCTTTCTCGGCTCCACTCCAATCAGTTAGAGCTCTAAGAAGCAACACACGGTCGCTCGCTCCTCCACCGAGGCTGAATATCGTGCGATCGCCTCAGCTGCAGCCGAATTGAATTGGCTTGGTCATCTCCTTTCTGAGCTTCGCATACCAGCATCCACTGCTCCTGTCATATACTGTGACAATGTCGGTGCCACATATGTCTGTGCCAACCCAATCTTTCACAGCCGCATGAAACATGTCGCCATAGACTTCTATTTTGTTCGAGATCAGGTGGCTCGAAAGCAACTTCGGGTAGCTCATGTGCATACAAAAGATCAGCTGGCTGACTCACTAACAAAGCCTCTCAATCGCAAGCAGTTTTCAGATCATAGATTCAAGATAGGCGTCCTCGACGGATGCTCTATCTTGCGGGGGCATAATAGGAAAGAAGAGTCCTAGTATATCTCTCAATGATTCTCCTGTATATATTAGGTTTACTATTGTATTTAGGTTAAATAACTCTCCATATTGTACACACTGTAATGGTATAAATACCAACAGAGATTAATGATTAAAACAAGTTCCTAATACTTCTCAAACTATTTATTCTGTTAAGACGGGTTTAGGGTTTGAACAAATGACTCACAGATGAACGGCTTAAATCCTATCAACGGTGAAAGTTTTCAAAAAAATATCTAGTTCAAGGTTAATAGATATTATCTTAGGTTGGATTTTGATCAAGTAATTGTGCATTTTTTGGTTGTATTAGAGATGGAAGTTCGAGTTTTATTTTACTTATAAAAAATAATTGTGAAGAGACTTCTCCATTGTGTATTTGTGTCAGGGGAGTAATTATCTGGTCTATACATTCGTCTTTTGGTTGTGTGTTTATGCATAAGAATAGTTATACGGCCCGTGCTAATATTATTTTATCTCGATGGATCTAGGGATGTGAGTGTGAAAAGTTGACCTTGCAAACACATATTTGGACTTTGGAGAGGAAAAATACATCTTAAACTCATAACCTTAAAGTGTATATGTAAATAGCTTACCACTAAATCGCCTTAATTTTTATCGTTTTAATATAGCTATTTAAAAAAAATATTGACACTAAATGAGATTACGAGTCTATTAGAACCTATCGAGATCAAGCATTACTACATGCACGACCTGTATATTTACTTCAACAATCGAGATATATCTATCCTCACAGTATTGAAGAGAAACCTACTCATACATATTTATAAAATACATACGACAATACTCGAACCTTTGAGCCCCAACCACAAACGCGGGAAGTGCACTTTAAAAACAGTTTTCCTACTCATGAAATAATAATAATAACCTTAATTATGATTTAAGTCCACTAATTTTGTTCTGGGTCATGACAAAATTAACAAAAGTTCACATGCACAAACCTAAAAAGAAAACAAAAAAAAATTAATGACATGACACAAAAACTATGTAACCTGTTGGTAGTGTAACTACTGAAACCCATAAACATCTTCTGCTACTTGAACTGAAAAGTCTTTTAACAAACTGCATTCATCGGTCACTGAATAATCAATCCAATAATTGCTAGCTGTTCAGTTCTTGCCAAGCAAAACGACAACTAATGACTGTAATCACGATGCTGTTTCACCAAATATATATATATAAAATTTAAATTTACCGATTCATATTCTTCGTTTTTATATATTTTATATTATAACGAAATGAAAATACAAAAATTATATTGAATTATTATCACTTGCATGACTTTCAAAATATGTGTTCATTTCAGCTTTAAAAAAATACATAAAAAATAAAAATAAAAATTTTGTTCATTAGATTTTGAACAATAATGTTAATAGAATCAATATGATTAATTAATCTTGGATCTACCAAGTCATAATTGTGTTTTTAGATTAAAGTTAAACACTCTTTTTTATTAATTCTATGCGTGCATGTCTTTACCGATTCTTTTTTTCTTTTTTGATATCTTTCACTATTTTTTTGGTCTCCTTTGAACTTAAAAGAAACACTTTTGATATTTTGATTCTCTAAAACCTTTTTTAAAAATTTTTAATTTTTTTAATAATTTGATACTGAATAAATCAGAGGCCTTATGCTACAATTAAAAAATAAACTCAAAAAAAAAAAAAATACAAAAACTATATTTGATATTTTATAAATTTATTTTTAAAATCATTATGTATTGTTGTTTGTATTGTAGTCGTTGCTGTTTTTTTATTATTATTATTTTTTTAATATTACGTTACGTATTGTTATTATTAGAAATATCTTAACTAATAATATAATTATTCATATAATAATATTTTAAATACCAAATCAAGGTCTTTCAAAGAAAAAAAAAAGTGACCTAAAGGCTAAAGGGGACCTCCATTAAAAGGTGTGACCACAAAATCTCATTAATACCTTAAAATTCACAATCACAATTTATAATAAAAATAAAATTGTATGAGTGTCTCAATCTATATATATATATATGCGCGTAAAATATGTACATCTCTTTTTTTTTAAGTTAGTAATAAGGGTTTATATAATATTATATGTATTTTATAAATATATATAAAAAGTTTTTTCTTTGATTATAAAAGTAGATATCTAAATAATATATATAGTGATCTAAACCTGTTCGACAACTCAAACCAGAGACATTATGGGATGAATCATAGAATCATGCAAATAAATAGCTACAAGAAATTAATCAAGAGAAAAACGAAATAAAAAGAAATGAAATCAAAAATAATAAAAAAGAGAAAATTAAGCTGTAAAAAAAATAAAAATAAAAAATAATAATAAAAAAAAATAAAAAATAAAAAAACATAGATGTACAAAGAAAAAGACAAAATGATAAGTGCCCATCACAATCAGCCACCGTACAATGAAGACCCCACCACATAAGATCTTTCACTGATAGGTCCCACCACTGGATCAAATTTTCTACGTCTTTGATTGATTCTCTGCAACCGAGTGATGATAAATAAATAACAATAAAAACCAAATTAATAAGACATTCAAAAGTGGGTCCTGTTTTTTTGTTTTTTTTTTTTCTTTTTAAGCTTTCACACTTTTTATCCTCGGCACTCGGCAGATCTATTTATGCCTCACTTTTTTAAATTTTGATTTAATTATATAAAATTAAATGGTTTTTTTAAGACAACCCTTTTACTTATTTTTCAAACATAATACACCCCATATCCGTTTCAAAAAAATAAAAATAAAAATAAAAATATATTTCATCTCTAATTTTTATATATAGTTTTCTCATATTCATTTGCTAAATTTGTTTTTTCTTCGTATTACCATCTTTATTAGATTTGGTAGATTGTGAGTGTGATATTAATTGTCTGTTGATTTTTCTTGAGCGATTGAGTTAGAGTTTTGGTGTAGTTTCATTTTGTCAGAGATTAAGTTTTCTTGGTTGCGATTATTGTATGATTTCGTTGTCTTTTTTTTTTTTCGTAAATAACATTAAACTAACTTTGGAACATCCGGAATAAAATCTACAATAGAATTGATACAAATTATAGTATACTTGAGAAAAAAAAAATATGTGAAACAATAAAATCAATAAATACTACACATATGTGAAACAATAAAATCAATAAATACTACACATAGTAAATATAAGATCGAGATCTTAAAGAAAATATAAATAAAAATAGTAATAAATCAATAAATACTAAATATTGGAAACGTGATATCGAAGATCTAAAAGAAAATATAAATAAAAATAGTAAACATTGAGATAATCTATGTCATTAAAGCGTTTGTAATTAGGGTTTTGAAATAAGGAAAGTAGAGTTTTATTAATTTTACTTTGTACAATATTTTTTTTAATAAAAATTGAATGCCTTTTTAAGTAATTTAATAAAGGAAAAAAAAAGAATATTAAATAATTTTAAAAGTAGGGTATAAATAGTTTAATAATGGGTGTGCTAATAAAACCACTCTAAATTTAAGATTTTTTTTTTTTTTTTTAATGAAAAAACTCAAACCCGTAACTTCGTGGTGTAGACGTGGAGAAAATCTTACATGAGACTGCCACGTGGTAAAATAGTTTAATGAGATTGTACAATTTATCTCGGGAACATAAAAATAAATTATAAAATTATAATTTGTTATAATCTAATTGAACGGTTTTATGGTCTCACCATATGGTAGTTCCATGCAAGATTCTCTCATAAACATATTGAGTTTACTATTGGACTAATCTCGTATCGTCGAGTTCCGTATTCTCTTACGTGAATTTTATGACAAAAATTTGTATTATCATATTTTATCTAGGTAAGTGAACCCAAATGTCATGTATTTAAGGAAATAAATAATGATGATAATAAAAATGTTATTAGAATGAAAAATAATCAAAATATCAAAAATTTAACGATATTTTTGATATATTTATGGATAAGGTCTTATTTATTTTCACAGATAATAATCAAATCATTTTCGATTTCGTAATACTATTTATTATTTACTTTATGTCTTATCAAAAATTATCATTTTCATTAGAAGTTGATGGTCTTGACAAAACTCTTACATCTACCCCTAATGTGACAAAGCAAACATAAGTTTAAATGGAAAAAAAAAAAGTAAAAAATTCAATAAAAATATTGACGGTCCAAATTTATAAAATTATAGGAGGAAATATAGAAATATAGAAATATAATAAATATCATTAAATATCCTCAGAAGACTGAAAAACAAATTTTACCAAAGAGCACCTCTAGGAAAAAACTTAGAGATATTTAAGGATTGTTTTAAAATATAGAAATATACTGAATATCATTGAAAAATAGAGATATAAGGTGACCACATACTTAAAAGTGCTTTTAAGTATAGAAATATAATAAATATCATTAAACTCATAGATATTTAAGGATCGGAAATTTTTCTATTAGGATGTCCTGATAAAATTATATAAGGACGTTGAATGTGAGCTACTCGTTTTATATATTTTGACTTGGTATGTATGTACTTATCAAATCACTTTTATAAATGAGTGGCTTACATTTAATATCCTAAGTTATAGAAAGATGTTATTGATAGGAACGAGATCGTTTAATGATAGTTTTAAAATTTGTATGTTTAAAATATGAAAAATATGAAGATGAACAGTGAATTAAATAATCGAGATGAGGTTTGTCTGATTCTCACATAGGTTGTGAGTTCAAATCCTTCCCTCGTAAAAAAAAAGAAAATAATAATCCGTAACCACCTGATTAAGCGGTCTTCTCTTAATTTCAGCCGTCCGATGAAAACGATTTTTCTCTCTCTCTCTTCTCACTTCTTTGACTCAGTGTAATCACTGTTAAAATAAAAAATAAATAAATAAACGAAAACGAAGCTAAATAAAACAAAACAAACAAGCTGCAACCAGAAACACACACACACACACTCTCTCTCTCTCTCTCTCTCTCTCTCTAAGCTTTCTGTTTGGAGGAAAAGAAAAGAAAAGAAAAGAAAGGAAAAAAAGGAAGAGCATTACAAGGCGGTTGTTGTTCTTGTTGTTGTTTTTTTTTTCTTCTTTTCTTTTTGTGGCTATCAGTCTATCACTCTCAGTCTCTCTCACTCGTTCGCTTTCTGTTTTTCTGATCTCTCTCTCTCTCTATTAGTTCTCTAGTTTCACATAACTGATGGCGCACCGACACGTGCCGTTTGCTTTCACCGCTGCCGGCGACGCTATGAACGGCATTTCTCGGCTCTGCATTTCCTGAACTGGATCACGGTACGTTTCTTTTCGACCGAAGTAAAATTTTTAGTAAGTTTTATGTTCTTTGTTTGCATAAAGAGAATTTTTATTGTTTGTTTCAATGTTTGAATTTGCTGTTCATGCAATGTTTGCTTTGTTGTTACTGTTCTTAAAACTTTTTGGTAAATTTAGCCTTCAATTAGCGTCTTTAAATTGATTTTTTTTTTGAGTTATTTTACTTATTTTCAACCATTAGACACTGTTTGGTTTTGAGAAAAATGAGAGACTGCTTAACTTTTTTTTTTGAATAAGAGAAAGAGGAACTAGTAACAAAGTGCTTACTTTATTTAGCTAATTTTTGTTTGGTTCTATTTCGTTGCTTTAATTGGCGAGTATCAAACGAGGTCCCAAAACTTTCGAAATTTTGAAAAAAAAAAACTGATTGTTTTCTCTGGTTTTGCTGAATAACTGGGGATCTTTTGTCTTTTGGCTCCGATTACGACATGTCGTTTTACCTTATCTCAAGATTTTCAACATTGTTCCGTTTTCATGGACCACTCTATATATTATGTTTATTCTGCTATTGATGGCTGTTTGAGCTTCCCTATTATGTCTTCTTGCATCCGATTTCCATTTGTGGCGCGCAAGTTGGACGAATATTTTTTTTGTTTTGGCTTCTGTCGTATTATGGAATTAGAGAAGAAAAGACTAAATGTGAAAAGCAGAAAGAAAATTAAACTGTGACCACTGGATTTATACAACTATTGTAAAAAATGTGAAAAGTTTTACCCATTCTATGTCTGGGGAGTGGAGGGTGGGGACTCTACCTTTATTGATTCCTCATCACGGTTGTTGGAATTTTTTAATTGAATTGAATCTAAGAAGAAACGATCACTTTTTTTTTTTTTGTTAGGATATTTTAGAGATGCAATCTATACCACCAGATTGTGGTTTGTGAGGAGAAAAAAAAATCGAGTGATTGGAGATTCTGAGGATTGCTTCAACTTATTCTCCACGTCAATCCAGTGGGCACGATTCTGATTGAAGTGTCATTTAGATTAGAAATAGTGATACTTCATCTATAGTGTGAGCATGGTAGCTATTAATTCTCCTGCCCGGTAGGACATGTCGAAGCTTCCTGAACTACAGAATTCAGGGATCGTTGTAAATATTATTATATATACTGCTATATAAAATTGTGGTTTGTGTTCTTGCAATATCATCATGTGGTGGTTGAGTGAATATCTGTAGTAATGCTTGCCATCTGTTTAGAGGAATAGTGCTTGTTTTATAAGGCCACTATGTATATCCATTACCTTTTTGGTAGTTGGTAGATGTTATGTTTCGTTTTTTTTGAAAGCACTGCTTCAACATGTTTATAAAACCCTGAATTAATTCTGAATGTGTTGTTTTTTGTTTTGGTTTATCCTCAGAGTAGAACGCTTCTATGCGAATACTTTTTAAGTGCAGCTGGGAAAGAAACATTTGGACCTGCCTCAGCGTAGGCTTTTGCAGAAACGAGACAGGTTGATTGCCTTTATATCTTAAATCACTTTATTGTGCCATCTGAGAGTGTAGCTGGAATCAGAACATATCCAGTCTATGGAATACTGTTCAGAGCTCAAAAGAAATTCAAGGGATCAACAAACATTTGGAACTTCTGATAAGGCTAAATTGCCCCAATCAATCCCAAGTATAAATCTGCAGGATAGGATCAACCTAGAAAAGCCTGATTTGTCGTATGCTGATTTCCACCATGAAATTGTGAAAAGGGTGAAAGATGTCGCACCAAAGTCTCCAGGGAATCACCAAAAGCAACAGGTTGGTAGAAAAGGGAATGAAGAAGACGAGCTTGTCAAGTACATGTCAAAGTTACCAAGTTATCTGGAGAGGGGAAAAAATCCCAAGGAGACGGTTTTAAATGTTGGGGTTCTAGACTGGGGTCGTCTAGAAAAATGGCAGTGTAGCCAGAAACAGACGCCACACAGGAGCGACAGGTCTTCACTATCTAGTAGCAATTTGTCCTCATCTTTCTCAACAGATGCATCGTCTTCCAATTCTAGCAGAGGTTATATATTCTCTCCTGATCGCCAAATGATGCGCCGCCCTTCACTGCAATTCCATTTTAAGTCGTCTCCCGTTGAAGGTCATTCTCAAGTTGTCAAATCCTTAGGAGAAAATGTTGGAAAGTTTACTGATCTCAGAGATTCCGAAAGTAATAACTTAAACAAGGAGGGGATCATCAGAACAGATCAGTCCTTTGACAGAAGTCATCAGGAAATCAGCCCATCTGAGTGCAAAAGAAAAAATTTAGATGCAAAGATTGGTCAAGAAAGTGGAACCTTGCCAAATGGGGTAAAATATGAGGTACTATCATCAAGGAAGGGGAAAATGAAGAATCAAGATGTTCAATTCATGAAGAAAACAGAGAAGCTGCAACAGGGAAATCGAAATGTTGATCAAGATGTTCATAGGAAACAGAACACTGTCGTTCTCCTCTTGCCAAGAGATCTCCCCGAAAACAATATTTCTGGAGTGTCCAATCTTTCTGCTTCACCGACAATATTAGGTGAAAGACCATCAGAAGCTAGTCGAAGGAGCTTTTCAGAAAGATCTAAGGATGCAGATCTCAATTTTCATGTCCCACATTCAGGTCCACTGCCTTGTGAAGTTGATAGCAGTAAAAACTTACTGATGAAACGAACCAGCTTCATAGAAACAAAGAGTGACAAGCCATCAGTAAGATCTCAATCAGTACCACGTTCAGCAAGATTAGGTACTTGTCCATCCGGATGTGGTAATCTGGAAGATAGAAAATCTACTGTGACAATTAACAAGCCCTCTGCAAACGGGACTTTTGTGGGAGCAGATCTAAAAGCGAGCAAAGTAGCACCTGAAAAAGAAAGAAGCACTTCACCCTTCCGCAGATTGAGCTTCAGTATGGGTAAGATCGGAAAATTTTCCAGTTCCAAGGAGACTCCCATTTTCTCGAAGTCAAGCTCAACATATGTTTCTAGCCAATCGGGTTTAGAGAACGCTGTGGCTTCTTCTGTCCCCAACATATCAAATAGTGATAAATCCAATGCCACGAGCAGATCCAGGTCAAGCCCTTTAAGAAGGTTGCTAGACCCAATACTGAAGCCAAAGCCGGCGACCTGTCATAATATTGCTGAGCCAGTACCAAAGGACTTGATTTCAAAAGATAGAGCTTCTAAATCATCTGATGGGCGACTGTTTTCTTCGACTGTAGCTGGACAACCAGGAAGAGTAAAATTAGATAAGACTGGTTGTAAGACAATCAATGTCAGTGATTCATTTCAGGAGAAGAAACATGGGTCATCGGCAGTCCAAGCCCTTCTGAGAGTTGCAGTCAAGAATGGCCAGCCTTTGTTCACATTTGCAGTAGACAATGAAAGCAACATTCTTGCAGCTACAGTGAAGAATTTGAGTACTTCAAGAAAGGAGGACTATAGTTGCATTTATACCTTCTTCACCATTCAAGAAGTGAAGAAAAAGAATGGAAGGTGGCTTAATCAGGGAAGCAAAGGCCAAAGTCACGACTACATCCCGAATGTTGTAGCACAGATGAAGGTTTTTGGTTCTCATTATTCGAATATGAGTAGAGAGAAGAACTACGTGGATCAATTTAGCATGAGAGAATTTGTACTCTTTTCCGTTGAACTAAGACAGTCAGATCAACAAGCATCAGATTTCAAGCCAAACGATGAGCTTGCAGCCATCTCCATCAAGATCCCTCCGAAGGTCTGTAGAAGTTCACTCTTAGACGGGTATCAGAGTGACGTGCAGAAAGATTCCCCGCAAGCTGGATTTAAAGAGTCTTTGCCAGAGGTGACATTTGTTTCTGGGGAAAAACTACAGAATCGAACTTTTGCCAGCAGTCAAGACATTAGTGCTACGGTCATACTTCCTAGTGGTGCTCATTCTTTACCGCATAGAGGAGAGCCATCATCGCTGATCAAACGTTGGGAATCAGGCGGATCATGTGATTGTGGAGGTTGGGATTTGAATTGCAAACTCAGGGTTCTTGCCAACCGAAATCAACCGAGCAAAAAAGCAGGTTCATCCAAAGCTTGTTCCCGAGCAAATCAATTTGAGCTATTCTCTCAGGTAAATTTCGTTTTAAAAAGGTATCTCGGACCAAATTTATGTGGTAATTTACTAGTAATTGTCAATTGACGTCTTATTTTCCTTTCGATGCTTGTCTGATATCAGGGAGGAGTACAAGAAAACCAGCTGCCTTTCTTTAGCTTGGCCCCGTATAAGGATGGTATCTATTCAGTTGAGTTCAATTCATCAGTCAAACGTTTAGAAGCATTCTCCATTTGTATAGCAGTTTTAGATATTCGAAAACCATGTGTGTCATCTGAATCAAGTGATTCACTCGAAGAAAAAACTCCCGTAGAATCCATGTCAGTGCCAAATGATGGAAGAGCAGCTCCTGATCAATCCGAAGGAGGAGAAGTTCCTGCAAGATATGTCTCGTATCCACCTCTTTCTCCGGTGGGGCGGGTCTAGTTTGATGTTAAAAAGTGATCTTGTAATTAAAAACAGGAAATACAGATAAACATATTTCCAGTTTCCGGTTTGCTGGGTAGGCAGCAGTGCACGAAATCCGAATAATCGATCCGTGCAACATCACATCTGTAAGCCCGCAGTAGTAGTGAGGATAGTAAAGAAGCTTAGAATTCATATATTTTGTACTAGTTTTGATAGCAGAAGTAATATAAACTTTGCGTTTTGCAATAAACTCTCTTTGTCAATAATTCAATATAATGCAAGTGTGCATATTTTCAGTTTATAAAGGATATTTTGCTTTTAGTGATCAACTTTCCTTAAACTTGAACTAATGGTTAATTTCTTGGTCTTGAATCTTGATGCACATCAACTCTTCCTTGATTGTTTTGTGTACTTTCCTATGTTGTGTGCGATGTCCGGTGCATCTACTGACTCCGATTGCTAATAACTAGTGTGGTTTGATTTTGGAAGTCTAGCTCACAATTCGGCAATCTGACATGAATACGAAGCGATTTTAACGGGCTAGGGTTGAAGGCTAATTAAGTTTTGTCAACTTGTTTAATAAACATGTTGTGTTGTATTTAGCTAATCTTGTTATGGGTTGACACTATACGAAATAACTTCTATAATAAATGGTCTAAACGTGTCGTGTTCATGTTTAAAGAGTTTGACTCGATTAATAATCGTGTCGTGTTTGTGTGATTAAAAAAATTGCGTCGTGTTTGTGTGGACTCATAGAAGACCTGCTAACCGTACTTTTTACTCCTTAGTATTGGTCAGCTTTGTTGGGTTAAAAAATTGTCGGTTCGGTTCGGTTTCTAATTTAGAGGCACATAAATTTCTTAATGGAATATCTAGAAACCCCACAAAAAGTAGTAGAGAATATTAAAGGCCAATGATTATTTATCTAATCCAACGGTGAATAGCTCTCTAAAACGTAATTAAAGTTAATCCCTTATTGAATTTACTATTAATCTTAGAATTTCAAAAATAAATATAAATTAATTATTCTTCCGCGCACAACTGCCCTCCTCAACCAACACAAAAACTTTATTTATTTATTTTTTTCTTTTTAATTCAAAACGAAACCTTATCGTCTCCAGATCACATCTGTTTTGTTATCCTAAAATCATGTTTTGATGTTTTTTTTTTTGTTTTTTTTTTGTTTTTGTTTTTGAAATCGAAGAAATTTGAGTCGTTCAAAATGCGAAAAACTTTTGAGCGGTTTACGTGGAGAATGCAAATTGTTATAATTATAATTTGATTTTTGTTTTTTAAATGCTGACATTTTCCTTCACAAGTTTCGTTTTTGATTGATTGATTTATTGAAATGCATCGCCAATGTTCTAAGGTGGTTTCTTCTCTCTCTCTCTTTCTCTGTGTGTGTGTGTCAAGATTTTGTCTTTATAACCATTTCCTTATGTTAATTTTTGATTGATTCATTAATTGTGATTTTTTTTTTAATGATTGCGAAGTTATGGAGGAAGATTTGTACGGAGACGACGATAGAGATTTCGCTTCTTGCAGAAAATTGGAAGCATCTTCTTGCTGGAATTTTTTTCCAGGTTTATAGTTAGATTCCGTTAATTAGTTTTTTCAATTTGGTAATTGATTGATGCAGTTGTAAAACTGTGGAAGACACAATTTAGGCATGTTTTTGTGATTTACGGGTTCTTTTGTTATGGCTTGATGATGTATATTTGTTTAACATGTAGAACAGTAGAGTAATATCTTTAATTGGTGTAATATAGCAAGCTTGTATCTGGGTTGCTTTTATTATTTTGTTATATATTTTGAAATTCTAAAACACAAAATGTCTTTTATTTAGAAAAAGAAAATCTCTGTTGTATGACAATTAAGAGTATATATAGAATCTTGGTTTGTCTTCGAGAAAATTGTCTCGAAAACTCTTGTTTTGAGGATAGATTTGTGTTCTTTTTTATTTTCAGAACCTGTTTATAAGGATCAGACAACAATATTAGTTTTACCGAGTTTTATGTTGCAAAAGAATGTACTTTTAGTAATTAGTACTGTAATATAGTTTTACAGTTTTGTCGATCCAATTGTGTGTAGTTCAGGATATATAGCATAAATCCATTCTATATTCTCATTTTTGAAATTTGCTTTTTGGAACAGAAGGCAGAAAGCACCACCAAACATTCGTTAAGATTTTTTTTTTCTCTCTCTAAGGCATTTGAAGTGTTTAACCATAAGAGCTGAATGGGGGTTGTTCAAGGCAGTCCATGCTATTCCAAGCCGAAAAAACTGGAGAAAACCATAGTATACACCCTGATAGACATTATATGTTTGACCTTCCCTTGTGCAGTTCTACATGATGGTTTTCACTCTTTAAGCTATACCCTTCGATTACAAACAGAAATCATGCAGGTCCTTATCTAGTAGGTTTCTTTTCATTTTCAGTACATTCATGGATTGGCAGCTCATGGAGTACACTACATCCATCGGCCAGGACCAACGCTTCAGGATTCTGGATACTTTCTTCTTCCTGTGGGTACCACTTCTGGTTTGTATTGTGATTGTGTGGTCATTGAAATGAAATTTTACTCCTATTTACCTCCATTGCTATTATGTATTTTAGGAACTGGGTCAAGATAAAGCTTTTATTAGTGAGACTTTATTCACCTTCATCTTTGCTTCCTTTGTGTTGGTAAGATTTTTGGTTCTTTTTCATTAACTAATTACCAACTAAAGATAAAGCTTTTGTTGGTCATTTCCTTTTAACTAATTATATTTAAGGTGCCCCTGCGTAACTATTTGTTATTTATTTTATTACTCTCTATTGCAGTGGACTTTGCACCCTTTTGTTTTCCAGAGTAAAAGGATCTATACAGTTCTGATATGGTGCAGAGTTCTGGCTTATTTAGTTGTAAGTACTTATTATGGTCATCAGCCCTTTTGTTTTGCTTACCGGTGATTACATGTCTTTAAGTTTTTGAATTGCTTACTGGTGCCATCTTGCTTCAAGAGACTTGATTAGAAGATACTTTTTATTGGTTTTGTTGCATTGTTGTGGAATATCCGTCAAGGAATGCTAGTTAGGCTATTCTCTGTTTAGAATTTAGTTTGATGAAGGTTCAAGGTTATTCAGTTCTGGCATTATTATTCCCTCTTTGACAAATATAGCTGAAAGGCATCTTTTCTGTCATTAAAGTTTTATCTTTTTTGCCATGCTTCATAGTCATCTGTCATTGACCAATACATTGGTTCTACTTGTATTGTGGAGGTCAAAATAGTGCTACACTTTCTTATTGTGCTCTGCTACATTTGTTTGACAATTTCTTTAGGCAAATTTTGTATGTTTTAGGTTTCACAGATGCTTCGGATAATCACATTCTATTCAACTCAGCTCCCTGGTCCAAATTATCATTGCCATGAGGTAAGATTTTGACAAACTTGGCCTGATTTTTTGTTAGTTTAATGTATTTTAATTACGGTTACCTATTAACTTCTCGTTGAATTAAGTTTTTACAAACTGTCACTTTCAGGGATCAAAAATGGCCACGTTGCCTTGGCCAAAGAATCCAATTGAAGTGCTCTTAATCAATTGTTAGTCCTATATATTATTAAACCTATACCTATTTTTTGTTCTGATTCATTGATTGGTTTTAACACTCTATGTTCATTTGATTTTTTATTTTATTTATTTATTTTTTTTTATGTGCAGTTCCCAAAGGGATGATATATGGCTGTGGTGATTTGATTTTTTCATCACATATGATTTTCTCCCTTGTATTTGTGCGCACATATTGCCAATATGGCTCCAGAATGTAATATATCGTAATCAGTACATGCTATGACCGTCGATATTACTTTTCATGTCATTTTTGTTTACTAATTTTAAGTGTAAATGCAAAGTTGAGCAAGCATAACTGTATACATCAGGCATATAGATTTTTGGTTCTAAGTCTCTGTACTTGATGTTGTCATGATGTATGCTTGCAGATGCATCAAGCAATTTTCTTGGGTTCTTGCCGTGATTCAGAGCCTCCTGATTATAGCATCTCGCAAACACTACACAGTTGACGTCGTTGTTGCATGGTAAAAGGAATATTCTATTCTGCTCATGGATTAAAAACCTGATGGAGACATTCCTTCTAATGATTTTCCTTGACTTGTTTAATTTGGTGCAGGTATACTGTAAATTTGGTAGTATTTTTTGTAGACAAGAAGTTGCCAGGTTAGTATTCACTGCAATTTTATTTCTTTATTCAATTATTATCTACTCATATGCTATTTTTCATATAATTTACTACCTATAAAAAGAAACCATCTCATTGTTCTTTCCAATTTTCACAAACTGTGCACAAAGATGGGAATGTAGGTGTCATTTAAGTTTCAGTTCACTTGTTTAGAACTAGCATAGCATGCTAAAAAATGTTTTGCTTTATATTCCATTGCAGAACTGCCTGACCGAACATCTATGCCATTACTACCCTTGAACAACAAAGACAAGGACGGAAAGAACAAAGAGGAACAACACAATTTACTTAATGGGAATGCGGGCAACACTGCAAATTGAATACGAATTATCAGTAAATACTTCCGATCACCATTCATGTTTCTCTGCTGGATGCGTTTTCCTTAGGCATTTGGAAACTGTTTCTATAGAGTAGTAGAACACAAGTGAATTAGGAATATAGGCAGCGTATATATTACCTAGAGAGCAGCACTGGTTGAAGATAGCTGTGCTGTATTCCCAGGATTTTGGGCTTATACCAAAATCTTTAGTTTAAAGTTTAAACCAATGCATTCTCAACTCATTTAAGTCTGATTAACAGCAGTGTACTTCTCTTTGAAATGGAATGAAATGTTTCGTTTCAGTTTTTCTCCTTGGTTCTTTTTTTTGGTTAAATGATATAACTATTCCATGTTCATGGAATGCTCTCCTTCTTCTTGTTGACATGGAAAATTTGTCATATCACTTTTGCTTGTAGTGCCATTGTTGTGCATGTGTATATACTTGCATGTGAGTGTGTAGAGAGAGAGAGAGAAAGTGTGCTAGACGTTCCAAATAGACAGTCAGCCTAATCAAACTGTATTGGCTTGTTTTTTTTTTTTTTATGATTTCTTAAGCTTGTCTCGGAGAAAATCTTTAATGCACCGGGTGCATTGATGAGTGGTGCATCCGGCCCTTGAATAAGTAACATGTGCTAAAAAATATACTTGTCACAAGAAAATACACGTGTAAGTAATATATCACATCTTTAGTGGTCAGATACATCATTCATTAGATTTTCTCGGTCTATTGAGAAATAGAAGCTTATTTTACTCTCGAAAGAAAGCTATAATTTATATATAATCTTAAACATGAAGTTGTCATGTTGGAAGATTAAATTCTCAAATTGATCACTGATCATGGGTTGCCTGTACAAAAGAGAGCATAAAAGATCAGAGAGACATGGTACTTTTCAATAGTGTTTTTTTAAAAAATATAAATAAATAAATAAATAAAAACAAGCATGTGATGCTTTTGTTTCAGGGAGATGAGATGAGGCTGGCAAGAGTCAATGATGCATTTTAATAATGCTGCTTGTCTAAATCTAATGTCCCACCACCACCACTACCACTTTGCTTTTACACTGATTGATTTAAAGTCATTCTCTTGTGGAAAATTGGAGAGACATCATTTGTTACATCACATGCCTTATCAAAAGTGCTGCCTTTTTGCTTGTTACTTTTTATCTTATGTTCTAATATGACTGATGGATCTACTCTCTCCTCTGCTTTCTCTCTTTGCCCTACCATTGTCATTTTTCTCGGAAAAAGTTTAGATGAATTTTCTCGAGAAAAGTGGTGTTCATCATTGTATCTACTGCATTTCTGGACTGGCTTATCTGTACAATCATCTGAACAACTTGCTTGCTGTTGCTTCTCTAGACAACAACAAAATTTCTTTATAGTATGTTTTTCCGTGTGGGATATTAGTAAATGTATAATTAAATTTTACAACATTACGGGATTTAACGAGATAAGATTGTTTCGATAGTAAAACCCTTTGTACGTTTACTATTAGGTTACGTGCTCTAATTCTTCTCTTTTAAAATAAAATTGTTTATCGTATCTCATTAATACTATACTGCACGGAAATAAAGAAAAAAAAGTGTGGTTATTGTACACATTCATTCGGGAGTAAAAGAAAATAAAAGGGTGTAGATCTTTTCCTAGTCCAATCAATGTTGGAAAGTTCCCAAACAGATTCTTCACAGTATCTTCTCCTCTGTCTGTTGAATTTCTTGCAAATTTATTCCATATTCAAATCATGGCCTGTTCAATGTTCTACCCGCGTGCTCTTACATGTGTATCGATTGAATTGTGGTATCGGAGAAAATCTTTAAGGCTATGTTTGGTAGCAGGGAGGGAGAGTGTGAGAGATAGATGAATTAAGAGGGAGGGAGAGTGGGAGGGATGGAGAAGATAACATCAATCCTCTATGTTGTTTGGTATTGAAAGAAGAGTTGGATTGATGGATTGATATTTAATTTATTAAATTATAATATTGACCTTTAGAAATTTGAAAGGTAGTATAAAAATGGAGGGTTTTTTTGTCTTTACCCCCCATCACTCTCCTTCCTTTCTTGAATCAACCCAAATTGAGGGGATTCAATATTGTGGACCCAGAGGGAGAAGCACTCCCTCCTCTCCTCCCCTCCCTCTACTTCTCCCTCCAACCAAACAACTGATTTGCTCTCCCTCCTTTCTCCTCTCCCTCCAACCCTCTCCCTTCCTCCATATATCACTCCAAACAAACACAGCATAAGGAGATAGACATATATTATGTGAATATACAGTAAGATAGTTTTAATAGCATTGAATACTTATTCCATGATAAACAAGTCCATGTAAAAGTGTTTTTGTGTCAATTTAGCTGGAAAGGCTGGTCAAGAAGGAATCAATCTGGGCTTTTTATTTTTTATTTTATTTTTATTTTATTTTATATAATTTTCTTCATCATTTGAGGCATGTCTACCAAAAAGACCTCCATTATTCTTCACTTCAATTTTATTTTATATGATTCTTCACTTTGCTTTCTCATTTTCAGGTTGAGATTGCACCATGTTTGGGGCACCAAAGTATATTCTTCTAAGATATAAAACACTACCAATATTTTGTTGTTTGGTTGTCTTTGGACATGCTTGTTTGGTCCTAATTAGAACTGTCTTCAATACTTTATTACATAGATTTTCCTAAAGTGTGTACAACACTAGCTCACTAATGCCGTCAAGTTGCACAACCACCCGTAGCAAAATGGTTAGACACTTCCTCTTCGCCCCTATGATAGGGGTTCAGTCTCACATTTATCCATTAAATCATAAAGTGTGAGAAGACTCTCTTTATAATAACAAACATGTAGTGGAAGTTATATTACGAACCGTATTTATAGTGATTGGTTTTGTCGATGCAATATAGTTAAGTATAGATAGAGAAGATATTAATGGAGATGTTCTTGAAAGTGCTTTTTTAAAAAAAGAGGTGCTTTAGCTTTTGCTTGAGGATATATGTAGTTTTTATTAAAACCAAATCATAAAAAACCTAAAAAGTAAGGAATTTGACAACCATTTGTGTTCACCAATTATGGTTTAAAGTGTCACACCTTTTTCCTTCTTCCAACTGCATATTATTTTATCCATGTCATGTAATTATTAAACCTATACTCATGAATAATCAAATCCTAAAAGATCATAATAAACATAAAATAAATTATCTCACATTAGACTAATAAAATAAATTATCTCACATTAAACTATTAGTTCTTTTAAATATTGATCTTTATTTGTAATTGGATATCAAATTTCAACGCATTCTTTAAATCCCATTTTAACCATAAGAAATAAAAAAAAATAAAAAAATAAAAAATAAAAACTTTTTACGTCTCACTTTACTGGTAAAAAAAATATTAAATTAAGCATAAGAATATTTCTAGAAGCTGTAAAAGTAAACCATCTAAGTTGATGATTCTTGACATGACCTTAATCAGATTAGTGTTGGACCTATACAAAAGAAAAGAAATAAATTTGATTAGAAAGTTGTTACTCGTAAAAGGATATTATGACAAACACTTGGACATTATTAAATCATCACCCACAAAAATTTTAGCTTAACCTAGAATTACTAAACAAAACGTCGTCTACAAATCTTAATATGTCTAGATAAACCGACCGATTATATATATATATATTATAAAGTTCAGGTTCAACCGGTTAAAATTAGTGGAAAAAGAATTATATTGATTCCAACCGGTTGGAATCAGTAAAATCATACAAAAAGTTTATATGGAATCCCGTGCTAGAAAGTTAATATAATCGAGTACAGATCCGGTGTCAAAAATTCGTGCGGTTTTATTGATTCTAATATAAATTATATTTATTTACGTTACACAGTTTATGATTATATATATCCATGACTTTGAAAATGAGTCTTTTGTTCATAGAGAACAACTTTACTCATCCATACTAACTAGAGGAAATCATTACCTCTCACCTCATTGCTTGACATATGTCTCAAACAATTTAGACTTTGGGTTGAGTTTGAGACATGTGTCAAGTAATGAGGTGGGAGGTAATACTTACCTCTAGTTAGTGTGAATGAGCAAAGTTGTTCTTTTTGAAAGCAACGTTATTCGGCGATTACAATCGCCGACTTCCTTTTTTTTTTTTTTTTTTTTTGGTCCGTTCACTCTACTGCCAATCCCGCCGTTCATGAATCGACGTGTCCAAAATCTAACAGCAGAGCACAAAACGATAGAATGGGATGACCCTTACTCGACTTTAAAAAAAAAAAAAAAAAATGAAAAAACAAAAACGAGAGAAGAATGATGAGGTGGTGAAAAAAAAAAAAAAACCTTGGATCCAGAAAGTTTTTTTCTTTACTTTTCTTTATCATTTAAAAATTTTCTCTCACTTTCTCGTTTCCCAAACAGAATGCATCTTTTTCTCTCTTATATTTTCCTGCTTCGCTTTGCCACTCTTTTCCAAGCTGTGAGCAAGTCAGTACTACTCTGCTAAGCAGAAAGTGATAGAAAGTGAAAAGAAAAAAAGTTTCCGAGAATTTTTTGTTGTTGCTAAAAATAGTAACTTGAAGTTAGCAGCCAATGGGAGCTCGTTGCTCCAAGTTGTCTCTGTGTTGGTGGCCGTCAAATCTCAAGTCAAATCTCCACGACTCTACCTCTGATCTCGGTAAGTCAAAAACACAAAAAAATAAAAAACAAAAAAAAAAAAACTGAAACTTTTTCGGCATTTTCCCGAGAAAATGTCTTTTTTTTTTTGCTCTAGAAAATTTCGTACTAGGGTTTTAGAAAGTTAAACATTTTAAACAAAAGCTTGAAACTTTTTTTTTGTTTGTGTAGAGAATGGGAGCGGCGACGCGTTGCCGGGTTTCAAGGAGTTTAGTCTGGACCAACTTAGAGCTGCCACGTCAGGTTTCTGTACGGACAACATAGTGTCGGAGCACGGAGAGAAGGCGCCCAATGTGGTCTACAGAGGCAGGCTCGCAGATGAGGATCGTTGGATTGCCGTCAAACGCTTCAATCGAATGGCTTGGCCTGATTCCAGACAGTTCCTTGTCCGTGCATTTTTTTTTTTTTAAAAAAAAAAACTTAATAACTGATTTTAGCTTGCTAATTTTAAATGATGAACGATACATTGATAATGGGTATTTTGTATTGTGAAAAAATTGATAATGGGCTGATTGGTTGGTTGCAGGAGGAGGCGAGGGCGGTGGGG
Organism: Acer negundo; assembly: GCA_035582765.1. Classification (NCBI taxonomy): domain Eukaryota; kingdom Viridiplantae; phylum Streptophyta; class Magnoliopsida; order Sapindales; family Sapindaceae; genus Acer; species Acer negundo. The sequence goes on from CM069233.1 coordinate 2,062,118, forward strand.
CAGTTGAGGAGCGAGAGATTGGTGAATTTGATAGGGTGTTGTTGTGAAGGAGAGGAGAGATTGCTGGTGGCTGAGTTTATGCCAAATGAGACTCTCTCTAAGCATCTCTTTCACTGTAAACTTTTTTTTTTTTTTTTTTGCTTTTTAATAATTTACTTTCTTACTTTGTAGCATTTGAGTTTATTTATTTAGTTTCTTGCTAGTTTGAGTTGATTGCAACGTGGTATTTTGTTGTAGTGTATGTTGCTTTTGTTAACCTCTGTTTTGATGCTGTTGATGATGAGGATTTACAAAATCAAAGAGAGCTAGATATAGAAACTCTGTCAAGTTCCTTTTAATATATCTATATCACTATATGTATACATTTTTGTTGGGTTTGTGGGTCATTTTGTGATATATAGGAATCTCAAGAGATCAACAATTTTAGTATAAATTTTTTCTGTCTACTTATTTTAAATATTTGAGCAATCAATGAAAGTCCTACAGAATGTAAACCTTAATTGTTACTATTAATAAGGAAGACTTTTTTTTTTAAGTAGGAGAGCATAAATACACCTGAAAATATGTCACATCCATAGACAAATTTCACCCTCTGAACACTAATAGACTTATAGACTTGATAAAGATAGATATTCTTCACTTAAAATGTTATTCTCAGAATCATGAGTGTTCTCTCCATTTTTTTTTTTTTGAACCAACATTAATTTGTTTTTGGTTGAAATGTTTCAGGGGAGAACCAACCTATGAAATGGGCGATGCGGCTGAGAGTGGCTTTGTATCTAGCACAGGCTTTGGAATATTGCAGCAGCAAAGGGAGAGCACTATATCATGACCTTAATGCTTATAGAATTTTGTTTGACCAGGTACTTTGGCCTTCTTTGTTATTTTTTTGGCTTCTATCGGTTTTCAAAAAGTTAGCTATGTTTTTGTTGGCTATTCCTTATCGTAAGTTAGCACTTGATAGGATGGTAATCCCAGGCTCTCTTGCTTCGGCCTCATGAAGAATAGTAGAGATGGCAAAAGTTATAGTACGAACCTGGCTTTTACTCCACCAGAATACTTGAGGACAGGTAATAGCTGTTGTTAATTAGTGTCCCATCTTATAATGCTAATGTCTTGTCTTTATTTTTCTTAAGCTGAAGAGCAAGTTCCGATTATTTCTTCCATTTGATCTGCTTTCTCATCATATTGGTGTTTGTACTTTTACTGATTATCTATCTTGAAGCTTTTTTTTCTTTTCAAATAAAAAGAATCTGTTATTTCTACGCATTGCATTCCCATACATGAGCTACTGAGCCTTTATTTTTCAGCTTATGTTAATATATCTATGTGGCAGGAAGGGTGACTCTAGAGAGTGTGGTTTACAGCTTCGGCACCCTGTTGCTGGATCTTCTCAGTGGCAAACACATACCCCCAAGTCATGTAAACTTTTTCTTCATTTAATTTACTTCATTTGAGGCGGAGGTTTCCGATAAAATTATTCTTTTAAGTTCGTTGGTAATTAATCGCTTATTATAAGAAATTTATGTTATTGGAAATATTTAAAGTGGTGGCTACATAAATGTTGCTTCTTTTTAGCATCTTATGAGGAAATATTACACCATGTGCCTGAGATTTGACTCAGTCATCCTCTACTGATTGCTCAAATTTTATCTTTTCAGTAAAATCTGAGTTAAATATTTCTCTAATCTTCTTCTTTGGCAGGCTCTTGACCTCATACGTGGGAAAAATTTTCTGATGCTGATGGACTCGTGTTTGGAGGGTCATTTCTCAAATGATGATGGAACTGAACTAGTGCGGTTAGCTTCACGTTGTTTACAATATGAGCCTCGTGAAAGGCCAAATGCCAAGTCTCTTGTGGTTGCTCTCAGCCCTCTTCAGAAAGAAACAGAGGTATGCCCAATGCCTTCGAGAAATTCAATATTTCAATATTCATTCACTCATTATTTCAAGCTGTCAGATTCAACTTCTTCCAATAAGCTTTTGAAAAAAGATTCTCTAGTTAGGTATTAAATACTGATTTAAAATAATAAAAAAAAAAATTTAGAGTTTGGACAATATGGAAACCCTCCTAGTTATTAAACGACAGGTCCGAATTTTCTTGATAAGAAAATGTTAAGCTCTGAATTGCATGCACTACTTTGCTGATCGTTACAGTTTGATTGCTGGTTTTTTGCCTTTTAAGGTTGCTTCACCTTAATTAACTAGCTTGAGATAATAACAATCTTATTTGTTGGTATTTAATAGGTTCCATCACATGTTTTAATGGGCATTCCTCATGGGACTCCGTCCTCCAAGCAAACAGTGACGCTAACACCTCTCGGTGAAGCTTGCTCGAGACTAGACCTTACTGCTATACACGAAATATTGGAGAAGATTGGCTACAAGGATGATGAAGGAATTGCAAATGAGGTTAGTAAATATTATCTTAATTTAAACCGGTGCCTAAAAAATAAAAATAAGATAAATAAAGATACAACAAAAGAATTGATATCGAACCAATGCCTCTGTTATCCTTCCCTGGTGTATATGAGCGAGGCTCTATTTCGAACAATGTTTGCAAGCTTCACTTTGTGGCTTCTTGTAGAACTTTTTTACCCGATTCCTTTTGCACATCTATTTTATGCTTACTGTGTTACTGGAAACCATTGCTTTGCAGCTCTCTTTCCAAATGTGGACAGATCAAATACAGGAAACATTGAATTCTAAGAAGCGTGGAGATACTGCTTTTCGAGCTAAAGATTTCATCACTGCTATTGACTGTTATACACATGTAAGACATTTTTTTTTTTTTCAATAAAAATTTAATCTGAAAGCAGTGATCTTGAAAAAAATAGTGGCACATTTTATACACCATTGTAGCACTTTTTTGTACTGAAACCGGTACCACTTTCAGCATAAGAAAAAAAAAAAAAAAAAGGGACAGTAACTTATAAATGTAAATCATTACCTATTTGGTTGTTCTGGTTTCTACTTACTAGTGCAACTGTCCTGTTCTCTGTAGTTCATTGATGGCGGGACCATGGTATCTCCAACTGTGTTTGCCAGACGCTGCTTATGTTACCTGCTAAGTGACATGCCTCAAGAAGCTCTTGGAGATGCTATGCAAGCACAAGTAATATCTCCCGAGTGGCCCACCGCCTTCTATCTTCAAGCCGCTGCCCTCTTCAGCCTCGGGATGAACAACGATGCGCAGGAAACTCTCAAAGACGGCACAAACTTGGAAGCCAAAAAGCATAGAAACTGAAAAAAAAGAAAAAGAAAAAAAGTATATAGGTTTTCATTTTTCTCCATATTTTTCCTTCATTTGAATATTCCTTGTATCTACCTCTCTCAATTTCCTTGGCATTTTGAGTTTCTTCTCAAGCACCACAGGTTTAGTCTTAACATTTATATATGTTTATGTTGGTGAATGAATGTTTCCATTTTGTTAAATTATCATCTCAATCCAGACCAAATTGATGGATTTTCCTGAATGATATGTTTCACTAATGGAATTTTTTTTATGGATCTTTGAATTGGGCAGATCTCAAATTTCTCTATAACCAATCTTTTCTATAAGACAAGTTTATACATCATCTTTTGACATTCTCTTTAAAGTAATCAAACATTATCATGTAGATATTCTCTCTTTGGAAAGTTTAATTGTCATTGAATAGTTAAAAGAACGGCATGACAACAGTAAGGTTTTACGGTTATTACAAAACGTTCGTGAAATTTTCCGGTGAAGCTACCAAAAGAAAGCATACCAAACAACATAGATGAGCTCAAACAAGGATATACCAACCAACACAACCCATTGCAAATTCAAGAAGAAATACACAATCTTTTATTAAATTGCATTACTAAACATCTGACAAATTCTTTCTCAAACAAGAAAATAAAGAGAGACCAAAAATGGATTAAAAAACCAATTCTGCCTCCACCATCTTCTAACAACAGGCTTGGAATGGCTTTGAATATAAACTTCAAACTGAGGTATGCCTAAATCTCACATCGGAGGTCGACCACCAGCACTGAGAAGCTGGCCAATCATACTGTTAACCTGAAAAAAATAACACAGAAGAAATTTGATTATATGACCATCAAATGAGGCTGCTCCATGTATATATATATATATATATATATATAATCAAGACATTGATGAGAATCAAGCGAAAACTGATCTATATTACAGGTAGCGTACATATATAAACTAAATTACCTGCTAAAAGAAAGATTCAAGTACACTTAAATCATTTAGTCCAATTTATATTTCCAGAAATACTTAAATACTTAATAAGAGTACTCCAAGTCCAAGCTTACCTGCCAATACTTTGAAACGCAGCGATCAATGCAACTGTTTTCTCCCATATTTAGTTCATTCTCCTTGTACCTAATAAGAGAAAGAATTGAAATTGAAAACATTTTCTTTTGCACAAAAAAGCAACGGCGAAAGGGTAATTCATATATTTGATCGTGCAAACTAAAAAAAAAAAAATGCACAAAAAGCAGAGAATCCCGTACCTTTTGTCAACACACTTACTGAAACAAGTTTTGGCAAGCCTGATTCAAAAGAATAAGAAATGGACATAAGCAAACCTGCAATCTAAACTTGTTTGAAAATTTCTCATCTAAAAAATAAAAAACAAAACTCAATTTAAGTTCTTAATAGAAATTCACAGTATGAAAATGGTAAAGCTACTATCTTCCTAAACGAATAGCTAATCCTGAAATTCAACTGACGAAAAAAAATGGAAGCTCCATTGCATCTTTACAACAACGGAGTAAAGACACACCTTTGATAGTTTAAGCAAAGCTGAATGAATCTTCAGTAAATACAGTCAAATTGCATTGTGCACTATCAAATTAGGCCAACGATATCAATTTGACGGAAAATGGACAGATCAGAATCTCCAATTTCACTGGATCCATTTTGAAAGCATGGATTAAATCAAACACATTGCCAGTAAATTGGCATCTTTTCAGGATAAAACTTGCATACAAGTCATCGGACATAAACCTGTCCTATCAATATCAAAAGTTAAAAAAATTTCCACACACATTCACTCACCTGTTAAACAATTCTACCCTGTACTCCATTTCGGTTTCTGCCATGCCAAAGACCTGCAAAATATCAAAAGATAAATTCAAAATCAATCATGGTGCTAACGACTCAAATCACAACCAATCAACCGAAATTCAATCCAGAGATCGAATCACAGCCAGAAACCCCCAGAATTCATCAAGGTTCAATACTTTCTAGCCTCAACACTTAAACATACCGAATACGAAGCTTTCATTTTACACTTAACTTATTCCAACACACATTAACATATATTTCCTAACAAAAAAATTTCAACTTAAGACACACAAACATGGACTAAAGTTCCATAATTAACAAAAAACAAAACAGAAAATAAACCCACCTGTTCTTTATCAATACCGGTTGCATTGTTTGCAGCCATTAGACCCTGAAAACAGCAATTAAATTCATTAAAAATAAAATAAAAATTGTCATATCAAATTCCAATTTTTTATTTTATAAAATTACCAAATTCCAACAACGCTAATGTACAAAACCAAAGATGAGAAGATATAAAAATACTTACTTGTGATGGATTAATCACTACAAAATCTTCAATTAAGGTTTAAGGATCCGGATCACAAGCTGATGCAGAAGGAAAAAAATAAAAGCAGAAACCCTAAATTTCCATATATATAGATGCGACATATATAAGGGGTTACGGTTACGTTAGAAAAATCTCATTCTATTGAAATCAATCTCCAATTATTGAACGACACCTGGTAACTACTGACTAAAGTTACATTTTAACCCTCACGTTTAGGGGAGAAATTAGGCTCAACCGGGGATAAACGTGTAATTGTGTCCATAAAGTGACTGACGTGGCCGTATTTTTTGGTGTGAGTATAAACATCTGAGACCTTCTCAAAGTTTATTTGGAAGAATTTTGAGAGGTTTTTGGGGTTTTAGGGTTCTTCAGTTACACGACCAGACACAGGTAAAATCAATCGTCCTTCTTGTTCTTCGTTTTTTTTGTTTGTTTTGTTTTGTCTCCCTACACAAACACACAAAAGCACATTTGTGGTTCGGATTTTTTTTGTCTGGTTTTTAGAATTTTTAAAATTGGTCTTGAATTGAAGTAGATTCGAGCTTATTTGCAAATTACAAAAAAGAATCAAACTTTTTATTTTAACGTATTTTTATCTAAGCAAGCAAATTATCGCTCAACCCAGTTTCTAATTTGAAGAGAAGATAATAACTTTTAGAAAATAAAGTTTTTTTTATTAGATTTTTTCCATTTAGAGAGGTGATATAGATAGCAGAGAAGCTTTAGCAAAGAATGAACTTTCGATATTAATATGTGGAAAAATAAATATTTTTTTGTTTTTGTTTTTATAGTGTTGGGGTTATTTATTTGGTTGCAGAATATCGATTTTGGGGATTGAGGATTGAGTGAGCTTCAGGAGTATTAGTAGCAATGGAGCACTCTGCGTTCGGTGATCAAAGTAATGCTACATTTTCTATTACCGATGAGGATCATACTCTTGCCAATGCAATCAGATTCACATTGAACCAAGAGTAAGTATCAATTTGTTTCTCTAAAACTTGTTTATGTCAATCTTTTGTTTTTGTTTGATTTCATAACTAGAAACCATTCGATATTATTTGTCAATTTGTTCTTTAGTTAGTATATTCTGTGGTATCTATTTCGTTTATTTGACTCTTAGAGGATCAATGAATAATGAATTATGAAAACTTTTACTGAATTTCAGATTAGTATTTGTGTTTTGCTGTAGTTAATAAAGGACTGGTGATGCTTAAAATTGCTCCAATTGTTGGGATTATGGTTTTGCTCGTGAAATTACAGACCCTTCTCTTAGATTCAAATCAAAATTATGAATATTTGATTCACTGGCTAACAGTCAATAGAACTTGATACATTTGTTACCGGGTTCCTGTGGATTTTTCTTCTACTTTATTAACTTATTTATTGTTTCAAGTATATTTCTTTTCATTGTGGATTATGTGTATATTGATAGTGTTGTTCTAAATGCATTATTTGTAATTTTGCAGTTCAAGGGTAACATTTTGCGGTTACAGCATTCCTCATCCTTCAGATGCTCTAGTTAATGTTAGAGTTCAGACATCAGGTAACATTACTCGATCGCCAGCTGTCTCTAGCAATGTAAATGGCCTGTTGTGTCGAGAAACTTTTTTCTGAATCTCATCCTCAATTTTCGAGATTCCATTTAACGATTGTCAAAGATATGCTGCTATTGGTTTCTCATTACATGTTAGGATAATATTGTTCTGCAAGTTAGGCCATGTTTAACATACTCCAGTATGCGTGTTTGATGAATTTGTCGTCAGTATTGTTTGAGTGTGTCTATATGTGAATCAGAGCCATATTGCTCTTTGATGGAAAATTCTCAGCACGAACATCATTTAGCGCCTTTCGCATGTAACAAATGGATGGTAGATTATAGACAAGCAGTGTTATTCTTGTATTTTGTCTGTGGTTGCGCTTGTGTATGTGTTTGTTCATGTATTTATGACTCTTTTTAGTACCCTGTTGACTGCTGTGAACTTATTTCTTGTTCATGGAATTTTGCAGGTGATCCAGCTAGAGAGGTATTGAAAGATGCATGTCTGGATCTAATTTTGATGTGTCGGCATGTAAGGAGCACTTTCGACAAGGCTGTTGATGATTTTAAAGCGAATGAAGGAGTGCAGGAACAGAATATTGACTCTAAAGCGATTGAAGGAGTGCAGGCACTGGATATTGACTCGGAGAGTGATTGAGATTGAGAGATATTCTGTGTCTTGATATATAGGTCTTATTTATTAATGTAGCTCAAGAGAATCGTGAACTAATGATTTGAATCAATCCAACGAGTGCTTTAAGTTATATTCCAAGGGCTGCTTTTATCTTCTTGTTCACTATTATGTTGATTTATCTGTCAATTTTACCATTGGAATCAATTTGGATATACAAATGCATTGAAGAAAAAAAAACTGTTCGAACTCCCGCCATAGCATCTGAACAAGAACTCTCGTCCGATTAGTTGTAACCCTTTGCATCGTTTAGTTAAATGATAGGGCAAAAGAACCAATTGTTGGACCATCTGTGATCAGATTGGTAGTTCAAAGTTGAATTGAATCATGTATCTTTCACTACCTGTGTCGGCAACATCTTCTGCGTAATGGGGAAGAATTCCCAGATGGCGAAAAATGTATTTACAAGTTATTTTTCACGAGCACACATTCTAAAACACAGTTAAAATGATATTCAGAAGACAAAGGGGTATGAAGTTGCTACTCAAGAAAGATACTAAAAGCATACATGTGCACAGAAGCTTTTACAACCCTACAAAATTCAAATATTCAACTGACAGTGAGCAAGAAATGAAGGGGCAATCGGGCAAGAGTGAGAACAAGGAACCAAGTACAATCCCCAACAGGGTGGAAGTCGCTTCTTCTAATCCCTCAGATTGGCAAAATGCCACACTTTTCAATCTTAGGATTGATTCATGATAGGACTTTGAAGTGAAAGAGCCATGAAATGACAAAGGCAAAGATCATGGTGGCAAATAAGAAGTTCATTGCGCGGCGAGGATTCCAGAATCTTTGATCTGGTAGAATGATCAAAGATGCTCCTGGTGATGACGATGAGGCTGTAGCAGAAGCAGCAGTCAACTGGTTTGTCTGTTCACCACCGCTGATGTTTACTGCAGTAGAGCCACAAATCTCACATGTCCTGTAATACATATAAATTATAATGAAATAAGGTACAGATTTAACACAGTTCATCAAAACAAAACTACAATTAAGAGCATAACTTGCTAGACGACCGAAACTAGTACATTGGGTTAACAATTTTTCCGAGACCAGGTATACTTGCATAACAAACAACTCAAGCAACACAGAATGGGGAGCAAATAATCAAATGGTAAACTTCATTACTACAATCTAAACATCTACATGAAATGAGAGTAATCAGAACTCTTCAATAATCAAGTTAAATTGACATCAAAATTGCGATAATGAAGGCAAAGATCACACTCAACCACATTACTTGAACATGTTTTCTACACCAAATTATGCTTTTCCCTCTTTCACCCCCAAAATTACATTGTTTCTGACCTCGAGCTAGGCGGTACGTAATCCGATAATCGGCTTGTGGAAAGCATACTAGAGAAGAACCAAATAATCTCTTACAATCAGATCAGAGCACCATTAGGGTTTTGGGTCATTTTACGAATAAGTGAGCAGTAACAATAAGATTATGTAGAACAATAATTTAATTATATTACTGTTTGTTTCCTCCTTTTTATGAGAGACAACTAGGAAACAAAAAGTACAGAACTGGAAACTACATATTCATATGATATCACAATAGGAGGTATCAAACAAATATTAAACAAAGGACCAAAGATTTCCTCTTGAAAATCTCAGAAAATGCTGAAATCAACAAAATGATCAACCAACAAAGAGAATCATCAGAACAGAAAATTCAAGACAAATAACTAAAGATAACCTAGCAAAGGATCAAGCTTTTATGAATCAGGACATAACACCAACATAAACAATTCTACTCTTAAAACAAACGAATAAGTAAAAAGTTAAAGGTTTTTATTTTTTTATTTTTTTTTCCTTTCAATTTTCACACACATGTTACCCTTGTTCTTGAACCAAGTCTCTGCACATTTTCTGTGAGCAGCACCGAGATCACCTTTACAAAAACAACCAAGCTCAATAAGAGGTTGAAACTCTTGAGAATTGCTCTCCTCCAAACCCAATTGACAAATCCTGCACTCCCTCTCTGGCTTGTTGTCACTACTCTCCAAATGCAGCTGCACCAGAGAAACCCCACTTTCCAAATCCATCTCCGAAGAGGAATCAGAGTCCCTGTGAGCCCCAATCTCGCCGGAGAAGTCACTGGAGACCGACACATCATCACGGGTGTCCTCAAAACCAGGCATACTTTTGGACCCAGAAAGAGAAAGGAAAAGTCATGAAATTGTGAGAGAGAGTAGTAACAACAACAACAACAAAGGCATGGCCTTTTTGTTGATTTGAAAAGCGGTTTAAAGAAAAATGATTTTTTTTTTTGTACCACCAACAACAAAAACAACAAAGAATGCAGAAAATGTGGAGTTTTAGAGCAAAAAGAAGTTTTTTCTCAATCTCCTTTTGGGTGTCAAAAGCAAAGAAAATACTGTCAATCTCTCTCTCTCTCTCTCTCTCTATATATATATATATATATATGTCTATGTGTGTGTACGTATGTGTCAGTGTCTTTGCAGAGTTGGTGAAAGAGAAACGCAAAGGAAGGACAGAGAACTACAGTTGTTTGTGGTCTTTGTTTTGGTCTTTGAGTCTCTCTCTCCTCTCTCTCTCTCTCTCTCTCTTTCTCTGTGACTGAATAAAGTTAACATTTTGTATATAAACAAAGCAAAATCAAGAAAACAAATACTAGTAAATTCATGTTAAAAGAGAAAATGATCACTGAACCAGTGACCCCATTAAAAAAATGCACATATATTTATTTAATCAATCTTATAATGTCTTTTTTTGTTTTTTTTTTTCTCATCTTTTGAGTTTTGAGTTTTGACACTGCTTTAGCTCTGTCTGTCATTTAAAATGACCAATCATTTGATCAAATTTTGGTGTGTGATTGGATAAACGTGCAAGCAAAAGCCAAATGCAGATTGCAGAAACAGTTGTTTAGGCCTACACAGAGGTGGGTGATTGTGATTGTCCTGATGGATTTGGGTTGTGTACTCTGCACTTAGATGGGCAAAATTTGTGTCATGGAATTTTTGAATTGCTAAAATTGGATAAAAGATCAAGACAGACTTTGCTATATAAGTATATCATAAAATTGAGGTTAACCGATGAATTTAGAATTATTGATTGGATAAATCCAGCCTCGGTGGGTATTATTGTTTAACAAATATGTTGTTACGAAGTGAAAAACGCGTTCGTTAGCCATGTTTTAAAACGGAAAGAAACAATTTTGGTGGGTCGTTCTAAGTTTTTTTTTTTTTTTTTTTTAGCTACAAGATGGTTTGATAGGTTTCTAATAACTATTGATAGGCTTTCCAATCAAGAGATCACTTTCAGGATAAAATCTTCGATGCACCGGGTGTATCGGTTGGGTGTTGCATCCGGCTATTGATAGCTTGACAGATAAACATGTGTCGTGTAAAACAATAATAATAAATTTTATGGGATGAAAGAGAAAAAAAATAAAATAATAGTGAAAAAAATATAAAAACCGAACAAAAAAGTTGACACATACATTAAGTTATCAATGTTTGGATGCAACACTCAGCCGGTACACCGAAGATTTTCTCCCCTTTTAGAGGTTGGTTGATCAAATCATCAAAGTCATTTCTTATATCACATAAAAACAAAAATCAAAAGAACATTGAAATGGATTAATTTACTTTCACAGTTTCACGTGATTAATTCGAAATAGTATACATGGGACACAACAATGGTGTGTATGTGTACCTATCATAATAATTATCATTTCATGTCACATAAAAAATCTAATACAGAAACCAAAGCCAGTTAAGTTTAACCATTTTTTTTTTCTTGTTTAATTAGACGATCACAAACGAGATGAGGTTGGTCTGATGGTAAACTACTTATTTTTGTACAACGAGGTTACATGTTCAAGTCATCTTCCTTAAAAAAAAAAAAACGCCATGTTTTCAAACAAAAACAAGAAATTTTGGTGGGTTGTTAAAGTTTTTTCTTTGCTAGTAGGTGGTGTGATAGGCTTTCCAATGAAGAAGATGTCACTTTCAGGCTTGTGGATAAAACTTATTTTGATGAAATTATCTTATAAAAACAAGAAATGAAAACACAATATTGAATTAGAATAGTTGACTTTTGCATAATATTAATCGAAATAGTATACATGAGACACAACAATGATGTGTATGTATGTTTGTGTAATCACCATAATAACAATCATTTCAAGTCACATACAACTCTAATACAGAAACCAAAGCAAAATAAGTAGAACTTTTTTTTTTTTTTTTTTTTTTTTTTTTTTTAATTAGAAGATCATCACACAGGAACAGGAGCCATTCCAGGAGTTATGTATGATTCACTGGAGACCGCAGGTCCCGGGCACGAAACAGGAGAATTGGCTGCACCTGAGCTCCTAATATCAGTCATGACACGCCTTGGATTGGTTACTTGTTCCTGGCACAGACTAGGCAAATACATTCCTGCACACATATATATCAGGAATTAAGTTTCATTTCACTTGTTACGATTCTTGGTCAGTAAACATGTCATTAACTTCTAAACAGATAATCGGAGGAATATTAAGTTACCTTCTCCAAGGGCCATGTTGAAGTATAGGTCAACAATGTTGGGGCAGGATTGGTAGCAAGCATTGGAGCAAAGCTTGGCAGTGAATTGAGGTTGAAGGAGAGAGTCTGATGAAATTCCAACAGCTTTCCTGTCAACACCACAAGCACTGATACATTCATCACTCTCAATCCAATCATGCATTATGTTCACAGAAACCTCAGATGTTTTGCATTGGAATGCAGTGGTTCCATAACTTGCTGCAAAGTTGTTCTCCAACAGGCACCTCTTCCCTGAATTCGAAACCGAAAACGAACAAAGCTCAATAGGCAACTGCTCACATATAATCCCACCTGCATGATTCAAAACAAAAAACAAAGAAAACATTTTCAGCAGACATGAAAGAAGTGTCAAAATCACTAGTATTTATTTGATAAGTGTACCAAGAGCTCCTTGAAGGAAGAATGAGAAAGCAAGAAACAGAACCAAAGCCATTGTTTTGAGAAAGTTGAAGTTTTTTCTAGGTTCAATTTCTTTGCTATGAAATGCAAAAGAAGACAATGAATTTGTGTGAAGAATTCAATGTAGAGATTGTGGATTATATAGGTGGAGAGAGAGAGAGAGAGAGAGGTGTGAGGACACTTTTGGGGTCATATTACTCAAAAGACTATTGGAGGAATCTTATAGAGATGACTTGTAACTTGTAAGGTAATCTATCAAGTGTGTATAAACTGTACAAGTTTCAAAACCAAGAATAATAATAATAATATATTGTTGAAAACAACATTGGATTGGAAGTATATGAGGTGTTTTGGTGGCAACGAAAATCAAACTTGGGTTGGATTTTTCTGTAACAGGTGTTGTTGCTGTTTTCATTTGTTGAATGTCTTGCAAATTTTGAAGAGATTTTTGAGAAATTTCGAAACTATTTGGATGAAATGAGTTGGTGGGTTCAGATTAGAATCTGAAACAGAACACAATGCTTTGTTTTGTCAATATGTTTGATATTTGATGACTTCAATGTTAACTTGATCTAATGTTGGAAGTTTGATGCCAACTTGTTTTTATGTTGATGTCTTTTTGTACATCATTAGGTTCTTTGAAAATAAAATCAAATTATTCATCCAACAAAAAAGTTATAAAATAGTTCAATCGAGAAGGTCTATTGTTATCGTATAAGATGGTTTAAAATCAAATCGCGTTCACATTAGGATTCCGTAGTAAAACAACAACCCTGCCATAACAATTCAATAACTAATAGTTTTTTTTTAGGGAGAAATAAAAATACATAACAAACAGAAGAAAAATGAGATAAATTTTCATCATTATTGGGTTTTTTTATTTTTTTATTTTTTTTTTATTTTTTTATTTTTTAAATCCAAACTCAATTCACTACTAAAGAAAAATGTTTCAATAAATTCCAATTTTGAAGCTTACTATTGTTGACTACAGACCTCCATCTAGCTTCAAAGCACAGGGATGGATTTTACACAGAAGCACCAACATCCAGAAAATAGACTGATTGAAGAGCACTACAACATTCGAAGCGTGAAGCGAAATATCAAAATTGCAGGAGAGGGACTATGGAGGAGAACAGAGTATGGATACTCAGGCAACCCTAGAAAAAATTTATGTTAATACATCAAGCTGCCTGAACTTCAGCTGTCGAGGCATCTTCCGATGGCTTCATTGGTTTCGGTGTGCTTTCGACTGATTTCATCAAGCCTGGGATGTACTTCCAACAACGCTTGTGAACTCCACTGATTTTCTTGGGAGCATCCGCAGCTGCCAAGCCTAAACCAATAACTAATAACATCAATATTCATGTAGAAGAAAAAATAAGGTCAAAATTGAAAAACCTAAACAGATAGAACTTCGATGTGATGTAATTTTACCGGTTTGTACAGTTTCAAGTATGATTACTATGCACAAATTTGGTTCAATCTAAAGAATTAAAAGCTAGTGCCTGAAGATTATTGAAAATCGAGAATCAATCACTTCCCTTTAATGTGATAGATAGCACATACAAATAGCAAAGCGTATACACTGATGAACAGACACCATAAGAAATCTCCATCTAAACTTCTTGGTTTTATACTAAATTATAATAAACTCCACATAGAAACATTGTTCTTTGATACTAATGAAGCAGAGGTAAGCCATACAAGTCCGTACTCAGCTAATTTAACCCACGGTTCCGATGTCCTCATGTAATCTACACTGTTGCACATCCTCAAAAGGGGAAATGCCGCCCCTCCAAAGAGAAAACACGCTAAATTTTTTATTTAACATGAAAAACCTTAGCCATCACTAAGACAATTTCACTTCCTTCAAGAATATCACTTAAAGTCTTAACAGGTGCATTAATTTGAACACCTTCGAAATCTTTTACTTCTTTCCAATCCGATTATCTTTTGATATTTAAACCCTAATCATCATTTGTCATCTGTTTACACAATTTTTATCCATGTTTTCCAAAGTCCTGTATTTTTTTTACCTAAAACATAATTGGCCAATCTTCTAAGCTACTACATTGTAAAATCAGTTCAATGAATAAATCATCATCACATAGTAAAATCATCTCACATTCTCACAAGTCAAAATTCAAATGTGGCAAAAGAAATAAAGTTTAAAACATGTCGCTAAACCTAAAATTTGTTTGTTCTCATAGAAATGAATATAGGAAAATCATCCCAACTCACCACGCCCCCCATTGCAAGTCTGTTGTGGTTGTCAGTGCCTAGAGCTTCCCGAACTATGAACTCATTCAAAGACTTAACAAATTCTTAAAAGGGATCTATTATACTCATCAGACAAACGAAACTTCAAAAAATCAAATTTCCAATTGTTTGCCAGTAACATGCCTAACTAAAACAAAATTGAAAGAAAACACGGGAAATCGAAGATCAAACTGTTAAAATGGATAAGACTGACCGTCTTTGTGAGCAATTCCCCATGCCTTTCCATGCTTCCCATCCTGCACACAACATAAACCCTTAAACCCTAAAACCATAAACCCCCAAAAAACAAACTTTTTTGTCCCAAAAAAAAACACCATCTAAAACAACATTCAATGAGCTCATACATATTGCATTTAACTAAATTAAAAATAAAAAATAAAAAATACTTTTTTTGTCAAGAACAAAAAAAACCCATTTAGAAAAATCATATAATGAGCTCATTCTGCATTTAAATTGTACGAAACAAGAATGATATCGCGCAACACAACTAAACAAAAACAATTAAGAACAAAATAATAATAATAATAATAATAAGAACGAAGAATCAGCAAGAGATAGAGAGAGACCTTGTAAAGATTGATCTTTGTGATCTCGTAAGAGACATTGGTCCAATGGGTTTTCGCCATGTGGTACCCGATTCCCCAGTTGGGCAGAAACTGAGCTACCTCGAACAGGTTCTTCTTCGTTCTTCGCTTCGGCTTCGGTTTCGGTTTCGAAACCGTAGCAGAAGCAGAAGTAGCAGAAGAAGGAGAAGCTGAAGCGCTGCTGAAGCTTCTGAGGAAGCTGAATGGAAGTCTCAAGAGGCCTCCTGGGGTTTGATTCGAAGCAGCTCTCATTGTCAGACTCGTCGCCATTTTTAGGTTCTCTCTCTCTCTCTCTCTCTCTCTCTCTCTCTCAGTGAAAAGGGCTGCTCTGATTATGTTTCATTGTTTTGTCGAGAGAGTTTTCAAGGTTTTTATTTTATTTCGAAAATGAGCCACTGAAGTTGTT
This sequence comes from Acer negundo, assembly GCA_035582765.1. Classification (NCBI taxonomy): domain Eukaryota; kingdom Viridiplantae; phylum Streptophyta; class Magnoliopsida; order Sapindales; family Sapindaceae; genus Acer; species Acer negundo. The sequence goes on from CM069233.1 coordinate 2,078,186, forward strand.
TTATTGTTAATTTGACCCCTCATCTCATACAATATGAAACTGCAAAATGCAAACCATATTTCACGCATGACAGCACTGTAGTTTTTTTCATCGAATTTATAACAATACAGGGTGGGCTCTCTATACTATTAAAAGTGACTATAACACCGTGCAATGTTACAAAATCGTTCTAATAAGAAAAAACGTTCGAGAATCCGACACGTAAAACCTACTTCTTCAGCTTTTCACTTCTACATAATTGAAATGGGGATGGGATGGGGATGGGGGACCCCTCCCTATTCCCATTCTTCTATTTTCTCTACAATTATATTGAAATGGGGATGAGGGATTCCCCTTATCCCCATTTTCCCTAAACATATATAAATATAATTATAGTATATATTTTTTAAATTTTTTTTTATTCTTTGAAAACTCTAACTCTTTAAGTATATATACCCATTTTATATAAAATACACTAATAAATTTTATTTTGTATTTGTAATGGAATGTTTATTTTTTTAGTTTAATTTGTAATTTTTAATCAAATGGAAAAATTGGAAAACCGGGAAATCGAAAAAATAGAGAAATACGGGAAAAAACGGAGAAAATGGAAAATGCATCCTGTCCCTGAATCCAAAATATATAGAGGATGAACCGAACTTCACATATATCGAATGCACCTAAGACCTTCTCACCCACAAATTAAGGTCATGCAAATGCATCCTCTCCCTGAATCCAAAATATATGGAGTATGAACCAAACTTCACATATATCGGATGCACCCAAACCCGTCTCAAAAGATTACTGCCCTTATTGGGGATACAGATAAACTGCGATAGATTACTGATATGATGAAAAGAGAAATTACTGCCACTACTAAAATTGCAAAGGAAAATTAAAAAGGTTCCACAAACGAAAATACAAAAGTTGCAGCAAAATATAACATTTGTCCCTCTCGTCTCTCTCAAACATCACAGGACTAAAAACCAGCAACTGGTAGTTGAGGTTTTATATAACAGATTTGCTTGCAAGCAAATTACATCTCATCTTGATACTGCTCCTCTTCGTCCTCGTAATCTTCCTCTTCATCTGCAGTTGCATCTTGATACTGCTGGTATTCAGAGACCAGATCATTCATGTTACTCTCAGCTTCGGTGAATTCCATCTCGTCCATGCCTTCACCGGTGTACCAATGTAAGAAAGCTTTTCTCCTGAACATGGCTGTGAACTGTTCACTAACACGCCTGAACATTTCTTGGATGGAGGTGGAGTTGCCGATAAAGGTTGATGCCATTTTCAGACCAGTTGGTGGGATATCACAGACGGTGGATTTCACGTTGTTGGGGATCCATTCGACAAAGTAGGAAGAGTTCTTGTTCTGCACATTCAGCATCTGCTCATCTACTTCCTTTGTGCTCATCTTACCACGGAACATAGCAGAGGCAGTCAGGTAACGACCATGGCGTGGGTCAGCTGCACACATCATATTCTTTGAATCCCACATTTGCTGGGTAAGCTCAGGAACAGTCAATGCCCGGTATTGCTGCGACCCACGAGAAGTGAGAGGAGCAAATCCCACCATGAAGAAGTGAAGACGTGGGAATGGGATGAGATTCACAGCAAGCTTCCGTAAATCAGAGTTAAGTTGACCAGGGAATCTTAAACAGCATGTAACACCGGACATTGTCGCAGAAATCAGATGATTCAAATCACCAACTGCACATAAAAAAGAATGACAGCACAATCAGAAAACAAAACAATCAAGAAACACAGCAAATTTCAGCTAAAATTTCAGGTTCTAAATTGTAGTTCCTGTTGAAACCAACAACACTGCAAGACTCTGATAAAATTTCAGACTCTAAATTGCAGTCCCTATTAAAACAAACATCGAAGTTTTGGCTAAAATGTTGGACTCTAAAATGTAGTTCTTTTTAAAACAAGCACAAACATCAAACATTTTCCGGCTAAATTTCACACAATAATCGACATTCATTTCACAAAGAGTTTCAGCTAAAATTTATGACTCTAAAACTGTAGTCCTGTTAAAAACAGCAAACATCAAACATTTTCCAGCTAAGTCTCTCAACAATTGACACTCAGTTCACAGAGTATGATGTTCATTAAACATATCAATACATTCAATCATCATTACCAGCTTAGTGCAAACTTCAAAGGACTTATTATACAGCATTTATTAATTTATACTAGCAAGAAAACTAACACAAAATGAAAATCTATATCAGGCCAGTAATTATCTCCACAGGAGATTTTTAAACCGATTAGCACAAATCGTGAATTGTTAAACGTTTACGGTTTACCACAAGTATCAATTAAAACAAAACAAACTATTTGAAGACTAAACAAAAAATCATTACAGATTAACAAGAATCACATCACATATAGCAAAATCAAACGAAATGAGATCAAGAAAGAGCTTACAGCTGGGAGTAGTAAGCTTGAGAGTCCGGAAACAGATGTCGTAGAGAGCCTCGTTGTCAAGAACCATGCACTCATCAGCGTTCTCAACGAGCTGGTGGACCGAAAGAGTAGCGTTGTAAGGCTCCACAACGGTGTCAGAAACCTTTGGTGACGGAAACACTGAGAATGTCAACATCATTCTGTCCGGATACTCTTCTCTAATCTTTGAAATCAACAGAGTTCCCATTCCAGATCCGGTTCCACCTCCCAACGAGTGACAAACCTGAAACCCTAAAAAACACAAAAACACAAAAACACAGATTACATTAGTTAACAAGAAAACAAACTCACTCTACAACTTAAAAATCTCTCTCACTAGTTTCTATCTCTGTTACCTTGTAAGCAGTCACAGTTCTCTGCTTCTTTTCGAACGACGTCGAGGACGGAATCGATGAGCTCCGCGCCTTCAGTGTAGTGACCTTTGGCCCAGTTGTTACCAGCGCCGGACTGGCCGAAGACGAAGTTGTCTGGACGGAAGATCTGGCCGTAAGTTCCAGATCTGACGCTGTCCATGGTTCCAGGCTCCAAGTCCATGAGTACAGCGCGTGGTACGAACCTACCACAACTGGCTTCATTGTAGTAGACATTGATTCTCTCAAGTTGAAGATCGGTGTCTCCGTCGTAGCGTCCGGTGGAATCTATGCCATGCTCGGCGCAGACAACCTCCCAGAACTTGGCACCGATTTGGTTACCACATTGACCGCCCTGAATGTGAAGGATTTCTCTCATTTTCTTCTTTTTGAAAACAAAAGAAACGAAACAACAGAAGAAGTAGAGAGAGTGAGATTTGAAATTCAAAAACTAGAAAGAGAGCGAGAGCGTGAAGATTGGAGGTCGAAAATGGTGATTTGATGGTTTTTATAGAAGAGAAAGAGAGAGACAGATATTTTAGGTTTTGTATTTTAATAATAATATTATTTATTTAATGAGACGGTGATTGATGAGAATCAACGGTGGAGATGAGAGTAACGGTCAAAAAGGTTTGAGTTGTTAATTTAAAATAAATAAAAAACCCCTCTTTTTTTTAAGCTTTTTGAAATTCAAAATTTTTTAGATGTACAGCTGTACGCAACTAAGCGGGTTTTTTACGGTCTATACAGTCTTGAGAAGCGACGCCGTTTTAGTGATGTGCGGCAATCCACGTGCGTCGCACCTGAAAAAACAACTCATAAATTATTACAAACAAAACAGACTTTTGAAACCGGGCTGCACTACTGGCAATGTATTGAAGTGGGAAGAAAAAGGTTAACTAATGCTAATTATAAAATTAAGTTCAAATTAACCCAACCTCATTAAGCTAAATATTGTTCAGAATCAACTAATTTTTTTCTATTAAAAGACAATTCTAGTTGCATGAATTGATTAAATTTGTAAAATAAATCAAGTTGATCCTGTTAAAACTATCTATAGATTACAAAAAAAGATCGAAAATGGTTTCGAAATTTGATAAACCTCCTCTTACCTTTACTCCAATAGTTTTTACATAATTCCAAACCCTAAGATTCAAACCCCGACGGGTCGACCTGTAAATTTTCAAGTCTTTACATCAATACACTTTCAAAATCTGATATGTTTGTTTATATATCTGATACATGTAATTGGGTATCGCATCGAATATTCACTCGTTAATTTACAAATAGCGTTCACATAATTAATAACCGTAAATACATCCGTAAAAAGAATCACATCCGCGAGTGTATAAATTTCATTCGTTTTCAATACAATTTCGCTATATATCCCAGCCAGCCAAAATACAGGGTACATGTACACAAACACGGTTATCGAGCATGTATTACCACACTAAAATTGGTACAAGAACCTCACCAAGCAATGAAAAATATAGCTTCCACCAATTCTCACACAAAAGAAAAAGGATTCCGAGAAGAGGTCTTCGGTGTCTATACCTTGCAAATATGGGCATACACTACAAGGAAAGTGTTAGCATACACATAATATTCAAGAATCCATTGCATCATGAGGAAAACCGGTTAGCAGGATGGAGAATATAAGACATCTTAATGTAAAATGACGAAAGCTAGAGACAATAGAAACATAATTCCTAGAGTATGCTAGTAACACTTCTTATTTGATATATAATAACTACCAAGGCAAGACGAGAAACGTAATCCCAAAAACCTTTAACATAACTATTACAAGTCCGGTCACACGCTAGTTCCTAACACTTTACATAAATGATCTAACACAGCATCAACATAACATATAAATCTAAGTTGAGTTTCCAGATGATGATTGCTGGTTACTTCCAAATGGCATTTAAAAAAAAAAAAAAAAAAAAAGTATATATTAAGTGATTTCGTTTTTACATGAATTATTCAATAACGTTGTTATTCCATTATGGAATTTAGACCTCATTAATATGTCTCCCGGGTTTAACAAACTTCAAAGGGTTTCTTATCTTCGCTTATCTTTTCCATAAAAAAAGGAAGAACCTAACATTGCTATACTCTGGCATATACTTTGTCCGAATCCAAGAGCACGTAAAGTTAAGAGCTTTTATCCGAATACAACAACTACTGAACTCATCCTTCTTAAAGATTTCTTGCAGTTGTAACTTGTAAGTAATAATTGACAATTCCCGGTTAAGAGAGAAGTAAAAAAAAAAAAATTAACTCAAACAAGTTGATCCCTTATGGAAACCCAATTCTTTTAACAATTCCCGGTTAAGAGAGAAGTAAAAAAAAAACATAACTCAAACAAGTTGATCCCTTATGGAAACCCAATTCTTTTAACTATTTTCCCCCATTTTGTGTAGTTTGCTATCCAACTTCGTTTTGTGGCTAATGCTCGGCATTAATAGATTAGTTTTTTTCATATTCACCGGTCATCACTAAATTGGCACACACAGTATCTACAAAATCTAGTAACTACAGAATAGAGTTTAAGTTAATCACAATATTCTTGGGCTAATACAGCAATATGATTGATCTATGTATTTATAAAAAGCTAAGATAGTGGCATGGTCAGTAATGATCACCAATTCACACAACATCACATGCTTTCGAGTGGCTTCATCTAGCACCTACAAAAAAGCACAACTAAAGTGACTTTTCATGCCCCCACAACACACTTACATAGGACCACATCTGTTAAATCAGATTTACATTATCTTCTACCAAATGAAACATGTTAATTTGCCGTGTGCATTCTACTGAACCGAAGAAAATTAGTGTTGAAAGTTTGAAACCCTTTTTTCTAAACGCTCACATAATACAATTACACAACATGAAACACTAAACCATTCAATATTAGAAGTAAAAAAGGAAAACATAACCCGACTGACAGAAGAGTTATTATTCAGAAGAAGAACCTGGCAGATAAATCTACAAACCTGGCATAAACACAACGAAGAAGAGCATGATTTCCATTCCAAAATTGCCATCCAACATTTCAAGGCTGTCCTATAACTTTAGTTCAAACTTCAAACCCCAGTTTCAACCAGAAAATATGACAAGGTAGACTATGAAGCATTAAGAGATTCTCAAAGGAACCAAATTGCAAAACTTAACTAAAGTCATAATTAGAGGCAAACAAATAATCACTGGTGTACTAATGTTTCTGTTGAGTATAGCTCTATGTTCGACACCCAATTACAAGATCAGCACCATGAGCATTGTGAATTAAAGGCTAGTTACTGAACTTAGTATACTTTACACTGAAATTTTGTTTCAGTAACATTCTCACATAGAAAAAATATGCCTAGAGTATACCTAGTCATGGGATATAGCACACTTGACTTTTAATCCTTCAAGTTTAAAAAAATAAAAAGGTCCCTTTCTTCATGTCCTAGGATTAGGGATGACAAGTCTACCCATGGATAGTTGGATACCAGCAGGTATGAATATTGTTAAACAGGTATGTACACAGGTATAGATGTGAAATCTTATACACGCTGCAAGTACAGGTAGGGTAGGGATATGATATTAATATCCATACCCTACCCACATACCCGCTTATATTAGAATATAATACATTCATATAATTTTTTTGAATTTTAACTTGTACACGTGTAGAAGTATATTTGGATTTTATATGGTTTATTGTGGAGGAACTTGGAACTTGGAAGTTTATCTGGATTTTTTTTAATTTATTGTAATGTTTGTATGTCAAATCAACAGTACTTTAATTGATAATTTTTTATCATTTTCTTAATAAAAACTAGCTATGTTGGTAGGTATGAATATAAGCAAGCAATATCCACGGGCAAATACACACATCATACCCTTTAAGTTTGTGGGTATGCATGCGACTATGAATATCAAAATGGGATGCAACTATCCCTACCTAAGATTATCTTCTTTATTAAGGAAGTCAAAAACCCCACAAGTCCGTGAACCCATGTGGATGGGAGTGCCCAAGTTCGGGACTAGCAGCGGGTTCAAGGGTGCATGGCCACCCCTAAATTCTTAGCAATGGCCACCGTTCGTATACCTAATAATTATTTAACAAGAGCCTATTTGGACTACACTACCAATTCCTTCCACAAATGGACACACAACTGTGAAATCAAAATGGAATAGCATGTAACAACATGCATATCTATTCAACCATATAAAAGTTAAAGTATTCTTGGTAACCCTACACAATTATTAATATGAGCAACTGTTTGACCTAACTCGTTGAGATCATCTTAATTCTTAATCATGTATCCTAAGCTTTCAGCAAACCATATAACTTATTACAACCAATTATGTGTTCATGGCTACAAAATCAAAGCAAGGGATAACAAGTTACCAAGAAAGTAGCTCGAGGCCTACAAAACTGAACTATGTTGTTTCAAAGCAACATTGATAGAGTTTTCTTAGTAACTTATGTTTCTTAATGGCACCTAACTACCACAAAGTTCCTCAAGTGAACAGTTGACCATGAAAATGTTGGGATAAGTATTTAAACAATCAAAGCGTCGACAAAAACATAAGATATAATCTCCCAACATGCAATCAATTCCAGAAAATCTGTACTAAAATTAAAATCACTAATGCTACATGACCCAAAAAATTAGCCCAAAAACCAACCCAAATGATGTGGCAAGTGGTTTTTCATTAACCACATCATCCAATGATTTGTGTGGTAATGACAACTCACTTGCCACATCATTTGGGTTAATTATTTGGGTTGTATAGTATTACTCAAGTAAAATTTCACTAGAAACAAATCCTTACATTTAACAATCTTACCACATCTAAAAAAGATGACCGAGTAAACCTTTCCACTGAACTTTCAGCCTTTTTGCTGTCTGCTTTCCCGTAAAAAGACAGGTCGAATTGAAAAAATCTAATAGAAGAAAAATTTCACCAAAAACAAAAAATCAACTCTAATGAGTTAAAATAACTTGTGATAATATGATGCATGAAGCCTAAAATATAATAGATAATATTCATAAACAAATAAGACTTCAGTAAGGTAACCACTGAAAAGCGGTATTTTCACAAAATCCTGGCAAATAAACCTATAACTTTCTTTGGGAGATAGAAGCTAGAAGAATGTTAGTTTTGTGATAGCATACCCTATGAATTATGTCGTCCTATGTTAAAGGGATATACTCTTAGATTATTTCAGTGAATCTTTAAAGGTTATCACTTAATAGTTTATTTCAGTGGCCTCACAAGGAATTACTTCATAATCCAAACTTTCTCCGGGAGACACAAGCTAGAAGTACTTTAATTTTGCGATAGCATACCCTATGAAATATGTCATGCTATGTTAAAGGGATATACTATTATTCTATTAGTGTGTTGGAAACAAACAAAGGAATTCTTATATACTATTAACTCCTTAGGGGTTATCACATAGTAGCTTATTTCAGTGTAGGCATTCACAAGGAATTACTTTATAATCCAAAGTTTCTCAGGGAGACGTAAGCTAAAAGAATGATAATTTTGTGATAGCATACCCTTCTGTGAAAAAATATCACATGCTAGTTTATTTCGGTGTATGGGCTTCATAAGTAATTACTTCATAATCCATATTTTGATCGGGAGACACAAGCTATAAGAACGTAAATAGGATACTTTTATGAAATATGTCATCCTATGTTAAAGGGATATACTATGTTCATAGGTCGGTAACAGACGGACAAAGGGAATCTGAAAAGGTTATCACATACTAGTTTATTTCAGGTTTTTACAAACCAGTTCCACTAAAAAATTAATTTGATGAAACTACCACAAAGTAACAAGTTTAATGGTGTTTGACAAATGTTTATCATCTGTTTGTATTGATCAGGAGCAGAAGTTTGTCTTTTTGTACAGGGTTTTAAGATTTCACAGGAGTATCAATTTTGGGCAGATGTGGTGAATGCCTTGTTCACTCTTGTACATTCATTTTCATTAATAAAATTCTTTCTCCTTTCCTATAAGATAATAATAACACAAAAAATCAACTATGGACAAAAGCCCTTTTTGCTTCTTATTTCTGGATTTCTCTCTCTACTTCGAGTTCCTGAGAGCCGGTGTAAATTCCATTCAACTATCAAACAAAATCATTTCCAAGTTTGACATTTATCTGAATAACAGATCCATTAAACTTTTAAACCTAGCACTTTCATTAATAATCCCCTAAATGTGTAACAGGTTATATACCACATATAGTTGGCAAATATAACATTTTAGCTCCAGAAACATTTGTCAAGGAATCAGCAGTAACTATTCTCCTTGAAGGCTTGCAACATGTTCCATTGTTGTTGTTTATTTAATCATAGATAACTGATAAAGAGTATAAACAGGCCCCATATCTTAAATTGAGGGGGAAAAAAAACAAATTCAATCAAGTTCTTAGGTTGTGTTCCACAAAAAAATTGATAATGGCAAGTCATACAACTTAAATTGAATAGCAAAATGTCATAATTAGTACCTTATTCAGGCACCAAGACCAGATAACAAGGACTTGAATTTTTAAAAGGTTTAAGCTCAGGCAATCACTAAGGTTTAATTACAAACTCACTGTAACAACAAACAAATAAGGAACAGGGACATCCAGAATTTTTTCGGTTCAATCATATGTATACATGTTCTACTATATCCAATACATGATACTTTCACTTCTTCACAAAATATACCCCAAGTCACTACAATTTCAAATTTTCTTCACAATGTACATCTCATCAAGAAAGCTATTTCTTTAACTAGTAATCAAACAAACTGCCATTTTTCACTGCCACACAAACAGTGACTGGATGGGAAAGAAAGTTTTATAGCAAGAAAATTCTAGTTGGCCAAATGAAAATACATTCTCAATGACAGTTTTGTATAGAAGAGAACAAAAACGCCTAAGGGTGCAATTCTATAAGAAGTAAGAACATAGGGAGAAAAACTGGTATTTTGGCTTAACAAAAACACAAAAAATTTCTGAAAGATTAGCGTGAAAGCAATCTCAATCGCCAAAAGGTGGCTAAAAGTGTCCCAAGTTTAAAGCAGGAGGCTATTCACAGCAACATATTACAGTTTTGACACCAAAAACGTATCTGCCATTGAGATAGGAAAGAAAGCAGAGACTATCAACACTCTATAACATTTTTAAACACTCTGAATCATGTCAAAGTGTCCATTTTAACTTCAAACATTCAAGGATTAAGAAGATTTAACATAAGTGTAAAAAGTTTAAAGCATGAGAGGCTATTCACAATAACCTAATCACAGTTTTGACACCAAACAAGTATCTACCCTTGAGAGAGTAAAAGAAGAAGGGACTAAGAATACTAGATATAACATTTTTAACATTCTGAGCCATGTCAGGGTGTCCATATTAACTCCAAACATTCAAAGATTAAAAAGATTTAACATAAGCAGATAAATGCCATCTCAACAGTTACAGGTAACTAGGTAAGCATCACATGCAAAGCAGATAGAATGAGATCACTGTAACTGGATAATTCTCAGGTTAATAAAACTAACCAAGTTCTAAAAAAATGATCGAAAATCAAAAACCGACAAACTTAACTGCCACTGAACTTCGGTTCCAAAAACCATCTCCTTAACATGGCAGCAACCTGAAATAACAAGGCTAGCATAAACCACTTGGAAAGCAGAAAAGAGGCATGGAAGGCTGCATCACTATTCTGCTATATGCAAAATACCAAAACAACAAAATTCAACCCCAGTCAGCAAAGCATCCAAAGTTGCAGCATGCCACCATGACTTAATGCTTTTTCCCGCGGCCCTCAAAATTGGCATTTCTAGATTTGTTTGCATCATCATATGAGGCACGATCACTGGAAGTTCTAAAAACCAACAAAGAAAAACATAGAACAAAGTAAGAGAGGTTTATAAGATATAGATAAATTGGAGTTTGAGAAAGTAAAGTACTGCAATGCACCACTACACCAAAGATTACTTACAATTTCTGTTTCTTTGCATTCTGCTTGATGCGTACAACCATATCCATAGACATCTTTTGGTGCTCCCTTGTTTGTGAGTGCAGATCCAAACCATCAACTGTTTCACAGTCAACCTTACATATGCGGCACCATCCCATGCTCGGTAGCTTCCTCTTTCTTTGACTTTCAAAAGACTCCATGTCACCCTGAAGTTACCCACAGAAAGAAATCTATGACGTTCGTCTATGCAATATGCATATGGAAAAGTTGACACTATAGCTATACAAACTTGATGGATTGAAAAGTAAACGTAAGAAAATTTTAAATCTAGAAGGAAAAAAAAAAAAAAAAAGGAAGCAGCAAATGAATTCTTAACTGTATAGATGCCATCATTTGGAAATCCCTGATGGGAAAAGCTGCTCCTAAATCCAGGCTCACCAAGTCGTGGGCGGGGAAAGTTCCCAGGCCCAACCAATTCTCCCACCCGTGCATGACCAGGAAAGCCACCAAAACTCCCCATCTCCCCAAACCGTAAATTATGAGGACCTAAATGCTCACCCCTCTGAAAATGGCTAGGAAGAAAATCTTGACCAATAAAATCATCACTCCTACCAGGCCCATCAAACTCACCCCTACGCAAGTGGCTTTGGTAGGCCGGAAACCTGCTCTCATGAAATGAATTGCCCATTGGATCTCCAAATCGATGAAATTCCCTGCGATCAATATCATCCAAGCTCGAATGGTTGCTACCTAGACTCCCAGGAAGGCCTCCAAATCCACGCGAGGATATTCCAGGATAATCTCTAACTGGACTTCTAGGACTAAACCCGTCCATATGACGTCGACCATAGCCAGGATTTGGTCCAAGAAAATCCGGATGAGTACGAGCAGAATCTGATCTCCCTGCTGCATCTTCATGGATACTACCAGGTCTGTCTCCAGCATAAGAAGACAAATATCTTGACTGAGCAGAGCCACCCACAGAGTCATAGTTCAGTCCCCTATCAAAAGGCCTTGGTCCCACATCCATTCCAAAACCATGAGGACCCCTATCAAGGGGCCTTGAAGAGGGAAAGTGATTTCCAACTTTCGGAACGGGTTCCATATCAAAATGAGAAGGCCGAGGAAATTGATTGGGATCTTCTTCAAACTCTCCTCGATCAATAACCCGTCGAGCTGGGTCAATCGGGAATGGATTCAGACGCTCATCTGGAAAAGGTTTAAATCTTTCATTCCGCAACTCAAGGCCTGGAGCCCCATTCATTCTCATCATATTTGACATTATCCCAGAAGGCTGCCCAAGTGGACCCCGTTCCAGTGAACCTGGAAGAAGTGAATCAGGTCGTCGGTCATCCATATAGCCAGGCCTCTGATTTGGAAATGTTTCTGCTTCCACTGGATTGGTTTGATGCCGCTGACCCATCTGACCTTCAGGGCCATATGGTGGTCCTCCAGCCATCCGCCCACCATGTGAATCAAATGCACCAGGTGCTAGTGGGTGCGATAGTGGCCCTCCAACAGAATCACCTTGTGATATTTTGGGAGTCGCAACATGGGCAGGGGGAAGATGACCATGATTATAAGACCCTTGATGTGCAACAGATGACAGTTCAAGGCTATGCGGGGGAAGACCGTGATGACCCAGCCTCCTTCCATAGGATGCTGCAGAGCCTGGCTGAAAATTTTCTGGTGGATGCGTACCAGATCCTTCAGACCTATACTGGCTAGAAGGGTACCCGGGTGCAACCATGGGATGTGGTGGTCCTAGAGGATATGCTTGGTAATATGAAGGTGCAGCTGACCTTTGCTGATGACTAGAGGATTGCACACAAACCCCAGCATGCACCTGACCAGCTGGAAGAACAACTCCAAGACCTTGAGGGGCCCCTGGAGCTTGAGGTACATTTTTGTCTCCAGATTGTGCAGCTTCCTGCAATGGGGGAGTTTTCAGTGAAGGGCCATCCTGAATTTCCTTGCTTTCTAATAGAGAATGCTCCACTCGTTTGCTGTCAATATTAGAATAATCTTTCAGGTCCTCAATTTTTTCTATGACTTCTTCTTTCATGATCTGCTTAGTTTCAGCCTCTGCATTCTCAAGCTCCGTAACAAACTCCTTTTTAGAAGTATCAACCACATCAGTTTTATCTTCAACTTCAGCTTTGATCACATCAACCATGGTTTTTACACCAGATTCATATTTTGGGATTTTCAACCCAACTGCATCAGATTGAGAAGCAGACATTGCTTCCAAGTTATTTACATCCTTCTTAGCATTTTTCTGTGAAGATGATTCACCTTCTCGCTCGTCCACATTTCTCTGAGTCATTTCTGGCTTCTCAGACATTGCAAGTTTTGAAGTTCCCACAGACTGTAGTTCAGAAGACAACTGCGTTTGGTTGTTGGTCCTGAGCAAATTACTCTGATCTGCAGATGGTTGGTTTGCACCAAGCTGGGGTCTAACCTGCAGGCCAGTGGTAGACTGTGTATAAGGCTGGGATTGTACTCCATGATTTGGAGTCATTGGTCGTCCAACAACACTTTGAGGTTGATGGGGTTGCATGCCATGCAATAATGCAACATTCTGTTGTGGCTGTGCATAGGTATGAGAATGCAGCTGGAATGAATGAGGTGGACCCTGTGGACGTAACTGGGACTGCACTGGGAATTGTTGGTGTGGAAAAGGACCTTGTTGATACGGTCCTCCAATAGGCTGCTGCGGCTGTTGCACATACTGTTGAGACATGGGTTGTTGAACCGGCTGCATAACTGCTCGCTGGTGCACTGGAACTCCAGGTTGGTGAGCATGAGGGTGAACTGGTGGCTGTTGTGCCGGGGGAATGTTTGGGACTTGACCTGGCGAAGGCAACATTGTGGGACGTGGACGCATCTGAGGAGTTTGTTGAGAAAACTGACTCTGCATTGATGGGTTAGCTCCGCCATGTGGATGCACATGCATGTGATGTGGTGCACTAACCAATGGAATTTGCTGATGAGCCTGAGGTTGTGGATACAAATGATGGCCTGTCACCGCATGGGTTGCAGTATGCTGGGTCTGAGTCTGGTTGTGCTGTGGAGGGTGGAGTTGAGGATGGGGCTGGGGATGATGTTGAACCTGTGTTTGTAGCTGATTTTGTGGAAGAGGTTGGGGTTGAGGCATGGCATGCTGAATTTGAGGCTGTGGTTGTTGCACTTGAGAATGAGGTTGCTGATTCTGAGGCATTTGTTTAGATTGTGGAAGAGGCTGAGCTTGGGGATAAGACTGGGGCTGAGGGAATGGGTGGCCATGGGGTAAAGGATGAGTTTGCTGCTGTGGGTTCACTTGTGCCTGGTTCTGAGTTTGAGCAGCCACAGGTGCCTGAACAGGTGGATGTGCTAGCTGCAGTTGGGGTTGGGGCTGACTTTGGGGTTGAACCTGGGGCTGAGGCTGCACTTGGGACTGAGGTTGGGGTTGTGGCTGCACATATCCCTGAGGTTGAGCTTGCAAATGCTGTTGCTGATATTGTGGAACTGCCTGTTGTTGATTTGGATAATAATGCTGATATGGATTGTAACCAGGATACTGCTGGTAGTATTGCTGATACTGTTGTTGTTGTTGATACCATTGCTCTGCAGTAGGCACAGCAGCCTGAGCAGTAGTTTGAGACTGAGGATTTGAGTGTGCTTGTTGGCTCGGATCTTTTCCAGGTGTAGGCACAGCTGTAGTTTGAGTCTGGCCCTGAAAGGTTGTTGCTCCTGCCTGAGAGGTAGCCTGGGTCTGATCACTGGTTGTTGCTGTTCCTGTGGCAGCAGCATCCTGAACACCCTCAGCCGGTTGTGCTTGAGGCTGCACACCCTATCATTGAACAATAAGCATCAGATTACCAAAAATGTTAATGCATTAACTTATACATTTCTTTACACAAAATGTCTACTCCAACTTACAGGACAATTTTGGGCATGCTCTTGTACTTGGCGATGGATTATTTGAACCCCGCACCTGTTGCAAACAACAGGAGAATTGCCAAAGACACAGCCAGAACAATGAGCTGTGCACTCTGATAGATGACCCTGCCATGTACATCCACTTCTGTTGAATAGACAGTGAACCATCACCTTGCCAATAGTTTCAGCAAGTGATTTATTTGATTCTACCAATGGCTGCAATGAGCAATTGACAATCAAAATCATCAATAAGATATGTTATTAACTTATTACTTACAACGAAGACAAAGACTGTAACAGTGTGAGATCAAACCTTTGAATCGGCTTCTGTTACCAAGTAACCATCATATGGGCAAGCTTGGGTAGTGCCCACAACGTACGACAAACATGGCTTACAGTATAGATGAGTGCACTGAGATTGTAATGCTTCATTCGGATAGACAAGCAGACGACATACAGGACAGAAATACTCTCCAGCTAGAGACTGAATGCTCACTACGCATTCATTATCAAAACCCATGATGTCCTATGGATTTAGCTTCAATTCCCAGATAAAGTCAAAGCTATCAACCTAAACATACAGGCAACACCACATAATTATGATAAAAACCTGCAAGCGATGATCACACATAGCAGAATGCATGTAAAAGCAGATATTTTATATATAAATATCAAAAATGGGAGAAATGTATCACAAAAACATGCAGACCAAACCAAACAACCCCCAAGTTCACATTTTTTTTTCTTTCTCGTATTTTTAACGCTAATCTACACGGAAAAACACACAAAAGAACAAAATCGATCCATCACCTCGAATTTTCTCTTCACTGCTTGAACAACAACAACGGTTTTGATCCTAGCCAAACCCACCTGAACATTGAAAAACAGTTCAATAAGAACAAGGTTGCTTAGGGTTTTAAACGATAGAAGCCGATACAGAGAATCAAAAGCAAGAACATTTACACGCATTTGACGACGATTAAGGCCAGAGATTCTCGCAGCGAAGAATCTAAATGGTCTGATATGGAGTGCTCTAGAATCTGATACGAAGGGAACACCTGGGGCTTTGTTAGAAAAAGAGAGAGACAGTGAAGCGAGAAGCGAAATGTGAACAAAAATATTTGAGACACCAACAAGTAGTGTGTGTATATATATATATATATATATATATATATATATGATGGAAAATAAAAAATAAAAAATAAAACATTTTAATGGAAAAATAAATAAATAAAACATTAATAGAAAAAAAAATATATAGTTTTATTAGTGTTTAGTCTAAGGGTGGGCAAAAAACCAATATACCGAACCGATCTAATCGGTTTTTTTTCCGGGTTTCTTATGTTGGTTGGTTCAGTTCAGTTCGGTTCGGTTCATTTTTTTGAAAACCGATTAGATAGTTTTTTTTTTTCTCGATTCACTATCTCAAACCGGAAAACCGAACCAAGATCTAACTTATATATAAAAAAAAACATTAGTTTAATATTCAACGGTCTATGATACTATAAAACTATAAAAGTTTGTCACATCATATATTTTTTTTCTTTGTTTTTTTTACTGAATATTATTTTAAATTAGTATTTTTAGTTTGTTCAAATCCATAATTTAATTTGGTCGAATGCCCAAAATGATTAAAATATGAAAATATGTATAGTAATTAAAGCCTGTGAATTTGGCCCAGTAGAACCAAAACCAACCAAACCGAACCAGTCCAATTTGATTGATTTTTGATCGGTTAACATTTGTAAATTTTATTGGATCGGTTCATATTTTCAAAAACCGAACTTTATCGGTTATATTAAAAAATGAATTGATCCATTAAACGCCCCCTAATGTTTAATGTTTAAATTCATTTGATAACGACGGGAGACGGTGTTAATGGGCTTATATGCGTACATGATGCATTTTGATAGATTTTGTTAATGTTGTGTAATTTATTATTATTATTATTTTTTTGAATTCTTTTTAAAAATATTCGAATATGAGACATTGTCAGGTATATTTTTACGAGGGTACAAGTATTATTAGTTGATTAGTGAGAGTGTAGGCTTCAATTATTGTGGAAGATATATATAATGAGTAACAAAATCTTTGTATTGATACATAATTGGTAGGTCAATGAATTTTTCGTACGTAAAATGAATATTTTTGTAAACATTCTTTATTGTGATCGGCACGTAACTATATTTGAATAACAAGATCGAGAGTTTTCTATGATTGGATTTTGAAAAATAAAACCTTTTGAGATGTTATTTGGTGTGATGAGGTGCACGACATGTGTAATGGGAAGGCTGATTTTGAAATTGAATCAAAGTTATTATTTTTTACATCAATATGATATATAAAAAATTGATTAATTATGTGTCAAAAAAAAAATTTGATTAATTATGAATAAAGTAATTATGGGTTATTACTTTAAAAATAAAAAAAAATAAAAAATAAAAAAACTATGGGGTCTTGAATCATTGCACATAGTAACGGGTTGGGTTTTACTCGACCCGAACCTGAACCCGTGAAATTTTCTTTGACCCGAATCCGAATAATTTCACAAGGGTTTGGGTTTTGATATGTGGATTTTGAGGAGCCCTTAACCCAACCAACAAATCCAAATACTTATTCAGGTTTGGGTTTCGACCCGCCGACCTATGAACCCAAATAGCTATTAAGGTTTTAATTTTAACAAAAAACGATGTTGTTTTGAGTCTAGAATTCTAATTTATTAAAAACGACATCGTTTTGAGCAGATGTTTTTTAAGTAATCGGGTTCAGGTTTCTGCTCGCTGACCCGAACCCGCTTTGTGTTTACTTTTTTCACAACCAAACCTGAACCGCAACCAAAATAACAAAACCCGAACCCGACCCATACGGTTCGGGTGAAATTGCCATCAGAATCATGGTTTCAAGAACAATAAAATGGTTGAATTTCAAAACAACCCATATCTAATATGTATATTCAATTAAAAAATCAAATTCATTTACGTCGTTCTACAAATGAAATAGCTTAGCATACGTATACAATACAGGATACACCGGTGTTTGAAGTCAATGATGAGTCAGAGTGGAACTGTTCATTTCTTCTCTTATTAGAATTCTTTCCACAAAACAATGCAAAACAAATAATAAACTTCTCTCCATCATCACTCACCAGGTATGATTTTTGTGTTCACAACTTATCACTTATTTTCAACGTCGAGCATGCTAATCTGTTTGGTTTTTTATAGAGGTTCTGGGTTCTATTAGTTGATTAACTTTTACTGTTCACTCAATTGTGCTTGAAAATTCTTAATTATTTCAACCTAAAAACCTGTAAATTTGAACAATTTCTTATAGCTTGCTTAGTTCTATGGATCCTCCCACTTAGATGATCAGGACTTTTATCATTTAACTTGGTAAAACTAGAGAGCTTGAGCATTAATTCATGGAAAATGATCCGAGCTCTCCTGAACTTTGAAGGATCTTGTAAACCGTGTTACATTCTAACTTAGAAAAAACTCTATTGGTAAAAGATCTACCCTGGAAGCTCTACTTGAAAAACCACGCCAAATACACCCTTAATTAGAAGCTTGTAATTGCTTAGGCAAGAGCTTCAGTCATTAGAGATTCTTATCCTTAAAAAGCGTCTTCTGTTTGAATAATGTAGGAAAATGTTGGGGTCAGTTTTAGATTTCTTACTAGTTAGAGAATTCGCGAAGGATTCCATGGTAGTTTAGTATTTGTAGGCAGTGCTAGAAAGGCAAAAGCAATTAGCTGCAGCAGAACCCGGAATTTTCTACAGGGAAGAAAGCCACATCCTCCATGGGTTACTATGCATTTTAGTGTCATTTCACACGCGTGCTCTCACACCTGTATAGAGACAGAGTGTGCATAGCACGGTTCGTGAAGATGGATTTGTAACGTTCTATTTGAATGACCACAAATGTCTTTCTTCATCAAGAAGATCTTTGTCATTCACCTTTTTCCCTATATTTAGAGATGGATTTGTATCAAATTATATACACTATGTCAAACCTCATGTTAGTAGCTTCGGATTAGAGAAGAAAACGGCTATTTGTTGAATTTCAACTTTTGTTGAATAACCAATGCATTAGAAGTAATGCCTGCATCAGTTGAATCAAGCCATTCTTTACTTTACGCACTGCAAGTCACAGATGGAAAGATCATTGAGGAACGTAGTTTCTACATAGGAGTAGATAAGGTAACCAATTAAATTCATGAGTTGTTTTCTAATTAAATAGTTACTCATGCATAGTATAGGTTTGTGATCCAATGTCTTCTTTTCAGATTTTGACTTTGCTCAAGCACTCGTTGGTAGAAGAGGCACCGTTGACGAAAACTTTGTTGGAGCAAAATCCAGAACCTGAGTTGGGTAAAGTAGATTTTTGTCGTGGCAGATATACTAAATCTAGAATGACCCCAGCATCAAATACGCGTGAGGGATTTGTGTGAAGCTTACCGTCAGCAAATCCAAGAATATAGTTTGTTATGCAGAAGCAAGTGAAGATTTTGTTGATTTGCTATTCAGTTTCCTCACCGTTCCACTTGGGTATATAGTAAAAAAAATGTGCAATGCTTTTGGAGGATGCATAAGTCACCTGTATAAGAGTGTTGAGAAACTTGACACCGAGCAATTCCTGAAATCATGTAAGCACAAGGAAATGCTACTCAGTCCCAAGCTCGCCCCAGATTTTAGCTATGAGACATTAAGCATTGAGGAAGATAGACATCCTCCATACTATTATGAGTCGCAGATTATACATGGTGTGAAAGTTGGGGTACTGAAATCTGATAAACCATCTACTCTTATTGAAGGATCATTGACATTGACTGTCATGGATCCTAAGTCTCACTTTAAAGAAGCTAAAAGTGGAGGGTTTCTTATGGGACCATCGAAGTTTACAATAACCGATAATTTAATCGTAACACCTATATCCCCAGTCTCATGTATGTCACTTCTGAACAAATTGGAAGTACCTCTCAATGATGTCAAGGAATGTGTTGTGCATGTAGGCTGTGAGGAGGTAAGTTAACATATCACATGCTACTATGATGTTCAAATAATGATTTTTTTGACAATAACAAGCCTTGTTACAAAGTTCTGGTAAATTTTTTAGCACAATTTTACGATATCTGGATGAGACCTTCTCAAGTGAATCCTTTTGCCGATTTCCTAAATTTCGAAACATATTATACATTTCATGTGAATCCAAAACTCTTTTTCAATTTTCTCAACTTCGGAACCTTTAGTTGCTCCTAGTGATGAAAACATATTATACAACAACACAGGTTTTGATAGTCGGATTGTATGCAGTTTTTATTGTCAAGCAAGTGCTATCAGTGTACAATTGTGCCCACGGAATTCATTATTGCTGCATTGCATTGCATTACCGTTTCCCAACAGTTAGTAAGATTAATCAATTCCATTGTCGTTGACTTGTAAGTTTGGTTTTGCATTGCAGGCTTTGAAGTTATTGCAGGCTTCGTTGGTGTCTGAGTCTGCTCTAACCAATGCTTTCCTCAGAGAGGCCAATCCATAACATTTGAGGAACTTCTCTTACTGCAGAATTAGCCATATTAGCTATATATATATATATATATCATATCAGTGTAAGAATTTATATATATGTGTACTCTCCTGCTGTCTTGCTTGGAGGGTGTTGCAATATTGTATGAACATAAATATATGATACGTGTGTGTGTTTGTGTTTGATGTATAGTCGTGTCATAATGTATTGGATTGTATTATACCAGAATTGATGAATTAAACCTGCTGTTGTATTGTGTTTGCTACTAGTACCATATTACTCGAATTGAATGTTGAATGGAAGATTCAAGAACCTTCAAGACGGAATTAAGAAACTTCGCTAATGTACTAGAAGACTCACAATACCAAACTGAAACGATTGCGCGCGAAAATACTAGAAACCTCACATGCTCCTTATAAATAACCAACTACTTCTCTCATCAAATCAAATCAAATCAAATTCTAAGCCACCAAATTCAACTTCCATTGAATCTCAGCTCAGCTCTCGTTCTTTCTTGGAGAAATTATAAACAATGGCAATGATGATTCCAAGCTTCTTCGGAAACAAACCCAACAACAACAACAGCAGCCTTTTCGATCCCTTCTCTTTCGACTTTTGGGACCCTTTTCAGGACTCTTGTTTTCCTTCCATTTCCTCTTAGTTTCATCAACGCACATGTGGACCGGAAGGAGACTGCAGAAGCACACGTGTTGAAGGCTGATCTTCCGGGGATGAAGAAGGAGGAAGTGTAAGTGTAGGTCGAAGATAACAGGGTGATTCTCATTAGTGGAGAGAGGAATGTGGACAAGGAAGACAAGAACGACACTTGGCATCGCGTGGAGCGAAGCAGAGGCAGGTTTTCGAGGAGATTCAGGCTGCCGGGGAATGTGAAGATAGATCAGATCAAGGCTTCTTTGGAGAATGGTGTTCTCACTGTCACTTTTCCCAAACATGAAGTGGAGAAATCTGATGTCAAGTCTATTGAAATCACTGCTTGAGAGTCTTGAGAGACAGAGACAAGACTCTCAAGACTGTACAAACAGTGAAATTAATAGAGGAGAAAACAGTAGTGTATTTCATCAAGAAAAGAACAATCACCCTTCAATATTCATGTTCATAATATATGCTTATTACAGTATCTAATCATGAATCACTCGAGGAATGTTGGAAATTTATTGCAATAACTGATGTGAGTAAAAATGGAGGCATTAAACTGACACGATAAACTCGACTAATTCGTTCAAGGAATTATACGAAGAACCGCCTTTCTGGACAGAAAGTTGAAGCTCTAGTTTCAATTCTGCTGCTCTCTGTCTGATCTCTTCCCCTTCTTTTTCTACCATCAGCAATTTTATAGCTCTCTCTATCTCCCCTCTTTCGAAAACGTTCTCCAATTCAATACCAACCCTCCATACGTTGTTCACATACCTGCCGATTACCTTTTGATCTACAGTAAATGGTCTGCAAATCATAGGAACCTCTTCACTTACACTTTCAATGGTTGAATTCCAACCACAGTGACTCCAAAATCCTCCCACTGTGCTATGAGCCAACACTTCCTTCTGTGGTGCCCATTTCACCATACAGCCTCTCTCTCCAACAGTTTCTTTAAAATCATCAAGCAGTGAATCTACAGACTCCGACACACGAACCGAACCAGGCCTAAGCACCCACAGGAAAGGTTGCTTGCTGTTGGCTAGCCCCCAAGCCATTTCTGCTACTTCTTTCTCCTCCAAAGTAGCTAAGCTTCCAAAGCTCACATATAGAACCGACTTTTCGGTTTGCTTGTCAAGCCATGAAATGCAACTTCTATCTTCCTCCAATAAGCTACTAGAGGGGGCAGGAACAAGTTTGTGCATAGGGCCTATTAAGAAGATTGGAACTTGTAAATCTTCCAATGACATCTCTCCCAAGGTTGATGGTAGTGGCTGATCTTCTTTCACAACTCCTGCTTTCCTGAGAAATTCTTCCAAGGACATCTCTCGAAATTCTTCCGAGGACATCTCTCCCAAGGTTGGTGGTTGTGGCTGATCTTCTTTCACAACTCCTGCTCTCCTTCGAAATTCTTCCAAGGACATCTCTCCCAAGGTTGGTGGTTGTGGCTGATCTTCTTTCACAACTCCTGCTTCCTGAGAAATTCTTCCAAGGACATCTCTCCCAAGGTTGGTGGTTGTGGCTGATCTTCTTTCACAACTCCTGCTCTCCTTCGAAATTCTTCCAAGGACATCTCTACCAAGGATCTTCTTTCACAACTCCTGCTTTCCTAAGAAATTCTTCCAAGGACATCTCTCGAAATTCTTCCAAGGACATCTCTCCCAAGGTTGGTGGTTGTGGCTGATCTTCTTTCACAACTCCTGCTCTCCTTCGAAATTCTTCCAAGGACATCTCTACCAAGGTTGGTGGTTGTGGCTGATCTTCTTTCACAACTCTTGCTTTCCTGAGAAATTCTTCCAAGGACATCTCTCGAAATTCTTCCAAGGACATCTCTCCCAAGGTTGGTGGTTGTGGCTGATCTTCTTTCACAACTCCTGCTCTCCTTCGAAATTCTTCCAAGGACATCTCTCCCAAGGTTGGTGGTTGTGGCTGATCTTCTTTCACAACTCCTGCTTTCCTGAGAAATTCTTCCAAGGACATCTCTCCCAAGGTTGGTGGTTGTGGCCGATCTTCTCCTGCTTTCCTGAGAAATTCTTCTAAGGACATCTCTCCCAAGGTTGGTGGTTGTGGCCGATCTTCTTTCACAACTCCTGCTCTCCTTCGAAATTCTTCCAAGGACATCTCTACCAAGGTTGGTGGTTGTGGCTGATCTTCTTTCACAACTGCTTTCCTAAGAAATTCTTCCAAGGACATCTCTCCCAAGGTTGG
Organism: Acer negundo; assembly: GCA_035582765.1. Classification (NCBI taxonomy): domain Eukaryota; kingdom Viridiplantae; phylum Streptophyta; class Magnoliopsida; order Sapindales; family Sapindaceae; genus Acer; species Acer negundo. The sequence goes on from CM069233.1 coordinate 2,101,280, forward strand.
TGGTTGTGGCTGATCTTCTTTCACAACTCCTGCTTTCCTGAGAAATTCTTCCAAGGACATCTCTCCCAAGGTTGGTGGTTGAAATTCTTCCAAGGATATCTCTTCCAAGGTTAGTTGATCGGCTGCTTCAGCTGGTTTATCTCCAACTCCATTTATCTGTTTTTGGCATATTTTGAAATGATTCCTGAGGTGTGTAGTTCCCTTCTTGCTTGAACCATCGAAAACCTTCTCACAGAGATTACATTTGGCCCGGTCTTTCCCATTTTCATCTTTATACTTTTCAAATTTCTTCCAAACATCTGATCTCTTGTTTCTTTGTTTAATATTCAAGTTATTCAATTGTTGATCCATCACAGATATTTCTTTGATTGCAATTGGATTCGTTAAATTACCTAATTCGGTTGTTTTATCTCCATCTCCACCTCCACCTCCATTTCGCTTTTTTTGACAGATTTTCAAATGATTTTTAAGGTGTGTAGTTCCCTTCTTACTTGAACCATCAAAGTCCCTCTTACAAAGATTACAAGTGGCGTGGACCTTCCCATTGTTATCTCTATGCTTTTCAAAGTGCTTCCAAACTTCTGATCTTAGCTTTGACTTGTCTAAAGAAATAGAATCTAAACACACCATCTCGTCATCAACATTTTGTCCTCTGATCTGAGAAATTTCCTTTGATCAGCACACAAAATAAGTAATTGGTAGGATAAGTTATACAAGTAATTCCAACTCAAATCAATAATATGTACGGGCAAATCAATATAAAATTTAGTAAGATTGTTAACACATGAAAGATAGAGGAAAGTGAGAATAGAGTGGTATATTATTCGGTCAAAGATACATCAATTTATAGTGTTAGGTCTAGAAGAGAAAAGGAAAGAGAATCAAACAAATTAGTTACTCAATCAATCAGCTAACCAATTTCATCGATCTATAGCTAATTGACAATTAGATTAACAAAGATAATGTAAGGTAGAGACTAGAGAAATGGGCTGCAAATATATTTGATATCACTAAAATTACGAGAGATGGATGTACCTGCTGTCCCAAGGGAGGATGCATTTCGGATATTGTTCCATTCATATTGGAAGGTGGTGGAATAATTGATAGCGTTCCCCTAAAGCCAGAAATTTTAGTCCAAAAGCTTCACTGCCTGTTAAACAAAGATCTTTTTAGAGCTAAGACAAGCATCGGGTACGTTTTCCTGGAAAAATTAAATTATGGACAATTAATATGAACAAACCAACTTAATATAAGGCTTGATTGATTATTGATATCAACAAGTAAGGTGGTGGAATAATTGATAGCGTTCCCCTAAAGCCAGAAATTTTAGTCCAAAAGCTTCACTGCCTGTTAAACAAAGATCTTTTTAGAGCTAAGACAAGCATCGGGTACGTTTTCCTGAAAAAATTAAATTATGGACAATTAATATGAACAAACCAACTTAATATAAGGCTTGATTGATTATTGATATCAACAAGTTTTAATTTCATTTCTTCTCTTTTAATCTTCCGATATTAATAAAAACAAGAGTGATCGACCTCATAGAATCTATACCTATGGAAGCTTTACAGTATAAAAAGCTAAATTAATTTAAGATTTAGACAAAAATATCAACAAGATGTAATTAGCGCAGGAGATCATGCTTAATATACATACCTGCAAATCGGAAGCAAATGAGTAGATGATCGCAGATATATTTTGAATCAGAGATATGATCCCTGCAGCTTGAAGCTTCCTTTGTAATTTAGACTAAACTATATCACTGTACTGTCTTCTTAATCTTTCATTGTTTCAACAATAATATATAGCTCTCTCTCTCTCTCTCTATATATATATATATATATATGCTTATGAAGACAGTGTTGTCAAACACGGAGGGGCTCTTAAAGGTTAAAGGTCATTCTGACAGTGTTGTCGGTAACCCAATTCGAATTATCCGAAATCCGAATCTAAAATTTAACATACTGTTTAAAAATAAAATAAAATAAAAACTAATTTTAATATAATAATAGTGGATTCCCACCGCCCATGCAGCTCTCCAACCTATGATGGCACGTGGAGGAGAGCTATGGATTAGCTTCATGCATAAGTAAGTGTTAAGTAATTTTAAAATGAATAAGATAATTAATGTTAAACACTTGTATAGACGTGTATGTGTTTTTCCATGTGAAAGCGGTACAATGAGTAGAACTACTTTAGATAGGCAAGTGGTAGAAAGATTGTAAATGATTTTAAAGTCAATTCTTTCGGATTACTTCGATATAATGTGTTCAATAAGTTTTTCAATTTTATATAATTTTTAAATTTTTAATAAAAATTAGATAATTTGATTGGACGGTCTCAATACCATTTAATTTAATGGTAAGATCATCCCATATAAATCTTTTCAGTGGTTATGAACAGTGCCGGTCCTGAGGTTCTGGAGACCCTAGGAAGAATATATAAAATGAAGTCCTTTGTTTAATTTTCCAACTGAATCTTATGAAATCATGTACTTAATAATAATAATAATAATAATAATAATAATAATAATAATATATTATATTATATTTTTTGAGAAAATTTACAAAAGCTTAATCAAAGTAATTTTCATCAAGTTTATATCGTAATATATAGAAAAAACAAAATTGAAAAAAAGAAGAAGTTACGATCAAATAGATTTGCATGACAATTTTCACTTAAAGAAATAACGTATGTAAATAAGAAGAGACGAATTTGGTTAGAAAATGAAAAGGGATGAGGAGACCTCCTCCTTTTTATTTTATTTTGTTTTAATTTTTTTAGAATTTTAAAAATAAATGAAAGAAAATGTATATTTGGTAATGTTTGGGGCAATCTTACAAAATATAATTTTTTAAAAACTCTTAATGAGGTGTATATGCAAAAAGGGATGCACATCCCTAAAACATTGTATAAGAAGTTGATTTCCACATATATTTTTTCTTAGAGTGACGATATTTACATCCCTAAAACATTGTATGTATACCCCAAATTATGAACTTTTTAAAATTCCATTATTACCCTTGGTGATATTCGGGAAAAAGAAGAATGAGAGAAATTGCAGTCACATTGGTTTTAAAAAAAAATTTGTAGTTACGTAGAATTAATCAGTTGTATTTTTTTTACATTAATTTCTGATTTTCTTTGAAAAAATGAAGTTCAGTAAATGTTTTAAAAAGATTGATTAATATAGGTGGAGGAGATTGAAAAAAAAAAAAACAGATTTGAAGGAATTTTCTACTGTAAACCTGAATCGATTTGTGCTTCTTTTTTTCCTTTTCAATTCATTCTTTAGTTTATAAAAAACTGAGAACAAATTAAAATTTCAAAAAGAAAAACTATGTTGGACTCAAATCTCAACATAGTTGCTTTAGAGAATCAGAGATAGTTAATTTTGATTCTGATTTGCCCCATTACATGTAAAAGACCAAAGACGGGGTTTATCGAGACCCTACAGTTGATGGCAGAATTGTTTCACCCACCTTGATTTGGGTAAAGGCTTTTGATCTCAAAATCTAGTTTGGATTTCTTGAAAATCGCTGCTTATCTGGTAGTGGACAACAACATGGAAGAATGGTAGTGCTGCAATTTTATCTTGTTTGGATACAAAGAAGCCATTGGTTGATCAGCTTGGCAGTGCCTTTTCAATAAAGGAATTGCCGATATGGATAGAAAGCAACACCACAGTTCAATGTAGGGAGATGGAGAAGGCTGTTGGTGTTGGTGATGCATTAGAATTGTCTAAAATTACGGATTCAATGGCTTATGAAAGATTCACTGGACCATAGATTCGGAAGATATTTGAAACACAACGCGAAGTTTACGAGAATACTGAAAGAATTAGCTCTTTCGTGGCTTCTCTTCTGATTGGAGCTTATGATTGTATCGATAAAACTGATGGTGCCGGGATGAACTTGATAGCATTATCTGTTATAAAATAAAATTATAGAAAAGGTAATTTCGGTATTAGATGGGGTACAATGACAAATTATAATTATTTTTAAATTTTTAATGGGGTGAACATACTAAAGGGGTGTATAAACGGTTTTAGTGAGGTGCAAATACCGCCACTCTTTTTCTTATTTAGGGTCCAAATAAGATATAATTATATGAAGTTTGAAAAATAATAACAAATTTGGACCATTTTAGACCATTTATTTATCAAAATTCAAAAATGTAAACACTAAATACAGAAAATAAAAATAAAAAATAGACCCTTTTCAGATATTTTTTTTTTTTGACCTTGGGCGGATGCCCTAGTCGACCCACCTCAGGGCCGGCACCGGTTATGAAACTGTTCTGCACAAATTTTTCTCGTAATTTGATAATAATTGGGTTGATGGCTTCAAAAGTGAAGATGCCAATATGACAAGTCACAAGTGTAATGGATCGGTCATTATTATGACTTTATCAATACTTTCGAATTATCCGATCAACTAATTGTTTAAGACTTCACGAAGGTTTGTATTATTTATTCTTTTAAGGGGGAATTACAGTTAGCTCCTTATGTTTTAAGGAAATATCATTTTTTTTTTACCCGACGTATGTGTATTACGGTTTTTAGTTCTCATCTTTTTGGAAATACATTAAAATAATCCCTTGACAAAAAAAAAAAAAAAAAGTAACGGTCAAACATAACAGATTCCGTGAAGGTACTATTTTGCCATCACTTTAAAATAATTGTATATTAAAAATTGAAAAAAAAAGATTAATTGAAAATTTTAAAAAGAAAAAAAAAATGTTTAAAAGAAAATTTAATGGAATGTGGAAATCAAATAAAATTTAAAATAAATATTCTATTAAAAAAAATAAGGCTTGAATTGATGAATAAAATTTAAGTTATGAAATTGCTTGTGTTTACTTTTTCAGTATTATAATGAATCAACGAGTTAGTAAAGTGTTCATAGTCCTAGATATTTACAGAATCAACGGGTCTTGATCACTCATATTAGCACTGCATCAATTTACCACTAAACTAAGTTAATATTGTGAAGTGCTTGACAAGTTTGAATTGCATGGTACCGAATAATTTGCATGAATATCCCATGAATTTCTTGAATGTCAATGTTGTCAGGTCTTTCTTCCAATAATTTTAGTCATTGCCACTGTTTACAAGTCAACCTCATACTAACCAATCATCTAAGCATGCACTACTTGGATTTTTATTGAGGAAGATAGACATCTATAGAAATGGTGTGAAAGTTGATGAACTGAAATCTGAAAAATCTTAGACCAATTCTCGAATAGTGTTGCTATGTCCAACTTCATTATTTATTTATTTAATTTTTTTTTTTGAAAGTATAACAACTGTCGGGACCTGGTGAGATATGATTCTACAAACTCAATCCGGACTACTGCTCCCACTATCAGAAAGAGAATACAATTAGAAACCAACTCTCACAGCCAACTGGAGAGAGGGTTACCCACACTTTGGGAATTAAAGCCAAAGGTGGGACAATAATAATTATATACATACCAAGGTATAATTCAACTTCCATTGAAGCTCAGCTCAGCTCTCGTTCATTATCGGAGAAATTATAAACAATGGTGATGATGATTCCAAGCTTCTTCGGAAACCAACGCAACAACAACAGCAGCAGTCTCTTCGATCCCTTCTCTTTCGACGTTTGTGACCTTTTTCAGGACTTTCGTTTCCCTTCAACTTCCTCCTTTGGTTTGGTCAACACTCATGTGGACTGGAAGGAGACCCCAGAAGCACACGTGTTAAAGGCGGATCTTCGGGGATGAAGAAGGAGGAAGTGAAGGTAGAGGTGGAAGACGACAAGGTGATTTTGATTAGCGGAGAGAGGAATGTAATGTGTATCAGTTACACATAAGTAGAATTTAGGAGAAGAGGAGGAAGAGAACTAGAAGGAAAGGTTTGTTTTATATAATTCAATGATAATCTCAATTCATTTACAATCAGCTATATATAGATGATGTACGAATGAGCCAAAAAAAAAACAGCAGTTAACTAAAGCAAACAAATAGGGACATGATGTCCATATCTTGTAGTCGTGGGATCATGTATGAGATCAAGCACCACTACTCAATAAGGCCATGAATTGCTCATGGATTTCCCCTGTTTATTAGACACAACTAAACAAACAATAACAACACTACTAACGCAAGACCAGGATGGTCATGGCCCTTTCCTTCACGTGGCTTTGTTGACTGGGCACACATCATTCCATCCCCCTGAAATTGTCCTTGTCCTCAAGGATGAAATCCGGATATGTACGAGCAAAACGCCAACTGTTTTCCCAAGTTGCGTCCTCAGGAGGAGCCCCAGACCACTGCACTAGAATCTCGGTACGAGGACGATATTTCCCCTTGCGAATGACACGTTGGGCCAAGACAGCTGCAGGTTAAGGAAGGGGATTGGGAACATCGACTTCAGGCGGCAAATGTGGGCTAACAGGGAGTGAAGAACCAACATATTTCTTGAGAAGACTTACATGGAACACATTGTGGACTTTGGATCCAGGTGGAAGCTCACGGCGATATGCTACAGGACCAATTTTAGCCAAGATCTTGAAGGGTCCAAAGAATCTAGGGGCTAATTTTGGCGAAGTCCGAACTGCCACAGACACTTGGCGATAAGGTTGTAAACGAAGATACACATAATCGTCAATTTCAAAGGTCACGTCGCGACGGTGCTGATCTGCCAGAAGTTTCATTCGGTTTCGAGCCAGAAAAAGGTTGTGGCGTAAATCTTTGAGAATGGACTCCCTGGTTCGCAAAAAATCGTCGACAGCTTGCACCTTGGTGGTACCTGGAACATAGGAAAGTAAATTCGGTGGTGGTACGCCATATACCGCTTCAAAGGGAGTTGTTTTTGTGGCAGAATGCTGTGTGGAATTGTAGCTATATTCAGCCCAGGCAAGCCAATCAAGCCATTTGCTAGGCTGATCACTAGTGAAACAGCGGAGGTATTGCTCAAGCGTCCGGTTTATCACTTCGGTTTGTCCGTCGGTCTTAGGGTGATAACTTGAGCTCATGAGAAGAGTTGTCCCCTTCAGCTGAAATAAGGTTTTCCAAAATGTGCTAACAAAAACTTTATCGCGATCGCTGACTATGGAGACTGGTATTCCGTGGAGCCGAACAATATTGTTCATGAATGCCTTAGCCACTATCACTGCAGTAAAAGGATGCTTTAAGGGTGTGAAATGCACATATTTAGATAAACGATCCACCACCACCATTATCACAGAGAAGCCTTGAGACGATGGGAGCCCTTCCACAAAGTCCATCGATACATCCGTCCAAACTCAATCAAGAATTGGTAAAGGTTGGAGGAGTCCTGAAGGCTTCAGAGAGTCACTCTTGCAGCGTTGACAAGTATCACAGCCTTGGATTAATTCCTTAACAGCAGACCTCATGCCTGGCCAAGAGAAAGTAGAACGTAAGTGACTTAAAGTCTTGTGGTATCCAAAGTGACCACCGGCGGGAGAAGAGTGGCTGTCAGATAAAATCGCTGAAAGTAGAGGAGAATTAGGACTCAATAAGATCCTCCCTTGTTTGAACCAAACACCATCTCTCTGTACACAATTTTGAGAAGCAACAGTGTGAGCTGACTTGAATTGCTCATAATAAGGGTCATTTATTATTTCCTTCTGTAAGGCAGCCCACCAATTAGCTGTTGGGAATGATATTGCAAATAATTCGAACTCGGCAATACGCGAGAGGGCATTCACTCCTTGATTCTCTTAACCCCTCTTATACTGTATTTCATAATCGTACCCCAAAATCTTCGGCAGCCAACGTATTTGAGTTGGTGTTGTAATACGCTGTTCTAACAAAAACTTGAGACTCCGTTGGTCAGTTCGGACGATAAAAGGCTTACCCAGGAGATACGGCCTCCATTTACGGATGACTTTAACTATGGCAAGCATCTCTTTGTCATAAGTTGATAGAGTCAATGTCGTACCCTTCAGAGCCTCGCTAAAAAAAGCAATCGGTTGACCCTCTTGAGACAAAATCGCTCCCAACCCAGTACCGCAAGCATCACACTCAACTATGAACTGTTGGGAAAAATCAGGCAACCGTAAAACAGGAGGACAAGTAAGTGCTTGTTTAAGTTGTTGGAAAGCTGCGTCTGCCTCTTGTGTCCACTTGAACCCTTCTTTTGAAAGTAAGCGTGTGAGGGGTGCTACCATGCCGCCAAACCCTCGAATAAACTTCCGGTAATAACCGGCCAGTCCCAAGAATCCCCTAACGACTTTAACGGTCGTCGGCGTTGGCCACTGGAGGACTGTATGAATCTTTGCTGGATCAACCCCGACACCTTTGCGCGAAATTATATGACCCAGGTATTCGACTTGTGAGGTCCCAAACTGGCACTTAGATTTTTTTGCCACTAACTGATTAGAGGATAGAACCACCAAGATTGATCGAAGATGCTGCAAGTGTTCTGCCTATGACCTGCTATAAACCAAAATGTCATAAAAAAAAACCAATACAAATTTCCTCAGGTAGGGTCGAAACAAATCATTTATCAAGCTCTGAAATGTAGAGGGGGCATTTGTCAAGCCGAAGGGCATGACTACAAATTCGTAGTGACCCTCATGTGTTCTGAAGGCGGTCTTGTGCACATCTTGCTTGTGGACCATTATTTGGTGATAACCGGATTGTAGGTCCAGCTTGGAGAAATACATGGCGCCATACAATTCGTCAAGTAATTCATCTATTACGGGAATCGGATACTTGTCTTTTATGGTGGATTTGTTGAGAGCCCTGTAATCAACACAAAACCTCCAAGACCCGTCAGCCTTCTTAACCAACAACACAGGCGACGAAAATGGACTAGTGCTTGGTCTAATTACACCAGATTCAAGAAACTCTTTCACCAATTTTTCTATCTCTGTCTTCTGGTAATGTGGGTAGCGATACAGGTGTACACTTACAGGTTCTTGGTCAACTGGTAAAGGGATGCGATGATCATGTGGTCGCTGTGGTGGAAGTTCAGAAGGAGTTGCAAAAACTGGAGCAAACTCAGTCAGCAATTGCATCAGTTCTCTTGGTGGTGTGTCATGGGAAATGGCTGCATGTGTAGTAACTAGTGCAATCTGCAAAAAATAGCCCATTCCTGTTAGATGTAACAGTTCCTTGTTGTCAAGTGGAGCGATGTTTGATTGTCCCAAGCCCTGAAATTTTTTAGGTTGCCCGTTGTGACAAAATTTCATTGTCAGCTTCTTGTAGTCAGTTTCTACCGGACCCAACGTCTCGAGCCATTGGACTCCTAATACGAGCTGACAAGCGGCTACCGGAAGGACGTAGAAATCTGCACTAATCGTGTGATTCTGAATGAGCAGTATGAGTGCTAGACATCGACCAGGGCAATTGATTGTCTCTCGGTTGCCGACCATCACCTGAAATGTCTTATCTCTCACAATAGGTAAGCCGAAATTAGATACAATGGATTGATCAATGAAGTTGTGAGTACTCCCTCCATCGATTAAGACGGTGACATCCTTATTTTTCAACTTTCCGATGACACGGATGGTTCGTGGGTGGTCCGCTCCTGCCATTGCATGGAATGAGATTTTGGGAAGTTGGTCATTGGAAATAGACTCAGGGAGAGAGGAATGTGGACAAGGAAGACAACAACGACACTTGGCATCGCGTGGAGCGAAGCAGAGGCAGGTTTTCGAGGAGATTCAGGCTGCCGGAGAATGTGAAGATGGATTAGATCAAGGCTTCGTTGGAGAATGGTGTTGTCACTGTCACTCTTCCCAAACAAGAAGCCAAGAAACCTGATGTCAAGGCTATTCAAGTCTCTGGTTGAGACTTGAGAGTCTGGAGAGGCAGAGTCTCTGTTTTTCTCGATAAAACATGTAATTTATTAGTAGTTTTATGTTAATGTTGGTGGATTTTTCTACGTAAAAGTTTGAATTGTTGAATGTTAGAATCTGAATAAAAAATATATATTTATATAAAAGTTGTGAAGAACCATATGAACTGAAGGAAACTCCTCCATTGTTGTTCTGTAAAAGACTCAACTTGATGAGAAAATCTTGGCTGGGATGGTCCTATACACGTGGATATGAGACCGTCCAATAAAAGTTTGCCACAAGTGATCCACAAGTGTGCTACATATTCTCCGATGTATATATGGCAAACTCTTATTGGACGGTCCTATATCCACATGTATGGGACCGTCCCAGCCAAGATTTTCTCCAACTTGAATGGGCACGTTATTATTACTTGCTGACGTGTCTGCCTACATCATCATATCTTGCTCACATGTATTAACACATCAGCAAAACATTCCTGACGGGATTTTCCACATCAGAGATATCGCTAACGTGCCTGGGCACGTCAGCATTATTTGTGCCGTTTTTAATTTACTTTGAAATTTGGATCAGGTTACTTGAAAGCCCAACCGGGTATTCTAAAAAAAAAAAAAACCAACAAATTAATAAGTTTCCGTTTTTAGGTCAAAATCAAATAAAAATATATATATATATCCAGAGATTCTTGTATGAAATTGGCGAATTGGGTTTCTTCCTATTGAAGAAGAAGGGATTCCAAGTTGAAAACTTTTCTATAAACCTTCAACAGAAAATGGATCCAACATCAGTTGACTCATCATCAGTGATATATCTAATTTGTTTTGGAAGCATAGTAATCATGGATGAGAAAGAGTTAGTAGAAGAAATACCTCTCTTGTAGTTGTGGGTGTTTTTGCTTAGGTCAGTTTATGTATCAAATTCTGTTGATATTTTGAAATCTGTTAATGTAGATATGTAATGTTGTACATTTATGATTTACCGGCTCCACACTGACATGACATGTCTAAGCTTTTGTGGCATGAGTTGCCTGCTGTTGATAGGATAAGAAGATATATATATATATATATATATTGAGTGATTATTTAGAGACCTTGTATTGCTCCAGAGAAAGGGAGAGATGGAAAAACTAGGACTTAGATGTCGCCGGCTGGTGCTAGTTCCATGCCCCTTTCAAGGTCACATAAATCTGATGCTTTGGCTAGGCACCATTCTTCATCTTCATTCCAAGGGATTCTCTCAATCACAGTTGCTCACACCCAGTTCAATTCTCCAAACACTCACAACAATCATCCTGATTTTGTCTTCCAACCATTGTTGTCGGATGACTCATCATCATCATTAGAACTATATGATATATGCACCCACACACCCACATCCACTTTTTTTAAATTTGACAATCAATTCAAGTTCAACATTGTTTGAATACTAGTAGTAGCCAACAATGCATCTTAAAACAGAGTCTTATATGGTCCCCGGCAGAAAAATGCAAAATCATATCTTAATTGTCAAAATTTTCACATTTTCCATCTTCTTGGTTGTGAATTTACAATGACTCTAATCAGTTTGTTACTTGGTATATTTTGAAGGTGTAATGTGTTGGATGATTATAATAGATTTTTTTTCACTGTTTCGATTGTTTCGAATATAGCTCTTGTGGGATTTTTTGTTAGTCCATCTCCATCAGTTTTCAGGCCCAATCTTATACAAACCCGATGATGAAAGGAAAGGTTGAAGCCAGTAGAAGCCCATCTGCATGCTCCCACTAGCCTAGCCCAATCTGATTTGCTCAGCCTGTTCACTTATTGATACGGTGCGTTTTAGCTTATCAGTGAAAACTGATAAGGCTGACTTAGGATTTTCTTGATGAGGTGGCAACAGGTGATTGGCTGATGTTGGACAGCTGGCCCTTATCTTCTGAAGACTATATATATGAAGCGATGTTGAGAGGATTTGTGTTCAGTGTTTTTCTTTTTTCTTTAGGGTTTGCTATTTCCAGAAGCTTTCTTTTCTCTTTGTTGTTCTTGGTGTTCTTGAGATTCTTCGTGGATTTCTGGTTTCTCTTCTTTGAATTTGTAAGAGAGATAAGAGAGAAAAAGATAGATCTGTGAGTGGTGATTCTGTTGATACTTCTTTTGAGTATTTCTGGGTTTGTTTGTTTACAGGCATAGGTTGTGTTAGTGGCCTGTGTGGTTGAGTGTTGCTGTATTGGGTTTTCTGGGCTCCTTTTGAGGGTTCTCAGGTTGAGTCCTAGATAGATTAGATCTGTATAAACTTTCATATAGTGGAGTGAGTTTTTCGGTTTGACTCAAAGTGGATGTAGGCTTGTTTTAAGCCGAACCACTATAAAATCTCTGTCTCTATATTCTTTTTACTTTCTTGCTCATATTGAACCTGTTTGGTACATCTTTTATTATTCTGTATTACTTGTGTTCAATTTAGATCTTGACAGGTTAGGGAAATCAAGAGTGGATCTAGGATCTGGTAAGAGATCTAGATTCACAACAGCTCTCTCTATATGTTAACAACTTCAGCTAAAAATGTGCCAATCTGTAAAGTTTGTGATCAGTACAAACAATGAAACTAATAGAGGAGAAAACAGTAGTGTATTTCATCAAGAAAAGAACAATCACCCTTCAATATTCATGTTCATAATTTATGCTTATTACAGTATCTAATCATGAATCACTCGAGGAATGTTGGAAATTTATTGCAATAACTGATGTGAGTAAAAATGGAGGCATTAAACTGACACGATAAACTCGACTAATTTGTTCAAGGAATTATACGAAGAACCGCCTTTCTGGACAGAAAGTCGAAGCTCTAGTTTCAATTCTGTTGCTCTCTGTCTGATCTCTTCCCCTTCTTTTTCTACCATCAGCAATTTTATAGCTCTCTCTATCTCCCCTCTTTCGAAAACGTTCTCCAATTCAATACCAACCCTCCATACGTTGTTCACATACCTGCCGATTACCTTTTGATCTGCAGTAAATGGTCTGCAAATCATAGGAACCCCTTCACTTACACTTTCAAGGGTCGAATTCCAACCACAGTGACTCCAAAATCCTCCCACCGCGCTATGAGCCAACACTTCCTTCTGCGGTGCCCATTTCACTATACAGCCTCTCTCTCCAACAGTTTCATTAAAATCATCAAGCAGTGAATCTACAGACTCCGACACACGAACCGAACCAGGCCTAAGCACCCACAGGAAAGGTTGCTTGCTGTTGGCTAGCCCCCAAGCCATTTCTGCTACTTCTTTCTCCTCCAAAGTAGCTAAGCTTCCAAAGCTCACATATAGAACCGACTTTTCGGTTTGCTTATCGAGCCATGAAATGCAACTTCTGTCTTCCTCCAATAAGCTACTAGAGGGGGCAGGAACAAGTTTGTGCATAGGGCCTATTAAGAATATTGGAACTTGTAATTTTTGTCGGAGCTGCACGAGTGATTGTTGCTCAAGGCAGTCTATGCTATTCAAAATCATGCATGATGTTCGTAAATTCGATGTAGTAGTTGCGAATTGCAGAAAGTCATCTACGCTTTTGACATCGAAGACAGGTAGATCTTTGAATCTAAGAGGATACAATTCCGGCACCGATTCTAGTGACTTTGATTCTGCATCAAAATTTAGTACATTAAGCACACGAAATTATTGCAAAATGAGAATATTATAATGTTGACTTCACATACCTTGGAAAGGAGTGTAACCTTCCTTTTCTATTTTTGGACATGCATAAAATGCCAATAGAAAGGCCACAGAGCTTGGTGGGAGCACAATGCTTGGTAGCTTCAGATGATGAGCCACAGCTTCTGCAGAGTACACGAGTGGATCGTAAATAATGCAAGGAAGTTCTTGATGATCTTGTTGCTCCAGCTGCTGTTTTTCGATCATCTCAATCAATAGTTTCTGGAGAGAAACTCGATAGCTTAAGTTAAGATTTGATATTAAAGCTACGATATCATCAGGATCGTTGAATTTGGACAGTGAATCATTCGATAATGGTTGAAAAACAAAATCAGGATGATTGGAAGTGTCAGGAAAATCAAACTTGGAGAGAGCAATGGTGATGGAGAAGCCTCTGGAATGAAGGATGGTGCCTAGTTGAAGCATAGGAGTAATGTGGCCTTGTAACGGATATGGAACGAGCACCAGACGCCGTCTTCTACCTCCTTCCTCTTCCATCTCTCTATCTCTGGGAGGTTTGCTTTGCAACCTGTAGGAAATGTTAATCAATTAAAGCTCTCTGCAAGTTATCAATCACCACCTTGGTATATTATATAAGTTATAACATGATGGTTCAATAAAAACGTTGAAGTTTGTATAATTGTTTATTTGACTTCAAAATCACGTGGCCTTTGTATATAATTGTTGGATTTTCTTTCTAAAATGAGAATACATTCATGTATCATGCATCTTTTTATATTCATTTAATTTTATATGACATGGGTTACTAGTTAAATTCATTAAATGTCGATTCTTTCTTATTTGTGATACAATTTAAATAAAAATAAAAATAACTCATAACTTCCTTACACAAATTGTTGCAATTTTTTTATTCGATCATTTTTCTTGTTTATATTTATTTATCCAATTTATACTAATTAAACTTGAGTTTCAGTGGTTCTGACGTTTCGGTTTGAAATCGAACCCATCGAAACCACAAAAACGACTACTTATATACAAGTTTGGTAGCCTTTTTAAAAAAAATTTATTTTTTTATTTTTGGACCGTTTAAGTTTGGGCCAAACCCATTATCTATAACAAAAGGGTGGGCTTGAAAATCCATATAAAGCAAATCGAGAACCTTCTTAGCAACTTTTCTCATTCAAAACCATCCAGTGAAAATCAAAGCAAGCGAATTCTAATCTACCAACCAAATTCAACTTCGATTGAAGCTCACTCAGCTCTCGTTCTCTTTCTCTGAGAAATTATAAACAATGGCGATGATGATTCCAAGCTTCTTCGGAAACCAACGCAACCACAACAGCAGCCTCTACGATCCCTTCTCTTTCGACGTTTGGGACCCTTTTCAGGACTTACGTTTCCTCTCAGTCCTCTGCTTTCATTAACACTCGTGTGGACCGGAAGGAGACCCTGATATGTGCATTATTCTAATGCAATCCTCATGTAAGACATGCATGACCGTTTGTCAAGTCAGGTCACAAATAAATTAGTGTGTATGGGTTCCTTTTATTTTTGAGCATTATCATTAATGGAATCGGTAGAATCGGTGACTTTTTATATTATTTTGGAATTTGGATCAGGTTACTCGAAACCCAACCGGGTCTTCTTCCTAAAGCCTATGTTATTAGGTCAAAATCAAATCAAAAAATTTATCAGGCAATTCTTCCAAGCAATTGGCGAATTGGGTTTCTTCCAATTGAAGAAGAGCTTCAAAGTTCAAAACTTTTCAATAGGAGCATAGAAATCATGGATGAGAAGGAGCTAGTAGAAGAAATAGCTTTTTTTGTGGGGTCTGGTCAGGTAAACAACAACAAGCAACCTTTCTTTTGTTAGGTCAGTTCATGTATCAAATGCTGTTGATATTTTGAAATCTGTTAATGTAATGTTGTAATGAGTTGCTTTTTTGCTTGTTTACCGACTCCATGATACCTTTCTTCTGTCTAAGCTTTTGTTTGCTTGAGTTGCTTGCTTTGATAGGATAAGAAGATTGCCATGAGTTGCTTGCTGTTGATAGGATAAGAATATTTAGAGACCTTGTATTGCCCTCACTTTTTAGCCATCCGAATCCTATGCTCTTTGCTACAAAGATGGAAAAACAAGAATAAGAATAAGAATAAGAATATTCTGTTGATAAGAATAAGAATAAGAATTCTTATTCTGTTTATAAGAATAAGAATAAGACCTTGGATAAGAATAAGAATAGTCTGTTGACTTTTTAGCCATCCAAATCCTTTGCCCATCGCTCCAAAGATGGAAAAACAAGGACTTAGATGTCGCCGGCTGGTGCTTGTTCCGTGCCCCTTTCAAGGTCACATAAATCCGATGCTCCGGCTAGGCACCATTCTTCATTCCAAGGGATTCTCAATCACAGTTGCTCACACCCAGTTCAGTTCTCCAAACACTCACAACAATCATCCTGATTTTGTCTTCCAACCATTGTCTAATGACTCATCATCATCATTAGAACTAAGTGATTTAGATGATTTTGCAGTTTTTCTGTCGAATCTTAACTCAAGTTACAGAGCTTCTCTCTAGGAACTATTGGCTCGGATTGTAGAGGAGGAATAGAAACAGCAAGAAGGGTTTCCTTGCGTAATTTATGATGCGCTCATGTACTCTGTAGAAGCAATAGCTCATTCTCTGAAGCTACCAAGCATCATCTTACGCACCAGCAGCGCGTTCTCTTGGCTAGTATATTTTGCATGTCCTCGACTTTTAGAAGAAGGTTGCATCCCTATGAAAACTGTATATAAATATATTTTTTCAATGAACTGTGAATGTTTATTAAAGTTGTTCACAAAACAAGCATCTGTCGAAGACTTCTTCCGATATAATGATGAAAGGGTTGCTTGTTAACCAAGTAAAATTTCAAAGTTTTATCCATGTCTCATCATTTAACATTTTTTTATTCCTTTGACTACATTTTTTTTATGCAGGTTCTGAGTCAATGGAGCTAGTGCCAGGCTTTCATCCCTCAGATTCCAAGATCTACCTGTTTATGAATTCAAAAATCAAGATTCCTTAATTTGGTTAAAAGCCACGCTACAAAATACAGGAACATCTTCAACCATCATTTGGAATAGCATGGATTTCCTTGAACAATCATCATTGGCACAATTCCAACAACAATTCCAAGTTCCAAACTTTTCGATAGGCCTTATGCAGAAAATGGCTTCAACATCCTCTTGTAGTTTATGGGAAGAGGACCGTAGCTGCATTACATGGCTCGACAAGCAAACTGAGAATTCAGTAATATATGTAAGTTTTGGAAGCGTTGCAACCATGAATGAGAAGGAGCTAGCAGAAATAGCCTGGGGTCTGGCCAATAGCAAGCAACCTTTCTTGTGGGTGCTTAGGCCTGGTTCAGTTAATGGATCAAATTCTGCTGATGACTCATTGTCCGATGATTTTATCCTTCAAATTTATCCTTGATTTTTTTCATAAGTGTTCAATAAGATCATTTTGGAGTTGAGAGTGGGTTTCTCTGTTTCGAATTCGATGATGATTCTGAATGAATTCCATAATCCCTATTGTTCGTTCAAATGATGGTTTAATCTGAGAATTTTCATCACTTTCATCATCATTTAAGTCTTCTATACCCGTACAACGCTCATTTTCAACAATCATATTGTGCATTATAACACACGACTTTATGATATCGTTAAGTGTATCACATCCCCAAAAGCGAGCACATCCATGCACAATTGCAAACCGAGCTTGGAGCACTCCGATTGCTCGCTCAACATCCTTTTTCTAGTTGACTCTTGAGCTTTAGCAAAATTCTTATCCTTGTTTTCTTGTCTGTATGGTATTGTTTTCACAAGAGTTGACTATGGTGGATATATACCATCTATAAGATAATACCCCATTGTATAATGATGACCATCGATAGAATAATTTACCGATAGAGCTCGTCCTTCAAATAAGTCTTTAAATAATGGAGATCAATCGAGCACGTTGATGTCATGTTGTGATCCTGGTAACCCGAAAAATGCAAACCATATCCAAAGATCATATGAGGCCACTACTTCTAGAATTATTGTAGGTTCTTTCACATGACCAACATACATCCCATTCCATGCGACCGGACAATTTTTCCACTTCCGGTGCATACAATCAAGACTTCCTAACATTCCTGGGAATCCACGATGTTCACCTTCCGCTAATAGTCTAGCAATATCGTTAATGTTGGGTGATCACAAATATTCATCACTAAAAATTTCAATCACTGCTCGAACAAACTTTTTTAAACCTTCAATAGTAGTGCTCTCGTTGATTCTCACGTACTCATGAACAGCTACTCCATAGCATTCGCATCGCAGCACTAATCTTTTGTAGTGATGATAAACCGAGGACTCCTACACAATTTCTTTTTTGGACAAAGTATGAATCATGCTGTTCCACCAAATTTTTAATATGAATAAAAAGAGAGCGATACATCTGAAACCTTCTTCGAAATTTATCTCAAGGATATGTAGGAGTTTCAGGAAAATAATCATGATAAAGCCTATCATGACCTGCTAATCAATCATGCCAAATGGTTGTGTATGTGGCCATCAATAGGGCCACCACATTTAGGTGGCGTTTGTTTTTTGTCTGAAAACTTAAAGTTATTTAATTGGGTCTGAAATCTGAATTGGGTCTAAAGTCTGAAGTCTGAAGTCTGAGAAACATGTTTGTTTTTTGTTTTCTGTTTTCTGATGTCTGAATTAAGTGTTAAGCTGTTTGTTTTTTTAAAACAAAAACATCTGAAAGCCTGTAATTTGACATTTATACCATATCATCATTGATTGTTATATATCATTGTATTTATTTGTTATGTACTTATATTTTGTTAATCCAAAAATATTACATCACTGATCACTATTTAAATAAAAATATAGTTCCTTTTTAATTTATATTCCAAAAAATGTTATTTTTATGTTAAATAAAATTATATATATTATTATTTTTTTCCTCACACTAATTAATTAAATGGAATATTGAAACCCTAACTATAAAGACCCATTTTCATTCTGACAAAACCTACTCAACTCAATTCACTTCACTTTAAACTTCTTCTCTCTCTTCAACACAAACACGAATCATCTTCTTCTCTCTACCTAATCTCCATTAAAATGATACCAAAACCTTAATCTTTCTTCACCAAACAGCAACCTAACACCCAGCTCTAAAATAAACTAGTAGCGATTTTCATCTTCAACAACAACTAATTGTTCAGTGTTGCTGTTTGTTTTTCTTGTGGGTAGTGTTGTTTTCCTGGGTATTTTTTGCTCTATTTCTTCTTGTTTGTTTAGCTGTCTTCTTTGTTGGTTGTGCATCCCCTTGTTCTTTTGGCTAGCCTTTGGCCTTCATTATAATAGATGTTCAAAAAAAAAAAAAAAAACAACAACAACAATAACTGCGATTTTCTTTTCCTCTCATCTCAAAGTGAGCAATTTGTAGAGGGCAATTTGGGTAGAAAGAAAATAGAGTAAAGTGAAGTCGAAAGGCTTCAGACAAAAGTTGAAATTTTCAACTTTTTTTTCTCAGACGTTTTTCACCAATTTTCAGATTTCAAATCACTTAAAAAACAAACTGAAATATCTTACTAAGTCATTTTGATGAACTTTAAGTGTTCAGATGGAAAAACAAACAGGCTCTTAGACTTATTTTTTCTTCTTCTTGCAGTCGCAGCTATTGCAATCATCTCTAAATCATCATCAGATGATGAGCCAAGCAACCTATCTATTTCAAAATTGCTAGCCATGAGGAAAAAAAAAATAGTAAAAAGAATAAATTTAGTTAGTTTTGAGCTGTGAAATGATGAATGATATGAGTAACAATTTTTCTAATTTATAAAGAGTTAAAAATTTAAGAGGGAATTAAAGGGGGAAACTTGGATGATAATTAAATTGTAGAAAGGGAATTAAGTGGAGAGAAATGGGATGATTATTGAATTGTAGAGAGGGAATTAAATGGAGGGAAATTAGATGATAATTAAAAATGGAGGGTAAATTAAATTTGTTGGAGGAAAAAAATTAAATGTTTTTATTAAAATAATATAAGACTATTTCTATTTAAAGAGTCTTTTAGAATAAGTCTTCTTTTTCTACTTTTTAAATTGCAACATAAGTAAATAAATTGATATTTGAAGAATGAAATTAGAAGAGGCTTTTGGGGTTATTTTTAACTCCGATAGAACCATAACTCGACTGTATATAATTTTAAAAAATATTTTTATTAAATGCTTTGATAAACTTTTTAAAAAAATTTTGTTTAGTGGATGAGTTTAAATTTTTATCAAACAAGTTTTTTTAAAAATAAAATTTCCAATAAATTTTGATTTAAAATAATCAATGAAAATGTAACAACATATATATATATATATATTATAAGGTTTAATATTAAAAACCTCCTCTCACCTTTGAACTATTATTGGATGTATAGTTACAAATGCTTTTATTTTAGAAACCTCCCATGTGGACTAATACCGTTAGCATTCCGTTTGTGTTGACTAAGTTTAACCGTTAAAAAATCAAAATTGTCTCTATTTAAGCTTTAATTGTATGAATTGACCATTATACCCTTATACGTTTACCAAATAAAAATTAATAAAATGTGGGAAAGTTAACTTGCAAAGGAGAAATTATTTTGTAGAAAATTTTATCCCTAAAAATAACAAAATAATAAATGAACCAAAAGCATCGAAAATAAACCAAAATATGTATTTATTTGTCTTTTTTATAAATCCAAGTTAATACTAATTTTTAATGCTTTTGGTTCATTTGTAATTTTGTTATTTTTAGGGATAAAATTGTTCACAAAATAACTTTTCTTTTGCAAGCTAACATTCACACATTTTATATCATTTTATTAATTTATTTTGTAAAGTATGAAGGTATAATTGTCAATTAATACAATTGATGCTTAAATAGGGATATTTTAGACTTTTTAATAGTCAAATTCAATCAACACAAACGGAATGCTAATGATGTTAGTTTATAGGAGAGGTTTTTAAAATAAAAACATTTATAACTATACATCCAATAATAGGTTTGGAGGGGGGATATTGTGCAACTGATCATTACAAAATGAAGCTTGCATCCCAGTGGTAAAGCATACCGCTCTCTCATCCTCAGAGGTCGAGTCCGGAGGATAACAATTGGTTTATCTTGGGTGGGGGGTGTTAAGGTCTGGTGTCGACGCAGGTTTTTTTCTAAAAGTATATTCTTCAGACAAAAAAAAATTCCAACTTGGTGTATATTCTTCCCAGGTTAGTTGATCGGCTGCTTTAGCTGGTTTATCTCCAACTCCATTTATCTGTTTTTGGCATATTTTGAAATGATTTCTAAGATGTGTAGTTCCCTTCTTGCTTGAACCATCAAAGACCTTCTCACAGAGATTACATTTGGCCCTGTCTTTCCCATTTTCATCTTTATACTTTTCAAATTTCTCCCAAACATCTGATCTCCTGTTTCTATGTTTAATATTCAAGTTATTCAATTGTTGATCAGTCACAGATTTTTCTTTGATTGCAATTGGATTCGTTAAATTACCAAATTTGGTTGTTTTATCTCCACCTCCACCTCCATTTTGCTTTTTTTGGCAGATTTTCAAATGATTTTTAAGGTGTGTAGTTCCCTTCTTGCTTGAACCATCAAAGTCCCTCCTACAAATATTACATTTGGCGCGGTCCTTCCCATTTTTATCTCTATACTTTTCAAAGAGCTTCCAAACTTCTGATCTCAGCTTTTTTTGTTTAAAATGCGAAGACTTGCCTAAAGAAATAAAATCTAAACACACCATCTCGTCATCAACATTTTGTTCTCCAATCTGAGAAATTTCCTTTGATCAGCACACAAAATAAGTAATTGGTAGGATAAGTAATACAAGTAAATCCAAGCATGACATGAATGATTCATGAAATTATACATTAATTCCAACTCAAAACAATAATATGTACGGGCAAATCAGTATAAAATTTAGTAAGATTGTTAACACATGAAAGATAGGGGAAAGAGAATAGAGTTGTTTATTATTCGGTCAAAGACACATCGATTTATATTGTTAGGTCTAGAAGAGAAAATGAAGGAGAATCAATCAAACTAGTTACTCAATCAATCAGCTAGCCAATTACATCGATCTACGGCCGATTGACAATTAGATTAACAAAGATACAAAGATAATGTAAGGTATAGAAATGGGCATGCAAATATAATTGATATCACTAAAATTACGAGAGATGGATGTACCTGCTGTCCCAAGGGAGGATGCATTTCGGATATTGTTCCATTCATATTGGAAGGTGGTGGAATAATTGACAGTGTTCCTCTAAAGCCAGACATTTTAGTCCCAAAAGCTTCACTGCCTGTTAAACAAAGATCTTTTTAGAGCTAAGATAAGCATCGGGTACGTTTTCCTGGGGAAATTAAATGATGGGCAATTAATATGAACAAACCAACTTAATATAAGGCTTGATTGATTATTGAATGGGGTTTACAATTTAGTCCCAATCTAATTGAGAAAAGACACTTTTTTACTTGTTAATTGATTTTTCAACAAATTGGTCCTAATATAATTCAAAATACAACAAATTGATCCTAAGATTAGTAAAAAATTAGGACTAATTTGTTGTATTTTGAATTATATTATGACCAATTTGTTGTATTTTAAGACCAATTTGTTGTATTTTGAATTATATTATGACCAATTTGTTGAAAAATTAATTAGCAAGTAAAAAAGTGTCTTTTCCCGGTTAGATTGGGACCAAATTGTAAAAACCCCTTATTGATATCAACAAGTTTTAATTTCACCGGAGTTTGTTTCATTTCTTCTTCTTCTCCTTCTTCTTCTTCTTCTTTTTTTTTTTTTAATAAATCTATTCTATTTTTTTATATATATATATAAAAATCAAAATAACCGGGTATATCTGCACTGGTCGAAATATCCATACCCGGGTTTTACCCGAAGAAGAATGTTTCATTTCTTCTACTTCTTCTCTTTTAATCTTCCAATATTAATAAAAACAAGAGTGATCGATCTCATAGAATCTATACATATGGAAGCTTTACAGTATAAAAAGCTAAATTAATTAAAGATTTAGACAGAAATATCAACAAGATGTAATTAGCGCAGGAGAATGCTTAAATACATACCAGCAAATCAGAAGCAAATGAGTAGTTCTCAGATATATTTTGAATCAGAGATATGATCCCTGCAGCTTGAAGCCTCCTTTAATTTGTAATTTAGACTAAACTGTATCACTGTCTTCCTAATCTTTCATTGTTTCAACAATAATATATATAGCTCTATGCCTCTCTATATATAAGCTTATGATAATGATAGTAGTGCAAGAACACAAGTCAAAAACGGAGGTCATTCTGACATGGTGTTATCGGTAACCCAAAGACGTGTGAAATATGAATTGTTCAATTCGAATTATCCCTAAAATTTAAAAATAAAATAAAAACTAATTTTATTATAATAATAGTGGATTCCAACAACCCTATGATGGCAAGTGGAGGAGAGCTATGGATTGGCTTCATGCACAAGGAAGTGGTGGGCCTGGTGGCTAATGTAAAGTTGGAATAATATTACCACATCAATTGTAAATGTGATGGAAGAACATCTCTTGAAATCAACACAGATTACAGAAGCAATATCTCTCTCTCTCTCGGAATAATATTTATTCATTTTCAACAAATTTGACATATTTGACATATGATTTCCACCAACCTTGAAGAGATGTGCTCAATGTTGGAAAAAATTTGAGGAGGAGATGGATGTTGGGAAAATAGATTAAGTTCATGGTGTGCAAAAGTACAGTATTTAAGATCAGATTGCGTTCATCTACGACAATGTCTTGGTGCAATCATGTAAAAGACGTTCTAATTAACCTCTGGCATTCAATGACCTGTTATTACTATAAGGGAACACTCTCAATATAGTATTATAAAATAACTAGAATATGTATTCTCATTCCTCTCGATAACTTAATTCCCTCTCACATCTAATTCTCATGAAACTTGATTCTAAATGTATTGTATGCTCAAAATATTTGTCGAAAAACACTTGTATAGACGGGATTAATGTTAGTCAATTTAAAAAGGATAAGATAATTAATGTTAAACATTATATATATTTATTGGTTAAATTAACCAAAATCTCCTTGGAAATATTTGCAATGCCGGTGTATGTTTTTTCCGTGTGAAAGCGGTAAATAAGTCAATAACAATACCGAATAGAACTACTTTAGATAGGCTGATAGGCATGTGGTAGAAAGATTGTAAGTGACTTTAAAGTCTATTATTTCGGATTAGTCCGAAAGTTCGATATTTGTATGCTAAACAACTTTTGAGGAGAAAATCTTGTATCTGTCAGAAGACGATATAGTTAGATCGTCTAATCAAGTTTTTCAATTTTATATAGTTTTAATATTTTAAATTTTTTTTTTATATTTCTAATAAAAATTAGACAACCTGATTGGACGGTCTCAGCACTATTTGATGGTGAGATCGTCACACACAATTTTTTTAGGTGGTGGTGAAACTGTTGTACACAAGTTTTTCTTGTAATTTGATAATAATTGGATGATTTGAGTCAAGACTTTTAGATTAGTCGGATATTCGATAGTTTGCTTAATTTCTTATCGTAATTTGTAACCGTGTGCTGGCTTCAAAAGTGAAGATGCCAATATGAGAAGTGTAATGGATTTGTCATTATTATGACTATCAAGACTTTCGAATTATCCAATCAACTAATTTTTTAAGGCTTCACGAAAGCTTGTATTATTTATTCTTTTAAAAGGGAATTACAGTTAGCTCCGTTCATGTGCATAGACACATCAGCAGACTATTTGTGACGTGACTTTCCACGTCATAAGATATCGTTAACATATCTAGCCACATCAGCAGAATCCGGGCTATTTTTATTTAACTTCGGAATTTGGATTAGGTTACTTGAAAACCCAACCGGGTCTTCTTTCAAAAAAAAAAAAAAAAAAAGCCTCTGTTTTGAAGTCAAAATCAAATCAAGAAATTTATCTAGAGATTCTTAGAAGCAATTGGCGAATTGGGTTTCTTCCGATTGAAGAAGAGAGCTTCCAAGTTGAAAACTTTTCCATAAAACCTCTGCAGAAAATGGCTCCAGCATCCTCTAGCTGCATTACATGTCTTGAAAACCAACCTCAGAATTCATATTCAGTGATATATGCGAGTTTTGGAAGCATAGCAATCATGGATAAGAAAGAGCGCTTTCTTAATTGTGGGGTCTGGTCTGGCCAACAACAGCAAGCAACCTTTCTTTTGTTAATTAGGTTAGTTCTTGTATCAAATTCTATAGATATTTTCAAATCTGTTAATGTAATAGCTTTTGTTTGCATTAGTTGACTTGCTTGCTTTTCAATGACATTAAATGTCTAAGCTTTTGTTTGCATTAGTTGACTTGCTTACTTTTCAATGACATGTCTAAGCTTTTGTTTGCATTAGTTGACTTGCTTGCTTTAGATAGGATAAGAAGATTGCAATGAGGCATGAGTTGCTTGCTGTTGATACCTTGTATTGCCCTCACTTTTTAGCCATCCGAATCATATGCTCTTTGCTCCAAAGATGGAAAAATCACGACTTAGATGCCGCCGGCTGGTGCTAGTTCCATGTCCTTTGCAAGGCCACATAAATCCGATGCTTCAACTAGCCACCATCCTTCATTCTAAGGGATTCTCAATCACAGTTGCTCACACCCAGTTCAGTTCTCCAAACACTCACAACAATCATCCTGATTTTGTCTTCCAACTGTTGTTGTCTAATGACTCATCATCATCATTAGAACTAAGTGATTTAGATGATTTTGCAGTTTTTCTGTCGAATCTTAACTCAAGTTACAGAGCTTCTCTCCAGGAACTATTGACTCGGATTGTAGAGGAGGAACAGAAACAGCAAGAAAGGTTTCCTTGCGTAATTTATGATGCACTCATGTACTCTGTAGAAGCAATTGCTCATTCTCTGAAGCTACCAAGCATCATTTTACGCACTGCTAGTGCGACCTCTTGGCTAGCATATTTTGAATATCCTCGACTTTTAGAAGAAGGTTGCATACCTCCACAAGGTATGAAAACTCTACATAAATCTATTTTTTCAATGAATTGTGACTGTTAATTAAAGTTGTTCACAAAACAAGCATCTGTCGAAGACTTCTTCCGATATAATGATGAAAGGGTTGCCTGTTAACTAAGTAAAATTTCAAAGTTTTATCCATGTAACTCAATATATAAATATATTCTCATCATTTAACATTTTCTGATTCCTTAGACTACATTCTTTTTTTATGCAGGTTCTGAGTCAATGGAGCTAGTGCCGGGCTTTCATCCCCTCAGATTCAAAGATCTGCCTATTTATGGCTTCAAAAATCAAGATTCCTTAATTCGGCTAATAGCCACGCTACGAAATACAGGAACATCTTCAGCCATCATTTGGAATAGCATGGATTTCCTTGAACAATCATCATTGGCACAATTCCAACAACAATTCCAAGTTCCAAACTTTTCAATAGGCCCGATGCAGAAAATGGCTCCAACATCCTCTTGTAGTTTATGGAAAGAGGATGATAGCTGCATTACATGGCTCGACAAGCAAACAGAGAATTCAGTAATATATGTAAGTTTTGGAAGCATTGCAACCATGGATGAGAAGGAGCTAGCAGAAATAGCCTGGGGTCTGGCCAATAGCAAGCAACCTTTCTTGTGGGTGCTTAGGCCTGGTTCAGTTAATGGATCCAATTCTGCTGATGACTCATTGTCCGATGATTTTAAAGAAACAGTTAGAGAAAGAGGCTGCATAGTGAATTGGGCACCGCAGGAGCAAGTGCTAGGACACCACGCTGTAGGAGGATTTTTGAGTCACTGCGGTTGGAATTCAACCATTGAAAGTATAAGTGAAGGGGTTCCTATGATTTGTAGACCGATTATCGGCGATCAAATGATAAGTTCAAGATACATAAGCCATGTATGGAGAGTTGGGATTGAATTGGAGAATGGTTTGGAAAGAGAGGAGATAGAGAAAGCTATAAAAAGGTTGATGATTGAAAAACAAGGGGAAGAGATGAGGAAAAGAGCTGTAAATTTGAAGATGAAGGCTCAACTTTGCATTCAAGAAGGCGATTCCACTTATAATTCTCTGAACAATTTAGTAGAGCTTCTTATGTCAGTTTGATTGTTTGAAGCCAAGATATTTTAATTATGCAAATAACCTTGTGAATTGTCAAAAATTTGAAACTATAAGGTCTTATGTTTTTCTTGTACAACTCCAGTGTTGCAATATCCTATGAATTTCTTGAATATCACAAGGTTGTCTGGTTGGCAAAATTCCTCAATTTAGGGCTGAGGACATATCACAATTCACATATGACATATGAGTATGGTATCTTTTCGATATATGTTAGTTACTCCTTGTTATTCTTGATGTAACATTGTGATGCAGGAAGTTTTCCTTCCAATAATTTTGGCCATTGTCACTGTTCATTGGTCAACCTCACACTTCTTCGGCAACTCTGATTGCAGATTCCTCCGCTGTTGGAACTGATTTTTTACATTCAATCATTGCCCCACTTAGCTTTGGCCATAATTTCTAGGTTTACGTTGCAAATCTGGTCCCTTTTTTCGCGAATCACAAGTTGTCATCTCTAATGAAAGTTCAAACTCTGTGTTTACTGATGATGTGTAATTTGATTAAAGTTCTGGCTTCTTCTTCTGTATAATACAGTTCTTCGCAACAACAACAGTAGTTTCACAGAAGCAGCTTTCAAATAAAAAAGACATTGCTTTGACGATAATCAGCAATTTCCGACATGATACCAGAAATTTCGATTTCAGCTTCCTTCTTCTTCTCTGTCATTTTAACCATTTTTATGGTTTATTCGATTTTCACCAACTTTGCTGACGTGTCTTGACACGGCCGAATTGTCTAGACACTGTAACTAGTCATGGCAGCCAATCTAACTGATGTGTTCAAACATGTCATCACATAAGCTGATGTGTATATACACGTGTGCACTCTTTGCTGAGATGGTCGAACTTGTCAGCCATACTTGATGACGTACGCACTCACGTCAGCACTGTACACATTTTCTACTGACTTGTCTATACACCTGAGCAACTCTTGGATGATGTGGCATGGCACGTCGGCCGTTTGTAATGACGTGCCCACACGTCGGCCGATCTCCTCTCTCACCTCCTTCTTCATTATCAAGTCCTAACAGTGTCTTCAACCATGAAAATGAATCCACCCAAGCCTCATCAATTGGCATAAACAGTCCAATTCTTCTTTTGCTATTGATAATTTTATATCTGTAGCTGTCGTTGTCTTCATTGCAGGTCTTCTCCATTTGCTTGTTAGATACTTCGTAAAGTGACTATTTTCATCTTTATTATCAGTTCATCATCAACCCCAGAGAAATCCAGAAACCTCTCGGTCTCATTCTCATCATGCTCTTCAAAGACAGCTTCCCTTTGTTCCAATTTTTGAAGCTTTACAGGCAACAAGTTAAAATTTGAAGCTGTGTTTCCAATTTTTCCTTGCCTGGGAAATTAAAATTGTAACAAATTAAACTCATATACACTACAAAGTTTGGATGAAATAATTTTCTAGTTCACAAAGAGAAATGCAGCTATGAAATTTCATAGTTATTTCTCTAGTTCATAAATTTCTGATTTGAATTAATTTGAAAAAGATTCAATAAAAGGAGGAAAATGAAAAATGAAAAATGAAAAGTCAAACAAAAAAAAAGGTCAATGTCAGGAAACCTTCAAGGCACGTCATCAATAATAAATGACATGTCAATACACATCAGCATAGAGTTGCAAGGGTTATCAACAGAGTTTGATAACATGACAAATCACATCAGAATAAAATGGTGATGTGCGTGGACACGTCATAAAAAATGGCTGACTAGATCTACCATATCATATGAAATTGTTTACATGGACAAATATATTAGCCAATTTGATGACGTGTTCAATCATGTCAGCAAGACTGCTTACGTTATTGAACGCATCAACCACTCCACACTCACATGTCTTGGTATGTTAATCATTTGGTATGATGTGTCCACACATTTAACAAAAGTAATGTTTTTTTTTTAATAATACCAAAACTTACATGGAATTCTTCTAGAAATTTTTGATTGTCAAGGTAATGCTTTTTTTATTTGACAATTCAACCCTCGAATGTTATCATCGAAACTCGAAACATTATTTCGTGATAATGGGACTGCTTCCATTCCAGTTTGAGTTGCTCTGTTTTTGTTGACCCAGATCATAAATGCTCTTGTGATGATGATTGATGCCTCAACTATGACTGAATTATGCATAAAAATGTAAGGTCCAGATCCATAAATTATCCCAAGTCCATCAGAAACCAGTCCAGTCAGATTCAAATCTCAACAGATTTCAACCCAAAAGTTGACCTAAGCCCAAAAACTGATCAGGCCCAAACCAAATTGTTCCAATTAGTATCAAAAATAAAAATAAAAATAAAAAATAGATAGGGAGATCTGTGAGGTCGGAGGAGTAGGCAGGAAACAAGGATAATGCTTAGGTATTGACTACCCAAGATACAGATCCATCTATAGGCTGTTGGTACGTGACATTCTTCCAAAATGGGCCACGTGCCAACGTCTAGTTGGTAGGGTCAGCACCTAAACATTGTCCGGGAAACAATATAAAAAAGAAAAATAAAAGAAGAACAAAGCAGAGAGGAGAGAGAAATAAAAGAGAATGAAATGAAAAGCGAAATGTGTGTGTGCGTGTGCGCCAAGGGCCCAAGACAAAACAAAAAAAGAAATAGAGGGTGAGAGAAATAACAGAGAAAAGAAAAGAGAAGCTGATCGTTAGAGAGAGATATAGAAATATGTAGGTGAGAGAAACAGATTTCGGTTGGGCAACAAATAGAGAAAGAAAGAAATATGCACCATTAGGATCGACTCAGAAGGAGATAAATTTGTAAACCGAATATAGTCTTAGTTCAGATTTGAGTAAGGAATGCTATGAGTAGAGTCTTGTTTTATGCACCATTAGGATCGATTCAGAAGGAAATAAATTTGTAAACCGAATCCAGTCTCAGTTTAGATTTGAGTAAGGAATGCTGTGAGTAGAGTCCTGTTTTAATTTGTAATTAAGTCAAGTGTTTTAATTAATAATTAGAGTTGATTATTTAGAATTACTTAAAAACAAATGATTTATTCATTTGTTTAAGTTAATAGATTTCCAAATTATTGGACATGATATTAGAAAAAGAAGCTGTTATTAGAACTCATAATAGATTTATAGAAGAACCAGATAAACAAAGAATAAAGATTTTATTTTCATATGAGAGCCGGAAAAGAATACGTCAAGCATTTTTAGATAGATTCCCAGATTTTAAGATTCTAGTCATTTATGAGAACTTTCAATAAAGAAAATAATATTGATTTTATGTTTTTCAAAAAGAAGTATTTACAAGAGATATATATGTAAAAGTATAGTTTACTCACACAGTTTTCAAAAGTTATTCAGAAGTTTAGTTACCAGATATGTACCTGTCCCCAGCAGTATCAAATTTATATCATTAGCCTGTGGGGTTTCTCTGCATGTGTATGTAGCTTTTGGGGCTTCTCTACACGTATACGTGAGATTGCTCTACACGTTTAATCAGATATCGACGTGTATGTGAGATTATATGTATATATTACTCTGTAAGTTTGATTCAATATCAGCGTGTATGTGAGATTTATAGCTCTGCATGGGTGATCAAATATCACCGTGTATGTGAGATATGTATTCCCCCCTACTTCGCGTGCGCATGGAGATTTTTTGCCACGTACGTGAGACATTCCCCTAGATATCAGTTTGGTAATGAGTTTCAAATTATTTATATATTTACATATTATGAAAAGTACATAAAATATTTGAGATTATCAAATATCATATTTTATGTTAGATCATTCATATTTTATAGAAGCATAACATATTTTATTACATTATGTAGTATTTATAGGAAAATGTGATTCATTCAGAGAGAATGTATTTAATCAGCTTTAAAGCTCATATGTTAATCATTTTCGGATTGTATTTTTGTTGGCTAGTATAAAGATCGAATAAACTACGAGTGCTTTGATCCTTATTGAATATAGAGTATGTAGGCATTTGAGTTGTAAATCTCAAACTCAAGCCTACCAGAGAAAGAAAAAGATAAGATTCTTAAAGGACTCCCTCATACTCAAGACAGGAGTCGGGGCGGGTCCTATCAAAATAACTGCTCCTAAAATTTTTTCCAAGCTATTGAAATTTCTTTCTCAATTAAATGCATTTCCATGTTTTTTTTTTTTTTTTGTTGACAATACAGGAGTCGGGGCGGGTCCTATCAAAATAACTACTCCTAAAATTTTTTCCAAGCTATTGAAATTTCTTTCTCAATTAAATGCATTTCCATGGTTATTTTTTTGTTGTTGACAATATCTATTAATTTAGGACCATGTATTTTTTTTGAAAACTTTCGTCATTGATAAGATTCAAACCGCTGACCTGAGAGTCATTTGTTTAAGCCTCAAACTTGTCCATCTATTAGGTGAATTACGCCCCTGTTGGCAATGCTATTCCATGTTAGTCAAATGTCATTTACTATATGATACATCAGCTTATGCAAGAAAAGTCCACCGACCCACAAAAAATAAACTTGAAAGTGTCAATTCTGACTAATCAGAAAATTAGCTTCGATATATGGACAATAATATTATAACTTCAATTGTTTTTTCATAAAGAGACATGTTTGATTAGTGAGCATTAACAACAAATATTAAGATCAACATTGATTGAAATAAAAATGGCAGACATGAATGTTTGTCTGTGGTCAAAAAGCAAACCCTGTTTGCATGCCTCAAAAGTCTTTATTGCAAACGTCTGAAGTTCTTATCTTTAACTCTTTTGAATAATCAAGAAAATGATGCCACTATGTTTCTTTTGGATTCTAACTCTTTAAGATGATACAGCGTTGGTAGGTGATCAAACCCTGTTGATTCTAAAACTACCTAAGACTATGAACATATTACTAACTCGTCGATTTACATGAATATCGAGACAGTAAATACAAGAAATTTCATAATTGAAATTTTATTAATCAACTCAACTCTACCATCAAATGGTTACAAAACTCCAATATATAAAAGTAGGAAAATTACATAAAAGGAAACGAATAAAATCACAACTTCAATCACCAAACAATATGCCTCCATCATCTTTATGATCGGTCAAATCACATAAATTAAACAATTTCGTTCATCATAGATGATTGAGGAAATTGCATAAATCAAGTTGTTGTCAACACCATGATTTATGCTATTCTCCATCTTCATCAAGATAGCTATGTATTCTAATACAATTTAACTTGAATTCAGCACGAACATCTTGAAAAACTCAACATCATCAACCCTGAATACTATCGAGGATGAAGTTCAGTGATCGTAACATCATTTCGTGATATTGGAACAACTTCATTTTTGACTTGATCTGATTTTGTTGACCCAGAATAATGATTTTGTGATGATGATGATGATGATGATGCCTCATGTATAACTGAATTATGCAGAAAAAATCCAGGTTTTGAAGGTGCTGGTAGAGTGACATTCTCACTATTAAGCATGACAACAACTGAACCCATGTTTGGTCTATCAGATACATTTTCCTGAACACAAAGCAACCCAATATGTATGCATTTCTTCATTTCATCGGTTGAACCATCTCTCAAAGTAGGATCTATTACATTTGAATCCGTCCCTTCATTCAAATTTCTCCATGCCTGCGAAATTTCAATGGAATAAGTTTCTAGTTCGTAAAGAGAAATACAGCTATGAAACTTTCATATATACTTACATAGCTTAGAAGGCCCTCTGTATCCTCTTCGGTACCGAAAGAACTTATTTTTTGACCGCTCATAATTTCCAAAACTAATGCACCGAAGCTGTAGACATCTGATTTCACTGAGATGCGCCCATGTTGTACATATTCTGGAGCCATATAGCCACTGCACATACATCATCAACAATCATATCAATTTAAGCATCAATCATTCAAAACTAGGATTTTTATGAACTCCACTATATATAAACCCTAAAGGTTCACACACACACACACATATATATATATATATACACTTACAAGGTACCCACGACTCTATTGGTATCACTTTGATGGTATCACTTTGAGTTTGATCCATTTCGAATAATCTTGCCATCCCAAAATCTGAAATTTTAGGATTCAATTCGGAATCTAACAAAACGTTACTTGGTTTGAGATCACGGTGAATAATACGAAGTCTTGAATCTTCATGTAGGTATTGAAGTCCTCTAGCAATGCCTTCTATGATTTTATAGCGCTTTTCCCATTGCATAAATTCTCGCTTGATTGGATCTATAAATTTATGAAAATATAGGACATCAATGAATTAGTATACTAATGTTGTTGGACAATCTATAACTGAATCAGAAGTGCAAACATACCGAATATGAAGTGATCGAGGCTTGAGTTAGGCAAAAACTCATAGACAAGAATCCTTTCTTTTCGTTCCAAACAAAAGCCGAGGAGCCTGACCAAATTCCTATGCTGAAGCTTGGCCACAAATATGACCTCATTCTTAAATTCTAGGTCCCCTTGTTTAGAATTCATAGCCAGTCTCTTGACAGCTATTTGTTCTCCATCGGATAGCACGCCCTGGAAAATCAAGAAATTGTAGAAGTTCAGAAACCAAATTTTCTCAACTTTCAGAGAAATCAAAATTTCTGACCTTGTATACAGCACCAAATCCACCTTGTCCAAGTTTATTTGCATCGGAGAAGTTATCTGTTGCATCTCTAATGGTGCTAAAGTTGAATTGTAAAGACCCTCTATTTTGTATATCTTTCATATCTAATTGAAAAAATAAAGAGTTAACTACACGAAAACAATCAACCTAAAAAAGCTTTGAATAGTAGAAACGAAACGAAAGCAAAAATTTAAACATACTTTCATAATCCCCTTCTGTTTTCCTCATTCGGAAAAAGATGCAGCAGCCCATGAATAAGATAAGTATCACAGAACCGACGACTGAACAAACAACGATGATAACGTTACTATTCTTCTTTCCTGCAAATTGAAAACAGTACACGAAAATTTTTCAGAAATAAAAAATTAGATGTACTGACAGGAAATTTCAGGAGGAGATCATATTTACAGATACCAGGAGGTGACGGTGTTGGAGAGACTGCAGGTCCTTCAATTGAAGAGTTGTAGAATTTGCTTGTCTCATATCTGAAACTACAGCTTGGAGTAATAACTCTTTCTCCTGCCGTTTTATCGCAACATTCTGGAATAAGTTCAGTAGTATCATCGAGGCAACGATTGCAATCATCTTTGGATAAATCAGGATTACACTGTACAAGTGCATATAACCTTAAAATTCCTTTAACTACTTCATCCCCAACAGCATACTTTTGAGGTGAATTACGGGCTGCAGCTTCACTGATTAGCTTCTCCAACAACTTTTTTCGTGTCTGATTGAACTCTGCCAGGTTTTCCGTCATGTTACTTGTAGAATGCACAAAAAAGTAAGGTGCATTTTCCATTAAACCGGATATATTGTAGTTTGCATACCGTAACATACAGTTATTGTACCCATCATCATCAAACCCTGCAATGGCCAGGTTAAATTTGGGACAAATAGATGTAATGTTCTTGCTTGCTTCACTTATGCAGTTGCGACAACTCTCCGCGTCCATGTCTGGTCTACAAATTCCGACTGCATAAACTTTGTCTGGATAATTTTCCCCATATGAGAAATTGTAGAATCCATTGTGTATGCCGGTTTTCATGCTGAGGGAATCTAGCAGGATATTTAGGTTTTTTCCATAAGAACTATTAGTAGTATAGTTACCTTCTTTGGGATAACACTCATGGTACCGTAATTTTAGCTGAGCAGCGGTGCCGAGAGCAAGAAAATGAATGAAAATCGGAGAAAGAAAGATAAGCAGCTTGGAAGAAGAAGCCATTGTTTGAGTTGATGATTGTTTTTTCTCAAATGTGTACACTGCAGAGGATTTTTAATATGCAATATCTCTATCATATAAAATGGTTTGTTGAAAACATAAATTTCCAGGAACCTTTGGAATTTCCAGAACCAGCAGTCTAACACTTGACACCTGGAAGAAAAAATTAAAAAACTGACTAATTGGAGATGAAGACCATTGACTACTGTTGATTTTGGTGTGTGTGGTGGGTGGTCATCCAACAAGCCAAGAAACATAACTCTTTATCCAACCATGCATTTAGTTGATTGAAATTTAGAGTAGTGCCTGACAGCTAATTTTCACCAAATTTAATGTATCGGCGTGCGATTGTGTCAAAAAAGTCATGATCACAATGATCACAATGGTAACGTCAATGTACTAAGAGCTTGCTTGGTACGTTGTATTATATTGTATTGGATTGTTTTAGAACATTTTCAATACAAATATATATTTTTAAGTTTCTAAGTAGTACCACATCAGTATTTCTATTTATTATGGGTCCACTTTTGAAAAAAAATTAAAGAAATGCATATTCATATCTCCAATACAATTATCTAAAGTCAAATATGCATTCATTTTATGTCCAATCATAATAAAATAATTATTATACTCTATTTCTTCTTTTATTTTACAATTAAACGAGGTTTAATCTCATTGGTGGAAAAAGTTGAAAGCTTTAATCTAATTGGTGGAAAGAGTTAGAAATCCTAGTCAGCATTTCTATGAGAGTTTCTAGAATTAAAAACTCAACTCCATATTCTCTAACTTTTTTTTGGCCACATTATCTCCATATTCAACTTAGATAATAGCATTGGAGAGAGTTTTTCTAACTTTTTTAATATCTATCCTACGTGGAATTCCATTTTCTCCAAATACATAACAACATTGGAGATGCTCTTAGACTGTATTATTCTTATATATTTTATATTTTGTATTAGATTGTATTATACTGTATTAACTAATACAATCTCTTTACTATGTATTAGATAATACAATATCCACCGTATTAGACTAATTAAAATGTATTAACTAATACAATACAGTGAATAGTGTAAAACAAACCAAACATTGTATTGTATTATTCTAATACATTTTAAACTCCTAATACAATACAGTACGGCGCACCAAACGAACCCTAAAACCTAAAGGGGATCTGTGTGTACCGATACACTAAAGGGGACCCATGTGTATGTGTGTTTCCTTTACAACAGAGGAAATGTCTTCTTATGATCTGTTGCCACTCTAATAGTGCCAAAGTCGAATTGCAAAGACTCTATATTTCCAAAGAAGACCATTGAGAGGGCCATTTCTTCTGATTTTTTCCAAGACCAGTTTCCCGTTCACTGCCCGGCCTAGTTCTCGTAGCCCGGACCCATTTCTCTTTACCTTTTACTTTCCTATCTGACAATAGGCCTGTCACAAGGTTTAGCTTTTCAATTTCCAGAATAGGGTGGTTAGGTTTGACAGTTGTTTTTTTTTTTTTAATTATTTTTATTTTCATTTGAAAATCAGAAATTGATTTTTTGTATTTTTTTTTTAAAAAAAATCTTGAAATGCATCCGGTAGTAATCACTAAAAATATTTTTTGTCAAAAAAAAAAATAAAAAATTACAAGTAATAATATATTATAATAAAATAAAATAAATATAGGATAATATATATCAATATACATATGAGGCAATTAGTGAAAAAGATAGTATATTATTTATATATATAATATATGTTAATTACAAACATAAATGGATTTGTGTAAAAGACAAACATGGATTTGTGTGAGGTGCGAGGTGCGAGGTGAAGACCATAAATGGATTTGTGTAAAAGATAAACATGATCAAGAAAATTACAATCGGTGGAACCTGGTGGTTGTTTCATATATACTTCAGTCAAAACACCATGTAAGAAGGTATTGTTGACATTAAGTTGACGAATGATCCAACCTCAGTTTAATGCAAGAGACAAAACCAATTGGATGGTGTGCGGTTTGATAACCGAGCTGAATGTTACATCATTGTTAATACCGTATTTTTGGTTGTATCCTTTGGCTACAAGACGGGCTTTGTATCTTTCAATGGTATCGTCCGTCTTCTTTTTGACTTTGAAAACCCATTTACAACCCACCAAATTTGTAGTTTTAAAAACAAGTGACCATGTACGTTACTTAAGTAAAACATTAAATTCATCAAGCATCACCGCTTGCCAGTGTGGAAATTTAGAGGCTTCAGTATAACAAGTGAGCTCAACATCAAGATTCTGAATAACTGTGTGAAGACATGTTGGTAAAGGATGTCGAGTGGAGAGGTCAGTGTATGGAACCAGAGGTTTACGTGTACCATCACGAGAACAAGTCACCATTGGGTGGACCATTGGTGTATCGGTTAAAGGATCTGTTGGTTGTGAGAGCAGAATTATCAAGTGGCTGGCTGGAGGTATTAGTGATTGTAGGATTTGGTGATGATTGTGTACAAATAGGAACTACAGGTAAATTAGGATTTTGATTTATTTGAGGAGATGCTTGTGGTTTTATAGTAATAGGTTGGGGGGTGCAATCTCTGGTGTAGTATTTGCTTTCTTGGTAGAGATAAAATTATGAAATAGGAGACTACTAGAAGAACTAGTATGATTAGGTTCAACTGATTTGAGCCAAAACATGTCCGATTTGGTGACTTGAGAGGCCATGTTGATAATATACTGGCAAAAGGAAAAATGTCTTCATTGAACCTTACATGTCAAGACATGTAAATTCAACAAGTTTTGATGTCAAGATAATGATACCCTTTGTGATTTGTTCCATGCCCCAATAAAAACACATTGCGTAGATTTTGGTGAGAGCTTATCCGCTTTAGTAGCACTTAAAAAAAGGAAAACACTGGCAACCAAAAGTACGTAAAGTGAAATAATCAGGAGCATGATTAAATAATAATTCAATAGGGGACCTAAAATTCAGTGTAGGAGATGGAAGTCGATTTATCAAATAAACCGCAATTGAAAAAGACTCCATCCAAAATCGACGTGGGAGAAATGCTTGATAGTATCACCCTTTCGATATTCATGTGCTTAATATATACTTATTACAGTATCTAATCAAACATCACTCAATGAATATTGAAATTTATTGTAGGGCAGATTTTGATGGTAATAGATATTGAAATAACCGATGAGTAAATTGGAGGAATTAAATTGACATGATAAGCTCAACTAATTCATTCAAGCAATTATATGAAGAACCGCCTTTATGGACAGAAAGTTGAAGCTCTAGTTTCAATTCAGCTGCCTTCTCCTTGATCTCTTCCCCTTCTTTTTCTTCCATCTGCAATTTTATAGCTCTCTCTATCTCTCCTCTTTCGAAACCATTCTCCAATTCAACACCAACCCTCCATGCATGGTTCACATACTTGTCGTTTAGCTTTTGACATAGGCAGTATTCAAATAAAAAAGCATTGCTTTAACGATAATCAGCAATTTGCGACATGATATCAGCAATTTCGATTTCAGCTTCCTTCTTCTTCTCTGTCATTTTAACTGTCATTTTAACCATTTGTAGGGTTTATTCTATTTTCACCCACTTTGATGACGTGTTTGGACATGTCATGCCGAATGACTGATGTGTCTAAAAACGTAAATGTGCAGTGGTTTATGTGACTATTCAAGACAGCCAAGCTGATCTTACTGGCTGTTCGAACACGTCATCACATAATAAGCTGATGTATTTATACATGTGTACAACTCTTCGTTGAGGTGGTTGATCACGTCAGCCAAACTTGATGACGTGTATGATAACGTCAGCACTGTACACCCTTTCTACTGATTTGTCTATACACCTGAGCGACTCTTGGATGACGTGGCATGACACGTCGGCCGTTTGTTATGACGTGCCCACGCAATCCATAAATTTCTGTTCTTCCAAACCCACCCCCCCCAAAAAAAAAAAACTCTGTTTTTAGGTCAAAATCAATTCCAAAAAAATTATTATCATGACATTCTTGGAAGCAATTGGCGAATTGGGTTTCTTCCGATTGAAGAAGAACAGCTTCCGTTTAGCTTTCAAGTCTGGATTCAAAGAAGAGCTTCCGATTGAAGAACAGCTACCAAGTTGGAAACTTTTCAACAGGCCCTCTGCAGAAAATGGCTCCAACATCATCCTCTAGCTGCATTACATGTCTTGAAAAGCAACCTCAGAATTCACATTCAGTAATATATCTAACTCCTATATATAAAGCTTCTAGTAATTTATTGTCTCTCTTTCATTTTCAAGTCCAAATTTTGATTGCAACTATCACACTTGACAAACATAGTTTCTAATACAACAGCATTATACATAGCATGATTACAACATTTTACAATCATCAAGAAATCACAAACCCAAAAACATATTTCTTATATTTTTTCATGGGGCACTAGACTGACATGATAAGCTCTACTGATTCATTCAATGAATCATATGAAGAACCACCTTTCTGAATTGAAATCTCAAGTTGTAGTTTCAAATCAGCTGCTCTCTGTCTCATTTCTTCCCCTTCATTTTCTACCATCAACCTTCTTATCTATTTCCTCTCTTTCCAAATCATTTTCCAACTCAATCCCAACTCTCCACACATGACTTATATATCTTGTGTTTATGTTTTGATCACCAAAAAATGGTCTACAAATCACAGGGACCCCTTCGCTTATACTTTCAATGGTTGAATTCCAACCGCAGTGACTCCAAAATTCACCCACAGCCTTATGTGCCAACACTTGCTTTTGTGGTGCCCATTTCACTATATAGCCTCTCTCTCCAATATTTTCTTTGAAATCATTAGAAAATAGAGCTATTACTTCTGATCCGTGAACTGAACCAAGCCTAAGCACCCACAAGAAAGGTTGCTTGCTGTTGGCTAGTCCCCAAGCCATTTCGGTTAGCTCTTTCTCATCCAAAGAAGCAATGCTTCCCAAACTTACATATATAACTGAGTTTTCGGTTTGCTTGTCAAGCCATGCAATGCAGCTTTTGTCCTCTTCAATTAAGCTACTAGTAGTACTAGAGGAGGTTTCTGGGGCAAGTTTGTGCAGTGGGCCTATTGGGAAGATTGGAACTTTGTTTATTTGTCGAAGCTGTGCCAACGATGGTCGTTCAAGGCAATCCGAGCTATTGAAAACTATAGCTGAAGACGTATCTATATTATTTGCACCAGCCACAATTTGCAGAAAGGCATCTTTGTTTTTGGCATCGTAAACAGGTAGATCTTTGAATCTAATTGGATGGAGTCCTGGCACTAGCTCAATTGACCTAGAATCTGTATCAAAATTCAGCCATCTTGGTTATGCTCATAATTTGATCAATTACAAAAACTATCTTAGAATCGCTGAAAATAACTTTTGAGTTTACCTACCTTGGAAAGAAGAGTAACCTGGCTTTTGGATTTCAGGACATGCGCATAAAAGTAGCACAGCTGGTGTCGAACATGATGCTTGGTAACTTCAGATGATGAGCCACCTCTTTTGTAGAGTACATGAGTGAATCATATATAATGCAAGGAAGCCGTTCTTGTTGGTCCTGTCGTTGGATCATCTCAATCAGTAGTTCCTGGAGAGAAACCCTGCAACTTGAGTTGAGACTTGTTATAACAGTTACGAAATCAACAGAATTATTATGTTTGGACGGCGTTGATTCATCGAATGGTAATGGTAGGAAGACAAAATCAGGATGACTAGAAGTGTCAGGAGAATAGGATTTGGTGTAAGCAATTGTGATGGAGAAGCCCCTGGAGTGAAGGATGGTGCCTAACTGAAACAATGGAGTTACGTTGCCTTGCAATGGATATGGAACGAGCACCAGCCGGTGAAATCCATCTCCTTGTTTTTCCATCCCTCAATCTTCTGGTCTGGGAGGTTTGCTCTGAAACTGATGAAAATGTTTGCCACTTAGCACTCAGCAAGAAATCCTAATAATGCAACCTTTTGAAGGCATGACATATTGGCATGCCTGATGTGGAGCCAACACTCAAGTAAGTTCAACCAAATGCACCAATAATTAAGTTTATATAATTGTTTTATGCAAACATTGACTTGATTAAAAATCATGTGGCCTTTTAATTAACAATGCCACTAGACAGAAAACAACAATTATGTGTTGGCAGTTGTTGGATTTTCCTTGTGTTTCTGCTTGATATACATCATCTTTTTTTATTTTATTTTTAGTATTAAAATGTGCCCCTCTGTACAGCTTGTCATCAGTACCAACATTAACATTAAGAGAGGATAAGGCTGTAGTTTATTTCATCAAGAAAAGAACAATCACCCTTTTGATATTCATGTGCTTAATATATGCTTATTACAGTATCTAATCAAGCATCACTTGATGAATATTGAAATTTATTGCAGGGCAGATTTTGATGGTAAAAGATATTGCAATAACTGATGCGAGTAAAATGGAGGAATTAAACTGACATGATAAGCTCAACTAATTCATTCAAGGAATTATACGAAGAACCGCCTTTCTGGACAGAAAGTTGAAGCTCTAGTTTCAATTCAGATGCCCTCTGCCTGATCTCTTCCCCTTCTTTTTCTTCCATCAGCAATTTTATAGCTCTCTCTATCTCTCCTCTTTCGAAACTATTCTCCAATTCAACACCAACCCTCCATACATGGCTCACATACCTGCCGTTTAGCTTTTGATCCGCAGAAAATGGTCTACAAATCATAGGAACCCCTTCACTTACACTTTCAAGGGTTGAATTCCAACCACAGTGAGTCCAAAATCCTCCCACCGCACTATGAGCCAACACTTCCTTCTGTGGTGCCCATTTCACTATACAGCCTCTCTCTCCAACACTTTCTTTAAAATCATCAAGTAGTAAATCCACAGACTCCGACACAATAACCGAACCAGGCCTAATCACCCACAAGAAAGGTTGCTTGCTGTTGGCTAGTCCCCAAGTCATTTCTGCTACTTCTTTCTCCTCCACAGTAGCCATGCTTCCAAAACTCACATATAGAACTGAGTTTTCGGTTTGCTTATCGAGCCATGAAATGCAACTTCTGTCTTCCTCCAATAAGCTACTAGAGGGGGATGGAAAAAGTTTGTGCATAGGGCCTATTAAGAAGAGTGGAACTTGTGATTTTTGTCGGAGCTGTGCCAGCGATGATTGCTCAAGGCAGTCTATGCTATTCCAAATCATGCCTGATGTTTGTAAATTCGTTAAAGTAGTTACATATTGCAGAAAGTCATCTACACTTTTGAGATTGAAAACAGTTAAATCTTTGAATCTAAAAGGATGGAATTCTGGCACCAACTCTAGTGACTTAGAATCTGCATCAAATAAGGTACATATTTACTCTATTAATCACCCAAAATCATTGCAAAATGAGTATATTATTATGTTGAGTTCACATACCTTGGAAAGGAGTGTAACCTTCCTTTTGTATTTTAGGACAAACATAGAATGACAGTGCAAAGGTAGCAGAGGTTGTGCGGAACATGATGCTT
The DNA here is from genome assembly GCA_035582765.1 of Acer negundo. Classification (NCBI taxonomy): domain Eukaryota; kingdom Viridiplantae; phylum Streptophyta; class Magnoliopsida; order Sapindales; family Sapindaceae; genus Acer; species Acer negundo. The sequence continues at coordinate 2,143,266 of CM069233.1, forward strand.
GGTAGCTTCAGATGACGAGCCACAGCTTCTGCGGAGTACACGATTGGATCGTAAATAATGCAAGGAAGCTCTTCACACTGCTCCTGCTTTTCGATCATCTCGATCAATAGTTCCTGGAGAGGAACTCTACAGCTTAAGTTAAGATTTGATATAAAAGTTATGATATCATCAGAATGGTTGTATTTGGACAATGAATCATCCGATAATGGTAGGAAAACAAAATCAAGATGATTGGAAGTGTCAGGAGAATTGAACTGGGAGTGAGCAACGGTAATGGAGAAGCCTCTGGAATGAAGGATGGTTCCTAGTTGAAGCATAGGAGTTATGTGGCCTTGCAACGGATATGGAACGAGCACCAGACGCCGCCTTCTACCTCCTTGCTCTTCCATCTCTCTATCTCTGGGAGGTTTGCTTTGCAACTGCAGGTAATGTTAGTCAATTATAGCCCTCTGCAAGTAATCACCTTTAAGGTATGAAAATGATGGTTCAACAACTATAACCAGGAATTTGTCAAAAAAGAAAAAAAAAAAAAAAAAAACAACTATGGCCACGAAAACTGTAGAGTTTATATAATTGTTTATGTCAAAATCTGTGGCCTTTTAATTAACAATTATGTGTTGGAATTCCCTTCTGTTTCTGCTTGCTAGACAATTTTTTTTTAGTATATTAACAATCATGTGGCCTTTTAATTAACAATTATGTGCACAGCACTACCATTAAGAACTACAAAATCAAGTTAAAAAATCTATTAAATTATTAAATAAAAAAGATTCATTAAAATGTACAAGATGTCAACTCCAGGTTAAAAGTTATTCCGTGGAACTTTTTAAATCATAAAATGCAAACTTATAATTTCTGGTTAGTAACAATCGGATCTAAAAGCTCAGGTCGATAAGAAAGAGGCTAACAATAGTATTTAAGCACTCTAACATACCCTCTCACATACAAGAGTATCAACGGGCTTGCCACGCATACAATTTCAATCACGAGGGGGACTCGAATCCAGGACTCCGAAGTCAAACCAAGCTTTGATACCATGTTTGTAACCTAAAAGCTTAAGCAGATAGTAAATGGTCCAACAATAGTAATTAGTAGGTCTCACCTTCTTGTCTAGGACACCAAAATCAAATGATCTATGTATATATATCCTACAAAACCTTTCAAAGAAATTATGGGAAGAAGCATATCTTCCTCGTACACAAATCCACTATGCTTGTGTTTAGGTAAGCAAATTCATGTTCATCAAGCTATTATATCAAACTAATTGCATAACACAGGTACTATAACAAATCCTGTAGAATGTATGAAATTGCACAAACTTCAACTCTCTCTTTCAACAAGACTTTAGTTGATGTTTCCCTTTTAAGCTTAGAAGTGGCTTTCCATTGAGTAACATTTTTAGTAATCAAGAAGGAACTCAACTGATAAGCCTGATACAATATCTGATTCATCTAAACATAAACAAAGCTTTAAAATGTTATCAATATTGCTAAAATTATTAATTGTCTGGTGAGCTTTATCTTCCTTTGATCAGAATAACAAGATTTTCTCTGCTAAATCATTTAATGAATTGTAGGAAGAACCACCTTCTTTAAGAGACATGTCCACTTTCTGCTTCAAATGCTTTGCTCTCTTTCTCATCTCCTCCCCTTCTCTATCCACCATTAGTTTTCTTACAGCTTTCTCTGTCTTCCCTCTCTCCAATTCAAGGTCTACGTTCCATATGTCACAGACGTACCTCACGTTCAAGTTTTGATCCCCGACAAATGGCCTGCACAGCATTGGAACTCCTTTGCAAATGCTTTCGAGAATAGAATTCCAACCGCAATGAGTCCAGAACCCACCTACAGCTTCATGTTCCAACGCTTCCTTCTGCGGTGCCCATTCAACAATACAACCTCTTTCGCCAACTCTTTCTTTGAAACTCTTTGGTAACAGTTCCATCCCTTTCGAGTCACGAACCATGCTCTTTCTCATCTATGCTGGCCATGCTGCCGAAACTTACATAGATGACAGACATCGGGGATTGTCAGTTCAACCAAGAGATGCAATTAGTATCTTCCTTTAGTAATGAACTGGAAATGGTTGGAGCTAGCTTGTAAAAAGGGCCTGTGGTGAAAATTGAAGAAGCCGGGAACATTTCTTGAATTATTTTCATAGCTTCTTGTTCAAGGAAATTCATTGTATTAACGATAATCGCGGAAGACTTTTTCAGTGAATCTGTCAAAGCAGCTCTCAACTCTAAAATACCTTAAGTTGTGTTTTCTCTCATGACTGCAGTTAACTCCTTGAGCCTTAGAGATTCTATCTCCGGCGCTTGGTCTTGTGACATAAGATCTGATAAAAAATCTTGTGTTGGATCAAATTTTTATAGGAATAAAATTTGATATTGAATTAAAATTACAAGGAATTTCGACACATACCAAGTAGGGAGACGTAACCTTGCTCATGGAGACGCGGAAAGACAGCAAAGGCTAGAATTGTGGCAGCAGGGATTGTACGGACAGATTCCAGGAAGCTTGAAATGATCAGCAACACTTTGAGAAAAGAACATGAGTCCATCATAAACGATACACGGGATCCGGTCATGGTGATCATCTTCTTTCAACAACTGTTCTATGCACTGTTTGAATGGTGCTTCACAGTTCTTGTTCAGGGCTGACAGGTTACTCAAAATGTCCCCTGTTGAGACTTTGCTTTCGGATGAGTTATCCGATATGGGTATGAATGTGAATTCAGGGTGATTATATGGGTTGGGGGAGTTGAATTTGGGATGAACCAAGGTGATTGAGAAGCCTCTTGAATGGAGGATAGTTGCTAGCTGAAGCATGGGGTTTATGTGACCTTGAAATGGATACAACACGAACACCAGACGACAGGATTTTCGATTTTCGATTTTCGTTGTAATAATCAGACTAATGGAAATGGAGACTTCAATGGCTTACCTTCCATGGAAAATTTATAGGAGAAGGTTGCTTTCTTGTGTCTGTGAGTGAGTTTCAAAGAATACAAACTTGCAATGGATATGGAACGAGCACCAGACGGCATCTTCTACCTCTTTGCTCTGCCATCTTTCTTTCTCTGGGAGGTTTTCTTTGCAACCTGAAGGAAAAGTTAGTCAATTAGATCCCTCTGCAAGTAAGTATATGAACATGATGGTTCAACTAAAACCAGGAAAACTCTATAGTTTATATAATTGTATATGCAAACTTTGATTTTAAAATCATGTGGCCTTTTAATTAACAATTATTTAATTTGTTTTTTCTATTATTAAATAAGGAGTGAAACTACTGTTTAGATCTACAAAATAAGTAAATAATAAATCTTATATGCTAAAGGGTGCTTTTTCATCGCATAATATTGGTGGGTTTGTTAGAGTGCTTAAATTCTATTGTTAAACCCTTTCCTATTAGCTTAAGCTTTTAGATTTGACAGATACTAATATGGTATCAGAGTTTTGTTGTCCCAGGAGTCTATGTTCGACTCCTCCCGTATGATTATTTGAATTTTGTTGTGTGTTGTGTTAGGGCTCAAACCACATGACAAGCCTGTTAGTGTTGCACGTGTGGAGGTGTGTAAGAGTGTTTAAACACTATTGTTGAGACCTTTTCTATCGGCTTAACCTCTTAAGTTCGATGGTTAGTAACAGATTTAGGAATATTCCAACATCAATGTGGCCAAAAGAAAGAGTTTGATCAGTTTAAAAACCTGTTTTCGAGTTCTTTCCATTCGGCGTCTTGGTGCCAAAGCTCAGTAAATGAAAATGAAACTGCAATGCTCTTTACTATTTGTTTGTATTTGCTTAGATTTGTGTGAATGAGCTGAGATAAGTTAACATGATTTGTTTGGCTTGTTCTTGCCTAACCATTGAATCTGATTTCATATTCTAACAAGATTTCGATGTTTCCCTTTCGGCTGGTTGCTTCATTTTGTCATATTTTAAACTTAAAATCGAGAAGGAACTCAACTGATAATCCAGATACAATCTATCATGATTTGTCTAAACATAAACAAAGCTTTAAATTTTTAGACTACAAATATGACATTATATGTTACCAGTACTGCTAAAATTATTGTTTGGTGAGCTGTATACTCCTTTATTGCAGTAATTGATGTGAATAAAATGGAGGCATTAAATTGACATGATAAACTCAACTAATTCGTTCAAGGAATTATACGAAGAACCGTCTTTCTGGATAGAAAGTTGAAGCTCTAGTTTCACATCAGCTGCTCTTTGTCTGATCTCTTTCCCTTCATTTTCTACCATAAGCAATTTTATAGCTCTCTCTATCTCCCCTCTTTCGATAACGTTCTCCAATTCAATACCAACCCTCCATACGTGGCTCACATATCTGCTGATTATCTTTTGATCCCCGGAAAATGGTCTGCAAATCATAGGAACCCCTTCACTTACACTTTCAAGGGTCGAATTCCAACCACAGTGACTCCAAAATCCCCCCACGGCACTATGAGCCAACACTTCCTTTTGCGGTGCCCATTTCACTATAAAGCCTCTCTCTCCAACACTTTCTTTAAAATCATCAAGCAGTAAATCTACAGACCCCGACATACGAACTGAACCAGGCCTAAGCACCCACAGGAAAGGTTGCTTGCTGTTGGCTAGTCCCCAAGCCATTTCTGCAACTTCTTTCTCTTCCATTGTAGCCATGCTTCCGAAACTCGCATATAGAACTGATTTTTCGGTCTGCTTGTCGAGCCATGAAATGCATCTTCTGTCTTCCTCCAATAAGCTACTAGAGGGGGCTGGAACAAGTTTATGCATAGGGCCTATTAAGAAGATTGGAACTTGTAATTTTGGACGGAGCTGCACCAGTGATGATTGCTCAAGGCAGTCTATGCTATTCCAAATCATGCCTGATGTTCGTAAATTCGTAATAGTAGTTACATATTGCAGAAATTCATCTACGTTTTTTATTTTGAAAACAGGTAGATCTTTGAATCTAAGAGGATGGAATTCAGGCACCAACTCTAGTGACTTAGAAGCTGCATCAAATAAGAGAATCATGGTATGTACTCCATTAAGCACCCGAAATCATCGCAAAATGTGAATATAATGTTGAGTTCTCACATACCTCGGAAAGGAGTGTAACCTTCCTTTTGGATTTTAGGACAAACATAGAATGACAATGCAAACGTAGCACAGGCTGTTCGAAAAATGATGCTTGGTAGCTTCAAATGAAGAGCCACAGCTTCTGCAGAGTACATGAGTGGATCGAAAATAATGCAAGGAAGCTCTTCAAGTCGATCCTGTTTTTCAATCATCTCAATCAATAGTTCCTGGAGAGAAACTCTATAGCTTAAGTTACGATTTGATATTAAAGTTACGATATCACCAGGATCGTTGAATCTGTACAGTGAATCATTCGATAATGGTAGGAAAACAAAATCAGGATGATTGGAAGTGTTAGGAAAATCAAACTGAGAGAGAGCAATGGTGATGGAGAAGCCTCTGGAATGAAGGATGGTGCCTAGTTGAAGCATAGGAGTTATGTGGCCTTGCATCGGATATGGAACGAGCACTAGACGCCGTCTTCTACCTCTTTGCTCTTCCATCTCTCTATCTCTGGGAGGTTTACTTTGCAATTGAAGGAACTGTTAGGTCAATTAGGGCAGACAGGACCCGTCTCGACTTCTCTCTTGAGTCTGAGGGAATCATGTGAAAATCTGATCTTTCTATTTGAAATCTGAATCTTCTAAAAAACATGACAGAAAATCATATGAATTCCAATATGACTTCTAATAAAATCTTTAACCATCGCTTTGGCTTTTCAAAACTTTTCCAATGCAGTTTAAACATGTGGGTTATGGCCCATCATTAAATATAATTTAATTAAAATCAGAAATTTGATTTATTTCTGGTGGACCCATCTGCTAAATATTAACATATTTGAAAACTAATTATGAAAAATCTTGATATCCGAAAATATGCACATTTGCATAGCATGCTTTAATTAAAACTACGAACTATCATTTTTGTCATCACATGTAGCCTATCATACGGTACTAATGAATCTACACAAACCTGGTAATCTGAATGAGTGGAAATAAGCTTTGGAAACATCTTTTCTTTCTTAGAAACTTTACTAAAACTATTATCTCTGAATAAATTTGAAAACATATCTTTTCTGTTCGCTTTTGAAATTAATAAAACTCTTTCTGAAAACATTAATACTTTCTAAACTTTATATTGGCTAAATATAATCCGAAAACTATCTAACTATAGAAAACTTTTCTATCTTTCTTTCTATATCTCTTTCTGAATTTTGTATATTTTATATATCTTTCTGAAACTATATCTATCTCTTTCTATATTCTATATCTTTTCGAAACGAATCAGGATTTAATCTGAAATTGTTTTGTAATACAAGCTGAAATCTAACTAAATATCTTTTCCGTAAACAAATCTCATTTTCTATAAATCTATAATAAAATATTTATTTTCTTTTATAAAATAACTTACAATCTTAATATCAAATAATACTTTTCTTTAAAAAGCTTTAAATACCCTTTTTATACAAATCTGATATATATTTAATTCACAAAACTGTTTGATATAATATTATGCTACTATATAAAAATGTTTGCTTCAATCAAATCTTTTGTTGCTGTAAATCCTTACAAATTATGCAATAAAACCAAATCTCTTTTTCTCTTATATATATATATATATATATATATATATATTTTTTGAACAACAATTTTATTCAAGGCAAGCAGCCAAGCAACAGAAAAGAAAACAGGGGAGACCAGGGCCCCAAACCAAACAACAAAGACCAAAACTACACCAACGCAAAGCACAACAGCAACCACGAAAACTCAAAAGAACAACAACAGAACAAGCAACAGAGGAGAGCTACAACCAAAAGACACACCCACAAAAACAACACAACAAGCAAAAGAGGAGATCTACAAATGTCAAATGACTCCCCACGCTAACAAAACCTCCCCATCTTTGGAGCCTTTTTTAGCCAGCTCATCAGTTTTCTCTTAAATATTTAGTGCTATAAATATAATACAGTTAACAAATATAATGCAGTTTATAAATAATCTAATTTCTTTGCTAAATTTCTCATTCTCAAATACACGATAATCTCTTTTCTTTCTCTACTAATAGTAATTAATAATATATATATATATATATATATATAATATCCGGAAATCTACACCACACTGGTACCCAGGGGAATGTCATACGTGTCCCTCATCTTTCTGGACTCACGTAGAGCTTTGGATAAACATCTGTTTTACAAATGCATAGCTGACTCTGACATACACATACATAAGCCCCAAAGGCTAATAATCTGAATCTGAAACCGTTGGGGATAGGTACACTTCTGATGTTTGAAATCTCTTTCTGAACAAACATGTAATTCTTTATAAATAACATTTCTCAAAACACGTGTAAATATTCTTTTTCTTTCTTTTATGGAAATTCTCATAAACAACTTGGATCTGAAAATCTAGAAATCTGTCTGAAAATACTTGTATCGATTCTTCTTTATAAAATCTTGTTCAATAAATCATATTCAATAATTAATATATTTCCGAATTCTAAAAATCTAAGCATTTCTTAAAGCATATCAAATTGTCTGGAAATCATTTATTTCTATTAATCTTCTAAATAATTAAATCTAACATTCAATTCTTCTACGCATTTCTTAAACATATCAAGTCATCTAGAAATCCATTTTCTATATAAATGAATAGAACATTTATTTATAATAATTCTCTAAATTATTAAAGCTATCAAATAATTCTAAAACAAATAACTTTTAATAAAAAGTATTCACTCACGGAAGTACGGAACTTCGTTGCTAAAATATGCTGTGGGACTGGGTTCAGGCTGGATTCATCCGTTTCTAGATCCACCATGTATATTTCTACAGCTGCACCATATTCATCATCTCTCTCTCTCTCTCTCCTCTTCTGTTTTGTTCTTTCACTTCTTTGCTTTGCACGAATTCCCCTATTCTTCCTTCTTCTCTCTCTCCCTCCTTCTTCTTCTTCTTCTTCTGCTTTGTTCCTTCCCTAGTCTTTCATTTTATCTCCCATTTTATCCTGATATGTTCTTTTTCTATGTAATGATCATACAGGTGCTTAAAGGAACAACACACGTGGACCGTGGTAGGTGTCTCCACCAAAATGCGTGCTGTCTCTTTAATAAAATAAATGCTAATTGGGTTTGGACAAAACTTGACATTGGACTGGATGTGGGTTTAGAATTTAGATAATGGGCTTGGGTCTATTTTGGGATCGGATTTGGACTTTGGAAAATTTCTGGGATTGGAGTACTACAAGAGCTATCTGCAAGTAATTATGGCTTCTCCTTCTATAGTTCTATGTTAATGTCTGCTTGCTATACATCATTAATTTTTAGAATTAATTAAGGAGTGCACAAAATTAATTAAAAAATTGTATTAAATTATTAATTAAAAAAGATTCATTAACATGTACAAGATAGATCTCAAGTACTCCAGGTTAAAAGTTATTTCTGTTTTCCCAAAAAAAAAAAAAAAAAGATTACTCCTGACCTAAAAATTTAAAATGATACGAAATGGGTCAACAATAGTACAGTATTTAAGAACTCTAACACACCCTCTCACGTGCAAGGCCAACGGTCTTGCCATATACACAAATTCAATCACGAGGGGAGATTCGAACCCTAGACTCCTGAGTTATGTTAGTCAACATCATTAGATCTAAAAGTTTAAGTTGATAGGAAATGGTTCAACAATATCTTTTACGGGACACCAAAATCAAATGATGATCTATATATAAAGTTATATTCTACAAAACCATAAAAAGAAATTGTGAGAAGAAGCATATCTGCCTTACAAACAAATCCACAATTCTAGTGTTTAGGTAAGCAAATTCATGTTCATCAAGCTATTATATCAGACTAATTGCAAAACACAGATACTAAAACAAAATTTGTATGCAAATGCTTGTTGAACAAATCCTGTAGAATGTATGCAAATTGCAATAGCTAGGACAACATTCAAAATTTGGTTTTTATTATTTGTAGCATTTTTATTAATCAAGAAGGAACTCAACTGATAAGCCTGATACAATTTATGATTTGTCTAAACATAAGCATAAACATAAACATAAACAAAGCTTTAAAATGTTATCAATACTGCTAAAATTATTAATTGTCTGGTGAGCTTTATCTTTCTTTGATCAGAATGACAAGATTTTCTCTGCTAAATCATTTAATGAATTGTAGGAAGAACCAGCTTCTTTAAGAGACATGTCCACTTTCTGCTTCAAATGCTTTGCTCTCTTTCTCATCTCCTCTCCTTCTGTATCCACCATTAGTTTTCTTATAGCTTTCTCTATCTCCCCTCTCTCCAACTCCAGGCCTACTTTCCACACATCACAAACGTACCTCACGTTCAAGTTTTGATCCCCGAAAAATGGCCTGCACAGCATTGGAACTCCTTCGCAAATGCTTTCGAGAATAGAATTCCAACCACAATGAGTCCAGAACCCACCTACAGCTTCATGTTCCAACACTTCCTTCTGTGGTGCCCAATCGACAATAAAACCTCTTTCGCCAACTCTTTCTTCGAAACTCTTTGGTAACAGGTCCACCCCTTTCGAGTCACGAACCATGCCAGGCCTAATCACCCACAAGAAAGGCTGCTCACTATCGGCTAGCCCCCAAGCCGTCTCAAGCAGCTCTTTCTCATCTATGCTGGCCATGCTGCCGAAACTTACATAGATGACAGACATCGGGGATTGTCGGTTCAGCCAAGAGATGCAATTAGTATCTTCCTTTAGTAATGAACTGGAAATGGTTGGAGCTAGCTTGTGAAAAGGGCCTGTGGTGAAAATTGAAGAAGCCGGGAACATTTCTTGAATTATTTTCACTGCTTCTTGTTCTAGGAAATTCATTGTATTAACGATAATCGCGGAAGACTTTTTCAGTGAATCTGTTAAAGCAGCTCTCAACTCTAAAACATCTTCAGTTGTGTTTTCTCTCATGACTGCAGTTAACTCCTTGAGCCTTAGAGATTCTATCTCTGGTGCTTGGTCTTGTGACATAAAATCTGATAAAAAATCTTGTGTTGGATCAAATTTTTATAGGAATAAAATTTGATATTGAATTAAAATTACAAGGAATTTCGACACATACCATGTAGGGAGATGTAACCTTGCTCGTGGAGACGCGGAAAGACAGCAAAGGCTAGAATTGTGGCAGCAGGGCTTGTACGGACAGAGATTCCGGGAAGCTTGAAATGATCAGCAACACTTTGAGCAAAGAACATGAATCCGTCATAAACGATACACGAGATCCGGTCTTGGTGATCATCTACTTTCAGCAACCGTTCTATGCACTGTTTGAATGGTGCTTCACAGTTCTTGTTCAGGGCTGAAACGATACTGAAAATGTCCCCTGTTGAGACGACTTTGCTTTCGGATAAGTTATCCGATATGGGTATGAATGTGAATTCAGGGTGATTAGATGGGTTGGGGGAGTTGAATTGTGGGTGGACTAAGGTGATAGAGAAGCCTCTTGAGTGGAGGATAGTTGCTAGCTGAAGCATGGGGTTTATGTGGCCTTGAAATGGGTATAGCACGAACACCACGCGACGGGATTTTCGATTAATTTCCATTGTTGATACTTTAAAAGCTTGTAATATTCAGACTAATGGAAATATGGAGACTTCAATGGCTTATCTGCCATGGAAAATTTATAGGAGAAGATTGCTTTCTTGTGTCTGTCAGTCTGTGAGTGAGTTTTGCAAGGCTTTGTTTTGTTTGGCAAGAACTTTCAAAGCATACAAACTTGACTTTAATGTCATTTTCAGGTTTCAGGTTTCAACCTTTAATTTGATTGATATATTCAAACATTGGACTTTTCTCACAACATGTCCACTTTTTCCAATTACAAAAAGAGAAAAATTTATCTGAAGCCTTGTTTTTCCCACCTTTTTTTTTATATTATTTTTTTTGAACTGCAAAAATTTATTAATAGAAGAAAGCAACAGCCAACGCAAGCCAGACAAAAACCGAACAAAAGTGGAAGACAAGAAGCCAAAGAACAAGACCACAAACAAGGCCTCAAAAACAAGAGAGGCAATAACGAAAAAATGAATACAAACTTGACTTTGATATCAAACAAGTCAAGTTTTACAACAAATAAATAATTGAATACAAACTTGACTTTGATATCATTGGGGCTATATCTCGTATATCCAAACATTGAATTTAAACTGACTTGATAAGTTCTACTAAGTCATTCAAGGAATTATACGAAGAACCGCCTTTCTGGATACAAAATTCAGTCTTTAGTTTCAAATCTGCTGCTCTCTGCCTCATTTCTTCCCCTTCATTTTCTACCATCAATCTTCTTATAGCTCTCTCTATTTCCTCTCTTTCAAAATCATTTTCCAACCCAATCCCAACTCTCCACACATGACTTATATATCCGGTGTTTATCTGTTGATCTCCGAAGAATGGTTTGCAAATCACCGGAACCCCTTCGCTTATACTTTCAATGGTTGAATTCCAACCACAGTGACTCCAAAATCCTCCCACAGCCTTATGTGCCAACACTTGTTTTTGTGGTGCCCATTTCACTATACAGCCTCTTTCACCGACAGTTTGTTTAAAATCATCAGGCAGGAAAAGGGGATCTTTCGATTCTGATCCGCGAACTAAACCAGGCCTAATAACCCACAAGAAAGGTTGATTGCTGTTGGCCAGTCCCCAAGCCATTTCTGCTATCTCTTTCTCATTCACAGAAGCTATGCTTCCCAAACTTACGTAGATAACCGAATTTGTAGCTTGCTGGTCAAGCCATGTAATGCAGCTTCTGTCATCTTCATGTAAGCTAATAGAGGTAGCTTCTGGTGCAAGTTTGTGCATAGGACCTATTGCGAAGATTGGAATTTGGCATTCTTGTTGTAACCGTGCCAACGAAGATTGTTCAAGGCAGTCCATGCTGTTAAAAATTATGGCTGAAGATGTTCCAATGTTTTGTATAGAAGTTACTAATTGAAGATAGGCATCTAAATTTTCGAAAACGGAAGGTAGAATAGGTAGATCTTTAAATCTAAGGGGATCAAGGCCAGGAACTAGCTCCAGTGACTTGAAATCTGTACAACAAAAACAAATTGGATTGTGTTAATGTGTTATGCAATGAATTACTATTGTTTTGTACACCCACCCTCTTCACATAAAAGGAAAACATTCGAATTTACGTACCTCGGAAAGGAGTATAACCTTGTTTTTTTATTCTAGGACAAACATACAATGACAGCATATTGGTAGCACAGCTTGTCCGGAACATGATGCTTGGCAACTTGAGATGATCAGCTACTGATTTCACATAGTACATGAGTGGATCATAGATGATGCAGGGGAGGTCTTCATGCTGCTCCAGGTTTTTTACAATCTGGGTCAATAGTTCCTGGAGAGGAGCTTCGCAGTTTTTGTTCAAGTTCGATAATTGAGCTATAAAATCAGTTCCTGATGACAATGATGAGTCATCTGACGACAACAATGGTTGGAAGATGAAATCAGGATGACTTGAAGTGTGATCAGAAGGAGAATTGAGTTGGGTGTGAGCAACTGTGATGGAGCTGAAGCAGCCCTTGGAATGAAGGATGGTGCCTAGCTGAATCATCGGATTTATGTGTCCCTGCATCGCGAATGGAACTAGCATCAGCCGGCGTGGGCGGCGTCTGAGTCCTTGTATTTCCATCTCTCTGTTTCTTTTTGTCTCTCCTTAGTTTATGCAAAAGATGGAAAACCAGACATACATACATACATATATATATATATATATATATATATAACCAATTAGAAATTACTAATGTGGATGTTGACTGTGATTTAATATTTTGATCCAAGACAAAACACCTGTCCAGGAGGAACTTTCCTGGAGACTTCTGTTCCATATTAAATAAACACGAAGCTTGCGTGTCAAGTCTAAGGAAACTTGTCTGTCAAGTTAGAGTTATTATGTTATTATTTTCATTAAGGATAGAATAGACTTTTCTCCCTATTTTATAACTTATATATATGTTCTTTCTTTTTAGATTGTATCTGCACTCTTGCTTTCTTTTTTATGTATCAAACATTTTCATTGCATAATAATTAATTATTAGTCAGTTTTGAAATCTGGATACATGGATCGACCAAAACACACAAGTTTGATCAGCTTACAAACTTGTTTACTAATTCTTTCCGATTTTTGGCATATGATGATGATGATGTTAACTACTTGTTTGTATCTATCTGCCTAGATTTGTGTGAATGAGATAATTAGTTCACTTTGTCTTATTTTAAACACAGAAGGTGCTCCTCATATGCTTTGTTCAGGTTCTTCATTGTATATTGAGCTTGTATGTAACTTGAAGTAGTGCAAGAGAGCACAAAACACATCTGCTTTTCTTTTTTCTCTTGTGCAATTCTGCCATCTTGATCCAAGTAGAATACATACAATGGCCTTGTTCAAGTTGGTGTTAAATGTTGATTGAAGAAGTCAAAAATCTCTGCAAATAAAATAATGGGGAAAAATGACCAAAAAGTAGAGCTGTCAAAATGATGACCCGTAAACCCAATACGAACCTGAGGTTGATAATAGGGTTTGGGTTGGCCTTAAAGGGATTCGGGTTATAAACGGATCAACCCGTTTGACCCGTATATATATACGGGTCGTGTCGGGTTTGAATATACGGGTTCGTAGGTGACCCATTTATTCTGATAGTATATTTATAATTTTGAATATTACAGGGACAATAATTGAATTTTTTCATACTATATAATCATTCTTTAAGTTTGAAATCACACTGCAAATTCCCTAACCCTAACTTCGCCAAAATCGCCTCTCACGCTCTCAATGCTCTCACTCTCGCAGATCCGGTCTTCGCCAAATCGACTATGGTATGTCTTCTTCTTCTTTAGATTTTCTTCTCCTTCTCCTTTTGTGGATCTTCTTCTTTTATTTTTCTATTTTTTTTCTTTCTTAAACCGAAATTAGTGTAGATCTAAGTAAATGTAAACTGATTTTTGCTGTGGAAATTGCTGCAAGTATCCAAAAAAAAATTATCTCTCACCGGATCTTCTTCATGACAGTGTTGTTTCTATATTTTAATTGTATATAATTTTATTTCTTGAAAAAGTTCACATGGCACACGAAAACTGTATTCTATAAAAATTAAAATTCCATTGTTTTTATTTATATTTATTTTTGTTTGTTTTAATATTATTATACAGTGTTTTTGTTTGTTTTAAAAATTATTAGGTTAGATTATTGTATTTGTGGCAGTATTCGAATGTTTTTGGATGGAAAATTTAAAAATTAAAATGATTTTTGTAAAAAATGTAACTGGTCAAAGGGGTCAAACCTGACCCAAAATGACTTGACCAGATTATTAAACGAGTCACAAGTCAACCTGTTTAACCCGTTTAACTAATCGGGTTCATGTTGTGTTACAAGGGGTTGACCCATTTATTTAAATGGGTCGTGTCAGGTTGAGGTTAAACGGATTGATCCGTTTAAATAAACAGGTCGTGTCGATCCATTGACTCGATTTGACAGCCCTACCAAAAAGTATATATATATATAACTTTTTTTTTCGGAAAATGATGTTTGGTAGCTTCAAATGCAGGAAGAGCCACAGCTTCTGCATAGTACATGAGTGATCAAAAATAATGCAAGCAAGCTATTTGATCAAGTCGATCCTGCTTTTCGATAATCTCAATCAATAGTTCCTGGAGAGAAACTCTATCTTAAGTTAAGATTTGATATTAAAGTTACGATATCATCAGGATCGTTGAATTTGGATAGTGAATCATTCGATAATGGTAGGAAAACATAATTAGGATGATTGGAAGTGTCATGAAAATCTAACTGGGAGAGAGCAATGGTGAGGGAGAAGCCTTTGGATTGAAGGATGGTGCCTATTTGAAGCATAGGAGTTAGGTGGCCTTGTAACTGATGGAACGAGCACCTCTATCTCTAGTAGAAGTGTGCATTTTCGGTTTGGTTTGGGTTGAAACTCAATGTCAAACCAAACCAATATGGATCAGTTTTGCTATATTTCAATCAAAACCAAACCAATGTGATTTTTCAAACTGATTCAAACCAAACCAAAAAAGGTCGGGTTGGTTTGGGTAGATTTATCGGTTAAGATTTGAACTCAATTTTTTTTTTTTAATTATATAATATTATAAAAAATATTTAAAAAAAAAATCATAACAGAAAATAGTAATTATAAAACCCGGACTAAATAGAAAACGAAGGTAAATTTTATATTTTTATGTGGTTCGGTTTGGGTTAGTGAATTATTTCACGTAACCCCAAACCGGACATTTAATCGGTTTATCTTTCGGACAAACCGAACCATCCATTTTTTATATCTATAATCGAACTAATCCAAACTAATTTATGGGTTGGGTTAATCGGTTTGGTTCAGCTTGACAGTATTTTGCACACCCTTAATCTCTAGGAGCTGTGATAGCTTTGCTATTGAAATAAATGTGAAGTCAATTAGAGTACTATGCAAGTAATCACCTTTTGTCAATGAAAATGATGGTTCAACTAAGAGCATGAAAATTCTAAAGTTGGTATAATTGTTTATGCAAACTTTTGACTTCAAAATCACGTGTTGGATTCTCATTCTCCTATGTTAATATCTGCTTGCTATACATCATTAATTTATAGTATTAATTGAGGAGTGCACAGCACACCACTAGGATCTACAAAATTAATTAAAAAAATGTATTAAATTATTAATGAAAAAAGATAACATTCACAAGATCGATCTCAAGTACTCCACGTTAAAAGTTATTTTGTGGAACTTTGTAAATCATAAAATACAAACTTACTGGTCTTGTTAGTAATCATCATACCTAAAAGTTTAAGATGATAGGAAATGGGTCAGCAATAGTAAAATATTTAAGCACTCTAGCATACTCTCTCACATGCAAAACCAACGGTCTTGCCACGTACACAAATTCAATCACGAGGGGGTACTTGAACCTAAGATTCCTGAGTCTAACCGAACTCTAATACAATATTTATAACTACCGAACTTAAAATCTTAAGCTGATAGGAAAGAGCCGACATTAGTATTTACCAAAATCAAATGGTCTATACATAAAGTTATATTCTATAAAACCATTCAAAGAAATTGTGAGAAGAAGCATTTCTCCTTAAATACAAATCCACAATGCTAGTGTTTAGGTAAGCAAACTCATGTTCATCAAGCTATTATATCAGACTAATTGCAAAAAACAGATACTATAACAAAATTTGAATGCAAATGCTTGTTGAACAAATCCTGTAGAATGTAAGCAAATTGCAAATTTGCAATAGCTAGGACAATATTCAAAAATTGGTTTTTATCAGTGCATATAAGCCAACATATATTACAATATCCAAACTCTTTTATATATATATATATATATATATACATACATTGCATTAACTAGAGATTTCAATAGCCTTCACTTCACATCAGTTTCCCTTTTGGCTGGTTGCTTCATTTTTGTCACGTTTTAAGCTTAGAAGTGGCTTTCCATTGAGTAGCATTTTTAGTAATCAAGAAGGAACTCAACTGATACAATATTATATGATTTGTCTAAACATAAACATATACTTAAACAAAGCTTAAAAATGTTATCAATACTGCTAAAATTATGAATTGTTCCTTTGATCAGAATGACAAGATTTTCTCTGCTAAATCATTTAATGAACTGCAGGAAGAACCACCTTCTTTAAGAGACATGTCCACTTTCTGCTTCAAATGCTTAGCTCTCTTTCCCATCTCCTCTCCTTCTCTATCCACCATTATTTTTCTTATACCTTCCGCTATCTTCCCACTCTCCAATTCAAGGCCTACGTTCCACACGTCACAGACGTACCTTACGTTCAAGTTTTGATCCCCGAAAAATGGCCTGCACAGCATTGGAACTCCTTCGCAAATGCTTTCGAGAATAGAATTCCAACCACAATGAGTCCAGAACCCTCCTACAGCTTCATGTTCCAACACTTCCTTCTGCGGTGCCCATTCGACAATACAACCTCTTTCTCCAACTCTTTCTTCGAAACTCTTTGGTAACAGTTCCATCCCTTTCGAGTCACGAACCATTCCAGGCCTAATCACCCACAAGAAAGGCTGCTCACTGTCGGCTAGCCCCCAAGCCATCTCAAGCAGCTCTTTGTCATCTATGCTGGCCAAGCTGCCGAAACTTACATAGATGACAGACTTTGGGGATTGTCGGTTCAGCCAAGAGATGCAATTAGTATCTTCCTTTAGTAATGAACTGGAAAAGGTTGGAGCTAGCTTGTGAAAAGGGCCTGTGGTGAAAATTGAAGAAGCCGGGAATATTTCTTGAATTATTTTCACAGCTTCTTGTTCAAGGAAATTCATTGTATTAACGATAATCGCGGAAGACTTCTTCAGTGAATCTGTAAAAGCAGCTCTCAACTCTAATATACCTTTAGTTGTGTTTTCTCTCATGACTGCAGTTAACTCCTTGAGCCTTTGAGATTCTATCTCCGGCACTTGGTCTTGTGACATAAGATCTGATAAAAATATTGTGCTGGATCAAATTTTTATAGGTCTAAAATTTGATATTGAATTAAAATTACTAGGAATCTCGACACATAACAAGTAGGGAGATGTAACCTTGCTCGTGGAGAGCATATGCTAGAATTGTGGCAGCAGGGCTTGTACGGACAGAGATTCCGGGAAGCTTGAAATGATCAGCAACACTTTGAGCAAAGAACATGAGTCCGTCATAAACGATACACGAGATCCGATCATGGTGATCATCTGCTTTCAGCAACTGTTCTATGCACTGTTTGAATGGTGCTTCACAGTTCTTGTTCAGGGCTGAAACGATACTGAAAATGTCCCCTGTTGAGACTCTGCTTTCGAATAAGTTATCCGATATGGGTATGAATGTGAATTCAGGGTGATTAGATGGGTTTGGGGAGTTGAATTGTGGGTGGACTAAGGTGATAGAGAAGCCTCTTGAGTGGAGGATAGTTGCTAGCTGAAGCATGGGGTTTATGTGGCCTTGAAATGTGGATAACAAGAACACCACGCGTCGGGATTTTTGATTAATTTCCATTGTTGATACTTTAAAAGCTTGTAATATTCAGACTAATGGAAATATGGAGACTTCAATGGCTTATCTGCCATGGAAAATTTATAGGAGAAGGTTGCTTTCTTGTGTCGGTGAATGAGTTTTGCACGACTTTGTATTGTTTGGCAATAACTTCCAAAGCATACAAACTTGACTTAATGTCATTTTCAGGTTTCAACCATTGGAATTGACTTAATTTGATTGATATATTCAAATATTGGAATTTTCTCACATGTCCACATTGCAAATACAAACAGAGAAAAAGTTATCTGAAGCCTTCTTTTTTCCGATCTTTTTTTTTTCTGTATTATATATATATATATATATATATAATTATAATTATATATATCATCTATCAAACAAGTCAAGTTTTCCAACAAATGAATAGACTTGACTTTGATATCAAGTTTTACAACAAATGAATACAGACTTAACTCTTTCTCATTCACAGAAGCTATGCTTCCCAAACTTACGTAGATAACCGAATTTGTGGCTTGCTTGTCAAGCCATGTAATGCAGCTTCTGTCCTCTTCATGTAAGCTAATAGAGGTAGCTTCTGGTGCAAGTTTGTGCACATGACCTATTGCAAAGATTGGAATTTGGCATTCTTGTTGTAACCGTGCCAACGAAGATTGTTCAAGGCAGTCCATGCTGTTAAAAATTATGGCTGAAGATGTTCCAATGTTTTGTACAGAAGTTACTAATTGAAGATAGGCATCTAAATTTTTGAAAACGGAAGGTAGAATTGGTAGATCTTTGAATCTAAGGGGATCAAGGCCAGGAACTAGCTCCAGTGACTTGAAATCTGTACAACAAAAACAAATTGGATTGTGTTAATGTGTTATGCAATGAATTACTATTGTTTTGTACACCCACCCTCTTCACATAAAAGGAAAACATACGAATTTACGTACCTCGGAAAGCAGTATAACCTTGTTTTTTGATTCTAGGACAGACATACCATGACAACATATTGGTAACACAGCTTGTCCGGAACATGATGCTTGGCAACTTGAGATGATCAGCCACTGATTTCACATAATACATGAGTGGATCATAGATGATGCAGGGGAGGTCTTCATGCTGCTCCAGGTTTTTTACAATCTGGGTCAATAGTTCCTGGAGAGGAGCTTCGCAGTTTTTGTTCAAGTTCGATAATTGAGCTATAAAATCAGTTCCTGATGACAATGATGAGTCATCTGACGACAACAATGGTTGGAAGATGAAATCAGGATGACTTGAAGTGTGATCAGAAGGAGAATTGAGTTGGGTGTGAGCAACTGTGATGGAGCTGAAGCAGCCCTTAGAATGAAGGATGGTGCCTAGCTGAATCATCGGATTTATGTGTCCCTGCATCGCGAATGGAACTAGCATCAGCCGGCGTGGGCGGCGTCTGAGTCCTTGTATTTCCATCTCTCTGTTTCTTTTTGTCTCTCCTTAGTTTATGCAAAAGATGGAAAACCAGACATACATACATACATACATATATATATATATATAACCAATTAGAAATTACTAATGTGGATGTTGACTGTGATTTAATATTTTGATCCAAGACAAAGCACCTGTCCAGGAGGAACTTTCCTGGAGACTTCTGTTCCATATTAAATAAACACGAAGCTTGCGTGTCAAGTCTAAGGAAACTTGTCTGTCAAGTTAGAGTTATTATGTTATTATTTTCATTAAGGATAGAATAGACTTTTCTCCCTATTTTATAACTTATATATATGTTCTTTCTTTTTAGATTGTATCTGCACTCTTGCTTTCTTTTTTATGTATCAAACATTTTCATTGCATAATAATTAATTATTAGTCAGTTTTGAAATCTGGATACATGGATTGACCAAAACACACAAGTTTGATCAGCTTACAAACTTGTTTACTAATTCTTTCCGATTTTTGGCATATGATGATGATGATGTTAACTACTTGTTTGTATCTATCTGCCTAGATTTGTGTGAATGAGATAATTAGTTCACTTTGTCTTATTTTAAACACAGAAGGTGCTCCTCATATGCTTTGTTCATGTTCTTCATTGTATATGACTTGAAGTAGAGCAAGAGAGCACAAAATAACTGTTTTTTTTTTTCCTGAGCAATTTTGCCATCTTGATCCAAGTAGAATAAATACAATGGCCTTGTTCAAGTTGATGTTAAATGTTGATTGAAGAACTCAAGAGAAGTCAAAAATATCTGCAAATAAAATATTGGGAAAAATGACCAAACCAAAAAGTATATATATATATATATATATAACTTTTGGTTTGTACTACAAATAACTTTGTGTAGTGTTGTAGTACATCAAAAATGGTAACCCCACTATTGTCTTGTAAAGGAACATCAATATCAATCTTTATCGTAGTGGAGAAATGACGTTACACAATTACATTCACTTTTAACAAAATAATTATACACTTCCCTTTTATTTTTGTGGTAGGGATTTGAGTCTCACATTTGCTCATTAAATTGTAAAGTGTAGGGAGTGAGAGTTGCATTCCGGATCAGACTTATAACGGTTGATTTTGCCAGCTTCCGGCAAACTCCTGACCCGATTGGTAAAAATGAAGTGTAGTGCGGTGGTGAATTTCTGTTTGCTGTCTACAATATGCTGATACTGCAACAAATTTACTGTTAATCGCAATCATCCAATATCTGCCTCATGAATGTTTTCAGAGAAAGTAGTACCACTAATGCTAGTACAAACACAAAAAAGTTTGTACTATCA
Organism: Acer negundo; assembly: GCA_035582765.1. Taxonomy (NCBI): domain Eukaryota; kingdom Viridiplantae; phylum Streptophyta; class Magnoliopsida; order Sapindales; family Sapindaceae; genus Acer; species Acer negundo. Next base: position 2,164,122 of record CM069233.1, read on the forward strand.
TTAAAAAAAGAAATCTCCTTTCTCCTATAATTGTACCTCTTTTATCACAATTTGTGCTCCTTAATTTCTCTTTCAATTCTGTCAAAAAAAAAAAAAAAAAAAATTCATAAAGATGCAACACATCACATTTTTCTGGGGCACAAGCACAGAAATTATATTCCCAGGTTGGCCAGGCCAGAGCTTGAGTTGCTACATACTAGCCTTGGTTTTGGTGTTTGTGATCTCACTGCTAGTAGAGTGGCTCTCCCATGCCAGACTGGTCAATTACTCTACGAAAACCGACATCGCCGCCGGGTTCTTGCAAACACTCATGTATGCTATCAGGATGGCTCTGGCATACTTGGTTATGCTTGCAGTCATGTCCTTCAATGTTGGTGTCTTTTTGGCTGCTGTTGCTGGATACTCAGCTGGATTCTTGGTTTTTGGTAGTCATGTTTTCAGGAAAATGAGAGTTGAACCTTATCAGGATTTCTCTGATCTTCCTCCTCTGAATTGCTAATCAAAGATATTAATATATTGGAGTACTTAAGTTTGTTTAATCAGGATATATTGTATGTTGTATAGTTGTATCCGGGGCGAAATTAACAGGGACAATGAAATTGCTGCATGTATTTATTATACATAAATTTTGATGTTATAGTATAAAATAATTAATAAATATCTTTCCTATTTTATTGTTCATGAAGAAGATAAAATCAATCTATTTTCCTTTTTTAATTTTCATTTCCAATGCTAAAAATGAAAGAAAAAAATTTCATTAAAATACTTATCTTATGTTGACACAATTATTTACTCTAAATAGTTTGTTTATTACTAATTATTTAATTTGACCTTTCACATTATCTTTATCAATCTTCAAGATTTTAGGTTGTGAATTGTTAATTAATAAAAAATTTATGTTTTTCATTTAAGCAATTTTATTCCTACTGTTGTAACTAAATTCTTCATATTCTCTATCCGAATAATTTCAGTTACTAAATTATAAAATAGTAAATATTTTAGGTTATTAATATGATTTTGCAACATTTATTATATAGTTTGTTATTTAAACGTTTTCAACTTAGATGCCGTTTCCAGCCATGCGTATTGTCAATATTAGATTTCGTAACAAGATATGAAAGATGAATTTCTTACAAACTCTTTAATCATGTATATTGAGAGGGAAATCACATGGCAACTTAGTATATATTCAATTGTAGACGATTTTATAAATTTAAAAGAGCATCGGATTTCATTTTGATTCATAAAGTTGTGTGTATTTTATTTATTAATTTATTTGTTGTACTATTACAATTTATATATGAAACTATACATTATTACATTTGATTTTAAAAATATATATATTAATATATTCGTCTTACGTCAACTTGAATATTTGTTTTTGTATTGCCTCCAAAGCCAAAATCCTGGTTTCGTCCATATATATTTGTATCACAATCAAAATCTTGATTGAATTTTGTATGCTGATTAGGTGCAGTAGTTTTTTATTTTTATTTTTTTCGAGACAGTCTCAAGCAGTTGACTAATAGTTACAATAAGTTTAAATTATTATGCACTCATGCCCAATTTTTCATAAAATATTATTGCTTTGTAACTTTTTACTTATGGAATTCATGACGAAACAAAACAAAATATTTTCTTGACAATTATTAGATGTAATTCAACAACTAAGATCGATACCTAATTTGATTAAAGTTGTACATGAATAAGTTAAGAGAAATTCATATCGTTATAAATTCATAGAAAAACAAAACTTTTATTTCTGTCAGATAAAAGATGTTTATATATGAATTTATATCGGTAAAAATCATTTTTAGCTTGTCGGTGGACGAACAAGTTATAAGATTTTTCAATTCAAATTAGAGGTGTGAAATAAGTTATGATGAGTTAACCAAAGTTGGATTTTGGACTTCCTCAAGGCTGTAGGCCTATACGAGCAGGCCCAATCTCCTTGAACAGATCCACTTATAAAGTGTTGCATAGAAACCGGTCAATTCCTAATTTGTGATTACAGTATTTATAATAATGAAATCATATTACGGAGATCTCACTCACAAATCAATAATTACGTTTTTATAAAAAATGGGACATAATTAATTCCCCAACACTCACTTCTAGGGATTTTTTTTTTATTTTTTATGTTTTGAAAGTATCTATCTAACGACCTATTTAGACCGGATATTTTTTTGAAACTTTTTATCATTGGTAGTATTCGAGCAATTGATTTATGAGTTATTTGTCTAAACTCTAAACCCGTTCATCTACCAGCTGAACTACGCCTCTGAAGGCACCTCGCCACCCAGGGGCAAAATTGGGTCTGGCCCATCGTAGCATTTAAAAAAAAAAACAAAAAGTTTCCACAATAAATCCAAATACATCTTATTTAGTTCTAAATACACCCGATTTGGTTTTAAATCTCCCAAACCCAAATGAAATAGCCTATTAAACTTTTCAATATTTGTTATAACTAAAATAAACCCAACAACTTAAAAAAAAAAAAAAAAAAAGTCTCAAAATTCAAGCCTATTGTATTTCCTTTACTAAGTGAAAAACTAAATTGAGAAAAATGTCTCAAAAAATATATATACATATATATATATTGTGTTTTTCTTGTTTGAATATGTATATAAGGGTAAGACTCATTATGTCCTCTGATTAGATGTACCTTTTATTTTATTTTACCCTTATCGTCACTTGTAGGTAATTAAGTTCCCTCTCATGATTACATTTCCAATGAAAGTTGATATGTGTGTGGAGTTCTCGTAATTTGAGCTTAGTTAGCGTTGGTTATGGAAGGTAAACGATTTTGAAAATCTAATAAGTTATTAAAGGTTAGAAATAGAGTTAGAAATTTGCTATAGCTATTTATAATCTAAATAGAAGAGTTTTTCATCATAAATCAACCATTCTTTTTACATGTTTTAACAAATGTAGATTATTGACAAAAGAAATGAAGTCTGGGTCAACGTTTTTCGTGCATATTAAAAGGTAAAAAACAAGTGCAAAGTTTGTCGTGCCTTTCTTTGTTTGCACGACACGGTGATGTGTGTTTGTTTTATTATCTAAAATCACAAATCAAACCAATAGTGACAAAGTTAATTTTTATTCTTGATCAGTAAAAAGCTCTTAATATCTGATTCGTAGACACCTTAATCATATCAAACTCTTAATTACTTTCCGGGTAATTAAGATTTTCTAGTTTTTGCTATTTTGAATGCTCACATTAGTCATTAGTCATTACTGATTTCGAGTACCATCATTGATCAAACATGACTTCGGATCTGAAAAAAATGTGTTAAGTATTGTCTGTTTTCTTTCTTAGAAGTCAGAATAGTAAAAAAATAATAATAATAAATAAATAAATAAAATCTTCAAATCAATCAACCTATTAAATAAAAAACAACAAATATCAAACATGTGGGATACGTCAAGGAAAAAACTTTGATTTTTCTTCGTATTTGTAAGTCTTTAATTTCTAACCCCCAAAAAGGGCTAATCAACAAAGAAAATTAAACACAACCCGTCCTAATTCAAATAGTGTGTACTCATTATAGTTAACGGTGACGGTTCGAATTTTATTATACGTATTTTATAAATATGTGTAATGTGTAAGAAATTTTCTCATTGGTGTTAGTGGAAGAATAGATCCGGGTTAGGGATATACCGTTTGATCATAGCAGGTTTCGACAACCTTGATCCGTTCAATGTGATATTAATAAAAAAAAAAAAATGAAAATAGAAAACCCTTTAATCAGGTCAAGTCAATTTGGAAATATTAGTTGAGTGGATTAAATGAGTTTGTCTGTTTCTAGGTATCGACATTAACAGGTCATGCATCCTACACCAAGCTATTTTAATCGCTACTTTAATTTTTTCAAAAAGTAAAAAAAAAAAAAAAAAATCTCCAATCTGATCAATTTGGAAAACAGGACACATTCATGAATCATACGATTCATATCCAAAAAAAAAAAAAAAAAAAGAAACACACAAATGAAACTGTAAACAAAACAAAACAAAAAAAAAAAACCATTTCTATGTTTTTCCTGTACATGAACTAAAAACATCTGAAATCTAAATCTTAAAAAATCTGAGTCATGAAACTGATGTTTTTTTTTCTTTTATTTCCACTCAAAACATAATTGCTTTTCATATTCATCCTCTATATATTACAACAAAATAACCCTAAATTTCCCGTCTCACGGTTCCAATTTCAGCAATAACAACGACAAAACCAGCTAAATTAATTAGTACAGTACGGGTTCTTCACACAAACCCAACTTTAGAATTTTCAAATGAATAAAAATAAAAATCACTACAGTTTTTTTTTTTTTTTTTTTTTTCATTATAATTCTAAAACTTCCCTTGGAAAATCTAAATCATGAAAAATATATATTGTTTTCTTATTCGATCTGAATCCACTCAAAACATAATTGCATTACATATTTAATCTTTACAAAGTATTCATCATCTTTCTATTACAGTAAAAAAAAAAAAAAAAAAAAAAACCTTCCTGTCACGTTGTTCGAATTTCAACAACAACAACCACAAGAGAACTTAACAGCTAAATTAACTAGTACAGTACAGTACAGGTTCTTCACACAACAAACGCAACTCCAGAAACCAAATTATTCTTTAAATGAATAAAAAAAACTATAAATTCAGAATAAAATAAATATAAAAAAAAAAAAAACCCACAACAGGTTTTTTTTTTTTCATTCAAATTGTAAAATTTCTAACAACTCATAGGAGGAAGATCGGAGGTTTTCGATGGAGGTGGTGATTTGGTAAAAACTCTACTACCAAACAACAAGAACCCTAAAGTGTGACCAGCGACAGCAGCGAGGAAGACACCGCCATTGAAGGACATAAGAGCCAACATGACAAGATAAGCAAGACCGACTCTGAGAGCGTGCAAGGTGGTCTGAAGGAGGCCTGCGACGACATGTCTGCTGCCGGACTTGATGAGTTTACAGTGAGAGAGCCACTCAACCAAGAAAGATAAGACGAAGACGAAGACTAAGGCAAGTGCATACATGCCGGAGCGGCTTCCAGGCCAGCCTGAGAAGAGAATCTCAGCGTTTTTTCCCCAGAAGAAAGTCATGTGCATCATCACCATGTTGTGAGAGTCATGGTGATGGTTCATGGGGTTGGTTGATGGTGGAGGCATTATCTTGTTATCATGATTCATACGATCATCCATGGCTTTTCTCTGGTTCTGGGATCTTTCTCTCTCTCTCTCTGACTATAGAGAATTCAGATTGGGTACTGTTTCTCTTGTAATTGTGTTTGTTTGTGAGAAAATTTGTTTGGTGGGATGGGAAGAGGAGGTTGTTTGGTATTTAATGAGAGGAGATAGTACATTGGAACTTGCTAGGAGCCAAGGACTTAGGTGTAGTAATTTCCTTTTTTTTTTTTTTTTTTTTTCTTTTTTACTACACAAAAGGTATCTTGTGAACATGGGAGGATTTTGGATTCATGTATAACCCGTTGCGATCTTGCCACGTGGTAATGGAATACAACATAAAAGTTAAAACTCAAAGCTTATAATTAATTTGAGTTATTTGATGGTTGAGATTTGTTTCTCTTTCGATATTTTGAATTCGATTAGTTAAATAGATTACAACCGTGAGACTGTATTTATCGATTGGGAAAGCATGGTACAAGATTTTGTTAAAAGCTAGACTTTGAGTTTGGACGAACTTAGAGTTTGGACAAATAACTCTCAAATCAATATTTCGAATTTTATCAATGGCAAAAAGTCTTCGGAAAAAAAAAAAAAAAAAAAACCTGGATAAGTGGTTAGAATGTTAGATAGATATAAAAAATAAAATAAGTAATATCCAATAATTATTAACTATTGATCATGTAACTATTAAGATCCAATAATTACTAATATGTTATTTTGAGTCTTTGACGGTCTTATTAAATGCTAGTATGATAATTCTATTGAGATCATCAAGCAAGAAATTGATTAGAGAAAAACTACATAATATGTATGTATGTATACAATATGTGGCAAATAAATGATATGATTTGACTGAAATTGAATGTATGGCAAGCATTCTCAATTAACTAAATATAACCGTGTGAATGAGAAAGATAAAATTCTACTAAGCTATTGCTACTTATTTTAACGCGTTTGGTATAATTTTTAAAATAATGTTTTTAAAAAATAAAAATTATATTTTAAAAATGATGTTTTTAAAAATATAATGTATTTGATAGTGTTTTTTAAAAGTAATTTTTTAAAACGGAAAACAATATAAAAATATTTGGTTGTTGTTTTTAAAATAAATGAAACAATTTTTAAAAACAGATCCAAACAACACTTTACTTTCTTTGTTATTCCTTAATTGATTGTGAAATTATGTGTGATTGTGGAAAAACTCTTCGCATAATTTTCCAAATGGTCTATTCTAGTATACTATTCTATATTGCAACATTTAATTTTCCTCTCCCTACATTAAAGCAGTTGGATCATCCTAATTGACTTTACTTTTTCAAATGAAAAGATCAGATTTCATTAACAAGAAACTTCAAAGAAGAGAAAGTCTAGTCACTTTCAGATGGCATATCAAGAAGGAAAGTGAGAAAAAAAAAAATTATAAATATATCTCGGTCATTAGATATCAATGAATCTATTAATTAAGGATCGTGTAAAGACCGGTACAGATGATCTCCATTAAGGAGAATGCTGTCAACTTTCTCGTTCATTATTTGACACGTATATATTTTTTTATTTAATAAAAAACTTTCAATTTTTGATGTAAATCTTGTTTACCTATTTACCTCTTATTAATGAAATGATAGAAGCATCCATCAAAGGTAAATACGTAAACAAGATTTGTATAAAAAAGTGAAAGTTTTTTATTAAATAAAAAAGTGTACACGTGTCGAATAATGAATGAAGAAGGTAAATGGAAAAGACAAAATAATGAATGAAGAAGGTAAATGGGAAAGGCAAATGGGAAAGGTAGATAGCATTCCCCCTCAATTAATTCATCCAAATGAGGAGTCCTAGCTGGGGTGGAGGAGGAAATGGGCCTAAATGACACCAAATTAATCCAACTTGACTCCTCTTTTATTTTCCCACATCTTTAATTACCATCAATTAAGGCTTTGTACTTAACAACTGCGATTGTATTAGGTTAGTCGCCATATTCGTATTTTTTTTAATAATAAAATTGTCACTTATTTGATTTAGAACTTCTTTTTTTTTTTTTTTTTTTTTTTTTCTCTAAAGATAATGTTAAAAGTAATATATCCGACTATGTATTGTAAATTATATACGGAAGATATCAACTGAGGATCCGATTCTCCGGAGTTCTAATTTATCAAGGGCAATTTATGGTAAGAAATTGTTCTATTAAAAAGATTGGTTGTAAAATTTTGTATTGCCGAAACAAGTCATTTTCGTTTCAAAATATCTAAACAATCATCGAAGAGATTAAATTATTAGATGAGATTCGATGAAGTCTTTGAGTATCTCAAACGGCAAGAAACATGCCGTATTAGAGAGAAGTTCACAAAGGAAAAGCATGAATCGGTCTCTCTCTAATTGCCCTCTACATTTCTTATTATTCATAATAATTAATTAAGAAACTCATTAAATTAAGGCCGGTTAATAAGTCAAAGTCACAAAGTATAGACCTTCTTCTGGGGCAGGAATATATAAAACACATAGAGGTGTACCCGGAAATTTTAGATAGGGAGGGCTAAAGTAAAAGTATATATAAAAAAAAAAATTAATAATAATAAAACTTCAACTGTATTAAAAATTTCATTAATCGAAAATAAAAATAAAATGATAGAGTGACAAGATGAGAATTTTATACTTATGTCAAGAGATATCAAAATTACCTATTGGTTTGAGGAATTGTGAGGTCACGTTCTTAACTAATAATTCCCGTATCCGAACTGCTTATTTTAAGATGAGTATTCACGAGGATAGCATTTCATATACAAATTGAAATCGGGGATTGTATTAAAAAATCTGTCCCCAATCAATACCATTGATATTCTTACCTATACTGTGGGGTCTCTAAAAAATAGACCCAAATTTATATAATATTTAAAAATAGAAAAAATAAAATAAAGTGATTAAGAGATTTATTAATCGGGAAGAGAGAAAATCAGAAAGTGGGAGAGAGAGAGAGTGATGTGACCTTGTCATCAATAGAAGTACTCTAGCACTCTACTAGTGCTCTAAAACTCTACTATAGTACTAATACGATTGGTGTTTATCAATTAAATAATATAAATTTCATTATAATTTTTTCTTTTTTTACAAATGGTTAACCCGGCTATAATCCGGGTCAGGAGTCCGTCCCTGTATATATATATAGATCAAGTGTGGGATCCCCTATATATATTGTTCATACTTTAACTTTATATTCTATATAATTATAAAACCACTCAACATCACTGTGTATTGTTACACAGTCGGAATTCTTTGAAAAAAAAAAATAATAATAACACACCTTATACGTTGATTAAGAATCTTAAAAAGGTAAAATAATAATAATAAAATTTATATAATTCTTTGACGACTTCTTTAAAAGAATTTTTTTATGATATAATTTTTGTAACTGATCTTATTAGATCCCCAATTTTGATCATAGTCTATCCAATTTATTAATCTTATACATGAATAATGAGAACTGACAATAATATTGTGCTGACTGTAAATCAATATTAAAATAAATTTTAATTAATTAGTTCAATGCATACTTTCTCAACAAAATAAAATTCAATGGATACCATTTTTAGCTCCAATTCCATCTAATTTTTGTTTTATTTTTTTTTAACTATTCTAATTTTTTGTTTAATTAATTAAAAAAATTAACATTGAATACTGACTCTATAAATAGAGAGTACAATGGAAGAACACAGAGATTTGTACAATAATTTGAGTTAGCAAATACTTTAATTAATTATAAGTATCCATAAATAGGATCAGGCTAAAATCAGTAAAAAAAAATTTTGGTAAATGCTAAAATCAGTAATTTGTTTTTTTTTATTTTATCATTTATTTATATAAATATTAAAATCAGTAATTAGTACTACAAAAATGAGTGGTTAGTACACAGTACTGTACAAGAAAATATGTTGTACTATCATAATCATATCCTTCAAAAACCTTAATTTTCCTTTCATTTGTTTGCAATCTCCACAACACCACCAAGCAATTACTGCAAAACCCTGATTTTTTTTTTTATGTTACTGTTGTTCTTCTCTTTATAGAGCATTGCAATGGATCATGATCACATGCACGGTGGTGAAATGGGTGGCATGGCCTCACCACCGATGTCGATGAACGGCACCGATGGGATGATGCACCGCCACAAGATGATGATGATGCACATGACCTTCTTCTGGGGAACGAATGCGGAGGTACTCTTCTCCGGTTGGCCCGGTACGAGTACTAAAATGTACGTGCTGTCATTGGTGTTCGTTTTCGTGCTGGCGATCCTCGTCGAATGGCTGTCCGGTACCCATCTGATCAGAGAAGGCACAAACAACGTCGCGGCTGGGATGATCCAGACTGTGATGCATGCAATTAGGGTTGGTCTTGCGTATATGGTGATGCTTGCCGTCATGTCTTTCAATGCCGGCGTGTTCCTTGCGGCTCTTGCCGGGCATACTCTAGGGTTCTTCGTGTTTGGAAGTAGGGTTTTTAAGAAGAAGGCAGGGTCGCCATCCTATCAGAAGACCTCCGATCTTCCTCCGATGAGTTGTTGAAAATTCCTGTAGAGTTTGAGATAATTCTGAATTCGGATTGATTCGGGTTGTGGTTGATTGTTTAAATGTAGGATTGAATTTTGATTGCTAATTTGGTTTCGTTTAATTGTGCGGCCAATAATTAAAAAATAATAATAACTTAACAAAATTCACATTTGCTTATTCAATGCTACATTTTTTTTAATATTCAATGATTCTTAATCATTCAATATATTATATCACATTTTCATGTGTCTTCAAAATAGAATTATTAATTTTTTTGAATTCACTTTTTCGATTGTATTATCACAAGTTAATTAACATTAAGTTTGTATATTGTTCTGTTTAAATTTCAGAGTTTTTGAATATTCAGTTTATGGTTTCTATCATTCTCTGAGTATTTCAGATAAACAAAAAGAGTAAATTTCATTCTTATTTGAACGTATTTATTTTTGGATGATTTGGTGGATGATTACTAAAAAAAAAAAGAAAAAAAAAAGAATTATTTGTGAAAAACTTATACATTGATATCGTCCTAAAGATTCGACCATTGAAATTTTTTTCTTTTGGTTTAAATAGTACCAAATTCAGATACCATGTTGTTACGTTCACGTTTAAAAAAAAAATAATAAACATTTGTTTTACTGTAAAATTTTAAATTCTGTTGTCATAAGATAGGATTTCTATCTTATCTAATCTTGTTATCTATTATCTTTTGAATTATATATTTCTTCTATTATAAATAAGACTTATTATGATGAGATGGGGTTGGTTTGGTGGTAAACCCTTCACATTTGCATGATGAGGTTACGGGTTTGAGTCCCTCTCTCCAAAAAAAAAACCTCAAATTAATGTAATGCTTCAAAAAAAAGGGTTCGAGTCCTACCCGTAAAAAAAAAAAAAAAAACCTGAACTAATGTAATACTTTAAATAAATAAAAAAAATTGTTTTCAGTAATAAAACGATGAATTAATGCTTTCTGGTTTCCCTTAAAGCAAATTAATGCTCGTATCACATGTAAAAAGTCGATCTTCACCATATCTATAGCAGGAATTAAATAGAAGTAACTACCCAAGAAGTTGATCTTCACGTACATTTTGTATAGCTTCTCCAGAAAAATCTTTTAGAGGTCGAGCTTTTGGAATCCAAATTGATTAGTTTTTCAACTAGAATATGCAACAGAAATTTGATTGGGATTTTTTTTTCAAGTATTTTAATGAAGGGTACGGATATTGATACTCATAAAACTTATTAGTACACCCATTTTTATAAGTACATATTACATGCACCCATGTCTAAAATTTTAAAAATAAATATCACTATAAGTACCCATCATAATGTCAATAGTACCCTCATTGAAATAAATATATTCATTTTAATACATATTATTTATAAACAATATTAAATTATTATCACACCCAATTTATAAAAAAAAATTCATATTATTTTTGGAATCAAATCCTCTTTTAATAATGATCCAATTTACTTTTAGAAATATCTCGAATGTAGGAGTCTTATAAAGGGATATGTGGAACCGTATATGGGGTCAAGAGATTTTTAATCTGGAATTCTTTTATTTATACAGCTATCTTAAAAAATAAAAAATAAAATAAAATAAAATAAAAACTTGTTGATATCTACGACTTTCGTTAAACAAAAAAATATTTTGTTTATTGATAGAGTTCATAACTATACATAAAAGAAAGACATAAACAATATGATAATCATGTGATGATAAGAAAGTTTGATACTTAAAATAAATTAGAGTTTAATTAGGGTTTATTATAAGATTTTTTTTATTATTTTTTTTAAAGGTAAGGTTTTTATTTTTTATTTTTTAATAAAGAAATATAATTGAAGATATGAGTGTAATTAATGAGTATATATAGTATTTGATTTATTTTTAATTAAAGTAATTTATCCATATTATTAAATTTCTATTGAAATGTTTTTATAATTAAAATTTTTAGTAAAATACAAGTGTAATAATAAATTTTTTGGGTGTCAATATCAGCTCATTTAATGAATTTATTCCTACTATATATGAAGTAATAATGAAAATGGATTTGATGAATTGTATTGCCATTCAATTTATTACCAACCTCCAACACAAAAACAAATATTGGTCAGCTTTTAAGTGTTTGGAAAATAATAATAATTTGGAAGAGGTTTGGTATTCTCCCTCATTCATCATGTACTTGATTTCTGTTTATGAATCTTAAAAAATAAAAATAAAAATAAAAATAAAAATAAAAAAAATAAAAAAAATAAAAAACATGTTTGGTCTTCCAAACTCACAACATTTATTGTTTATAAACCATAGTGATGAATTGATGATCAAGTTCAATTAAAAATAAAAAATAAAAATTATGTTCTTGGAAGAACATGAAATTTGAAAAGGTTAAATATTTTATTTTTATATTTACTCTTCCAAAACTCTACTCCTCTCTTCTCTCCCATGAAATTCCAAGTTCGAGTCTCTCATCTTCCAAAAGCACCCCGAATTTATATAATAGTGTAATATTTAAAAAAAAATAAAAAATAAAAAACAAAAAAAAAAACTCTACTATTAAATGCATTAATTTTCTCATAATTTTATATTAAATTTTGAAATAATTTTTACATTTTGAAATGAACAATTATGCAAAGGATTGAGGATGATTTCCATATATATATATATATATATATCTAATTACTGTAATAGGGTTTGATGGGAATTAATAATGGGCTTCTCACTTCTGAGATCAATTTATGATGGCATGAAAAATTACAATGGATCATCAACCAACAAAATCAAGCCCAACTTTCAATGCAAATTTCAACAAATGACAACTTGTGCATTGGGCAAGCCCGCTTTGGAGAGGGCTCATTCTCCGGGCCGGGTCTTTCAAAAATATTTACGGCATAGTCCGTACTTTGCCCTAAAGCCTTATCGGACCTTGAAATTTACAGCCGGCCCGATCGTTTAACACCTTCGATGACAAGCCAAATTTTAGGGATTTGAAATCCCCATCGTTGTGTTGTACAAGATGGTACACTCCTGTATCTAAAAATATTGAAAGTGAAAAAAATAAAATAATAATAATAATAAATCTCAGCCATTGATTCATTTAATCAACTGATATCACTGGATCGGCACATATAAATCAAACCGGTAGATGATCTCAATTCGAATTTTAGATAATGTAATGTTGGTGAACTTGAGTGGTTTTGCTATGCACATACGTTGGTAGACCAGCAAGATAAACTGTCAATCATTGATGTCACACCCATATATGATAATCATCTTATATATAATAGAGTGTACAGACTTTTTCATCTGATACCTAAAAAAAGATCACAATTTATGTAAGATTTATTTTTTTATTTTATTAAAAATAGTAAAATAATAGGAAAATCAAAGGACTACAATGGATATTAATGAATTAGGCGAACAAATTAATTAATTGATTTGATTAATTTACCATCTAAATTCGTAACCCTACACATGTTTACATCTCCCGGCTTCAAACTTTAAGAGAAAATTTCAACGACAAAAAATAAATAAATAAATAAATAACATTATTTTCTTCTAAATTCCCTCGCATGTCACCAACCTTGATTTAAACTCCAGAAAATAAGAATTACAATTAAAAATTAATTGGACAAATTAATACTATATATATATATAGTCTTACCGTCAGTTCATCCTGAAATAAAATATATCAGAACGAAAAATGTGTATTTCATCATTACATTTCTGCCTGTTTTTACTTGTCCTCACACACTAATAATTCATTAGTAAAAAAGATCACAAAGATAAATTTTCAAAAAAAAAAAAAAAAAAAGGATTAAATTAATTAATTTTGTCATTTTTTGTTGATTGAACGGTGGGTGGGGTAGCTTTTTTTTTCAAAATGTGGAATTCTGTAGGCCATGGATTTTAGTATGGTTAGAATCTGCCGCTGTGACACGAAGAATCACAATGTTCCTAGAAGTTGAAATGTCTATGGGTCCTATATATACATACATAGGTAAACAGACAATTATAAATTTGAGCTGGTGCAGGATCTTGAATTCTCGCACGTAATGTATGAATAAATATATGAATGACGTGTTACATCCGTTTGTTTTTGTCGGAATTTTTCTTCGCACATTAGAAGAAATCGTAATCGGGTCACTGCTAACTAGACATTGGGGAGATCCTTACAAAAAAAAAGTTTAAATGAGACAAACAAATTAATCAGTTTTCCATCTTGTAAAATTTGATAGCTCATGTGTCGTGTGCACACGGGGACTAGCTAGCTTCTCAAGATCAACTCTAATGGAGTCATGTGTTGAATATTCTGTCACCTTACCCAAACGAAGAAGAAAAATAAATAATAAAAATTAGAAACCTTAATTTTTTTAGTTGCTGGTCTCTCTGAAACCGAAAAAAATCTTCGGTTGTTGATGATATATTGAAGTGTCTAATGTGACATATGTCCTATTTTCTTATCATGTATCACAAATTCGGTAGTAAATACATAGGACTTGGCTATTATACCCGGTTATATGGGTATGATGACAGCAACGCTTTTTGAAAACAACTCAATATTAGTTTTTAACTTTAATATTTGTTAATTACTTTCACGTTAGAGTGAACCATAGAGTTATTTTCAAAAAGTTAACGGCATCATACCAATACTTTTTCCTTCATTCCGTAGCCAATTCCCGATAGATACATCAGTGGCAGTGCAATTTTGGTTTTTCTCCTTAAACAATGGGCCGATTAATTTGACCTAAATTAGAGAGGTCCCTGTTAATTTTAATCACTTGATTGATTTGTTGCTGTCTAGAAAGTAGTGTGGTACACCATCAAAAACACTACCTAATTTTTTAGTTATTGTTCTATTTAAAACATAACATAATCTTGGTGCATCAGCTTTACTGCTGAGTTACATTCGACCATTAAACCATGACATATTGTAGTATCGGATGTAAAACATGAGCAACATCTTTTGTATTATTTTAATGATCAACTTTTTTTTTTATAACGTATCATATTTTTAGTGATTGGGTGTACCGATTTTCTCATTTTCCGCTTCTGTTCTTTCTCATACGAGAAATTCTACCGTCAATGACTGAATGGTGCATCCAACCATAGAATATGCATGTGACATATTACAGTATCAAATATACATATCATCTAATTTTCTTATCACGTGTCACAATTTCAATGGTCGGATTAATCAACACTCAGTGGTGCAACAAAGATTTTCTCCTTAAAGAATGCCCCAATTAATTTTACCTAAATTTGAGGGCAGTGGTCCCTGTTGATATTAATCATAATTTGATTAATTGGTTGCCGACTTGCCGTGTAGAAAGCTCAGTGTGGTGCACCGTAAAAAACAATCCATAACTTTGATATCCTCCATGCCCGGTAAATACGCCATGTTTGATGTTATCAAACCCTCCACATTTCATGCCTTGCATAGTATATTTGCATGTACTCTTCTATCTTCTTCTTCTTAATTACAAAGAGTACTCCATTATTCTAGAGGATTTTTTATTTTTTGATTTTTTGATTTTTTATAATATAACAACTGTCGGGACCGGCGAGATTAGGCTCTACTAACGCAGTCCGAACTACAGCTCCTACAACGGGGAGATGTAAGCTCCCACAACCGGGACAAAGCTCCCCACACTTGGGATGTCATGGCCAAGGTGGGACAAAGAAAATTTGCACAAATATATGCACACTCTTAGCGTTGAACCCTGGTAGAGGAGGCTCACTGGAATTAGGTTCATTTTTTCTATACGGTTTAATTAATTTAACCAAGAAAAAATCTTTCTCATTATTGTTAAAGGTCATACTATCTTGCTATAATTTAGCGAACTTATTATGTTGTGTTACATATCACTTGCTGTTGGCTGTCCCGTGGGCATTTTTTACATTCTACCTCAAATTTGTTTTGTTACTCTTACATTATAAACTTACATTATGTTTGGTTTAATGGAATATGAGAAAGGAAAGGAAAGGAAATGTGAGGATTTTACATCTTTTGTTTGGATTGTTAAATGAGAATGAAAATGAGGGAAAATGAGAGAAATGGAGGGAATAGTTTCTCCTTATTTCACTTGATTTGTTTTCTCTCATCGAACGGAAAAGGAGGGAAAGGAATTATAAATTGGGAGCTTCTCCTTACAATCAATAAATTATCTATTTAAACTCCAACTTAATTTTTTTTTTATTAATGACAATTTTAACATAAACTAAAATTACTAGTCAAGACAAAAAAATTCTAAAGACACTCAAAACTAATTAAATTATTAAAAAAAATAAATTCTCTCTCCTTAATCATTAGATTAAATATTAAGTATTAAACTCTCTCTCCTAAATCTATTAGATTGAATTTTATTATTAAACTCCCTCTCTTAAATCTATTTTTACCATATTAAACACTCTCTCTTAATTACTCTCTCCTAATTACTATATCTCCATTTTTTTATAAAAAAAAATCTTATCTCCAGACTTTCTTGATTAATAGTTAAAGAAAAAAAAAAACTTATGAATATTTTTAGTTTTTTACTAATAGTTATATATATATATATATATATATTAAAAAGTCAATTTTCAATATCTATATATATATATATATATATATATATATATGAAAACTTAATTTATTAACTAATGTATATGAGATTTAGTTTTCTTCTATAAATGTATATGTTTACTTTAAATTCAAACAAAGTGTCAAATTTTTATACAAAACACAAATGAACATTGGATTAATCCAAGGAATTTGGTCCCGTACTAGATGATCAATACGAAAAAACACAACAATATATACAAATGAATATTGGATTAATCCAAGTAATTAGCAATATTTATCCCATTTGATATTCCCATATTTATCATTATTTAGGTTTATCGGATTGATTATGATTATCGTTTTTATTATTGTATTTATCATTTGATTGATATTATCATGTTAGTTGATCAACTATATTTAATAAAGTGAAATAAACAGTTCTTCAATATATTTAATTTCATGCAACGAAAAGAAGATCAATATAATTCTGGTGGATATTCAGTGAGCTACCCCACTCCACCTAAATCCAACTGCAAACTTAAATCTGAAGGTCAATCACCCTCATCAACAAAACCTGAATAGCCACCACCTCATAGGTCATCAATTTTTATTTTTATTTTTATTTTTGAATATATATATATATATATATATATATATATATATACAGTATGAAATTGGTCCCAAACAAAATAAGTTTATTTGTTAAATTTGTATCTCCATTATGAAGTTCTATTCAGGAATAATGTGTTTGGTTTTGTTTTATCGATGTTAATTTTCATTTAATTAGATGTGACAATTAATTAAGATATCGGTTATATAATCACAATTTACACCTTAACTTTAAACTTCATATATAGATATTACATTCAATTTTATAAATCAACATTAATTATATACATTCAATTACACGAACTTAATTGGATACATCTAGTTATCAATGATTATTCTCATCTAGTTATCAATGATTATTCTCGAATATGTGATATGATAAGATATGACGGTCAAAGTAAATATTTTCATTCTGATTTTTTTTTTATAATAATTTTAAATGAATCAAGTCTTCTCAATTAGAATACTATTTACTTTCATTATTTTTTTTTAATAATAATTTTAAATGTATCAAGTCTTTTCAATTAGAATGCTTTTGTAGATACATGTAGTGACTTGTGAAACTTCACCTAACCAACCAAATGGATGGTTTTTTCTTAAATATAAAAGACAATGAGAGATTGAGAGAATGGAAAACAAAAACAAAATTGGTAACAGCTGAACTACTGTATTATTATTATTATTATTACTATTATTACAAGGATTTTTTAATCCTTAGCCTTATTCAGCTAGATAGCCAAAACAAGTTACACAAATTGAAGTCTTTTAAGACTCCAAATTTTTTTTTCCCCTTCATTTTCCATCTAAATATGGCTCCCCAACTCATAAAATTAGAAAAGAAAATAAACAAGAGAGAATATTCTCTTGATCATTATTCTGTCCTACTCTATCAACTAATATTATACTAGATTTAGATTCCCTACATGTTGTTGACCAAGCTCTATTATGCTTATTTTTCTTCAAATTTCTGGAAAAAAAAAAGTGCTTCCAGGAAAATTACTTCCATTAATGATAATATCAATAAGTCCATTCCTGAGGCAGACCAATTTCTTGTTTGTTCATGGACTGGCTTTGTTGTTGCTGCTGTTTGTAAAAGCTATTCTTCCTCTCACCAGCCACATCAGCATCTGAAAAAGAAGATTAGAATCAATGAGAGAGGGTTTACTAATCAGAAATCTTAATTTGTAATTAAAGTGTTTACTAAAAACTAATCGGAATTATATTACATTCCCATTAGTTTTCGTGGAACTCCACTTACAATTCAGGAATCAAGTTCCCTTTTCATAATTAACCCTTGAAGAGGAAAAAAAGTGATTATATTAGAAGTGCTTATGGAGATATTACTTAATAATAAGTACCATGTTGTAAAGGAAAAGTGCTTCTTCTTCCATTGAATCCTGATGGAACACCACCACCCACTTTGTCAAAATGTTGTTTCAGAGCCTGAACCACTCTTGCTGGTATAACAACTGTGGCACGTCCTGTAAAATCACAAACAAATCCACCATTTTTTTTTTATTTTCTTTTTGAGAATCTTCAAATGAGATGATAATAATAATAATAATAATGATAATAATAATAATAATAATTGATTTACTACGAAAGTGACAGCCCAAAAAAAGGGAAAAAAAAAAAAAAAACACAGGTGGACCAACAGACAAGCTAGAAGATGATGGAGAGATGGAGAGGAATCTAAGAACATGGAATCTAAAATTAAAAACAAAAAATCAAAAATCAAAATGTTGATTGAATTGAAGTGTAACCACTCCAACAACTATGAAAAGAACCAAATCAAATCTAATCTAATCTAATCTAAAAAAAAGTTGACCCAACAACAGAAAACAACAACATGCAGCAGCAAATATTCAATATTCTGTACCTGGTTTCTTGCGTGTTTGATCAGGAGAATAGCTGATTCCTCTAGGCAAAAAGACACCTGTCCCACATGAACCGACTCTTGAACTTGTAGACCCACCTCTGAAAACCGCTCTCATGCCCGAACCCAGTTGCTGTTGGTGGGTCTGTGTCTGTGACTGGTATGAGATTGAAGTTGTTGAAGATGGTGGACGATTGGCTTTCTGGACATTGTGGTTGGAGCCATCACCAAAAGCTTTGCTTTTGTTTTGTTGGTGTTGCTTGAACTGTTTTTTGTTGTCAAGTTGTTTCATTGCTTGTTCTTGTTTGAGCTTGAAAAACTTCAATAAAAGAAATCAAAAATTATCAACTGGAAAACAAAAAAAAGAACTTTTTTGGTTTTTGTTTTAAAAAACAGAGTAAACTTTTTTTACTTGAATGGCTCGTATTTGGTCATCAATAAGAGCTTGTTTGGATTGAAACTCATTGTTTTGGTGGTTGCAAAAGAGATTGTTTATCTTCATCTTCTCCAACTCTTCGAACATGGTTGGTGGTGGAGATGGTTCTCGAGATGGGCCTTTTGGGCTCTCACGGTTGGAGCCAAACGGTGATGATGACCGGAGAGTTGATTGCGGCGATCTAGTCAAACCCCATGACTGAGAATCAATCAATCAACACAAACCACACAAAAATCAGAACCTGAAAATGATAAAAACACAAACTTTATCAACAAATCATGTACCTTTTCGTGTTTTTCATCGTCTTGAAGCATATAGTGAGCCATCTGTCGAGACAACTCAGCAAAGTAGTCGTCTTGTTCTTCTTCTTCCGGGTCACTCTCTGTCTCGGTGGAACCGAGTTCTGACTCGACCGGAGAACCTAAAACGGAACCGGAATCAGAAGAGCCAAAGCAAGAAGACCAAGTGTTGTCGCTGCTGTTATTGGTCTCGATGAGTTTGTTGAGAGAGAAAAAAGTGTCATGGTCTTGAGTGAAAAACCCAGAAGAAGAGGAAGAAATCAGTGACTGATCTGTGTTGTGTAGGTCAACCGCCATCATTAATCGTGCTTAAAATTCTGAGCTTTTGAAAAAGAAGAAGTAATCAGAAGTCAGGTGGGATTGTTTGCTAAAATTAATTTAACAGAGAGAGAGAGAGAGAGAGAGAGATATTGAAGAAACAGAGGATACAGAAACAGATCTTTAAAGTGAGATTTATTTATATAAAAAGGAAAAACAGGACACAAATGGGTTACAGTTGGTGAGTGGGAGTGTGATTTTAGTTGGAGTTGGAGTTGGGTTTGTGTGTTGTGTTCTTTAGTAGTTGGACCGTACATTTGTCCAGCTATATAGCTCACCTGCCATTTGTTAGATTTGACAGAGATATAGAAATAGTCTAAGGTTGTTGTTGTTGTTGTTAGTTGCAGTTGATGTATAAATAGTTTTGTTCTGATTTGTTTAAAATAAATAATAAATAATAAAAAATAAAATAAAAACAGAAGGCAATGGAACAATGGAAGTAGAAGAAGAAGAAGAAGACAGTGAATGTATAACTCCGGACACACCACTGCTATAAAGGAGATTGTGTTTCTGTCTGGTCTTTTGTTGTCTTATCAATTTCCTTTTTTATTTTTCTAAATCTGGGCAATAGAGTCCACAAAGTCAGCTCATATATATGTATATATATGTATATATATATTTATTGATTGATTAGGTGAGTGATCTTAATTGGGTTAGATATCATCATCTACTGCACCTTCACGGAACGAAAACAATAAACAAGTCGAATTCATACATAAAAAGTAACGATGACTATTAGAATCCTTACTTAAATAGAAAATTAAGAGTAATTTCATTAGAAATCTTGTTGGAAACGGAAATTTCTATTTAAGATCTGAAAATAAGACGTAAAAAGAAAATAAAAAAGTTGGAAAATGGAAGTTGAAATTGTCAAATTTGAGAAAATTGTGATGTGTCACGTGTAAACCCCATGGTAACTTTTGTAGGACTTGTCGATCCGGTTACAATTACTTACAACGATATATTATGGGTTCAAATCGAACATCGTTTGACCTATTACGACCTGTTACGGAAACTCTCAAAGTGTCCTCACTTGATTAATTAAAGAAAATAGTTGGTTTATAGTGGATCATACAATATAACAATTAATAGTAGAAGAATGATTGAATGTAAGTTGATATATTCCCAAGTATATCTGTATGATGATTAATTAGTTGAGTAGTTAAATAGCAACTAGAGATAAAGTTTAGTTATTTTTCTCACTTTTTGACTAATCTGTGTGACCGTGAAATCATAGTGCTGGTACATTAGATAGTCTGTACACCCAGTGAGAGTCAAAGGGGCAGAGAAATTAAACAAGTGGTAGATGAGACTAGGTTGTGCGGGTTTGAGTCTTTCTCCTTTTCAGAATAACCCCGAATTTATGTAATAATACTTTATTAAAAAAAAAAAAAGAATAAACAAGTGGTGAACAGAATAATGGACTTATGGACCTAGCCAGTCTCTCGTCTATAGAATCCTAGTCTAATGTGTTCATGGATTCAGATGGGCTGAACCGGGCCATGGCCCAAACTACGTGAAGAAGCTTTTGTTTTGAGTGGACTGTAACCATTGTAAGGATCCTAGTGCTCATGGTGATGGACCCTGTGTTAGGTTGTTAATCATGATCTGTAATGTTGTGCTACGATGACGCATTGAGGTTGAGCTCACTTTGGTTCGTTGGTTTAGTAAAAGTTGAGTACACGTGTGGTTCGTGGTTTTAGGTTTAACACTGAACTATTTAAAATCTCGTGTCTTTTTTTATTATTATTTATTTGTTTTTGTTTGTGACTGTTTGATTGTCTTTGAGTTTACATATTACGTATCATTCTGATTATTTCCAACTTCTGAATCTGATCTTCCACACAGCTGTTTCAACTTTCAAGTATATTAGAAAGTGCTCTCAGAAGTGTTTCAAATATTTAAGGTTTCGCTAAGTGTTTTGTGTCATTGCTTTTGTATATTAGTATTACTACTGATAATTGCATTAGTTAGCTAGTTACATTGATGAATAATATCTCAGTTTCTTACTTTTGTACTTTTCATTTTTGTTACCGATCAAATTTTTTATTTTGACTATGATTTTGTTGAATGATTCTTTGCCATTTTGAAATCAATCAATGACATGCTTGATGACACCATCAATGTAAATCCATTTGTATCCTCTATATAATATGCTAATGTAAAATGACTTATAATGTCAAACACATATTATGATCAATTATAATATTAAAATAGCTTCCAGGGCAAGAAAACCAAGCTTTTATTCATATCAGAAAGATTCAAGACACAATATCAGCAACTGTATAATATAGTTAGCTTCCAGGTCCAAATCAAATATCGTTTGCCCCGTCGCGGAAGCTTTCAAAGTGCCCTCACTCATTTAATTAAAGAAAATAGTTAGTTTATAGTGGATCATATAAACTTAAAATATGTGATTCAACCCACAACACTGTATAGTATAACAATTAATGGTAAAAGAATGATTGAATGTAAGTTAATAGATTCCCAAGTATATCTATATGTTGATTAGTTGAGTAGTTAAAGAGCAACCAAAGATAAAGTTTAGTAATTTTTAATTTTTCTTTCACTTTTTGACTTATTTGTGTGAACATGAAATCATAGTGCTGGTATGAAAGATAGTCTGTGCCACTAGTGAGAGTCAAAGGGGCAGAGAAATTAAACAAGTGGTGAACAGAACAATGGACCAAACCAGCCTCTCGTCTATAGAATCCCAGCCTAATGTGTTCATGGATTCGGATGGGCTGGGCCAGGCTGGGATGTGGCCCAAACTACGTGAAGAAGCTTTTGTTCTGAGTGGACTGTAACCATGTAAGGATCTTTGTGTTGGGTTGTGAACCATGGGTCAGTAATGTTACGTTACGTTGACATATTGGGGGTCGAGCTCCCTACAAAACTTGCGGTGGTCCATGGATGTAGTAAAAGTTGAGAGCCGATGTGGTTTGTGGTTGCAGGTTTATGTTGGGGAGTTGAACTCAGAATTTCAGGGATAACCAAAGCTTTGATATCATGTCAGTAACTAACAGACAAAAAATCTTAAACTAAAGAGATATGATCCAACAATAATATTTAAACTCTCTTAACATTATTTTTGTTACCAATCAAATTTTTTATTTTGATTGTGATTTTGTTGAATGATTCTTTGCCAATTAGAAATCAATCAATGACACGCTTGATGACACCACCAATGTAAATCCATTTGTATCCTCTATATAATATGCTAATGTACATTGACTTACAATTTCAAACACATTATGATCAATATAATTATAATATGCTATTAAAATAGCTTCCAGGGCAAGAAAACCAAGCTTTTATTCACATCAGAAAGATTCAAGACACAATATCAGCAACCGCAGAAACAGTTGCTGTAATAGACTACATCGATTTGAAGGCTTTGAAGCATGCTCTAAAATACGCAAGGTGTTTCTCCCTTGGAGGCCTGCATTCGTTGACCACATCGATCTCCTGAAGCCTGTCAATCCATTTGAATAAACCTGGAAATTTCTCTGGACTGTAGAATTCAACTCCGAGAACTTCTTGAGTTAATTGAAACCAAAATGCTACAACTATTCCAGCAATGTCCACCAATCCAATGCTACTTCCTTCGAAAAAGTCCTTCCCATTGAGTTCTTTCTCCAGGATTTGTATATGTTCGTGAACTTCTTGAATCACAAGCTCTCTTTCATCCCCTTCAAAAAAATTAGCCTTCCACACCGTTGGCAGGATCTGCATACATACAAGAATTCACTATGTAATTATACATATATATCGGAACTCGGACATTGGATGCAACCTGATATTAGTTTTGAATAGCTTACATTTTCATCAATGAATCTAGCCCAAAAGCGAGCCAAGGCTCTCTGATAAGAGTCCTGAGGCAAAATAGGATTGTTCTTCCACGTCTCATCAATGTACTCGAGAATGACTAGTGACTCAGTTATTGGTTTCTCATTGTGTACAAGCACAGGGACCTTCATGTGAACTGGGTTGTACTTGACAAGTGAAGTACTCATGTTGGACAGATCCTCTTCAATGTACTCATAAGGTATCCATTTCAGCTTCAGAGCCAGTTCGATTCTTCGAACAAAAGGGCTCGCCTACATCCCATACAGCTTAAGTTCTTCCGCCATTCTAGTAAGTCCTGCAAGTTTCTGTGAGCTGCAGAGTTGATGGTGTGTTACTTTCTTTATGAACTTGTGATGACTTTATAGGGATTTTTCAACTAAGGTGATGTACAAGGTACTGTATTTGTAATATTTTCTTCAATGATTCCTACTTCATGTGCTTTAATGCAGCAAATTTCAAAGGTTGCAGTTGAATTATTTGAAAAGAAAAAAAATAAATAACCATAGGTGCCAAGATATCAACATCAAAAATGTCTCCAGCCCAATCTATTAGCTATTAATTGACTACATCAATCTCTTGAAGCTTCCCAATCCATTTGAATAAACCTGGAAATTTTTCTGGAGGGCAGACCTCAACTCCAAGAAATTTTTGTGTCATTTGAAACCAAAATGCTACTACGTTTCCAACAATGTCTACAAATTCAATGCCATCACCTCCGAAGAAATCCTTCCCATTGAGTTATTTCTTCGGGAGTTTCATCCGTTCACAAACTTCCTTGATCTCAACTCAAGATATGCATACAAGAATTGAACACATTGTTATATGGTCTCAACAGTATTAATTTATAGAGATTATACTGAATTCCCATTAATCACAGGTAAATTATCATCAACCCACCCATTTAATTTGTTGAGGCTTTATTGAGCAATTTATCTCACAAATACATTTTGCACATTGAAAACACCAACTGATCATAAAAGTACTTTGATCTATAAAGAACTTTCTCAGTAAATTACATTACAACACCAAGATAACACAAGGAGCTATGATGAATTATGCAACACATAATCATAAATGACAAAAAATAAGTTGAAATCTCATAATTTGGGAGCAGATTTGAAGGATTCAATACTAGCTCTAATATAGGCAACGTATTTCTCTATTGGAGGCATGGATTCATTGACTACATCAATCTCTTGAAGCTTCCCAACCCATTTGAGAAGACCTGGAAATCTTTTCGGGTTCCAACCCTCAACTCCAACAACTTCTGGTGTCAATTGAAACCATAACACTACAACATTTCCAACAATATCCACAAATCCGATGCTATCACCACCGAAGAAGTCTTTCCCATCAAGCTCTTTCTCCAGGATTTTCATCAGTTCACAAACTTGTTCCATCACAACCTCCCTTTCCTTCCCTTCACAAGTATAAGCCTCCCATGCTTTTGTCAAGAACTGCATACAAGAATATTCAACATGTTTTATACATATATATCGATATGGAGCGCGAGTTACTCTCTAGTAAAATTAATAGCACAGTACCTTTTCATCAATGAACCTTGCCCAAAAGCGAGCCATGGCTCTTTCGTAAAAATCCTGAGGCAAAATGGGATTGTTCTTCCATGTCTCATCGATGTACTCGAGAATGACTTGTGACTCAGCAACCGGTTTCTCATTATGTACAAGCACAGGGATTTTCTTATGAACCGGATTGTACTTGAGAAGTGAAGGACTCTTGTTCAAGAGATCCTCTTCAATGTACTCATACGGTATCCTCTTCAGTTTCAGTGCAAGTTCAATTCTTAGACTATAAGAGCACGCCGACGTGCCATATAGCTTCAAATCTTCCACCATAGCAAGCCCTGCAAGTTTCTCTATCTGAGCTTTGTAACTTTAAAGGGATTGTCAGTTTTGTTATTTCATCAAAGATTCTTTATCACAAATGACACAATTTTTTGTAATATTCTTCTCAAATGGTTTTTGGCATATCCCAAATCAATGATTGTGACGCACCATCAATGTAAATCCAATTTTGTCTCCTCTATGTAATATATTGAATTGAACAGCATAAGATTCCTGCTTGTTTTTTCTATGCAAATGTCACATATTACATTGCCTAGCAAACTATCAAGAGCAAGAAAGTCTCAAGGCCAAGTTCCTCTGTCCACATAATCTCTGATGAAGGAC
The DNA here is from genome assembly GCA_035582765.1 of Acer negundo. Taxonomy (NCBI): domain Eukaryota; kingdom Viridiplantae; phylum Streptophyta; class Magnoliopsida; order Sapindales; family Sapindaceae; genus Acer; species Acer negundo. The sequence goes on from CM069233.1 coordinate 2,189,975, forward strand.
ACTTCAGGAAGGCCTGTTGGAGGGACAAACGATGTCCGTTTTGGGCCCATAATATGAATCTCCTTTTTGATCTCTGTTTTTCTGTTTTAGGCGTGTTATAGGAATTTATTTTTTTCAAAAAGATTTCTTTCTTCGAGTTTGTTTGGAAATAACTAAAATTTATATTTTCTATGCAAGTTTTGAGTTTTTTCTGTTTTAATCGGTTTAGGAATTCCGAATTCTAGGAGTCGGTTTGTGTTTCCTATTTAAGCAAGTGTCAAAAAAGTTTTTTTTTTTGTTACTTTCTTTGATATATATAAATAAAATTCATATTTTGGAGTAAAATTTTTTGTGGATTCAAGAACCTATCTCTTTCGTTCCGTCAATATCAGTAATTGAAATGAACAAGCTTTTATTTATTTATATCAATGAGAGATATAATCTTAGTTATTCCACACATAAGAGTACTATAATTGACATATATAGTCTGCAATACATCAACATATAAAACAACAAGACAGCATAAATGTATGTCTTCATTTGGGAGCATTTATGAGGGACTCATATTTGCCTCTAACATAGGCAAGGTGTTTCTCCCTCGGAGGCCTGCATTCGTTGACTAGATCGATCTCTTGAAGCTTCCCAATCCATTCGAACAAACCTGGAAACTTTTCCGGAGTGAAGAAATCACCTCCCAAAACTTCTTGGGTGATCTGGAACCAGAATGCTACAATGTTTCCAACAATGTCCACAAACCCAATCTTGTCACCTCCAAAGAAGTCCTTCCCATTCAGCTGTTGTTCAAGCATTTTCAACTGCTCATAAACTTCAAGAATCACAACCTCTTTTTCTTCCCCTTTACATAAACTAAATTTCACTGCTGTTGCCAAGATCTGCACATAAACATTTCAAGAATTCAACATGTTGTCATAACAATATTGATATCAATTATTTGATATTAATTTACACCATTTAAAGGGAGGCAACACCCTTTTGTGAAAAATTCTTCATACTTATGAAATGTAGAATCCAACTCATATCTTTGTGACCTTCCCATTTCGAAATATTGTAACAGTTAAAAAAATATATATATATTATAAGGAAAGACTTTCCCATATTGATATCAAATGTATGCACTAGAGGTGTTAAATGGCCGGACCAGACCATAAATCTTAAAGCACAACCGGCCTTGATGGTTGGGCCCAACAGGTTTTACTTTGTTTAATATGTAATAAAATTGTTAAATTTTTGAAGTCAAACCTTACACTCAAGCCCTTGAAAGCCCGGCCCACCCACTCAATGGACTTGGACATGGGCTTAGCTCTCAATTCTAGGGTCGGATGCGGGCTATCAGACCTATTTTTTAAATTATTATAATATTTTAGGATTGGAGAATGAGTAAAATTCGAACCCACAGTGATGCGGCAGATCAACTGACATTAGATTATTTGGAGGGGTGAGATTTGAAACAATCAAAGTAAGACCAAACCCGGGCGACGGAATCAGATTGACTTGAAATTTTGACAGCTGATGCATTTCGGCGTTTCCAGAACTACTACGCAGCTTTGCTGCGTAAGCACGTCCTTTTTTAGGCAAATTCCGTCGTTTAGGCCTTGAAGTTGCAATTTTTGCCATTTTAGGAAAGTTTCTTTTTCGCAATAAATTGAGTTTCCCAATTCCGAATCGACTTCCTTCAATTCTGGGGTGTTTAGGATTCTCAGTAGAATTAGTTTTTGCTTTAATTTCGTTTTTGCCTTTTTTGGTAAATTTCCGTTTTTAAGTCTTTTTTCTTGCTTTCCAAGGAATTCGATTAGGTTTAGGATTTTTTTTGCTTTAAATAAAGATGTAGGCCGAATTGGCCATTCAGCTTTTGATTTATAAAATTTTAGAGTTTTCTCTAATTATTCCAATTTCGGTATTCATCGTGAATCAACGAATTGAAACCTAACTTTCCGGTATTTGTGCGCAAATCAACGGAATTTTAGTAAGTTGTTTCTAATCGTTTTACGCAAGTTTTTCTTGACAGAGCTTCCGCTACATCACACAGTCTTTTAAATGTAGACATGATGAACTTATTACCAGAATGCAAATGCATGTTACGCCGTATATCCAATAAAATCATGTCTAAATATATAAAATCCTATTTATATCTTAATTCTATTTAATGGACATACATGCATCATTACCGGCAACAACAATAGTACGAAACTTAAATGATCGCGTACCTTGTTATCTATGAAGCTAGCCCAAAATCGAGCAGTGGCTCTCTCATGAGGATCGAGAGGCAAAATAGGATTGTTCTTCCATATCTCATCAATGTACTCAAGTATGACCAATGACTCAGCTACCGGTTTGTCATTGTGAACAAGCACAGGGATCTTCTTATGAACCGGATTGTACTTCAGAAGTGAAGGACTCTTGTTTGACAGATCCTCTTCAATGTACTCAAATGGCACACCTTTGAGTTTCAGAGCCAGTTCGATTCTTCGACTGAAAGGGCTTGACCAAGTGCCATATAGCTTCACTTGTTCTTCTTGATCTGCCATTGTTGTAGTAGATCTCCTTCTTTGCAAGTCAAATTAATTTTCTGTGAAGTTGCAGATCATTATGATCAGTTAATGCCTTAGTGGTGACTTTATAGAAGTTTGTTTTTTATTTTTTATTTTATTGTTTCTTAGTAACCAAGGATGTGTAATTGTTTGCTGATTGGTTCAAATGATGTGTAATTGTGTGCTGATTGGTTCAAATGTTTTAATATTATTCTTAGCTATAAGAATATTGAATATTTTTATAGTCTTGTAAACGATGGTTGAATACTCAATGTTTGACGTAACTGATGACACCATCAATGTTTACACATTCAATATCTTCTTATTATAGAGAATTATAAATAACCTCCTGGTTCTTTAAAAAAAAAATAATAATAATAACCTCCTGACTTTTGATCAAACAGTAATGCTACACATCTCACCTATAATCTCACCATTTTCATTCCAACACATGTGGCAGTTGATGTGGCACTTGATGAGTGAACAAACATTAATTGGTAAGTGAATACATAGGTAAGAGAGATAAATATCAATTAATGTGTATTCACTCACCAAGTGACACCTCAGCTGCCACATGTGTTGGAATGAAAATGGTGGGATTGTAGGTGGGATGTTTAGCATTATTGTTGATCAAATGTTAAATCAAACCTTGTGATTTGAATGATAAGAAAAAAAACCCTACCATTAGTAATTGCACAAACATCCCTCATAATTTGGACATCTTTGGCCTTGTCAGAAGATAATCAACCAAACAATAGAAAATCTTGCATGGGATTGCCACGTGGTGAGACCGTGAGACCCTCTAATGAGACTGCACAATTTATCTTGGGAACATAAAAATAAAGAGTGGTGCTATTGACACACCTACCGCTGAACTATTTATACCATATTTTTTAAATTATTTAGTATTCTTTTTTTTCATTTATTAAATTACTTAAAAAGACATACAATTTTTATTAAATAATTACTGTACAAAGTAAAATTAATAAAACCTTACTTTCCTTATTTCAAAACCCTAATGATATAAATTATTTCAAATCATTTAATGTTTACTATTTTTGTTTTTATTTTATTTAAAATATCGATATTATGTTTCTCATGTTTAGTATTTATTTATTTTATTGTTTCACATGTTTGTTTTGTTTTTCTTTTCAAATTCCATATCCATATTTACTAATTTTTTTTCTCTCGATTTATATCAATGAGACTCAAGATACAATCTTAGTCATTCCACACAAAAAGTTCTATAATTGACAATAGTCTGCAATATAATAAAACAACATAGGATCCCTAACAAGACAAGATGAGGTCTAATGGTATGCCCCTTACATCTACACTATAAAGTCGTACGTTTGAGTCGTGTGCCCTCCTCCAAACCCCGAATTAGACCTGACAAAATTTCACACGACTCAAACTCATTCAAAAAGCGGTTGATAGGTATAATTTATCGGATTGGGTTGTTAATGGGTCAACCTATTAAAACCTATAATATAGTGGGTCAGTTTTGGGTTCATCTTTAAAAAACCATTAATTCGTTATAACCCATTAATATAGGGATTTTAAAATATATATATATATATATATATATGTTTCTGAAATTTATTAAAAAGAATCTATGTATTTACTGATTCAATAATAAATTTATTAAAGTTGTTGAATTTATAAAAAAAATATCTCTACAATTGCATTTAAGATATATTTTAATGGTCTCGTTCCTATCAGGTCATCCTGATATAACTTTATCAGGATATTGAATGTGAGCCACTCATTTATAAAAGTGATTTGACAAGTGCATACATACCAAGTCAAAATATGTAAAACGAGTGACTCATATTTAATGTCCTAATATAATTCTATCAGGACATCTTCATAGAAAAATTTTCGTATATTTTAATAATTAAATAAAACACTCTAAAACCATAAATCAATTATATCACTATATTATAACCATAACCTTAAAAGTAGTCGTCTTCTAACACAAGCAATTTAATATTTGTAAGCGTAAGTGAAGATTAAGAGTTTCAATCGCAACATAATAAAGATTTATAGAAACCATGTTAGATTACATTTTTTTCAAGTTGTTTATTTTTGTTTTTCTTAAAATAATATGTTTTCGATAAAATATTAGAGACTATTTTGGACTTGATTGCATGAGTTTGATCATACTTCAGTACTATTGATTTACAACTGTTTAATAAATTTCAAATATAATATTTTGCAATGGGTCAGGTTGGGTTACTCATTAATTTAACAAATTGTTTCGGGTTTGAATAACGATATTTACACCCCTAAAAAACTGTATGTGCACCCTTTTTTATATGTAAACCTCATTAAAAAAATTTAAAATATGAAATCCGGTAAACACACCTATACATTACCAAATATGCTCTTTCTTTTAATTTTTATTAAAGTCCAAGAGTTGATTAAATGGCTATTTTTTTATTTTATTTTACATTAAACAAAATAAAAAGGAAAAATGAAATATATACATATATATATATATATACACACACACATATCTGATATATACACACACACATATCTGATTGGTCTTCATCTTTCTCCTTCTTTCTTATTTTTCTGTCACTTTAATTGTTAATAATATTTTTGAGCAGCTTTTATTGTTAATTATTATTTCCTTTGTCATCTTTCTCCTTCTTTCTTACTTTTTTTTTTCTTTCTATTTTCTGCGTTGTAGATGAGTCTTCCATCTTTCTAGAATTCTAGGCAGTCCCCTCCAATTCTTTCTTGAGAGAATGGAATGGTACTGAGTTTTCCATTTTTGATTTGAGTTTTTTATTTTTCTTTAGAGGTATTTACAATTTGGTCTCAATCTAATTAGAAAAAGACACTTTTTTACTAACTAATTTATTTTTCAACAAATTAGTCCTAATATAATTCAAAATACAACAAATCGGTCCTAAAATACAACAAATTGATCCTAATATAAATCAAAATACAATAAATTGGTCATAATATAATTCAAAATACAACAAATTGGTCCTAATTTTTTACTAACCTTAGGACTAATTTGTTGTATTTTGAATTATATTATGACCGATTTATTGAAAAATCAATTAACAAATAAAAATGTATTTTCTCAATTAGATTGAGACTAAATTGTAAAAACCCTTTTTCTTTATTATTTTTAATTTGATTTAGTTAGTTACTTTTTTTTTCTGAAAATGATTTAGTAAGTAAAAATTCGAAAAAGTAAATAGTTACAAGAAATTATTATATTTGAATTAAAATATTAATAATTTAATTATATACTGTAATTTTAAATATATATAAGTTGGAGGTATACGTATAGATTTAGAAGGGTGCAAATATCATTACTCTTCGGGTTTTATATTTAAGCCTATTAAGCTAACAGGGTTGTGTTTGGGTGGAACAATTTTAACACGACCCAAACACGAAACGACACGAATTCATAATAACACGATCCATTGCCAGGTCTACCGAATTATTATAATATTTATATATAAAATAATAATAAAAAAAAAGAACAACATAAATGTCTTTTCATTTGAGAGCATTTATGAGGGACTCAAATATGCCTCTAACATAGGCAAGGTGTTTCTCCCTCGGAGGCCTGCATTCGTTGACTAGATCGATCTCTTGAAGCTTCCCGATCCATTCGAACAAAGCCGGAAACTTTTCCGGAATGAAGAAGTCACCTCCCAAAACTTCTTGGGTGATCTGGAGCCAGAATGCTACAATGTTTCCAACAATGTCCAAAAAACCAATCTTGTCACCTCCAAAAAAGTCCTTCCCATTCAGTTGTATATAGATATAGATATCAAGTATGTTTACTAGATATGTCAAACGGCCGGACCGGACCGTTAATTTTAAATTGCAACTGGGCTTAAGGCTAATGCCCAACAGGTTTTACCCTGTTTAATATGTAATAAAATTGATTTTTTTTAATTTTTTTTTGAAGTCCAACGTTACACTCAATCCCGTGAAAGCCTGGCCCTCCAAGGCTTGCAGATAGTCAAGCCTGGCCCACCTACTCAATGGGCTTCGACATGGGCTTAGCCCGCATCAGCCCTCAATTTGAGAGTTGGATACGGGCTATCGGATCCATTTTTTTTAACTATTATAATATTTCGGGATTGGAGAATGAGTGTGACTCGAATCTACAATCACTTAGATGTGGGTGTGATAGACTTACTATTGAAATGCAAATGCTGGTTACACCGTTTATCTAATAAAATCATGCATACATATATAAAATCCTATTCATAACTTAATTCTATTGAATGGACGTACGTGCATCATTATTGGCAACGGCAATAGTACGAAACTTGAATGATCACATACCTTGTTATCTATGAAGCTCGCCCAAAATCGAGCTGTGGCTCTCTCATGAGGATCCCGAGGCAAAATAGGATTATTATTCTTCCATGTCTCATCGATGTACTCAAATATGACCAGTGACTCAGCTACTGATTTGTCATTGTGAACAAGCACAGAGATCTTCTTGTGAACTGGATTGTACTTGAGAAGTGAAGGACTCTTGTTGTTGAGATCCTCTTCATTGTAATCAAATGGTACACCTTTGAGTTTCAGAGCTATTTCAATTCTTTGACTTAAAGGGCTTGCCCAAGTGCCATATAGCTTCACTTGTTTTTCTTGATTTGCCATTGTTGTAGAAGATCTCCTTCTTTGCAAGTCGAATTAATTTTCTGTATAGTTGCAGATCATTATGATCGGTTAATGCCTTAATGAGTTAATGGTGACTTTATAGAAGTTTTTATTTATTATTTATTATTATTTCTTAATAACCAAGGATGTGTAATTGTGTGCTGATTGGTTCAAATGTTTGAATATTATTCTTACACTATGGTGGAATATTGAGTATTTTTACTGTACACGATGAATATTGAGTGTTTTTACTGTACAGATGGTGGAATAATCAATGTTTGACGTAATTGATGACACCATCAATCTTTACGTATACATTCAATATATATATATATAATTATTACAATATTACATAAATATGGGTCTTTTTTAGGAGGGGGATTCGAACTCGTAACTTTGTGATACGAGTGTGATGGGTTTACCACCGGACTAACCCCATCTCGTTAAGGAAGTGAATAATTGAATATCTATTTCATTAAAATATTGGGGTTCCAAATTTTTGAAAATTTCGATGGAAAATGGAAATATAATAGCAGTATCAAAATATAAAAATATATTGGTCCCCCCAAAATATATCAAGGATATTTCGATAAAAATATGAATATTTACTTACTTGATTATAGTATAGTAATTAGATTTTTTTATATAATAATTTAATGTAAAGCAAAATCTTTACAGAGTGGTTGATATTAGAGATGTCAAAATTACCCATCGGTTTGAGGATCAATGAAGATCCGCCCCATTAAGGGTGGTTTTAACCATATCATTTAAGTTGTGATATGAGATCGGTATTTTTTTCAATCCCTAATTTAATTTCAATACAATTACGAGATTTCTAGTCCCCATCCTGTCCTCGTACCCACTATCAATATATATAAACATAATTTTCCCTCTCTTTTTTACCCATTTTTTCCCTCTATTGAAACACTACTTCATTCCAAATAATTATATATAATATACCCCTCACACTATTATTTTTATATTATTCAATAATATTTATATGAACTCTATCAAAAAGTCAAAAAAAGAAATATATTAATGGGATGGTGGTACGAGGAAAAAAACCGATCCCCTAATGAGGAATCCTCATACCCGCACCGTTTATTTTAAAGTAAGTATTTATCGGGATGATATTTCTCATACAAATTGGTATCGTTGATGATAACGAAAAACCCGTTCCAGGCCCGTACTACTGATATCCCTAGTTGATATAGTATAAAGATGTCAGAACAACCTGATTTCAAGGCCCTGGGGACCCACCCCAGTTGACCCGAAATTCTTTCCCATTATTGTTTCAGATCCTTGAAAGGTTGGCGATGATGCAATTATGTCATTTGCTTCTTGTTACACATATATCAACGAGATTCAAGATTCAATCTCAGTTATCCCACACAGAGAGTGCTTTAATTTTTATTTATTTTTTGAACAGCCATCTTTATGAAACAACACAGGCAAGAGCCAAGAGAAAACAAAGAGTACCAACGAGGCACAAGCCAAACCACACCTCATAAAAATTAAGTAAACAGAAAGCATACAGAAGGGGTCCAGAGAGCCAAAACAAAGCAGCTTCCCCCAACCTTCCACAACTAAAGAGAAAACAGAGCTAACAAAAATGCCTGAACAGAGCCACCAATGACACAAAATGAGAAAAAAAAAACACACACACACACCCCCGAGCAACAACACCAGACCACCCCCCCTACAATGAAATCCCCACACAAACTAGACCCCTTCTTGGCCAACATATCCGCGAAAGAATTAGTAGCTCTTGAATTGAAAATGATCGAGAGGTTGCCAAGAGAGTGCTATAATTGACATAGTCTGTAATATAATAAAACAATATAAATTTTGTCTTTCATTTACGAGCATTTTTGATGGACTCATATCTGCCTCTAACATAGGCAAGGTGCTTCTCCGAAGGAGGCCTGCATTCGTTGACTATATCGATCTCTTGAAGCTTCCCAATCCATTCAAACAAGCCCGGAAACTTTTCTGGAGTGAAGAAGTCACCTCCAAGAATTTCTTGGGTGATCGGGATCCAGAATGCTACAATGTTTCCAACAATGTCCACAAAACCAATCTTGTCACCTCCAAAGAAGTTCTTACCATTCAGTTGTTGTTCAAGCATTTTCAACTGCTCACAAACTTCAAGAATCACAACTTCTCTTTCCTCCCCTTCACATAAAAGAACTTTCACTGCTGTTGCCAAGATCTGCACATAAACATTTCAAGAATTCAACATGTTTTGTTTTATAACAATATTGATATCAACTGTATGTACACGCATCATTACCGGCAGTAGTATGAAACTTAAATGATTGCATACCTTGTCATCTATAAAGCTTGCCCAAAAGCGAGTCATGGCTCTCTCATGAGGATCCAGAGGCAAAATAGGATTGTTCTTCCATGTCTCATCGATGTACTCAAGTATGACCAGTGGACAGATCCTCTTCAATGTATTCAAACGGCACACCTTTGAGTTTTGAGGCAACAAAGTCGTTGTAGTATAGTGGTAAACTTTTGGGTCTGATGATTAATAACATAGTATCGGAACCTTGGTTGTTCCAAGAGTCCAAACAACGTAATACTATTGTTGAACCATTTCTTATCGGCTTACATTGCCTATAATCTCAGCAATTGATGAAATGATCATACCAGCTTTTATTTATTTATTTATATATCAATGAGATTCAAGATACAATCTCAGTTATCCCACGGAGAGTGCTATAATTGACATAGTCTGCAATATAATAAAACAATACAGGACCCCCAACAATACAACATAAGTTTTGTCTTTCATTTGGGAGCATTTTTGCTGGACTCGTATATGGCTTTAACATAGGCAAGGAGTTTCTCCCTCGGAGGCCTGCATTCGTTGACCAGATCGATCTCTTGAAGCTTCCCAATCCATTCAAACAAGCCCGGAAACTTTTCTGGAGTGAAGAACTCACCTCCAAGAATTTCTTGGTTGATCGGGAGCCAGAGTGCTACAACGTTTCCAACAATGTCCACAAAACCAATCTTGTCACCCCCAAAGAAGTCCTTACCATTCAGTTGTTGTTCAAGCATTTTCGTATGCTCACGAACTTCAAGAATCGCAACTTCTCTTTCCTTCCCTTCAGAATAAACAACTTTCACTGCTGCTGCCAAGATCTGCACATAAACATTTCAAGAATTCAACTTTAAAAAAAAAATAAAAAATAAAAAAAATAAAAAAAAAAACAATATTGATTTCAAGAATTCAACTTTTTTTTTTTAAAATTACAATATTGATATCAATTTACACTATTTAAAGGGTTGCACCAATTGACTTTAGGCCATACCCTTTTGCGAAAAATTCTTCACTCCCTTTTTCACGAATTCAAAAATCTAACTCATCTCTATCTGACGAGAAACCATGACATTAATTACCCTAACTTGTTTAAAAAGACTTTAGCATATATATTCATATTTGAGTGTAGCCACATCATTCCATAAAATCATGTCATCTAACTCATATTTATTCTATTTGATGTGAAAATGTTAAATTAGTAATTTTACATATATATATATATATATATAAAGAAAGACTTTCATATATTGATATAATACAAAGTGTGTATGCACGAGACTACAAGAGACGTCAAACGGCCAAGTCGGATCGTAAATTTTAAGGCCTAACCGGGCTTGATGGTTGGGTTCGACAGGCTTTACCTCGTTTTATATGTAATACAATCGAATTTTTCTCATTTTTCAAGCTCAACCCTACCCTCAAACCCATGAAAGCTCGATCCTCCGAGCCTACGGGTCTTGATTGTCAAGTTCAGTCCACCCACTCAATAGGTTTGGACACGGGCTTAGCCCTCAATTTGAGGGTCTGGCTTCCCATTCGACACCTCTAATTTGCACGTTATATATTCAATATAATTATGTATACATATAGGACTCATATTCAAAACTTAATTCTATTGAATGAATGTACATACATCCATCGTTACCAGCATTAGTATGAAACTAAATGATTGTGTACCTTGTTATCTATAAAGCTTGCCCAAAATCGAGTCATGGCTCTCTCATGAGGATCCAGAGGCAAAATAGGATTGTTCTTCCATGTCTCATCGATGTACTCAAGTATGACCAATGACTCAGCTACTGGTTTCCCATTGTGAACAAGCACAGGGATCTTCTTGTGAACTGGATTGTACTTGAGAAGTGAAGGACTCTTGTTGGACAGATCCTCTTCAATGTATTCAAACGGCACACCTTTGAGTTTCAAAGCCAGTTCGATTCTTCGACTAAAAGGGCTTGCCCAAACTCCATATAGCTTCACTTCTTCTTGATCTGCCATTGTAGGTCTGATTATTGCTAGTCAAATTTTATTTTTCAGTGGAGTTGCATAAGATCATGATCAGTTAATGGTGAATTTATAGGAGTTTTTTTTTTTTCTTCTTGTTTCTTGATAACCAAGGATGTGTAATCGTGTGCTGATTGGCTCAAATGTTTGAATATTATTCTTGGCTTACTTAGTCAAATAACTATTGGATATTTTTATAGTCTACGTCGTCTAGTAAACGATGGTGGAATAATTGACGTAATTGATGACATAATCAATTTTTACACATTCATCTTCTTCTCTCTGATCTTTCTTATTATATTCAAGGAAGTGAATATCTGCATAAGTGGATATCGGGTTAGGTTAAAATATTGGGGTTCCAAAATTTTCATGGAAATATCGCCACATCATCAAAATATAGGGATATTCAAGGATATAAAAATATATTTCGACTAAGGTATAGATATTTACTCCATCGAATATACTATAGTATAGTAATTCGATTTATTATGATATATAATTTAATGTAAACCAAAATCTTTTGATATAGTGATTTTATTTATTTATTTATTATTATTATTATTTTTTTGTTGTTGTTGAAAAGAGTGATTTTCATTTTTAAACTTGACATTAAAAGGGTAAGAGATCTATTGGAATTTGCTGAGATCTGTCGAAATAAAACACTACGGATACATTATTATGAATTTACGATATAGTCAACTTAAATATAAGTTGTGAGAAATTCTAAAAATTGTTAAAATTAAAAAAATAAATTAATAAATATAAATATTTGGGCGTTTTGAGGCAACAAAGTCGTTGTAGTATCGTGGTAAACTTTTGGATCTGATGATTAGTAACATGGTATCAAAACCTTAGTTGTTCTAAGAGTCCAAACAACGTAATAATATTATTGAACCATTTCTTATCGGCTTACATTGCCTATAATCTCAGCAATTGATGAAATGATCATACCAGCTTTTATTTATTTATTTATTTATATATCAATGAGATTCAAGATACAATCTCAGTTATCTCACGGAGAGTGCTATAATTGACATAGTCTGCAATATAATAAAACAATACAGGACCCCCAACAATACAACATAAGTTTTGTCTTTCATTTGGGAGCATTTTTGCTGGACTCATATCTGGCTTTAACATAGGCAAGGAGTTTCTCCGTCGGAGGCCTGCATTCGTTGACTAGATCGATCTCTTGAAGCTTCCCAATCCATTCAAACAAGCCCGGAAACTTTTCTGGAGTGAAGAACTCACCTCCAAGAATTTCTTGGTTGATCGGGAACCAGAATGCTACAACGTTTCCAACAATGTCCACAAAACCAATCTTGTCACCCCCAAAGAAGTCCTTACCATTCAGTTGTTGTTCAAGCATTTTCATATGCTCACGAGCTTCAAGAATCGCAACTTCTCTTTCCTTCCCTTCAGAATAAACAACTTTCACTGCTGCTGCCAAGATCTGCACATAAACATTTCAAGAATTCAACTTTAAAAAAATAAAAATAAAAACAATATTGATTTCAAGAATTCAACTTTTTTTTTTTAAAATTACAATATTGATATCAATTTACACTATTTAAAGGGTTGCACCAATTGACTTTAGGCCATACCCTTTTGCGAAAAATTCTTCACTCCATTTTTCACGAATTCAAAAATCTAACTCATCTCTATCTGACGAGAAACCATGACATTAATTACCCTAACTTGTTTAAAAAGACTTTAGCATATATATTCATATTTGAGTGTAGCCACATCATTCCATAAAATCATGTCATCTAACTCATATTTATTCTATTTGATGTGAAAATGTTAAATTAGTAATTTTACATATATATATATATATATAAAGAAAGACTTTCATATATTGATATAATACAAAGTGTGTATGCACGAGACTACAAGAGACGTCAAACGGCCAAGTCGGATCGTAAATTTTAAGGCCTAACCGGGCTTGATGGTTGGGTTCGACAGGCTTTACCTCGTTTTATATGTAATACAATCGAATTTTTCTCATTTTTCAAGCTCAACCCTACCCTCAAACCCATGAAAGCTCGATCCTCCGAGCCTATGGGTCTTGATTGTCAAGTTCAGTCCACCCACTCAATAGGTTTGGACACGGGCTTAGCCCTCAATTTGAGGGTATGGCTTCCCATTCGACACCTCTAATTTGCACGTTATATATTCAATATAATTATGTATACATATAGGACTCATATTCAAAACTTAATTCTATTGAATGAATGTACATACATCCATCGTTACCAGCATTAGTATGAAACTAAATGATTGTGTACCTTGTTATCTATAAAGCTTGCCCAAAATCGAGTCATGGCTCTCTCATGAGGATCCAGAGGCAAAATAGGATTGTTCTTCCATGTCTCATCGATGTACTCAAGTATGACCAATGACTCAGCTACTGGTTTCCCATTGTGAACAAGCACAGGGATCTTCTTGTGAACTGGATTGTACTTGAGAAGTGAAGGACTCTTGTTGGACAGATCCTCTTCAACGTATTCAAACGGCACACCTTTGAGTTTCAAAGCTAGTTCGATTCTTCGACTAAAAGGGCTTGACCAAACTCCATATAGCTTCACTTCTTCTTGATCTGCCATTGTAGGTCTGATTATTGTTAGTCAAATTTATTTTTCAGTGGAGTTGCACATGATCCTGAATCATGATCAGTTAATGGTGACTTTATAGGATTTTTTTTTTTTTCTTCTTGTTTCTTGATAACCAAGGATGTGTAATCGTGTGCTGATTGGTTCAAATGATGTGTAATTTTGTGGTGATTGGCTCAAATGTTTGAATATTTTTGTAGTCTACGTCTAGCAAACGATGGTGGAATAATTGACGTAACTGATGACATAATCAATATTTACACATTCATGTTCTCCCAATTTTTCTCTCCTGACATGAGCACACTGCTTTGAGTGTACTGATACACGTTACCATACTTTTCTCATGTTAACACATGACACATGATAAAAGTATGGTAACGTACATTAGTATATTTATGAAAGAAAAACTGCATGTTCTCCTATCTGATTTTTCTTATGATAAAAGCTTTTGATGAAAATATTACTATATATCATCATCAAAATATAAGGATATTCAAGGATATAAAAATATATTGGTTCCTTAAAAATATATTAAGGATATTTCGATTAAGATATAGATAGACTATAGTATAGTATTTCCATTTACAGTATTATGATAATTAAATGTAAACCAAAATCTTATGCAAAATGGTTGATATAGTTAATTTTTTTTCTTTTGAAAAGTGTGAATTTCTTTTTTAAACTTGACATTAAAAGGGTAAGAGATTTGTCAAAATTTACCGAGATTCGTCGAAATAAAATACTACGGATATACTATTATGAATTTACGATATAGTCAACTCAAATATAAGTTGTGAGAAATCCCAAGACTTGTTAAAATTAAAAACATTAAAGAATAAGTACAAATATTTGGGCTTTTTGAAATAACAATGTCGTTGTAGTATAGTGGTGAGTATTCCCGCCTGTCACGCGGGTGACCCGGGTTCGATCCCCGGCAACGGCGTTTTTTGTTTTGAAATTTTTTTTAAAACACAATATTTTTGCAATCTTCTTCAACCTTCCTTCACTCTCCCTTTGTCTGCAAATACACGACACGTTAACGTCTCACTCCACAATGATTCTACCTTCAACGCCACTCTTCCATGGCTCCTTCTCCATCCCGCAACTAAAAACAAATAAGCGAAAAACATTTTTGTTTTTCATCAGAAAACAAAACAAAAAACAAACATGTTTCCTTTCTTCTCATCACCACCACCACCTCCACCTTCAATTCCCCACCGGAACAACATGGCCTCCGTGAAAAAAATAAGTACCACCACCATCCACATCATGGCCTTAGATGGCATCATCAATGTCAACTCACTCTTCACTTTAGGACTCTTCCTCGGACTAACTTTGTACCCAACAAAAACAACAACCACCCTTGTCTCTCCTCCATGCTCCGCCGGACCAGCAGTCGCCGAGAGACTGGTTTCCGGCCACGTGTACTCCTTCAGCTGCTTCCTCTTCTCCAGCCTCGTGGCCTCTGCTCTGAAACAAGGCATCAGGATAGCCAATGGTGGTGGAGAAGACATTAATGGAGGGTTTGGATTCAGGTTTGGTCTTGGTGTGACATTGGTGAGAGTGAATTTGATGATTCTGCGTTTTGGGATACTTTTTTCGGGTTTCGGTTCGGTTCTCGGATGCGGGTTCCTGACCATGGCCTTAGTGGACCTGGTTCAGATAAAGTTGGGTGTGTTGAGTTGCAAGAGTTTCTACACTCTGTTTGCAATATGTCCTCTGGTTACTTTGGTCCCTTTTGCCCTTATCATTTATGTCTGTTTAGTAATATACGCTTTCTCTCGTTGAACACTATTATTTGGACATGACTCGAAATCATAATCTTATTAAACCAGGGTTTTACGAGGAGCTTACTACTGGACCATCTCGATTTCGTTGTTATACTTCAGATTAATTCACTTCTCAATGTATTTATTAATTTATTTGCATTTTTCAATATTGACTACTTTGGTTTGGTAGATTGTGCAGAGTATTTTAATTCTGATTAGTTTATTATATTCTTCCTGTGATCTAGAGAGCTGCAATGACTTGGAATTTTTTGTTTTTATTTGTAATATATTAAGAGGATTCAGAAATCTAAGCAGGGCAGGCTCTTATTTAATTCACAAGTCAATGGATTTGGTTGCTGTTCAAGCAAGAAAAACATTTGCTCAATTTCAGGTCTTGTTTCTCTGGAAAAACTGTAAAAATCCATGTGCAAGTGCCTGATTTCTGAAGCAAGCCTAATTGGATTCAAATTTGTGCACAGTTTTCTTCTGATCTCTCATATTCTTACTCTTTCATGGCTAGAGATCAGGTGACCATCTTCGGTTTTCGATCTTTCTGCTACGTAATTGTTGTTTTTTCTGCATTCTCATTCATTTCATACCTCTATTGGGGTCATTGCTCGAATCAATGCTATTCACAGAACCAAATAATGGTTCGGAATCAGAACAAAGTTATCGATGATCTTCGTTTGTTTCCCTCTGCCTGGAATTATCTTTCTTTTCCTTCGAAACCACCTGTGAAGCTGCTGAAGATCGCGCTTTTCGTGAAGAAATGGCCTCATAGATCCCGTGCAGGAGGGCTTGAACGACACGCCTTGACTCTCCATCTTGTGCTTGCTAAAAGAGGCCATGAGCTTCACATTTTCACAGCTTCTTGCTCGAACTGTTCTCTCCCGAGCTACCCTATTAGCAATCTGCATTTTCATCTCTCGAAACCTACTGCAGCTGGTTATCTTGATCAGAGTACGGTCTGGAAGCAATTTCAGGCCCAAAATGCATCTGGGAAACCTTTCGATGTGATCCACACTGAGAGTGTTGGGCTTATGCACACACGTGCACGTAATCTGACCAATCTGGTGGTTACTTGGCACGGGATTGCATACGAAACCCTTCATTCTGATATCATTCAGGAACTTTTGAGGACTCCTGAGGAGCCACAGTCATATGCATTGACCGAAAGAGTAATCAAGGTTGTCGAAGAAGTCAAGTTTTTTCCAAGATATGCTCACCACGTTGCCACAAGTGATCATTGTGGGGATGTCTTAAAAAGGATTTACATGATTCCTGAAGAACGAGTCCATATCATTCTCAACGGTGTAGACGAAGAGATCTTCAAGCCAGATGCCATGATGGGGAAGGAATTCAAACAGAAATTCGGCATTCCTGAGAGTAGAACATTAATTTTGGGGATGGCTGGGAGGTTGGTGAAGGATAAAGGACACCCCTTGATTTTCGAAGCTTTGAAGCAGATACTTAACGAAAATGAAACTTTTCGTAGAAGCACTATTGTTCTGGTTGCTGGAGATGGTCCTTGGAGTGCTAGATATCGTGAACTAGGCAGCAACGTAATTGTTTTGGGACCGTTAGAACAAGCTCAGCTGGCTAGATTCTACAATGCGATAGACATTTTCATGAATCCAACTCTTCGAGCTCAGGGACTTGATCATACGTTGTTAGAAGCGATGCTCTCAGGTAAGCCACTGATGGCTACAAGGCTTGCAAGCATTGTGGGGTCTGTAATTGTTGGTACCGAAATTGGTTATACGTTTTCACCAATGGTTGATTCAGTGAAAAAGGCATTGTATCGTGTCTGGAATGATGGCAGGGAAGTTTTGGAAACGAAAGGTTCGGTTGCTAGGCAGAAAGGATTGCAATTGTTCACTGCCACCAAAATGGCAGCTTCATATGAAAGGCTGTTCCTTTGCATATCGAACGATGGGAACAATACCGATAACAATTGTCAGTACCAATCACCATTCAATTAGAGATATAGCTCCAAAATTGAGAGTTTTCGATACAATCTGCCTTCAGGTGAAGAGATTTGTCTGAAGAACACAAATTCAAGCCAGAATTCGGCTGCTTCATGGTTCTGTAATGTTAGAGGTAAAATTGCTTACAATTCTGTTTCTGATTTTTATCAATTATGCTCTTTCTATACATTTAACATTTTTTTCTTTGAATTCTTCGATATGCAGTCTATATAGTATCGCCTCAAAAGAGCGTAACAAATGCTAATTGCAGATCAAAGAGCCTGAACATGAGGTAATTACTCTTGGAAGCTACGCGTCAACATACGAAATTGCATACATATGTGTGATATGATCTGTATCTAGCTTTTACTTCACATTTGATGTTTTCAAAACTAGAAAGAAATTATATGAACATTTCGGTTGTTCTTTAACCATAATACGGGTTTAATACAACAGATGAAGCTTCGAATTACATAATGAACCTTCAAGCATCTACATTGACATTCATTTAAATTAAAAAAAGAAGGAAGAGACCAGATTATCTGGTGTTTGTCTACTCTTCCATGTCTAATTCGAAACAAGCATAAACACAATTTGTAGTACTTCAGAAGCCATTAGAAAAATGTCATTAGCTCTTTACAGCAGCTGTTTATTATTTGTATTGCAACATGTCTTCCATGATTTTCACACCACTAGACTTCCATGAATTCCTGCAAAATGTGAAATTTAAAGAATATAGAATAAATGTATCTACAATAAACGATACATTCACCTATTCTGATGTAGATTATCTTGTTCAGCATACCGTAAACTAGGTGGAGAATTCATCTGTCTAGGAAATCATGAAGTTTCCTAATAATAGAGTGAACCTGTAAAAGTACATAGTCAGAAATTTTCTACATGGCAGCATAGTGTACACAACCATAGCTTTATCGAATAACTAATCGTTACCTTGCCACCAATTTCCTCTCGAAGCACCATTTGAATTGTTTCCATTCGGATCATCTTCACCCTTGTCGTCTTTCTTAAACTAATTCAATCAAAAAGCATGTATAATTAAGGATCACTTTGATGCATCGTCTCATTGACTAATCATAACGAACAAATATTATCGTAGCATAGTATTAATTAGTATAGGAGATCAAGAAATCTTTATCTTACTATAGGGTATGATCCAGGAGCACTGCGAATGCTTGACGAATTGGAATAGATGTCTTGCCCACCATAATAAAGTGATGAGCTTAGATGGCATGGTTCTGCTCTTTCTTCCTGAAACATATAATTCTTGTCCTTGTAGGGTGTGTTACAGTTTGCACCCTCAGTACATAGAGCTATATTTTTCGGAAAAAAAACAAAAAAACTAATGATGGATATGTAATTGATGCTGATTGAATAAATGAAGAGAAATCATGGAAAGGAAATCAACCTTGAGTTCCTTGTTCGGTGTTCCAGGCTTGATTTCCAGGGTTCTGTTTCTGCCAAGATCCTACAACCTGAAAATCGAAACCCGAAAAGTTGAACTCAGGATTCCTGGGACAACCAAGACTTTAATAATACATTAGTAACCATCGGACTTAAAAGTTTAAGCCAATAGGAAAATACCTAACAATGTTAGAATTCAAATATTGATCTTCTGTTGTGCAAGTAATCTTTATAGGTTTCGAAATTCATCAGAAACATGATCTAAATTCTAAAAATAATTATCTCATTAGTCTCGTGTAAAAATATCGCGTTTTCCTGAAGTTTCATAAAATTTATCAGATACCTCCCCTGTAAGGCAAGTTCTCTACTCTCCATTTTTAATCATCACAGGAAGTTTAATCAACAAACGTAGCAATCACAATTCACAACTTCATGATAAAGAAGTAGCAGCAGCATATACCGTCTTTTGTGGTGACAAAATGGAAGCAAAGATTCCTGAAGAAGATGATGGTGGCTCCTTGGAGCCAAAAAGATCAGCTGTGAATGAGGAGGAAGTAGAGCTCACTTGCCTCTTACCAGCTTCCATGATTTAGTATTTTCTCTGAGAAACCAGACAAACTTTTTCTGGGAAAAAAAAAAAAAAAATCTCCAAGAAAATTTGACTGAAACAGATAAGAATATATATATTTTCAGAGGGAAAACAAACAAACAAGGCAGAAACAAGTGAAGAAGATGATCAAGTACTACTGAGAAGATCAGATAATATACTCTTGATTGTGTGATGATGAAATCATCAACTATATATAATCACATTCCATAGACACCTTAGAGACAACACTTCACGTGCCGCCCACGTGCCGCCACCATCACCATCGGTCCACCACCATCACCATCATCATCATCAAAACAGCTTCAATACTATATTTTTTTTTTTTTATTAAGAAGAGGAAGAATATTTGCTTTCTTCTTCGCTTCTTCTTCCTCTCAAACCAAACTTTGACGGATAAGTGCCATGTGGGGTCCACTTGTCATCTTAAGTGGACCTTCCGGATTACTCCACATGCCATGTAATGGATAATTGTAACCCTTTTTATAATTAAATTTGAAGAGATTGAGATAATTCCGGTCCACAACTTCAATAGTGTAAGTGTAATGGTATAACACACGACTAATTTCATATCGTCTAATCACCCGTCTCTCTCGGTACTCTAAGAGTCAAAAAAAGAAGAAAGTTTCATTCATATTCATGGATCCCATACAGTGTTTGACCTTTCATTTTTTCCGACCCTAATTATAAATTCTAAGATGAGAAGAATCAAAAACCTTTTAGATCCCACATTGAGATAGATAACCAGATAAGGTTGATTTTCCACTCAAAAGCTTTTTGGATGAGATTTAGAGGCTACAATACTAGGATACCGTTTATAGCAATTTCCATATTTTCTTATATCTATGGGTAGAACAAGAAATTCAAAATTGACGGGTCATTAATCATTACACATAATTAAAAAAAAAAAAAAAAAAAAAATTGGGGGAAAGGCTGAGGGAAAGGGATTAGCATGTCACTTAAAAAAAAAGAAAATAGAAAATAATCTAAATTTTAAATCCTTTACCCTTTCCACTTTGACACCCGCCCAAAGAATATACCTATTCAAAAGGTTTTCAATAAAGTTTATATATGAAACTTCATTATTTTCTAAAAGAATATACCTATTCAAAAGGTTTTCAATAAAGTTTATATATGAAACTTCATTATTTTCTAATTTTTAAAAAGTGACATGCCAATCCCTCCCCCCACCCCACGAAGATAAAGATACATTTTATTGGTTTTGAAATTCGTTAAAGAATATACCTATTAAAGAGGTTTTTAATAAAGTTTATATATGAAACTTTAAACGAGTCCAACGAACTTGAAAATAAAAACAGATTCTTAGATGGAAGAATACATGTTAGGTAGCAAATATATATATATATATGCACACATGGTGGGGGTAAGTAAAATGTGATCATTAAAATTTGAAGTTAGAGCACAATTAGTACAATTATTGGTTTAAATAATTAAGGCTTAATTAATCATTAATTTGAAGACTTGACGGGGACAAGTCACTATTAGATAACGGCATGCTGTGGAATTTTTTATAGGTCAGTTTGGCCACTTGTTCTGGTCATTTTCACTTGATTATGTAGTGGAAAAATATGATTTCAAAGAAAAGTCACAATCATCAAAGATATTCATGGTTCTCACACCTCATTATCCATCTCACAAGTTGCATTTATCCATTAAAGATCATTCTACTATCCAATATATTGGTGTTAAAGATCACGATGTTACTGTCTAATATATTGATGGTAAACGACGTTCTTTCAACCAGACAATATTTCAGATTTGAATTGTCATATATTGAGCAATGTTATTGAGACAATTACTATTTATAAGATTAAATCAAATAATTCAAAGTATTAAAAAGATCGATGAATCATGTTGATTCATGTTGATTGATTAAATTTGTTTGTATCAATGAAAATCCAATGTTTATAATAAACTCATTCTTTATTCAACTTTTATTGTTATATTACACTTTCAAGTTTTAATTGAGTAAAAAATTAGTCAAAACCAAAATAACAAGAGGAAAAAGTAAAAAAAAAAAAGGTGTTAATGATCATGTAGGAATCCTATCCTTTCCGAAAGTGATTTTGAATGAGTTTTTAACTTTATAAAATGGAATTTCGGGGAGAAATGGAATTTTGCACTTAATTGATCATTTTTTTTCTATTATATATGAGTTAACAAGGTTGAAGGGTAGAGATGGAAATTCCACAAGCTTTCGATTAGTAAATAATTATTAATTGCAGGCAAGATCTCGACTTTGTAATACTGTGAAGTGATTCAGTTTTTCCTGTTACGTGTTAAGGTCGGAGGGAAGAAGAGGAAATAAGAAAAAAAAAAAAATAGTTCAAAAAACGTGAGCGGCAGGATTCGAACCTGCGCGGGCATAGCCCACATGATTTCTAGTCATGCCCGATAACCACTCCGGCACGCCCACTTGATGAACAATTAGAAAGTCAGTTTTTATTTATACTTATTCTATATTGTTTCATAAAATATCAAAAGTCCTTGCTTTACTTCTGGTGGTTAATACTTACCACAATTGTTTAGTGCAGCCCATTTAAGAAACTAGAAACCTTTCATCTGCAAGTACAATCCTCTGCTAAGCTTAACAATTGACAGTGCAATCAAACACCAGAATGCAAGAACCGTCATCATCGAACTATCGATCAAGTTATCCAAATCAAAGATTGCAGAATGAAGGAATTTAACAGTGGATGATGTGTAGCAACAACTTTTGCTTAATAATCAAAGCATCTCGTACAAGATATCACAATTTTATGACACAACCTTCCTAACTGAAAAATAGTAATAAATAATAAATTGACATCAGAAGAAAGGCAACAAACAATACATCAAAATCCATTGAACATCCCAGTTTTTGTTTCCTCATTGTCATTAGCGTCTTTTCCACATGCTAATTTCCATTTCTCTATAAGAAGTTGAGATACACAACTGCATCTTCTTAAGGTTTTACAACCCTGAAACCATATGAATAATTAAGTTGGGGGGATCGATTTCTGTATAATAGAATGACCGGAATCCAATCTGATCCATGCTCAGCCATGTGCCGACATACAAGAATCATAGCTAACTTCTGCTTCACAAAACGTTTTGTGCGAGAAACAACAGTATCACTAAATGTCCAGAGAGTGGATGCTGTCTAATATCCAAATACTAACTAATTTTCCCAGTTTTGGTAGTTTCATAGCCAACTTCATTTCATCCCAAGAGGTGTCAAACTAGTATCTCTGACTGAACTTAAAGACCACTTAGATACTGAATAAATCCCTTGTCTATATAAACTGAATTTCGTGCTCTGTTTTGTGCAAGATTAATAAAAAAATCAAATCCTTATAAACTTTTTTTCTGCTGTTCACTCCAGGTGTTAATAGTTAGTCTTAGCAGAGATGAAGTACGATATGCAAACCTCAGCATTTGCCAAAAATCTCTTCGGGAGGATCATAAGCATGTTTTTCGGGAAAGAGCTCCTCGAAATCTTTCTTCACTTTATTCCTCAAAAGAGGATGCGGCAGAAGCCCCTTTAACAAAATCCTGAATGGCAACTCCTCCGGTGGATCCGGAGCCTTTATCATGTCTTCGTATATGTTCATTGCATCAGCAGGAGAGCCATCCCTCAAGAACCCCCTGATGACTTCAGTGTATGCTTGAGAATCAGGGAACAAATTCTCCTTTCTCATATTTTCCCACATCCGCATAGCTTCATCCATTTTTCTACATCTTGCTAACGCCATAATCAAGTCCTTATACAGAAATACATCGGGCTCATACCAGTCTTGCTTTCTTAAGACTTCAAATACCTGAAAATTCAATATGTTGTCAGCATTAAGCAAGACAACCACGATGCACAGAACAATGCTTCCATCATATCAAGCTAATTACCGCCATAATTAAGCCAATAAAAGGCCCTTTTTTTTTTTCTTTTGAAACTGATACCTTTTGGGGTCAAGGGTCTATCGGGACATGCCTCCTACCAAAACTGAGCACTGCTAGTGAGGCCTAATAGCTACTCCCACAGCACTTTCTTTTCTACAAGCAAGGCAAGACTCAAACCCTTATAACAATTACGGAGGGGAAGGTGCACAAATACTCAACTAAGATTGAATGTGCTAAAAAAGGCCACTTTTCTTCTAGACATTTTATCAAACACTACACAAACATTTATTCATCAGAATAGCATCAACCGATATCTAACTAAATTGACCACAAAATGCAATTCCATGAAGAAAGCTAATAATACAAAAACACAATACAAAGAACTAAACTAACCCAGTTACATTACATTAAATTCGAAAAGTGACCAAATTGACTACACGAAGCCCCGACCAGATAAAAACTTTACAAAATCTAAATCCAACCCAATTGAGCAAACGTAGAGAGAAGACAAAAGTACCTTGACAGCCAATAGAGTCTCTTCTTGGCGCTCAAGCTCAACTAGAACAGCAATCAAATCCATCTTCAAGAGCCTGAAAACATGGGTCTTGATGAACTTTTGAAGCTTCTCTTCGTCGTCCTTGAACCGCTTCAAACCCAGTATCACAAAAAGCGCTTCTTTGCCTATCAGCTTCTTGCCTCTCCAGAGTGGGCCCCTCGGCCTCCCGTCGTGGTACAGCCTGATAAACCCCGATAATACGGGTCCGGGTTCGTCGAAGCCCGCAAATGGGGGTCTGGATTTCAAAGCGGTAAACGAAGAGCTTGTAGTGGGTGTTTTAGTGAGGTTTCTTCGAGTGACGATTGAAGCCCAGATTGGGATTTTCGATCTTGAAAACGCGCGAGTCGCCATTAGAAATTTTCGAAGTAACAAAGAGAAGTTAAAATTGAAATGAGAATGGTTTATCAAGGGTTTATAGAAACAAAACGAACGATAAGAAATTGCAATAAGGTACATTAATTTTAAGTGAAATTGCAAAAATACATTAATTTTAAGTGAAATTGCAGTTAGAAAGAAATATTTTCAAACTTACAGTTTAGTACTCTTAAACGTTAAATTAAATGGTTGATCGGTCGAAGACTACAAAATTTCCAAATTGCCCATAAGTTACATATGTTATCAATTATTTATTAAATAATTCTTTAAAAAAAATGACAATTTTTAAGAAATATAATAATAATAATAATAATAATAATAATAATAAATTAAAGATTAGATATTAACAATAATTTTTTTTTATAAAATAATAATCTTCATAAGATGTACATAGCTAAGTTTAAACATAAAGATCAATGAGAATTTAATTTGTAATAACATGCATCAATCGAATTAATTAAAGCTCTATATTCACTCTTTGAAGCAGAGGAGATTTTGTTCTTCAAGTAATATTGAAGATGGCCATTATTAATTACTAATTGAATAAGAACATCATTTAAACAACAAGTGATCAGTGATCACATGAGTAGTTCTGTAGTTGAGTTATCTTCTATAGCAGGTCACAAATTATGGAAATAAGTATTTATTCAAAAAATCTATTAAGATTTGATGCATTGATCCTAAATATTGATAATTGAGTATTTGTCATTCTTATTTCTTCCATAGATAACAATAACTATACAATCTATTTTCTTATATATGCTCAAACTTCTTCTAAATTTGAATATATATATATATATATATATTTATATATATAACAACTACTACTATGTGACGACTAGAACCTCAAACATTGTCGGGCTAAATGGGTATCATTTATCACTAAATTACATTGGACGCTACTAAATTCTGTTATTTAGATTATATCAATATTTATATTCTTTTTTTTTATTATTCAAATTCATCACATTTGATCAATCCGGCATCAGTAGTTGTTGTTCTACAGCAGTAAATAAATTATGGAAATAATTATTGATTCAAGAGACTATTACAACATTGCTTTTATCCTTTGAAGTACACATGATCAATACCTTCATTGGAGTTCTATTTCGGGTTCAAAAATTTTTTTGTCACTATTTGGGCCTGATTTTGTAAGAAAGTCACCGGTTTAATAACTTAAGTTTAAAAGGCACCTATTATGGTGAACGGACAAAAATACCCCCCACAGTAATCTTCTTCACCATTTTGTTTTTTTTTTTCTTTCAAAATCCTTCATCAATGGACGACGGTGGACCACGACCAAACACAATAGCGACTTTTTTTATGTCCCAGCCTTTGTTAGTTACATCTGAGATACAAACCGTCTTGTTAGTTGCTTTTTTCTTTTTCTTTTTTTCAATTTAAAACACTCTTTTGTAAACCTTAAACAGATTGTACAAAGAAAAAAATAAATTATTAAAAAGGCTCGAAAAAGTCTCGGAAAAAGTCTCGGAAAAAGCTTAGAAAGGCTCGGATAGTTCATTAAAAGTTTCGGAGAAGAAATGAAAAGGCTTGGAGAAGTAATGAAAAGGCTCGGATAGTTCATTAAAAGGCTCGGAGAAGTAATGAAAAGGCTCGAATAGTTCATTAAAAGGCTCGGATAAGAAATGAAAAGGCTCGAAGATTCAAAATTAACAAAAAAAAATTGTTGAAAAGTCTCGGAAAAGAAATGAAAAGGCTCGGAGAAGTAATGAAAAGACTCGGATAGTTCATTAAAAGGCTCGAAGAAGTAATGAAATTAACAAAAAAAAAAAATTGTTGAAAAGGCTCGGAGAAGAAATGAAAAAGCTCGGAGAAGTAATGAAAAGGCTCGGACAGTTCATTAAAAGGCTCGGAGAAGTAATGAAATTAACAAAAAAAAAATTGTTGAAAAGTCTCGGAGAAGAAATGAAAAGGCTCGGAGAAGTAATGAAAAGGCTCGGACAGTTCATTAAAAGGCTCGGAGAAGTAATGAAAAGGCTCGGACAGTTCATTAAAAGGCTCGGAGAAGTAATGAAATTAACAACAAAAAAAATTGTTGAAAAGTCTTGGAGAAGAAATGAAAAGGCTCGGACAATTCATTAAAAGACTCGGAGAAGTAATGAAAAGGCTCGGACAGTTCATTAAAAGGCTCGGAGAAGTAATGAAAAGGCTTGGACAGTTCATTAAAAGGCTCGGAGAAGTAATGAAATTAACAAAAAAAAATTGTTGAAAAGTCTTGGAGAAGAAATGAAAAGGCTCGGACAATTCATGAAAAGGCTCGGAGAAGTAATGAAAAGGCTCGGACAGTTCATTAAAAAGCTCGGAGAAGTAATGAAATTAACAAAAAAAAAATTGTTGAAAAGTCTCGGAGAAGAAATGAAAAGGCTCGGAGAAGGCTCAGGCTCGGAGAAGTAATAATGAACTGTCCGAGCCTTTTCATTTCTTCTCCGAGCCTTTTCGAGCCTTTTAATGAATTGTCCGAGCCTTTTAATGAATTGTCCGAGCCTTTTCATTTCTTCTCCGAGACTTTTCAATTAGATTCAAAATTCATATAACCAGAGAAAGACTTACAAAAGACTCAGATAACAAATGAAAAGGAACTCGGTTAGGGTTTTGAATTGAAAAAAAAAAGCTCTGGGGGCGCTGCCCTCTACACCCCCGCGAGCTGACCGGGCAGCTCGACCACCGCGAGCTCACCGGGGAGCTCGACCCCCGAATGCGTCTGCGTAGCACTATAAAATTAATTATCCAAAGGAGATGAATTGATAATGTTATGGTTTTCAACCTTCATCCTCCATTGAAGGTTTGTTACAGAGGAATATGAAAAGAAAAAATCTCAGAAAACTTTAAAGTAAGAAAGAGAATGTGTAAATCTCAGAAAACTTTAAAGTAAGAAAGAGAATGTGTAAAATAAGGGCATTTTGGGAAATCACTTACTTTAGTGCTTTTTAAACTTACGTTATTAAACCGGTCACTTTGTCACCAAGTGAGTTGGAAAAGGTGATATTTTTCACCATTTCCTCGTTCTATGAAACATATTATTTGCTACAAATTTAATCTTAATATGGCGAGGTTCGATAATACACAACAATTGGACTTCTAACGCTGTGCTTGCCATTGGATCGGACCACACCAGGGATCAGTGGCAAAGCCAAGATTTTACCTTTGGGGTCAAGGTAAAAACTAATATTCAATGTCACGTAAGACAAATTGTAACCGGTCGTTGTTTTATATCTCGAAAATCATTTATAACTAAATCAATGTCTAATCTTAATATAGTTGAGAATTTTATTTTATTTTATGTTATTTTAAGTTTTCAACTAATAAAATATAAATTTTAATAGTTTTTTTAAAACATTAAAAAAGACTGATAATAAATATTCAATAATTTAAATGACGAGAGACATAAACAAATATATTCATCATAACATATTAAAATACCACTGTAATATTAATATATTTAAATCATAATTATTTAAATATTTGTAATTTAATTTTATAATATTCATCTCAAATCAAATTAACTTAAAATAATTTTAAATAATTTTAAATAAAAATTAATAAGATATCATGTATTTTTAGTGTATTCTCAGGAATGGGTGATAATCTAATGCTAGAAAAAAAGATAATCTAATGCCAGAAAAAAAGTTAGGTTTAATTTTAAAATAATAATAATAATAATAAAGTCAAGTTTCATTTAAAAAATAAAAATTAAAGTCCAACTATCCAAGTCAAAGACACACTTCCCAATATTCTCTTTCTCCTCTCTCACAACTCACAAATTCTCTCTATTTCTTTAACCCGTCCCTAACCTTTCATCACTGACCTCAACTCAAAAATTCTTCTTCTGCAATTTTGTAACTGAATTTTTTTTTTTTTTTTTTTTGAAATTTCTTGTGGGGGCCATGTCCCCTGTCGGCCCCCCTCTAAATCCGCCCCTGCTAGGGATGCTGACAAAAATGGATTGGACCACTCTAAAGATGATGGCAAAAATGGTTTCCCAAAATCCCAGTAACTATAACGGTGAAAGACTTCTTCTCATTTAAGGACTTGAAGAAGAGAACTGCAGGCTCCACTTTGATATTGCCATTTTGTGGTAGGGAGACATTTGCCTTGTAAGTAGAGTTTGTAAGGCCAATGTTGGTAACTGTTCGATTAAATGTAATCCCAAAAGGTTTGTTTCGTGTTGAATTAGCTAAACCTACCAGCCTACCAATGGCCACCATAATGGGCAGGTTGTCGTAGAGGACTGCAAAACAATCCCATAAAATCAGGAAACGATAGAGGAAGAAGAAATTGTGCAGATTCAAAATTTTAAAAATCCCGTAATTAATGTGGAAGACAAAATGGTAGCATCCAATTATCTCCATATTTATTTGAATTAAATGTGATTGATACTCATAAATCATAAAGTGAATTGGGAAACAACAGAAAATTTTGAAGTTGACAAATTTGCGTCTCAAGAAGTTGACCCAATCTGTGAAGTGCAGTTTCCAGTTACAATCGGCACATCTAATGCACTTGCGAAAGATCAGGATCTAATTGAAATTTTTTTCTCTAATTCAAATTCAAGCAGCTGAATAATTTCCCAATCAAGATGTGGGAATTAATGTTAATATCTCTAATGATTTGAATACCAAGTATTTAAATTTGGAAGATAACAATGAGAATCATCAATGTTCTCTAGAGAATATTTGCATTAATAACAGAGTGATTCTTGACAATCAAAAGATTTCAAACTTCCAGAATTTTGATTAGCAAGTTTTGGATAAGGTTTCAGGAGATAAAAAAGGAAATATTAATTTGGAGTATATATCAGAAGACCAAGATATTAATACTTCAAATTCTAATCATGGTCCAGTAAATCTCGTGTTTGACAATAATTGAATTCCCGTAATGACCACATCAAAAAGAAAAGTGAAGCTAACTTTTAAGATTTTATCTAATTCCAAATTCAAGTGAGTAAGAGAAATACTGCAGCTTCACGCATTGTCGTTAATTGGGCTGCACATGTCGTTTTTGTTTTAAGGCCTGTATGCCTTTTTAGATTAGTGTGTTTTAAAGTATGCGTGCCTTTTTTTTATATGCCTTTTTTTTTTTCATTTTATTAATAAAAAAGCTCTATAGAGCTTGTTGTTTTTTTTTTATTTTTTTGAAAAAGTAATTCTTGAATTTTAGTCCCTATAACAATAACCTTAGAAATTAAAATTGACAACCATTATTTATTCTCAAATTAAATTTAGATATTATTAAATATTGATAATTGAGTATTTATCATTCCCATTTCTTCCATAGATAACAATAACTATATTATCTGTTTTAATTTATTTTTTTGATCTATAATAATCTATTTTTCTATGCTCAAAATTTCTTCTAAATATATATACAATAACTCTGTTTTGTCCAAATTTGGTGACTAAATACAGTACCTAAATAATGTGACACCACTATAATCTATTCATTTAAATTGCATTAGATTTATATGATTTAAACGAAGGAATTTGGTTGATATCACTGATGCCACATCATTTGGGCATCAGATTTGGACAAAGTAGCATTCCTCGTACACATATTATATAATGCGACAACTTGAAATATTATCGGATTTAATAATCGTCATTTACCACCCAGCTTCATTAAAAGGAACTGAATTCTGTAATTTATAATCTCTCTCTCTCTCTCTCTCTCTCTCTTTTTTTTTTGTTATTCAAATTATACGCATCTGATCCCTCCCACATCAGTAGCTCTTTTTTCTGTAGCAAGAAATAAATTATGAAAATAAATATTCATTCAAAGGACTATCAAGACGTATTGCATTTATACTATGAAGTACACTGTAAGTCTGTAAATATGATCAATACCTTCGTTGGAATTCTAGGAAACATTATTTTCAACAAATTTAATCTTGATATGGCAAGGTTATTACAGTGACAACAACATAAATATTAACTTGAATAATACACAACAATTGGACTTCTGACACTATGCTTCCCATCAGACCACACCAGGGATGATGACAAAAATGGTTTCCCTGCACTCCCACTAACTGTAATCGTGAAAGACTTCTTCTCATTTAAGGATTTGAAGGAGAGAACTGCAGGCTCCACTTTGATGCTGACATTTTGAGGTTGAGAGACATTCGCCTTGTAAATAGAGTTTGGTAAGCCAACATTGGTAACAGTTCGATTAAATGTAATCTTGAATGGTGCGTCTTGTTTAACTTGAGCTGACATAGATGGGTAATTGAGATCCTTTGGCGATTCTTTTTCCGAGCCTTTTGGGCATGTGGCGCTGTTATCTCCTGATATTCTCCTAAGTGCTTTATCACTAAGGCCTCTGCTGCAGAGCATTTTTATGTAGTCGGGTTTGAGAGTTTCATAAACAAGTCCAGGATTTATAGCTTCCAGCGGATTGATATGGCCAGAACCATAAGCAAATTCACCGTCTCCATTTTTACTTGGATCCATGGTCCATGCTAGAGAAAGAAGATAATGGGGATAAGTAGTTAAACGATTTAGAAAGCATACACTAAACTCAAAATGAATAAGGAAACAAAGATTTATGAAGTTATAAGATTTTACCGGTTGTCATTATAGCAGATTTGATGGCAGAAGGAGACCAATCAGGGTGGAACGTTTTGACATACGCAGCTACACCAGTGACATGAGGACAAGACATGGAGGTTCCTGATATTATATGGTATTTAACACTTCTCTTGTCGTCCAAGTCCTCAGAAATTGGAGCAATGGGTGAGTATGCAGCCAAGATTTGTAGTCCTGGGGCGCTTATATCAGGCTGGATCACATTTGAACATTAAATGAGCTGAATGCATTACAAAGGATAGTCGAGATAGAGTTGTAGATTTTGACAGCATGTATATATACCTTCAGGATCTCTGGTACAAGTGAATTAGGCCCTCGAGAAGAGAACTTAGTGACAACAGGAGCAGTAGTATTCTTGATAGCTTCACTTTTTAATATTTCTGCTAGTGGATTTCTACAAATTCAGTATAAAATTTGAATCATTTTGAGAGTTAAAAAATAGTAAGAATTAATCAACAGATATATAGCTACTTGAAGATATCAATACTTTGTCGAATTCTTGTAGGAGAGAATTGCATTGTATTCTTTAGATCTTACTGCCGAAGCTGGTAATGGAACAATGAAAGCAACAATGAAAGGTTCTTCCTTGGATAGATCAGTCAGCAGGATTGATCCTGCAGCACCAGCTTTAAGAGCACCTACATATCCCATTTCCCTATCACATATTATAATTTTTCCCTTCACTTTGCGGCTATCGAGACACCCAGGAAAACAATTCCTGAAAATCAACGTAAGTTTAATAATTTTTTTGTAATAGAAACGTTATGGGTTGAAATGAGTCATTAAGTGGAGCCTACGTACTCAGCACTTGTCGTCGAACAATCGTCAGTTAAACTTAAAACCTCTTTGCCATGTACCAAAGGAAGTTTTTGTCCGTCAAGACTGAAAGAATTTATAGAAGTACCCTACATAACAGAAACTTTACATATATATATATATATACACAACTGCTGATTATGGCAACTAATTGCGGATACGAAAGCAAATTATATGTACCTGTACTGTCTTTCCATTCCCGAGAATAATGTTGTCCACGATCATGCGATCTGTGGAGCTTGCTGCTACAGAAAACAGCCATGGAGCAACACTTGACACTGATGACGATTTAGGACCGTCATTGCCGGCAGACTGTACTGTCAGTATTCCTTTAGCCATAGCATGAAAAGCGCCAATGGCAATGACATCCTCATTAAATTCAATCGCGTTACTTCCCCCGATTGAGATTGTAATAAGGTCAACTCCATCAGCAATAGCATCGTCGAAAGCAGCCAAGATATCTGCATCTGCACACCCCGTATCAGGATAGCAGACTCTATATGCAGCAATTCTTGCCGAGGGAACTCCTCCTCTTGCTGTCCCTTTTGCCAGCCCGTAAAAACTAGCATCCTTTACCTGGTTTCCAGCAGCCGTGGAGGCGGTATGGGATCCATGACCTTGTTCATCTCTGGCACTAATTTCAGATGATGCTGAGTTGTAATATCGAGCTCCGATTATTTTGCTGTAAATTAATCATTAAAAACAATAAAAAAGAAATATGTAACAATCTATAGAAATGCAACTATTATGACTTCTATTTATAATTTAATGACAAAAAAATATTACTTGTTGCAAGTGAAATTTTTGCCACCTCTACAAGCCCCTTTCCACTTCGGAGGAGGAGGACCGAAACCTTCATCACTAAAACTGTCTGATTCAGGCCAGATTCCACTGTCTATAACACCAACTATAATATTACTCTCAGTATTTCGTTTTCGGCTTACAGATTCGTTGAAACCCATAAAATCCCAAGATCTGGTTGTTTGAAGGTGGAGAGTTCTACTTGGAAAGATAGAGACAACTTCGTCAGTGCCTGCATATATTATAATCGAGAGTGTTAAAACAAAGGAATATTCATTATTCTAGTTGCATGAAAAGCTTTTGTATTGAACTTACTAGACAGCTTTTGTCTCTCATTATCAGTAAGCTTGGCAGCAAATCCATTGAAACTCCTCGTGTAACTTCTCACCAATACATTTTCTAGAGAGCTGGGTTCACAGAGATCGAGTGTTAAAGAAAATGCGAAAAAAATATTTACAGGTAAATTCTAGGAATACTCTACCTGCTCCCAGTAACTTCTTGAAGCATAGTTAGATGTTGTGATGCCGGCGAGTATTGCCCTTCTTGTAGGGAACCCATGTACACAATGTGTAGCTACATCAATGTATAATGGCAGTTTAGAGTTTTCTGATAAATTTCACAACATTGTTTATTTAGAAAACAAAGATAATACCTACATTTCTATCTGCATCAGCATCAGTAGCGCCGCATAATATGTTCATACAGAGTAAAAAACTGCAATACTGAAACAAAAGGAATCCCTTCATAGTCATTGATGTGTGGTTCAAATTAAAGAAGAACAAAGGCTATTTTATATTGAAATTCAAGGGCTAGTTTGGTGCTTTTTACGTACTGGACAGTACTTGCACACTGTGAAGTGCATTGCAACACCAAACATAGTATAGTAATAAGTATAATCCAATCTAATCCTATTCAATCCAGTGGAGTCCAGTACCATGGCCCAAGAGAATGAATCTATTTTTTTATTGAGCTTCCATAAACATATGTTATCTTTGGATTTACAGCTAAATTCATATTGCAAATAAAAAATTATTTCCTTAAATTTGAAATATCATGGGAATAGTTAACAAATTAAAAGGATTCACATACCCAATTTAACAATACATATTAATAAGAATTTGTTGTAAAAATGACTAATTAATAATTAGTAACTGAAATGGAAACTACAACTATTTGTTCCGAGTATGGATGCATACAGAGAGAAGAAGATACCATATATGTCCCAATTATTATCTTCCATATATAAACAATTTTATTTGGTAATTCTTGTATTTAATTTTGAATTGTTTCTATATATATATATATATATAGGTTATGTCACAATCTATAAAACACCGCTGTAAAATACACCATTAAAAATTTATATGTGATAGTATGTGAAAATGTAACATGTGATCGCATGTTACAAGCAATCACGACAAAACAAAACTTTAAATTTTAATATGGTCGCATAAGAGTTGTATGTGATCACATATGAATTGATGTGATCATGCCAAGAGAGTCATGATCACATATAAATTTTTTAAGGTGTATGTGACGTAGCGTGAAACAATGAAGGAATAAGACCAACATCTGGAATCCACCATAAAAGAGGAAAACTCTTAAGAGAAATTATGAATTTTATTAGATAAAAGTTGATTTGCCTTTCAGCTTACAAACCTATTTAAAATAAACGAAACCCTAATCCTTATTGAGCAAGGAAACAAACCAAATTTAGGGAAAATTACTAAAAATAGCAAAATTTAGATAATAGAAGAAACAAATAATACTAAAGTCCTAAATCAAGACAGAATTAACGGTAGACAATTTTGACTTATGAAACTCGATTTATTACCAAAACAAAAGTTTCCTAAAATAGCAAAAACGGCAATTATGGAGCTTAAACGATGGAATTTGACTGAAAAAGGTTGTGCCACACCGCCAAAGGCAGTGATTTATTAATTAATCATTGTTTCGTTTCAACCGTGAAAGTTTCACGTCATTCAGACTCTATCGCCAGAAATCATTTATACTTGAATTTCCGTCGGTCTATCAAAGCCATGAAGGACTCCACCACCTATACTGATGACACACCTGTGTTCTATAGACTAATCATATATATATATATATATATCAATACTTAATGCATTGATAAAATATTACATACATACCTACTTTTCATCCCTTATATCAAAATCCAAGGGATGTTATGCATTCTCTCTCCTGGCCCGCCACTTACATAATATCCCTCGGATGAAAAGTAGGTTAGTATGTAATATTATATCAGAGGGTTAAGTATTGATATATATATATATATAGGAAAATTTTTAAGTTAATACGTCTTGATATAACTCCATCAGTGCATTGGATGTGGACTATTAGATTTACATGCTTTGACTCAAAGTGTATGCATTTGTCAAAACTTCTCCATAATCTATGACACACTTGCAACGCACTGATGGAATTATATTAGAACGCATTGATGAGAAAAGAACTGTATATATATATATATATATATATATATATATATAGAGAGAGTACTTTTCCAATGAGGATTTTTTACAATAAACACTTTAAGCACTTTTGATGATATTGTATGGAATATGTTGAATTTTGATTTTATTTTTTGTATGGATGGTGAAAACATTAAAATACATTTGTGGAAAAAAATTTAAAAAATTTAGAGTGCAAGAACTAATTTTTCCGATTTTTTTGATGATAAAACATTTAAAAATAGGGAAATATAAGAAAAAATAGTTTTTAAATCCAAAAAATTTCCAAATTTTTACCAAATGTGTTTTTTAATTTTCTTAGGATGCATACAAAAAATACATATTTCATACAATTTCATCAAATGTGCTTAAAGTGTGTATTGTAAAATTACTCATTGGAAAATTACTCTCTCTCTCTCTCTCTCTCTCTCTCTCTCTCTCTCTCTCTCTCTCTCTCTCTCTCTCTATATATATATATATATATATATATATATATGAATTTGGTGTTAAAATGACTAAATTGTAGCTAAAGAGGAAACTACACTTATTATATTTATTTATTTATTTTAGGTTCTTCAACACTTATCCATTCTCAAAAACGGGCCAAATTCAAACTTTGTTAATCTCAAAAATTTACTACAAATCTCCAAAATTCAAATAAAGAAACAAAATTATAGGAAAAATAATAATGTTTTATTCATTATTATTATACATTTTTTTAATAGTTATTATTATCTATATTTTTAATATATTTTGTTTTATTTCTATTTTATTATTATTATTATTATTAACTATTTAAGGCATAAACAAATTATTATTAAAAAAATCTTAATTAATTTTTATCTTTGTTTTCTATAAATATTTCCAAAATTCATTATTTGTCCAATAATTAGTTATTCCAGAAATGGTTGCAACCAAAGTAGTCAATCTATCTGATAACTCTTATTTCTACACGTTGTGTAGCCCCTTACTTTCATCTTTTATGTTTGTTTTTCTGGTAAAACCGGATATTTAATATGTTTAAATAAGTGTTTCATGTTATTTTCCGGTTGAGGGGCTAAAGTGCATAAATGTGAAAATTTTGGGGCAAAAGTGCAATTTTTGAAACATAGATTCGGCACCCTTATTCTGCGGTTAGGGGCCACCAAATTCTTGGCAGAGCTTCATCTTTTTGCAATTCAGCGCTCTGAGGCTGCAAAATTAGGGCACATAATTTAGGGGAGTTGAAATTGAAAACTTTCTGCAGAACGCTCAACTTTCGGGGTCGGGGGCTATATCTCACTCCTTCGATCGAATTAGGTATAATGCTACCTATTGTTGGAAAGCCCTAGAAGTCTTCTTTCCAACAGTTCTTAAAGAACGCAATTTTGATATTTTTGGAGAAAGTTATGTCCATTTTCGTAACGGTGCGCGCTATTGAAAACCCACCCGCGAAGCCCAAAATCAACCACTTATGCAAGGACAATCTCGTCATTTCCCCCTATTTCTGCCCTAAACTTTCCTCACACTATAAATATCCAATTTTCTTAGTTTTCTACAGAATGACACACTCCCTCTCTCTCTCTCTCTCTCTTCCGCCCCACACCACATTTCTTCTGTTTTATTCATCTTCTTTACATTCTCCACCAAATAAATGAGAGATCCATGCTCCCATGGAGGTTTTTCCTCCATGGGAGCTCCCCATACATTTCCACAACACCCTTTTCACACTTCATCCATCCATTTTAGAGCAGTTTGCAAGGAAATAGGATTGGTTTTCCGACCAAATCCGAGCAAGAAAGGTTTGGAGCATCTTTGAAGGGTTTGCTCTTATTTACTTATTTCTTTGTATTTTCTATCTCTTTAATGTATAACCCCGATTTAGGGAATATTGTAAACCTAGATATATGAAATATATGTATGTTTGTTCTTAAATTCGTTTGGGTTTTATTTTACTCTTTGTTAATTGCATGAATTAAGCTCTAATTGTGATATCCATGTGTGTGGAAGTCCAAAATTGATATGTATGCATGATTGGGATTAGGAGTAGAGTAATTTAATGCAGGAGTAGATTAATTTAGTTCCCATGATTGTTTGTATGTTGATGGATGACAAAAATACCATGTTTAGAGTAATTTGGGTGTTAGAGAATTTAGCTCCAAAAAGTAGGAAATGTTTCAATTTAGGCATTTAGTTGCTCAATTGGCCTGGGTTCCAATTCTTGTGCTTAATGGGTCTTTTTAAGACACAATTATCCCTCATTGGCCGGATTGGGTAATAAATTGATTAAGAGATAATTCTCAAATCAAGATAATGAACCTTTAACCTAGATTGAATGTCCTTAATGAATAACAACCAACTTTATTGCACATGTTTATTTGGTAAACTTGTTTCCCATGTCTAGCCATCCTAGGGAGATTGATAAAACCAAATCCATATCTAGAGTAAAGACAAACTGAATTCCTCTTGTGGTCGTGTAATTATAAGGGTATTTCATTGCTTAATGCTTTCACTCGGTTAGCCACCTTATGAATGATATTTAGGATGTGTGTTACATATCGTATGGTTCGCATTAACATGCTCAGCGTGATATCCTCTACATATGACCAGTAAGTTGAGAGATCACTAGGCTAGCGTGTGAAACTCGTGTGTGTGTCCCACGGTCCTTAATGAATCCAAGCATATTTATGCATGGATGTAATCTCTAAGACAGTGAGAGAGATTAGAGATTAATTAAGGAGACACGAGCATATAACATACATGTTGTTTGGGTATCTCGTATTCTTAATGATTTTACTTGATTGTCATCCCGTATTTGGTTAGCCATTGTGAATGAATTATTGGT
Source organism: Acer negundo (assembly GCA_035582765.1). Classification (NCBI taxonomy): domain Eukaryota; kingdom Viridiplantae; phylum Streptophyta; class Magnoliopsida; order Sapindales; family Sapindaceae; genus Acer; species Acer negundo. The sequence goes on from CM069233.1 coordinate 2,228,205, forward strand.
TGTAGTATGGCTCACGCAGTTGCGCATTACATGTCCAACGAAATAACCACTGTATATGTGATCAGGCAGTTGAGAGATCACTAGGCTGACGTACATGGCTCATGTGTGTGCTACGACACTTAATGAATTCATGTGTACTTTGTATGTGTGGATGTGATTTCTACTACTCGAGAGAGTGTAGAGATCAATTAAGGTAACACGAGCCTATGATATATTTGCATATTTGAGGGACTAAGTGAGTCTAGTACTTAATTAGGAGGATTGTTACGGTTGAATCATTTCCTTAGTATAATCACATTTCATGTCATCTCTCCATTCCAACCTATCCATGTAAATATTAGTTTATGTAATTTATACAATTATAGTATTATTTACACTTTTCCGCAACTGTAACACACGAGTTCTATCAGCGTGTTGTAATAATAGCTAGAACCGGTGACGGTCGACCAATCTCACCTCCTTGCGGAATGATACCATCACTTGCCGCTGTACTAGTCTCGGTGACTCGCCCGCTAACAAGGTCGAATTTAAATATTTATCTTTTGACCGACACCGCAACTACATGTCGTCACTATCTTAAAGGAAAATAAAAATTAGTACCTGCTCTCAGCAACTTCTTGAAAGAAATTGAAATTGCAGACAAAAATCTTGGGTTTTCCATAAAAGGGCATTAAATGTAATGACAGATATCAAATGATTTTACAAGAAAAATAAAATCGATCATTATAACGGCATTTAGAATAAATTTTCAGAATATCATTGCAGGATTTAAAATATAATCTATATATGGTCCAGATTTTGAAGAACAACAATTGGATTTCGGTAGAATGAATCTCATGTTTATTGAACTTCCATAATTAGATTACTAATTGAATATGACCATTATTTTACTAAATTCAGGTTCTTCATAATTTATCCATCCCAAAAACTAACATAATAATATATAAAAAAACTTTGATACTGCCAGAACTGCAAGCTACTTTGATACTTCTTCTTATATAAGACTTGAAGGGGAGAACTGCAAACTCCACTTTGATACTGACATTTTGAGGTTGGGAGACTTTCGCCTTGTAAACAGAGTTTGGAAAGCCAACATTGGTAACAGTTCGATTAAAGTAATCTTGAAAGGTGTGTCTTGTTTAATTTTAGCTGACATTGATGGGTAATTGAGATCCTTTAGCGAGTCTTTTTTGGAATCAAATTAGCTGTCAAATTTTGATGTTCTAATTTATGTCCAACTAATCAAATCGTGACATGTGTACACATTTATGGAAGCAGTTGAAAAAAAAAAAAATTAAATGTGAACACATATCCCAATTTGGTTGGTTGGATACAAATTGAAACACCAAAATTTGACAGCAGATTTGAGTTTTTTTTTTCAAAGCCTTTTCGGCAAGTGCTGTTATCTCCTGATATTCCCTTAAGTACTTTATCAGTAAAGCTTATCTAATTTAAACATTTATTTGCAACAACCAAGGAAATAAATTATGGAAATAAATATTAAAATCAAGAGACTATTAGGACCTATTGCATTTATCCTTTTAAGTACATACATTCACTCGAGTTCTAGGAAACATTATTTGCAACAAATTTAATCTTGATATGCAATAAGCTTACAATAACAAACCTACTAACTTGAATAATGCACAACAATCGGACTTCTAACGTTGTGCTTGCCGTCAGACCACACCAGGGATGATGACAAAAATGGTTTAACTGAACTCCCGGTAACAGTAACGGTGAAAGACTTCTTTTCATTCAAGGATTTGAAGGAGAGAACTGCAGGCTCCACTTTGATATTGGCATTTTGAGGTTGGGAAACTTTCGCTGTGTAAACAGAGTTTGGAAAGCCAACATTGGTAACAGTTCGATTAAATGTTATCTTGAAAGGTGTGTCTTGTTGAAGTTTAGTTGACATTGATGGGTAATTGAGATCCTTCGGCGATTCTTTTTCTAAACCTTTTGGGCAAGTGCTGTTATCTCCTGATATGCTTCTAATTACTGTATCATTAAGGCCTAAGCTGCAAAGCATTTTTATGTAGTCTGGTTTGAGAGTTTCATAAACAAGTCCAGGATTTATAGCTTCCAGTGGATTGATATGGCCAGAACCAAAAGCAAATTCCGTGTCTCCATTTTTACTTGGATTCATGGTCCATGCTGGAGAAAGAAAAAGAGCTCAGTGATTTAGAAGCATAAACGTACTAGACTCATCAAAAATGAATATAAGACACAAAGATTTGCATGCAAAAGTCCAAGAGTTTACCGGTTGTCATTATTGCAGATTTTATGGCAGAAGGAGACCAATCAGGGTGGAATGTTTTAACATATGCAGCTGCACCGGCGACATGGGGACAAGCCATGGAAGTTCCAGATACTATATGGTATTTAACACTTCTTTTATCCGATGTGACCTCAGAAATTGGACCCATAGGTGAATATGCAGCCAAGATATTTACACCGGGGGCGCTTATATCAGGCTGGATATATAACATTTGAGCATTAAATGAGCCGAATGTATTACAAAGAAAAGTCGAGAGAAGTAGATCGTATATACCTTCAGGATATCTGGTACAATAGCATTTGGACCACGAGAAGAGAACCTAGCAACAACAGGAGCAGTAGAATCCTTGATGGCTTCACTTTTTAATATTTCTACTTTAGGGTTTCTACAAATTCAGTATAAAATTTGAATCATTTGCAAGGTTAAAATATTAAGAATTAATCAACAGATAGTTACTTTAAGATATCAATACTTTGTAGAATTCTTGTAGGAGAGGACTTCACTGTATTCCTTAGAGTTTACAACTGATGTTGGAATTGAAACAAGAAGATATACTTCCCTGGATAGTTCATTATTCACGATTGATCCTGCAGCTCCAGCATCAACAGCCACAAAATATCCTTGAACGTTCTCACAAATTAAAATCTTTCCATGTACTTTTCTGCTATCGATACAACCTTTGATACAATACCTAAAAAGCAACATAAGTTTAATAAATGATCTGTATCGTCCTTGGAAACATTAGGGGATGAAATTAATGAGTCATTAAGTGGAATCTATACTCGGCCTCATCTGGAGAGCAACTGTCGGATGAAACCTCTCTTCCACGTACCAAAGGAAGTTTTTTTCCATCCAGATTGAAAGAATTTACCGAGGAACCCTAATCGTGTAAACTTATCATTAGAATACAAAAGAGAAAATTTACATAAATATATAAGTTCTACTGCTGATTATGATATACGAAAACACATTATATGTACCTTTACTGTTTTTCCATTCCCAAGAATAATGTTGTCCACAAACAGGCGATCTGTGGTGCTGGCTGCTACAGAAAACAGCCACGGAGCAACACTTGACACTGATGACAATGTAGGACCGTCATTGCCGGCACCATTTACTGTCAGGATTCCTTTAGCCATAGCATGAAAAGCACCAATGGCAATGGGATCCTGACTAAATTCAGATGGGTCTCCCCCAATTGAGATTGTTATAAGATCAACTCCATCAGCAATAGCATCGTCGAAAGCTGCCAAGATATCTGCTGCTCCACACCCCCAATCAGGATAGCAGACTCTATATGCAGCAATTCTTGCAGAGGGAACTCCTCCTCTTGCTGTCCCTTTCGCCAGCCCATAAAAACTAGCATCCTTTACATGATTTCCAGCAGCCGTGGAGGCGGTATGCGATCCATGACCTTCTTCATCTCTAGCACTAATTTCAGATGATGCTGAGTTGTAATATCGAACTCCATTTTCGGATGATGATGAGTCGTAATATCCAGCTCCAATTATTTTGCTGTAAAGTAATCATTCAAAAATGAAAAAATAATAATAATAATAATAATAAATGACTTTCATATATATAATTTAATGAGAAAAAAATATTACTTATTGCAAGTGAAATTTTTGCCACCATTACAAGCCCCTTTCCACTTCTTTGGAGGAGGACCGAAACCTTCGTCACTAAAACTCTCAGATTCAGGCCAGATTCCACTGTCAATAACACCAACTATGATATTGCTCTCAATATTACGCTTCCGGCTAATAGATTCATTGAAACCCATGAAATCCCATGATCTTGTTGTACGAAGCTGGAGAGTTCTACTTGGAAATACAGAGACTACTCCGTCCTTGCCTGCATATAATCAGAGTGTTAAAACATATAATATAGTCTATAAAAGCCTGAGTTCATTCAATATAAGATTACATTTAAAAAGTCCAGACTTTTAGGTTTATTCAAAAAGTCATTTACTTTGCAGAATTGCTTAAATGAACTTACTAGACAACTTTTGTCTCTCCTTATCAGTAAGCTTGGCAGCAAATCCATTGAAACTCCTTGTGTAACTTCTCACCAATACATTTTCCAAAGAGCTTCACAGATAGGGAGATAGAGATGGTGAATGTTAAAGAAAATTCGTTTTTGTGCAAAAAAAATATATTACAGGTAAATTCTAGGAAAACTATGTACGTACCTCCTCCCAACAACTTCTTGAAGCATATTCAGATGTTGCGATGACAGCGAGTATTGCACTTCTGGCAGCGAACCCATGTACACAATGTGCAGCTGCAATATCCATATAATGACAGATCGCACAAAAGAAAATCAAGAGTGATCAGGATAATTAAAATCATCAATATAATGGTTGTTCAAAGTTATCTGAAGAGCAAAGATAATATATCCTTGCCTTTCTATCTGTATCAGTATCAGCGGCGCCATATAATATGTTCATACAGAGTAAAAAACTGCAAGAAAAATATTGAAACAAAAGGAATCCATTCTTAGCCATTGTTGTGTTGTTGAAATTGAAGAAGAGCAAAGGCTTTTTTATAGTGAAATTCAAAAGAATGGATATGACATATGGTATTTTTCGAATTACAGTCAACATCTTGCTGTAATTACCAAATTATTTATTGCCATTAAATTTGTAATTATGGGAATTGTCAACAAAAGGTATATTAATCTTTATAGGATTCATGTAATATCTTAAAAATAAATTAATCACATATACCAAGTTTAAGAATTGGGTCTAAAAAGGAAACTACACATATTTATTCCAATTAAGTATAGAATTGTGATGGGTTGTCATGAGTTGAAAACCCAAATGAAATGGCAAAAAATTAACAAAAAATTAACTACACAAATCACAAATGAGTTGCAAATAAGTTGTCATCACCACACAAATCATGGGATGATGTGGTGAATGATATGATAATGAAAAATCACTTGCCACATCATTTGGGTTAGTTTTTGGGCTAATTTGAGTTGTCTAGCATTAGAGATTGTGAAATTAAGAATTATATAATTTTCTTTGTTCAATTTGGCCCATTATATTTTTCTATTTTAGGTTCTTCAACATGTGTTTATCCAAAAAAACAGAGCAAATGAACATTTATATATATTGTCTGTGTTTACTCATCAATTTGTTACTCCTTCTCCTTGAAGTAGATCTTCACTAAAAGATAGCAAAAAGAGCTGTGAAGTTGGGGCTATCATTCTCTAATGCTCAAGTTATATAATTTAAACCACGAGGTGGTTGTCTCGGTGGTCCAAGGCTTGGGATGAAAATCCCAAGTCCTTGGTTCTACTCTTGGCAATTACCAAGAGTGTTTTCTACTATGAATATTGTAAATACGGACCTATGTAACCAAATGGGAGATGAGTGGTTGAATGATAGTTTGCTCGCGTATGTGGAGAAAGATATTTTCGACACAATTGATAAGGAGAATATTACGCAACGATTTCAAAATATGAAGCCCCGTCGAGGAAAATTGTAACTTTGCATAGTTTGTGTTTTTTTATGTTGTTATTTTTTTTTTTTAATGTTGCTTTTTTTGTTTTCATTTTTTTTTAGTGCAAGACTATTCATCTTGATTAGATATTATATTTGTTTTATATTAGCTAAATTTTATTATACAATCATTATTTTTTTTTTAATATATTAATACTCATTTTATTTTGGTCTTAATTTTTCAATATTTTTATTACTTTGTTTAAATGCACATGAAAAAAATTCCTAGTCCGCCACTGACCAAGGAGAAAACCCCCACTCAAATGCTAACAATTGTTATTTTTTTTTTTTTTTTTTTTTTTCAGAGATCAATGTAATGACAGATATTAAGTGATTTGATCAGAATTTAATAATTTATCCATCATAAAAACTTAAAAACAAATATGAAAATAAATTACGAAAAGAACATGCTTCAAAATAAAATTGCGAAGAGAACAACCCGCATGAGTAGTTGATTTTGCTCTTATAGCAGGAAATAAATTATGAAAATAAATATTTATTCAAGAGATGACTATTTAAGACCTACTGCATTCATCCTTTGAAGAACACATCAATACCTTCATTGAGTTCTAGAAAACAATATTTGCAACAAATTTTATTTTGATATGGCAAGTTTGTTGCAATGTCAACAACAATAGATATTAACGTCAATAATACACAACAATTGGACTTCTGACGCTGTGCTTGCCATCGGACCACTCCAGGGATGATGACAAAAATGGTTTTCCTGAACTCCCAGAAACAGTAACAGTGAAAGACTTCTTCTCATTTAACGACTTGAAGGAGAGAACTGTCGGCTCCACTTTGATAATGACATTTTGAGGTTGAGAGACATTTGCCTTGTAAACTGAGTTTGGAAAGCCAACATTAGTAACAGTTCGAGTAAATGTAATCTTGAAAGGTGTGCCATGTTTAAGTTTAGCTGCCATTGAAGGGTAATTGAGATCCTTTGGTGATTCTTTGTCTAAGCCTTTTGGGCAAGTGCTGTTATGATCACCGGATATACTCCTAAGTACTTTATCACTAAGGCCTCCGCTGCAGAGCATTTTTATGTAGTCGGATTTGAGAGTTTCGTAAACTAGTCCAGGATCTACAGCTTTTAGTGGATTGATATGTCCAGAACCATATGCAAATTCACCGTCAGTAGTTTCTTTGGGATCCATGGGCGATGCTAAAGAAAGAAGAATAGTTCAGTGATTTTGAAGCATAAACTAAACTCATCAAAATGAACTAAATAAGTTAATAAGACACAAAGATTTGCCAAAGGTACAAGATTTTACCGGTTGTCATTATAGCGGATTTGATGGCAGAAGGAGACCACTCTGGGTGGAACGTTTTAACATATGCAGCTGTACCGGTGACATGGGGACAAGCCATGGAGGTTCCTGATATTATTTTGTATCTAACACCTCCCTCATCTGATGAATAGTCAAAAGCAGGAGCAATGGCTGAATATGCAGCCAAGATATTTAGTCCAGGGGCACTTATATCAGGCTGGATCACATATGAGAATTAAATTAGCTGAATGCATTACAAAGAATAGTTCAGAGAAAGTGTTGTAGATTTCGACAAGCATATACCTTCAGGATCTCCGGTACAATAACGTTTGGCCCACGAGCAGAGAACCTGGTGACAATTGGAGCAGCAGAATCCTTGATGGTTTCACTTTTTAATATTTCTGCTAGAGGGTTTCTGCAAATTCAGTTTAAAACTTGAATAATTTTCCGGGTTAAAATAGTAAGAATTAATCAACAGATAGCTATTTGAAGATATCAATACTTTGTAGAATTCTTGTAGGAGAGGACTGCATTGTATTCTTTAGAGAATAAAGCTGAAGCTGGCAATGAAACAGTAGGAGGAATTTCGTCTGATGGTCTATTCTTCATTATTGATCCTGCAGCACCAGCTTCACGAGCCACATCAAATCCAAAAACATCATCACACATTACAATCTTTCCCTTCACTTTGCTGCTATCGAGACACTCATCAGAACAACTCCTGAAAAGCAACATAAAGTTTAATAAATGTTCTGTATCGTCCTTGGAAAAGTAATTAGGAGTTGAAATGAGTCATTAAGTGGAACCTACTCATCATCTTCTTCAGTGCAAGAGCCAGATGAAACCTCTTTGCCGCGTACCAAAGAAAGTTTTTTTCCACCAAGATTGAAAGGATTTATCGAGCTACCCTATATGTGTAAACTTAGAATACATAAGACAAAATTTAAGTACATAGGAAAGCACAATATATGTACCTCTATTTTCTTTCCATTCCCAAGAATAATGTTGTCCAAAATCAGGCGATCTGTGGTGCTGGCTGCTACTGAGAACAGCCATGGAGCGACGCTTGTAGTGGTTGATGGTTTAGGACCGTTGTTGCCAGCAGAATTTACGGTCAGGATTCCTTTCGCCATGGCATGAAAAGCACCAATGGCAATGGGATCCTTAGTGAATTCAGAAGGATTACCATGCCCAATTGAGATGGTTATAAGGTCAACACCATCAGCAATAGCATCGTCGAAAGCACTCAAGATATCTGCTGATGCACACCCTTCTGGATAGCAGACTTTATATGCTGCAATTCTTGCAGAGGGAACACCTCCTCTTGCTGTCCCTTTCGCCAACCCGAAAAAACTAGCATCCTTTACAAGGTTTCCAGCAGCCGTGGAGGCAGTATGCGATCCATGACCCTCTTCATCTCTGGTACTAGTTCCAGGATAATCGGATAAGTAATAACGAGCTCCAATTATTTTGCTGTGAAGTAATCATTCAAAAAAGGAAAAACAAAAACAAAATAGAAAAACAAAAACTTTATAACCAGTTGTTAGTTCAACGAGATAAAATATTATAACTTTCATTCATATAGTTTAACGAGAGAAAAACATTACTTGTTGCAAGTGAAATTTTGGCCACCTATACAAGCCCCTTTCCACTTCTTGGGAGGAGGACCGAAACCTTCGTCACTAAAACTCTCTGATTCAGGCCAGATTCCAGTGTCGAATACACCAACTATAATATTACTCTCAATACTACGTTTCCGACTAACAGATTCATTGAAACCCATGAAATCCCAAGATCTCGTTGTATGAAGCTGGAGAGTACTACTTGGAAAGATAGAGACGACTCCGTCCATGTCTACATATAATCAAAGTGTTAAAACATATTTTGTAATTTCAAAACTTGTAGAGATAGTACTGTACAGAACTTACTAGCCAGCTTTTGTCTTTCGATATCAGTGAGCTTGGCAGCAAATCCATTGAAACTCTTTCTATAACTTCTCACCAATATATTTTCCAGAGTTCTGGGCTCATAGATAGGGAGATAAAAGTGTTAAAAGAAAATGTGTTAAGTGTAAAAAAATAATAATAATAATAATAAACATATTACAGGTAAATTCTAGGAACACTACCTCGTCCCAACAACTTCTTGAAGCATATTCAGATGCGTTGATGCCGGCGAGTATTGCCCTTCTTGCAGAGAACCCATGTACACAATGTGCAGCTGCATCCATATAATCACAGTGCATCAACATACACAGAAAATCAATAGATCAGGATAAAGAAAACCATCAATAAAATGCATGTTTAAAGTTTTCTGAAAAAACGAACAAAAGACTTGCCTTTCTATCAGCATCAGCAGCGTCGGATAATATGTTCATACAGAGTAAAAAACTGCAAGAAAAATATTGAAACAAAAGGAATCCATTCATTGTCATTGTTGTGTTGTCCAAGTTGAGAAAGAGCAAAGGCTATTTTATATTGAAATTCAAGAAAATGAATGATGTCTATTGAGTTTCCATAGTCAGGTTCACTGATACATATGTTATCTTTGGAATTACAGCTAGATTCATGTTGTAATTACTAAATTATTTCCTTATATTTTAAATACCATGGGAATAGTTAGCAAATTAATTAGGGAAATGTTATCTACCTTTCATATTTGCCTTTACCATTTATGTTTTTCATTTATTGCTTGACACGTATACACGTTTTCATTTAATAAAAAGCTCTCACTTTTTGCTGCAAAGAATGTTTACATTTTTACCCCTTATTAATGAAATGATAGAAGCAGCCATCAAGGGTAAAGACGTAAACAAGCATTACAGCAAAAGTGGGAGCTTTTTATTAAATGAAAAGGTGTATATGTGTCAAACAATGAATGTGAAAGGTTAATAAGAAAGATAGATAGCATTCCCCAATTAATTAAAAGGATTCAATGGATTCACATACCCGATTTAACTATACAAATTAATAAGAATTTGGTGTAAAATTGATTATATATATATATATATATAAGAGAGTATATATAGCATGTATGGAAGTGTGAGATTATGAATTATAAGGTAATGTTCAATATTTGATTCTCTCAATTATTATTTACCACGTATACAATATTCGATAGAGGAAATAGGGCTATATAGCACTTTTTCAATTTTGACTTGCGCAACTATCACCACTTTAACAACTCATGTTTTAATAGCATCAAAATAGGTGGTGAGACCAAAATACCCCCACTTATTGTTTTTCTTTTATTTTTCATTTTTAATTTTCTCTATTTTTCTCTCTCTTTCTTCCTCTCCTTTCACAACTCACATAAACTTCTCTCTCATTTTTTTTTCGTTTTAATTCGTTCTCACTCTGTTGGCAAAATTTGAGACCTAAATCGAAATCAAAAATCGAAGTCCAACCAGGTTTTTCCTTTGTATTTTTTTTCCCTCAAATTTAGGACTTATTTGCATTTTCGAGACCTATTTTACAAATTCGAGGCTTATTGGAATAAATTCGAGACTTATTGTCTTCTTCATCGCAATGGAGGCCTGTTCGAGCTCCATCAATGGTGAAAGTGATGAGCTGATGACGACGCCGGTTGACTCCGGAGATAGTCAGATCTAGAAGATCGGATGACACCGAGTTCATTGGCACCATCGATTTCGTCAGATTCACGACGGATCGTCACAGATCTGATGATGAAGATTCGATGACGGTTCGGGTTTGACTTCGTTTCTCTCCCCACACAGCTCGAAACTGAAAACGAACACTTCAGTTACAACGATTAGCACTCAACGAACGTTTTTCTGGTGGTTTTGTCGGTCAACTCACCGGTTGACGACGGAAACTCCATTGATGGAGCTTTGAGCTCTATCAATGGAGGTTTTTGAATTTAAAAAATAAAATAAAATAAGGACTGATAAGAGAAAAGAATATAAGAATTGGGGTATTTTTGTCCAAATTCCATCTTTTGTGCTATTTAAACTAGAGTTATTAAAGTGGTGCTAGTTGCGCAAATCAATCCCCAAAAGGTGCTATACAATTTTCAACCCGTATTTGATACGGTTACCATTTGTATTTTATAGCTTCTTCTTTCTTTATTTATTCTAATATAATTATAATTAGATCAAATTGCATTAAATCTCTCTGAGATTTGCTCTCTTACACCCAGAAACAACTTTATCTTATATTGACACTTACACCCCCTCCCATTAGTCAAACTTAATTGTTGATCAAATTTAACTGTCAAAAACAAGGGTATTTTTTTACTTTTCAGACATTTAAAAAAGGAATTAAAAATTAAACAAAAATGTTAAATATACAAATTAATTGAAAAAAAATGTGGATTCTAGGATCCATCATCCATTAAAAAAACATAAAATAATATATATATATATATATATATATATATATTAAAGGGAAGTGATTGAATCTGACAATATCTGAATCAATTTAATTTCATTAAATAAAAACAAAACAAAGAGAAGTCAAAACAAGAATAAATTTTCAGTTTTTGACACAGATTGAGATCTCCACGCCTGGTGTTTGATTCTTCACTACATCGGAGATTCAGCACCCTCTATTCTTGTTCTCATTTTTTCTCTTATCTAGATCCACTAATCTTTCATCAACAATTTCACAATTTTCAGCAGCAACACCACCATGTTTCAGCGAGCACCGCCGTCTTATTCCGTTGAAGGCCATTTATCTGCAGCACAGAAGCCTTTTTCTTTTTCTAAAGACTCCAATCTCACGATTCAAACATACAAGTAAGATAGAATGAATTTTCATAACAACAACGAAAACAAGCAAATCTTATCTAAGACAAAAGTCTTAGAACAAACAATTGTAGATTCCCATCAAGAAGCCAACGAGAACAAAGCAGTGACAAAACTGATATGTGCAGACATATTGAACAAGTCAACAGAGTGTTGCTCACTTGTAAGCCTTTATAATGCTATTGAATTTATGAATGAAGGGGAAAAAAAACTACTCAGCAAAAAATCTACTGTGTCCAGAGATGTATATTTTTCCCCAGACCCCAATTTCCCACGTCTCCATCCCTATTTGGGGATTTTTTTTTAGGGGAAAAATGGGGAAATAGGGGGGGATGGGGATGAAAATCATCCCCAAATTGAAAAGGGGAAGGGGATGGGGGGACCCCTCCCTATCCCCATTTCCCCATTTTCCCCACAATTATATTGAAATGGCCCCACAATTATGTTGAAATGGGGATGGGGATGGGGATAGGGGGGGAGGTCCCCCATCCCCATTTCCCCTAAACATATATAAATATAATTATAATATATATTTTTAATTTTTTTTTTATTCTTTGAAAACTCTAACTCCCTAAGTATATATACACATTTTATATAAAATGCACTAATGAATTTTATTTTGTATTTGTAATAGAATGTTTGTTTTTTTAATTTAATTTATAAATTTTAGTCAAATGGGGAAACGGGGGAACGGAGGAAACGGGGAAATAGGGAATTGGGGATGGGGATGGATATAGGTCCAAAATGGGGGGGGGGGGGGGGGGGGTATGTGAAGTGGGGATGGGGATGGGGGGATCTATATCCATCCCCATTCCCTATTCCCCAAACGTGCATCTTTAACTGTGTCTCTTTCTCTTTCAAATACTTATCTCCTCTGTTCTTTTTCTCTTTTTTATCGATACATATCAAAAACTAATACCAGAAGAAAACAGAGGCATATGGATCTCAAAGATCCAGATCTGCCTCCTTTTTTTTACCAAATCCACACAAAACAAGGGAGGGGATCTAGATCAAAAAAACATAAACAAAACAGAGGCACAAACCGAGGGAGGTGAGAACTCCTACGCCGTGCCTCCCCCCTTTGTGGGTGGGGAGGATGGAGATCCAATTTTTTTTTTTTTTTTTGCTTTTTCCTTTCAAAAAAATAAAATATTTAATCTCCACCGTCCATATTTGAGATGGATGGTGGTCCATTCAAAAAAAGATTTTTTTCAGTGTTTCAAATTCTGTTTTTAAATTGTTTTGTTTCTAAATATCTGCTTTTTGAAATTTAGATTTTTTTTTTTTTTAAATTCAATCAAGGAAAAGATCCATGTTTTTAAAAAAAAAAAGTTTTTTTTTTTTTGTTTCTGTTTTTCATTTAATTTTAGGATTAGGGGTAATTTAGTCTTTTGATTGTCAAACCTAGTCAACTGTTAAGTTTAACTAACGGTAGGGGATGTAAGTGTCAATTTATGATAAATTTGTTTTTGGATGCAAGAGTGCAATTTGCTCTTATAATTACATATTAGGATTTGAAGGAGAGAATTGCAGGCTCCACTTTGATCTTGACATTTTGAGGTTGAGAGACTTTCGCCTTGTAAACGGAGTTTGAAAATCCAACTCTGGTAAAGGTACAATTAGAATTTAGAAGTAATCTTGAAATGTATGTATGTCCAAAGGCAAAAACAGATGGTGCTTGGCTGGATTTCCGTACTTCTGCAGTCTTTTGGGCTGTAAAATTATCATTCTCATTTCTCATTTCTCATTTCTTCCATAGATAACAATAACTATATAATCTATTTTCTTATGCTCAAAATTTTTTCTAAATTTGAATTCTGTACAGTATTTTAAATTTTTTATATATACATATCACCTATATATGCTGGATTCAAACCTCAAACATTAACTAAATGAGCGCCTTTTGCTACCAATTTACATTGATCCCTCTCACACTGGTATTTTTTTTTTAAATCTTTCTATAGCAAATAATAAATTATGAAAATAAATATCTTTTGAAGTACATGAACAATACCTTTATTGGAGTTTCACTCATTCGATCTCACCGAATGTTTTTGGTTGTGAGACACATTAGAATGTACAAGTCTCCAAAATGCAAATAATGGAAACAGACGTCAAATATTACTTTCATAATCAAAAGATATCTACTCTTACAAACACCAAGAAGAAAACCTCTATGGGATTAACGTTACATTATCAACTTATTTACATAAGATTGACAATTTATTTGACTATGATTGAAAAGCATTATCAATTAGAGCCCTTGTTTTGAGGCCCTTCATTTGTGTACAAAACAATTGGACTTCTCACATTATAAGTCCCATCAGACCAGATCAGTGATGCAGAAACCATTGAATTTTTTGGTAATCCACCCCCAGAAACTGTTACAACAAAAGATTTCTTCTCCTTTAATGATTTAAAAGAAAGAACATCAGGCACCACCTCAATTTTAATCTTGGCATTATCCACAGTACTGATTTTTGCTTTGTAGGTTGAATTTGGTAGACCAACATTTGTAACTGCTCTTGAAAAAGTGATATTGAAAGGCTTGTTTTCTATGACATTTTAGGGTTATTGTTAAATATAGATAATGAGATTTTAGGAGAAATCCAATTATTATTTAATCCAATTTTAAATTTACAAAGTAACGATATTTTTAAATGAATTTCATTAAATTTATCAGAACATTGTATTAGTATATTTAGAATGAATCAAAATAATATAAGAATATTGTATAATTTAATTAGTGTTCACATTTATGTTTCATGTTTCTCTTATAATTTAATTTGATTTTTTAAAAATAAAATAAAATTTTGTAAAGTATTTATTTAGAATATACATTTTACGGGAACGTCTTACTATGTCCTCCTAACTAAGTGATGTCGATGTTCAGTAAAAAAAAATATATATCTAGCCTACTCTAGCCTTCAATCCTGGTTACGTCCCTGGCAACTGCTATCATCTCCGGTTATGCTTCGTAGTTCTGTTGTGGTATAACCAATGCTACAGAGAAATTTTACGTAATCATCTTCGAAAGCCTCGCATACCAAACCAGGACTTATAGCTTTTACAGGATCAATATGCCCGGTTCCAAAACTAAACTCACCATCTGGATTACTAGTAGAATTCATGGGCCATGCTATACACAAGACCAAAAAAAAAAAAAAAAAAAAATCAACATCTGCACGCAAATTGTGAAATCATTCCAAGAGAAAGTTAGAGATAATTACCTGTAGTCAAAAGAGCAGATTTAACCGATGAAGGAGACCAATCAGGATGAAAACTTTTAACATAAGCAGCTGCACCGGCAGCATGAGCGCAAGCAACAGAAGTACCGATCATTAAATTGTACTTCACTGATCTTTTGTCCTGGCCATGCAAACCTGATGTTGGCAAAATAGGTGGATATTCTGCAAGAATTCCTACTCCTGGTGCACTTATATCCGGCTGTCAATATATGTCGAAGAAAAGAGTATTAATACGTAAATCATTTTTGTGCAGGCACGGTATCCACACACACGCACGCACACACACAGACCTTGATGATATCTGCTATGATAGCACTAGGACCACGTGAAGAGAAGTTGGGAGTTATAGGATCTCCAACACTTTTTACAACTTCACTTTTTAGTATTTTTGCTTGAGGATTTCTGTATAACATGTGACAGTAAGAAAAAGCAAAGTGAAAGTGTAATACTAGTCTCTACAAAATGTTTCTCTAAAAGATACTTAATCAGTAAGATCCTCACTTTGTAGATTTCATGTAGGCCTTGACCTGGTCTCCCTCGTGGTTCTTCAAAGCATATGCAGCATTTGGAAGTGGTGCTTCACTAAACTTTGAATATGACGGTGATATTGACCCTGTTGCACCAGTTCTATAAGCTTCGACAAATCCCCCCGGATGATCACATACCACTATCTTTCCCTTCACTAATTTTTCATCTAAACAGAAAAGCAAACATTCCCTGAAATGCAAAATGTAAAATGTCATGTCAGAACCTTACCGTCACAATTATATCTTCTATCCTTAAAGATTGAATTCAGCAAACAAACAAACAACGAAAAGCACAATTCATGACCTGCCAGCAGATTCAGGGCAGCCTGGAAGACTTACATTTCCGTATACTAGAGGTGCTTCTGCTTCAAAAGTTTCGATTGCATCATTCTGGGAAATGAATTGAGTATCATTAGGTTCCAAAGAAAGAGTTACATTGCAAGTTGATCATGAAATAAAATTAAACTGTTGATGACACATACAACAAAGGTGGTGTTGTCTCCCAGAATAATTTTGTTGGTGAACTTTCGGTCAATAGTGCTAGCTGCCACAGAGAGTATCCATGGCGCAACGCTTCTTACAGAAGTCACATTTGGGCCAGAGTTTCCCACAGCCTGAGTAGTAAGAATTCCTTTTTTCATGGCATGATATGCACCAATAGCAATACCATCGCGACTTAAATCTGTCGAGGTTGCATATGTCAGTGAAATTGTGAGGATGTCTATGCCATCAGCAACATTAACATGAAAAATAAAGTGTTTTTAATGATTGTTGTTTGAATAGTTATAAATAGAAAAGAAATGAAAGGAAACCAATCTTATTGGGGGGATAGAGAAATAAATGAATACATTTTATTCTATTTACGAAAATAACATTCTTTCAACAATATGAATACCCAATATTAATAGGGTTAGTTTTGGGATATTAAAAAAATCATTAATTTTGAATTCCCTTCCCTCATTTTCCTCCTAAATTTATATGGAAACTGATAAGTCCATTAATACGCTATGTGTGTCCCTTATTTTCCTATGTTTTGAGTCCCCCATTTTCCTATGTTTTGATCTCGTTTTCCTTGGAATTACCATGTGTTTAATGTTTAAATAATGTGTTTGCATGTCATTTTGTTCTAGGAGGAGTCTACACGCGATAACAGAGATTTTCCGGGCAAATCCAGGACTTTCGTGTTGAAAGAGTTTTCCAGTTTTTGTTAGAGTGAACCTAGAAAGGCAAAATGGTGTACCGCGTCCTGTATTACGAAATGGAAGACCTGATACACTGCCAACTTTCGCAGTTGGGAACGTTAAAGCGAACATCGTCAAGCCAATATGCGTACCGCGAGTTTCTATAGTGTGTCCAAATTGGCTTCATTAGATAGTTCCGTTAAAGCGTACTGTGAGATGTATTGCGAGATGACAGCCACCGCTTACTTTTCACCTTTTTGGGACCCACTTTGACCTAGCTTTATATACCACTTTACCAATTATTTTCAAGTGTGCTTCACAAATTTTAGATCTCAAAAATTGCTCCATTCACGCCTATCATCACATCCTCTACAAATTCACCAAATTCATCATCTCTTCACCATAAACCACCATAGATTCATCACCTCCACCACATAACCTTCCCTTACACACCATACCCATCATCAATCGTCACTTTGGAGCATCAAAGGAAGCTTGGATGCTTAAGTCATTGGAACCTAGCACTTGCAAAGAAGAAGTTCTTCATCTTAGTTCAATTTCTTGCAACTTATTCTCTTATACTTGTGTTTTTGTTATGGTTTGTTTCAATTTATTATCTCAAATAACTTGGATGTGTAATATGAGCTAAACACATATATGCTAGAGTTATGATGATTTGCCTAATTTCTCTTGAAGTGTTTGTGTTGTAATATGGATATTTTGTATGCTTAATGTTTTCGCTTGATTGATCATCTT
Organism: Acer negundo; assembly: GCA_035582765.1. NCBI lineage: Eukaryota > Viridiplantae > Streptophyta > Magnoliopsida > Sapindales > Sapindaceae > Acer > Acer negundo. The sequence goes on from CM069233.1 coordinate 2,245,748, forward strand.
GTAATTGATTAATTGGTTGTGTGAATGAGTCGAGAGGTGACGCGCTTAACATGCTTGTCAAAATATCCACTATATATGATCAGTAAGGTAGATCGAGATACGTGAGACTAGCGTATAGGGATCATGTGTGTGCCCCCATCATGCTAGATTAGCCTAAATATATTCTGTATGTTTGGGTGCGATTTCTATTGATCGAAAGAGATTAGGAGTTAGTTAAAGGGGGCACGAACCTATAACGTATACTTGCGTAATTTGGCAGATTAGGCGGTCGAATTCTTAATTAGAAGGGTGGTAGATTATAAATTCTAGCATTATTTCATCAGATTACAAATATCGATCTATTGTGTGATTTACTTAATTTATTGAAGATATGCTTAGAATTAGCTTTAGATTAATTTAGTGATAAATTTGGAAATCATTCAATTGTATTGTTCAAATAGTACACGTGCCTTCGAATGCCAGTAATCATTAAATCCCTTAGTCTCTGTGGGACATTTCCCTACTCTATCATTACACTACATTTCGATCTCGTACTATTGCAAGCATGACGATTTGTAGCACTCAATTTTTGACGCCGCTGTCAGGGATCGAACCCGACTCTATCATTGCACTACATTTCGACCTTGTAATATTGTGAGCATAACGATTTGTAGCGATCAATTTTTGGCGCCACTGCCGGGGGATCGAACTCGGGTCACCCGCGTGACAGGTGGGAATGCTCACCACTATACTACATACCTTAAAAGCTTGAATAAATCTTTGAGATATATATATATATATATATATATAGAGAGAGAGAGAGAGAGAGCTTCGGTTTTTATTTTAGAGTGAGAAATTTTTGAAAAAAAATGGAAAGAAGGAACACCGTTGAGAAAATTGGTGAGACAGACCTTTTATAAGTGCAAGCAAAAACGGTGCCGTTCCCCTATATTTTTATTTTATTTTATTTATTTACTTTCATATATATATATATATATATATATATATATTTTATTCGGGGTACCTCTTTTGCTCTTTCGTGTACACTCTAATGACACCAAAAGCGAAAGTTGGCAGAAGCTTCACTCAGCAAAAACGCTATTGGTCTCGTGGTACACTCTAACGAAACCAACCGCGAAAGTTGGCAGTGTCTGCTGTGTTGATTTTCGCAATACGACACAGTACGCCATTTTGCCTTTCGCGATACACTCTGACGAAACCTGGGAATTTTCCTTCGTCTTTTCGCGCTTCATTCTAACACATGAGCAATAACATTCCATTCTCACTCATCTGCAACCTCTCAAAATTCACAAAGAACATCAAAAACAAAGGCGATATTTAAACAAAGCCATATTAAAGTGGGTTTACAAGTTTCACATGGATTCGAGGGTTCACGGGTAACCCGTGGGTGCAACACCCACCCACCAATCCTCAGAAATTCACGAGTTAGCGGGTGGGTATGGGCATTGCTAAAACCCATAAGTGAAACCCGAACCTGCAGACTCATGGACGGGTCTAGATTTTAGTATTGTTCATAGGTTCGGGTTTGGGTTTTCAAACTAACAGATTAGTTTTGGTGTGCAGCCTCTTCACTTCACGTTAGGCTCTCTCTCTCTCTCTCTGCTTCTTAATTAAAAGGATTCATTTATGTTCCACAAGTCAAAATTGTTGATACATTGATAATTTGATATCATATTAAAGCGGGTTTGCAGGTTTCACATGGATTCGAGGGTTCACGAGTAACCCGTGGGTGCCACACCCACCTGCAAATCCTCAAAAATTAACGGGTTCATGTGTAGGTATAGGTATTGCTAAAACCTACGGGTGAAACCTGAACCCGCGGGCTAGCAGACGGGTCCGGATTTTATTATTGTTGACAGGTTTGGGTTTGGGTTTGTAAAACCCGCCCGAACCCATCCTGTTGCCATTCCTAGTTGGACCACATCAACACTATGAATTATAATCTTAAATCACTGCATTCCTCTAAGCACAGACTTCAATAGAAGTTTTATCTTTTGCACCAAACAAAATTACAAGGGAGACAACAACTAATCAAGATATATCTACTTCTGTATGGACAGAATATGTTGGAGGGCCACAGGTGGGGCAACTCATTTCTGACTACAAAGAGAAATGCCAAAAAAGCATGCACTGTCTGCAAAAAACCACCACTTAACGAAGCAAATTTAAGCTTTTCTTACCGGTTCTTCATGAAGCAATTCAATTAGATAGAAAAGGAACAGTTGTAGAGAGATGGTGGAGCAAGGTGGGAGAAGCAGCCGAGTGGTGCTAGTACCATGTTCATTCCAAGGCCACATAACTCCAATGTTTCAGCTGGGAACCATCCTTCATTCAAAGGGATTTTCCATCACTGTTGTTCACACACAATTCAATTCTCCTAACCCTTCCAACAACCCTGACTTCAAATTCCAGGCTATACCGGATGGCTTATCTGATCATGACATCTCCTCTGGGAATGTTGCGGATATTATAGCACTTCTCAATGTGAACTGTGAAGCGCCGTTCAAGGAATGCTTGGCTCAAATGGTGAAACAACAGGACCCTGCTGATGAGATTGTCTGTGTCATCTATGATGAACTGATGTTCTTCTCTGAATCAGCAGCTAATCAACTGAAGCTAAAAAGCATCATCTTGCGCACCACCAGTGCTGCCACCAGTATATCTCGTGTTGCTCTTCTCCGACTCAAGGAAGAAGGTTACATGCCCTTGCAAGGTATGTACCAGGTTTTTCCCTAATTTGAGTTTCCTCATCAAAAAGTAGTATATCTTCTTAATTTCTCATAAACATTAACATTCTGATCAATGATTCCGGAATACAGATCCAATAATGCAGGATCCGGTGCCAGGGCTCCATCCCTTCCGGTTCAAGGATCTGCCTATTTCCAAATTTAGAATATACGAAAATTTCTTGCAACTGATAATTAATGCTTACAATACAAGAACATCTTCAGCTGTCATTTGGAATACCATGGACTGCCTTGAACAATCATTGTTGGCACAAATCCAACAGCAATACCAAGTTCCAATCTTCCCAGTTGGCCCCTTGCACAAACTTTCCCCAACCTCCTCTACCAGTTTACTTATGGAGGATACTAACTGCATTACATGGCTTGACAGACAAGCTCCTAACTCTGTTATATATGTAAGCTTGGGGAGCATAGCATCCATGGATAAGAAAGAGCTAGTTGAAATGGCTTGGGGTCTGGCAAATAGCAAGCAACCATTCTTATGGGTGGTCAGACCTGGCTCAGTCAATGGTTCAGAAGAGACTGAGTTATTACCTGAGGGTTTCAAAGAAGCTGTTGGAGGAACTGGCTGCATAGTGAAATGGGCACCCCAAAAGGAGGTCTTATCACATGATGCAGTTGGAGGGTTTTGGACCCACTGCGGTTGGAATTCAACATTGGAAAGTATTAGCGAAGGGGTTCCGATGATATGCAGGCCATGCTTTGGAGATCAGAGAGTGAATGCAATGTATGTGAGTCGTGTATGGAGAATAGGCTTGCAACTGGAGAATGAGTTGGAGAGAGGGGAGACAGGGAAAGCTGTAAGAAGGCTAATGGTAGATAAAGAAGGAGAAGAGATGAGGCAGAGAACTAAGAATTTCAAAGAGGAAGTTAAACTTTGTATTGGAGAAGGCGGCACTTCCTACAATTCATTGAACAACTTTCTAGAGCTTATCAAGTCAATTTAAGGACCAGAAGGTTTGGTGTTGACACTACACCAGTAACCAGACACAATTGAGACAGAAAACTTCAGTTCCTATGCAACTATGCTCCCAGCACTTGAGCAACAGGTTACAAAAATTCGAGACGTTGACGCACAGATTTAGATTTCACTTGCTTTAACTAAGTAATTCAAAGGCTACTTCAAGCAAAAAAAAATGTTTAACAGGTATGGCATCATCAACTTGTCTTGACAAAACCTCCATACATACAAAATGTGCTTTGCTTTTCAAGTTGTGATGCAAATCAATCAATAAACAAACAGAGTTGTTATTCACAGATAAATAGATGTAATTTCCAACAAGTCATGAATACCCAGCAAATACATAACAGAAAATTGAAGAAGATACAAGAATGCAATTCTTATCAAATAACAAGGAGAGTCCATGAGAAAAATCGCAACCCTAGTCTGATACTGAGAAGCTGATGAATAGATCAACAATTCAACATATAATTCTACGCTCTAGTTTGTAATTTAACGTATAAGAATCCGAACAAGAGAAACAACAATTAAACAAAGTTATCTGTGAATGTGGTGTGAAAACTTGAAAATTTCGAATCAAAATTTGTTAAATCGGGTTTCTCGTAATGAAAATTCAACATCTTGAAATCGGAGAACGGAAATTGCTCACTGACGTGTTCGGGCACATCATCGCTTTCGGACCAACGTGGTGGCAACTTCATCAGCCAGGTGCTGACATATCAGCCACATCATTGATTTTTAATGACATGTGGTCATTCCATGGCCAGGTTCTGACGTGTCTTGCCATATCATCCTCATCTCCTGATGTGTTCAGACACATCAGCTATTAGCTGACAACGCGACGGTAACGTCACGTCATTGTCCTTTTTATGATGTGGCAAGTCACGTCTGCGTTGGCTTGCGGGGCGTGTCAACTGACGTCAGCCAAAGACGTTGACGTGCTGAGTCACGTCAGTTTTCCCTGATGACGTGTCTCAGTTGATCAAAAGTCAACGAGTCAACTTGAGATTTTCACAAAAACATTAGCAGATTTCAACGGATACACAGAGTCGACCTTCAATTTTCTGCATTTCTTCTCCGGCGAGCTTCGCTACAAATCCATTAAAACCCCTCTCTCCTCTTCAATTCTCTGATAGACAGCAATGGAACAAAACCAAGCATACCCATTTGCTTCCTTTCGGATAAACAAATTGTTCCAAACACCTCTCTTCTAGTACATACTGGCATAATTAAAATAATCACCTCCAGAACAACATTATCAGAACATGAAATTACCAGTGAAATCTTGTAGCAGGTGTAGATATGTGCATTGTTTTATAACTTTGTGTAAAAGTGTTATAACTGGGGATGGCAAAATGAGAAGAAACCAGAGCAATTCAGATTTCAGACCAGTTCGGTTCATAGAAAGCTATAAATGTGATTTTGAAGGTCAGTATTTCTAATTGATCCTGTTAGAAGCCCCTGGAACTAACATTTTCTCTAGCCATCACTGAGATGCATAAGCAAGAGGAGAAGATTTGGATTTGAATGAATAATCATCTGGGATGAGTATATTTACATTTTGTATTGCTAGATATAACTCGATTTTTGAATCCTACACCCAACTTGAATGACCTCTTTTTTGTATTGAGCACACAAAATATGATTGGTAGAGTTTAATGCAGTTCGTCTATAATTCCTTTGCTTAGATTAACAAATGCAAAGAATATTATACTACCAGCTACTCTATAAATAAAATTACGTACACAACTATTTCATAAAATACAATAATATAAGATGAAGAATTATTAATTGAGTAATACAATTTCTTTTTTTCTTTTTTTTTATTAGAAAACTCCTTTTTAAATTATGGGCTGATGAAGTAATTATTTTTTGGGATAGCAGGATCAATCATTCAATTGCTTCTTGTTTATTATATATATATATATATATATATATATATACACATATATATATTTCTTTTCTCCCCTCAGTACGTCCTGATATAACTTCATCAATACGTTCTGATATAACTTCATCAATACGTTGCATGTGAATCATAAATTATGGAGAAGTTTTGACAAGTACATACAATTTGAGTTAAAGTATGTAAATCTAACGGTCCACATTCAACACACAGAGTTATATCAAGATGTACTGACTTGAAAATTTTCATATATATATATATATATATATAATTTTTAAATCTGACACCTATTAAATCCTTTGTCTGTCAAGATATGATGATACCGAAGTGATTCTCCCCACACTTTACGATACCAAGACAATATATATACACTTTGAATATTTATTCCACGAGTAGGGGTGTACCCCTTAGGGTGGGTTAAAACAAAACTATTTATATAAACTTTCAATAAGAAAGCATTGTTTTTATTTCACTCTCAGTCGAAAAAGATAAATAAAACACAAAGTTCTAACTTATTAATTAGAAAATATAAATTGTAACTAAGAAAAATACATGAATTAAAATAACTGAATATAATTAATAGATTAAGTGTAATTCTATAAAATCCAAATAATTAATCCAAAATTCAATCCAATGTTTCAATTAAGTTGCTATGTTGAAAATAATTATTAATCGAAGAGATAATTGATTTGAGATATGTGATGAAGAGAGAAAGAGAGAAAGAATTAATTAATTAATTAAGAGATTGGACTTGATTGATGAAGAGAGAGAGTGTGTGTGTGTTGAGACTTGAGACGTGAGACGTGAGGTGGATGAGAAATAGAGTGTATGTGTGTGTTGGGAATTAGGACGTGAGAAGTGAGGTGAGATTAATAATTTTTTTTATTTTTTACAAGCCCGGGTCAGCCTACCGTTAAGCTCCGCCCCTGTCCACGAGTAATGCTAGATTGCTAGATGTCCCAAATTCCTCTAGTACTTATTATCATAATCATTCTTCTTATCAAAGTCCTACAGAAGCTTTTAAGAACGACTTTTTCTAAGAAAAGTATGATTTTTCCTGACAGGATGTATTTAAAGTTATGCTATTTCTTTTTGATTGGTGCGATCGCACCATTGCTGATTTGCGCTTTGTCAAAGTTATTTCCTGAGAAAGGGTGGATCAACATTCCAATTATAACGGCAGGTGCCTCAACATTGTTGGCAGCTGGTACTGTGAGTTACTGGTCTTGGATTTTTGTGGGAATTTTGTTACATTACATAAGCAGCTTAAAACATCGAGCATCCATCGAAACACATTACCTGTAGTCAAAAGAGCAGATTTAACCGATGAAGGAGGACCAATCAGGATGAAAAATACTTTTAACATAAGCAGCTGCTCGGGCAGCATGAGCACAAGCAACAGAAGTACCGGTCATTAAATTGTACTTAACTGATCTTTTGTCCTGGCCAGGAAAACCTGATGGTGGCAAAATAGGTGGATGTCCTGCCAGAATTCCTACTCCTGGTGCACTTATATCCGGCTGTCAATATATGTAATTATATATTTTAGGAGATTGGCTTTAGTCTTGGGCTATAGTTTTGTGTATTTAGTTGTATATTTCCATTAATCCTGATTTTGGTTGTAATTCATGTAATCACCTAAATTATGGGATGTAATTATAATTTGGGTTCACAGGTAACCTATGGTGCCACACCCACCCGTAAATCCTCAAAAATTAACGGGTTCACGGGTGGGTATGGGTATTGCTAAAACCCACCGGTGAAACCTGAACCCACGGGCTAAGGGACGGGTCTAGATTTTATTATAGTTGACAGGTTTGGGTTTGGGTTTGTAAAATCCGCCCCGAACCCTACCCATTGCCATTCCTAATCGGACCACATCAACACTGCTGCTTTCACCAGATTTATCTACTTCTGTATGGACAGAATATGTTGGAGGACCACAGATGGGGCAACTCATTTCTGACTACAAAGAGAAATGCCAAAAAAGAATGCACTGTCTGCAAAAAACCACCACTTAACGAAGCAAATTTAAGCTTTTCTTACCGGTTCTTCATGAAGCAATTCAATTAGATAGACAAGGAATAGTTGTAGAGAGATGGTGGAGCAAGGTGGGAGACGCAGTCGAGTGGTGCTAGTACCATTGCCATACCAAGGCCACATAACTCCAATGTTTCAGCTGGGAACCATCCTTCACTCAAAGGGATTTTCCATCACTGTTGTTCACACACAATTCAATTCTCCTAACCCCTCCAACAACCCTGACTTCAAATTCCAGGCTATACCGGATGGCTTATCTGATCATGACATCTCCTCTGGGAATTTTGCGGATATTATAGCACTTCTCAATGTGAAATGTGAAGCGCCGTTCCAGGAATGCTTGGCTCAAATGGTGAAACAACAGGACCCCGATGATGAGATTGTCTGTGTCATCTATGATGAAATGATGTTCTTCTCTGAATCAGCAGCTAATCAACTGAAGCTAAAAAGCATCATCTTGCGCACCACCAGTGCTGCTACCGGTATATCTCGTGTTGATCTTCTCCGACTCAAGGAAGAAGGTTACTTGCCCTTGCAAGGTATGTACCAGGTTTTTCCCTAATTTGAGTTTCCTCATCAAAAATTAGTATATCTTCTTAATTTCTCATAAACATTAACATTCTGATCTATGATTCCGGAATACAGATCCAATAATGCAGGATCCAGTGCCAGGGCTCCATCCCTTCCGGTTCAAGGATCTGCCTATTTCCAAATTTGGAATATACGAAGATTACTTGCAACTGATATTTAATGCTTACAATACAAGAACATCTTCAGCTGTCATTTGGAATACCATGGACTGCCTTGAACGATCATTGTTGGCACAAATCCAACAGCAATATCAAGTTCCAATCTTCCCAGTTGGCCCATTGCACAAATTTGGTCCAGCCTCCTCTAGCAGTTTACTTATGGAAGATTCTAACTGCATTACATGGCTTAACAGACAAGCTCCTGACTCTGTTATATATGTAAGCTTGGGGAGCGCAGCATCCATCGATAAGAAAGAGCTAGTGGAGATGGCTTGGGGTCTGGCAAATAGCAAGCAACCATTCTTATGGGTGGTCAGGCCTGGCTCAGTCAATGGTTCAGAAGACATTGAGTTATTGCCTGAGGGTTTCAAAGAAGCTGTCGAAGGAACTGGCTGCATTGTGAAATGGGCACCCCAAAAGGAGGTCTTATCGCACGATGCAGTTGGAGGGTTTTGGACCCACTGCGGTTGGAATTCAACACTGGAAAGTATTAGCGAAGGGGTTCCGATGATATGCAGGCCATCCTTTGGAGATCAGAGAGTGAACGCGATGTATGTGAGTCGTGTATGGAGAATAGGCTTACAACTGGAGAATGAGTTGGAGAGAGGGGAGATAGAGAAAGCTGTAAGAAGGCTAATGGTAGATAAAGAAGGGGAAGAGATGAGGCAGAGAACTAAGAATTTCAAAGATGAGGTTAAACTTTGTATTGGAGAAGGCGGTTCTTCCTACAATTCATTGAACAACTTTCTAGAGCTTATCAAGTCAATTTAACGACAAGAAGGCTCGGTGTTGACACTGCACCAGCCATATTGAAGACAGAAAACTTCAGTTCCTTTACAACTATATTCCCAGCACTTGAGCAACAGTTCAAGACGTTGGTGTGCAGATTTAACTTGTTTTAACTAAGTAATCGAAAGGCTTCTTGATGGGGAATTAAATAAATATTATTATTTATCTAAATAGTGGTAGTTATTGTATTATGTTTAAAATAATTATCTCCTTGAAAGATAAGTTTAGGTTTTATTTATCATTATCATGATTTAGTTGTTATCTTTATTAGCTATAAAGAGGCCCCTTCAGAGCCTATTATAATCGGACTTGATTAATGAATCGAATTGAATTATTGGTGTGATTTCCAACCTCTTGTCCCTTTGTCTGCCTAGAATCCCTAATTCTCTCTGTTTCTGTCTATTTATCTCAGAAGTCTCTATCTATTTCTTATTTCTAGTATTGGTGTGATTTCCAACCTCTTGTCCCTTTCTGTTTCCAATCCCTAATTCTCTCTGTTTCTGTCTATCTATCTCTGAAGTCTCTATCTATTTCTTATTTCTAGTATTGGTCTTGCATCACTTCTTCTGCATAGTGCAGCACCAGCAGCATAGGAGCAAGAACAGAGGTTCCACTTATTATATTGTACTTAGCAACTCTTTGATCACCAGGGAGAATTGATGGTGCCGCACCAGCTGAAAATGCTCCCAGAATTTCAGTTATATCTGGCTGTATTGTGATCCACAAAAACAATTATAAATAATATAATTGCAATTTTTATGTGAGTTTGTGTCTAAGATTATTTTGTTGTGTGTGCACGAGAGATTTGACCTGAATGATATCCAGAGAATGGGTGGATTGCAGGTGCAGAATCATCTTTTACAGCCACACTTTTCAGTATGGTTACTTGAGGATTTCTGGAAGAGCACAAAAACCATATTTGTTGTATTCTATATAAACAATAATCAATAAGGTAGTTACCTGTGGAATTTAAGTATAGCTTGACCCTAGTTTCTTAAAGAAACTGTAGGAATTGGAAATGATTCTTGGGTTGGTTGAATTGCACCTATGGCACCAGCTCTAAAAGCTTCTATGTATCTGATACTGAAGTCGCAAACAATCGATCAATGTAGATGAGTAAATGCACAAACCATCAATGTAGTCCCATCCCCTAGAACAGCATTGCCAATAAACAGCCGGTCTATGTTGCTTGCTGCTACTGACAGTATCCATGGCACAACCGCTGATGTCGATGCTGGTTAGCAGGAGCAGTAGTAAGTATAAACTTCTCCATGGCATGAAAAGCACCAATTGGGACAGAATCATAAGCAAAATCTATTGGAGCAGTAGTAAACGTGCAACATTAATGGAATTAGATACTACAAATCTGCCAATGAAATCGATAATTCATAGAGAACAGACTAGAAACATCAGCTAATAACAATCAAAATGGAATGAGAAATAAAAATTACTTGTTGCAAATGAAATTGTTGCCACCTTTGCAGTCACCACCCTTCCATTTCTTGGGGGAGGACCAAAACCCTCTAAACATCTCTGATTCAGGCCAGATTCCATAATGAAGAACACCAATAATGATATCACTTTCAATAGTACATTGCGCTTAACAGTCACCCGTGAAATCCTATGACCTGGTGGACTGGAGTTGGAAGGTTTTACTTGGAAACACTGACAACTTCATCCCTGCAAACCAATCATAACATGACTGTTCATTTTCTGTTGCCAAGCTAATAATTTGAAATACTTTTTGTTCTTGATCAGTGAGCTTGGCAGCAAATCCATTGAAGCTCCTCTGATAGATAGAGATGGCAATTGATAACAACAGATAAAGCAAAGAAAAGAAAAGACTTGCACTGACAAAATTAAGGTGACACTTACAAAGACATTACTTGCCCCCAGGCCCCAACAACTTCTTGAAGAACACTGAAATGGCGTGATGAAGGTGAGGAATCGCCAGCAGGAAGCGCTCCCATGTACACAATATGTACCTGCATCAATTTCAGGACAAGCACATGTATCTAATATGTTACCTACAAATCAATGCCCAAATACACTAGCTAAGGACCTAAGGTTGTAAAAATCAACCTGCATCTCATTCTTAATTCTATATCATATTGAATTATATATCATTAGTCATGCTAAATACCCATTATTGTGACCAGATATAATAACAATATTGCAAATCAGCATAAATCAAAACTATGACAACTTGCCTTTCTATCTTCTGTGGTGGCTGGCTCCACACGCTACTATCACCAATCAACTTGATTAGAAAAAGGACATTTTTCCTTATGTGCTTCTTCTAGCAGTGACATTTTTCCTAGAAAAGGACCTTTTTTGTAATGTATTTGTACAGAAAAAGATAAATTATCAACAGTAGGGCCAACTCTGTCTGTGGTTGGCATCAGAAAAAGATAAATTAAGAGAAAGCCACAGATGGGGCAGCTCATTTCTGACTCAAAGAGAAATGCCAAAAAAGTATGCACTATCTGCCAATATAGCTATAGTTAAATAGAGCGAGCATCTCTTGCCATAAACCACCACTTAACGAAGCAAATTTAAGCTTTTGTTACCGGTTCTTCATGAAGCAATTCAATTAGATAGAAAAAGAATAGCTGTAGATAGATGCTGGAGCAAGGTGGGAGACGCAGCCGAGTGGTGCTAGTACCATGTTCATTCCAAGGCCACATAACTCCAATGTGTCAGCTGGGCACCATCCTTCACGCAGAGGGCTTTTCCATCACTGTTGTTCACACACAATTCAATTCTCCTAACCCCTCCAACAACCCTGAGTTCAAATTCCAGGCTATACCGGATGGATTATCTGATCATGACATCTCCTCTGGGAATATTCTGGGTATTATAGCACTTCTCAATGTGAACTGTGAAGCACCGTTCAAGGAATGCTTGGCTCAAATGGTGAAACAACAGGACCCCAGTGATGAGATTGTCTGTGTCATCTATGATGAACTGATGTTCTTCTCTGAATCAGCAGCTAATCAACTGAAGATAAAAAGCACCATCTTGCGCACCACCAGTGCTGCCACCTGTATATCCCGTCTTGCTCTTCTCCGACTCAAGGCAGAAGGTTACATACCCTTGCAAGGTATGCACCATGTTTTTTTGAGTTTCCTTGTCAAAAAGTAGTATATTAATTTCTCATAAACATTAATATTCTGATCTATGATTCCGGAGTACAGATCAAATGATGCAGGAACCAGTGCCCAGGCTTCATCCCTACCGGTTCAAGGATCTGCCTATTTCCCAATTTGGAATAACAGAATATTACTTGCAACTGATAATTAAATCTTACAATACAAGAACATCTTCAGCTGTCATTTGGAATACTGTGGACTGCCTTGAACAATCATTGTTGGCACAAATCCAACAGCAATACCAAGTTCCAATCTTCCCAATTGGCCCTTTGCACAAACTTTCCCCAACCTCCTGTACCAGTTTACTTATGGAGGATACAAACTGCATTACATGGCTTGACAGACAAGCACCTAACTCTGTTATATATGTAAGCTTGGGGAGCATAGCATCCATGGATAAGAAAGAGCTAGTTGAAATGGCTTGGGGTCTGGCAAATAGCAAGCAACCATTCTTATGGGTGGTAAGGCCTGGCTCGGTCAATGGTTCAGAAGAGATTGAGGTATTGCCTGAGGGTTTTAAAGAAGCTGTTGGAGGAACTGGCTGCATAGTGAAATGGGCACCCCAAAAGGAGGTCTTATCGCATGATGCAGTTGGAGGATTTTGGACCCACTGCGGTTGGAATTCAACATTGGAAAGTATTAGCGAAGGGGTTCCGATGATATGCAGGCCATGCTTTGGAGATCAGAGAGTGAATGCAATGTATGTGAGTCGTGTATGGAGAATAGGCTTGCAACTGGAGAATGAGTTGGAGAGAGGGGAGATAGAGAAAGCTGTAAGAAGGATAATGGTAGATAAAGAAGGAGAAGAGATGAGGCAGAGAACTAAGAATTTCAAAGAGGAAGTTAAACTTTGTATAGGAGAAGGCGGTTCTTCCTACAATTCAATGAACAACTTTCTAGAGCTTATCAAGTCAATTTAATGACCAGAAGGTTTGGTGTTGACATTACACCAGACACCTTGGAGACAGAAAACTTCAGTTCCTATGCAACTATGTTCCCAGCACTTGAGGAACAGGTTACAAAAATCGAGACGTTGACGCACAGATTTAGATTTCACTTGCTTTTCTTCAAGCAAAAAAAAAAAATGTTCAACGGGTATGGCATCATCTACTTGTCTTGACAAACCTCCATACATACAAAATGTGCTTTGCTTTTCAAGTTGTGAATTGTGATGCAAATCAATCAATAAAAAAACAGAGTTGTTATTCACAAATAAAGAGATGTAATTTCCAACAAATCATGAATACCCAGAAAATACAAAACAGAAAATTGCAGAAGATACAAGTATGCAATTCTTATCAAATAACAAGGAGAGTCCATGAGAAAAATCGCAACCCTAGTCTGATACTGAGAAGCTAATGAATAGATCAACAATTCAACATTTAATTCTACGCTCTAGTTTGCAATTTAACGTATAAGAATCCGAACAAGAGAAACAACAATTAAACAAAGTTACCTGTGAATGTGATGTGAAAGCTTGAAAAATTCGAATCAAAATTTGTTAAATTGGGTTTCTCGTAATGAAAATTCAACATCTTGAAATCGGAGAACGGAAATTCCTCACTGACTCGACCGGCGTGATGGTCCGACGGCGCCGATGTGGTGAGAGACTGAGAGTCGGGAGTCGGAGAACGGAAACTGCTCACGTGCCTATCACGTTCTCGTCACGTTAAGTGCCTGTTTGGATGACGTGTTCGGGCACGTCATCGCTTTCTGACCGACGTGGTGGCAACTTATTCTGCCAGGTGATGACATGTCAGCCACATCATTGATTTTTAATGATGTGCTCAGGCACGTCATTGTTGCCTTACTAACATGGTGGTCATTTCCTGGTCAGGTTCTGATGTGTCTTGCCATGTCATCATCATCTCACAGACGTGTTCGGACACATTAGCTATTAGCTGACAACGTGACCGTAACGTCACGTCATTGTCCTCTTTCTGATGTGGCGGTCACGACCGCGTTGGCTTGCGGGGCGTTTCAACTGACGTCAGCCAAAGTTGCTGACGTGCTCAGTCACGTCAGTGTTCCCTGATGACGTGTCTCAGCAGGTCACTAGTCAACTTGAGATTTTCACAAAAACGTAAACAGATTTCAACGGATACAGAGTCGACCATCAATTTGCTGCATTTCTTCTCCGGCGAGCTTCGCTGCAAATCCATTAAAGCCCCTCTATCCTCTTCAATTCTCTGCAGATTATTTGTCATTATCGCATTAGAGAAGAAGATGGTTCACATTCACTTCTTCCTACAATTCATTGAATAACTAATTTGCAGAGCTTATGAACTCCATTTTAACAACAGACACGATCGAAACAGAGTAGCATCAGCAGCAATGGAACAAAACCAAGCATACCCATTTGATAAAAATCTCAGATTGTGCTATAATAGATTGTATCAACTTTCATGCAATGCATGTACTTGCACCAACTTAAAATCTGGAATATACAAGTTGGCTTCTTCTTGGGAAAGTGATGAACTTTTCAATGGATTGATTTGAGCTCTGGAATCAGAAGCAGAACAGAGTCATGTTCATTTCATGCTTAAAAAAAATGTGTTTACAATACGTCGCCCAAACATATTATGTAGTTCTGAAAATATCACATTCAATTTTATAAATCGATTGTGACAAAGTTATTACATACAGGTGTGAAGTTACATAAGCTTGAAACATCGAGCATCCATCGAAACACGAATTTGATAGAGACTAATGATCGTATGATGTCTCTAGTTGTGAGACTTACCATTGAGTTATTAATTATATGATAGATAAATTACATCCTTACAACTGCATTCAGTTTGACTATATATAAGTCTCACATTGTTCTAAGTGACAACAACATCAATCATATTTTGCATAGCAGTAAATGAACACTCCAATGCTTGGTTTAATAACAGAGTCCTATAATCTTTGAAGCCTTCTCAGGCAACAATAATAATCCTTCAAGTAGTTCTGGTAGCCAAGAAGAAAAAGAAAGAAAGAGAATATGGTCAGGTTGCGGCAAAATTGCACAGCTAACTAGATGATTAACAGTTTGTTAGACACAACACGAAGAAAAAGTATAAACCCAAGTACAACAGACTTGTAATCGAAAAGTTACAGGGAGCAGAAAGCTTACAATGTTAAAAAGGACTATGACACTTGAGAAGGAAAGCGAATTGCTCAGGTATGGAGATAGTTTGCAGCCATCATCAGCTCCAGAGTTAGTTCTGGTTCGATATGGAAATCAGTCTCCTTACCCCTGCAGAAGGAGATTATTCTCATGTCATCACTTGTCAATATAGGATTAATAAATACAACCAAAGTTGGTTAAAGGATTCACCAACACGTAGAAACAAAAGAAGTTTATTCATATTAAATTAAAATCGAGATAGGAATTGTCGTAAGTATGTATTTATCTTAGACATAGGATTTTAAGAAGTGCAACAAGTATGACGTTGAGGAAAATGGAAAAGAAAACACTAGAGTTATGCCATTCGTAAGAAGGAAATACCTCTCCGAAATATACTTTTAAAGACAAGGAGGCACATGCAGAGACGAGTCAACTTGCAACCTAGTAAAAACTAAAGATGAAGGGCATTGCCATGAGGAGATGTCAACCGCTTCCTTTCGGATAAACAAATTGTTCCAAATACCTCTCTTCTAGTACATACTGGCATAATTAAAATAATCACTTCCAGCACAACATTATCAGAACATGAAAAACCAAACTCCTCTAGTACTTATCATAATCATTCTTCTTATCAAAGTCCTATTTAAGTTTTTAAGAACGACTTTTTCTAAGAAAAAACGAAAAAAAAAAAAAAAAAAAAAAGGATCTTTCTTGCATATCTCTAAGAACACACCCTACTTATGAACCAAAATTTTGTAGAGGAGAAGCTAAAGTTAAAATTGTTATCCTCAATTGAGGAGTACTATGGTCAAACATCATATTTAACAAGATTGACCGGAATTGAGTAGACATTAAATGGCTGTAAGAGCCCACAACCACTTAGAAATGCTATATGCACTGGAAACTCACAACTTCGAACTTTATAAAACTGGAGAAAACCCCAGAAAAGCTACCACAGCCCTTCTCTTCCAACATTTTTTTGTGCACAAAAATCATTTTGACCTTTCTTATTCATCAAACCCTAGGATACTAATGTCAAACCTGCAACCTTGGTAATCAACAAATTCGCGGGATACAATACCCCAACTAGGTGGCTCCAAAGGGATTTAAACTCCCGATCTCTTAGTTGGAAAGCAAAAGTCTTACCTCTCAACTCACGCCTAGGAGTTGAAGATCAAGTTTAACTTAACTAAAAAAGAACCAACTACAACTGCCTCACCATAAAAGTGAAACCATACCAACAAATTCATCGTTTGCACAAAGAAACGGGCAAACATCAGGCACATCTGACTTGTTCTATAATGCAAGTGTGAGAAAAACAGCACATTTAACTCTTTTATAGTTACAATTCCAGCCAACACTACCTAGTGCACAAAATTGTTCCATACTACGAACATTCATATGATTTCGTAAGATGATTAAACATGTAAAGAAGCAAATAACAATACCCCCAACCCCAAATCAACCAACAAAAAAAAAGCAGAACCTGGAATACTGAAGAGACCAGTAAAAATATTGACAAATCTTCTCAAGAATGGTGGTGCTTATCTCAGGAAATGTCACTTCTCCATGCTCCGTTTCAGCAAAGCTTCCTGCCACAAACCAATACGATTCCTCACTTAAAAATCAATGGGCGCACACACACATGATAATAATTACTCAATCAATCACCTAGCCAATTAGCTAATCGACAATTAGATTAATAGTTAACTTTAACACACTTAAACAAACAATAAAACACTTTTTAAAAAAATACATAATAAAGTAACCAAATTTAATTATCTAATTTTGCATAAAAGACAAATTGAATACGAGTGTAATTTCACTTGAACGGATAACATAACACTTCAAACAAACATAAAGAGTAATCAAATTTATCATCTGTTTTAGCATAAAAGAACATAAAACAACTATTCTGTAAATAAATGTGCAGTTCTTCATGTCACACAGAACCCATCTTGTTCATACAATAAAATAAAATAAAAAAAAGACAGAATTTGCTAAAAGCCAAACTGAATGCGAGGGTAATTTCACTGTGAAACGAATAACAAAACACTTAAAAAATAAAAAATAAAATTAACATAAAAATTAACAAAATTTAAATATCTAATTTTGCATAAATTAAATTGAAATAGAGAAAGAGAAAGAGTGAGACCTGGAGAGGTGAGCATGTTGCGTATGGTCTGAGAGACCATGGCGGCTTCCTTGTCGATCACGAACTCGAATCCCTCGGCGCTTATCAGCTTCACAGTGTCTTCTTTCTTCATCTTCTTCGCCGATTCCACGACACGATACGATTCGTTTAAGTGGTGGTGGTGGTTGTGGCGATGATGATGATTATTATGCGATTTGATTCGCCCGCCGATTCGCGGTTTTTTGTTGTCGATCGAGACTCGTTGTCGGCTGTCGCGTTTTGGATTTTTTTTTTTTATTATTCAGTTTTTAAAATAAATAAATAATTGGAGAGTTTGGTTCACTCTCTACTACTTAGTCGTGGATTTCACGGTTTCGGGGAAGAAATTGGGGACTGTTTGGACATAGGATTACAGTATTTGCATCTTTTATAGTGGATGGTCAATTCTGATTAACAAGCACGACCGAGGTCAGGACAGATAGGGTAGATATCTCTCGATTGTAGAAGTAAATATTCGGATAGCTCATTCATTGATCAATTTTAGCCAATTCTAATAGACCTCTAAGCAGTGTCAAATTTAAAATAAAACAAGTTGAAATAATTCAGTACAACTACCGTCGAATCCACAGTAAAATAATTGTTCTAAATGAACGGTTTTTTATTAAAGTCAATCAAAAATTATAAATAATTATTCTAACTCCTGCTTAAATAGAAAATAAAACAAGCATGAATCCTTCAGGATTCTAAACTCCTACCTTGACCCAAAAAAATAAATAAATAAATAAAATCAAATCTTATATTGAAGGTGGTTTTTTATTTATTTCCTAAAGCTAAAAAGGTAAAAGAAATCTCAACTATAAAAAGGAAATCATAAACAAACTAATAGAAATAAACTTAAATAATAAAAAATTCCAAACCTCGAAGTATTGAATCAGTAGTATGTCTCTCACACCAACATTAAAATGGTGTGTGTTCGAGTCTCTCCCTCTCCCCAAAACCCCAAATTATTGTAATATTTCAGAAGAAAAAAAAAAAAAAGATGTAACGTAACAACTGAGTTACAATTGATAATTTTGAATTTTGATATGAAAATATTTACATGCCAAAAGCCCAAAACTTCTCAACAATGTTACAATAAAATCATGGAGGTTAAATTCCATTGTATAAATTTGAGTCACCTATCAACTTTAGATTTATATTATATATAAGGCTCATAAATCTTTTTCATAGATGTTTATAAAACAAATTATAACTTATAACACTTAGTTTGAAATTTGTTACACGCTTTCATTATATGTAATCAATTTTTATAGTTGCTTTTGACAAATTTGATAAATATATATATATATATATATATATATATTAATAAATTTCATGAATGTAATCCTCCCTATGAAATCTGTCCTATCTAAATCTACCTACTTTTGAACCAACGCTTAGAAATTTCCTATGTTATTTCATTTCTTTACTTGATCTTTGGTAAGAATAAATTAGTGTGTTATTTATAAATAAACAAATAAATAAAAACAAAACTTGTGAGATGTAAAAGTAAAAATTAAAAAATATATATATTTAGAGAGAGAGAAATTTTTTTGAAAGATTACATATTTACATCATCATCTTTCATAAATAATAATAATGATACATCATCATAATTGTTTACAATCAAAAATCAACGAGAGAATGATTAAGCATGTAGTTTACTCTCACATAATTTCATATTTCACAAATATTATAGTACTTCACTGTTCCCACAATTTTGAACGTGGTTTGAGGGATTTTGGGGTTATGAAAAAAAAAAATTACAATTGATAGATTCATTGTCTAATGTAATTCAATAAATGCGATTTATTGAATAATAAAGACATGGACAAGTGATACATTGTTGGCAATTGTTTTGTAAAATAAGCATGATCTAGTCTATAGTTCTCAATTTTAAAATCAATATTGAAATGAAATGAGTATCTTTATATATGCAAA
The DNA here is from genome assembly GCA_035582765.1 of Acer negundo. NCBI lineage: Eukaryota > Viridiplantae > Streptophyta > Magnoliopsida > Sapindales > Sapindaceae > Acer > Acer negundo. The sequence goes on from CM069233.1 coordinate 2,265,318, forward strand.
TAACAAGAATTGAAGACGGTTCAATAAGAGTAATATTAGGCAGTGCAGTGCAGGTCCTGAGGTTTTGGAGGCCCCAAGGCGAATATTTTAAAATGGGACCCTTTATTCAATCTCACATCTAAATTTTGTGAAATCTCATACTTAATATATATATATATATATATATAATTTTTTGAAAAATTTTACAAAAGTTTAATCAAAGTAATTTTCATCAAATTTGTATCGAGATACATTGTAAAAACAAAACTGAAAAAAAAACAAAAGTTACGAGCAAATAGATCTGTATGACAGTTTCCACTCAAAGAAATAACATATGTAAATAAGAAGAGATGAACTTGTTTAGAAAATGAAAAGGGAGGAGAGTAGGAGACCTCCTAATTTATTTTATTTTTTAGAATTAAAAAAAAATAAATAAAAAAATAAAAGAAAGTGTATATTTGGTAATGTTTGGGGTGTGCTTAAAAAATATAATTTAAAAATAAAATAAAATAAAATAAAAAATAAAATAAAAAACTCTTAATGAAGTGTACATGCAAAAAGGGATGTATATACAAATTTGTAGGGGGTGCAAATAGAGCTACCCATTCGCTTTTAATAATTCTAATGAAAATCCATATTGAGTTCAATCTTTTTATAAGAAGTTGATTTCCACGCCTTTTTTCTTATTTGGGACCCAAATTTGATATAATTATATGAAGTTTAAAAAATAACAATAAATTTAGATCATTTTTGGGCCATTTATTTATCGAAGTCCAAAGATATGAGCATTAAACACAAAAAATAATAATAATAATAATAATAATAATAATAATAATAATAAATAAATAAATAAATATAAATAAAAATGGGCTCTTTTAGGGCTATTTTTTTCTAGGCCCTGGACGGGTGCCCCTAGTTGACCCACCTCAGGGTCGGCACTGATATTAGGGTTCCCAAATTTTTTTCTCAAATTCTTTCCCAGATGGTGTTGGCACATAAGGTGTCAACATCACATCACTCACCACATAATCTCATAATTTAGAAGATATTGACACATCACATGCCAACACCATTTGGAAAAAAATTTGGAAAGCCTAGTATTACTCTTTCAATAATAATAATAAATAAAAGGAATTGAAGAACTCAAAACAATAAAAATGCAATAGCATAGTATCTAAACACAAATGATATATCATATATCCATGAAATTTTGATTTAAGAGAATCTCCAATGTAAATATACATTTTTTAGTTTCTAACTAGTGACGCATCAACATATATATTGAATTTGGATCCATTTTGTCAAAAAAAAAAAATTAAAAAATATATATTTATATCTCCAATGCAATTATTTAAAATCAAAAAATAAAATACGTATCCATTTTTAAGCAATCATCTTAAAACATTTATTTTACTCTCTCTCCTCTTTTATTTTAAATCAAATATGTATCTATTTTTTACTAATCATTTTTTTCATTTTTTTCTCCTCTTTTATTTTACAATTAAATGAGATGTAATATTATTGGTGGAAAACATTATAAACCCTAGTCAATATTTCTATGAGAGTTTCTAAAATTAGAAACTCAACTCCATAGTCTCTTAACAAAAAAAAAAAAAACAAAAAAAAAAAGTTTGCCACATCACCTCGATATAATCAAGTAAAATAATTGCATTGGAGATTTTTTTCTATCTCATTATCTATCATACGAGGTACTTAATTTTCTCCAAATGCATAATAGCATTTGAGATACTCTAAGTAATTAAAGAACATCATTAAACATAAACTATCATCAAATTGTTAAATTTTAGATTTTAGATTATTTTTTCCCATCATTTAATTTAATAAAACACAAATACATTCTTACAATAACCTTTTTTGGGATTACCACTGTTTTTTTTTTTTTTTGTATCGAGAATCTCGGACTTCGTTCAGGCATCTATCCGTATGTCCTCCTTCAATTGCGTGACACGTCATATCATGACTCATGTATGTTGGCTTCGTGAAGTACGACAAATAAGAAACATTGACCCACACCCCTGATCCCACAAAGATGCAAGCAGGTAATTCAGAAATCGCCCCCACCTTAGTAGGATTCGAACCGCTAAAGTTAGCCCCATGTCTATCCTTTCACCAGCAGAACTAAATGCCCTGAGGACTGACCATAATATAATTTCTAGAAGTTTAACCAATAACTTAAGTTATTAATCACAAGTCTTGGACCACCGAGACAACCAACTAGCCAATGTTTCTAATGCAAAATCAAATTTAAATATGAAAAAGAAAACCATGACAGGAAATGGTGAGCTAGTCAGCTAGCCACTAAAAAATATCTCTTGGTTTTTAAAATGATTGTTTCCATTATTAATTGCAATGATTAATCATTGACTTTGGAAAGATAATTATAAGCCACTTGACTAATTTAACAGTTGACTAAAATAATAAAAAAATTTCTTATAATTTTTTTTTGAAAAATTATTTGATATATATATTTAAAATAAATGGTCATATTTTTTTAAAACTTTGTTTTAATTAAACTGACACAAACACAATTTAAAAAACAACTATTACATAGAGGAGTCTTCTCATGATTTTATAGGCAAAAATATGAGACTTGAACCTCAATAGCATGGCTTAGAAGCAACTTCCATTATAAATAGGGAATTTCCCACACTTTATGATTTTATAGACAAATTTGAAACTCAACTCCTATAATAAGTGGAATTGGATTTTGATATTAAGAAAAAAGATACACTATACTAATTAGAATAATCATTCTAGTTAAAAGAAAGTGAACAACCACTTAATTACGAGTGAATGTGATATTTATTGATTTATTTATTTTTTAAAAATATTACAATAAATTCAAGGTTTTGAGTTAAGAGATCAAGATTAAAATCTACAAAGTCATAATATAGGCGTGGATGATATACAACCGAGCTAAATTCATATTGTCTTAGTTGAAAACTTTTAAAAACACTTGGTTATTGCAAATAAGTGAATGTCCAATTGTCCATTATCAAATCCAAAAAAACAAAAACAAAAAAAAAAAAAAAAAACAAAAAAAAACAAAAACAAAAAAATTGTCCATTATCTTTTACCCTTTGCCTAATTAAATTTCCTTAGGTTTTGGTTAATTAAAACATAAAAAAAAAAAAAAAAAAAAAAAAAAAAAAAAAAATTAATAAAAGTTGACAAATGATAAGGAAGTTAAACAAAATATTTCAGAGTTTCATAAGAAAATATTTCAGAATATTTTAAGCAATTTGACATCTATTTTATTAGGATCAAATGAATTTAAATAACTTATAACAAGTAATTAAATCAATAAACAGTATTAATAATTGCAATTTATTTACCTCACATAAAATCTATGTAAGTTTATAATAAATATTATGAATGAACAAAACATTAAAATATTATATTTCATAAAAAGATAGGAATATTTTAAATTTTTAATAATGAATTGGAAATATGATTCCATTCAAAATCAACATCACTATGTTACAAATTTACAACTATACATGTTATTTATATCAGTACAACCATAATTTTTTAATATTTCAATCATCAAGATTGTAGAATTTTATGAAATTTATGTGATTTTTGTCATATTATATGAAATTATTTATTGTCGCATATAATTTGGATTCCACCTCACCAACAAAATAACAAAATAATAATTACTACATACAACACCCTGCCATCTTTGTATTTATTTAAAATCATGAGTTAGGATCCTGTTCTGTTCCGATTTTTCTTGACATTTGACATATGATATCATACGTAGAAAGTGTATAAAGTTTCCTACCCCTATGTTCGAAGCCTGCTTTACGCATCTTTCAGTAATCCTAGTGGAAGTTTCTTTTTGGGTTGGTCCTGCTTGTAGTATCAAATGTGGGAAGATCCCTTTTGCTTTGTGTCATGAGAGTTTGAGAGTTACCATTTATAACGTATCCTTTTCTCGTATTGTGAGGGTGTCTTTCCAGACCAACCGTACTTGTATTGTCTAGTGTTGTCTAGTCCCAATAGATCCCTAAGAGTTTGTTTGGTTGAGTTTTTGAAAAACCTCTATTGGTAAAAGATTTACTTACAATAGATCTATTAGAAATAGAGTTTTTTTTATTTAAAAATATATATATAAGTGTTTAATTGGTAAAATAAAAAAAATTAAAAAAAAATCTATTTGGAAAAGCACTTTCCCACGAACTTTTATCTAGTAGAGGTTTAAACTCTACTCGATTTAAAATAGACAAATTCAACTAAACAATTTAAAAAACTCAAATAGACGTTTATAGATCTTTTGAGGTAGTAAAAAATTCAACCAAATAAGAACTAAATCGACTACCGTAACGTTTGGCTGCATATATTTTAATAAAATACAACCAACCGTACTAGAAAGAAACAAAAAAATAATGATAATAAAAGAAAAGAAATAAAATCCCAAAAAACAAGGGGGCGTGGGAATCACTAAACATCCACTGCCCACCACCTGCCAGCCTACTAATGTCAGTCGCCACCTCATCACTTTTTGTCTTTTTCCCTCCACCCTAAATACGACGCCGTTTCAAACCCTATAAAATCCCTTCTTGTCTGTTTCACCAATTTCCATTTCCCGTCTCTCTCTCTCAAGTCTCATTGGACACATTCCCTGCAATTCCTCCGATTACTAACCGTACCTGACCGCCACCACTACCAACAACTAATCACACACTTTCTCTCTCGTTTTCTCTTCTCGATCTGTCCGCCTTTTCCAGGTAAACAAACGAATCACAACATTTTTCGTCTTTTTTTTTAATTTTAATTTTGTATATGGAAGTTGAATTCGGTTAGGTTTTTGTTTGGACGCGTAGGTTTTTTCGATCGGCAGAGATCGGAGAGGAGGAAGGAAGGAAGATATTTTCGAGACTTTCTGTTTTGTTTTTGTTTGTTTGTGATGGCGAGTCGAGTGGATCACGAGTACGATTACCTCTTCAAGATCGTGTTGATCGGCGACTCCGGCGTCGGAAAATCCAACATTCTCTCCAGGTTTACCAGGAACGAGTTCTGTTTGGAGTCAAAATCCACCATCGGCGTCGAGTTCGCCACCAGAACTCTCCAGGTCCTTCTCTTTTTTTTTTCTCCAAAAAACGATTTGTCGTTTGGTTTGATATGGTTTCGTGTTTGTTTGTTTATGTTGTGTGAACTATGCTTTGGTTGCGTTTTGGAGATTTGACTGTGTCAAATGAAATTAAGTGATTTAATTGTAAATGAATTAGAGATCTCGCGAGCTAGTTGGAGAATTGAATGTGAATGGAGGTTCTTAAGTTCTTTTATGTGAATCGAGTGCTTGTTTTGAGTGAAATTGTGTTTGTTTGTGTTTGTTTGTGTTCTTCTAACTGTTTTATTCACATGCAAACATGAGAGTTAACTTTTATCGTTTTTAAGCCGAAATCTCATGCTGTCAATTCATTGAATTGATCATCAAATTATTAGATTTTAATGAATTGAAAAAAAAAAAAAAAAAAAAAAACATCCTTTCTGTGGAATATTTAGTTGTTTGGTCAAGAGATTTCGTGAATTGCTTTGATTGATTGATTGAGAATGCTTGATGTATCGTTCAATAGGACTGTGTAGGGATGAAATTCGTGAAAATATTAGATAATCTTATTGATGGTTACATTTCAATCAATGTCTTTTGTAATTGTATTGTAGAGCGGTTCGTTGGTAAAATGGTTTTTTGCAGATTCTTGAGTTTTGCAGCTGATATTCGAAGTTCTGGTACAGGTTGAAGGAAAGACAGTTAAGGCACAGATTTGGGATACGGCAGGCCAGGAGCGATACAGAGCAATCACCAGTGCATACTACAGAGGAGCAGTTGGGGCACTTCTTGTTTACGACATAACCAAGAGGCAGACCTTCGACAATGTCCAGAGGTGGCTGCGTGAATTGAGGGACCATGCAGATTCAAACATCGTGATAATGATGGCTGGAAACAAGTCTGACTTGAATCATCTCAGAGCTGTTCAGGAGGAGGACGGTCACTCCTTGGCTGAGAGAGAAGGTCTCTCATTCCTTGAGACGTCTGCATTGGAAGCAACCAACATCGAGAAGGCGTTCCAGACCATCTTGACGGAGATCTACCATATCATAAGCAAAAAGGCGTTGGCAGCCCAGCAAGCAACTGCTAATATCAGTATTCCCGGTCAAGGAACCACGATCAATGTTAACGACACCTCAGGGAATGTGAAAAAAGGTTGCTGTTCTACTTAAAAATAAAAAAGCTACAATGTCGATATACTCGAGGAAGGGAACGGATTCGATACCGAGCAGACTTTTTTTTTTAATTTTTTTTTTTACCATTTCTTTTAAATTTTTTTGGCTGAGAGAGAGACAATGTAGAATACCTTTTTTTTTTTCTTCTTCTTCTTTTTTACTTCATTGTTTGATAAGGAAGGTTGTGAAATTTTAAAATGACATTATTGATGCTATAGGTGGATTTGGCCTTTTGATTTTCAACTTTATACCAGATGTTTTGTGCAATCTCCCTCCCCTTTTCGATCGTTCGATTCACATGATTATACCTGCATTGTAAGAACGTGTTCTAACAGCACATGTTAACATAAGACGAAGCAGATATCGGCTTTCTCTTCGTATATTCCAAATATATATGAAAATCATAAAATTTTGAGGAAACACCAACTACTATTATTCAACTTGTATTGTTACATGATGAATTCTGTGTTTTGTATGACAGTAATCTCTAATCTTATGAAGTATTTCACTAGAGCTGGCTTCAGGCTCAGCTACTACATGGCAAGACAACACAATTTTCCCAGATGTGATAGACCAAACATGCAAGTCATGGACAGTTCTCACTCCTTGTATACACATTAGATCACTTTCTAATCCTTCAACATCGATCTCAGTTGGCGTTCTCTCCATCAGTATCCCGATTATATTTTTAAGCATCGGCATGGTAGTACTAAGTGCGAAAATGGAAAAAATGAAGGTGCAAATAAGATCTACTATATACCAATCCGGTTTTGCCCACATAATCGAACCAGCAATCATCACCCCGACAGATTGAATTAGATCAGTCATTACGTGCAGGTATGCCCCTTGGAGGTTTATGTTTGATGTCTTCTTCGTCACATTTTCTTCGGTCACCATACACAATTTCTCTCTCTCGTGATCATGATCATGATCGTGACTTTGACTGTGGCTGTGGCCATGACCGTGATCATGATCTGTGTGCCCACAAGCATGATGAGCATGATCGTGACCAAGAAAAGTGACCGTCACCACATTGATTAAAAGTCCAAATGCTGCAATTCCGAACATGAGCGCTCCATTCACCTTTGTGGATTTGTTAAGCATTCTATCAGTTGCTTCATAAATTAAGATCCCAGATATCAGCCATATAAGCTGCACAGATAGAAGGGCGCCCAAAACCTCAAGACGACTGAATCCGAAAGAATGGTCTAATGTTGCCTCCCAACCTGAAGCTCGGACTGCGAAGAGCGCAATGGAGAATCCAGCAATATCCATAAGCAAGTGAGCTGCATCTGCCATAACTGCTAGGCTGTTAGCTTTAAACCCACCGACAACCTCTACTAGCATTGCAATCACGTAGAAGATTATGAGTCCAAAGAGCTTTGTTGCTGACTTAGACCGTTCTTTTGATTCTGATGTATGATTTTCTTGTTTCAAGAACCTGCAAACAGAATCACAAGATGTCTTGGGTGCCGCAGAGATGACATCTTTTTTTTCAGAGACCATTGGCATCTCGATATCTTGTTGGTGCTCCGATCTCAAAATGGACACCCTTTCATCTTCCATCTGCTTGGACAATCAAATTCAAATGGTTCATTCACATAACAGAAACAATACGTTATAGTTCAATACCGAAAACCAAAAACGATAAATGGAATTTAGAAAACGAAAACAAAAAAGGACGGCTGTCAAATATCAAGTCATTGTAGTTAGCTTTTCTCTTGCATTAATCTAGAAAGATTTTGCTTCTTTCAACTGCTTCTCATAGCAAACAATTCACCATTGTATACAGATTTTTCTTATCAGAGTAGTGCATTCATCGGTTATCAATGCAACCTGATAAACTCATCCTCGAAGACTACTAGTTGTCCACGAAGGGAGCTAGCTACCTCTAGCATCTGTAGATACGTTCTTGTTTTCTCTCGTACCACTTCTCCTAAATCTCAACAACATCATTCATGATATGTTACTTTTTAACACGAAACATCATTCATGTTATTGATGCCTAGTTTCCCGACTAAATCATACTCATACAACCTACCAAGTTTGAATGAGTGTGAGTTAGTCAGGAAACTAGGCATCGATAACATGAATAATGTTTCATGTTAACATAAGCATTCGTGTTATGCTATTTTTTAACACAAAACATCATTCATGTTATCGATGCCTAGTTTAATGACTAACTCACACTCATTCAAAATCTGTAGGTTGTATCCGCTTCAGATTCCCTCGTAAAATCAATAAATTATCCATTTGGTTAATTCCAACTCTATAAGAGTAAAGCAAAGTGAACAAATATGATTACCGAATTGCTATATACAAATCATGAATTCCTCCACAACAATATTCAAAAGGGTCAATCCAATTATGTATTAGAGAGTCCTCTACTGAAGATTTCAAATAGTTAGAGCCAAATGCAATTTAAGAGAACAACATCTTCATAAACTAAACAAGTTCAAAACCCCAAAATTGAATTTCTAAGACCAACAACCACCAAGCCTGATCTTACTAAAAATCCCCCAAAACTTGCATTCACATCCTCAAAACACAAAAGAACAATAAAATCAAACACCTACACAACCAAATTGAAAAGAAGAAAAAAAATGACATCAAAAATAACACAAAAGGAGATAAATGTGATGATGCATTTTTATTTTTTCCATGATCAAACAGAAAAATCCCATCTCAAAACACCACAAAAGAATTCTAAAAATGCCTAAAAGAATCCAACAAAAGTCCATGAATAAAGAAAGAAGAAGAAAGAAGCCATACCTGAGAACCAGAGAAGAAAAGATAAAAACTTGAAGATGATCTGTGCGGGGTTTTTATAGTATCAAATATCAAATATCAAGAGTCGAATTTGTGAGATTTCATTGCGTGAAATGGAAATGGCATGAGTTGAATGACACCTTCGATATTTCTTCTGGATTTAATATTATTGTAATTGTGGATTCTTTCTTCATGGCCTTTTAATGTAGACGGCGTCAAAGGATTCCTTTTTTGATCGGTCCCTTTATGGGGGGCAACTGGCAAGCATCGTCTCCTCTCGATACTCTCTATATTTTTACAGGGAGGGGTATTTTTGTCTAAATAAATAACAGATTTCGAATAAAAATATCTTTTCAAAACATTTGACGTGTATCAAGAGAGGGGTATTTTTATCGGAACCCATAACACATATCAAGCGTCGGGAATGGGGCAATGCTTCTCACGATGACTTCATTTTTGCTTACCTAAGACCTGAGAAAAATGAACTCAAGGTAAACTCGCGACAAGTCTTGACGTTTCCAACATTATAGGTTTTGCACCAAATTTTGGGTCAGTCAGCAGTTTGTCAACCACGCGCTTTGGCGCGAATGCGAAGAATTTTCCACCGTCTGTTAACAGGTTTTCAGATTTTCAGACATGTTAGTTCCACGTAGATCGTACGTATGACGTTTCCAACATTATCGTAGGATTTGAACAGATTTTTTAACATTAGGAAATTATACAATTTTTCTCTTAATAGTTCTTAGGGAATGGAGATCTCGCATATAAAATACGAAATTTCATATGACATAAGGTAACATTAGTTATTTGTGGGATTCCGTTTTCTTTTTTTATTTTATTTTTATAATGTTAGAGATCATCAATATATTGTTTTTTTAATGTTTTATATCATCTGTATATTGATTTTTTTTAAATAATGTTACTTTGATTAAGTTTAATGTTCAAATGATATGGCATCACTCTTATCCATTCATTTTGATTGTATTAGATTTGCTTGATTTAAATGAATAGATCAGAGTGATGCCACCAAGGGCAAAGCCAGGATAAAATAGTATGGTGGGCTAAACCAATTTTTTTTTTTTTTAATGAATCTAAACCGTACAAAAATTATTTATTAATCGATTTTTTTTCTTCACTTTTATATATAATTTTTTATATTGAAATATTACAATAATTCGGGATTTCAGAAAGGAAAAGACTCAAACTGACAACCTCTGTGTAGGTGTGAGAGACATACCACTGGGTTAATCTCATCTTGTCAGCTTTTATATATAATTTTTTGATATTACAACCTATGATATTAACTGGATTGTCAAGATATTAAAAAAAAAAATAATAAAAAAAATAAAAAAAATAAAAAAATAAAAATAAAAAAAACCTATTTAGACATTTCGATAAAATTTATTTACTTTCAAAGATAATTTATTTACTTTTTTATGATTTTTTTTATTTTAATATACATGTTCCTGCTTTAACGAGAATATAATAATTAATTAATTAATTAATCAATATTGTATAATTGTATACTTATATTTCTCGTATGATTGTATCTAAGTATTTGGCGGTCATCGGAGTAGTCAATGGCCGTCTTTGTAAGGAGTAGAAAATACTGTCCAGGCGTCTAGCATCAACAAATTTTACAGACTTTTTGGACGGCTAAGTTTTTTATTTTATTATTATTTTAGAAAAGGCAAGTGGATCACAATTCACAAAAAACTAAATAAATATGTAATTTACTTGGAAGATTATTTTAGACCATCTCATTTTTCCTATTTACACTTTTTCGTTTTATAAATATTCTATTTTAAAATTTTAAATTTTAAATTCTAATAAAATCCTTAAATACATTCTTTTGTTTCAAAATTATTCATTTTATCTTTTGATTCTCATATTTCAAAGGCATCTTATTATTTTTTTTATATATATAAAAAATATCTAAAGATACTCAATTTTATTTTAATATTACCTATGTATGAAAAAGTTAAGAGGTCTTTAAAATTAAGTGGTCAAATCACATCTTAAATTGGCACTATATTAAGGGTATCGGTGGACGAGCAATTAAGAAGATTCAAAGAATTTATTAATTTCTCATGCCAAACATTTGCTCACTTCCGCTCCTCTCTCTCTTTATATATATATAGTGGTTCTTTAGTAAGAACGTTATGAAATTATAAGTTAAGGACTTTCAACCAAAGCCGTATATTCATATTGGGTGTGAGTATTTGTTAACGTGGAGGTGTAGACCCACTATGAATGTGTGACTCTAGTTGGACGTTCTGAAATTATAAAGTTAGGACGGTTTTGATCAAAGAAGTATTATATATATATATATATAACAAGATAGTACATTGAGAGGTTCACATCACTAGGCAGCTTGATATCTTTTATCAAAAGGGTAATATATCTCTTTTTACTTTGTTTAATATTTATTTTACTTACAATAATATATTATCATTAATGATTTTTGTACATGCTGACATTGCATTTGCATAGTGGTGCACCACCACTATTCTAATGCGATGCAAGCGTGTGTACTGGATGGTAGTCATGTGGAGCTATTGTGTTTGTGTGTATTCAAAACACAATTTCATACCATGGAAGATTTTTGCATGCAATTAGCAACTTGTGTACATTCCTCTAGGGCACACCCACTAAATCACCGATTATATTTGCAATTGCTTAAATATATATATATATATATATATTTTTTACTTGCTAATTGATTTTTTAATAAATTGGTTATAATATAATTTAAAATACAACACATTGATCCTATTTTTTTACTAATCTTAGGACTTATTTTAAAGTATAAGGAGTAGTTCCCTTTATAGGTAGGACTTATTTAAGAGCTCTAAAACTAAACACAAATGTAATATAATCGTAAATGACTACTTCATTCAACTTGAAAATGTCCTAAATTCGAGCCACTACATGTGAATGTTACATACATATATGTATACAGTATACTAAATACATAAAGAATCAAAATGCGATTAAAAGATTCTCTAAAAAAATAAAAAAAACAAATTGTATAAGTATTCATCAATCCAATTAGGGGTTTATTAGGACTTAAAACAAAAAACAAATCCTATAAATACAATCCAAAATACAATTCCCTCACCGAGACAAGCGAGATCAACCTCCGGAAGTTCGTAGATTCTTCGAAGTCTCTGCTCTTCCAACCAACAAACAAACTACTTGGGTCATGTACCAACAATCCAACATGGAATTGTTGGTATAGTTTTTTTATATTTCTCTATATCATGTAATATGATTTTTTTTATTTTTTATTTTATTATGTAAGTCTTATAATATGAATTTAATAGGTCGAGTATAGTTTTACTTTTTCGAAAGATTTTTATTATTTTTGAAACAACTGAGTGCAAGAAAATATGGTACGTAAACATACGTAATTCATAAAAACTATTATTTTTTATTTGAGATGTTTGTGATTATTTTAAGAGATAATTAATAATTAAATATATACAACTTTAATATGATGCTGAGGTTTAAATCAAAGTAAATTTAGTCCGTTTATGAGAATATATATTCAGATATATCCAAGTAAACTCCGAACTGTTTAAAATGTTCTGTGAGTTTTTATTTATTTATTTTTTATTTTTATTTATGTACACGTTCTTACTTTAACGAGAATATGATGATTAATTAATTAAACAGTTTTGTACAATTGTATACTTGTATTTCTTATTTTTCTTGTATCTAAGCATTTGATGGTCATCAGAGTAGTCAATGGTTGTCTTTGTGGAAAAGACTTGTTGGAGGTGTCTAGTCGTCTAGTATTGACAAATTCTACAGATTTCTTGGACGGTTAAGATTTATTTATTTATTTATTTATTTTTAGAAAGGACGAGTGGATCAGAATTCACAAAAATTAAATAAATATGTAATTTAGATGGAAGAGAATTTTAGACCATCTAATTTTTCCTATTTACACTTCTTTTTTAAAATCATTATATTCTAAAAATTTAAATTAAAATTTTTTTTTAAAATATTTCCTTTTATTTCAAAATTATCCATTTTATTTTTTAATACTCATATTCCGAAAACATCTCATTAAAAATATATATATATATATATATATATATCTCTAAAGAATGAAAAAGTTGAGAGGTATTTAGAATTAAGCGGTCAAATCACATCTTATTTAGACACTTTATATTACATTTGTATGAAAAAGTTGAGAGGTCTTTAGAATTAAGTGGTCAAATCACATTTTAAATCGGCACGATATCAAAGGTATTGATAGACGAGCAATTAAGAAGATTCAAAGAATTTGTTAATTTCTCATACCAAACGTGGGCTCACTTGCCGCTCCTCTCTCTCTATTTATATATACATGGGCGGACCCATGTGGGGATTAGATGGGCTCGTGCCCTATCTCAATTTAAAAAGGGTGAAATCCATTTTAATCCATCTAGTTTGACCTATTACATAATCTGGTCCTCCAATTTTTAGTTTTATCTTGACATGCTCCGTTAGTTTTCAAAAATATGTATTTTAGTCCCTGTCATCCAATTCCATTAGGATTTCTTAGAATTCCGTCAAGTCAACAAGGGTAAAAGGGTGAAACAACATCAGATTGATAAATATTAAATTAAATAATAAAATGATAAATATTAAAATATTAAATAATACATATTTATAGAAATTAAAAATAACAAAAAAAAATTATTCAATAATAAAATGATAAATATTAAAATATTATATAATACATATTTATAGAAATTAAAAATAACAAAATAACAAAAATAACAAAAATAATGCATCAGATATTCAAAACCTTTAAAAAAAAAATACAAAAAATATAAACAAAACCACAACTCACCACAACTCTTCTTCTTCTTCATCATTACTTCATTCTCTTCAACACACTGTAACCGTCGCTGCCCAAATACCACATCCTAGCCTGCCGAAACACCACCCACACCATTCTTTCTCCTTTCCTGATCCCCCCCTCTCTCTCTCTCTCTCTCTCTCTATATATATATATATATATATATTTCTCGAAACCATCAGAAATCGCTACCACGTCACCAAATTACACAGCCACCGCCACCATTCTTTCTCCTTTGATGATGACGTTGATGGTTGTGAACTGAATCTCATCTCCTTCATTGAAGACCCAGGGTTTGGTGCAGATCGATCGTCCTAAGGTCTGGTGCAGATCAATAGGTTGGTGTGGGTTTATTCGGCTGCCAGTGGTGGTTTGAGTCGACTAGAGTTTGGTGTTGGTTTGATTCGGGCGCTGGTGGTGGTTGGTTTGTGTGGGTTTGAGTAGATGTGGGAGATGAATAGATGATATTTGTGGAAGTGGGTTTTGATGGGGTTGGTAATGCTGTTTGATGTGTAAGATATGGTGTAATGGTGGTGGGTTTGAGTGGCGTTTTGGGTGGCAGTGGGCTAGGGTTTGTCGTTGTTTACTTGGTTTGGAATTGGTTAAAGATGATAATGGTCAGTTTTTGGTTAAAGATGATAATGGTCAGTGTTTGGTTATTTCTGGGTTTGGTGTTGTTGATGATGATGGTTGAAGAAAGGGGGATTTCTGGGTTTAATTTACTGTTTCTAGAAATATGGGTTTAGTTCATTGGTTGTTTGATTTATTGATGAGAGCCTGGTGGATTTTGATTGAAGATGAAGAAGAGGTTTGGATTTGGATTGGTGAAGATGTGAAGATCGTTTGGTTTGGTGTGGACTTTGATCGAAGATGATGTTTGATTGAAGATGAAGAAGAAGTTTGTACCTGGTTGATTATTTTTATGCGTTTTTTGAAGTAGCAGATGAAGAAGAGGAATAGATGAGTGAAATATTTGTTAGGTTTTGTTTATATGTTTAATTATTTATTTTATTTTAAAATTGTTTATAATTTTTATTATTTAATTTAATTATAGAGGGTCATTTTTGTCTTTCAATTCATTTCAACATTTATAAGGGGCATTTGACCCTCTGACCCTGTCAGATTCCACTTTTCTAATGGAAATCCTAACAGAATAACTTAACGGGATAATTTTGAAAACCGAGGAACCAATTTGTATAATAGATCAAATTAGAGAGATTAAAATAGATTTCACCCATTTAAAAATAAAAAAGATGGATTCTGTATATATTACATATTTACATATTTATTAAAATATTTATTAAGAATCCTTAACATTATATTACTGTTAATATAATTGGCAGTGGATCTTTGCTTTTTAGATCAAGGGTGCTGGTTCAAGTCCCATCAAACAATATTTAATTCAGTTTTATCTTTAATTTTTTATGTGCGTCTTTAATTCAATTTTATCTGTTAATTTTTTATGTCTTATTTATTATACCATGATTTCCTATTCATTTTTTTTTATTCTGTTATTGTCAATTTCGTAATTACCATTAATTTATATTTACTTAATTTATATTAAATTTTATATTTTTATTTGGATTTTTATTATTTTTAATAGTTTTAACTTGATATACCAAACACGTCTAATCAATAAACCCTAAAATCTCATATTTTACTTTATTGGATTAAAATAGTTGATCTATTACTGTGATTCATTTTATCTTATCATTAGTATTTTTCTTTATTTTATAGTTTTAATTTATTTAGAATCAATAAATCAATAATTTACCAATAATTTGAAGAATAAAAATTTTTAAAACATGTCTAGTAAAATTTATTAATAAATTATTTGTATAAATTTAAATTGAATTCATTATAAATACAAAACAAAATTTCTTATTATAAAATTAGATGGTAATTTATTCCTTTAGTTTTTTTTTTTCATTATTTATATTGTTTTTCTTGTTATTATTTATTTTTAAAATTTTTTTTATTTCTTTTTGAATGTAAAATTATTTAATTCACCTGAGTAAGTATTCTATTCATTTTATTTTATCTAAAAAAACTATTTTACTACGATATTAATTTTTCATTATTTTTTCATATAATTGCGATTCTAATTTATTAAAGTACCCTATATGATTAAAATTTTTGAGTCAGCCACTGTATATATATGGTGATTCTTTAGTAAAAACGTCCTGAAATTATAAGTTAATGACGTTCAACTAAAGCCACACATTTATATTGGGTGTGAGCATTTGTTAATGTATGGTTGTGGACCCACTATGAATGTTTGACACTGGTTGAACGTCCTGAAATTATAAAGTCATAGCGGACCTGATTAGAAAAATATTATATATATATATATATATATATATATATATATATAACAAGATATGTACATTGATCGGTTCACATCACTAGCTAGCTCGATGTCTTTTCTCAAAAGGGTAATATATCTCTTTTTACTTTGTTTAATATTTATTTTACTTACAATAATATATTATAATTAATGATTTTTATACATACTTGCATTGGATTTGCATAGAATCATTCTACGCAAATCCAATGCAAGCATGTATACTGGTGGTCATGTGGAGCTACAAAGCACAATTTCCTACCATGGAAGATTTTTTTGCATGCAATTAGCAACTTGTGTACATGTGTAACGAAACTTACACAAGCACAGTCCTCTAGGGCACACCCACTGAGGCACCGATTATATTTGCAATTGCTTCGATCTTCCGATTCTATATATTGTTAACTTTTTACTTATTTTTTTTACTTTCCTGATAATTTTAATTTAGATTAAAATTATTTTTAATAAAAAAAATTAAAATGGATTATAAATTATAAAGTGTAAAAAGTAGTTCTCTTTAAATTGTAGGAAGTGGGTAGGACTTATTTAAGGACTCTAAAACTAAACACAAATGTAACCTAATTTTAACTTGAAATGTCTTGAATTCAAGCCACCATACGTAAATGTTAAATACATATGTGTATACAGTGTACTAAATACAAATGATAAAGAATCAAAATGCATTAAAAGATTATCTTAAAAAAAAAAACAAATTGTACAAGAATTCATCAATTCAATTAGGGGTCTATTGGGACCTAACAAAATACAAATCCTACAAATACGATACGGAACACAATTCCCTTATCGAAACAAGCGAGATCAACCTCCGGAAGTTCGTAGATTCTTCGAAGTCTCTGCTCTTCCAACCAACAAACAAACTACTTGGGTCATGTACCAACAATCCAACATGGAATTGTTGAACTAATACAACAAAAAGGAGAAAGGAAAAAAAAAATTGAAGGACAATATTGAAATAAAGTACCAACAACAAGGGCATTTACGGAACAAAGGAAAAAAAAAATAAAAACACCGGATATAGTAATAGTTTATAGTTATAGGCTCCTCCGCCACATCGGAGTTGCAGTCACTATCTCTAATTCTCTTCCCATCTCCACAATATTTTTATTTTTAAAAAAAATATAAAAAATTCAAAAACAGCAAGCACATTTTTAATACAAACAATCAAAACAAATCGTTTTCGAGATTTTGATTTTGGAAAAACAAAAATGGCGCAGCCGTCAGGGCAGGGAGGCATGGACCCTGCCGTTTTGGACGACATCATAAACCGTTTGTTGGAGTTCAAGAGCGCCAAGTCGGCGGCCAAGCAAGTGCAGCTCAGCGAGAGCGAGATCCGTCAGCTTTGTACCGTCTCCAGAGAGATTTTTCTCCACCAGCCTAATCTTCTCGAACTCTTCGCACCCATCAAGATCTGCGGTCCGTTCTTTATTTTATTTTATTTTAGTGTTTGGGTTCATGTATGTGCTTTTTGTGTGCGGACGTTTAGAGTTGAAAGATCGTGACTTTTTGTTGTTGGGGGGGTTTGATTGAATCGAAATCTTTGATGGGTTTATTGAATTGAAGTTGAACAATGGAGGGGTTTGAAAAAGATTTCATTTTTCAGGGTTTTGTGGATATAAGATAATTGGGTTGTTTGAAAATCATGTGGGTGCTAGAGGACTGCATTGGGTGATGTGTGTCAATTAGGGCATTTTTTTTAACATGGTTTCTTTTTAATTTTTAATTTTTGTCATTATTTATTTATTAGTTTATAGTCGCTCATGCTGTTATCTGAAAGAAGATAATGTAGAATTAATTGTATCTTGTAATGTGGATAGTTTATGTTATTGATTGACAATGGTTTACTTTCAGTTGTCTCATTTCGGTGGGTGACTGAAATATATTACTCTTTCCTTGCTGGTTTATTACCTGCTCTAGTAGATTTATAATACTTTGGGAGGAGGAGTGGACTTCTTGTCCGTAAGCGAAAATTGTTGGTGTGTGTGTGTGACTGTATGCATTGTTAGTATTTCTCTCTGAAAAACCCTTGTAATTTGCCACTGGTTGTGTGATAATTGTACAAGATTGGTGTGTGTGTTTGTATGTATTGTTAGTATTTGACTATGGGAAGAATAATGTTAAAGAGAAAAGTCGAAAACTATGTATACTTTGCTATGATTAGCTTACATCAATGTTCAGGAAGAAGGGATAATGTTAAGGAAAACCATCTGAAAGCTTCAATCTTTCATGTTGGTAACCGATTGATTACTAGTTTCATATACAAAGTATTTGGATAACCTAACAAAAAAGTAACTGCATGGGAGAAGAAAGGGTCCATTGCAATGACACAGTGAACACAACTCTATAGTCTATGTCTAAGTTGCAATGATCCATCACAATGACACAGTGAACACAACTCTATTAGCAGGACATAATCTGCCAGTATGTTGATGGCTTCCACCTAGATCAGTGTTGGCACTGTAGTAGTACTATTAGCAGGACATAATCTGCCAGTGTTGGCACTGTTAGTATGATCCATCGCAATGACACAGTGAACACAACTCTATAGTCTATGTCTAAGTTGATCGTTTATTGAGCAGGAAAGTTGATTCAAGTATATATGGGAAATTTCTTAGGTAAGTTTAGTCTAATGAATCGGAACTCTTTAGGGTTCTTATTATATATTAGTATTTCACCTCATTAGTATGTGCATATAGCTGACTGGTGTCAAAGGATAGGATGGGTATGAAGTATAAATTAATGCTGAAGAAATCACTATATGTTATCTAATTATCTATTCTAGAGGCATACTATCCTTATACGTGCATGCTGAGCATTTTATGTTCTGTTTTGAAAGTGGGGGAGCAAGTAACAGGATTCACTATAGGGAATAAATTTCATACAATTATTGGTGATATGTTTTTGCTGTAGCTTCTCAATAAGAGTTAAGGCTTTAAGCTATGAGGTTCGCATTGATGTATTATGATAATGTTTAATTTTGGCTTTTTTTTTTTTGTTTGGTTGTATACTTTGTTATGGTATTCTCACCTAAATCCAAGAATTGTTTCAATTCATGACCTAAGTTTGAAAAAAATTCAGCCAGTCAGATGAATGCCACGCCTTGATGCTTTAGCTGTAATTCCTTTTCAGTTTTCTCTTTTCCTTTTGCATATATGATGAGGATTTTTATTTTTCATTCTTTTGCTACATTTTTATCTTTTGCCAATGAAGTTGAGTATCATTAATCTTTATGCTTTATTTTTTTTCCTTTTACTGACCTTCCAGGTGACATTCATGGGCAATATTCTGATCTTTTGAGGCTTTTTGAGTATGGGGGTTTCCCTCCTAAGGCCAATTATTTATTCCTAGGGGACTATGTGGACCGTGGCAAGCAGAGTTTGGAAACAATATGCCTTCTACTTGCATATAAAATAAAATACCCTGAGAACTTCTTTCTTTTAAGAGGAAATCATGAATGTGCCTCTATTAACCGAATTTATGGATTTTATGATGAATGTAAACGGCGGTTCAATGTGAGACTCTGGAAAGTTTTTACTGATTGTTTCAACTGCCTTCCTGTGGCTGCTCTCATAGATGACAAAATATTGTGCATGCATGGTGGTCTTTCCCCTGATTTATTGCATTTGGATCAAATTAAGAAGTTACCCCGGCCAATTGATGTTCCAGATTCAGGTTTGCTTTGTGATCTTCTGTGGTCAGATCCTTGCAGAGAAGTCAAAGGCTGGGGAATGAATGACCGGGGTGTCTCCTATACATTTGGACCAGATGCGGTGTCAGAATTTTTGACAAAGAATGATATGGACCTGGTCTGTCGTGCTCACCAGGTTAGTGATGTCTTGATGTCTACTTCTTTGTTATATTATTTATTTATTTATTTTTGATGAGTCAAACAACTTACTTTGACGCTTATGCTTCCAGGTTGTCGAGGATGGGTATGAGTTCTTCGCTGACAGGCAGCTTGTCACAATATTTTCTGCTCCTAACTATTGCGGTGAATTTGATAATGCTGGTGCAATGATGAGTGTTGATGAAAGCTTAATGT
Source organism: Acer negundo (assembly GCA_035582765.1). Taxonomy (NCBI): domain Eukaryota; kingdom Viridiplantae; phylum Streptophyta; class Magnoliopsida; order Sapindales; family Sapindaceae; genus Acer; species Acer negundo. The sequence goes on from CM069233.1 coordinate 2,285,577, forward strand.
GCTCTTTCCAAATTCTCAAGCCTTCAGATAGAAAGTCAAAGTTCCCATGAAAAAAGATACGATGATTGCTATTTCATGTAGCACTTAGAATTGCTAATGTAAGTTTCATGCCACTGCTTTTGTTACATAAACTTGGTCATGGTGATCTTTTCATAAAACTACAAAGTTCAATTTCCCAAAACTCAGAAGTATTTTCGTAAGTAATGGAGTCATAGGTTTAGACTGCTATGGTAAATTTGTGGGTCTTTGCTAATTTTTATTGATGCAAGGTGTTTATATTGCCATTTTCTTAGCCTATAGCCCTAGTTGAAATTGGACTATTGCTGGAACAAATTTCTAGATGAAAATGATTGAATTGAATTTGATGTACTCACAACTGAACTTTAATTTGGTAATTTTATGACGCTTGGTTAATTCAGAGAGTTGCAGTTCTGTGGAAGAAATATTATATAGGACTAGAGATTATGTCAAGAAGCATGTCTTTCTACAAAATTGTTCAAAAATAATAATACGATCACATTTCTGTGCTGCCTATATCTGTGGTAGTGAATGCTTCAATGTAGTTATTGTTCATGAGATGTACCACTGTACCCTCTTTTCTCCAGTTAAATGTTATACCAGCAGAATCCTTCACATGATTAGCCAATAATTTAGCATCAAGATACGTCTTTAACTGACATAATAAAACAAAACAATGGGAAAACAACAAATTTTGTTTGATAATGGACATCATATGTATATTTAGAGGTGAATGATAGTGTATCTAATTAATCCAATCAAACTTTTTGATTCTTACTATAATTATTGTCATTAGCACTGTGGTATAACCTCCCACCATTGCCATTAACACCAATTACTTCCTCAATCGTGAGTCCATGACAGTACCTCCATACTGCTAGTCTGCTAGAATTAAACTTCTTCCTCTGCTATGGTTTTAGCACGATACTGCCATTTCCAATTCTTGCGCCCCCCCACCTACAATTTCTAACCCCATTGATGGATGACTTCAATCGTATGTGATTTCTCCATCCTTTTCACTTGTGTCCCATCTATGAAGTGAGTCACTTCTCACTACCACAAGTCATCACTCAGTTTTTCCATCACTGTCTGTATCCATGGTTTGTAGCACCATTTATGTTATTTTTGCCTGACCACTTCCTTTACCTTGTTGATTGCCGCAACTAGTACTTTTTTAATCTCTTCCGATTTCCTTTTCATGCTTTGTTTCACATGATAATCTATTTATTGTTGGTATTTCTTTGCAGGAAAAGCAAAAGATGGTATACCTTTTTCTTGCATTTCAAAATATGTTGGATAATTTTTACAAATTTATTAGAAAGTACAAGTATTACTAATAAGTTATTAATCCGTGGTATTGATTTGTGCTCCTTTTTCTTAGGCAATACTTTTGAATGTTAAATTTTACAAATAATATCTGTGGCACCTGCCTTGCTATTTGCTGGTCCACATCTGGACACAGGACCCATGGGAACATGCTTCCTGTGGCCTGCAACTGCAGTAGCGTTCTCCTTTCTACCATATGTTGGTCAAAGCTCTAATGCTTTTATTCGTAAAGAAGATGGCATCCCTACAAATGAATTCAACAGTTGTACTTTCATCAGATTTGAGTGAAAACTGTTGTTCTTGTCTCTTATAATTAGGTTGCTTTAGAATTTTAGTTAATGACTTAATGTTCTCTGTGCTATATTAGTCTGGTTATATGGTGAAGATAAAGTCATCTTAGGGTTTGTATGCTTAGTAGGGGCTGAGGGAAGCCATCTTAGTGTTGCTGAATGCTCAAATTCCAGTTTCCATTACCGAATATGATACGTTTCATTGGCTTAAGTTGATTTCTAATATTTCTGTCTCTAATATACCGTTTTATAAGCCAGACCCTGTAGATTGTTATCATACATGTACGGTTGAAGTTCTCAATTATTGTTTTTGACTGTAAAGCTGATTTCTCCTTGTTATTGTCAATTGATGCTTTTTAATCCTTATCAGGCAATAAATAGGTTTAGATTTGCCGATGTACTCGTGTTTTTGTGTCGTGTTACATAGTTCCGTTAAAATGTTAAATTGTGGCATATTTGTCATCTCTTGAAAGTTTATATCCTAGTATTAATTGATATTGTGTTCCTTCTCATATTCTGATGTTGAAAACTTGTAATACCTCTTAGTCTTACATTATCAAAAGTTAACACACTTCCCTTGCAGATTCCATTTGTGATTAGAGGAAAAAAACCTCCAAGATAAGCCAGCTGGTTTTTATAGCTCCTTCAATGTCAGACGTTGCTGTTTGATATCATCTGCTTCTTCGCATGTTGCGGAGTCTTCTGTTACGAATATTTTGTGTTAAAAAGGGAGGAGCTTTCCAACTTCAATGCAGAGCTAACTATTTGATTTAGGCAGGCATCAAAGGCCACAGCAGGATATTCATTTTTCCATTAAACGTTTTAACACGGAAATCAAGACGACCGTGTATATTCAAATATGTATCTGTAAATTACTGCACTTTTGTACAATATAAATCCATGTGATGGAAGATTGTCCTATTCATCATCAGTAATTCTCACTACTGCTTGTCTCCAAATCAACTTGATTGTGTTTTTGGAGGATATCTTTAGTTTAATGGATTGGAAAAATGTTGCATTGAATGGAATTTGTTGTCGTTTTGGGTCTATAGGGCTTTGAGGGTTTCTTTTTTATATGTTTTTTAATTTTGTTGGGTTATTAAGCTGCCTTTTTGGTACCTGGGCTTAAATTTTTTTTAAAAAACGTTGTCCGGAAAAAAATAACTTAAACAAAATACAATCTAAATTTCAATCAAAATCTAAAATTTTAATCAAATTCAGTCTATATACTTAATTAAACTATAAAATCTTCATGTTGTGTTAGATTTTTTTCTTTTCTTAAATAGTACGGCTTATTCGGTTCGGTTTTATATGTTTAAAACCGAAACCGAACCGAATGTAATTCGATTTTTAAATTTGAAATTGGTTTAATCACCGAATAGAACCTATAAACGAACCAAACACCATTTTTCAGTTCGGTTCGATTCAATTTTATTTTGGTTTTTTTACCCACCCCTATTTTTAAGAATGTTGACAGAGGCAACACTTAAAAAGAATTAGAAACCTTTGATTGCGTATAGGTAGGTAGATAGATTCCCAAACGTTAAATATTTTTATTTGCATTTTTAGGTTTGTGTAGGATCACACTTTTCTTATATTAAAGGTAAAATCTCTAACCAGCAACTGAAAATTACTATTTATGAGATGACACCAAAATACTACATTATGACATAAGATGAGTTTATAGCCTTTAGATTAACAAAGTTTCAAATTTGTCACTTTATATTTATTGTCAGTTTTTTTTTTTTTTTTTTTCAATAATTATGTTAATTAATTTTCTAGTACCATATTAATTTTTCTTCTATCTATATATATAAGTTCATATTTAATCATAACCGTTCAATATGGCTTGTTGCTAAAGTGCTTTTATTCTGTCATTCAACCTCATAATATATCATATTTGAGTTATATTACCGTAAATAATATAAAAAAAAAAAATGAAAAAGGTATTTAATTAATCCCCTTTAAAAAGGTTTATATTAAGTTATATCATATATTATAATGGTAAAATTGTGGTAAGATATTGTGTCTTGATCTTATGTCATGCATCATAGTAGATAAAGTAGATAAAGTGATTAGTAAATGGTGCAGACCTTTTGATTGATTAGATAGATAAAGAGAATTATATATCAAATTCATTTTGTTTTTGGTTAAGAGAGTTGTTAATATTTCTAAGTGAATATACTATTAATACAAAAGTATCTAACCTTTTGAGTCCTGCATATTAATTAAAAAAGTATTGCTATGTACAACCGGGATCGCGGCACCGTCGCAGTCCCATAGCGCAAAAAAATAAAAAAATATGTAAGACCCGTGTAATAAATACATGGTTCCGTCGTGACCCCGGATATACAAAGTGTTTCTCTAATTAAAAAGGGACAAATTTCATGCTTTTTGTCAAAAAAAAAAAAAATGGCTTAACTATTTACTAATGTTTTAATATGAAAAATAAGTACACATTTTTCTTACAAATTTAAGGTTCTCATCAATTTTATGACAATTTCAAAACAAATTTATAAGTCAAATAATTATATAATAATTTAAGAAATTTCATAAAACTTATAATAAAATGTGTCAAAATCCATAAAATGTTTTGTAATATTTTAAACCAATCTTATTTATTTATTTATTTATTACATTACATAACCCAATTTGTAGTTATTCTAGTTTTATAACGTTACAAAGTGAATTTTATAAATTAAATTTGATTTAAATTTTGTAATTTCTATTTCCAAAAAAAAATAAAAAATTATATAACTTCAACATTCAATTATTTATTTGGTCTTAATCTAAAGGCCGTCTAAACTTATTCTCCGCCACTAAATCAATAAATTAAGGGTTAATTGGCACTAATGTCTGATTGGATGATTTACATACCAATTTGAGGTCCCAATTTTCTAGATTTTATACTCGTTGTCGAGCGTGTTTTTGTATATAATGCATTTTGTGAGCATTATGTAGGTTATATGCTCTAAAATGAAATCAAATTTATTCATTTTCTAGTGTTTACTTAAATAAGGAATCAGAATGATATAAAGTTGATTACAAAAATACCCTTGTATATATAACATGTTGAAATATTTTTTTATAATGAATTTTTTTGGACGATTACTAAATTGGTCCTGGACTTTTTTAAAAATTCTAAGTAGCTTGCTACTTTTGTAAAAATGACCAAATTTGTCCCAAACCTTTTCATATGTACCAAATTAGTCCCTCCATTAGCTTTCCATTAATCAAACTTAACAGTCCAAGGGTATTTTAGTCTTTTATCTAATATAAATTAAAATAAAAACTAAAAATTAAAAAATCAATTATAAAAATTCTAATAATAATTAAAAAAAAAAAATTCACCTCTACCTAGCCTCCATAATCCATTTTTTCTTTTCAAATTACAGTACATTTTTTTTTCCATAACTTCGAATTGAACTTAAGAATCTCACAGCATTTTTTCTTTGCATTTTGAGGTTTGAGTATTCAACATGCTTTTTTGTGTAGGATCATCACACTTTTCTAATGTTAAAGGTAAAATCTCTAACCTGCAACTGAAAATTACTAAATATGAGAGTATCCAATGACACCAAATAATGACATAAGATATGTTTATAGCCTTTAAATTAACAAAGTTTCAAATACATGTGCAACTCTTCTCTCTCTCTCTACTAACAAATTTTTATATTTATTGTCACTTCTCTTTTTTCAATAATTATGTTAATTAATTTTCTAGTACCACACTAATTTTCCTTCTCTTTATATATAGATTCATATTTTAATCATTACCGTCCAATGTGGTTTGTTGGTAAATTGCTCTCATTCTGTCATTCAACCTCATAATGTAGGATACAAATCACCTGTCAAAAAATAGTATCTAAATTCTTCCTCTCACAACAGTAAAATTATGGTAAAGATGGTATGTTTTAATCTCATATCGTGTATCTTGTTAGATAAAGTGGTTAGTAGATTAGATGGTAAAGTGATATTAATACTAATGATGAAAAAGACCTTTTGATTGATTAGATAGTTAAACAAAATAATATAGTTAATATTTCTAAATGAAATATACTATTAATACAAAGGTATCTAGCCTTTTGAGTACTCATGCTTATTATTAATTAAAAAGGGGCAAATTTCATGCTTTTTGTTAAAATTTTTGGCTCAACTGTTAACTAATTTTTAATATGAAAAATAAGTATACACTTTTTTTTTTTTTTTTTTTTTTAATTACAAATTTAAGGTTCTCATCAATTTTATGGTTATTTCAAAACAAATTTTATAATTCAAATTATATAATAATTTATTCATAAAACATATAATATAATGTGTCAAAATCCATAAAATGCTTTGTAATATTTTAGACTGACCTTTATTATTATTATGTTACATAACCAAATTTATTGTTGTTCTGGTTTTATAACTTTATAAATTAAATTTGATTTCAATTTTGTAATTTTTATTTCAAAAAATAAAATAAAATTATATAACTTCAACGTTCATTTATTTATTTAGTTTTAATCTAAAAACTATATATATAAACTTCTTCACGGCCATTAAATATAAAAACTACTTGAAATCACATAATTCATTGAAATAAAGGTAAGTTTTAAAGTTGATTTTAACAACTATAGATTCACAGTGTAAGAGTGATGAGATGTTGATAAAATATATATCATGATCAGATTAATTGACTCTTGTGTGTTGTTGAGTATGAATTGACAAGTGAGTGACACCGACACCATGATCAACCTCGATCTCTACTCAGAGACACTCTTCAAGAGCCTCCATTTCCATTTCACATGCACTTAATTATCAGCTAGCTAGCTAGCTAGCTCTATATAGTCAAGAACCCTAACTTCACATTTTATTATTTTACTAGAAGTTGTCAAACTTTCTCATGTGTACGTGGAACCCAAAAATTTTACTAAATTTGGAAAACGTTGTTTGCGTATAGTAGATAGATAGATCAAATAAACCTGCTAGCTGGACCAACTTTTAATTAATGGCTGGTGTTTACGTGAAAGCCATTACAGGCAAAATGGTCATGAAGCTCTCTCTCTAGCTAGCTCTATTTAAACTTGTAGAATTCATAGTATATGAAGATCAAGCACTACTACTAATGCTCTTAGAGAGAATTAATTAAGCACTTAATTTGAAGAAGCTTAATTGATTAATTAGCTACTTAATCTCAATGAAGTTGCTTTTTGTTTTTTTGGTTCATGTTTTGGTCATGATGTTTGTTATTGTTTCGAGTGATGAGAGTAGTATTGGAGCGGAACACCACCATGGGTGGCAGCTTCAACATAAACATACCAAATACTCACTGCCGCATTACGGCGATTGTCTACCACCGTTGTACCCGCCGCTATACCCGCCGCCGTTCCCGCCACTGTACCCGCCGTATCCACCGCTGTACCCGCCGCCGACTCCAAAATGCCCACCACCAACTCCGAAGTATCCGCCACCCACACCAAAATACCCACCACCAACTCCGAAGTATCCGCCACCCATACCAAAACACCCACCACCAACTCCGACGTATCCGCCACCCACACCAAAACACCCACCACCAACTCCGACGTTTCCTTCGCCACCAAGATGTCCACCAGACCCTCCAAAGTATCCCTCGCCACCCAAAAGAAGATCTCCACCGCCCACTCCAACACACCCTCCAAAGTATCCGTCGCCACCCAAAAGAAGATATCCGCCACCTACTCCAAGTTGCCCTCCGCCGTCGCCTTATATAAGCGTTTGAGGCTTTTATTATTATAAGCTAATTATTTATATATGAATGTACTTAGCGATGATCATATATCGACAATGAATGATAATATAATAAATTAAGTTGCCGTTGAATATTATATATCTATTATCTCTGTCTTGCTATAATATTATCATCATCAATTCATCATCATCTTCCATGTAATAAATAATCAATATATTTATATTATATTTCCTTGCTTTTAGATTATGAAAATCCAATAAACCAAACAAATATTATTAAATGAAAAAATTGAGTTGACTTGGGACATGCACGACACGTCACGAGTCAACTTATTGGAGTAACCGAGTCAAGCTGGTGGTGTTAAGTTCTTTCAATCCGGGCCAGTATACTATTGGGCTGGGCCAACATGATATAACAGATTGAATTTCAAGGACCAAAATGAGCATGCTTCCTGTGGCCTGCAACTGCAGTAGCGTTCTCCTTTCTACCATATGTTGGTCAAAGTTCTAATGCTTTTATTCGTAAAGAAGATGGCATCCCTACAAATGAATTCTACGGTTGTACTTTCATCAGATTTGAGTGAAAACTGTTGTTCTTGTCTCTTATAATTAGGTTGCTTTGGAATTTTAGTTAATGACTTAATGTTAATTCGCTGTGCTATATTATTCTGGTTATATATAGTGTGAAGATAAAGTCAACTTAGGTTTTGTATGCTTAGTAGGGCTGAGAGAAGCCATCTTAGTGTTGCTGAATGCTCAAATTCCAGTTTACATTACCGAATATGATCCGTTTCATTGGCTTAAGTTGATTTCTAGTATTAATTGATAGTGTGTTCATTCTCATATTCTGATGTTGAAAACTTGTAATACCTTCTAGTCTTACATTATCAAAAGTTTACACACTTCCCTTGCAGATTCCATTTGTGATTAGAGGAAAAAAACTCCAAGATATTAACTTGATTTTATCTCATAGATAGCTCTAGTTGACTGTCTGCTAGTGGCTGATATAAATGAAATTTGATGAAATTTCATTTATTTTGATGAGATTTTTTGTATGGTTGGTAAGAATAATGAAATACTTTTGAGAAAATAAATGAAAGTTTTTGGGATAGGGGGCTATTTTTCCTAATTTTTACAGGAGAGTTGTAAATAACCCCTTTAGTTGTGTTTGATCAAATATCATGTCAAACCCTTTGGTTTAAACGATCGGTAAAAAAAATTCTATCGGGTTACCATTAGTTGACAATTAATTAGTTGATTTTATTTAATATAGGGTTAATTACAGTGAATCGAAGTTGACATATACAAAATCATCAATATAAAAGCAATATTAAAGTGAGAGAGCCCGAATATTTTCCAGAAGTTGCTCTGGAATGAGTCCCTTCCAAGTTCCAACCCACGTACCTGCAGCCACCTAAGGAAGAAAAATCTGTCCATCAAATCCAGCATGATGTGATTAGAAAGCATGTAAGCCCAATACATGACCCAACAAAACTGATCGATCTTCACCCTTGACCGTAACTTCACCTCTTTTGTAAGTATACCCTATTAGAATTTTTTTAACAATAATGTTAAACATCTCATTTAAAATCCCACATTTTTCATTCCACTACATGTAGCATGTGAGGTGTCAAATTATGAGTGGATACACATTAATGATGATTTATCTCATCTACCCTATATATCCACTCACCATTTGACACCTCACATGCCACATGTAGTGGGATAAAAAATTTGGAATTTTAGATGAGATGTGTAACATTACTGTTTTTTTTTTTTAAATCTTTATTTAATTTTTTTTTTCAAATAAATAATTTCTAACTTCTAAATACATAAAATATATCAAAACCAAGTTGGGTTTTGAACAAGTTTTATTTATTTGTTTTTATTTTTATTGAAACAACAAGTTTTGTTTACATGGTTGATAAAAATGACTAGAAAGAAGATAATGCTATATATATTATAATACTTGTAGAAAATATTACTGTACACAACTAAAATTAAATTAATTAGACAAAAAATAATAATAATTTGAGGATATACTTGCACACTATTTAATCATTTTAGTATTTTACTAAAGGGTAATATTGGATTATCAAACAGATAATAATTTGGGTTGTAAATCAGTTTTTGAGGGGTACAAATATTGCCACTCAAAATATAAACAAATCATGTCAAGTTTGATCCAACTCAACCCGTGAACACAAACTCTAAGTTTGCAAGATATTAAACATAAGAATAATACATTAAAAAAAAAAAAAAATCTAATATGGTTAAGAGTTGTAAGAGAAACAAAATTGGAAATAGATAAATATTTTGAAGATAGTTAAGGAAATGAAAAACTAAGAGCATTTCCAATGTAAATATTTATTTTTGAGTTTCTAAGTAGTGCCACATCAGCATTTTTATTTATTATGGGCCCACTTTTGAAAAAAAATTCAAGAAATGCATATTCACATCTCCAATGCAATTATCTAAAATCAAATATGCATCTATTTTATATCCAATCATAATAAAACAATTATTATACTCTCCCTCCTCTTTTATTTTACAATTAAATGAGGTTTAATCTCATTGGTAGAAAAAAGTTGAAAGCTTTAATCTTATTGGTGGAAAGAGTTAGAAATTCTAGTCAACATTTCTATGAGAGTTTCTAGAATTAGAAACTCAACTCCATATTCTCTAACTTTTTTTTGGTCACATCATCTCCATATTCAACTTAGATAACAGCATTGAAGAGAATTTTTCTAATTTTTTTAATATCTATCTTATGTGGCACTCCATTTTCTCCAAATGCATAATAGCATTGAAGATGCTCTAATATTTAATTGGGTAGTGTTAACTTGCGAGCTAAGGGCATATGATAAAACACTATAAAAGAAAAGTCAAACAATGTTGTCTTATTTATACATTTACTGTGATTAAGGACAATAAATGAAGTGTGTGACTTTCCTATGATAGTGTTTTATCATATGCCCTTAGTTCGCAAGTTAACACTACTCTGATTTAATTAAATACATTTTTGTTGTGTGAAAAGTGAAAAAAATTTCACTAATTTAAGTGATTTCATTGATCCAGGCCTGTTTGATTCTTCCGCTTAACATCAACTTCAATTATGTTGTTCAATTTTCATACTTTAAGACAAAATACTTTTTTTTGATGTAATTTTATATGCATGATTCCAAAATGTGTATCCTCCCACTTTTAACATCAGCGCATGGAAAACATTTTTTTAATTATAAATTTTTTGAATGTATTTAACTTAAAAATATATATATTTATATAATTTTGAAATATTATTAATAACTAAATAATTTTTTTAGTTATAATTTTTTTTAAAAATTATTAAAATATTATAAATATGTAACAAATAATAGTTGAAAGGGTATAATTGTATTTATTTTCAGATATTTGTAACTTAAAAAAATAAACAATTATCACATATATTCAGTTTTTAGGGAAAACGAATCAAATACGTCATTCATTTTTAATTTTCGGTGAAATTAAGTACTAATCATTTTTCAGATAAAAAATCAAATGCAACCTAACAAAACAACAAAATAATTCACATTTTATGTCATTAAATGCTAAATAGAAAAATCAAATAGGCCCTCGATTATATATTTATAATTAATACAAAAAGGCAATTATGACATTTCTCTAAAAAAAAAAAAGGGCCAGTATTACATTGTGTATGTCTTTCCTTCCTTCCTTCTCGAGTATAGCAATGTAGAACAAAATTTAGAGAGAACCAAAAGTAACCACGTGAAACACTAAACTTTTATTAGTAATCACTTTTGAAACTTTAATCGTTAATAACCACTTTTTAAAAATAATTTCAGTGTATGTCCATAAATTACAAGAGTACCTTTGAAATTAGTTTTTTTTTTTTTAACCTTGAAACTTGAAATCATGACTAAATTGAAAATGTCCAAACTTGAAATCATGGTTAATTTGAAATGTCCAAACTTGAAATCATGGCTAAATTGAAATATTGAAACTTGAAATCCGGACTAAATTGAAATTTCCCCTTCTTCTTCTTCCTCTTCTTCTTTCTCAAATTAGGTTTAGGTTTTTTCCTCTTCATCCTGTCAATCATGGCTGGACTTCGTCAAGATGGGTGTCAATCATGGCTGAACGTCACCGGAAAGCATTGAATCACCTCCGACCGTCGTCTCAGAGCTGGTTGGGTTACGTGCGAACTAGCGGTGCAGTGAATCACGGTGCCGCTGGTTCGCGCACAGCCCAACCAGCTCCGCGATGACAGCCGGAGGTGATTCGACGCTTTCCGACGACGTTTGGCCATGATTGACGGGTTGGAGATGATTGACGGCCAACGTTTGGCCATGATTGACGAGAAAAGAGATAGGATCAGAGAGAGAGAGAGAGAGAGAGAGAGAGAGAGAGAGAGAGAGAGAGAGAGAGAGAGTAGAGGAGAAAAAAAAGAGAAAAAGGGAGAGAGAGTGAGAGAAAGAGACAGAGAGAGATGATTTGGGGGTTTTATATGATGACTTTTCTAGTAATTTCTCAAAAACATTGTTAATAACAGTTAAAATTTCGTTTGTGGTTAAAAACGAATTTCCCATAATATATGTGGTCATTTTTAGCAATTTCCACCAAAATGTAACCTAATTTTTGTATTTATTGATGGCAAATTACTATTAATGTAGCACTTATTAACCTTTCTCTTTTATTAATTATTATTGTTTTTCATTTTGTAAGAATATATACGAGTTCCGACTTACTAAAAGCCATTCTTGTTTTAATATTCATGATATACTAAAGGGTCCTCATTCTATTTTTTTTTATTTTTTATTTTTGGTGGAAAGAAGCTCAATCTAATTACTTAATTATGACATAACATAGAAATACATTTTACCATTTCATACTTGAAAAAACATTTTTTATATAGTTAGTTCTCGTCAATTATTGATTATAAGTCGATGCTTTTTAAAATTATAAGAAAAATGACTTCATTTAATATTAGCTAATAAATCATTCGTAGTAACTGTGGTTAAATGTGGCTAAATGGTAAGAACACTTATTCAGTTTAGTAATATTTTATCGCTACCACTTATGGTATATAAAAATAAAATAAACAATTCATAATTGCTTGTTCATACATATTGGAATGCCCAACAACACCCATTCCAATAACACACCATCCGGATGAAAAAAGAAAAAGAAAGCTAATATAGATTGTATTATTGTTATTTAAAGGATTTCTCAAATGACATTGATCACTAACCAAAAGATGTTTACAATTCTTATGCATCATATTGTTTTTTATTTTATTTTTAAATCTATACATTATATTGTCAAAAATTTACAAAAATCTTGGAGGAAATTAATTGATAATCACCTAAATCACTCCGGTCACCTCCCCTACACCATGGCAGTCAAATGAGGAAACTTTCTGCAAATTGTATACAGTTTAAGCTGGTGTTTGGGACTATTTCTGTCTATGAAATAGTTGATACAATTGGGCTATAAATCATTTGGGGTGTTCCCAAATGATTTTTACATTTTTCAATATAAAAATATGTATGAAAATGCGTTCGGATATGATTTCAATTTCAATTTCAGTGTTTTGAAAACATTGAAATCAAAGTTCTTTGTTGCTGAGAAGTAACCGCACCGGTGAAAACAATAAATAGATGTTCTCAATGTTTTGTTCTCACTTTTTATAGAATCCAACTTATTTAATGATTTTTATTTTTGCTTTTTGCCTTTTATATTATTTTGCTACATTAGAAATACACTTTTTTTTTTTTAATAATTAATAAATTAATTATTAATAATTGAAATATAATACAAAAATACTCAAATTAATTATTAACATTTAACCATGACATAATAATAATAATAATAATTTCAAAAAATGAAATAAAAAATAATTTTGGTATGTGTTATACTAACTTAAATTTGTTTAGTTTCAACATCTCGACTGTTTGACTAATAATCAACAATTATCTCGATTGATTTACAATTGTGGATTAACCGACTATAATAACAGATAAACATATTTTAAAAAATAGATAAACATTATTATTAGTTAAATGAGATTATTCAGTGAGATATTTAATATTGGCAATTCAAATGCTATATCCTTTGGGGAGCATTGCATTACTCATATTTGATGATGTTGGTCCAATAGTCTGTTCCCCTCCCTTAAATCTTGAATTATTGTAATATTTAAAAAAAAAAAACCTGTTTTTGTCGATAATATATATTCTTTAACTACATACAATATTATTTTTACTCTTACAATATATTGAAAATATGTTTTTTTGTTTAATAAAAAAAATCACTAATGTTTGTTTTTTTAATTAATCATGATTTTATTTTCAATTATTTCTACCGGAAGTATTTTCAGTATTTTATTTTTAAAATACTGTTTTCAATAAACGTATTTTCAGCCGTTAAAAATATTGAAATCAATTTCTTGTTTTCAAACGAAAATAGATAAATAGAAATAAAATAATATGAAAACTCCTTATTTCTTCTTCGTTCCGGCAAAAACCCTAAACCCTCTTTCATTCACCACCTATCTCATATCACTGTGGCAGTCTCTCTCGCTCTTACTCACACTACAAGCATTTCTTTCTCTCCCAATTGGTTACTTTTGAAGCTCGATGGAGGAGGAGAACATGGAGAAGGCGATGAACAAGAAGCATAAAGGAAAGCATGACAAGCCGAAACCGTGGGACGATGACCCCAATATCGATCGCTGGAACATCGAGAAATTCGATCCTTCCTGGAATGAAGGAGGCATGCTTGAAGTCAGCTCCTTCTCTACTCTCTTCCCTCAATATAGAGGTACCACTATCTCTTTAGTTTCCGATAAGTTTTGATGAATCTTGTAAGCCCACGTTTATATGCAATTTTAGGTGTGTATTTCGAATTGGGTGTAATGGAGAAACCACAACTGATATGGAATTTCACTGTTCAGTTTCCGTTTAGTTATGTAATTATGGTTGCTATGTTTGGCTTATTGACGAAAAATCTATAAGGGTTTGAGGTTATGTTTAGTATTCTGTCTGGGTTTATGAGATATGGTGTATTGAATTGGTCGAAAGGTGTTTTTGGAACTGAATTCTCTTGACTTTGTTGATGGTAAAACTTTGTGTGTTTGTGTGTATATGAAGTGTGTTTGTTGTACACTTACTTTGTGATACATTCTTATGTTATCCATATGTTTTCTCTTGCTATGATAATTTCCCGTGTTAAAATGATATGGTTCTCTTATTGAGTTGTTTTTTATTTTTATTTTTTTATTTCACAGAAAAATATTTGCAAGAAGCTTGGCCAATGGTGAAAGCTGCTTTGAAAGAGAGTGGAGTTACATGTGAGCTTAATTTGGTAAGAGTTCTTTTTCTAATTTTTTTCTTTGTCAAATCTTTTAGATTATTGAAAGAAATTGATTCACTAATTATATATGAAGCAAATTTATTATGTTCGACTTAATTGGTGCTGGTAAATGATTGATTTCGTGATTGTAGTATTCATATGAAAGAGGTAAATAAGATTTTTGTGATACAATTGGTGACTTTGTGTTTCGGCATACACCGTCAATTGAAAGGCACCTCTAGATATCAAGTGGAGAACTTTGTAACTAGTTCCAAGTGATCATTGAAGCAAATATGCCATGCATATTAGTGGACTGCTGGTTGCTTTGGCAAGTGTTGTTAATGTACAACAAACACACACTTCATATTAGTGACCTGGGTCTGATGGTTGCTTTGGAAAGTGTCGCAAATATTTTCTTTCTTTCGATTTATTTTGGTTTGGGACTTCTGGAGATGGTGGCATATCGGGCCGTGTTTTCATGCATGTCTTTGGTTCTTAGACTCTATTGCTTCCCCTGGGTTCCTTTACAACCTGGTGTCAATTTTCTTTTCCTCTTTTTCATTACTGTTAAGTGTTAACTGAGAGTTAGCAAAATTTAATCTGATATATAGGTCTATTTGTCTTCTTTGTTGGCTGGACAGTATATACTCATGATTTTAGGTTTTGGATGGTGAAATTTGGGTATGTTCTTTTTCCCTTTTCCCATTTAATTAATGTATAATTGCCAAGAAAAGAAAGAAAGAACTTTGGTTATTATCCAAACCAATCATAGTAAATCCATTTCAGTGAATGCTGAATTAGCTTTTGTTGACTGTTGAACTTTTTTGAAATGAAGGCAGAATTCTTTGTATCTGCTAATTGTTTTGCAATTTCTTTTTTAGCTTAATAGCTTTGGCTTATAGTGCCCAGAGCTGTACCGTCTATCTTTATTATCTGATTACAAAAGGAAAATGCTGTTTTAGAATGCCAGATTTGTGTTGCTGTCATAGTTGAGTAATTAGCTGGTTTGGTATTAAGAAACTAGCATAAATTTACCCCCTCTCACAGCATGTTGCTTTCACGTGCTTATACCTTTTAGTTTTTGAGTTGATTTGCATGGTTTAAAATATCTAGAGATGGATATTGAAATACATTATATATAATGATACTTCCCATACCCAGAGTATTGGTTTCCTCTTTCTTTTGGTGTCGTTATTAGCTAGCTTAACTTGTAAGAGCTCTGGTCATTGTATAAGGTTTCAAGACCCGCTAACACCAAGGTGGAGAGGGTTTGGTATATATTTATTTTAATAAAATAAAGTTTAGTCTCTAATATTTTTAATTTGCATTATTCTGTCTTCTTTTTGTGTCCAAATGTGTGTGTACCGACTCTTCCTTTCTTTTGTTGCTGGTCAGGTTGAGGGCTCAATGACCGTCTCAACAACTAGAAAGACTAGGGACCCATATATTATTGTCAAAGCGAGGGATCTCATTAGGCTTTTGTCTAGAAGTGTCCCTGCACCTCAGGTACAATTGTAATTCTTTTTGCTTCTATATCAACTTCTTTTATGTTTTTAAGTTTTTATTGAATGTAATATTATCCAAAATGGTTACTGGGATATCATTTTTTCTACTCAATGTGATATTTTAATCCATCTTGTGAATTAATTTAGTTGTGGACTAAAAGTCATTGAATACCTCAAATATTATGTTGTTGCAATTTTTGTGTTTGTAATAAAATTTATGTATCTTGCATTCTTGCTGATATGCAAGTGTAACTATTTCTAAGAAACTATATGAACTTGGGTTATTTTCATGGATCAGCTATCTTATTCGGGAAACTTTTATATCAGTTGTCTAATTTGGTGTTTAACATTTTTTTATGGCATAGGCAATTAAAATACTCAATGACGAAATGCAATGTGACATCATCAAGATTGGCAACTTGGTCCGCAATAAGGTGTGTAATGCTTAAAAATAACTGATGTTATTGCTGTACCTGACTATTGTATTTATTAAAAAACAAAGTAGTATATGATGAAGGGGTTTGTTTAGTCGCATATCCACATATATACATTATACACCTGCTTGAAGAAAGTTCACCAGAATTTTTGAGATTTGAGAATACTGAAACTAGGTTTAAAATTTATAAGGTTACTTTGATCGTAAAAATGTCTATACATAAATAAATAAATAAAAAAGAAATTAAAATACATGCCTTGCTGTAGTAAATTCTAAGAATCATTTTTGAAATTAAAATACAGGCCCTGCTGGAGCACTAGAATCAGCTGCAAAATTCTGATAATTCTTTGATTTAAAAAATGGGAACCTCAATTTTTACATAAATTTTGACACTTTTTATAGCGGTTAAATCTCAAAAATTAAGATGATTGGGATTCAATGTTTGTATAGTTTATCTTCTCTCTCCTATCTCCACTATTAACTTTTTTTTTTTTTAATTTCACCACTCCTCTGTCCTATATTATCTCTCGATCTTATATTTTAATATTTCTCTTTTCTTTTCACCTCACCTCATTTCCTTCTCTCTCTCTCTCTCTCCTCTCTCTTCCCTCATTTGTGAAACATAATCACCTTACACTACTATATAAGCTCTCCTCTAACATGCTAATTTGGCTACCATGTCTAGGTACGATAAAACATTATCAAATATTAAATCCACATTTCCCGAAGTGTTTTTTTTTTTTCATTTTCTACAGACGCACAAGTCTATCAATTCAAAATTTTCCTATATTCCAATGTAGATGAAATTGATAAATCAAATGAAATTTGTATTTGTATTCATTCATGAAACTGGTACAAAGTAACTAGACGAAAAAAGAAAGGGAGGAAGAAAAGATTTAGTATTTGGAGAGTGAATGCGAAGTTGAATTTGTTGCAGTGAGATACATTGGCAAAAGAAAAGGGAGGAGAATGGAGAAAATCTTAAAATATTAGATTGTGAATAGAGAATATAAGATAGATGAGAGAGTAAATAAAATAACGTTAATGGTGGAAACCGGAAACATGAGTGACAGTGTTGTAAAAGGCGCTAGTCGGGCAGTGGCCCAGCGTCTAGCACCTTGGGAGCCGAGTTGGTGCCTAGGTAGAGGCTGGAGGTCGGAGAAAAGAGGAAGAAGAGAAGAAGAAAAGAAGAAGAAAAGAGTGTAGGGTTTTTTTTTTAAACTAACCCAAAATGATGTTGTTTTGGTGTCTTTTTTTAAAATAAACCCCAAAAGGGCCAAAACTACGTTGTTTTGGAATTGTTTTTATAATAAACTTCAAAACAACCTCGTTTTGAGGTTTTAAAAATCAACCCCAAAACAATGTCGTTTTGGGGTTTATTTAGAAAAAAAAAAAAACCCTAAACTACTTCTTTTCTTTTCTTTTTCTTCTTCTTCCTTATCCAACCTTTCTTCTTCTTTTCTTCTCCGGCCTCCAACCCTAGGCGGTCAATGTCGCCGGGCCGCCTAGGCTGGCCGATTTGGGTCGATTGTTAAGCCCTGTCAAGTTTAGAATTTCAATAAAGTATGTTTATTATTGTTTGCAGGAACGATTTGTTAAGCGGAGACAGCACCTTGTGGGCCCTAATTCTTCTACTTTGAAGGTGTGTACAGTATTCCTATATTTATCATTTTATTATTCCATTCAAAACTCACCATGCTAACCCAGCCCCCATGGAAAAGGAAAATATAACGATGATAATAATGAAAGCTGCTGGGAATGTTTGACAGTGATTACTTTTGCATGTGATGCCATTGGATATTTGTTGAATTCTTTTGACTGGGTTATTTTCATCTTCAACACAGGCACTTGAAATATTGACAGGGTGTTATATTCTAGTTCAGGTAACTGATGTTATTCTATTCAATTAAGTGAATAAATTATTAACTCTTTTGCTTCTATAATTGAAATAGATGGCCACATGTTGAATTGTAATTGAATAGGGTAATACAGTTGCTGCTATGGGTTCATTTAAAGGTTTGAAGCAAGTCAGGAAGATTGTGGAAGATTGCATACAGAATAAAATGCATCCTGTATACCATATCAAGGTGTGTGGGTCTTCTTTATATTTACCATTATAGTTTTCTTTTAAAAATCTGATTACATGGTAGTTAAATTTGTGAATGTACTACTCTGACTCTCTCCTTCCTCCATGGTTTCCCTTTCATGACGTGTAGATTCTCATGATAAAGAAAGAACTTGAAAAGGATCCAGCACTTGCAAATGAAAACTGGGATAGATTTCTTCCTAATTTTAAGAAGTATGATATCTCTTTCATTATTGTTCTTGTATACAAATATTTCCAATTCCTTACAGCATCTATGCTGTTTTATGCTTCTCATTGTGCATTATTGAAAAAGATGTATGTAAATTTTTCAGGAAAAATGTTAAACAAAAGAAGGTCCAGAGTAAAGAGAAGAAAGCATATACGCCTTTCCCTCCTCCTCCACAACCTAGTAAGGTGAGACAAATTGATCTATCATGATATTTCTAATGTCTCCTAATATCACGTTTAGTCCTGGGTAATTTTGTTTTGTTTTGTTTTGTTTTTTTCCTGTATATTTACACTTCCTTTTGATATGGATTTCTTTCTTGTCAAAATTGATGAACATCCATTGTTTAACTGTTTTCTGTTATATTTGCAGATTGACAAACTACTGGAATCAGGAGAATACTTTTTAAGCGACAAAAAGAAAGAATCAAAGAAGTGGCAAGAGAAGCAGGAGAAGCAAGCTGAAAAAATAGCTGATAACAAAAGAAAAAGAGAAGCTGCATTTATTCCACCTGAGGTTTTATTTGAAGATCTTTCACCTTGTTTTCTACTTTAAAGTTGTAGAAGTTGTGCTGTCTTTCATTTTAACTTAATTCCATTTTAGCAGTAATCTTTATCAAGTTTTCTTTGGCTATTGCAGGAACCCTCAAAGCAGGATCCTAGGGAACCTGATGATCGCAAGAAAGATGTGGCTTCCATGGCCAAGTCAATAAAGGTAATTGCAATCATAACATGTCAGAATGAATATGCATGTGTGTAGTTGTATGTTTGTATATTATTTGGTGTCAGCAACTGCTTGACAGGATGAATCCTTTGGGTTGTGTGGGTTTATTTTGTGTATAATGCTGATAACTCTTAACCATCAGATCACTACACGGATTGGTTAAGATTGCATTTCTTCGTGTGATTTCCAATGTGCATTAATTGTACATGTCAAAACAGTTGTTGAAAGTGTCTTGATCAAGTTGTTTAAAAATTGTATAAGATGTTTTGTATGCAAGGTTTTGCAGTTTGTGTATGTATGTGACAAGTTAAGTTGATTTGCAGGAAAAGGCAAAGACGTATGGGAAGCAGAAATCAGTTGAGAATATCAATCCAGAAGCTTATATTGCAGCATCTGGTGAGAAATCTTCAAAAAAGAAATCAAAGCGTTCATAGATTAGAGATAATACTGATGCTGTGATGTTAGTTTCCGAGACGTGCAGCTCTGCTAAAAGGTTATCTGCTTAAACTGCTTACATTATTGTTCTTGGATTGTCTGGCAACAGTGCACTGTGTTGTGTTGTGAGTCTTGTGACTGTGTTCTCCACAGATTTTAAAACTAATAGATACTAATTCAATGGAATGTGGTTCTTCATTTTTGCTGCAGTTAATACAAATTTGACTGTTCAGTGTATGAGAACCTTAGATTGTGAAGGTTAAATTGTTGTCAAAACTCAAAAAGTACTTTTAAATCATCTACTGTTCTATAGTCATTCAAGTTTTGATCAAGATGTGTTGTTGGCTGGTAAATTAAAATTTGGATTAACTATTAACTAATTTTTTTAATATGAAAAATAAGTATACATTTTTTTTATTATTACAAATTTAAGGTTCTCATCAATTTAATGGCAATTTTAAAACAAATTTATAATTCAAATTATATAATAATTTAAGAAGTTTCATAAAACTTTTAATAAAATGTTTCAAAATCCATAAAATGTTTTGTAATATTTTAAATTGACCTTTTTTTTTTTTTTATCTTTACGTTACATAACCAAATTTGTAGTTATTCTAATATTATAATGTTACAAAGCTAATTAAATTTATAAATTAAATTTGATTTAAATCTTATAATTTCTATTTCAAAAAATAAAATAAAATTATATAACTTCAAAATTTATTTATTTGGTCTTAATCCAAAGGTTGTCTAAGCTTCTTCTCCGTCACTAAATCAATAAATTAAGAGTGAACGGAACGGTTAACGTTGAAGTCATTGAAATCGCGATATGATTTGATTGAGATTAAAAACACAGAAATTGAGAAGAGTAAAATTGAGGAGTGTTGAAGGAGTTAAATTTAACAGAGTCAAACTAATACAGAGATTTGAGAAGAGAAATAAAGTTGGAATTTAAGAGGATATAAAGTTAGCTGAAATTGTCATATATGTGATTAATCCACTCCTAATTATGTGATCATATATGTGATTAATCCACTCATCCACTCCTAATTATGTGATCATATATGTGATTAATTGTCAGGCTATTTTTGGGTTAGCAAGCCAAATCGCGTTTACAATTTAACAGCAAGAAACCTTTCTCTATGTGGGAATTGATAGCAATCCACTTATCATTTATAGGGGTCCACAAAAGCTTTTAAGTCTTGTTTACTTTCTTTAAGTGTGAAATGTTCAAGAATTAAGACTCTATTACGCCAATAGGAGCGCAGCTCAGCTAGTAGATGGACGAACTTAGGGTTTGGGTAAATGACTCTCAGATCAGCGACTCGAATCCTACTAATGGTGAAAGTTTTCAAAAAAATACCTGCTCGAATCCTACTAATGACGAAAGCTTTCAAAAAAATACCTAATTATGTATTAATAGATATTGTAAAAAAAAAGAAAAGAAAAAAAGACTAGGGTGGCTTGGGTGGGCACATATCAACTCAGTTCGGTTTTGGCCAGAAAAGTATTGAACCGATATATTTTCGGTTTTTGAAAAGGTGAATCGATTTGAACCTAAAAATCGAATTGAACCGAACAACTTTATCTCGATTCGTTCAATTCGGTTTTGGGCCTATTGGGTTTTGAAGGTTTTTTTAATATACATATATATATATATTTTATATGTAATTTTTTTGGGCCTTTAAACTGTTTTTTGGCTTTTGAGCATTTGGACTTTAACTTTTTTATGAAACATCGTTCTGTGAAAAAAAATAATTTAAGCAAAATACAACTTAAATTTCAATCAAAAGCTAAAATTTCAATCAAATTCAGTCTTCATAATCAAATTATAAAATCATGTTGTGTTAGATTTTTTTTTCTTTAAATAGTACGGTTTATCCCTAGATGAGTTTATTCCGTTTGGTTTTGGTTTTTGTACCCATCCCTATAGATGAGTTTCTTAAATAGTATCCAATGGCACCAAATTATTACATAAGATGAGTTTATAGCCTTTAGATTAACAAAGTTTCAAATAAATGTGCAACTCTTCTCTCTACTAACAACTTTTTATATTTATTGTCACTTCTCTTTTTTCAATAATGATGTTAATTAATTTTCTAGTACCATATTAATTTTTCTTCTCTATATATAAGTTCATATTTAATCATCTAGTTTGTCGGTAAAGTGTTCTCGTTCAATCATCCAACCTCATAATGTATTAGATTCGAGTTACACCATCGTAAATGATATAAAAAAATGAAAAAGTATTTAATCGATCCCATTAATAAAGGTTTATACTAAGTTATATATATATATATATATATGTTTGCCCTCTCAAAAAGGTAAAATTGTGGTAAAATGGTGTGTCTTAATCTCAAATCATATATGGCAGTAGATAAAGTGGTTAGTAGCCGGTAAAGTGATAATAATATTAATGATGAAAAAGACTAGAGTGCAGAACATTTTGATTGATTAGATAGATAAAGACAATAATTTATCAAATTCGTTTTGTTTTCGGTTAAGAGAGTTGTTAATATTTCTAAGTGAATATACTATTAATACAAAATTATCTAACCTTTTGAGTCAAGCCTATTATTAATTAAAAAGGGGAAAATTTCATGCTTTTTGTTAAAAATGTTGGCTCAACTATCAACTAATTTTTTAATATGCAAAATAAGTACACATTTTTCTTGCAAATTTAAGGTTCTCATCAATTTTATGGCAATTTCAAAACAAACTTATAATTCAAATTATATAATAAATTAAGAAGTTTCATAAAACTTATAATAAAATGTGTCAAAATCCATAGAATGTTTTGTAATATTTTAAACTAACCTTTATTTATTTATCACGTTACATAACTAAATTTGTAGTTATTTTAGTTTTCTAACGTTACAAAACTAACTTTATAAAATAAATTTGATTTAAATTGTATAACTTCTTTAGTAAAAAAAATAAAAAAAATGATATAACTTCAACATTTATTTATTTGGTCTTAATCTAAAGACTACCTAAACTTCTCTCTCTACTAACAAATTTTTATATTTATTGTCACTTCTCTTTTTTTTTTTTTTTTTTTAGAGAAGTATTTATCGTCACTTCTCTATTTTCAATAATTATGTTAATTAATTTTCTATTACCATATTAATTTTTCTTCTCTCTATATAGAAGTTCATATTTAATCATCTGACTTGTTGGTAAAGTGCTCTCATTCTGTCATTTAACTTCATAATGTATCTGACTTGTTACACCACCATGTGATATGATAAAAAAATGAAAAAACATTTAATCAATCCCATTGATAAAGGTTTATACTAAGTTATATATATATATATATATATATATGCCCTCTCAAATAGGTAAAATTAAAATTGCGGTAAGATGTGTGTCTTAATCTCATATCATGCCTTATAGTAGATAAAGTAACTAGTAGATGGTAAAGTGATATTAATATTAATTATGAAAAAGACTAAAATGTAGACATTTTGATTGATTAGATAGATAAAGACAATAATATATCAAATTCGTTTAGTTTTTGTTAAGAGAGTTGTTAATATTTCTAAGTGATTATACTATTAATACAAAATTATGTATCTAACCTTTTGAGTCATGCCTATTATTAATTAAAAGGGGAAAATTTCATGCTTTTTGTTAAATTTTTTAGCTCAAACTAATTTTTTAATATGAAAAATAAGTATACATATTTCTTACAAATGGAAGGTTCTCATCAATTTTATGGCAATTTCAAAACAAATTTACAATTCAAATTATATAATAATTTAAGAAGTTTCATAAAACTTATAATAAAATGTGTCAAAATCCATAAATTGTTTTGTTATATTTTAAACTAACCTTTTTTTATTTTTTTTTATTTTTTATTTTTTATTTTTATTTTTATTTTTTATTTTTATTACGTTAGAGCATCTCCAACCATGCTATCCATATTTTAGCTATTTTAGCTAGCAACCCACTCCAACCATCCTCTTTATTATAGCTAGTTATTAATATTTTAATATATTTTGAATAAATTTATTTTGTTTTAAATCGTAAAAATAAGAGAGAGAAGATCAATCAACTTAAAAATATTAAAAAAAAAAAAATAAGAGAGAGAAGATATGGAGCTTGAAATTGCTCTTTTTACATTTGGAGAGCCTCTTGGTAGTTCTTTAAAATAGGGAGCCATTTAGGGAACTCCTTGGAGTGCTCTAAAACCATCATCACTAGCTATTTTAGCTAGGGAGCCCTAGCTTGGAGATGCTCTTACATAACCAAATTTGTAGTTATTCTAATTTTATAACGTTACAAAGCTAACTTTATAAATTAAATTTGATTTAAATTTTGTAACTTCTATTGCAATAATAATAATAATAATAATAATAATAAGAATAATTATAATAATATAACTTCAACATTTATTTATTTATTTATTTATTTGGTCTTAATCTAAAGACTATCTAAACTTCTTCTCGCCATTAAATTTAAAGACTATTTGCGGAAATTATGGCCATTTTCAAGGGTATTTTATTTAGCAAAGATTGTGGTTTGGCTCCTTATGTTTTGGAATCTAACAAGGCGGAGGCGATTGCTCGTGTTCTCAACAACAAATTCCGGAATGCTAGATATGGTACTATTATCTCTGATATTGCTAATCTAAGGTCTCGGTCTATTGATCTTAGCTTTTGTGCAATTCCTTGTTCTGCTAATCGGGTTGCTCGGAAACTTGCTAAACATGCCTTGGATATCTCGAAGGACTCTTTTTGGATGGAAGATTTCCCATTTTGTATTAGAGGGCTCGTGGAGTCTGATAGGATTTCTAAAGTCTCGCAGTTGTTGGTTCCCTCTATTTCCTTCTTTGCTTTGTGCAGTTTTGTCAAAAAAAAAATAAAAAAAAAAAATAAAAAAAAAATAAAAAAAATAAAAAAGAAAAAAAAGAAAAAAAGAAAAAGACTATTTAAAGTCACATGATTCATTTAAATAAAAATAAGTTTTGAAGTTGATTTATAACTCACTCACTTGCATGTTCATGTGATGATGTGATGTAGACAAAGTTTGTACGGAGTTAACCAAAATGGTCATGAATCTCTCTCTCTCTCTCCCTCTATTTAAACCTGTAGAATTCTTAGTAGAAGATCATCCAGCACTACTACTGCTCTGAGCTAGAGTTCGAGAATTAATTAAGCAATTAATTTGAAGAAGCTTAATTAATTAATTAGCTACTTAATCATGAAGTTGGTTTTTGGTTTTTTGGTCATGATGTTTGTTGTTGTTGTTGATTTTAATGTGGTTTCGAGCGATGAGATTACTGTTGGAGAGGAACATCACCATGGGTACTCACCGCCGCCTTACGGCGATTGTCACCTGCCGCAGTACCTGCCGCAGTACTCACCACCAACTCCGACCTATCCGCCTCCCACACCAAATTACCTGCCGCAGTACCCACCACCAACTCCGACCTATCCGCCTCCCACACCAAATTACCCGCCGGATTACCCACTACCAACTCCGACCTATCCGCCTCCCAAATCCAAAAACCCACCACGAACTCCGAAGAATCCGCCTCGCAAACCAAAACGCTCACCACCAACTCCGAAGTAACCTTTCGCCCCCAAAAAAATAGATGTCCTCCACACCCTCCAAAGTATCCGTCGCCACCCAATAAAAGATGTCCACTACCCACTTCAAGTTGCACTCCGTCGTCACCTTATATTAGCGTTTGAGGGCTTGAAGCTCTTATTATTATGAATGTACTTAGCGATGATCATATATCGACTATGTAATAAAAACCCTATAGAGGTTACAATGAATAACATCTATTATCTCTGTCTTCCATACAATAAATAATTCAGATCACTTCAGTTGCAAATGCTTATCAATTATAGGGTCGATCACAAAAGCTTTTAAGTCTTGTTTACCTTTTAAGTGTGAAATGTTCGAGAATTAAGACTCTCTTATTGCTTATATTTGCCTGGGGGTGGGCACGAATCGGTTTGGTTCGGCTTTTACTAAAAATGTATTGAACCAATATATTTTTGGTTTTTGAAAATGTGAATCGATTTGAACCTAAAAATCGAATTGAACCGAACACCTTTATCTCGGTTTGTTTCAATTTGATTTTTGGCCTATTAGGCTTTGAAGGCTTTTTTTTTTTTTTTTTTTAATTTTTTAATTTTTTAATTTTAATTTTTATATTTATTTATATATGTTTTTTAATAAATTTTTTTAGACCTTTAAACTACTTTTTTGGTTTTTGGGCATTTGGATTTAAACTTTTTTTTTTTTAATGAAAACATCATCCGCAAAAAAAAAATAATAATAATTTAAACAAAATATAACCTAAATTTCAATCAAAATCTAAAATTTCAATCAAATTCAGTATACATACTCAATCAAATTATAAAATCTTTATGTTGTGTTAGATTTTTTTTTTTCTTAAATAATACTATTTATTCGGTTCGATTCGGTTTTGACAATGTTTACAGAGGCAACACTTAAAAGAATCGGAAAACTTTGATTGCGTATAGGTAGGTAGATAGATTCCTGAGGTTAACAGAATTTCAAGGTTTAAAAAAAAAAGTTTATTTCATTCTTTTTATCATTTAAAAAATTAATTTCACCAAAATGATTAAATATTTTTATTTGCATTTTGAGGCCTGGGTATACAACATGCTTTTGTTTTATGTTAAAGTAAAATCTCTAACCCTGCAAATCCAATGAAACCAAATGATGACATAAGATAAGTTTATAGCCTTTAGATTAACAAAGTTTCAAAGTTTCAAATACATGTGCAACTCTTCTCTATCTCTTCTAACAAATTTTTATATTTATTGTCGCTTCTCTTTTTTTTTTTTTTTTTGAGAAATATTTATTGTCACTTTTTTTTTTTTTCAATAATTATGTTAATTAATTTTCTAATACCATATTAATTTTTCTTTTCTCTATATATAAGTTCATATTTAATCATCTGGCTTGTTGGAAGGGGCGAAACCATGAATTCAGCTCTAGGGGACCAAGATAAAAACAAATATTCAAATTAGCACTAGACAAATATACTAATATTTAAAAACTAAGTTAAATATAAACTAATTTAAAGAATCTCGTCCATATTTTTTATAATCATCAAGTATAGGTTGGAATGTACCGGCTTTAATATAAGTTCGATGAATTTCATCACGTTTATTAACGGGATGATCCTATATTTGTCGACGTAATCCTGGGTCACACACCAAAAATTTATTATCTTGGTTAATATTATTCGTTGGAGATTCCGTATAGTGATTTTCAAAAGTTGGAATATGTATTAATATTAGATGTTGACGAAGATGAACCGGTTTCTAAGGTTTTAATTCTTTTGAAAAATCCATCAATTGGTGATGAGTTTCTCATTTGAAAATCAAAAAAAAAAAAAATCGAACTAATTTAAATAAATAAACATTTAAGTAAAAAATTCATTAAAGAAAATAATAATATTAATTAAAGAAATCATATTAATAAATAATAACTTAAGAAAATAACAAATATATTAAAAAAAAACCTAAAATATTTATTAATTTGTAATCTCAAACCTAAAATTATTCGGATAGATAAATTGACGAATAAAATAAATTCAATTGCAACAGTAAGAGTGAAATTGATTAAGTGAAAAACTAGAAAAAAAAAAAAAAAAACAAGTGTATATATATAGGTTAGACTAGTTCATGATATTTAGGAAATCAAATTTTAAAATGAATATAATTAAGGAATGTACGTAAATATATATATATATATATATATATATAAACAACACAGTTCAAGCAATCACGTATTTCCAAAATAGGATTTATAGTGTTCTCATTTAATAGAAACAACACTGACACAAAAGGTCCCACTGACTTTTAGACGTTTAAAAACCCTAATACAAGCTAATCAATTTTATATTTGTAATAATTCATTCAAAATGAAAAAAAAAAAAAAACAAATATATCATATAATCTTAATTTATAGGACTTATCTATATATCTAAAAAATTAAGGTCTTATAAGACTTTACCCTAAGTTATATGTATGTCTGTCCTCTCAAAAAGGTAAAATTGTGGTAAGATGATATGTCTTAGGCGTAGTTTGACATTGCTTCCCCAGTTACTTTTGAGGCTAAAAGTGATTCCAGACAAAAAATAAAGTGTTTGGTAAAATTATGAAGAAGTGCTTTTAGTCACTTTAGCTTCTCCCAACTGAGTTTTTGAGAAGCTACAAGCCTACAAATACATGCTTTTGGATTTCAGTTTCTGCTTCTCAAAGCATCTCCTATGCTAGTATGGCTTGTATTTAAAAAAAATAGTTATATGTCAACATTGTCAAGATACTTGCTTCTTATATGAGGCCTAACTAAACTTGATAGACATCTAAATAAAAAAGTGGTCTCCAATGCTTCACTTATAAAATATATGTTTTGAATGACGTGCCAATTTATTATTGGTCTCTTTAAATATACTTTATAATTGTTGAATAAAATAAGATAAAAGACAAGAGTGGTTGCTGATTGGGCCAACAAGACGGCCGTCCAACAGACCGTTTGAAATCAGAGAGTTATGTTGACAACCTCTAAAAAAAAAGTTGCCACCTCAGTTTAAAGTTGTACTAGAGAAGTTACATTGGAGATGGATTTTTTAACAAAATGAATGTCCATCCTACGTGGCATCTAATTTTTTCACAACTCACATTAGCATTTGAGATGCTCTCAAAACGCGCTACTGTGTTTTGTTTAATGAAATTTTACAAACTTGCCTATTTTACCCTTGCCTTTCATTAAATTTACCAAAATCATTCAGACAGACAGCAACCTCTCCTTCTCCTTTGATTTCTCTCGCTTCGATAAGAAAACAGCCCTTCTCCTTCGATTTCTCTCGCTTTCAGGTTCGATTTCTCTCCTCCTTCGTTATTGCATCCTTCTCCTTCGTTCATGTTTTTGGGTTTGATTTTGAATTGGATTTTTGGGGATTTTTATCTAATTTTAGGGTTCTAATTTCGTTTATTGCAGGTTGAGAATCCCTCCATCCCTCCATCTCAATCAGTTCTCGCTTCTTGTTATCTCTTGGCCTTGCATTGCGCAGCCAAAAAAGTATTTCTTTTTTTCTTTTTTCTTTTTCAATCTCTCGGCCATGTAATGTGTTCATATTTCTTTTTCTTTTGCTTATGGGGAGTCTAATGTGTTTTTTGTGTGGTTTCTCTGTTCTGTCTCCATCTGCAGCCTCTGTTTCTTTGGGTTTTATGTTTATGTATGGTTTTATGATTGTTTTGGTCTGATGAGGTGTTTTGCTGGGCTGTATTTTGATTTTGGTTTTGATTTTCTAGTTGTTTGGGTGGTTTCGAATCCCCCCTAGTTTGTACTGGATGTTGGTTTTCATTTGCCTTGTATGGTTTGGTTTGGTTTGGTTTAGAGAACAGGGAGATGATGGTGTCAGCGTGATTGCCTAGAAGTTACTATGACTGTTTCTTGGGATGAAAACAGTTGTGCTTCTTTGAAACAAAAATGAACAAAAGAACATGTGTATTCACAGAATGCTTTATTAGTTTTATCTGTTATAGGACATACATCGTAAGAGTTTTACTACCTGGACATTGCTTATCCTTGTGAAAGTTATTCCCTCGTGTTTCTTTGCACCGTAGACAGTTTCTGTACAAGTTTTCCTTTGCTTGTCTATTGGAGGACAATCCAATAATCCATGATAATGCTATGCAAGCTTGATAGCTATGCAGGTGGTTCTTTATAGGATTCATTACTTAGTTATCTGTTTTATATGTAATTGATTTTGTTATTAGCTATAAGGACTTCACTTCTGATACGATGAAGTTAAATCAGAAAGCAAGAATTAATTATCTCAAGGGAAATAGATTTGAAGTTATGGAATAAATGAATGTGATTCTTTCTCGGTAAAACTTAGAAGTGCCCGCCTTCTCTCTGTTCCGTCCATTGTTATTGTTGATTGTTTGATATTTATTTATCATATTAATTCTAAATGTAGTTGGAGAATCAATAAAATAAATTAATTATAAAGGGGCAAATTTCATGCTTTTTGTTAAAAGTATTGGCTCAACTATCAACTAATTTTTTAATATGAAAAATAAGTATACATTTTTCTTACAAATTTAAGGTTCTCATTTTGGCAATTTCAAAACAAATTTATAATTCAAATTATATAATAATTTAAAAACTTTCATAAAACTTATAATAAAATGTGTTAAAATCCATAAAATGTTTTGTAATATTTTAAACTAACATTTTTTTTTATTAATCAAATTTGTAGTTTTTCTAGTTTTGTAACGTCATAAAGTTAACTTTATAAATTAAATTTGATTTAAATTTTGTAACTTCTTATTAAAAAAAAATTTATATAACTTCAACATTTATTTATTTGGTCTTATTCTAAAGACTAACAAAACTTCTTCTCCGCCACTAAATCTAAAGAGTATTTAAAGTCACATGATTCATTTAAGTAAAAGCAAGTTTTAAAATTGATTTAAAACTCACTCACTTGCATGTTCATGTGATGTGATGTAGACAAAGTGTGCAGATTATCAAAATAGTCATGAAGTTCTCTTTCTCTCTAGCTATATTTAAACTTGTAGAATTCTTAGTAGAAGATCATCCAGGTTCGAGAATTAATTAAGCACTTAATTTGAAGAAGCTTAATTAATTAATTAGCTAATTAATCATGAAGTTGGTTTTTGTTTTTTTGGTCATGATGATTGTTGTTGTTGATTTTAATGTGGTTTCGAGTGATGGCTCACCGTCGCGTTACGGCGATTGTCACCTGCCGCATTACCTGCCGCAGTACCCGTGGCATTACCCACCACCAACTCCAACCTATCCGCCTCCCACACCAAATTACCTGCCGCAGTACCCACCACCAACTCCGACCTATCCGCCTCCGACACCAAATTACCTGCCGCAGTACCCACCACCAACTCCGACCTATCCGCCTCCCACACCAAATTACCTACCACAGTACCCACCTCCAACTCCGACCTATCCGCCTCCCACACCAAAAAAACCACCACAAACTCCGAAGAATCCGCCTCGCACACCAAAACGCTCACCACCAACTCCGAAGTATCCTTCGCCACCAAAAAAACCACCACGAACTCCGAAGAATCCTCCTCGCACACCAAAACGCTCACCACCAACTCCGAAGTATCCTTCGCCACCAAAAAAAAAGATATAGTCCACACACTCCAAAGTATCCGTCGCCACCCAAAAAGGATGTCCACCACCCACTCCAACGTATCCGCCACCCACTCCAAGTTGCCCTCCGCCGTTGTCTTATATTAGCGTTTGAGGGCTTGAGGCTCTTATTATTATGAATGTACTTAGCGATTATCATATATCGACTCTGTAATAAAAACTCTATAGATGTTACAATGAATGATATCGATTATCTCTTTGTCTTGCTATAATGTCATCATCTTCCATGCAATAAAATAATCAATATATATATATATTTCCTTGCTTTTAGATCTTAACTCAAACAAAAATCCAATAAACCAAACATGTATGATTAAATTAAAAAAAAAAAAAAAAAAATGAGTCAACTTCGGGTAGTAACCGAGTCAAGCTGGTGGTGTTAACTTCCGTATTTCATGTCTTACCTGCCCATTTCATCTTTCTATTCTAGATAATTAAATCTCCTATAAAGCCTATATTGACTGATTTGGAGAGCATCATACATTGTCTCGTATTTATGGTGTGATGGTGAAATACTGAAGTTCTGCATTGTCTGAGGAATCTTGCTATTAACTCTTTATTGGTCGTTGTTCTTTTTTCCTTCTAAGCTCTTGTGGTTTCTATTTTCCCGTTTCACTAATTTCAGTTAAATGCTTAAACTGTATTAATGATTATTTTTTATTTGTGACATTTATGTTAATGGCCTTATTATGTTTTTCAATTGATCATACCGGATGATATAGAGTTCCAGTCAATAGATATGCCAAATCATACAACCTCAGATGGATCAGTATGCTTCAGGCTTCAACTTTTTTACTGAAAGAGAGGTAATGGTTAATTTTCTGGTTGTTCAAATGTAAGCTTGAAATCGATCTCTTGGTATCTTTCAGGTCAAGATTCAGAAGGACAGTGAGGTGCGATTGAAGATAATTGGGAGTCGAGTAGATGCTACTGAAATTGTATGCACTTAATCTTTCAAGAAACATTTTGATCGATGATAAATTAAGAAGTTTTTGCTGTACTAAAAAGCTGAATATTTGTACAAGATTCAAATCATTGAAATGGATTTAGTTCAGCTTCAATGTGTCTATGACCCCTTTGCCTTTCAACTTGTCTTGAAGGGAATCGGTATTGCTTGGTGACCAATGAATTTGAATGCTTGAGTTTGGGTCAGTGTGCAGAGTAGAGAATTGTCTTTCCTTTTTTATATGTAATGCACATCACCTAAAATCACTAAATAACCCCTCGAATCCGCTTAGCAAATCGGAGATCGTAATTAGGGTCCCCATCGAACCTACAATCTTTGTGAAATAGGAAATTACAGCTGTTGGCCATGTATTTTGCACCCCTGACTCCCTGAGGGTATTCGAACTCTAGACCTTGCAGGAGAGACCGGGTGCAAATTATGGACCTGGCTATTTTGCCTGCCGAAAGATACGGTCATGTTCCTAGTAGGGCATCATTATATAACTTTATCAGAATATTGAATGTGAGCCATTCATTTATAAAAGTGATTTGACAAGTGTATATATACCAAGTTAAAGTATGTAAAACGAGTGGTTCAAACTCAATATCTCTATATAATTCTATCAAGACATCCTCGTAGGAAAATTTCCGCCGAAACATATTCAACTTCATTGTTTTTAACTTTTTTTTTCTCTTTTGTACGTTTTTATTACAATAAATACAAATTAAACTTTGTTCATCATCAGTTTCTTTGTGATACTCTCTCTGTAGTACACTCCTACCTCTCAGCTTGCATATGTTTTTAGGAAATCTCATACTGTTCAGAGATTTCGATCACTTTTGAGCAAACTATTGAGGGGAGGTGTTGGTATACGTATATAATGTTTTAGTGGGCTGCCTTGTATTTTATTGAACTACTTGGAGTAAGAGAGAGCAGTTCTTGTAATTTGTAAACATGTTTAAGCTATGAATCACACAGAGATTCTCATGGCTTGTTTCAACGTTGTTTCAACATCAGTTCAATGTGAGACTCTGGAAAGTATTTACTTATTGTTTCAACTGCCTTCCTGTGGCTGCTCTCATAATGTGCATGCATGCATGCTTTTTTTTTTTGTTTGTTTTGTTTTGTTTGTAGGATCACGCTTTTCTTATGTTAAAGGTAAAATCTCATAATAATGTATCAAAACTACAAATGATATAAAAAAGGAAAAAACTATGTCATAATGTACGTCTGCCCTCTCAAAAAGGCAAAATTGTGGTAAGATAGTGTGTCTTAATCTCATATCATGCATCATAGTAGATAAAGTGATTAGTAGATGGTAAAGTGATGATAATATTAATGATGAAAAATAATAGAGGGCAAACATTTTGATTGATTAATTAGATAGATAAAGACCATTTTGTTTTTGTTTAAGAGATTTGTTAATATTTCTAAGTGAATATACTATTAATACAAAATTATCTAACCTTATGAGTCATGCTTATTATTAATTAAAAAGGGGCAAATTTCATGCTTTTTATTAAAATTTTTGGCTCAACTATTAAATAATTTTTTAATATGAAATATAAGCATACATTTTTCTTACAAATTTAAGGTTCTCATCAATTTTATGGCTATTTCAAAACAAGTTTATAATTCAAATTATTTAATAATTTAAGAAGTTTCATAAAACGTATAATAAAATGTGTCAAAATCCATAAAATGTATTGTAATATTTTAGACTAACCTTTATTATTATTATTATTATTATTAATATTATGTTAAATAACCAAATTTATTATTATTCTGATTTTATAACGTTACAAAGCTAATTTTATAAATTAAATTTGATTTAAATTTTGTAATTTAAAAAATATATATATAAAATAAAATTATATAACTTCAATATTTATTTATTTGATCTTAAATCTAAAAACTACTTGAAGTCACATGATTCATTAAAGTAAAAGTAAGTTTTAAAGTTGATGTAAACCTACCGGCACACAAAACCTTAATTAACAATTATATATCATAGATTCATAATGTAAGAGTCGATCTCTACTAATCAGAGACACACTTCAAGAGTCTAAATTTCCATTTCACATAACACTAATTAGTCAAGAACCCGGCCTAACTTGACATTTTAGTAATTTAATTACTTAAAAAAAGCCACAAAAGTTATCAAACTTTCTCATGTTGGAAAACTTTCTCATGCCTCACTTGCATGTTCACGTGATGATGCAGACAAGTGTGTAGATGACCATGAAGCTCGCTTTCTCTCTCACTAGCTATATTTAAACTTGTAGAATTCTTAGTAGAAGATCATCCAGCACTACTATAGCTCAGAGAGTCAGAGCTAGAGTTCGAGAATTAATTAAGCAATTAATTTGAAGAAGCTTAATTAATTAATTAGCTACTTAATCATGAAGTTGGTTTTTGGTTTTTTGGTCATGATGTTTGTTGTTGTTGTTGTTGATTTTAATGTGGTTTCGAGCGATGAGATTACTATTGGAGAGGAACATCACCATGGGTACTCACCGCCGCAAGGTGGCGGTTGTCACACGCCACAAGGTGGCGATTGTCACCTGCCGCTGTTCCCGCCGCTGTTCCCGCCTCTGACTCCAAAATACCCACCACCAACTCCGACCTATCCGCCTCCCACACCAATATATCCACCACCAACTCCGACCTATCCGCCTCCCACACCAATATATCCACCGCCAACTCCGACGTATCCGCCACCCACACCAAGATACCGACCGCCAACTCCGACGTATCCGCCACCCACACCAAGATACCGACCGCCAACTCCGACGTATCCGCCACCCACACCAAGATACCGACCGCCAACTCCGACGCATCCGCCACCCACACCAAGATACCGACCGCCAACTCCAAAGTATCGGCCACCCACACCAAGATACCGACCGCCAACTCCGAAGTATCGGCCACCCACACCAAAATACCGACCGCCAACTCCGAAGTATCGGCCACCCACACCAAAATACCGACCGCCAACTCCGAAGTATCCACCACCCACACCAAAATACCGACCGCCAACTCCGAAGTATCCACCACCCACACCAAAATACCGACCTCCAACTCCGAAGTATCCGCCACCCACACCAAAATACCGACCGCCAACTCCAAAGCATCCGCCACCCACACCAAAATACCGACCTCCAACTCCAAAGCATCCGCCATCCACACCAAAATGCCGACCGCCAACTCTGAAGCATCCACCACCCACACCAAAATACCGACCTCCAACTCCGAAGCATCCGCCACCCACACCAAAATACCGACCGCCAACTCCGACCTATCCGCCTCCCATACCAAAATATCCACCACGAACTCCGAAGTATCCGCCACCCACACCAAAATACCCACCACCAACTCCGAAGTATCCACCTCGCACACCAAAATACCCACCACCAACTCCGAAGTATCCACCTCGCACACCAAAATACCCACCACCAACTCCAACTTATCCGCCTCACACACCAAAATACCCACCACCAACTCCGAAGTATCCTTCGCCACCAAAAAAAAGTTGTCCTCCAAACACTCCAAAGCATCCATCGCCACCGCCACCCAAAAAAAGTTGTCCCCCAAACACTCCAAAGCATCCATCGCCACCGCCACCCAAAAAAAGTTGTCCTCCAAACACTCCAAAGCATCCATCGCCACCGCCACCCAAAAAAAGTTGTCCTCCAAACACTCCAAAGCATCCACCGCCACCGCCACCCAAAAAAAGTTGTCCTCCAAACACTCCAAAGCATCCACCGCCACCGCCACCCAAAAAAAGATCTCCACCACCTACTCCAGGTTGCCCTCCGCCATAGCCTTATATTAGCGTTTGAGGCTCTTAGTATAAATGTACTTAGCGATGATCATATATCGACTCTGTAATAAAAACCCTATAGAGGTTACAATGAATGACATCTATTATCTCTTTAATTTGTCTTGCTATAATATCATCATCTTCCATGCTATATATATATATATATCCTTGCTTTTAGATCTTAACTCAAACGAAAATCCAATAAACCAAACAAGTATTATTAAATAAATAAATAAAAAATAAAATTGAGTCAACTCTGGGGAGAAACCGAGTCAAGCTGGTGGTGTTAACTGTTAAGTTCTTTCAATGGGCTGGTCCAACATGATATAAGAGATTGAATTTCAAGGCCCAAATCTTGGCTCAATTCCTCAATTTTAGACTTATAAATAACGATTTTATTTCAAAGAAAAAAGAAACCAAACAGGTTCTGTTGAATTCGACACTCGAGAGCTCTCGCCCCACAGACGACGATCGCCGCACATCTCCCAAATTTCCACCACTTCGCTGCCTCCAAGTACTAAAAATTTACTCTTTTTCTTTGTGTTTAAAGTTCTAATTTTTATTATTATTATTATTATTATTTTTTTTTTTTTGTGTTTTTGCTGGAAGTCTTGTTGCGTGAATGCGACAATCAAGGGTTTCAAAATCAATTTCTGGTTCAAGCTTTTTAATTTGTATATATATTTCTACAATTTTTGTTAGGGTTTTTGATTAGGGAGATTATTATGTATATTTAATTGGCAGCTTAAAGTTTCTCGCAGAGAGATAAGATGTTCTTCCACATATTACTGGAGCGAAATATGCAATTGCATCCACGTCATTTTGGTCGTAACCTTCGCGAGCACCTCATATCGAAGCTCATGAAGGATGTTGAGGGCACTTGTAGGTAGATTTTTTTTTATTATTTATTTTTTTATTATTTATTTTTTTATTTTTATTTTTTTTTATGGTTTTGTTTTAACTATTAGATTGGACTGTGAAGTGTTTTTGTTTGTAATTTGAGTGATTGATTGATATACGATTTCGAAATATTCTGTAGTGGTCGGCATGGATTTGTGGTGGCGATAACGGGTGTAGACAGCATTGGGAAAGGGCTAATTCGAGATGGGACGGGGTTTGTGACGTTTCCGGTGAAGTACCAGTGTGTTGTGTTCAGACCATTTAAAGGTGAAATCTTAGAAGCTGTTGTTACTATGGTCAACAAGGTATGTGTCCCTATATAATTAATCGGTCAACCTGATAAGTTAATAATCCGTTTTGTTCAATGATGGATGTTATTTTTTGCTGTTTCTATTAACTATATTTCGAATCTTCACAGATGGGATTCTTTGCTGAAGCTGGACCTGTTCAAATTTTTGTTTCAAACCATGTGAGTTCTCTTTAGTTGTGGTTTCTTCTCGAGGATTGACATGCTCTTGTTCGGATTCCAGTTTTTGTAGTGTGGTTTGCGTAATCCTGTTTCTTCTTGTGTGTTAGCCCTCTAGTAATGTAGAAATTTTTGTGTGTTAACCCTAATTGGACAGAGATATTCAAGATAGTGAAGAGATTTATGTTATTGTCAGCATCAAAATTCAGAGTTTGATGAAATTTAAAGGACAATTTTCCTAAATGGTTTAACTTCCGCATTTCATGTGTTACCTGCCCATTTCATGTCTTCATCTTTTATCTTTCTATTCTAGATATGTTACCTGAACTACATAATGAGAATTGAGTCTCTTATAAAGCCTATATTGACTGATTTGGAGAGAATCATACTTTTGCAACTTAAATATACATTGTTTATGTTGGTTTATTGGTGTCACGTATTTATGGTGTGCTGGTGAAGTATTGAAGTTCTGCATTGTCTGAGGTGTCTTGCTATTAACTCTTTATTTTGTTGCTGTTCTTTTTCATTCTAAGCTCTTGTGGTTTCTATTTTCCTGTTTCACTAATTTTAGTTAAATGCTTAAACTGCATTTACGATCGTTTTTTATCTGTGACATTAATGTTAATAGCCTTATTATGTGTTTCAGTTGATACCGGATGATATGGAGTTCCAGTCAGGAGATATGCCAAATTATACAACCTCAGATGGATCAGTATGCTTCAGGCTTCAACTTTTTTACCGAAAGAGAGGTTATAGTTAATTTTCTGGTTGTTCAAATGTAAGCTTGAAATCGATCTCTTGGGATCTTTCAGGTCAAGATTCAGAAGGACAGTGAGGTGCGATTGAAGATAATTGGGACTCGAGTAGATGCTACTGAAATTGTATGCACTTTATCTAATTTTCCTTGATCATTCACATATTAACTAGTCTTCGACCTGATTCATTCATTTGAATTAGATTCCCTTTCAATAAACTTGAACTTGGTATATAGGGACTGTAGATGCACTTGATAATTAGTAATTACTGGTTTTAAATTACCTGAATTGTGATTGTATTTTCTTCTTGCTTGTTTCTGTTGCTCCTTATTTGGATTAGGATTTTTATTCATGCTATATAGTAGGGATTAATTATGGGCATGTCCTATGGAAGGGTTTTTTCATGTTGATTTTTGCTTGCTTGCCATACATGTGTTCCACATTTTTTTGAAAGTTCATCAGTAATGATTTACCCTCTGAATTTGATCAGAACACAAACTTTTACTCTTAAGGTTGTGTTGGTATGAAATGTCAAAACGTTGAATACATTGTTTATGGAGTGTAGGTGAATGAGCACGATTATTTTTTTCGGGTCGGTTTTAAGAGCACATATACTGTTTACTCTAACCAAAGTTTGATGATTTAGCAAAAAATGCATGCTGCTAATTTTATCTTTTGGTCACTTTTTGCAGTTCTGCATCGGCACCATAAAGGATGATTTCTTGGGTGTGATAAATGATCCTTCAGCAGTTTAGTGAAGTTGTAGCTAAAATATTTCTTCGAGTGGGAGTTATCTGCTGCTTGCCTTGAGTCTAGTTAACTTTCCTTGTTGTATAGTTTCGACGAGATGGATTTTCACTTGGAAACATTTCGATCAATGATAATTTAACTATTTAAGAAGTTTTTGCTGTACT
Organism: Acer negundo; assembly: GCA_035582765.1. Classification (NCBI taxonomy): domain Eukaryota; kingdom Viridiplantae; phylum Streptophyta; class Magnoliopsida; order Sapindales; family Sapindaceae; genus Acer; species Acer negundo. The sequence goes on from CM069233.1 coordinate 2,324,690, forward strand.
TAAAGATGAATATTTGTACAAGATTCAAATCATTGAAATGGATTTCATTCAGCTTCAATGTGTCTATGACCGCTTTTCCTTTCAACTTGTTTTGAAGGGAATTGGTATTAGCTTGTTAACCAATGAATTTGAGGGCTCGATTGTGATAGCTTTTACATTTGGCTTTTGACGGTAAAAGAAGAGAAGTAAAAGCCTGGGCTTTTCGGTTACTATTTGGATGGTATGTTTTAGAAGAACTTTTGTATCTAGAAGAGCTTTTAAGACTGTTTGATTGGAACATTTTAAAAATCTCTTATAATTATGATATGACCTTTTTACCCTTCAAGTTGGTTGAAACAATTTAAAATCTCTTCTAACTATATTATGACGTTTTTACCTTAATTGGAATAAATAATATATGTACATTTTTTAAATAAAAGTTTACTTCATATTATAACATTCTTTCAATTATATTTCCTTCAAAATTATACTAAAATAAAATAAAGTAATAAAATTCATTTAAAATTATAAATGAATAAGTGATTCAATGCATAATAATTTATTACAAATTAAATTGATAATTGTTCTAAAATAAATCTTAATGATAAAATGAATAAGAAAATTATCAAAGCATTAATTATCTAGCAATTCTATCACAAACAAACCAAAAAATGATTCTTCGTACTCAGGCTCAGACACGTAATATTGATTTTCTGATAACTAAAACTATATACTAATTTTTTTATAAAAAAAAAAAAAGAAAAAACGAAAACTATACTTTTTTATTTTTACCCAGCAATGTTTCAAAATCCGAAAGATTTCTTCAGCTTTTTATTTACTTAATGCAAATAGTGAATAAAGAAATCCCGTTTGAAGGCAAATTACATGTATAAAAGCACCATAATAAAAGGCTACTGATGTCTATCTTCTAACAATTACACAAATAGATAATAACACTCAAACCAAGTTAAAAGCATGTCAAACATTTTTTTTACAGGGACTTAAGCCATAACATAAGCCATTGTAGTAACAAGGCCAGAGACAAATGCTCCAACTCATGAAATACTAGTGCAACACCACAAAATGACATCCAAGTATGGTGTCTCTCTCTCTCCCTTTAAACTGTTCAATCCATCAAACTATGGAGCCAACTTTGGCAGTTGAGAGATGTCAATCTTCTCATCTTTCCTTGCTTTTCCTAGTAAACCTCCAATTATAGATACCGGAAAGACACCTCTGAATTTCTGCAAAAAAGTGTAACATAATTATATAGGTTAAGATAACACATCAAACAAAATACTAGAAGAAATTCATGTTTACTACACAAGATGATGTGTTGATAACAATATTCATTCATTTCGACAAAAAAAATAGTTAGATGTGATCAATTTGTATGTGAACACTGAACAGCGTAACAACAGACAGCCAAGTGCGATTATTACCTGGGCACAGGCTATAGCAAAGAGTAAGGAATGGCTAGTTGAGGGGTATGTTGCCAATGGCTACCCCACAGGTGAAATTTGTTCTTAGACTTGGAGGAATTATATGTGCACTGATAAGAAGAATAAACAAATAACCATTAGACAAATAAAAACGCTAATTTCCAATCTGATATAGGTGAAGTTAAACACATTGATGTACCTGAGCTAACCTAGCCAAAAGATAAAGTGCAAGAGTCCGTCTTCAATCATCTAATGCTAAAAAAGATAAACCAGCAATCAAATGTACAACAAATGTATTTGAGCCCATATCAGTGCAAATGATCACTAAAATCAAAGATATCAAACCATAATTACAATTACATTTAATCAACGTCTCTGTTTCGTCAAATCCACTATCATATCCCTCAACTAGGCATGTATACACAACCTCTACCAGATTCTCTTATTCACTTGACAAGGTTTCAAATTGCTATTTGTTTTGTATTTTACTGGTAGTATGTTTGAGAGAGATTAGGGTTCATCGATGAATTTGGGGGAGAACGACTTAAAACATGTTGAAGGATAAATGTGCCATTTTGATTTTGTTATTTATATTAGGAAGGGTAAAATTGACTATATAAAAAATTCAATAAACTCATTTTGGCTTCCTTTGTTTTTCAAAAGCCCTTTTAACAGAAGCTAGGTGAGAGGTGATTCCTTGGATCACCCAAACAGCTCCAAAAGCCACTTTTAAGTTCCAAAAGCTCTTCTAAGGCTCCCAAAAGCTATCCCAAATAGGCCCTGAATTAGGGATGGCAACGGGACAGGTCGGGGTTAGAGAATGTTTTACCATCTCCATCCCTATCCCCGTCTCCCAAAACCATCCCTATCCCCGTCCCCGTATTTAGAGAAGCAGAGCTAAGGTTGGGGATCCCCGTTGGAGGGGCCTTCCCCATACCTGCCCCATTCCTCGTTTAATATAATTATATGTTTAAAAATTACAACTTAAAAACGAAGAAGTATAAATTCAGTTATATATTATAAATATAATATATATATATATATATATATTGACAAACGTGGTATCAAAATATTCAGTTATATATTGACAAACATGGTGTCAAAATATTCAGTTATATATCGACAAACGTGGTGTCAGTATATATATATATATATATATATATATTCAGTTATATATTCCAATAAATCACAATCTGGTCAAACGTGGTATCAATATATATAAAAGATTAAAAACATCTGAATAATATATATATATATAGGGGTGGGGATGGGGCGGGGAGTGCTTCCTCCGTCTCCGTCCCGCTTCAACTTTGGAGACAAGAATTTATTCCCATTCCCGTCCCCGTTCTTGAATATTATCCTCCATCCCCTTCCCATTTGAGGTGGAGCCCCGCTAGGCCCCGGCCTCGCGGGAAATATTGCCATCTCTACCTTGAATGCTTTGGGTGAGAGTGGGCAGAGTTGAGAGAAATGTCTTTCCTTTTTTATATGTAATGTACCTCATCTAAATCACTAATAACCTCTCGAATCCGCTAAGTAAATCTGCGTTTGACCTACAATATAGGTAGGTATCCATATTCATGAGGGGATTCGAATTGCGGACCTTGTGGGAGATTTCGTGTACCCATATAGGTACCTCTGGGCTTGTAGATTTCTTTACAAAATCTTGTATGGGCAGTTTTGTAATTTAGCTTTCTTTTGCCCTACTTGGACCAAGAGAGAGCAGGCCCTTTTAACATTATGTATCAGCTATGCATTACAAGGAGATTCTCATGGCTTGTTTTAACGTTATTTCTCATTTGAATTCACATTCTCCTCATCGTCTTCTTCCTCCAAAACCAAAACCAGCACGGCTCATCTGTTCCCTAGCCTTGAACCCTTCTTCAACCACCACCATCACTTCCGCCAACAGCAACAACAATAATCGAATCCAATCTCTCTGCAAACAAGGCAATCTCAACCAGGCTCTCCAGCTCCTCTCTGCCGAACCCAATCCGACCCAACTCACCTACGAGCTCCTCCTCCTCTCCTGCACCCGTCAGCACTCCCTCTCCGACGCCTACACCGTCCACTCTCACCTCGCCGACAATGGGTTCGACCAAGATCCCTTCTTGGCCACCAAACTCATCAATATGTACTATGAACTCGACTCCATCGACCATGTCCGCCAGGTGTTCGATAAAACGCGTGACAGAACTATTTACGTCTGGAATGCGCTTTTCAGGTCGCTTACGTTGGCGGGTCATGGAGAGGAGGTGTTGGATTTGTATCGGAGAATGAACCGGACTGGGATTTCGTCTGATAGGTTCACATATACGTACGTGCTCAAGGCCTGTGTCGCGTCGAATTGTTCGAGTCCACTCTTGAATCATGGGAAGGAGATTCATGCGCATATTTTGAGACATGGGTATGACGCGAGTGTCTATGTTATGACCACTTTGGTGGATATGTATGCGAGGTTCGGGTGTGTGACGTATGCCAGTGTTGTTTTTGAGGAGATGGCTGTGAAAAATGTGGTCTCTTGGAGTGCCATGATCGCTTGTTACGCGAGAAACGAAATGCCATTCGAGGCAGTGGAGCTTTTCCGAGAAATGATGATCCAGACCTGCGATACATATCCTAATTCAGTGACTATGGTCAGTGTACTTCAAGCTTGTGCGGCTCTTGCTGCTCTAGAGCAAGGGAAGTTGTTACATGCGTACATATTGAGAAAGGGTCTCGATTCAATTTTGCCTGTTATAAGTGCCCTGGTGGTCATGTATGCCAAATGTGGAAAGCTTGAACTGGGGCAGAGAGTTTTCGATCAAATGGAAAAGCGGGATGTTGTTTCGTGGAATTCTTTGATTTCAAGTTATGGGGTTCATGGATATGGAGAGAAAGCTATTCAAATTTTCGAAGAGATGATAAATCAAGGAGTTTCACCCAGTCCTATATCACTTATTAGTGTCTTGGGAGCTTGCAGTCATGCAGGACTCGTTGAAGAAGGGAAGAGGTTGTTTAAATCAATGCAAAGAGATCATAAGATGCGTCCTGGTGTGGAGCATTATGCTTGCATGGTAGATCTTCTTGGTCGTGCTAATAGGTTAGACGAAGCAGCCAAGATTATAGAGGATATGAGGATTGAACCAGGACCTAGAGTTTGGGGATCATTACTCGGATCGTGTAGGATTCATTGTAATGTTGAGCTAGCTGAGAGAGCCAGCAAAAGGCTTTTCGAGCTTGAGCCTTCAAATGCTGGCAATTATGTACTTCTAGCTGATGTTTATGCAGAAGCCAATATGTGGGATGAGGTAAAAAGAGTGAAAAAGCTGCTCGAAGCCAGGGGACTACAAAAGATCCCTGGTCGAAGCTGGATTGAAGTTAAGCGGAAAATGCACTCATTTGTTTCCGTTGATGAGTTCAACCAACCATTTGAAGAGCTGCAAGCGTTGTTGATCGAACTGTGTAGCGAGATGAAGGAGAAGGGGTACATGCCACAGACCAAAGTCGTGCTCTACGACCTTGATGAGAAGGAGAAGGAACGAATCGTGCTAGGCCACAGTGAAAAACTAGCAGTTGCTTTCGGACTTATCAACACGAGCAAAGGAGAAACCATCCGGATTACCAAGAACTTGAGGCTATGCGAGGACTGCCATTCTTTCACAAAATTCATTTCCAAGTTTGCCAATAAAGAGATTCTCGTTCGAGACATTAATCGATTCCACCATTTTCGCGATGGGGTGTGTTCATGTGGGGATTATTTGTAGCTATAATTTTGATTACAGTATGCAAGATTCAATCTTGATTCCTGAATAGCTATAGAGGAGATCAAAACACAGAGAGGGAGAGAGAGATATCAAAGATGTACAGTATCAGACCTTGTTTAAAGATTGATATAATATTCATGTGTACATTCACATGCTATTGAATTGCATTATGGGTCGTGCTGCTTTTTGCGTGGTTTAAAAATTACTGTGTACCTTCTCACATGCTCCTGTCTATTGCATTCTGAGTTTTTATAGCGTGAGTTGCTTTACGGATTGTGCATGGTATACTCCCACCCCGATCGGGTCAGATAAAAAAAAAAAAAATGTAAAAATTTTTTTTGTCTGAGCCCGGGTTCGAACCGGGGACCTCTAGTGTGTGAGACTAGCGTGATAACCGACTACACCACCCAGACACAGCTTTTATTTGTGTATTGAATCGTTTGTTAGATATATAAATATATATTGAAATACTTTTATTACACGAACAATTTGCTTAAATTGCTTCTTCTCTCTTTCTACGTTGAATAGAATTGCAGAGGAACCCAGACGAAGAAAAACATTAAACCCTCTGCAATTCGTCGCCTCTCTTACCATGGACGCGCATCACGCATCATTGGGTCGACGAACGGTACTGAATTCGATCACATTATCACCAAATTTTGCCTCTTAAAATTTCATCGCTTCTGATTAAATTTTCAAATTCAACTGATTTTTTTTTTTCTTTTTCGTCTTCAATTTTCGTTGTATTAGCTGGAAGAGATTCGTCAAAAGCGAGCCGCAGATAGATTGAGCAAGACGTCTTCTGGACCAGATCTCACCAAACCCTCGTCGAGCCCTATCGATGGTTTCTCTCTCTCTCTCTCTCTCTCTCTCTCTCTCTCTCTCTCGTTTCGCCAAAAAAATTTGACTTCACAATCAATTCCATTGCTCATGTTATCGTTTTTTCAATTTCAATTTTATTTTTATGTATAGATACCTCTGGAATGAGAAAATCAGAGAGTGTGAATCGACTCTCTGAGGTAAATTTCCTTTCTTTGATTTCAATTTTGCTTCTTTACATATTTCTAATGTTTTTTTTTTTTTTTTTTTTTTTCCTGGCATGTTATTATTATTTGTTTTATAAATCTAGGTTCTGATTAAAAATACATCTAATATATGTATTTGTTGATCATCGTTGTAGACCGATATCAGTGGCTTAGTATCTCAATTAAAAGACCTCCTAAAGAGCAACGGGGAATTGGAAGAACAGAACAACACTTTATTTGTAAAGGTAATTTTTTTCGTTTTCATTTTCGAGCTGGGGTTTCGATTTCTTGCTTTTAAAGATGTAAAGGAAAGAGCTTTTTGCTTGTAGAGATGAAAATGAAGGAGCTTTTTTTGGGTACTTTTTAAATTTGCTGAAATGGTTCTTTTTTTGTGTTTGTGTTCAGCTTCAAGCGAAGGAAGTTGAGAACGGAAGTCTTCAGACACGGTTAAATGATTTGGTTAGTTAACTCAAGTTTGATAACCTGTTGCGTGATGCTTGCTTTATCGAAGAAAGCAATTGAGGTGGAAATGCTTGTTTATTTGTTTTTCTTGTGGTGAATTACAGGAACAAAACTCTGTGCCCTCTTTGAGGAGGGCCCTCAAGGATGTTGCAATGGAGAAAGATGCAGCTGTTGTTGCACGGGTAGATGCCACTTAACATTATTTGTTGTTACACATCTATTTTCGTTACGTTTATCTTTCATTCTTCACCCATAAAGTCTATTATTTTAGTGTAGGAGGATCTTTCAGCTCAACTTCGTACACTGAAGAAACGTCTAAAAGAAGCAGAAGAAGAACAATACCGAGTATGCACTGATGCCTGTTTTCTGATATATATGATGCTTTTTAAGTTCTTCAACTTATTTTTTGTTTCACTAGGCTGAAGAAGATGCAGCAGCCTTGAGAGCTGAACTAAACTCGCTACAACAACAAGCAATTAGTGGTTCACTTGGTGGAATCACATCTATGGGATATTCACCAGATCACATTCAAGCCTTAGAAAAGGAGTTGGTTACTATAAAATCTGAATTACAGGTTAGTTTAGACTGTATTTGTTGGCCTTTTGCATTTTTCTGTTGATCCTTCTGTGCATTGAAACTCTTGGTGGTTGAAATCTATAGAAAGAATCACAGTTGAGACAACAAGAGCAACAAAGGTTGACAGAGGAGCAGACACGGATTTCTGTGCTCATGACTGAAAAGCAGGAACTGGAGGCGAAACTTACTGCAATCTCTAGAAAAGCCTCAGGTAATAACCATAAAACTTCTCTACATCAATTGTTGAATTATAATAAATTATCCAGCCTCTACCCCTATACGCACCCACAAAAGAGCAAAAAAAGAAAGGAAATAGAGCTCTTTGGTGACTGCTTTCTTAAATATATAATTGTACAACCTTTTTAATCTTCATAATAGTTTTCTTTCTCTTTGTCTGTCTTTAATTTACATGTTTAATTTTCACGTCTTAGCCTTTTACATATAGTTGTATTTGACAAGTGTTTGTTGAATTCTAATTATTGATACCGCCAATGCAATGCAGAAGAAGTCTTGGATAAAGCAGCTCACAAGGAATTTTCTCGGGTAAGACAATGGTTAACATAACAATTTGGTTGCAATAGAATGAATGTGATAGTTATTTGCCTCCCATAAAAATAAATAAATTTGAAGAAAAGATAAAATAAAAGTTTGAATTGCTTCTTGTTATTTTGTTGGCTTTGTATTGTTTAGTAAGGTAGCTGTATCTGTAGGTTAATACCTATAGTTTGGCAGCATTGTCTACATCCAGCGTTCCTCAGTATAGCATTAGTATCAAACTAACAATATATTTTTACTTAATTTGTGATGCTTGATCACTTTTATGCTCTGAGAAAAACGCTGAAGGGCTAATATCTCATAGGATTAATGTTTAGTTGTTGTTATCCTTTATATTAAGTATTTACTTTGGCTTTGTTTTCTATTTTGCAGGAAGACAAGGAGAAACTCGAAAAGCAGTTGCATGATATGGCTGTAGTAGTTGAGAAACTAGAAAGTAGCAGACAGAAACTTCTAATGGAGGTGCGGTCTTTGTGTGCATGGTTGTCTTATGGGATATGAATAAGTGCATCTGTATTCTCAATGCAGAATTTTTAGTTTTTTAGTTTTTGGTGCCAGATTGATAACCAATCTTCAGAAATTGAGAAGCTTTTCGAGGAAAATTCCAATCTCTCGTCTTCTTATCAAGAGGCAATGGGCATAGCAAAGCACTGGGAAAATCAGGTAATGATCTGTATTCAAGGTTTGTCAGAATCAGGCTTATGCATTGATGATCTTTACAAAACCTTTTACTTGTTTTATATTTGAAGATCCAATTTGTGTCTTCGTTGTTGTAGCTTTCCAGGTTTCCAACAATTAAACAGTTGTCATTTAATATATATATGCACCTAAGTTTAGTTCATATGGCGTGCATTCATAATCTTCATAGCTTTCTCATAATGAGATAGAACTACTTGTTCAAACTTCGGTTAACACTAGAGTTAATTATGTTACCTTTTATCTTCTAGTTATTTCTACGAAATCTATCGGAGAGTTGACGTTATTTCTGTTAGTAATAGCGCACTATGCTGGTATTTTGATTTAATAATCTCCCTGACGAGTGACTTTGCAGGTGAAAGACTGTCTTAAACAAAATGAAGAGCTCCGTGGAATTATAGAAAACTTGAGAACCGAACAGGCTAATGTAGTGTGTATGAAAGAGAAGGATATCCTGAGAGGCTCATCAGAACCTCATAAAGATCCTTCACAGGCTGATAAAATTGAATTTCTCTCCCTCAAGGTTAGTTTATACAGTCGGATGTTTTCTTCTTCATGCGATATGTTGTTATATACTATGAGAGGGAGCACAAGTCGAAAATAATTGTATATGTAATTATCATACTAATCTTTGTTGTTCTGGTTGTCTCTTGATAGGGCCAACTTGCAAAAGAACAGAGCAGAGCAGAGAAGCTATCGGCTCAAGTAATGCAGCTTTCAGCACAACTTCAACAAGCCACGCAAGCATATAATGGTCTCGCACGCCTGTAAGATATTTTATCTGTTTGTCCTCTCATATCTTTTTCGAACCAATGTTTATCCATTCTCAGAATGCAAGAATCTCCTATATTGAGTCAATTAAAACTATTGCAGCTATAAACCTGTGTTACGGAATATCGAAAGCAGCCTTATCAAAATGAAGCAAGACGGTTCTGTGACTGTGCAATGAACAAAAGAGACAATTTTGTACCAAGATTTTGCTTGCAACCAGCAGCAGATAATATTGTGTAAAAGATTTGAATTTGCTCAAGACACTTGTAAACCATTTTTTATGATTGTGCTGCTTTTATAGTGTTACAATTAGAATTTGTTGGTTTTCGTCTCCGGTTCCCTAAGCGGGTTCGGGGGATTTATTCTTTTATAGTATTGAAAACTTAGTTTCTTTTATTCTTGAGTGTGGATTTATTTTTCTTTCAGTTTACTTTTAACAACTAATAATAATTAAAATTTTGGTTATAAGTTATAACCTTATGACTTATCTCAAGTGTTTATTAGTAATGTATTGTACCTTATGTCGAATATTTTCCTAAAAGTAGAAAATCTTCCGTGCATCCGTCCACTAAAGATTTGACATACGGAAGCTTCAATTCTTTATGTTTTTTCAGTGAGAAAATCTTTCGAACACCTGTCCACTGAAGATTTGATGTGGAATTGTCAATTCTTTCCGTCTTTTAAGTGAAACAGTTATATTCAAAGTTTTTGGTATTGAAAACCAACAAGAAAGTTGATGAAGAAGAGAATGTTATAAATAGTGAAAAAGCTTTTGAGAGGATAAATTCCGTTTGGAAATGTGAATATTGCTTGTGTACCAAGCAAGTGTTTTGTGCATTCATGGGCCCAATCAGCTACTATAGGAGGGAAATTAACCAAACAATGAATCAAATCATGAACCAGAAAACTGATCAGAGATATCTTCAGATCAGGTGTGTTAATTATATGCTGCCAAAGCTTGTTTTGTCAAGGTTACTCTCACCACGATGTTCTATTGTGAAGAATTACACTCTGTTATAATATGTTTTTTCTTCATATAAGCAAAAGAGAGACTTCTTTAAAAGCAAAAAAATTGTAGTTTCTGGTACTTTGTGTATTACTGTATATATAAAATTAATAAAAGTGGAAATTGAAGCTAATAGCCTTTCCCAACATTCATTTTCTAGAAAATAGCCGTTTGGAATGAAAATTGCATATTTAGCCGCTCGGACAACCCCATTTACCAGCAGAGAAACATAATTAATTAAAGCAGTAAACTTTAAACAGCTTCAACCATCGCCACCACCGCCGCCGAAGTTAAGCTGCTTAAGAAATTTACTATGGAACATCATTTTGTGTCCAAACAAGACAAAATCACCTTTGGTTCTCTGAGGATGATTGACACCGCCAAGGGGACGCTTCTCGGTCGGGTTCTCGATCTCAGCTGGTTTTCCTATCCTTGTACGTCCCACGGATATGCACAAACAAAATATGTTCCAGTACTTGTCATATATATATATATATATATATATAGAGAGAGAGAGAGAAAACAGTTGATCGAGGGGTTATTTTATCACATCGGTTAAAGTTAAGAATCAAGACTAGTGAGTGTTATAAATAATTAAGCAAAGCTTGCTTAACTTTACGAGAACCCTATTAAGGATAAAATCATGAGACCAATAAACCGAAGTGAACAATATCTCATAGGTGGCTGACAATATCTCGTGTAAACAAGCATTATTATTGGCAGTTCCAAAAGCTAGGAATTTCTTCTCAAAATATATTTCTTTTTTTCACATTACGTCATTCTATATCCTTCTTCAATGGTTGTTTTCAAAAGCAAGAACTATTTTGCCTTTTTATGCATGGAAATATGTTGATGAGCATACAAGGTTTCACACTGATAATTAGTAAGAAATAATTGAATTTGTCGATTCAAATAAATTGTTCATCTAATAGAAAATATTAATTAGAATGCAAGATATATATATATATATATATATATTTATATATATATCAATAATTAAAAATATGACTCGAATCTACGATCTTGTTGAACCAATTGATCAATTTTCATCGATCAAATAATTGTAATTAATTTAATACAAATTATAGAAGATATCAAAATATAAACAACTATTTCCTAGAAAGTGAATGTTGGGAAAGGCTATTAGCTTCAATTTCCACTAAATTATAATGATGTTGATCATCTTCGTATATGCTCCATGATAAAAAAAGCAATAAAATTTGAAGTACATGAAAAACATCAAGTATTCTTTGTATTGATGCTGAGATGTTTGATAAAAGAACTAACAGAGAAACTATAACAGAAAAAAAAAAGAATTGAACTACAGAGAGAGAGACTCCATTGATGGAGCTTTTTGCTTCTTCAAGCTTTTCTCATTTTGATAGAAATCGTTGTTAATGATTTTACAGGATCTGGTGAACATATATACCAGAATGTTTGCTCACACCTTTTGTGTGATCAAAAACCATTAACCAATTATAAATTGCCACGTCAGCTGCCAGTTAGCTGATAGTTAACAGATCACAACTTAACAGCTAACTAACTTTATTTAACGGCTAATTGATTTCCTTTCACTAATTATGTTAACATCCGTTAACAGCACCAAGTCTGTTAGTTGCTCTGTTTTGTTGCAACAACAGCTTCTCTTTTGATACAGGTCGCCAAATGCTGAGCATGCTCGTGAGCTCAGATTGCTTATGTTTATCAGTACAGTATCTGGTACTTTGTGTATTCTAATTATTATTGAATATTTGTTCTGATCTTCTATGATTTGTGTATTAGATTAGATTAACAATTACATGATTTGTGTAATTGATCAAACAAGTAATCAACTTACTGGAATACTCTCGTCTAGTGTTGTCAAATGGGTTAGGCCGAAACCCGTTCTGATATTTGTATAATCCGGTATCCACCCAAACCGTATAGTTATTATGGGCCGTGAACCCAGTAATAATTTAGATTAGTACCTAATGATCACAATAATTCAGATTAGCTATTGAACTGGTACTGTTCACTTTGCAAATTTAGGTGACAACCATAAATTATTATCATGTAGTTAACGTATACCGCCGGACCTACTAAGATCAGAAAATATATATATTGTCTGGATAACTACTCTCATTAACCAGGAGAAAACTCTTCACATATGCTTGTAAAATACGTATAGTGAGATTCGAAACCCTGGCCACCAGATGTGAAAGGGAGATGCTCTACCATTTCTGTTAAGAGGTCATGTGCACGTAAAACTAAATCTTAGCTGTATGTACAGTGAAGCCTTTTTGCTTAAACATATTGTCTTGCAATAATTGGATTCTAAATTTGATGGAATCCAGCTTAAAAAGTAGAAAAACAATACAAAAGAGATAAAGGGATTTTTGGAAACCAACTTTTTTCAAGAAACTGTTGAACAAAAGCTTACTAATTAAGCAAAAATAATTAAAAACAGATTTGGTGAGTGTGAGTGACTACTCTTTTATTTTATTTTTCTTCAAGTGTTTATTATAAGTGAAAATTAGTACTGCACAACAAGAGAGTGATAGAGGGTTTTTTTTTTTTTTTTTTTGATTGATTTTGATCAACAATGAAGTGCAAGAGCATTTGTTTCTGTTTTAAATCTGATCATCAGAAGAAGAAGCAGAACGAAACCAAGAATGATGGAGATTCTGTGATTAGATCAGAGGAGAAGTCTTCGAATTCGCATAGAAAATCTGGTAAAAAAGGTGAAGGAAACTATGCTGGTAATCTTGATCATGGAGGTAGTAGTAGTAGTAGTAGTAATGCTACAGGTGGTGCTGGTGGGGCGGCTTATTCCGGGATGGCTGTTGCTGCGGTGACCACCGCCCACTTGTCTGCCATGGAAGGCAGTGGCTGTGGCAGTGCTCACGGTGGCGGTGGCGGTGGTGGTGATGGTGGTTGATGATCCTTGAAATTAAGTTATGCAGTTTGTTTTGGTTTCTTTTATTGCTTCATTGCTTGAGTTTTTGTGTTGTGTGTAATAAGAGAAGGTGTGACTTTGGATAAATAATATAGTAGGTTTCAGAATATATTCTGATTTTCATGAAATTATGTGTAAGATTGAGAATTATTTGATTTGATAATGAAAAACTTTATATTTGTTTACTTTTGGATGCTTGAATCTATTTTTATTTTTATTTTATTTCAATTCAATCTAGTGGGATGGTTAATTTCATTTAGGAAAGAGAAATTGACAATTCAATTTTGTAAGAATAGCAATCTGTCAATTATCTGGTATATAAATTTAATTAAATTTATCAAATTAAACAAAATTCATGATAATTCTTTATGAAAGGAATATTTTTCCATAAAGTTGTATATTTTCCCATAAAGTTATTTCAAAATATAAAATAATTCGGGATTTGATTTTTCTTTTATGTATAAGATTTATTTATTTATTATTATTATTATTTTTTTTATGATGATAATTTTTATGTCTAGGAGTTGAACAAAATTTTATAAAATTGAATAAAATCAAAAAACAACTTTACTAATTTTTAATTAGATAAAAATTCAAAAAAAACCCTTACAGTAAGTTTTAGATAAATATATATTATTAATGTATTATTTTTAATTTTAATGGGTTTAAGTAATGCTGTAAAAGGGGGTCGTGCTTGCCATGCCGTGTTAGGCCCGACCCGTTTAAGGAAATGGGGGTACGGCACAGCCCTAATGGGTCGTGCTGGCCTGCATGTTGATTCAGGCAGGCATAAAGGGACCGGCCCCCAAACCTATATTGGACTGTTTGATTAATAATAATAATAATAATAATAATAATAATAATAATAATAATAATTCGACGGACCTAAAGATTGGCACACCCTACATATGGGCCAAGCCAGCACGACATGCCCCGACCCAAGGCCTGGCACGACACATGCATAGGGGCCATGCCTGGCCTAGCATGCCCCACATGCTGGCCGTGCTTGGCACGGTCTGCCATCTTTGATCTCTAATCATGATTAAAGTAATACTCCATCTAGGGATGGCAACGGAGCGGGGCGGGGCGGGTCGTGGTCGGGGAATGCAAAACCATCATCATCCTCGCATTAAGAAAATTGGGCCTAGGGTTGGGGATTCCCCGCTGGAGGGGCCCTCCCCATACCCGCCCCATTACCCGTTTAATATAAATGTACCATTTAAAAATTATAACTTAAAACAAAGAAAAAGGTATAAATTCATATTTAGTATAAAATCATAGATTAAAAAAATAAATAAATAAATAAACTTATAAAGTTTAATAAAAATATATATATATATATTTATGTTAATTTTTATTTTTTTTGAAATATTTGATGGAAAATCTTATTACGTACATTTATACTATAATAGAAACATTACTGGTTTTACAAACCCTTGGATGCATGCATAAATAAAGAAGAATTCTAATCTAAACACTTTGCATGATGATATCAACAACATATTTTACTTCTTTAATTTTGTAGTTCCACTAGAATTGAAAATTAATATTAAATGATTTAAAAAATCTGAATATTATATATTATATTATAAATATATATATATATATATATATATCAGGGCGGGGAGCGTTTCCCCCGTCCCTGCCCCGCTTCACCTTCGAGGACAAGACTTTATCCTTATTTCTGTCCCCGTGTCCAAATATTATCCCCCGTCTCCGCCCCATTCGGGGCAGAGCCCCACGGGGCCCCGACCCTTCGGGAAATATTAGTATCTCTAACTCCATCTCCAATCCTGAATGCATTAGTATTACTTGATCGTTTAAAAAAATAATAAATAATAATAATAATAATATAATTACTTGAGCCTTGCAACAAAAATAATAATAATAAAAACCCTAATAATATAATACATAGTATAAATACTTCAAACGTCAGCGTTTTAGAGGACAACCTATCACACAGAAACCTAAAATCCCTAATCCAAAAACTCACAAACACAAACTCTCTCTCTCAGTAGAAACGCAAAGCGATGTCGGTTTCGATGCAAACCCAGCCTAAGATCCGATGGGGAGAGCTGGAAGAGGACGACGGCGAGGATTTGGACTTCTTGCTGCCGCCGAAGCAGGTGATAGGACCCGACGATAACGGTATCAAGAGGGTGATCGAGTACAAGTTCAACGACGATGGCAACAAGGTTAAGATTACCACCACCACGCGCATCCGAAAGCTCGCCAACGCGCGTCTCAGCAAGCGCGCTCTTGAGAGGCGTAACTGGGCAAAGTTCGGCGACGCTGTCCGTGAAGACGTTGGTAGCCGCCTCACCATGGTCTCCACCGAAGAGATCTTGATTGAGCGACCTCGTGCTCCAGGTAATTTAACTCTCTCCCTCTATCTTTCTCTGGTTTGTATAATTGTATCAGTTTATTATTATTATTATTCAAAAAATATATTTTTTTATTTATTGTAATTGCATATTATTTGTGTTTTGTTACTTTGTAGACAATTTATAATTTTCTGTTAATTTTTTAATCAAATTAGTTGATAATTTGTTAATTTTATGAGAAAAGTTGTGTCCTTTATGTATATTACTCTGTGAGTTTAGTTGCTGATTCTAGTATGGTTCTTCGAACTTGACTTTCCTGAAGTAATGCTGGCATGTTATCAAATACCTGTATTGTTTGTACAATTGGGGATTTTCGAAACGGGTTTCTGGTTTGGTGTTATGTTTGTGTGAATGATTTCCGTTGTTGAGAACCGTTAGGTTAGTCTGTTTGAAAGTTTCAGATGTGCAGTTTTGTTTAGTGGTGAATAGAAGATTGGATAATTGTTTGTTGAGAGTCTCAAGCATTATAATTTCTTTGTTTCAAGTCTGATAAGCATTCTATTACGATAGGCTACCTTTGTTTTCCTACTTTCGTTATACAAGTTTACGCTGCCATGTTGTTTCTAGTGTTGTTGTCGTGTGTAATTATTATATTTATGTTTTTTTTAGTTGCTTAGAATCGTCATTATCTTTATGATGAATTGTGAACTTGCCAACAGGTAGCAAACCGGAAGAAACAAAGGTTGCAGGAGATCCGTTGGCTCAGCTTGGAAAAGGTGGAGCTGTGCTCATGGTCTGTAGGACCTGTGGTAAGAAGGGTGACCACTGGACGTCAAGGTGTCCTTACAAGGATCTTGCTGCATCGTCTGAGGGATTCAGCGAGAAGCCTGCTACATCAGATGCTGCAACAGCTGCCGCTGGTGCCGGCAAAGGAGCATATGTTCCTCCTGGCATGAGGGCAGGGGCAGAGAGAACTGGAACCGATATGAGAAGGAGGAATGATGAGAACTCTGTTAGGGTTACCAATCTCTCTGAAGACACTCGGGAGCCTGACTTGCTTGAGCTTTTCCGTACTTTTGGTTCTGTAAGCCGTGTTTACGTCGCTGTTGATCAGAAGACGGGCATGAGCAGAGGATTTGGTTTCGTAAACTTTGTGAACAAGGACGATGCTCAGAGAGCAATCAACAAACTCAATGGTTACGGTTATGACAATCTCATCCTCAGAGTCGAATGGGCCACCCCAAGGACAAACTAGATTGTGCTATTTATCTTGAGCTATAAAATTTTTGGCTATTGTTATATTTTTCGATTTTCAAAACTCTAATGTGTTCGACAGAATTTTGCTTCTTTTTTTATAAGTAATTTGTATTCAGATTATTTATGTTATGGATTAGATTTAACATTTGCAATCTTCTTTTGGTTTTTGTGTTGTGTTTTGTGATGATGCTAGTTCAATCAAATATCACACAGAAGTTTCAATGTTCTTTTGGTAGCTTATGCTTTTATTGATCCAAACCAAACACACTAAACATCAGAAACAAACAATGAATATCAGGAATAGACATGGTGTTAAGTAGAAAAACGGAGAGGTGAAAAGTAGCCTCACACAATACATTTCCTCACCTATCAAACACTTCATGTATCGAGGCAGCTGATAGATGAAATGTTTTGCAACTTGGAGGCAACGTACTTGGTCATGCATGAGAGCAACCTTTGATGTTGAATGCTCTCGTTTGAAGTTTTGGGTTCAACGCATATCTCTCGCAAACAAAAAGAGGGTCCTTGGATTTTGAATTTGAAGACTGCCCTGCTTCAGTTACCGAAGAGCTTGAAAAGGGTTTCATTTTTCGACTGAACGAAATGTTTTCAGGCTTAATGGTGAGTAGACGCAAGTCATTGTCATTGCCGTTGTTGTTATATAAATCAAATGTTGTGTCAAGTGACTTGTAATTGCCATATAAATCATGGATAGTGTGGTGAATGATATGGTAAAGATAAATCACTTACCATATCATTTGAGTTGGTTTTTTGGTTGTGCAGTATTATTGTTTCGTATGTAATAGGGTTAATTGCATCAACATACCCTGATGTTTTGTAATACCATAGTGATATTGTACTTTTGTGTTTATTATACATAGATACTCTTGACTAATGTTTGACTAGTCAAAATAACAGTTGTATTTTGACCATCATTATAGTTTGAAATGACCAAATTGCCCTTCCGTTTAATATTTTATTTATTATTATTTTTCTTTATATAAATGTTTAGGCCAATAAGTAACAATAAAAAAAAAATTAATTAAAAATTTAAAAAAAAAAAAAAAAAAACTGAATACATTAAAAAAATATATATCAAGTGAAAATAATTTTTTTTTAAAAAAAAAATCAGAAATAACATTAAAAATTATTTCTAAAAAAAAAAAAAACATAGCTCTTCCTTTTCAATCCCATCAAAATCTCAAATTGTATCATCACGCTCTTTTCTGAAGAATAACAATAAATCTCCCCCGATCCAATCCCAATAAAAATCCCAAAATCAAGTCATCTTCACCATCTTCTTCTATATACCATCACCAACTATTCACAACCATAATCTCCCATTTCACTTCCCTCCAAGATTCTATCTCTTAGAAATTCAAATCCCTAGAATTTAAATTCCTCTCTTCTCCATGAAAGATGTGATTTTTTTTTCCTCTTCTTGAGCTTTTTCTTTTTTGTTAGACAAATCCCATACAGAAAGAAGGAGAGGAGAAAATAAAGTGTGACGAAGAAAAAAAAAAAAAATTTCTCAGATTTCCATTGGCGGAGATTAACGAATCTCAACTCTCCTAAATGAAGACCCAGTCACCCAAGTGGTGGGTCCTTTGAGAAACAGAGACAATGTGTTGGTGATGATTATTGAAGTAGAGAAGATTTGGAAGACAGACGGTTTATTTTGGTTATCTCCATGTCTCCATTCATTTTTCTTTTTTCATTTTTCTTTTTTCTTTTTTCAATTGTTTTTGTTATTATTTTTTTGCAGTATCATTTTTTTTTTGTTATTTTATTATTTATAAATTTTTTTCTTTTCTTTATTTGTTATGAATTGACCTTTTTGCCCTTCTACTCTTGTATCTACCGTTAGATTTAACAAGGACAAACCAGTCGATGGTCAGTCAAGGGTATGTATGTGTCAATAAATGTAAAAGTACAATATTCTTGTGATATTACAGAATGTCAGGGCATATTATTGCAAATAACCCAATATAATATTATAATTTCAAAATAGTGAAAAAAACAATTTATTATTATAAATTTAAATTTAAAAAACAGTGAAAACTGAAGAAATTTTCAAAAATTAAATTTTTTTTATTTAATTTAAAAATATTTTAAAAATTAAATTTTAAAAACAATTTTTTATTTTCCCATTTAAAAATAAATTTTTAATTTATATTCCATTTATCTTCAGTTAATTTAATTTAATTTAATTGTTTTTTTAATAAAAAAGATTATCTTTATTTTTAAATTTTAATAACAGAGGGTAATTTGGTCTTTTTATTAGTTTAATTTTTAGGATAGGGAAGATCTAAATAGATAAATGCTTACTTATTCTCTAACTGTATTTATGTTAAACTTTAGAAGAGGTTTTTGTATTTATCTATTTTTGTTTCTAGGCAATCTTTTCTAAATCCTAATATCTTTCGATAAGAATTTCCGTTTTTAGAAATATTTGTTAAATAAGTTTGATTAAGATTTCAGATTTCTACTGGAACTTGCCTTTTTGATTTTCGTGTTTTAGTAGATTTAGAAATTCTAACTCCTAATCGGTTTTGTTTTGTTGATTCTTTTTCCTGTTTAAGTAATCATGATTTGATGAAAAGCTATTATAACTTTTGATTAATATTAATTAAATCGTTCTTTCTTTTGAAGCAAAATATTAATATTAATTAATCTTTAATTTTGATTAATGTTAATTTTTCAATTGAATTAGTTGATAATTTGATAATTTTATCAGAAAAGTTGTGTCTTTTATGTATATTACTTGGTGAATTTAGTTGCTGATTCTAATATAATTCTTCGAATTCGACTTCCTGGAAGTAATGCTGGCTTGTTATCAAACACCTATATTGTTAGTACAATTGATTTCACACACATAAGTTTCAATGCTCTTTTGGTAGCTTATGCTTTTATTGATCCAAACAGAACACACAAAACATCAGAAACTCTAGTTCATGAAATAAACAACGATTATCGGGAATAGACATGGTGAAGTGGTGATGGATTTCCGGTAGAAAAACCAGTTGGCGGACTAATTGTAGAGCATGGATGCGGTGGTGTGAAGTGACCGGAATCCCCAGGAAGTCTTACATATGGCAGCGGTGGAGGTGATTCACAAAACCAAGAATCTTCCGTTGTTGGTTCTTGCTCACCAGCAGCTCTGTATTGAATAACGACCTTGTAGATGAAAGGAATGAGGCCTTCCATGGCTTGGTGTGCTCTGGCTGTGTCGAGTTGGATGAGAGACTTGTTTATAAAGAGACACAAAGGGTGTTGATATTCTTGAGTGGTTTGGTAGAATATCGATCTCCTCCTGCCTGAAATGAGAGGTTGCTTCTAGTTGAAGAAACATTCCAACTAACCTCACCCATATTATGATGAAAAAGGGGAATATTGTTAATTGATGTTTCGTTTTCGGTTCGATTTTGGGCAATTCAATTCATGCATGTAGTTGTTTTGTAAACATTATAGGACCAAAAGGGTCCCTCAAAAGCATTGTTTTGTTTGCTGATGATATCTGTGTTGTAATCTCTGTAGTCTTGATCTTGATGTGTGTTTATTGATCGCTTTCCAGACTTGTGTTCATTGATAGCTTTCCAGACTTGGTGATCCGTTGGTCTTTAGCTTATTTTGCATAATTAATATTTTTTAGCTTGGCCCCCTTAAACATGTAGGTTTCAATAGTTAAGATCGGCTTACCCAATTATAAAGCTTAAAGCCTTAAACATGGGTTATGCCATAATTTTACCGGTAGGGTTAGGGGTAAGCTGATCGTCAAGCTTAGTCCATTTGTGATGCAACGGAAGCTTCTATGAGAAAAACTTATACGAACAATTCGAAAAGCAAAATATTATTATTCTGTTGATCCACACATATATACCAGGATAATTAGGGACGGAACCAGGATTATATTCCAGGGGGAGCACCGTGAAATAATAGGTTTGATCGACATATATCTTAGAAGTTGTGTTAAACAAAATATTAAATAAAAAATATTGTTGTTTATATTTTAAAACATTAATTTTTTATTAATTATTTAAAATGATAATAATTTTTTATTGAGATAAATTATCTTAATTTGTGCATTTATGAAAAACATTTAAAATGATCTCCTTTTTTTTTTTTTTTTTTTTTTGAAATATTATATAAATTCGGTGTTTTTTTTTTGGAAGAGAGGGAGAACTCGAACCCACGACTTCATAGCGTAAATGTGAGAGATATACCACAAGACCAACCTCATCTTGTGACTCTTGTCCATTTAAAATGATCCTTAAATATGATGAAAACATAATAAAATTAAGAAAAATGCTAGATATTTCAACTCATATCTCAACTTGAAATTTAGACAATTCAATTCATATACATATGACGAGTGAAATAAATTATAATTAATATGTACATATCTATTTGTCAATCGACACATAATTAGTTGGGGATATCTAGCATTACTCTAAAAATAATATAGACTAAAATTTTTAGCTATTAATTCAAGATTCAATAATATTGTTTAAGAGTTAGAAAATAAATTGAAATTTAAACTATACCTCTAATATTTTTCTGATATCCAAAAACTATTCTAATATTATATTTAGGATCAAATATATTCTCCATGTGATTAAGAGAAAACTATTAACATTGTAATTTATAAAAGGATTAGAAAATTTAAATAAGAAATAAGGGTAAAAACATAAAAATTCTAAAACTTAGGGGAAATTTTTATAAAATTGGAAAACTTCAGGGGGTGGGGGGCAGTGGCCCCCTCTCGTCATTATGTGGCTCTGTCCCTGAGGATAATAGGCTTTAAATTCGTTGACACTCGCAAATGTACCGAAAATGGAAGATATTTAGAGAAAACTCTCTAAATTTTATTAAATAATCAATTAAGAGCATCTTCAATGCAAAAGTGTTTTGCATACCAAAAATCGTTGACATGATAACAATGTTAAGAGCATTATTTCCTATGTGGCACAAAGAAAGACTTTAGACAATCAACTCAACATTTGGTCTCCAATACTTCTGTTTTAAATATATTTATTTTTAGTGACGTGTCCAATTTTTGTTTCTTTTTTTCCTTTTTATGTTATTTCCTTACCAAAAATAAATGAAAAATTAATATCAATTTTAAATACTTGCTGAGTCAACCGAAAAAATAGCTTTGCAACAGGCTGGCTGAAAGTATACGGTCATGTTGACAATGTCTAATATATTTTTTTTTGCCATATCAGCATGATGTTGAATATGCACAACTGCATTGGAAATACATTTTTTAATAAACCGTCTATTTATCCTATGTGACATCTTTTTTTTTTTTTTCACAAGCCACTTTTACATTGAAGATGCTCTAAGAGCATCTCTAATGCAAAAGTGGGTTGCATACCAATAATTGTTGACATGACAACAATATCAAGAGACTTTTTCTTATGTGGCATAAAAACAGAGTTAATAGACAATCAACTCAAAATTTGGTCTCCAATGCTTCTGTCTAAAACACAATTTTTTTAATGACGTGTCTATCTTTTTTTCCTGTTTTATCTTTTATTTTATTTCCTTACCAAAAATATATGAAAAATTAATGTTAGTTTTAAATGTTTACTGAGTCAACCTAAAAAATAGGTGTGCAACAGACCGTCTGAAAGTAGAAGGTCATATTAACAATGTCTAATGTTTTTTTTGTTACGTCAGCTTGAGGTTAAATATGCACGGCTGCATTGGAGACACAATTATCAGCATAACAGCTATTTATCCTACGTGACATCTCTTTTTTTCACAAGCCACGTTTACATTGGAGATGCTTTAACCGTCTCTAAGGGCTACAATAGCTCTTATTTATGCTTAAAAATAAACCTATCTAATAAGAAAATAGATTTGATTTAACAATTAAATCAGAAAATAATTAAAAAGATACCTATGGAAATTAGATTTGATTTAATAAAATCAAATGATAAAATAATTTACTACCTAATTAGATGCATAATGCTAAAAAAAAATATCTGCCAGACATCATATAATGTCGAGGAGTAATGCTATATTATCCAAAATATTATGTTATATTATCCAAAATATTTGTCAAAAATCATCTCTAAATGATGTGTCATGTGAGTTATCAAGATCATATTTAATACACCATAATCTTATAATTTACGGGATTTTGACAACTCACATATTACATCATTTACGAGAGCCTAGCAGCCTAGCATTATTCAATGTCAAAATCATTGTAAACATTGAAATCAAATTATTTAATTTTTTGACTTTAGCCTCTATAAACATATACGTTTCGATAGTTAAATTCGGCCTATCCAACTAAAACATGGGTTAGCCCACAATTTTACGAGCTAGGGGTAGGCCGAGCGGGGTCCATTTGACACATCTAATCTTGATTAAAAATGACTGATAAACTAATTATCAGGCCAACCAGTAAGTAATGTCGAAATCAGTGTAAAAATTCCCATACCTCATGAAAATTAATTTTAATTTTTTGTGTAGGATAGTGATGAGTTTGAGAATAATTCCAAAATGAAAATTTTATTTTATTTTATTTTGGTAGCTCCTGGGATACTTATGTGATTACCTCTTCTGCCCTTAATAGTTTTGCCTTGGATTCTTTAGCTTTTTCTTTTTTAGGCAAGGTTTTTGGATCCTAATATCTTTCGGTAGAAATTCCCGTTTTCAAAAATATTTATTACTTTAAGTTTCTAATTTGTTTAGGATTTCTATTGAATTTGCTTTATTTACGGAGTTTTTACTAATCAAGTAACCGATAACAAAAATTAAAGGGAACCAAGACTATTGGGTAGAATGAGGGGAGTTAAGTTCTCTTTTTGATCCGAAACTAATTTTTGAGTTGTATATGGGCTTAAAATTTTTTTGTCACTATTTGGGCCGGGTTTTGTAAGGAATGCACTATATTACTAATTCAAGTTTAAAAGGCATATCTTTAAGTGACCAGACAAAAATACTTTTTTTTTTTTTTTTGTTGTCACTTTGTGTCGTTTTCAAATCTAGAGAAAAAACAGTTGAGAGAGAAAGCATCGGCTACAAGAATATACGCCTGAAAATCTTACGGCGAACTCACCAACGGTGGCGCTACAATCCTTATAACACTTTTTCGAGCCTTTTGAAATACTCTCCGAGCTTTTTAAATTGTAATCCGAGTTTTTTTAAGGAATATAAATATGTTTGTCAATTTTGAATCCTCGAACCTTTTAACACTGTCTCCGAGCCTTTTAAAATACTATCCGAGCCTTTTGAATAGTAATCCGAGCTTTTTTTTAAGGAATATGAATAGGTTTGTCAATTTTGAATCTTAGAGCCTTTTAACACTGTCTCCGAGCCTTTTCAAATACTATCCGAGCCTTTTCAACAGTAATCCGATCTTTTTAATTTTTTATGAATATGTTTGTCAATTTTGAATCTCCGAGCCTTTTAACACTGTCTCCGAGCCTTTTCAAACACTGTCTGAGCATTTTCAGCAATAATCAGTGCTTTTTAATTTCTTATGAATAGGTTTGTCAATTTTGAATCTCCGAACCTTTTAACACTGTCTCCGAGCTTTTTCAAACACTATCCGAGCCTTTTCAATAGTAATTCGAGACTTTGTAAATAGTCTTCGAGTCTTTTCAATTAGTCCCCGAGCCTTTTTAACCATCAGTTTTTTTTTGTTAATTTTGTTTCTCTAAGACTTTGTAAATAGTCTCCGAACCTTTTTAATTAGATTCAAAATTCACATAACTGGCTTAAGGTTTACAAATGACTTGGAGAACAAATGAAAAGGAACCCAATTAGGGTTTTAAATTGAAAAAAAAAAAAAAAAAAAAAAAAAAAAAAAAAAAAAAAAAAAAACCTCGATCCCCGAATGTGTTTGCGCAGCGCCACTAAACTAATTATCCAATGAAGATGTATTGATAATGTTATGATATTTGACCTCTATAAACAAACCTCTATGAAGAAGATGAAATAATAAAATCTAAAAAAATTTTAAAGTAAGAGAATGTGTAAAGTAATGACATTTTTGAAAATCACTTACTCTATGCTTTTTAAACTTAAATTATTAATATGGTGCCCCATGTACAACACCAACTCAAAAAGATGACATTTTCCACCATTTCCACGTTGTATATTGGGTTCACGATAACTTGATTCTCAATTAATTCTTTTTATTAAGAGTAATATTACTTTACTCAAATTTGGTATTCAAATCTGATGTCCAAATGATGTGACAACGCTCTAATCCATTCATTATCCAATACCATTTAAATAAATGGATTAGAATGTTGTCACATCATTTTGACATCAGATTTGGATATCAAATTTGAGCAAAGTAGCATTATTATTTTATTAAATTTGGTAATAATAAAATCAAAAATTAAGTTGTTTCCCTTCTTCTTCTTTTTTTTTTTATTTTTATTATTTTTTTTTTATTAAATTCGGTAATCATAAAATCAAAATTTAAGTTCATTTTTCCTCAGCACTATGCTGTATTAATAAACACGCCATTAAATAAAATCTTAAAAGAATTTTGATATTTAGGAAAGATATTCAGCCAATGAATGGAGATCAAGTACCTAAGAACAAATATTCCCCCACCTACCAAAAAAATATGTATATTTAAATAGAAATTGTAGTAACATCAACATCATAATTAATAAATACTTATTTATTAATGGGGAATTGGGGATACACAATATCTGATATTCTTGCATTGTATAGTTAAAAAACAAATGTGAAAGAGAACCAGCCACGTGAAGGTGACTTTTATTTGGTACATTTTATTGGCTAAAAAATAGCAACGCACGAGTATACCTCCACACCACACATCCTCACAAGTCACAACACAAAATCTCACCCACAGTCTCGTTGGGTGCTGACGTCCGCACTTTATTTTTATTTGAATATTTAATCTCATTTTATAAGAGATATAGACATATGTATCTGATAATTTCCATATTCCGTATTTCATGTTTAAGGAGTCTATTTTAACTTTGTACAGACATTAAAAGGCCCGAAAGAAGCCTATATTCGAATTCACAATCATATTGATAATTTATGTGAGGGGTTTTCACTATAAACTCGGGGATTTTTTTAGAAGGGATGACTCAAACCTATAACCTCGTAGTCCAGTTGTGAGATATTTACTACCGGACCAACCATGTCTCGTCAAGTTACGTAAGAGTTATAAAACTTTAAACTATAAAAAGTAAGTATTTATGGAAAAACATGAATTAACTAATGTAAACGGACGTCCGTACCAGAAAATTTTAGTATTTCATGTTTTGTGTCCGTGTCGTGTTTCATGTTTCATGACCGTGACCGTGTCTGTGTCGTGTTTCGTATTTACGGAGTCTTTTAACTTTGTGTGAATATTAAAAGGCCCAAAAAAAAAAGCCCGGATTCCTTTAAAGACAGACTGGCTCATCTCGTGGGTAGCCCTTGTTTTTTAGTTGTTTGCCTCTTCTCAAATAAACTACAACTCATACTCTCTCTCTCTCTCTCTCTCTCTCTCCATCTTGCGCATTGCTCTGTATCTTCCGGAGATCAAGTTCTCATGGCTTCGATCATCGAATCCGGCTGGCGGGTATTTCTTCTATCGCTGCTTTAGTTCAATACTCTGTTTTGACTTGATCCATTACTGCTTCTGGATCTGTTAATGCGTGTATCTGTGCATGTAATTGCTTGTTTATGCATATATTTTGGTGAGACTTAATGGGCGTGTTTTGATTTTTGTTCTTGGTCACTAGATATAGATATATCTCTTTCCAAAGTCATTGAAGGGTTGTTTTGGGTTTTTGAAATGATTGTGACTTTGGAGCTGCAATGTCTTTGATGTTTGATTTACAACTAATGCTTGAATAAAGAATTTTTTTTTTCTCTTACTATAATGAATTGGTATTGAATACTATGCTGATGAGAAGTATCTAGCTAGTTGTATATGCATGTCTAATTGAATATGAATATGAGGCACCATTTTTTAGATATTTGTTATACTAGCAGAGCAATTGCTTGGAATTGAGAATGCAAAGAGCTTCAAATTGATCTTTTTGTTGGTCATTTTGTGTGTGTATACCTCCAGGATTTACTGTTGGAAGAGTTTGTGTGGATGTCAAGTTATAGTTTTCGCTTGTCAAGATGGAAAAGACTAAAGAGAACGTTATTTACTTATTTTGGTTGGGATTGATGATTTCCTGAATTTGCTATGTTATCTTTTCTTCTTTTACTACTGGGAATTGTCATGAAATATGTGAATAATAATTGAAACTCTTATTTGTTTATGATGCAGTATCTTATCACAAATTTCAGCGATTTTCAACTGGCATGTCTCGGAAGTTTCTTTATTCATGAAAGTGTCTTTTTCTTATCTGGACTTCCTTTTATATATCTTGAAAGGGCAGGATGGCTGGGCAAGTACAAGATTCAGGTTTAACTTCTTCTCCATTGCCGTTATTAGTGGTGCTACATTTTCAAAAACTTATTTCTTGCTGATAGTATATGTGAGCAAGACATTGTAGCAAATAATATATATGTATATATATATATATATATATATAATGCTCTATGGTATCGGATAGTTTGCATATTTGATGCTCTATGGTATCGGATAGTTTGGTGACTGTCATGGAAACACTGTTCACTTGCTGCAAGCCTGCAACATTGTAATAAATAATAATCAAGATCATGTTGCAACTAGTTTGATGCTTGCTTCCCATTCTCAAGAACCATTTTATCATATTTATCTCATGCTAAACCTGAACTTGTGCTGAATTTCTTTGAGAAATTTTCGTCATACCAAATTTATGTTCTTCAGTATTGTGACTACTTTGTTGTTCTATGCAGACAAAAAATAACAGCCCTTCAGCTCAGGAGAAATGTATCACTCGGCTGCTGCTGTACCATTTTGGTGTCAATTTACCTGTTATGATTTTCTCCTATCCTGTCTTCAAATTCATGGGCATGCAAAGTAGTCTTCCTCTGCCGTCCTGGTATTTTCAGGTTCTTTATATACTAAAGCTTTTTTCATATAGATGATACTCAAACTGAAAGAATTATTAATCTGGAAATGTGTTTCGTCACTTCATCTTTAAACATCTATAGATTCCATATTTTGTGAAGCCTATTTAGCTAGATCCTGCTTCTGGTTCTGCAGGAAAGTGATTCTAACTCAGATAATATTCTACTTCATCCTGGAGGATTTTGTATTCTACTGGGGTCATCGTATATTACATACAAAATGGTTGTACAAGCACGTGCACAGTGTTCATCATGAGTAAGTCGGAGTTCTAATTGCTTGTCTCTTGCTCTAATTCTGGACAGTATCCTTTGTCTTGTCTTTCACAGATGCATTTATAGGTTTTTTCGGTCCATGTACAGATATGCTACACCATTTGGACTGACATCTGAATATGCCCACCCTGCTGAAATATTGTTCCTTGGCTTTGCTACCATTGTTGGTCCTGCCATCACTGGGCCCCATCTGATTACTCTGTGGTTGTGGATGGTACTAAGAGTCCTGGAGACAGTTGAGGCACATTGTGGTTACCATTTCCCATGGAGCCTTTCAAACTTCATACCTTTGTATGGAGGGTGAGTTTGTGCATTTTCCTTTTTCAAGTTTACTGAGATTGGTGTTTATGTTTTATGATTACTTTTCATCTGTTGTTCCTGACATATTTGTTCTATAACCTTTTTCAGAGCTGATTTTCATGATTATCATCATCGTTTGCTTTATACCAAATCTGGCAACTACTCATCTACTTTCGTTTACATGGACTGGTGAGTTGTTGGTGTAAATAGTTTGAAGCATTTGCATTTTTTATGTATGCCACGACTGCAATCTATAATAACATTTCTCATTATATTTTTGAGTCATGTGAATGTATAAAGTTATTGTTGCTTTGTTTTCTTATTTATGTATATTATACATTTCTTGTTCCTTCACCTGGAAATGTATAGCAGCTATTGCATAGAGATGGTAACAACAATTTTCATATAATCTAATTCTTAATTGTTGTGCACCTTTGCTAGATAAAATTGAATCCAAATGCATGTAATTAATGAACATGAACTGTTAGTACTTAAAGGTGGTATATGATATCAGAATATTAGATCTAGAATATATGTTATTCCATAAAAGGTGCCTGGAGATTGCTAAAGATAAATGGAGATATGGACTGGAGGCATATGAAGGCGTAAAGCTGACTTTGTTCATATCCTGTTGTCAAATATTGCAAGAATGCCTGTTTTTTGATGACAACGGCTTTTTCTAATTGGTTAGCTGAGGTCCTAGACCTCTTAACTATTTTACTTCAAAAAAGCGATCAAATGGAATCTATGGTCCAGCAATATTGTAAATTTAACTTGGATGTTGTTGCTTACCACCTGCTCAAAAAATGCGTTAATTGTATGAGACCATAGCTGCAACATTGCTCATGTAAACTCTCTCAAAACTCAAACACACACCATGACCAGTACTTATACTTATTGCTAATTTGAGGGATTTTATTAATCATTAGTTTATTATGTTCTACACCATTCTGAGTGAGAGTTCTGCACATATTTCTTTTATGACCATTACTTGGTAGAATCCGATGCTTTCCAACATGCTCACCCCCGCATGTTCTTTATGTCTTTTGGGGTATAAGTTACTTACTGGTTTATTGTTATTACACGCTCATATATGATTCTAATAGAAAGATCATCTCATAAGATGAAAATCTAAATTTTGACTATGTGGCACAATGATACGTTTCAGATATAATTCTTTATATGCCTATCTAGTTTCCTAGTACAGCTGCACATATTTCTTTTATGACCATTACTTGGTAGAATCCGATGCTTTCCAACTTGCTCACCCCCTCATGTTCATTATTTCTTTTGGGGTATGAGTTGCTTACTGATTTATTGTTATTACACGCCCATATATGATTCTAACAGAAAGATCTTCTCATGAGATGAAAATCTAAATTTTGACTGTGTGGCACAATGATACGCTTCAGATATAATTCTTTATATTCCTATCTAGTTTCCTAGTACAGCTCGGTTTTGATAATCGTTCAGAAAGCATGTTTAGATTTAATCTCCAAACATGCTTTTGCTTCTGAGGTCTGGTTATCATTTAGATGCCTGTGTATACCTAACCATTCATGAAAATAAGCATAATACTCACCCTACTATGGTTTTGACAACTCTTTTGAATATTCTCTCAGGATATTTGGCACCGACACAGGTTACAGAAAGTTGAAGGCACTGAAGAGTATCGGTGATGAAGACAACAAGAAGCAGACATAATGATAGGAAATTCTTTGTAATGTGCTTGACAATAGAAAATGGGATCCTGTTAAAGGGCATCTAAAAAAAAAGGTTTTTTTTGTTCTATCCCGCTGTTTCATCGCATGTGCAACCCACCTTTTAGTATTTACTTTCTGTTCATGTGGGATCATTGGAAAAGATTTCTTTGGACGTTTTGTTCCCGCTTGTTCATTGCATTAATGAAGTTTCTCTTGCTACTCTCATTGTGATTACTGTGCATTCTTTTTAGTGATTTGAATCCTGAATGTGCACCGTTACCCTCTATCGTTCTCATACTCGTAAATTCCTTGTTGCTCTTGTATCCACTTTGGTGGTTTTTTACTCGATATGATCATGAAATGCTTTGGTGGATGGGAGTTTGTGATTTTTCATTTTTCCCTCTTTAGGAAAGATGAGAATCATGGAGTTGATTTCCAGCTGGAGAGTGGAAATAAGCTTTAAAAGTAGGGAAACTATCAAAAACCCCCTCTAGTTTGGATTATTAGCCAAAAAACACCCTCTAGTTTCGTTATTAGCTAAAAACCTCCCTCCAGACTTTAAATTTTTGTATTTTGATATATATTTTTTTATTCATCTCCACTGAAATACAAAAACAAATAAAATATATATATATCTCAACCGGAATACAAAAATATATATATATATATATATCAAAATATAAAAATTTAAAACATGCAGGGGGGTTTTTGACTAATAACGGAACTAGATGATAGTTTTTGGTCAATAATCTAAACTAGATGGGTTTTTTTGATAGTTTCCCTTAAAAGTATTGTGATGACTCATTGAATTTATTTGTCCAGACACATATGCATTGATTTTCAATAGAAAAAAAATGCTAAAGATAGATAGTTGGCTTGATGTTGAAAAGGACACTTGTGTTGTAATTTCTTTAGATTTTTTCATGATGTCAATGGGATTTTCCAAAAAGAAAAAGTTGGGCAAGTCATGATCATATGAAGGTTGTTGCTCCATTTCTCTTTCACATGAATCGTGATACCTAACTGTGTCCTAAGAGAATTCTTGCAAGATACCACAACCTTTATATGAAATTGCTTGTTTAAGTTTTCTTATTAGTTGACATTATATGGGTGATAAATGCCCTTCCTTACAATCGAGTTTGGTAAGATTGAATAAACGATATACGTTCAACTAAGAGATTGAATAAAAGCTTTTACTATTAAGTCACGTTGGGCGGTAGGTATTTACTAATCAAAATAGATGTGACCTTCGGTCCAATTTTATATTTTAAAAGTTATATATATATATATATATATGTATATATTTGGTTTAATGTTTAACAAATCAACATCTACAAAACCCTAATCTAATCAACCAAAATGGTTGGTAGCCAAAAAGAAAAAAAGTTAAACGATTCAATGATGAAAAAACACGTAAGTATGTTGTAACTTCAATCGCATATTATGGTTTTAGAAGAAAGAAACACAAACACGTGTATTGATTTGTGTGCAAGGATCATCATCGGTTTTC
Source organism: Acer negundo (assembly GCA_035582765.1). NCBI lineage: Eukaryota > Viridiplantae > Streptophyta > Magnoliopsida > Sapindales > Sapindaceae > Acer > Acer negundo. The sequence continues at coordinate 2,356,254 of CM069233.1, forward strand.
ATTACAGCTGCTTCTTCTTCTTCTTCTTCTTCAACAAAACATGCATTGTTTTGTGTTTTGTTTCACTCTCTTTTGTCAAACGGAAAACAAAAGGACCAAAGAGCCCTTGTCCCTGACCTACCCTACCCTACCCTACCCATTTCAACAGTCAAAGAGAGACACAGAGAGAGAGAGAGAGAATATTATCTAATCTATTTCGAGCAGCACACTATGCTTACGTGTCTCTTGTAAGATCCACCACCACCACGCTCACATTGTCCAAACTATGTCTCGCTAATGCTAGCTTCGTCAACAACATTGACACATCCACACACGCCTTATCCGACCCTGCCACCCTTCCTCCACCACCACCTCCCACAACCACCTTCTCCGGTGGAGGAAACACTTGACCTTTATTCCCATGCAAGCACATGCGCGCTACCCCACACGCCATCTCGTTCGTCACCACATCCCATAGACCGTCCGACGCCAGTATCAGACACTCGTCCTCCTCCGTCCGATCCACCACCATCACCTCCGGTGAACAGATCACGTACGGTTTCAAGTAGTTGTCTCCTATCGCACGTGACATCGCCAACATTCCCAGGACACGTGGCCCGTCCCAGTATATCACCCTCCCACCCGCTTCTTCGATCCGGTTCAGCTCGTCGGGTCGATCCGGCTATTCCAACAAAAAAAGTCAATTAATTAAAATTTTTAATTAGAGACAATTACACAAACATCCCCCTAGTTTAGTTATAATTGAAGTTATTTTCAACTAGAAATCTCTCTACTACGAACCTTGTGATCGGACGAGAGAGCCAGGGCCTTGCCGTTACGGCACAAGACAGCTCTTGAGTCACCGCAGTTAGCGATAACGATCTTGTCGGGCGTTACGATTGCCGTTACGGCGGTAGATCCAGCGGCCTCGCACTCTGGCGCTTGAAGCTCACACCTGCAACTAGTGTTCACCACTTCCTTGTTCCACGCACTCACCTCCTTGTCCATGCGCGTGAAACTTCGCTCCAACGCGCCTCTCCATTCCGTGACTTCGTTAACGTCGACTTTCTCTAGCTCCTCTCTCACCACCTCGTGCATTCGCTCTCTGCATCTGGTTGCCACCTGTTAAAAAATAATAATTTTTTATTTAGAAAAATATTCAATTTTTTTATTTATTTATTTTAGGGTTTATTTTGTGAAGTGAGAAATTTATACGTACATGAGAGCAGCCATGGCCGTCGTAGACGCCGAAGTAGTGCAAGTCAGTTGATTTTTTGTAATAAAACGATGGATGCACCGCGACGGCGTCTTCCATATCTCGTCTGTTTCCACAGACGGAAGAGATACCGTACTTAGGGAGCCTTTTTGGATTCAGTGAAGGTGACGGAGCAGACAAACACTGATGACGCGGTTGCGATCTTCCGTTCTCTACTTTCAATTTTTTCTTCTCTTCTCCTTTTTCTTCGTTGGAACAAGCTTCGTTCTCCACAGCGTTATCCCATTCGCGAGTCAACGACGAAGACGAAGACGACGATGACGACGTCCCGGAGACGTCAAGCTTCTTCCGTTTCTGTTTCTCGTTCTCCGCTTCCGGCGGCGACCCTGCCCCCGTGACGAACTTGAACCGCCTGATCTCCATCCTCCTCCGCCGAGCAGCACGCGAGCTCGGCTTGCACGGCGTCAACCCCGTTTCACTCTCGCTCACAACTCCGCAGCAAATCTCCGCCATAACCAAACAAACAAAAGCACAATATATAAGAATGTGGAGATTGAAATGTGAAAAAAGAAAACGCTTAAAACGCTTGCTTGCTCGATCGAGAGAAAAAAAGAGAGAGCTTTCAAAGAGAAGTTTTTCATTTTTTATAAGTAGGGACCTCTGTGTGCGTATATGTTCTATTCGGGCAGCTGCCCGAAACCTTCACGGGCTGACCAGACAGGTATTACTAGTGTGCGTCACGCAGTAGTGCTTCTCCGCCTAAATTAACAAATCTCCACCGTTAAATTCCACCCTCATCTCCGTTAAATTCCAACACGTGTGATCTTAATCCTGGTGGGACATACGTGGCCCAATAGACATTCAACAGCGCAATTAACAGAGCATTCCTTTTTTGACACGCAGCTGTGGTCCTCTCCAAACGGCCGTTTAGTTTTTGAATCGTTTTGTTTATTTATTTATTAAAGACTTGGCGACACGTGTATGTGTTGTGGCCCAATCAGACGGTAGAAGGTAACATCGCTTCCTGATTTTGAAAATGTAGGTCCACCTGTTAACCTCGTTGACGCCTCATAGGAATATGTTACACTAACACGTGTAAAAAATCAAGCCGATTCCATTCTTTAAATTCAATATTCACGTTTTGGGGGCCCCATAGTGAGTTGATGCCAAGTACACGTGGAGAGAGATGAGTGGACAACGTGTTGAAGACAGACAGGACAGTACGGAATAGGTAGGGCTCCACGTGTAGGAAAGATCTGGCTAGTGAAATTGACAGGAGGGTGAAAAGTAGAGTGACACGTGACAGACGTACAGACAAAACACAAACACATGCTGACATGCACGAGGAAAATAAAAAAAAAAGTTTTTAACTCTGGTTAAACTGTGTTGTGTTAAAACGTAAATGTAAACCAAACCAGGGTTAATTTTTTGTTGGCTTCAACTTCCAAATCACCAAATGGGAACTGTCAACTGTTGTCTGTGCACTGTGCATGTAGTCTGAACTCTGCTGCATGGTAAGAAAAGAAGGAAAAAACGTGACGGTGAGAGAGAGAGAGAGAGGGGACACGTGGAGTGATGGGAAGACACGTTGAGAGAGTAGAGAGTGAGTGAGTGACTGGTGTTGGGGTTTGGGTGATTGAACAAAGAGGCAGGCAGGCGTGCGTGAGTGATGTTTTCAGGGCTTTTCTGGGTTTACTTACAAATGGCGGTGGAGTTTCTGGTTTGATATTTTTTTTTGCTTTGCATGCATGACATGTTACATGTTATAGCAATACGAGATTTGTCGATTGTTATTTGGATGGATGACACGTACTTAGGTTTCACCGTATATATATATATATACTGCATTTTGAAATATAATTACAATACCACTATATCTATACTTCCGTGTTTTGATTTTCGCATGCAGCCTCTATATTTGAATTTAAAGTTTTGATCATGACGCCCTACTACCGCATTGACTAAAGTCTAAAACGGTCTCACCGCATCATTTATTTTTACATGATATATAAAGGTGAAATATCTATTACTGTATTTATATTAATTCAGAATCAAGTATTATTTTAAAAAATTTCGTGATCGGTAAGATTCAAACTATTAAGCTAAGAGTCATTTGCGTTAATTATTTAGATCGTATAACATTATTCTTATTATAATCATTTGTTGGTTGATGTTTGGGGGTTGGAATAGAAGGTTTAATTATGCAGTAGAGTACCATAGATGTGTGAATAATAAGTGAGATCGAGGTGATAGATTTTTAACCATGGCATCATGAATCATGATGGGAAAGAAAGCAATATACAATTTAAATGATGAAACGATCCCTCTCTTTTGATGGAACGTCAAATTAAATTCTTTAATTTTTTAATAAATTATTAAAAAAAAAAACCTTTTATGTGACTTCATTTAAATCTAATATGACTCTTTTTTGTCTCTTTTTTTTTATAAATAGAATGGTTAATATTAAAAATCTCCCCTCACCTTTGAACTATTACTGGATGTCTAGCTACAAATGTTTTTATTTTATAAACCTCCTCTATAAACTAACACCGTTAGTATTCTGTTTGTGTTAACTATGTTTAACTATTAAAAAGTCTAAAATGTCTCTATTTAAGTTTCAATTGTATGGATTGACCATAATACTCATAAACTTTTACCAAATAAATTAATAAAATGATATAAAATACGAGAATGTTAACTTGCAAAAGAAAAGTTATTTTGTGGATAATTTTATCCCTAAAAAAAAAAAAAAAAAAATTATAGATGAATCAAAAACATTGAAAATGAATATTTGCTTGGATTTATAAAAACGACAAATAAATACATATTCTGGTTTATTTTCAAAGTTTTTAGTTCATTTGTAATTTTGTTAATTTTAGGGATAAAATTGTCTACAAAATAACTTATCATTTGCAAGTTAACATTCTAGCATTTTGTATTATTTTATTAATTTATATAGTAAAAGTATGAGAGTATAATAGTCAATTCATACAATTGAAGCTTAAATATGACATTTTAGACGGTTTAACGGTCAAACTCAATCAACACAAACGGAATGCTAACGGTGTTAGTCCACATGAGAGGCTTCTAAAATAAAAGCATATGTAATTATATATCCAATAATAGTTTAAAGGTGAGGGGAGGTTTTTAATATTAACCCTAAAAAGAAATATGACTATTAATTAACTGATAATAAAATTAACATCTAACAATTTTTTTTTTTTTTTAAAGAACCAATAAATAATATTTAATATAGAAACAAAAATTATAAAGAAAACATGCATATTATCAAGATAAATATGTGTATTTGAAATTGATTTTTTATTTAAAATAATTTTGTTTTCTTAAAGTTTTTTTTTTAATTTTTTTTAATTTTATGATTTTATTGTTTGGTTATTATATATCAAAGTCTTTCTTAATTGAAAAAGAATATATTTACTTGGCAAAGTACTGGCAATCTCTTCAGAGTGGTAGTTTGTTTATGAATGTTTTTTTTTTTAAAAAAAAATTTAATAATTGTTTGGAGATTAACTATAATTTTCATGGATGTGTTGGCTTTTTAGTCAATGGACGAAAATGAAAAGAAACGTTTTAGGTTTTGATTTGATTCTAATTAACCACAAAAAGAAAAAGCATTAATTTCTTAACAAATAAAATCACATTAATTTTTATTATTAAATGGATTTTTTTTTTTTGGGTTATAATTGGATTGTTCATTTGATCAGTCGATCCCATGAAAAAACAATTAAAAAAAATAACCGATTTATTTGTTCATTTGTTCCTTTAATTTAAATATCTTGGTATGCTTCTACATCTAGAGCACAAGATATTTATAAAAATTTAATAATTACTAATTATGGGATTATTACAAATTTTTAGTCAAAGATTCTCTTGATCAAATAATATAATTCTCCATCATCGGTTCAACTCTAACCCTTCATTACTTTATTTATTTATTTTAATAGTATTATTATTATTTAAATATGACATTAGAATTGTATTGAGATCCTATACATTTTCAATTTAATAGATAAATATGAGATTCCAATCCGTATCATGGAAATAAAGAAAAAAATGTACAGTGCACACCCACTTGTCTAAGGGTGGATGTAACCTTAATTACTTGTTTAATTTCTCACTCTTGCGTGTTCAAATCAATCAATTAATTTAATTGAGCAACTAATATGACCAATTAATCAACTTCTACATCAATCGGTCACTTTCTATCCTAGACAATGTCATTATATGCACCAAGCTTTTCATCTCTTTCAACTGATAAATTACGGGTCCTATTGGGTTACCAAAATTAAGTGCTCCTCTTTGTAAGATTTATGATGCAGGTTGATTTATGGACAATGAAGACTTGATATGAAAATCACTAGCAATGATTGGGCCAAATAGAGTTCTAGTATGTAGAAAATATTAGAGCTTCTCCAACCCTGAACTATCCCCCATGCCATCTCCATTTTGCAGTCAAATTCCTCTCCAACCCAGCGGCATCCCCATGCCATATGTGAACAGTATTGTGTGAGTGAACAGTGCCGCACAATATATTGCGTGACATTGTTTACCCAGACAACACTGTTTATCTGCGCAATTTGTACTTTTTTGTTTTTTTAATTGAAAATTAGGTTTTGATTGATTGGAGGTTAGTATTATTGACAAATAATAATAAATAAAAAAAGAAAGAAAAGAGAATATTCAAGAGAATATTATTTATAGAGTAAAATTTGGTGCAATGAGTTAGAGATAGAATAGTGAAATAGTGTGATTGTTAAGCTATTTTAGTACAGAAGTTGCACCAAATCCACTATTTGGATTGGAGTTGCTCATAATCAATTGATCATACATTATGTATGTAGAACTTCATCATCATAACAATAAATATTGATGACCGGACCTTAACGTGTCACATGATCATTGAAAGACGAGTTTAAATTGATGTTTTTATATTATTTTTTAGTATACATGAAAGCAATTGAAATGATCTCCACGGAAATATTATAATCTAACGGAAATAAAACATAAATTTTGTTAGTGCATATAGCAAGGAAACAAACGAAGCTCAAGTGTAACATACTTCTTGTACGATAATGTTTATGTAAATTTCAGGACCTTTAGTTTTGTAACGTTACATAATTTATCCTTATGTTGTCTCTAACACACTCGTCAAATTCTTTGCAAGCCGGTTCATAGCTCCTACGTATATAAATATCTATATAATATATAAAAGATATTTAACATGTCGTCGTGAGGGATTTTCGGCTATTAATGAATTGATTTGACTTTTAAAGAATTATTGCTTTCTTTAAAAAAAAAAAAAAAAAAAAAACATTATTAATCGTGGCATTCAATTCTCCTTATTGATTCATTATAGACTCTTTATTCCATCTCTAATCTCTAATAATAACGGTAAAATGTCCATATTTAATAGGATGGTAATATTAAATTTATATTAATTCATTTAATTTACAAAAATACATGCACGGCTCTTGCCTCTTGGGGATGTAAAACGGAAAGATCAATACCAAAAACGTTTACCGCTGCTATTATTCTTAATTAATATTTATTGTCAAAATAAAATTTGAGAATATCAAAAGATCTTATCGCTGCCATTAATATTAATTAATATTTATGGACAAATTTTTTATTTTTTTTTTAAAGTAATTTATGGACAAATAAAAAACTGGTTTAATTTTTTTTTTTTTTTTTTAAGTAAGTTTTTTTACTAGGTTTAATTTATGATTTTAGATGATATGATATGGTGTAATTTTCTTTTGAACACGGGGACGTAATTAAGATGAAGATTGAAAACATAAACAAATTATTTTTTCACTGCAACACCAACAAGCTAGCACATAACTTATTTTATTAAGTTATACAAACTCAGTACTTTTTATATATTTTTATGCAAACTTTATCTGAAATATTCACATTATAGATATCGTTAATGCGGCTTATATTAACGGGCATACGGTCAAGGGGGCTGACCCGGGCTAAAGCCGTGTCAGCCATTTTATTTAAAAATTTATTTTGTTTTATATTCTCTTAACAGGTGCAGCTCTCATCTCCCACACACAATATCAATAAATTGATATGGTGACATCAATAAACAGACATAATGACATCAATAAAATATTTATATTTATTCATCAATTATTGCATTTACATTGCATCAACATCCAGTTTTCCTATCTGTCACAAGCCGAAACCCATCTCTCACACGTTTCAAATTCCAATTCTTTCTCTTTCCAATCGATAATTCCTCTAAATTTTCAATTACAAAAATATTCATATTTGATTCTTCGAATTATATATTTTTCTTAGTTAAAATTTATTTTTTCTAATTAATAAGTTAGAGTTTTTAGTTTATTATTCATAATTTTAAGTTAGTGTTTTGTATTTTTTTTTTTTGAATTTATTTTGATCGCAATTTATTATTTATAGGGTTATATTATAATTTATAAAGTATCAATTTAACCAATTTTTTTTTAAAAATTTAGTTACAATGTCAAACGACCATACATCGAAGCCAAGAAAAACTATTCTTTCATACTTATGAAAAAAAAAAAATGGATAATCGTTTATCGGGTGGGAATGAATCAAGTTCTTCATATATTAATATCCATTTATTTAGGTGTATTTTTGTTTTTCAATTAATGAAATTTTCTACCAGTGTGAAATTCATTTATATATATATATATATATATACACAGTAATGCTACACATCCCACCTCAAATCCTACTACATATGGCATGTGGGATATCAAATGATGAATGGATACAAGTGGTAGGTGATATAAATTATTATTAATGTATATCCACTCACAATTTGACACCTCACATGCCACATGTAGTGGGATGAAAAATGTGGGATTTTAGGTGGGATGTTTATTATTCATATAAATATATATATATATATATATATATATTTGTTTTGGACTCAAATCAACTATTAAATTTTGGTATCACAATTTGTATCCAACCAACCAAATTGGGATTGTGTGCACATTTATAGATTTTTTTTTCAACTTCTTCCTTAAATGTGCACACATGTCCCAATTTGGTTGGTTAGACACAAATTGGGACACTAAATTTTGAAACCTGATTTGAGTCCTTTTGTTTTAGCCCATCCTAACAAAAAATCCTGGTTACGCCCCTGCTTATATAATGGTTAAATTTTATATTATTGCAATCTTGAAGGTAAATTTCTTAGTTATTGCATCAGTATCATTTTATATCGCTTTTAAATAATTATATTGATGTACGTAGGAATGTACAATATGATGAAGAAGACAAAGTTTTAAGTGATTTAGCTTTAGCGAGCTTGTTTGGTTGAGCTTTTGAAAAAACTCTATTGGTAAAAGATCTACTTGTAGTAAATCTATTAGAAATAGAGTTCTTGAGAAAAAAAAAAATTTATAGTTGTTTGATAGGTAGATTGTTTTTATTTAAAAAAAAAAAAAAAAAGTCTATTTGGAGAAGCACCTCTCCATGAGCCTTTGCCTGATGGAGGTTTAAACTCTACTAGTCTCTATTCAATTTAAAATAGACAATCTCAAAAACTTAAACAAACAACTCTTAAAAAACTCAAATAGACGTTGGTAGACCTTTTGAGGCGATAGAAAGTTCAACCAAACAAACATTTAATTGTTTTAAGTCTACTTCTGGTCTTTGTATTTTAGCTTCTAAAACCAGAGATACACATTAAGATTATTGATGATAGGATATGAGATTTGCCTATGAGCATCGTAGTCATGGTAGATTATTGCAACTCTTACTTTTGATTTAAGAGTATATTTTTTGTATTATTTTAAGTATAATGTTTTCATTGGATCAAAATCCTCTCTTTGGTCTTTGTTTTTCCTTGACATTTTTCAAGTGTAATTAAAACATCAAATTGTATGAGAGAGAAAAAGTGATCAAATCTTGACCATGTATTTTTTATTTTGTTTAAATGTCATTAAATTATGAAAAATCAAGGAAAAATAAGATAAGGAGAGGATCCTAATCCGTTTTCATCATTATAAAAACTCCATAAACGTTATTTTTAATTTATCTTTTACATTTAATAGTTTACATCGTGCGGGCCGTAAACTAATTAAACCAATTATCAACACCCACAAAATTAAAATCAGATGCTTAATTAATTACAAATACAATTAATACAGGAAAATTAATTACCTTTAGTTAATCCATAAAGGGATCCAACACTCACTGAAATAAGACCAGCACCTGAAGAAATGAAAACAATACTTGCAGCTCCTGATGAGGCTGCTTTGAGTAGACTCAAAATTGGTTTCCATTATAAATCTGAAATCTTCCTCACTGTACTCTACTCTATTGGCTTGATCACATTTGTCCCAACATTGTTTATCTGGATTCTGGGGGGATCATCAAAATATAATATTGTTCAATCGTAATATAATATTTTTGAGTTATCATTGCATATATTACAATATGATTGATATGCACATACAGGGATGTTAAAGCTTCCCATTGAACAGTTTGGAGACTTGATCCATCAGCTTCTTTCGTTCGGCTCGAGACGACACATCAAATTATTCAAATTAAGAGATAAATTAGTATTACTTAATTTTTAATCAGAGCGACTACAATATAATTATTCAAAAAAAAATTCAAACTTTTGATTTATGAATACAGGACTACGCATGTTAAGGATTGAAAATTGAATATTATTATTGAAAAAACGTTTTCAATCTTTGTCCACCGGCCAGTTCTTAGACCCACAATAGGCTCATAGAAAATTGTGACTTTATTTCAAAAGATGATTTGATTTGTTTTACAGTTAACATTGGAAATGATTAGGATTGGAAATGATTAGGTTTGTGAAAGTTATCGATAAAGTCAAAAGTTCAAGCATAAAAATTAGCAAACACACATTATGGTTGTACTCCTCTTAGACCCATTTTAGGCTCATAGAAATTCGTGGTTTATAATAGAGAGAACTTCATTTCTAAAGATAATAATTTGCTTTTTCACAATTAGCATGGTAAATGATCATGTTTGTTAAATTTAAAAGCCGGAGTGATTGGTAAAGCTACATTTATAGCATGAATTGTGATAGAGGTGTCGGGTTGGCCTCTATCCGTAATGGGCTTTACCTATTTCCTTACAAGCATCCCAGCCCAACTAGCCATGTTGAGTGCCTAGGCCCAACCCAAGCCCAATTGAGAGGTGGGTTTGGACATACTTATAACCCTATGAGCCTTCAAAGTCGAACCGGACTTATGGTCTAATGACCATCTGGCCTGCTAAAATATTAACATATAAATTTTATGGATCAGGATCATTTCCCCACCTCATTTTTTTCATCATATTTTTAAAGAATGTGATTGATTGTTGATAAAGTGCAAGTGGAAGACAATCGCATTTTAACTATTCATTCATTACAATACTTATGTGTCATAAGATTAAGTGAGGTGAGGTGATGAGAGGATCTAAGTCCATATTTTATTATATGAAATTGCTTGGGTACTGACCCAACCAATAGGGTGTTGCTACGTGGCTTTGTTCTCTTAACTTTTTACATTTATTTCCTTGCATTTTTTACAAATGGGTCACATGATAAAACCTCATTGGTTGGTCAGTACTTTGAGTATTGATCAGTACCTAAGTGTTATCCTTTATTATATATACTTTCATTAATGACATAATTACTCCAACCTTGAACATTGTCAGACTGAATAAACTCTCCTTACCATCAAGCCACATTAGACGACAATATTTACCACCTAATAATTCAAATTCTAAACCCGATAGTAAGGACTCAACAACAATAATTAAACTAATTATTAATGACAATAGTCAATATCAGAAGATCATTTAAAGTTTAATTAGTGTATGATTATGATTATAGGGATAGGCATGGGGCGAGGGAAGGTCCCCCAAAAGGCCTCCACCCCCATTCCTCAACCCTTCCCCCACCGCCTCCCCCAAACTCTATTTCCCTCATTTTTTTTTAATTTTCATTTCTAAATTTTTAATTTTCAATCCGAAAATCAAAATTCATAATTTGAAATTCGGTCATTCCATTATCTAGTTTGATCTTGTTAAAATATACAATAAAAAAAGTAATCAAAATATTCGTTCTGAAATATATAATTGGTTTAAAGAAATCCAAAATAAATACAAATACTTCTAATAGAGTATTACACAATAAAAGTAAAAATAAATCAAATTTAAAGTTTACATCTTCGATCAATAAAGACATTGATTTGGTGAAACGGTCCCTAAATGACCATTAATTTTTCAAAATGGCTCAAATTAACCATTTCATAGAAAGAAAATATCAATTGTTGCCACTTTGCCCATTAATTTTTTTGATGTCCGTTTGTTTATGTTATAACCTATTAGAATAGATGTCCAAACAACAAAACAAGTTTGTTCCTTGTTTAAATCAGATTCACAAATGAGAAAACATTTTAACAATCTATCATTTCCATTCAAACAAACAATTTTTACAAACTAACAGTCTATTCCTTTCTTTGCTATTCAAACATGTAGGTTTTAAAAACAAAATAGGCCCAGTGGAAAGGTGGGCCTTGATTAATTTTCTATTAAAACAAAACCATTTTTGTTGGATCTTTGTGATCATATTGATTTTAATATTTAATTTAAAAGAATAGCAAGTTGAGAGAAAGATAAGATAGAGATGAAAGTAATGTTACCTTCAATAATCCATTTAAAATAAAAAATAAAAAATTAATCAAATCATTACTTTATCTATAATTAAATAATCAAATTATTTCATTACATTATATATATATATATATATATGTAATAGCACTAGATACCATTAATCATTGGGTGGAGTTCCAAATAGGGCATAAAATATTGCCCATAAAAATCTTAATGGGTGTCATGTTATAGATAACATCAGTTTTCTGTTAGATTTTGACATAATAGCTACTAATAAACACTTTTTTATCGAAATGGTGATTTTGGAATAATTTAAATAGTGAATGACCTTTTTGGTACTCCACCCACCAATTAATGGTGTCTAGTGTTATTTTCTCTAAATAATATGTAGCTAAGGTACACCAAGTCTAACAAATATTGATCACATTAGTTGACGACACGTCGTTGCAGTGTCGGTGAACATTTAAGTTCGACCTCACTAGCGCGCGAGTCACAGATACTAGCACATTGACAAGTGAGGATATCGTTCAGCAGGGATGTGAGATTCACCGACCATCACCGATTCTAGCTATTATTACAACACGTCGAGCGGACTTGTGTGTTGCTTTGTGTAGAGAAATATAAATAATACCATAAATATCTAAATTACATAAACTAATATTTACAAGGATAGAATGGAATGGAGAGATGGCATACAATATGGTTACACTAAGGAAATGACTCAACCGTAGCAATCCTTCTAATTACGGACTAGACTCACTTAGTCCCTCAATGTGCAAGTATATAATAGACTCGTGTCCCCTTAACTGATCTCTAATCTCTCTCGAGTCTTAGAAATCTCATCCACACATACATATGAATTCATTAAGTACCATGGGACACACATACAAACCATGTATGTCGGCCTAGTGATCTCTCAACTTTCCAGTCAAATATAGTGCTTATTTCGTTGGGCATGTAATGCATAACCGCATGGGCCATACTATAACCAATGATTCATCCACGAGGCTAACCAAATACGGGATGACAACCAAGTGAAAATATTAAGAATACAAGATACACATACAACACGAATGTTATTTGCTCGTGTCTCCTTAATTAATCTCTACCCTCTCTCGAGTGACATAGAGATTACATCCATGCATAAATGCTTGGATTCATTAAGGACCGTGTGACACACACGAGCTTTACACGACAGTCTATTGATCTCTCAACTTCCCGGTCAAATGTAGAGGATATCACGTTATGCATGTTAATGCGAACCACGCGATATATAACACATAGCCTAAATATCATCCACAAGGTGGGTAACCGAGTGGAAGCATAAGCAATGAAATACCCCTATAACTACACGAGCATAAGAGGAATATAGTTTGTCTTTACTACAAGATAATGATTTGGTTTTATAAATCTCTATAGGATGGCTAGATATGGGAAACAAGTTTACCAAACAAACATGTGCATAAAGTTGGTTGTTAAACATTAAGAACATTCAAATGAATTAAGGGTTCTTCTCTTGACTTAAGAATTTTCGCTAAATCAGTTCATCACCCATTTCGGCCAAGGATGGGCAAATGTGTCTTAAAAATACCCATTAAGCACAAGGATGTGAACCAAAGCCAATTTAGAAACTAAATGCATAAACTAGCATTTTCTACTCTTTAAGGATAAAATCTCTAACACTTAAATCATTCAATAAATGGTGTTTTGATCATCCATTAACATACAAACAATCATGGGAAGCTAAATTACTCTACTCCTATATTAATTACTTTACTCCTAGTCCCATTCAAGCATACATGTCAATTTCTAACCTCCACAAATATGATCTCAATAAGAGATTAAATATATATAAATCAAAGAGCAAAAAAAAAAAAAAACCCAAACGAATTTAGGAACAAAATACATATACATATATATATATATATATATATATAGCATATGTGAGAGTTTACAATATTCCCAAAATCAGGGTTACACATCAAAGAAACAAAATTACAAAGAAAAGAGTACATAAGAGCAAACCCTTGAAAACAATCCTTTAAAGATGCTCCAAACCTTCCTAGCTCGGATTTGGTCATAAAACCACTCATATTTCCTTGAAAACAGTTCTAAAATGGATGGAGGAAGTGTGAAATGATGTTGTAGTAATATATGGGGAGCTCCCATGGAGGAAGAACCTCCATGGGAGTGTGGTTCTCTCCTTTATTGGGTGAAGAAGGTGAAAGAGGAAGAAGATAGAGAAGAGAAAGGTTTGGGGCAGAAGAGAGAGAAAGGGATGATGAGAGATGTTAGGGATTCTTAGTAGATCTCAAAAGAATGAGAGAAAAGGGTATATTTATAGTAGGAGAAGTTAGGGTACAAAAATAGAGGTAAAAAGACGAGTTTTCCCCTCTTAAAATGCCCTGAAAAACGCAACTCTACAGATTCTCGCGGTACGCATTTTTGCCTTTCTAGGTACGCTTTAATGTCCTGTTTGACGAAACACTTTTTGGTGTCCTCTGCTAACTTTCACGGTACACCATTTTGCCTTTCCAAGTACACTCTGATGAAATCTGGAAATTTTCAATGAAAATTCTTTCGTTCTTTCGTTTTTTCGTATTGCATTTTGGCCCGGAAAATTCTTGTTGCCGCACAATGACTTCCCCAATACAAAATGAACCTGCACAAGACTCACAAAACAAATTATATTCACAAAAACACTCGAAAATGAGAACAAAAGATAGGAAATTGGGACTTCAAAATGTGTGTAAATCGTTCCAATCATTAGTGATGGACTTTATCCGATCAACTCTTTTACTTAAACATTCCAATTAATTCAGTTTTCATAAATTTAAAATTATAAAGTCATATGTTGCTTACAATTTTATAAAGAACTTACACAGCATGCCTGAGCCATGATATTACTTTCAGTAGTGTTGGGAAGGTAATTCGATTAAATTGCAAATGCCATCAGTGGCATAAAAATCTTTAACAATAGTAATGCACAACATGATTATTCAATTTTTTTTTTTTTTGAAAACCAATATTATTCAAAATTCTCGATACATGAATATAAGATGCATGCATTAAGAATCGAAAAATTGAATATTAGAGCATCTCCAATGTAAATATATATTTAGAGAAAATTAAGTGCTGCATAAAATAGATGGTTAAAAAGTTAAAAAAACTTTTTCAAATGCAAATATCTAACTTCAAAATGAAGATAATGTGACAAAAGAAAAAGTTAGAGAATATAAAGTTGAGTTTCTAATTCTAGAAACTTTCTTAGAAATAGAAATACTAATTAGGATTTCTAACTATTTCCATAAATAATATTAAAACTTATTTAATTGTAAAATAAAAGAGGAAAGAGATTGAAATAATTGTTTTATTATGATCGGTCATAAAATGGATATATATATATATATATATATATATTTGATTTTAGATAATTGTATTGAAAATGTTAATATGTATTTCTCTAAATTTTTTTTTAAAAAATAGATTCATAATTAATAGAAATACTAAAGTTATACCGATTAAAAACTCAAAAATATATATTTATATTAGATATACTTTTATTATTGAAAACATTTTCGATCTCTGTCAGCGTTGACAGTGGTGGAAGAAGATGTATATATCAAATTGCCCATCAATGTAACTAGGAGGGACCATGTATATGTCAAATTGCCCATCAATGTAACTAGGAGGGACCCACGTTAGAAATTTGTGATTTATAATTAAGATCGACTATTTCAAAAGATGATTTTATTTGTTTTTTCACGATTAACTTTGTAGAGAATTGATCGATTGCAAGATTTCACATTTTTTTTTCTCTCTCTCTCGTATGGAGGTTCCAATTGACTTATACAAGTGCTAATTAGAAACCTGTCTGAAATAAAGGTATGGAATTTTCAAACCGGATAATTTTCGTAGCTTTGTAAATTATGTTTCCTAAATTTAAAAGCTTAGTTGATTGGTCAAGGGCTAAAGCTGTACATTTATAGCATGAATGATGAATTTTTGACATTGATTTATGAGCAAGTAGTCCATTTCTTCAAAATTTTCAAAGCAATTTTGAAATAAACTTAGCTCTAACATGTTATTTACCACTTAATAATTCAAATTCTAAAACTGCTAGTAAGGGCTCAACAACACTAATCAAACTCATTATTAAGAGAGGAAATGGTGAAAAATATCACCTTTTCCAACTCACTTGATGACAAAGTGACCGGTTTAATAACGTAAGTTTAAAAGGCACTAAAGTAAGTGATTTCCCAAAATGCCCTTATTTTACACATTCTCTTTTTTACTTTAAAGTTTTCTGAGATTTTTTTCTTTTCATATTCCTCTGTAACAAACCTTCAATGGAGGATGAAGGTTGAAAACCATAACATTATCAATTCATCTCCTTTGGATAATTAATTTTATAGTGCTACGCAGACGCATTCGGGGGTCGAACTTTTTTTTTCAATTCAAAACCCTAACCGAGTTCCTTTTCATTTGTTATCTGAGTCTTTTGTAAGTCTTTCTCTGGTTATATGAATTTTGAATCTAATTGAAAAGGCTCGGAGAAGAAATGAAAAGACTCGGACAATTCATTAAAAGGCTCGAAGAAGTAATGAAAAGGCTCGGAGAAGAAATGAAAAGGCTCGGACAGTTCATTAAAAGGCTCGGAGAAGTAATAATGAACTGTCCGAGCCTTTTCATTTCTTCTCCGAGCCTTTTCATTACTTCTTCGAGCCTTTTAATGAATTGTCCGAGCCTTTTAATGAACTGTCCGAGCCTTTTCATTACTTCTCCGAGCCTTTTCATTTCTTCTCCGAGACTTTTCAACAATTTTTTTTTTGTTAATTTCATTACTTCTCCGAGCCTTTTAATGAACTGTCCGAGCCTTTTCATTACTTCTCCGAGCCTTTTCATTACTTCTCCGAGCCTTTTCATTTCTTCTCCGAGCCTTTTCATTTCTTCTCCGAGCCTTTTCATTTCTTTTCCGAGACTTTTCAAAATTTTTTTTTTGTTAATTTCATTACTTCTCCGAGCCTTTTAATGAACTGTCCGAGCCTTTTCATTACTTCTCCGAGCCTTTTCATTTCTTTTCCGAGACTTTTCAAAATTTTTTTTTTTTGTTAATTTCATTACTTCTCCGAGCCTTTTAATGAACTGTCCGAGCCTTTTCATTACTTCTCCGAGCTTTTTCATTTCTTCTCCGAGCCTTTTCAACAATTTTTTTTTTTGTTAATTTCATTACTTCTTCGAGCCTTTTAATGAACTATCCGAGTCTTTTCATTACTTCTCCGAGCCTTTTCATTTCTTTTCCGAGACTTTTCAACAATTTTTTTTGTTAATTTTGAATCTTCGAGCCTTTTCATTTCTTATCCGAGCCTTTTAATGAACTATCCGAGCCTTTTCATTACTTCTCCAAGCCTTTTCATTTCTTCTCCGAAACTTTTAATGAACTGTCCGAGCCTTTCTAAGCTTTTTCCGAGACTTTTTCGAGCCTTTTTAATAATTTATTTTTTCTTTGTACAATCTGTTTAAGGTTTACAAAATAGTGTTTTAAATTGAAAAAAAGAAAAAGAAAAAAGCAACTAACAAGACGGTTTGTATCTCAGATGTAACTAACAAAGGCTGGGACATAAAAAAGTCACTATTGTGTTTGGTCGTGGTCCACCGTCGTCCATTGATGGAGGATTTTGAAAGAAAAAAAAAAAACAGAATGGTGAAGAAGGTTACTGTGGGGGGTATTTTTGTCCGTTCACCATAATAGGTGTCTTTTAAACTTAAGTTATTAAACCGGTGACTTTCTTACAAAGTCAGGCCCAAATAGTGACAAAAAAATTTTGAACCCTTATTAAGACAATAGTCACATGTCATGTAAAAATATAAGAGAGAAGAATAAGTTTATTATTGTAATACTAATTCTATTTAAATATAAGCCTATTTATAGGCATATGATATTGCATCAAAACAATTCAAATTCAAATACAAAAGGTAACCATATAAAAATCATATATATATATGGTAGATAATAATTAGGAGAATCAAATATTCAACACATCACAATATCATTTAAAGTTTAATTAATATATGAATCTTCATCAGGTTCCGGGAAAGGAAAACCCATTAACCGTAAATCCTCCGTCAACACAAATAGTCTGCCCAGTTATGTAAGAGGCCGCAGGCATGCACAGAAATGCTACCAGGGAAGACACCTCCTTCATCTCTCCTGTGCGTCCCATCGGAGTTTGAGAAATTACTTCCTTGTCGAATTTCTCATCACTTAGAAGCTGCAAACAATTATTAAAAGGATAAATGCAATTGAAATAATCTCTTAAGTTACGAAATCATCATACATGATAGATAAGTTCCTAGCATATTGCTGGTTCCTAACTAATTGCATAATGTACGTCCGAGGATTTTAAATAAATTTCGAAACCAATCACATATTATCTTACGACCAAGTACTTATACTAAAATCGATGAGTTGAGAAGAGTTGTTACTTGTTCAACTAGGGGAGTTCTGATGAAGTAAGGTGCCACAGAATTACTCCTTATGCTGTCTTTTGCCCATTCACATGCCAAGTTCTTGGCAAGCTGGTTCATGGCTCCTGCGGATGAAACAAAAAAAAAATAATAATAATAATAATAATAACATCACAATATTCAAAATTTTATCAGGTGCAAGGTTTTCGTACATTTTTTTCCTATAGAATCGGTTCTACAACATTACATATCTCACGATCTTGCATGAAAAAACTTGTAGGAATTTTGTCTGTATATATACAGTTTTCCTCTTTTCAGGATCGAATTGAACTTTTCAGATTAGGACGAGACATGTGAGTCATTGATCAAGTTTAAGAAGACTTTGACTGAGCTGAAACATACGAATCTAACGGTTGATAGTTATGGAACTGATATAAATAAAACCAGTTTATCTCGAGGAGAGAAACCGTTTACACATGGTGATAGAATTTTGTGCGACTAATCTTTCCCATCAAAGATTTACATCACTGATTACGTATTTTATATATATTTATATAAATATATATAAAATACGTAATTAGTGATGTGATGTGATGTAAATCAGCGATGTGATGTAAATTTTTGATGGAAATGATTAGTCGCACAAAGTTCTATCACCATAATATATACAGTCATGTTTCATTGGATGAATATTGCCACTTTAACATCATAATCACATTATGTTAATATTTTTGCTTTTTTGTTGTTGTTGTTGTTGTTGTACGAATGATGAGGTTATTTTTGAAGACCGTATTTTTATTGCCAGATACCAACAAGCCAATAATTTTATACAACCGAATAATTATACTGTTTTGATTGATTGGTATACGTGGTCCTTACGTATTGGAGGGTCCTTTAAGGTCATAAATTGTTATCGGTAGGATTCGATCTACTGATTTAAGAGTTATTTACCCAAACTCGTCTATCTACCGACTGAACTACGCTCCTAAGTGTAATAATTATCTTTATAAGCCAAAGGCTGTAGTGATTTAGAGAATTTCAGCTGCATAGAAGCATCTTGGATTCTCATATCGTTAACAAGCAAGCCGATCCATAGCTAGTCTGTGAACGAACCGCTACCATTTTTTAATATATAAATTAAGTTTATTTATAAGTTTTCAATTTGTTTTTTTTATAACGGTTTAGTCTTGTTTGAGAAATAATGGAGAATTAGAAATATATATTAAAAGGAAGAGAGTTTAATATGGTAATTAAAGATTTATGAGAGATAGATCGAGTTTAATATGTAATATTTAATGATTAATTAAGAGAGATAAATTCTTTTTTATAATTTAATTCAAAAACATTTTATCATTAGATGAATCTAAGGGCTAAGATGGTTCGTCCTAACTTTTATTATTCTCAGATCGAACTGATAGGAGAAATACTATAACGGGTTCAAAATTTTTTTGTCATTATTTGGGTCTGACTTTGTAAGAAAGTCACCGGTTTAATAACTTAAGTTTAAAAGGCACCTATTATGGTGAACGGACAAAAATACCCCCCACAGTAACCTTCTTCACCATTTTGTTTTTTTTTTTCCTTTCAAAATCCTCCATCAATGGACAACGGTGGACCACGACCAAACACAATAGCGACTTTTTTTATGTCCCAGCCTTTGTTAGTTACATCTGAGATACAAACCGTCTTGTTAGTTGCTTTTTTCTTTTTCTTTTTTTCAATTTAAAACACTATTTTGTAAACCTTAAACAGATTGTACAAAGAAAAAATAAATTATTAAAAAGGCTCGAAAAAGTCTCGGAAAAAGCTTAGAAAGGCTCGGACAGTTCATTAAAAGTTTCGGAGAAGAAATGAAAAGGCTTGGAGAAGTAATGAAAAGCTCGGATAGTTCATTAAAAGGCTCGGATAAGAAATGAAAAGGCTCGAAGATTCAAAATTAACAAAAAAAAATTGTTGAAAAGTCTCGGAAAAGAAATGAAAAGGCTCGGAGAAGTAATGAAAAGACTCGGATAGTTCATTAAAAGGCTCGAAGAAGTAATGAAATTAACAAAAAAAAAAATTGTTGAAAAGGCTCGGAGAAGAAATGAAAAAGCTCGGAGAAGTAATGAAAAGGCTCGGACAGTTCATTAAAAGGCTCGGAGAAGTAATGAAATTAACAAAAAAAAAATTGTTGAAAAGTCTCGAGAAGAAATGAAAAGGCTCGGAGAAGAAAGTGAAAAGGCTCGGACAGTTCATTAAAAGGCTCGGAGAAGTAATGAAATTAACAAAAAAAAAAAGTCTCGGAGAAGAAATGAAAAGGCTCGGAGAAAAGTCAAAAGAAAAGGCTCGGAAGTAATGAAGTTGAAAAGTCTCGCCTGAAAAGGCTCGGACAGTTCATTAAAAGGCTCGGAGAAGTAATGAAATTAACAAAAAAAAAATTGTTGAAAAGTCTCGGAGAAGAAATGAAAAGGCTCGGAGCAGAAATGAAAAGGCTCGGAGAAGTAATAATGAAATGTCCGAGCCTTTTCATTACTTCTTCGAGCCTTTTCATTTCTTATCCGAGCCTTTTCATTTCTTCTCCGAGCCTTTTAATGAACTGTCCGAGACTTTTCAATTAGATTCAAAATTCATATAACCAGAGAAAGACTTACAAAAGACTCAGATAACAAATGAAAAGGAACTCGGTTAGGGTTTTGAATTGAAAAAAAAAGCTCGACCCCCGAATGCGTCTGCGTAGCACTATAAAATTAATTATCCAAAGGAGATGAACTGATAATGTTATGGTGTTCAACCTTCATCCTCCATTGAAGGTTTGTTACAGAGGAATATGAAAAGAAAAAATCTCAGAAAACTTTAAAGTAAGAAAGAGAATGTGTAAAATAAGGGCATTTTGGGAAATCACTTACTTTAGTGCCTTTTAAACTTACGTTATTAAACCGGTCACTTTGTCACCAAGTGAGTTGGAAAAGGTGATATTTTTCACCATTTCCTCATACTATATATCAGCATATATATATATATATATTGTGGTTGGAAAAGGTGATATTTTTCACCATTTCCTCATACTATATATCAGCATATATATATATATATATATATATATATCCGGACTAGTGTATTTAAATGTTTTGATTTGACTGTATATATTTATCAAAGCTTTTTTTAAATCCAATGACTCACATACAAGAAACTGATATATTTTATATCAGTTTGAATCGACAATAGAAAGACTTATATATATATATATATATATTATATGTATATGTGTGACAATAAAAAGACTTATATATATACGGTCCCGTTCCTATCAGGGCATCCTTATATAACTTTATCAGGATATTGAATGTGAGCCATTCATTTATAAAAGTGATTTGACAAGTGCATACATACCAAGTCAAAGTATGTAAAACGAGTGGCTCATATTCAATGTCCTAATATAATTCTATCGGGACATCCTCGTGTGGGGGGGGGGGGGTGTTGGGTGGCGGGGGGGACTTGGGGCGTGTGCTGCAAGCACTTGTATTATAGGAAAATTATACCTTTAGTTGCTCCATAAATGAATCCAACACTGACTGAAACAACACCAGCAACTGAAGACATGAAAACAATGCTTCCAGCCCCTGAAGCTTTGAGCAGAGGATGAGCCAGTTGGGACAGGTGGAAAGCTGACTCAAAATTGATAGCCATTAAAAATGAGAAATCTTCATCATTGAACTCCACTGTAGGCTTTGGCACAACTGCCCCAGCCTTGTTTATCTGAGATCGGGTCACACAGTTCAATTATAAGTACTAATAGCAAGCAACCGTACAATAAACTTCAGGTGCTGGATCCCGTACTTTTTTTATTTTTTATTTTATTTTAAAAATATGTACACAAGATGAAAAGCACTTCCAAACAACTTAGAATAAAATTGCATATTTAGTATTTACATACAAGGATGTTGAGTTTGCCATTGAACAAAGAGGAGACATTTTTCATCAACTTCTCTCGTTCTGCTCGAGAAGACACATCACAGACTGAACCAGAGACTTTGAAACCATTGATTTCCCATTCGTGGATACATTTGTTAAGCTCTGCTTCGTTCCTGGAACATGTATGCACAGTCGCGCCTAGCTTCGCCAATTCCTCCACAACAGCATGCCTGTGATGATAACAATAATATCTTCATAATTAGTAATTAATATTTAACACAAACATTGCAAAAAAATAAAATAAAATAAAAATTAAAGAAGAGTAGTTCTACAACCCAATTCCTTTGGTTCCACCAGTGACCAGAGCAGTCATGCCCTCAAGACTCCATCTGTTGATCACACCATTGTTATCTGCCTCAGCCACTCTCTCTCTCTCTCTCTCTCTCTCTCTCTCTCTCTCTCTAGTATATTGATATTGCTTCAAGTAGTTTTTAGAAGGTATATAAATTGATTTCTGTGGATGACATCAGTGACATAAATTGACCCAAATAATAGAAGACCGAAGTGCCTATTTTAAGAGAAAACAATGAGCGGCGATATTTGCAAAAAAATTTGCTAACTAAACTAAATTTAAAAGAGGAATAAAATAAAAAATATTTTGTTTTATTAAAGGAATAAAATAAAATAAATACAATTTAAATGAATGGATTATAATAATACCACATCATTTGGACATCGGATTTATACACCAAATTTTAATAAAATAGTACTATTGAATGTTTATTAGGACTACTGATATTAATATCGGCAAATAATTTAAAAATAAAAAATAAAAAAATTGACACGATCCATGAGCTGGTCAACTAGTCAAGTTCTTTAAGCCCCACTGGTTGTTGGGTAAGTATTATTGGAAAAGTTTCTCAACAATAGCTTCGTGGAAAATTAAGTTCATTACTTGAAAAGATTGAATTTATAAACGTGTAAATCTTGAAAGTTTAAACCAATTATTCAATTAGGCCTTGTTTGTTTGATGGGAGAGGATAGGATTCGGCGTATTTTTAGTCTCAATCCCATGTTTGGTGCCAACTTGGGATGGGATAATTTTTGTGCCAACAGTACAATAAATCCCACGTTGGTGGGATAAATGATTCCCACTAAAACAGATGGGATTCATTTGAATCCCATCTCTTCTTTCTTCAACCGCTGCTGCTGCTTCTTCAACCGCCCGCCGCTACTTCTTTGTCGCCGTTGCTTCTTTCTTCTTTCTTCGTTGTTGCCCGCTGCTGCTTCTTCGTCGTTGTTGCTTCCTTGCCACCGATCCCTACTCGCCGCTGCTTCTTTCTTCTTTCTTCTTTCTTCTTTCTTCGTCTTCGACTTCCAAAATCATTTCGAGTTCCATTGATTTTCGAATTGGAACTCGAATTGATTTTCTTGGTTTGATTTAGGGTTTAATAGAACGTTCAATTTTGTGTGAATTCGAATTGGAACTCCATCTCGGTTTTGGGTGTTGTGGTGGTGGGTTGTGGTGGTGGCGGTGGTGGTCGACTATGCATGATGATGCTATGTTTGGGTAATTATGGGTTTGTGTTTTGTTGTGGTGGTGGTGGTGGTGGTCGACGGTGGGTGGTTGTCGACGGTGGTTGGTTGGGCTTGGGGTGGGTTTGTAATTAATAAAAGATTTAATTTCCCTAATTTTAGTCATATCCTATATTACACCAAACACAAGATAACCTATTTTTAATCCTATCCTGTGTTACACCAAACACAAGATTGCTCTAAATTTTATCAAATCCTATTCCATCCAATCCTATCCTATGAAAATTATCCTATCCTATCCCGTGCACCAAACACGCCCTTACAGCATAGCGTCTAGATAGGGTAGGGTAGAGCCAACAAAGATTGCTTACGAGATATAAATTTTTTCTCATAAAAAGGTGCATACGTGCCCATACAGTTATTATAAAACAATAATATCTTGGATTTTTGTGATAAGGAGCCCACTAGACCACTAACTATATGATATGGGTATAAAAACATCTCCAATGGTATCCTCAAAAGTAGATGAGTAATCAAAATTTGATTATTTATCCAAAAAACACTGTCCAATGGAGTCACTAAATTTAGCAATAACATTTATCAATAATCAAATTGTCTCTTCAATAATCAAATTTGAAGATTGACTTTTAATCATCAAATACAAACTTAACTCAAATTAACTGTTGTAATTTTATTTTTTCTCTCTCTTCTGTTGCTTTTTTTCTTTTTTCCATCTTTTTTTCTTTAATCATCTATGTATTTCATCATTGTTTCAACCTCAAAAATTTCAATCAGGTAAAATTCATCTTTTCATTACGAATGGATCAATACCCATATCATATACCTTCTCTTGTATTTTATAATTTTTTTTAATATTTTTTTTAGCATAAAAATCTCATATACTATTGTGATACTATTACAAGTGTACCATTATGGATTATACAATCATCAAATTTAGCAATTTCGGAAAACAATCCTCAAATGCTGGGGTGGCAAATTTTAAGGATCTAAATTTACTTATACCATTAGAGATGCTCTAAATGGTTATAAATGGCCACCTCTTCTTTGTATTTCCTCCGTGCGTATACCGCAGGTAACTAACTAAAATAAATTACTGTCATTCTCTTATTTACTAAAATACCACTCATGAAAAAATTGATTTTTAAAATACATCTAAAATAAATTATTGTCATCCCCTTATTTACTAAAATACCATTCATTTGATGAAATTAGATGAAATTGGATGTAATGACTATTAGTGTCACAGTTTTTGTCAAAAATGACCATTTTGAAACCAATTCTTAATCTAGTGGCCATTTTGATAGTGTGTCATCAAATTGTTTATTTCTTCACCACCCAACAAAAAAAAAAGGGCAACTGGAGACATAAAAATCATAAAAATCATGGATATTTTAATTTTGATTTTTATTTTGGGATGAAATGGGGATGATTTTGTTGATATGAAGCTCATTTTTTAGATTTCACCCAAGAACCTTGGAATAGTTAGGACCGGCACTGTGGTGGTAGAAGACCAATCCAGCTAGGAGAGAAAACCTAGCTCAACCATAAAAATTAGTGGATACAAATACACATGCTTGTTAAAGTGAAAACAAGAAGTACTTTAAAAAAAAAAATAAAAAAATACAAGAATTTTTGGATTTATATTATGGCACATCGTACTCCTCTTGGACCCAGGGGCGAATAATTTAATGGGCTTCAACCCCGTCCACAATTTTTTTAAAAAAATTCAAGTTTTAAGTCCAACAAGTTGTCAAGTGTCCAAACCAATATTCATTCATTGTCCAAGCCCAATATTCTTTCTTTTAAGTTAATTAAAATTACCAAATTGCCACCAGCTCTTTCTTGACTTGCGCGCCTCTTTGTTGCCAGGTCCTACATTCCCACCGGTTCACCACTCCATCATAATTCAGATTTCGTTATTTTCATTCTTTATTTTCTTCTTCGTCTCTTTGTTCTTTTATGCTTTCTTTAATCCCTCACTACCCCACTTCGATTTTTTTTAACGATCTTGGGACCACTTTTGTAAGAACTCTTTCTCCATACCACTATACAAGGTAAAAATGCTTATTCTTTTCTATTTATTTGTATATTATTGTATTATTTATTATTTTTTTAGGTTTCTTTATTACATTAAAATTGATTTAGGATCAGTTTGATTTAATTAAATTTGTTTATGATTTGTTTGTTGCTAGAATTATAGGGCATATGATACAATTGTTTGTGTGTTATCTTGTTGGAACCTTTTATTTACTATTTAGGAGAAGATGGTTGTGATACCTTTTTAGGAGTCGTGATGTCATTTTGTGAAAGTTATGATTTTTATTTATTTTATAGAAAATAGTATATGACATTGATTTTCTTAGTGTTGACTCTTCTAGTTTCCACTACAACAATAAAGAAATCATTTTCAGCCATGAATCTTCTTAAGATATACACCTCATCGCAATAAGATAGAGAATGATTTTATTGCAAACTGCATGGTTGTTTATATCGAGAGAGACTTTGTTGATTCTAATAGATATAAATTCCATAATATATGAGTTTGATGAAAAGCCTCGTAAATGTGGATTCCATTAAAATTATTTGATTGTATTTAAATTATATTGTATTTTTTTTCAGACTTTATTTGTTTTATTGAAATATACATTTTAAGGGGTTAGATTTATTATATCTCATGACTCGTTATGTATTTACTCTTTATTAATGAATTCATCTTCCTGCCAATATTGTTTAAAAAAAATTATAACTAGTATTTAATTCAGCCATATCCGATAGAAAATCCTAGATTCACCCCTGCTTGGACCTACATTACGATATTCATAGAAATTCATGATTTTATTTGTTTTTTTAGTATTAACATGGTAAACGATCAGATTTGTGGAAAGTTATCTCTAAATGTAAAAGCATGACCGTAAAAATTAGCAAATACACGCAATGTCCGTACTTCTTTTAGACCTAGATAATTTAGAAAGCTTCATTTGAAAAGATGATTTTATTTGGTTTTTCACTATTAAGAATGAATTTGTGATGGAGGTCTCAAAAGGGTCCAGCTGGCCTATAAACATAGTGGGCTTTATCTGTTTTCGTACAATCCTGCCTAACTCGACCCACCATATTGAGAACCTACGTCTAACCTAAATCGGGTAGTCATTTGCCCAAGTCCTAAATAGGGATGGCAATGGATCGGATTGGGTATGGATACCCCAATATCCATCCCCGTATCCGTTTGAGGTATATAGCTCCATCCCCGCATTCAATCCTATTTCTAAGTGAGTGGGACGGATTCGGATAATCCGCTAATTAAGATAGAGATATCCATCCCTGCTCCATTTCTATTCGTATCTAATGAAAAAACTTTAATTTTTTATAGTTTACAAGAGAAAAATATAATTAACATATGTAATAGTATATTTTATCTAATTTAAAGAGAATCAAATACATCCAATAAAATTCAAATATAAAAATTAATAATAACTTATATAATTAGAATTAATAATTACATAATAAATTTTTATATATTTAAAATATTAAAATTTATAATGGATCCGGATGGGGATGGATATCCATAGACGATATCCATCCCCATCACCGAAAATAAAATGGATATTAGGATGACATCCATCCACGCTCCGTCCCCGAAATAATAGTATCCATCCTCATTTTAAATGGAGTGGATTCATACGGATATCCGTATACGTGGATAATTTTACCATCCCTAGCCCCAAGCCTCAAGTTCGTTCATTTACCAGCTAAGCTACGCCCTGATTGATATTAACACATACATTATATTATATATATTTTTATTAATGACATAATTATAATTATAATAAAGTATTAAGCTGATTCTCTTTATTTTACCGATCCACTTTATAAAATGGATATGAAGTAAGAAATGGTGCAAACAAAAGCATACTTAAACTGTGGATCCTATTACATATGATTATTCTCGATCAACTGCAAATGATTTGTCAATAATTGCCGAAAGCCCGGCCTGTCAGCCCTCATAGACATTTTTAAGATCATTTAAAGTTTAATCAGTAAACGACTCAGAATCAGGTTCCGGGAAAGGAAAACCCATTAATTGTAAATCCTCCGTCGACACAAATAGTCTGCCCAGTTATGTAAGAGGCCGCAGGCATGCACAGAAATGCTACTAGGGAAGACACCTTCTTGGTCTCTCCTGTGCGTCCCATTGGAGTTCGAGAAATTACTTCCTTGTAGAATTTCTCATCACTCAGAACCTGCAAGCACGTATTATTAAAAGGATTAATGCAATTGAAATAATCTCGAGTTACAGGTTCCTAACAATTGCATAATGTCCGACGATTTCAAATAAATTTCGAATCCATTCATTAATTACCTTAAGCTCGAGTACTTATATACTAAAATTGATTAGTCGAGACTCGAGAAGAGTTTTTACAGGTTCAGTTAGGGGAGTTCTGATGAACCAAGGTGCCACAGAATTAGTCCTTATGTTGTCTCTAGCCCACTCACATGCCAAATTCTTGACAAGCTGGTTCATGGCTCCTGCAGAACAAAAAAAAGAAAACCAATTAATAATATCACATCATTCAAAATTTCATCTAACAGTATTAATTAATCAAATCTAGATAAATAATAATTCCCTAGTTAGATCCTGAAAAACTAGTTTCACAACGTTATATAACTAAACATCAAGTTTTGTAACCGGTTTTACGACGTTATGTAACTTCGGTTCATATATATATATATATATATTTTTTTTAGAACCAACCTGACCAAAGAACGTGAGAATGATCCTCTATATATATATATACATGCTTGTATTACAGTAAATTATATTTATACCTTTAGTTGCTCCATAAATGGATCTACCAGTTACTGAAACAACACCACAGACTGAAGACATGAAAACAATGCTTCCAGCCTCTGAAGCTTTGAGAAGAGGATGAGCCAGTTGGGACAGGTGGTAAGCTGACTCAAAATTGGTTGCCATTACAAATGAGAAATCTTCCTCATTGTACTCCTTTGTAGGCTTTCCCCCATTTGTCCCAACATTTGTTTATCTGGGATGGGGTCACACAGTTCAATTATAATAATATAATAAGCAATAGTAAGCAACCTTACTTACAACAGGTTTTAGGTGCGGGATCCGCAGTGGCCGAGTCACGTTAGGGCCTGATGGGGCCATGACGCCAGACCCACAAAATTTTTTAAGTTTATTTAAATTTACCCTATTTTTTTTCTGTTATTTACGTTTTCTGTTAAAAGTTTAATAGTTTTTCAAATTGGCCTCCATTCCTCGAAGATGAAAAACACATCCAAACAACTCATAATAACACTGCATATATAATTACATACAAGGATGTTCAGCTTGCCATTGAACACAGAGGAGACTGTATTCATCAGCTTCTCTCGTTCGGATCGAGAAGACACATCACAAACTGAGCCAGAGACTTTGAAACCTTTGATTTCCCATTCATGGATGCATTTATTAAGCTCTGCTTCGTTCCTAGAACACGTATGTACAATCGTGCCTAGCTCTGTCAATTCTTCCACAATAGCCTGCCTGTGATGGCAACAATATATATAAATATATATATATATATATATATATGTATATGTATATATTCCATAGTTAATATTTAGCAAAACCAAGTCAAAGTAGAAAGAAAAAAGAACAAACCCGAGTCCTTTGGTTCCACTAGCGACTAGAGCAGTCATGCCCTCAAGACTCCCATCTGTTGAGCCCACCATTGCCATCTGCCTCAGCCATTCTCTCTAATATATTGATTCATTTGTAATTTTGTTATTTTTAGAGATAAAATTACCCACAAAATAATTTATCCTTTGCAAGTTAACATTTTTACCTTTTGTATCAGTTTATTAATTTATTTGGTAAAAGTATGAAGGTATAATGGTCAATTCATACAACTCGGTCAACACAAACAGAATACTAACGGTTTTAATCCATAAGAGAGGTGTATAAAATAAAAACATTTATAACTATATATTTAATAAGAGTTTAAAGATGTGAGGAGGTTTTTAATATTAATCAAAGAAAAATCATTAAATAAAGTGGATCCCACAAAAAGTGAGAACAAAATATTGAGAACATGTCATTATTGTTTTCACTCGTGTAGCTGCTTTTACGTGGTGCTAAACAAAATAGAGTGGTGCTATTAGGGATGAGAATTTCCCCCACGGACCCCGCCCCCATTTGGAGGCAAATTTTGCCCCCAAATGGGGTTTTGGGTTGGGGGCGGGGGTACATTTTACCTCCAAAACCTAAATGGGGTGGGGGTAGGGGTGGGGCCCAATTCCCGCATATATTTTTATTTATATATATTTTATTTTATTATTTTTTTTTTTAAAAAAAACTCTAACTCTATTAGTCAATTACTCATATACTTAATTACTCTCTGCACGGTTAAATTTGTCTAGACTTTTATGTGTAATACACTAATACTATGTTATTATAGTTATTTGTATTAATTTTGGATTATATTAAATCAATTATATATTTTAGATTGTATATTTTGTTAATTATTGGATTGGATATTGAAACAGAGTGAAACAAAAGTTTGGATCGATCGAATTCTGAATTATAAATTTTAAATTCTGAATTTCGGATTAGAAAATTTTAGGATTAGAAATGGAGGAAATGGGGGAAATGGGGGGACGGGGGTGGGGGCAGGGGAACCTCCCCCACAAACACCCCCATCCCCAGTACCCCCAAATGGGGTTTGGGGGTGGGGGTGGGGGGACCTTCCTCCGCCCCATTGGGCCCCCAGTCCCATCCCTAGGTGCTATTGGCAAACCCCTACCGGACTATTTATACCTCACTTTTTTAATTATGTAGTTTATTAATTTTTTCTTTATCAAAATTACTTAAATAGACATAATTTAAGTACAAAAAATTTCTACAAAGTAAATCTATTAAAACCCCATATTCCTTTTCCAAAAAAAGAAAAAAAAAACGGTAATTTGTTTCTTGGAAAAAAAAAACTTAACTCTTAAACCCTAAAATTATGTAGTACGAGATCTTGTTGATGATGCTATAACGGTGGAAGATAAGGAGATAATTGAAGCCATAAGACTTTGTTATGAGATTTTGAAGGTTGTAGTAGAACCTTTTAGAGCCATAGGCTTATAGGCCTTGCTGTAGTTTTATCAGACAATTTCAGAAAGAATCCAACTTGACGAGAATGCAAAAACGTAGGAATTATACTTTCAGGAGGTACTGTTTATCTGGTTGTGTTTTGGGATTCATTTAGAAAATGAAAGTTAAAATGCTCGTTACATAGAAATCAGATTCTTGGGGACATCTACTTCTAATTTCATGTATTGATCATACATCCAATTGTCTGCATAGCTCCTCAAACCGATTGTGTATTGATATTATGCTATCCCTTTACAATTCTTGAAAAGGGAAATTAACCATAGGCACCGGAAATGCATTTGTATCAAGAGATTCAAAAATGTTCACTTATGCACTTATCAGATCGATATGGAACAGAAAAATCACCCAAAAAAATAAGGGAGAAAAAAATAAATCGTTTAATGGAAATGAGAGAGAGAGAGAGACGTATACAGATATCAGAGATAGAGAGATGATGTGTATTAAATTTAAAAAATAAGTAAAAAAGGGTAGTTTTGGAAATAAATAAAAACTAATAAAAACATTTAATTTTATTTAATTAAATAATTTTTTTAAAAAGTTGGGTATAAATTGGGTGGGGGTGGGGCAAAATGTTTTAGCTGAAGTCATCACCGAACGCATTTCAATGTGTTTTCTTTACTCAAAAAACGTTGAAATCATTTTGAAAACGTTGCCGAACACCAGGTAAGTTATTCAAAAAAAAAAAAAAAAAAAAGTTTTTCAACTCGTGGAGTCAAAAGAAAATTCTTACTCAAAACATTCTCAGTTATCATCATTAAAGCATTTTCAGAAAGATTTTAGTTCTCCACATACATGCAGCAGTATTTATTGAAAACTTGTGATCAATCTCTGTCAGTCAATGTTAGACGGTGGAATTTTGGATTTATGTTACCGAAGATTTAGACTACACAGACAACAGATCAAACAATCCAAGACCACTTAGTACAAGTTATAAAAAGTAGAAATGTTTGTATTGATAAATATGAAAGTTGATGATGCTAGGCATTACAAGATTATTATTATTATTATTATTATTATTTTGAAAGGATTACAAGATTATTATTGAATCAGGTTCTTGGGAAGAAGAACCCATTAACTGTATATCCTCCATCAACACAAATGGTCTGCCCTGTTATGTAAGAGGCTGCAGGCATGCACAAAAATGCTACCAGGGAAGACACCTCCTTTGGCTCTCCGGCGCGTCCCATCGGAGTTCGAAATCTTACTTCCTCAGATAATTTCTCATTACTAAGATGCTGCAAGCAGGGAAATAAGATCAGGGACATCAACTTAATTAGAGCATGCAATCATGCAAGAATGACATTAACCTAAGACTAATTAAGAGTTACATCATCCAATCTTATAATTATTTGATTGGATGAATAAGTATCACCAAAATCTAAAAGTACACATGCGACTCAAATATCTACTCCTATAACTGGAGATATCTACTCTCACGATATGAAAAAAACAAAAAACAAAAACCTCTAGCACATGCTTGTAATTTGAGATTCGAACCCCCACCACTGGCATGGAAAGGAAATTGTACTACCACATGTGCTAAGACGTGATGAAATTTAATATACCAAAATAAATAATAAATTGTAAGGCATAATTGTTACAAGTTCAGGTAGAGGAGTTTTGATGGCCCAAGGTGCCACAGAATTTGCCCTTATGTTGTCTCTTGCCCACTCACATGCCAAATTTTTTGCAAGCTGATTCATTGCGCCTGCAATAAACCAATCCATGTCACAGCAGCATTCAAAATACACAATTTCAATAAATTACTTCTAAATATTTTATCTTTATTTTTATTGAAATTCAGATATTTTACCTTTAGTTACTGCATAAATGGATCCAATTTCCACTGAAACAACCCCAGCAACTGAAGACATGAAAACAATACTTGCAGCTCCAGAAGTTTTGAGAAGAGGATGAGCCAGTTGGGACAGGTGGTAAGCTGACTCAAAATTGGTAGCCATTAAAAATGAGAAATCTTCCTCATTGTACTCTAGTGTTGGCTTCATCACATTTGTTCCAACATTGTTTATCTGGGGTCACATAGAGATAAATAGTTCAATCTTACTATAACAAGTAAAAGATTTTATCATCCAAACTAATCGATAAATAATAAGCAATAATGATCAAGAAATCAAGTTTGGCCCACGGATATATACTCCCCTCACGTGTATATCAATGAAATTATGAGTTCGAGTCATATTCCCGGCCTCCTCCAAGTATTAAATTAGTAATAATAATAATATGGAATTTGAAGGGTGATATATATGAACATACAAGGATGTTAAGCTTCCCATTGAACAGAGAGGAGACATTACTCATCAGCTTCTCTCGTTCTGCTCGAGACGACGCATCGCAAACTGATCCAGAGACTTTGAACCCTTTTATTTCCCATTCATGGATACATTTATTAAGCTCTGCTTCGTTCCTGGAACACGTATGCACAGTCGCGCCTAGCTCCGCCAATTCTTCCACAACAGCATGCCTGTGATAGCAGTAATACATACATACATATATATATATATATATATATATATATATATATATAGTTAATATTTAGCAAAACCAAGGCAAAGTAGAAAGAAAAAAGAACAAACCCGAGTCCTTTGGTTCCACCAGTGACTAGAGCAGTCATGCCCTCAAGACTCCATCTGTTGAGCCCACCATTGCCATCTGCCTCAGCCATCTGTGCGTACACACACACACACACATACATACATATATATATATATATATATAGTCCCGTTCTAATACAGACATCCTGATATAACTTCATGAGGTTATTGAATGTGAGCCATTAGTTTTGATAAGTGCATACACATTTGAGTCAAAGCATGTAAAACTATTGGCTCACATTCAATATCTTTATGAAATTATATCAGGACATCATCATTTGAAAATTTATATATTCAAAGTATATAAAACTAGTGGTTCACATTCAATTTCTTTAAGAAGTTATATCAGGATGTCTTCATTTGAAAATTTATATATATATATATATATATATATTATGCGTAATCAATGATGTAAATCTTTGAAGGGAAAGATTAGTCGCACACAGTTTTATCACCATAGTATATACAGTCATGTTCCATTGGATGAATATTGCCACTTTAACATCATGATAAAGAAAACATTTCAAGACACTTATTTTTTCCATCTGCAGCCTGAAGATGCTGGCTGATGTGGAAATTGGGGGCCAGGAAAAGGACAGCATTTTGACACAAGCACTACATAATCACATAATGAGGAATATATGTAGAAAAAAACAGGAAATCTTGGATTTATATGAGTAATATATGTAGAAAAAAACAGGAAATGTTGGATTTATGTTAAAATGAGAACCCTGCACGGCTCTTATAGGTCCTTATATGGGCTGTTGGAGTATTCAAAGACAAGAAATTACAGATTCTTTGTGTGTAAATAATTACAGATGTATCATTCATCATAGCAAGTGGGTAATTCGCCTTTGAACAGCTATCTGTTTATATGTAAGTCAGGTACTTAGAATTACAAGAATCAGTTTACTGTAAATCCTCCATCGACACAAATAGTCTATTGTGTTATGTAATCATCGATGAAGCCAAGCAACAATTGTTATATAAAGTAATTGAGCTGACAGATCATGCAGTTAAGGAAGATTGATGACTTGGCCTACAGAGATATACAGATCATGCATGCATATGAAGTATGAACAGCCTAAAACAAAGATTGCCCGATAAACATCAACTTTTTCATAAGATTGGATCTCGATCTTCAATCAATACAACCAAATAACAATTATATTCCAATATGTATCATTCTATTATTACAGAATATTGTTAAGGATACGACTGGACTTGAGTGGAGAATGTGAAAAAGAAAATGTAATGTGTAGCTCATCAAATTGACTCGGTTTGTAGTGTAGTAACTCCTGAGGCTTGAGCACCATATCTGTCGAAGGTTAATAGACAGGGGCAAGAAAACGACAGGAAAAGGAAAATGGCTAATGGCTAAGTGGGCATTTCTAGTCATGTCTTGGGTAGAAACCATTCACAGACATTCCTCCATCAACACAGATAATCTGGCCAGTAATGTAAGACGATGCAGGTAAGCATAGAAATGCTACCAAAGATGAAACCTCCGTTGGATCTCCAAGGCGTCGAAGAGGAGTTCGAGAATATACCTCTTCTAGATATTCTTTGTTGCTGAGTACCTGGAACATTAAGGTAGTCAAATCACTAAAACAAAAGTTCCACATACAAAAGCTACATACATATCCATGTTCATATAAATGTGTACAGACAAGAGTGGGCAAAGGCAAGACAGATTTTGACAACCCGTTTGCTAGATGAATTGTACAATATATTACACACGGCAAATTCACCAGATTTCAAGTTTTGCATATCGTGTATCAACAAATAATGCAAGCTTTAAAATTTTGGAAAAGATTTATCTTTACAGCGAAGGTGTGTGTAAACACGCAACAGGAGCTTGAGCCCTGAACATGATAGAGATAGGAATCACACAACCATATAAAAAATTCAATGGAAACTAGAAATTTTCGAGGGATAAAATTTAGGCCAATGTTGATCAAGCTAGTCTTATGAGCAAAGCTTCTATCAACTTCAATTCAAATATTCTAAGAGCATCTCCATTCAAAAATATATATAAGAACACAGTCATTCTTATTATTGATAAATGAATTTTGTCATAATTATGTAAATTCCTAGTCAAAACCCAATATCATATCATATTACACACATGTTTACCTAAATAACATACCCACAGGATTCAAGAACAAAGCTTTTGGCTAGCACCAACATGATGCCATTCCCCATCATCGGTCAAAACTTGAAAAGCAGCAGGAATAAGCTCAATATAACTTAAAACAACGTAAACTTACTTGCTCCACCATTGAGGTTTTGATGTACCAAGGTGCGATGGCATTACATCTTATGTTGTCTTTCGCCCACTCACAAGCTAAATTTCTTGTAAGTTGATTAATAGCTCCTGAAAACCAACCAAAAGTTAAATAAAATAACATTTCAATGAACTCTTTGAGCTCACAAGAACCTAACCACATAAAATACAATGAAAAATATGAAAGTTACCTTTGGTTGATCCCTGAACAGACATATTTTTGAGTGAGACAAAACCAGACACAGAGGATGTAAATACGATACGTCCTGCTCCCGATGCTTTCAACAGTGGATAAGCTAGTTGGCACAAGTGGAAAACTGATTCAAAATTTGTAGCCAAGAGAGTGGACAATTCCTCTGCCGTGAAATCTACCATGGGTTTCCGAATATTTGTCCCAACATTATTAATCTATGAATCCAAACAAATACAGCCTAACAACTTCAATCGATGATGAAAATTTCTGAGATAATCATGTGAAGCTATGAATAATTTAAATTCTGCTATTATATATACCATGCAGTATGCCTAATGATTTCAAAGCAGGAAATGTAGTTGGTATGTGATAGAGTTCCATTTTAGTTTTTCATTCGTACGAAACCACAGTAGTAAGTAATTTATTTACTTGTAAAAATTCTTGACAATGATAAAGATACTCACAAAATTAATTACTACAGAAACTTGATCATAAAATGGTAAACATAAGTAACTTTGCAAAGCTATTAAAAATCCAACTGCTCGATTACAACCAAAACGCATAATTGACAATAATTAATACCTAACTGACTCAATTCATTAATATTCTTCAAACAAAACAATAAAAAAAAAAAATGTCTTTGTCAAGTTTTAAACAACCATCACAGCCAAGATAAAGCTGTGACTCTCAGGGGCAAATCAACAAACACAACAAGCGCATACGGACATAAACGTTATAATAATCAATTAGTACGTCTGTAAAGAGAAAAAATTGGGACCTTACAAGGATGTCAAGCTTGTTATCAAACAATGAAGACAATGTCCC
The DNA here is from genome assembly GCA_035582765.1 of Acer negundo. Taxonomy (NCBI): domain Eukaryota; kingdom Viridiplantae; phylum Streptophyta; class Magnoliopsida; order Sapindales; family Sapindaceae; genus Acer; species Acer negundo. The sequence goes on from CM069233.1 coordinate 2,393,106, forward strand.
TATCAATTGCTCTCTCTGAGCTCGAACCGACACATCACAGACTGACCCAGTAACTTCAAATCCCGAACCAACCCAGTTTTCCAAGCACTCGTTTAGCTCAGTCTCGTTCCTTGAACAGGTATGCACTTTTGCTCCAAAACCCACCAGCTCCTCCACAATTGCTCGCCTTTGAAACAAAACAATAAAAATCAAACACACCCAGTTCAAGACTTGTCAAAAACAAAAGCAAACAATGAAAAAAAGTGAGCTTCGTCGTTTAATTACCCAATACCGCGAGTGCCGCCGCTGACTAAAGCGGTGGTTCCTCGAAGAGACCATCTGTTGTTGTGTCTTGAAATCGGCTTTAAGTGAAAATGTAAGAGTTTTGGGGGTTTTTGAGGCTTGAAAGAAAGGGTTAGATGATTAAAGGTTGAATTTTTAGAAAGAAAGTGAGGTGTTGATGAACAAATAGAATAAGTAGAACAAGCAGAGAGTGATGATGATTCTAGTGAAAAAAAGAGTGCTTGAGCCATTGGTCTTTCGTGAATTCGTCCTACACCGAATGGTGAGAGATGTTTGTCTTCAATCCCAGAAATCAAATAGTATATTCCGATAAGAGAATGTTGGTCCAAGCGGTAAAACACTCGCACTTACGTTACCGAATTTATGTAATCATCTATTTCTTCAAAACCGAAATGTATTATCTAAGATGAATGCATATGGTGGGATTTGTCACAATTTACTAAACAAAATAAGTCTAAAAGTTAACCAAAAAAAAACCACGTGTACTATACCAATTTACATAAATAAAAGGAATTTAGATTTAACATGTGTAATAATTAATAAATTAATGAGATTTATTTATTTTATCTCTATTACAGTTAAATATAGATTATTATCTTTAAGTATTTTAGATCAAGAAAAAAATAACATCAACCATGGAGAGAATCTTAATCCAAATAAAAGTATAGGCACACGGGTTTTTGTTGGATAAGGAAATACCACTTGTACGAGTTAAATGGGTAGGTATGGCAAAATAACTTGTAGGGATCTATATTTATGGGGTGGAGATGGAGATAGATAATAAAACTCATAATGGGTATGGGCAAAGATTGGTTTTATAATCCCACCCCACCCTTCTCAAAATATAATATTTATTTATTTTATTATTTAGTTCAATGTTTATATTTTAAAATTATTGAATTCATTTGTTTAATTTTGAAATTTATATTTATGAGATGATTTTCAATAGTTTTTTGGAATTAATTTATATATTATATCATATTCATTGGGATATATATATTCATCTGTATTTAATAAATATTTTTGACAAGATTTTAACAAATAATTTAGATAAATGGGTTAAATGGGGTAAATTGGATGGGGATGGGACCCCCCGTCCAGCCCTACCCCGCTCAATCTATTGAGGGGTTTTATGAGGGAATGGGTTTTTAAAAAATAAATAGGACAGGGTGGTCCTTAAATAAATGGGGCGGGGTGTGGGTAGGACCACCCCACCCCAAACCCGTCACATTGCTATCCCTATAAATAGGTACGGTATACAAAATCACCCCTAACATTTCCCATGTACAATGTAGGTCTAAATATAGGAAATATCTTCGTATCCTTCGGATATCAAGGATATCCAACCAGATTTAAACGGTGGATATTCAACCATAATTAAATATATATATATATATATATATGTGTGTATGCTATGCTGCAAATAAACAAAAAATACAATTTGAACATAGCAAGAATGATTTCAAGTATGTTGAATTTGGTTGTCCTCTCTCTTATTTGTCTTGTGTTCCTGGGTCTGCTTCACCAACATCAATGTAAGTATATATACAAACCTTTTCTATACACATCAATTTATTTATATTATCAATAATATGAAGTCTGTGTTTTTCTAAATATAATTATTATTTTTATTTTTATTTTGGCAAAAATAAAATACAAGTAAAGAGATTATTGGTGATATAAAAATTAATCCGGGTGGAATTTTGAATTTTCGATATTTCAAAATTAATGTAGGTAAAGAGATGATTGGAGATGATCGGTGAGATTTCAAACATTGAGAATTCAAAATTCCACCCAGATTAATTTTAATATCAATTATCATCTCTTTACCTGCATTTTATTTTTGCCAAAATAAAAATAAAAATAAAAATTCTAATTAGAAAAACACAGACTTCATATTATTGATAATACAAATAAATTGATGTGTATAGAAAAGGTTTGTATATATACTTACATTGATGTTGGTGAAGCAGACCCAGGAACACAAGACAAAAGAGAGAGAGGACAACCAAATTCAACTTACTTGAAATCATTCTTGCTATGTTCAAATTGTATTTTTTGTTTATTTGAAGCTCTCAATAATATATTGTATATGTGTATATATATATATATGATTGAGAAATCTGGAGCACTCAAGCTTTATTTATTATAATTAATGATAAAAGGAGTGCATAATACAATAATATTGAAAATTCAGGGGATTGGTTGGGATGATGATAATCATAATAATTATAATTCAGATTTTTTCGGTTTCATAACATTCAGGCCGGTTTGGGATGATGATAACCATAATAATCGCAACAGTATGATCTATCAATTTTCAAACAATATCCAAAATTAAACTTACTTATGTCATCACCAATCTTCTCTCTACCTGCAGTTTATTTGTGCCAAAAAAAAATTAAAAAAAAAATTATTAGAAAAACACAGAATTCATATTATTGAATATAATACAAATAAATTGATGTGTAGAAAAGGTTTGTATACTTACATTGATATCGGTGAAGCAGGCCCAGGAAAACAATACAAAAGAGATTAAGAGGGAGAGGACAAACAAATTCAACTTGCTTGAAATCATTCTTGCTATGTGTGATTAATTATTTGTAGAATAGCATATATATAATAATAATAATTATTATTATTATCATTATGGTTTTTGTCAGATTTTTTTTTATAAAAAAATACTTCTATGTTTAATCTTTTATTCTGTTTTTGTTTTGTTTTGTCTTGTCTTGTCTTTGTAGTTGTAATTATCAGGTTTCAATATGCAGTCACAATACACCATGATTATTTTCCCAAAAAAAATGTTTTTCAATTTTAATATAATAAATATGGTTGAATATTCCCGAAATCCGGAGGATTTGGCGGTATTTAATTTCCTATATTTCCACCTACATATATGGAAAAGTTCAAAAATGTTAGGGGTGATTTTTAACCCATTTATTTAGATCACTCCATTAATACTCTGCATTTAAAAATAATAAAAGTGAAATAAATAAATCTAGCTGATTACATATGTCACCAGATCTATTTAGATCATAATAAAAATCAGATCAGTAGAGAATCTAAATTCATAAATAGAGCTTATTTTGATAATCCAAATTTTTTTATTTTTTTTCCTAAAAACACTTCATTCTCAAAATTTAAATTTAAAAATAATTCTAAAAACACCCCATTTTGTTCCAAGATTATCTTTTTTAATTTTTTGCACTCTTATTCTAAGGATACTCAGTTTTAAAAAATAAATTTCTAAAGACCCTTAATTTTATTTTAATAAAAGTTAGGACGAACCATCGTAGCATTTGGATTTATTCTAGGAGTAATCTTTTTTGAATTAAATTATTAAAAAAAAAATTGTCTCTCCTAAATTTTTTGATTAAATATTACATATTAAACACTCTATCATAAATTTTTAATTACCATATTAAACTCTCTCCTCCGATACATATCTCTAATTTTATATCTACAACCATCACGGCGCTAGCTTAGCTAGTGGAAGAACAGGCTTGAGGCATAGGTAATTCCCAGGTTAGCGGTTCGAATCCTATCAAGGTGAAGGCAAGTTCTAATTTAACCGTTTGCATCTTTGTGTGGCCGGGGGTGTAGGCGGGGGTTTCCTATCTATCATACTCCATAACAACCAACAAATAAACTGTAAGAACCAACAAATTGGATATAGGTGTGTAACGCAATTGAGGAGGACAGGCGGATGGGTGCCTGAACGAAGTCCGGGATCTTTGATACTAAAAAAAAAAAATTATATCTCTATTATTTCTCAAGTAAGACTAACAGTTAAGAAAAAAAATATTACGAATAAGCTTGATTTTTAGGAACCGTATATATATATTAAAAAAAAAACCTCAAAAAACAAGTACCCTGATTTAAAAAAAAACGTATAGAAATATGAATATATTTTTTGTTACTTTTGTAGGTATGTGATTTCCTAGAGAACTTTAATCATTTCATTAGTTTTAGAAATTCTGAGTTTAATCGAATCTAGTTATAATAAATCAAGTTTCATATATATAGATATATTTTTTGAAAAACAAGGTATTTTTATTGACTTTTATATATATATATATTACAGTTAGTAAAATACCAAAATATTCATAATTTAATTAGGAAAGAGTGTTTAATATGGTAATAACAGATTTAGATGAGAGAGTTTAATACGTAATATTTAATCTAATGATTTAGGAGAGATAATTTTCTTTTTAATAATTTAATTATTTTGGAATATCTTAAATTTTTTTGCCAACCAAAAACCTATCGGTAATAATTCTGACATTGGTGTTAAATGTTAATAGCACAGATAATGCAAAATCTCAAGGCATGGACGACGGAAGTCATGCTTTTGATCAAGATCTGAATCCAACTGTTGTTTTTGAAGGATCTGCAACACGAATTAGCTCGTAATGCCCCACCTATATATGGGTCTAAATGTCCAATTGGCATACAAAAATTCTTACCTTTTCCGAGTTTTGCTTCCTGGAATCCGAAGTAATCAATGTAAGGTTTGAATGGTTGTTTTTTATGTTCCTCAAATAACGATTGAAAACCTGATCACTTTGATTATTTCGGATTCCAGGAAGTGAAACTCGGAAAAGGTAAGCATTTTCGTTTTCACCAATGTCAACTTGACCCATAGGTGGTGCCGTGCGAGCTTCCTTTGCAGATCCTTCGAAAACAACAGTTGGCTTTAGTTCTGGACGATCATCGGCATGACTTCCCACATCCATGTCTTCGATTCGACATGTCACATACTGACCCAGTGACTTCAAAGCCAAAACCAACCCATTTTTCCAAGGGCTCCTTTAGCTCAGTCTCATTCCTTGAACAAGTATGCCCTCGCTCTTTAAAACCACCATCTCCTCCACAGTCGCTGGCTTTTTGAAACAAATTATTAACACACCCAATTTAAGACTTTCCAAGCAAATTCGCATAAAGTTTTCAATGAGAGATTCTTGAGAAAGATTGGAGGTAGGTAGGCTACTTAAAAGAGTTCTTGTGTTTGTTTAAGCTATAAACTAATTTATGTTTTAGTTATGCTTATTTATTTACTTAATTTACAGATTAATTAATGTGGCATCGATGCTATTGCTATCGTATCTATATCATACTTTTTCATGTCACGGCTGTATATTACGCATGGGTGGGGAATAGATGTTATGAAACTCTTATCTTCTATGGTTTAATTTTGAAATCCTTAAAACTTTGACAACACATACTCTTTAAGTAATTGGGTGAGGGAAATCCTTTGTTTGATGATCCAAGCTTCGAGTATTCTAAATCTATATGGGATTTACTCACCATTTTTATATTTCCTAAATGATCATCATCACTAACGAGTTATGCGCATATCTTATCCAGCATGATTTGTCACTTTTACTGCCATAGTTAAAGACATTTACTCTTGATATCCTTCTCTGTAGAAAAACTTCTATGCACCCGGTGCAATGCACCCATTGGCCAGGGTGCATTGCACCGGGTGCATGGAAGTTTTTCTCCCTTCTCTGTACTCTTTTAGGTTCCGTTTACTACATTGACTTGGGAAAGTAATTTACTTTCGGAAGTTTTTCATTTACTGAACACTTACGTTTTAAAGTATTGACAATAAAATTAAAATATCATGCTTTGTTAAGCTTTATAATTATTTGATTGTGCATTGTAATTATGTAGGATTGTAGGGTGTGCAAAATCCGAAGGCATGGATGCGGGAAGTCATGTTTTGATGATCATACATAACTGGAGCCCTTTTGTTTTCGAAGGATCTGCAAAGGTCGAAGCTCGCACTGCACCACCTATGGGTCAAGTTGCCGTTAATGATCGAAAACAAAAATGTATTCAATTGGGCACATGAATGAAAATCTCTGGAAAAGGGAAGAATATCAAGAAATTAACACCAATGTGAATTGGGGATTTAATCTCTTTATATATTAAATATGGTTACTTATAAGTACTTGAATAGATAAAAACCGTGAGAAAGATAATCTTTTTAATTCAAAAATAAACATAAATCACTTCACTCATTGTTGACACAATATCAAGAAATTATACCAAATGTAAAGAAACAAAAAATGTATACACAACATCAATAACTAAAACTGAGACTTGAAATAGATAGATCAACAAGCAGTCATGGAGTAAAATAAACATGAAAATCGAATGTGAATGGCTACCGATAGGGTTTTTGGTGGGCAAAAATATGATGGTGTGAGGGTGTGTTCTGTGAGTGTTAACTGGTTAGTGAGGTTGGATTCTTGTCAATTTGAAAGTACAGTACTGCACCATTTAAGGTAAGTAAAAGTACAGGCACAGGTCATGCAGGATTTTGTATTAGCCTTTGGTTGAAAATGAATTACTGTGTATACGACTTAAATGGACAAAATCACCTAACATTTAGTGTATATGTTAGGGGTGATTTTTTTGGATCAAGATCTTCTCCTTGTCTTATTTTTCCTTAACTTTTCATAATCTAATGACACATAAGTAAAATAAAAAATGTATGGTCAAGATTTGATCACTTTTTCCTCTCTCATGCAACTTGATGTTTTAATTACACTTGAAAAATGTCAAGGAAAAATAAGGACCAAGGAGAGGATCTTGATCCCGTTTTTTTCCTTTTACTTATCACCAACCTCCCTCATTAGTGTATGCACTGATTTTCTATCTTTTTGGATACGGAAAATATCAGGAATATTTTTATCAAAGTATTGATTTTAATTTCTTAGTAATAACAATGAAAAAAAACAACTTGAAAATCCCGGCATAAGGTCTCTTGGAGCTGTTGAAATTAAACATTACATGGGTAATTTTGTACCTTTTCCAAGGTTTGAAAGAGAGTTAGATAATTAACAATGAAACGTACTCAATTCCCTTTCATTATTATTCTTGATTAGTAAATACAGACTTAAATTGAATTTTTAATTTATATTTGAAGGCATATTCACACATGCATGCACAATTTAGCAATTTTAACTCTTTTAACAACACAAAAAAAAAAAAAAAAAATGATTTATCTTTACGGGGAAAGTGTGTCGTACGCATGCAACATTAGTTGGAGCCCTGAACATGATAGTAAGCACTACACATAGGAAACGGCAAGTGTCCATTCTTAAAAAAAACGGACACAATAATGCAATTTGAACATGCCTTGCTCAATTATTTGAACCTGATTGTTTTGAAACCCAAAAAAGCTGTTTACATCATTGTACTTCTTCCCAACCTATCCCCTAAAATTTCAATATTATTGTAATATGCACTCCTTTTATCATTAATTATAATAAATAAAACTCGAGTGAATATTATATCAATCGGTCAGGATTCTCTACTTGCTGTTCTAAAGCACTTGAGAATAAATAATCCGTATTTAAAAATAATGAAAGTGAAATAAATAAAAACGATAAATTACAACCATTAATTACACATGCTAGCATATCTATATAGATCAAGAAAAAAATCAACACAATTGATACAAATTCATTCAGATTTCTCAATCATATATAAACACTGTTGTAGAATTTTACTTTGTGGGAGAGTCCAGATACTATAGTATTATATCAATCCCTCTTTATTATTGTACAAAAAAAAAAGGATTTATTTAGATAAGATATGTTTTATTGTCTTCTTTGATTTTTGTTCATGAGAATATATCAAGAAAATCCACCAACATATTCAAAATCACTGTCACTTTAACAACAACAACAACAATTATTTTCACATACTTATCAATTTCAGCCACCACAACCTCCTGCAAATTCACCAATCTCGGTATTAGGTGAATTTGTCCAACTAACAACATATTTATTTTAAAATCTAAATGACAGACCGTCGAGGGTTGTTGGGATCAACCGTCTACGATATATATATATATATATATATATATTCGATGCATCATATATGGGTTCAAATAATGTTACATGATCTATTGATCTACGAATAATTGTGATTAAATATTCATGTCTTCAAGCGAGTTGCACAATATATTGAATGCACCCAAGACTTTCTTCTTTAAGGTCATCAAATGAGATAGAACAATTTTTTAGCTCATCATTAGTAATTATTATATCATTATTGTCCGTATTTTATAAATATAAACGAGACTTGTCTTGCATTAAAGAAACCATATTTATGCAAAACAAGTTTTTATTTATTTATTTATTTATTTATTTATTTGACAATATCTATTAATTTGAGATCGGATATTTTTTAAAAGCTTTCGTCATTAACAGGATTCGAGCCGTTGATCTGAGAGTTATTTACCCAAGCTCCAAGCTCGTCCATCTAACAGCTGAGTTACGCCCCTATTGGCAAAACAAGCTTGTTCGATGAAAACAAACAAATAAATATAATTGAATCATATGTATTTGAAATTCATAAAGTTATTTATGATTTATTTACTTATAATATAATATAAAAAAAAATAAAAAATAACATATTTAGTAATGTATGAAGTTTGCTTAAGAGATGAAATTTTAAAAAATTTTAATCGGGGTGTTGGGGGTGCCCATACTGTTACTTTAAAACAATAATATCTTGGATTTTTTGATTAGGAACCCCACAACTATATGAGGCACATGTACATTCATGATTTTCGCTCGGTCAATATAATATATATACAGTCATTTTCTCTTCAATGCGTACTGATATAAAATTCATCGGTGCATTACATATGGGCCATAGATTATGGAGAAGTTTTAACAAGTGCATACACTTTGAATCAAAGTATGTAAATCTAATAGTTCACATTCAACGCACTGATGGAGTTATATTATAACAAACTGACTTGAAAATTTTCCAATATATATATATTCTATGGTGGTGACGGTCTTAAAATTTTCCGTGAAAGATTCTGATTTGGCATCAGTACTGCAAAATAAAACTTTTTTAATATGATAACAATTGGATTAGAGGTGTACTGTCGGGATTTGGTAAGGGAGATGGATTTTCCCACACTTTGCAATTTAATAGATAAATGTGGGATTCAAACCTATATCACGAAAGTAAAGGGAAAAGTGCGCAACCACTTTGCTAAAAGGTAATGTATAGTTCATTACTTATTTAATTTCTATCACTGTTGCGTGTTCAAATCAAAGCCAAATTCAATTATTCAACAGAGATATTGATCCTTGGTCTGCTTGCTGTTTTTTCTGGTGTTCTCCATCTCTGCTCTGTTTTTGTTTTGTTCCAGGGTTTTGGTGTCCAGTTTTACCTGTTTGGCTTTTGTTGTGTTTGCTCTTGTTTGAGCGTTTTGTGGTGTTTTAGTCTTGGTTGGCTGTCTTTAGCTGAGGGCTGTTTCTTTCTGGGCTCTTGCGGCTGGTAGGCCGGTTCTTGCCTTGTAGCTCTTCGGTTGTTTAATAAAATTTCACTATTAAAAAAATATATATATTGATCCTGGGTCATTTATATAATTGAGCAACTAATATAACAAATTAATCAACTTCTACATTAATCGGTCATTTTCTATCCTAGACAATGTCATTATATGCACTGAATTTTTCTTAAAACGTGTCTATAGCCCGGTGGATTCATCTCTATAAATTACGGGTCCTATTGGGTTACAATAAATCTCAATGATCATACATTAACGTGTCACATGATCATTGAAAGATCAATACAACTCAAATTACAAATAAGATCAATTAAAAACGACAAGTATATATTATATTTAGTATATATGAAAAGTTCTTAATAATATATGACAGGCATTGCAAGATTTATTCAATTGAAAAGAGGAATAATGAAAGACAAATCATATTCATCATAGGCAGGTTTTGAATTTTGAGTGTCAAGTTTCATGAGGAAAGAAGAATCCATTAATTGTGAATCCTCCATCAACACAGATGGTCTGCCCAGTAATATAAGAGGCCGCAGGCATGCACAGAAATGCTACCAGGGAAGACACCTCCTTCATCTCTCCTGTGCGTCCCATCGGATTTCGAGATATTACTTCCTTGTAGAATTTATCATCTTCGAAAAGCTTCATGAAATTAAGAAATCAAAAGAATCAATTAATTTCCAACAGAAATGATCTCCACAGAGTTAGAGTGAATAAAGCAAGGAAACAGACTAAGCTCAAGTATCGTAACTACTGAACTAGCTCTGTAATATTATAGAGCTGGTTCTGTAATTGATGTTATAAAACTAAAGGTTTTGAAATATCCAGATATTCGCATTAGAAAGAATCATATATATATATATATATATATATATATATAAACCATAATAAAGATAAATATGATCAGGAACAGTTGTTATACAGGTTCAGTGAGGGAAGTTCTGACAAAGTAAGGTGCCACAGAATTTGCCCTTATGTTGTCTCTTGCCCACTCACAAGCCAAATTCTTTGCAAGTTGGTTCATGGCTCCTGCATTTAATAATTGAATCAATCAGCACCCACAACATTCAAAATCAGATAAACATTAATCAATTATCCAAATATATATATAGTGAGTCAAGAGATCTCTTATTTTAATTTCGATAAGTGATTCGATGAAATTGCATCGAATTTTATAAATTTTGATTTGAATTTTTACATGGAAGATAAGTTCAATAAAATGTAATTATGATTAAAAGATAAACTTATTTTTTTATCCATGACCGCATTTTTATACACAGGATTTGACACACATTTGAATCCATTAGATCATAGGTGTTTAAAGAGTTCATATTTAATGGTTATTAATTCACTTTTCTATTTTCTATTAATATTTGAATTTTCTCTCACCTAAATTTTAATATTTCTCTCTACTCATTTAAATTTCATCATTCCTCTCTTGTTTTTTTTCTTTTCAATAATGCTATTTTGTCCAAATTTGATATCCAAATTTTGTTCTCAAATGATGTGGCAACACTTTAATCCATTTATTTAAATTGTATTAGATTTGTATAAATTAAATGAATGAATTAAAGTGTTGACATATCATTTGGGCAGAATAGCATTACTTTTTTTTTTTTTTTTTTAAGAAGACAATAGTTAAGATGTTTATTATTTCGACGAGATGAGGTTGATCCAGTGGTAAACTTCTTACACATGTACCACGAGTTTAGGGGTTTGAGTCATTTTCCCTCCCCAAAAAAACCCTGAATTTATATAATAGTGTTATACTTAAAAAAAAGACATGTTTTTTATTTCAAGGTTTTTTTTTTTCCCTTTACTTTGATTTATTTTTATTTTTTATTTTATTTATGTATATATGTTTCCATTTCTCACTTTATCGGTTTATCAATTAATAATGTTATCCAAATTTCTAAAAAAAAATATTCTGTAATGTTATATTAAAATTTCACTATAACGAAAATAAATCCAGATTTTTAAATGATAAATTTAATTGATAAAAAAACTTAAATAAACTAAAATCAATATTCCACGTAAATACATTTTATAATATAAATTAAATCTTGTTCGGTATTCAAAAAATCTAGAAAAAAATATAAAGAAAGTAGAAAGTGAAAAGGGATTTAAGATAGTGAGACTAGGGTTGCACATTTTCTCCCAGATCTCCGTTTCCCCGCTCCCCCATCCCCATTTGGGGAAATTTTTTTGGGAAAAAATAGGGGGGGGATGAAAATCATCCCCAAATTGAAATGGGGATGTGGAGACCCTCCCCCATCCCTATTTCTCCATTTTTCCCACTAATATAGTGAAATGGGGATGGGGATGGGGGGAGGTACCCCATCCCCATTTCCCCATTTCCCCCCAAATATTATAAAAATAATTATATATTTTGTAATGTATTTTCTTTGACATTATTTTGTAATGTATATATATTTGAAATTATTTTGTAATATATTTTCTTTTGTATTTGTAATGGAATGTTTTTTTTTTTTTTTTTAGTTTAATTTGTAATTTTCAACCAAATGGGAAAATGGGAAAATGGGGGAATGGGGTAAACAGAGAAACGGGAAAAAAAATGGGGTAAACAGAGAAACGGGGAAAATAGGGAAATGGGGATGGTGATGGGGGGACCTCCCCCAAAAACTCCCCCATCCCCATTTTCCGAGTAAAGATAATGTAACATAAAATTAAAATTTAGGAGAGAGAATAGAAAAAATAGGAAGTAAATAAAAATATTAATGGAAGAAAGAGAATAAAGATTTGAGAGTATTAAATATAGACCATTTAAACACCTAGAATCTAATGGACACAAAAATGTGTTAATTCATGTGTAAAAAAATTGGGTCATGGATCCGACCCACATATATATATACATATAGTGTGTACTGATATAAAATTCATCAGTGCATTGCATGTGGGCCACAGATTATGGAGAAGTTTTGACAAGTGAATACACTTTGAGTCAAAGCATGTAAATCTAATGGTCCACATTCAACGCACTGATGGAGTTATATCATGATGCATTGACTTGAAAATTTTCCTATATATATATATATTTATTTATTGAGTAACTTTCTAGTGCAGGATCTTGTACGAAAAATTTGTACGGTATCACTAATTTCTATCGATAATCAGGGTCGTCTCTAAATATTTTGAGATCCCATCCAATTAATGATATTAACAAAAATTGGGACCATATAAAAATTATTATCATTAATATAAAAAAAATGAAATAAATATATATTGTAAACAAGATTTTACCTAAAAATATATATTATAAAATCCGTTAGATAAAACAAAATGCCTCCACCGACACTTCAACATCCCTTTATCCCACAAAAGAACCATCAAAATGAAAATCACAAATTCCATCAAAAGAAGCTACAAAATAGAAAACTTTTAAGTTCTCCTATTGAAGTCAAAAAAATTCAGTTCTGAATTCAACAATTACACAAGCCATCACTTTCAAAGTCATTCCAAACATAAACAAATCACAAAACATCGACTTTTCAGAAAACTTTAGAGATCTTTGTGACTTAGATTTATAAAAAAAAATATAAATAAATAAATTATAACTTCAAAATCAACCCCCCAAAAATAGCAAGTTAGAATTATGTACGGAAAAACGTATGGAATCTCACATATAATAATTTTTATATATATATATATATATGGAAAAAATTTCAAGTCGGTGCACATTGATATTATAACTTTATCAGTGCGTTGGATATGGATCATTAGATTTACATACTTTGACTCGGTGTATGCACTTGTCAAAACTTCTCCATAATCTATGGCCCACATGCAATATACTAATGAATTTTATATCAGGATATATATATATATATATATATATATATATATATATGTATACGGTTAGAATAAATTAAAGGAAAATGAATTACCTTTAGTTACACCGTATAGGGAACCAACACTCACTGAAACAATACCAGCACCTGAAGACATGAAAACAATACTTGCAAATCCTGATGAAGCAGCTGATTTGAGTAGAGGATGTGCCAGTTGGGAGAGATGATAAGCTGACTCAAAATTGGTTGCCATTACAAATCTGAAATCTTCCTCACTGTACTCCACTGTTGGCTTCACCACATTTGTCCCAACATTGTTTATCTGCGTGGGGGGTCACATTGTTGTTCAATCATAATATAATTTTGAGTAATCATTGCATATAAAATATGAGTTCTATGTACATACAAGGATGTTAAGCTTTCCATTGAACAAATTGGAGACTTGGTCCATTAGCTTCACTCGTCCAGCTCGAGACGACACATCACAGATTGAACCAGAGACTTTGAAACCTTTCATCTCCCATTCTTGTATGCATTTATTGAGCTCTGCTTCATCTATTGTACACATATGCACTGAGGCTCCCAGCTCTGCCAATTCCTCCACAACAGCATGCCTGAGATGTAAGATATATAACACGCAGGATATCATGTTATATAGTTGATCTCATATTAAAAAACATACGAAAATCTCGCATCTGATTATAATTATTAGATTTATCATTTCGAAGGCTATGTAAACCTTTCCTGGATATGTCATCCAGGACAAATTTATAAAATGCATGGAGGCACTTCTTCGATTCAAGCTAACTCGTTCGTAAAACATAAACTTAACCTTAGCTAGAGCATGAACTACTTGATTCGCATTCCTGAGAACAAAACGAATATTTTCGACAAGAATACGAACAAGACATAAAATTAAGAAAGAAAGAACACACCCGAGTCCCCTGGATCCACCAGTGACTAGAGCAGTCATTCCCTGAAGACTCCAACTGCTGATCCCATTACCATTGCTTGCCTGAGCCATTCTCTCTATCTCTCTCACACACAATAATTTTTTTTTTATTGCTTTCGGGAGTTTAGGGAGGTATATAAATCGATTAAAGTGTCATCAGTGATGTAAAATCTTCAATACGAGTGACGTACAACATGATTAATCAAAGGTTTTTTTTTTTTTTTTTTTTTTTGGACTACGAGATATCTCTCATTCCGATCAGCAATAGATCGTTAACGAGTGAGACTAATCTCCGCTTCGGTCGGGAGGTCAGTAAAGTCTGGCCACGAGATGCTTCCAGTGAGGTTCGAACTAGGGTAGAGCCTCAATTATTCGTCTCACTGGAAGTACGGTGACCAACTGTACCACAGCTCGTGACCAACTGTACCGCAGCTCATGGTTAAGTTTGTTTGTTTTTTTTTAGAGATATAGGATCGTGCACGTTAAGAATTTAAAATTTGAATATTATTGAAAAAACATTTTCAATATATCTCTGACTGTTTTCAATCTCTGTCAACCACTGGTTGGTGATGGTTGGTGGAAGGCCAATCCAGCTAGGAGTACGGGATTGAAAACCTAGTTTCAACCACAAAAATTAGTGGATACACATCATAAACATGCTTGTTAAAGTGAAAAAAAGTACTTAAAAAAAAATAATAATAAATAAATAAATAAAATTGGATTTATATTATGGCAAATCGTACTCCTCTTGGACCTACATTACAATATTCATAGAAATTCATGATTTTATTTGTTTTTTCAGTATTAAAATCGTAAACGATCAGATTTATGGAAAGTTATCTCTAAAAGTAAAAGCATTTTTTTTTTTCTTTTCGCCTTTTTATTTTTATTAATAAAAAAGCTCTCTAGAGCTTGTTGTTTTTTTTTTAAAAAAAAAAGTATTTTGAGTATTTAAAAAATGTAAAAGCACAACCGTAAAAATTAGCAAATAAACGCGATGGCCGTACTTCTTTTAGACCCATATTAGGTAAACAGATCATTTAGAAAACTTCATTTGAAAAGATGAATTTATTTAGTTTTTCACTATTAATGATGTAAATGATCATATTTGTGAAGTTTATCGCTTAATTTAAAAGATCGGTAAATGTATATTTATATCATGAATTAATGATGGGGGTGTCAAAAGGGTCTGGCTGACCTATGCACGTAGCGATCAATAATTGTCACATCATCTCAAACATCGATTTTTGGAAAACCAAATATATCATTGTCATATCATCTTAAATATTAAATATTTTTTTAATTAAAATTGAAAAATTATAATTTTCAAATAAAAAATAAAAAAATAAAATAAAAAAAAAACTAGATAATCTACCTAAAGTAGAGACGTTTCATCGCCGAAGGAAACAAAAGATCTTTCATAATCTCTTACTTATTGGAAAAGATTTTCGCCGATCTTAGAGATCGACCTCTTCCAGTTCGCAGTGAAGGCTCCTCCACGAATTGAGGATGTTTCTATAAGTAACCGATATATTATCTTTCTTTTTTTTAATTTTGTTTTTCAATTTTAATTAAAAATATTTAATGTTTTGGATGATGTGGTAGGGATATATTTGGTTTTCATAGGTCAATATTAATCAACCGTTAAATTTAACGGATTGATTTGATGTCAAAAGGTGTTTGTGTTAATTTTGGATATCCTTTTGAAATATTACTAGATCCAATAAATTAAGGGTAAATTAATCCCCCGAATGATGTTGTTTGTCAAAGTTACTCTTGCACTTAAAAGGATATAAATTATCAAATGTGAAATTCCTAATATTTTTTCTTACGAAATCAAATCTCAGATTATGATAATCTCTTGTATATTAATTATCAGATTTGATAATACATACCCACACTTGAAACCTGCTACAAGACTTGGTTTCCTTTTCTTAGAAGTAACATTCGGCGGTGGTTATACATAAATTTGTGTGCCCTTCTCTGCCCGTTCCTCCGCAACATTTCTCTTCCAGATTTTAATAAATATTAAAAGGGTATATAAATCAATGGACGTTTATGTCATCACCCATGAAAAATCTTTAATAAGATTGACGCAAAACATAATTATCCAAAATTTTGTGACATATGGATATATGAGGTCATCACTCATCACACGTTAATTAAGTTTTTCAACTCATGGATTCAAAAGACACTTCTTACTCAAACATCTCAATTATCATCATTAACACATTTTCAGAAAGATTTTAGTTCTCCACATGCATGCAGCAGTTTTTATTGAAAACTTGTGATCAATCTCTGTCAGTCAATGTTAGATGGTAGAATTTTGGATTTATGTTACAGAAGATTTAGACTACACAGACAACAGATCAAACAATCAAATTAAGACCAGTTAATAGTACAAGACATAATAACTAAGTAGATATAATTTTTATTGATAAATATGAAAGTTGATGATGCTAGGCATTACAAGATTATTATTGAATGAGGCTCTTGGGAAGAAGAACCCATTAACTGTATATCCTCCATCAACATAAATGGTCTGCCCAGTTATGTAAGAGGCTGCAGGCATGCTACCAGGGAAGACACCTCCTTTGGCTCTCCTGCGCGTATATCGGAGTTCGAAATCTTACTTCCCAAGAGAATTTCTCATTACTCAGATGCTGCAGGCAGGGAAATAAGATCAGGGACATCAACTTAATTAGAGTATGCAATCAGGGGCGTATCCATGATTTTTTGTTAGGGTGAGCTAAAACAAAACTATATGTGTTAAAAATAAATAAATAAATAAATAAAAAACCTTTCATTGAAAAAACATTTTTTTTTATTCCATTAAGATGAAGAAAGCAAACTTGAACCTCCATCATCGTCATTAACATAGAAAACTTGATACACTCTTACTCATAATTGATTATCTTTTTTTTTTTCAAAGTATAAAAACATGGTTTTTCTTAGCTTTGATATATGATTGTTTAACATTGTAATTTAATTAAATTGATGCTTTATAAATTATAATATAACACTAGAAATAATAAATTGTAGTTGAAAAATAAATTCATTAAAAAAAAAAAACAATAACTGCCGAATACCCTAACTTATTAATTAGAAAAAATAAATTTTAATTATGAAAAATACATAAATTAAAGAACCAAATATAAATAGTAGATTAAGAGTAATAATATACTATTATAATAATTAACCTAAAATTCAATCCAAATAATATTGGTTTTTGAGCTAAATTTTAGATTACCTAGCATTTGTGTTTTTTTTTTTTATTTGAAAATTTAGAGAAATTGAGATAATTATTAATTCGGAAGTGATGGTGAAATAATTGGGATTTGGGACTTGATTGAGAGAGAGAGAGAGTGTGTGTGTGTGTGTGTGTGGGGAGTTGGGACGTGAGTGGGAGTCTAGGAGAGAAAAAGATTTAAGAGTCATCGGAGGATCAAGATTCCCAGCTCATCTCATTTGTACTCATCTTTTAACCATCTGTCAACATGTAGCATCCAAACAAATAGATGGATAGGATTAATTTTTTATATTTTTTTTCTCTCTACCACATAAAAACGATGTTGTTTACGTTATTTTTTTTTAATTTTTTAATTTTTAAATTTATTCAAGTTTCAACTCCAAACCCAAATCAATCATCATCATCATTCGTATTCAAAGTTCAAAACAAAATCAAACCCAAGCCAAACCATCATCATCAAACAAAATCCAGAGTCATCATCAAAACAAAATTAAAAGATACATCATCATCAAGCCAAACCCAAATCCAGTTTCAACATCATCTAGAAACCAAGCAAATTGAAGAAGATTTTGATGATTTTGGGGTGGAGATCCAGATCCACCGATCCAAGCTAAAAAAAAAACCCATAAAACAAGAATCAGTTCACAGATCCAACCCAGAATTTTGATTATTATTATTTTTTTTTAACTAACAAAAATATTTGATTCCCATAATTTTATTTTGGGGAAGATTCCCCAAAAAAAAATTTAAGAAAAAAAAAACCGAAGATCTGGTTCCAGATCTTTCCAAGCCTAATTTCAACTTTGTTTTCAAGTTTCAACCCCGAATTACAACTTTGTTTCCTAATCCAAAACCAGCCTATTCATCCAAAAATCTCAAAGAGAGAGGGAAAGCGAGTCTAGAGAGAGAGAGAGGAGGTTAGTTGGTTTTATTAGAGGATTTAGTATTATTGGAGAGCCTACATAGAGGAACAAGTTCAAAAGCTTGAAATCTCGGTTTGGTTTGAGAGAGAGATAGAGAGAGAGAGAGAGTGAGAGAGTGAGAGAGAGAGAGGAAAGGTTGAAGAAGATCAGTAGAAGACGAAACAGGGAGAGGTGAGAAAAAAATAATTTTGTTTTTTTTTAAAAAAAAAATCAAACGATGCAATTTGTTATGTGGTGGTGAGAAAAAAAATAAAACAAACTAATTCTACTCATCCATTTGTTTGGATGCCAAGTGTTGATAGATGGTTAAAAGATGAATACAAATGAGATGAATAGGGGATCTTGATCCGTCATTGGAAAGTGTGAGAGGGAGAGAGAATAGACAGTGTACTTCAGGTGAGCTCACCAATTCAATAGAAAAAGGAATAAAAAAACATAAAGCTACACATATTAAATAATAATATATTATTAATAAATAAATAAATAAATTTATAAAGAGGTAAAGGGTTGACCTAGCTATAGCCCGGGTCAACCCCCGTTAAGATCCGCCCCTGCATGCAATCATGCAAGAATGACAAGACTAATTAAGAGCTAAATCAACCAATCTTATAATTATTTGATTGGATGAATTAGTTATACCAAGATCAAACAATATACGTACAGTTCAAATATCTACTCTTATAACGAGGGGCATTTACTCCAACAACATGAAAAAAAAAAAAAAAAAAACTTTTTTTTTTAAAATTTTATAAATCCAAGCAAATAATCATTTTAAGAGCTTTTGGTTAATTTATAATTTTGTTATTTTTAGAGATAAAATTGTTTACGAGATAACTTCTCTTTTACAAGTTAACATTTCCGTATTTTCTATCATTTTATTAATTTATTTGATAAAAGTATAAGGGTATAATGGTCAATTCATACAATTGAAGATTAAATAGGGACATTTTAGATTTTTTAATAATCAAACTCAGTCAACATAAACCTAATGCTAATGATGTTAGTTCATAGAGGAGGTTATGAAAAAAAAACATTTGTAATTATACATCCAATAAATCAATAATAGTTCAAAGGTGAAGGTGGGTTTTTAATATTAACCCTTTCTTTTTTTTTTATATTTCGATTATTAATAATTAAGTTACTAATTATTGAAAAAGTGTATTTCGTAATCAATAATGTTAATTTGTTCAAATTTGGTGTCAAAATGATGTGACATTATTGTAATTAATTCATTTAAATTGTATTAGATTTATATGATTTAAATGAATGGGTTACAGTTTGTCATATTATTTAGACAACATATTTAAACACCAAATTTAAATATAAATAGCGTTATTCTTTAGTAATATAGTAAAATGGTAGAAAAAGAAAAATTAAAAAGCAAAAAGAAAAATCATTAAATAAGATGGACCCCACAAAAAGTGAGAACAAAACATTGTGAGACTGCTTTCACTGGTGCGGCTGCTTTTACGTGTTGAACAAAAAAACTCAATTTCAACATTTTCAAAACGTTTTAGCTGAAATAGAGGTGGCCACGGTTCGGTTTCGGTTCGGTTTCGGTTTGAAACCGACGGTTTCGGTTCCGTGGCCACCCAAAACCGAAACCGTAACCGAAAAATCGGTTTGGTACACGGTTTCTAACCGGCGGTTTTACGGTTTCGGTTTCGGTTTCGGTTTAAAAACCGACGGTTTTAGGTTCGGTTTCGGTTCGGTTTCGGTTTTTCAAAAAAAAATTCAAAAAAAATGCCACGTGTCAGCTTTTGATTAGTCGATTTTTTTTAATTTATTTTTTTATAAAAAAACCGGCGGTTTAACCGCGGTTAAAACCGCCGGTTTAACCGTCGGTTTTTGGCGGTTTTTGGAAGTACCCAAACCGAAACCGTAACCGGTTCAACCGGTTTCCGACCGGTTTTGAAACCGCCGGTTTCGGTTTCGGTTTCGGTTTCGGTTTTGGGACGGTTTTTGGAAGTACGGTTTCGGTTAAACCGCGGGCAAAACCGTCGGTTTAACCGAAACCATGGCCACCTCTAGCTGAAATCATCACCGAACGCATTTCAATACATTTTCTTTACTCGAAAAACTTTGAAATCATTTGAAAACGTCGCCCAACACCATCTGGAGAGCATCTCCGATGTAAATTTACATTTTTAAGTTTCTAAATAGTGTCACATCAACATTTCTATTTATTATGGATCCACTTTTGAAAAAAAATTAGAGAAATTCATATTCACATCTCCAATGCAATTATCTAAAGTCAAATATGCACCCATTTTATGTCCAATCATAATAAAACAATTATTACTCTCTCTTCTCTTTTATTTTACAATTAAATGAGGTTTAATCTTATTGGTGGAAAGAGTTGAAAGCTTTAATTTTATTGGTGGAAAGAGTTAGAAATCATAGTCAGCATTTCTAGGAGAGTTTCTAGAATTAGAAACCCAACTCCATATTTTCTAACTTTTTTTTGTCCACATCATCTGCATATTCAACTTAGATAATAGCATTGGAGAGTGTTTTTCTAACTTTTTTAATATCTATCATATGTGGCACTTCATTTTCTCCAAATGCATAATAACATTAGAGATGCTCTAAGTTTTTCAACTCATGGAGTCAAAAGAAAATTCTTACTCAAACATCTCAATTATCATCATTAACGCATTTTCAGAAAGATTTTAGTTCTACACATGCATGCAGCAGTCAGGGTCGGCCCTAGGCTTTTCTAGAGGGGGAGGCAGAACCGGGCCCTTTTAAAAAGGGGTCTTGATTTACATGAAATGAGTCTTCAATCGGGGCCCATTTATTTTTATTTGTTTCCTGTTTATTTTTAGAGTAATGATATTCACACTAAGGATGACAATTAAATCCAAACCCGTGGGACTCGTCCAAACCCAACCCGCTTGAAGAGGGTTTGGTTGGTGAATTTACGACCCATGAACCAGTATAAGAAAAAACCCAGCGGGTTCAGGTGTGGGTTTGGAAAACAAACCCACGGGTGACCCACTAACCCCGTGAACTATAAAAATTATTTAATATTTTATTATTTAAAATATTATAAATTTAAACTCCAATAATTTTTTTTTAATTATATAGATAATAAAATATAAACATTTCAATATATTAAGTGTTTTTATTCTTTAAAATTATAATATTTCTTATATTTAAATAATATAGAAATAGTTTTCAAAAAAAAAAAATTTAACAGGTTCACGGGTTTGACTTGTGGACCCGCTTGTTTCACGGGTTCATGGGCGGGTTTGGATGTCCCCCAAACCCGCGGGTGAAACCCGAACCCGAACCTATTTATTTTGGTGGGTTCACGGACGGGTTTGGTAGACACAAAGTTTCACACGTTTGGGTTTGGATTTTGTCAAACCCGACACATTACCATTCTTAATTCACACCCCTCAAAAACTCTATATACACCCCAATAAAAATTTTAAAATATTAAAACATATAAATACATCTCGCATTTTACTCTTATCTATTTCCTAAAGATTTTATAAAAACCATAAATAATAAAATAAATAAATGAAAAAAAATGAAAAGTACCGACGAACACTCCACTTTTTTAATTCAAATTTTTGTGAAATATATGGATATATGAGGTCATCACTCATCACACGTTAATCAAGTTTTTCAACTCATGGATTCAAAAGAAACTTCTTACTCAAAAATCTCAATTATCATCATTAACACATTTTTAGAAAGATTTTAGTTCTCCACATGCATGCATCAGTATTTATTGAAAACTTGTGATCAATCTCCGTCAGTCAATGTTAGATGGTAGAATTTTGGATTTATGTTACAGAAGATTTAGACTACACAGATAACAGATCAAACAATCAAAGACTAGTTAATAGTACAAGTTATAATAATTAAGTAGATATAACTTTTATTGATAAATATGAAAGTTGATGATGCTAGGCATTACAAGATTATTATTGGATGAGGTTCTTGGGAAGAAGAACCCATTAACTGTATATCCTCCATCAACACAAATTGTCTGCCCTGTTATGTAAGAGGCTGCAGGCATGCACAAAAATGCTACCAGGGAAGACACCTCCTTTGGCTCTCCGGCGCATCCTATCGGAGTTCGAAATCTTACTTCCTCAGATAATTTCTCATTACTAAGATGCTACAAGCAGGGAAATAAGATCAGGGACATTCAACTTAATTAGAGCATGCACTCATGCAAGAATGACATTAACCTAAGAATAATTAAGAGTTACATTATCCAATCTTATAATTATTCGATTGGATGAATAAGTTCTGCCAAATCGAACAGTACACATGCGGCTCAAATATCTACTCCTATAACGGGAGATATCTACTCCCACGACATGAAAAAAAAAAAACCCTCTACTCACATGCTTGTAACTTGAGATTCGAACCCCACCACTGGCGTGGAAAGGGAATTGTACTCCCACATATGCTAAGAAGTGAAGAAATTTAATATACCAAAATAAAGAATAAATTGTAAGGCATAATTGTTACAAGTTCATCCGGAGGAGTTTTGATGGCCCAAGGTGCCACAGAATTTGCCCTTATGTTGTCTCTTGCCCACTCACATGCTAAATTTTTTGCAAGCTGATTCATGGCGGCATGGCGCCTGCAATAAACTAATCCATGTCACAGCAGCATTCAAAATACACGATTTCAATCAAATACATCTAGATATTTTACCTTTATTTTTATTGAAAGTCAGATATTTTACCTTTATTTTTACTGAAAGTCAGATATTTTACCTTTAGTTACTGCATAAATGGATCCAATATCCACCAAAACAACCCCAGCAACTGAAGACATGAAAAGAATACTTGCAGCTCCAGAAGTTTTGAGAAGAGGATGAGCCAGTAGGGACAGGTGGTAAGCTGACTCAAAATTGGTAGCCATTAAAAATGAGAAACCTTCCTCATTGTACTCTAGTGTTGGCTTCATCACATTTGTCCCAACATTGTTTATCTGGGGTCACATAGTGATATATAGTTCAATCTTACTATAACAAGTGTAAGATTTCATCATCCAAACTAATCGAAAAATAATAAGCAATTGATCACCAAATCAAGTTTGGCCCAGAGAAACTCCCCTCACATATCGACTTACATATCAATGAAATTGTGAGTTCGAGTTATATTCCCTGCCTCCTCCAAGTATTAAATTAGTAATAAAATATGGAATTTGATAGGGTAAAGGATGTTAAGCTTCCCATTGAACAGAGAGGAGACATTACTCATCAGCTTCTCTTGTTCTGCTTGAGATGACACATCGCAAACTGAGCCAGAGACTTTGAATCCTTTGATTTCCCATTCATGGATACATTTATTAAGCTCTGCTTCATTCCTGGAACACATATGCACAGTCGCACACACACACACACATACATACATACATACATACATATATACATAACCATATTCATATGTGTACAGACGAGTGTGGGCAAAGGCAAGACAGATTTTGACAACCTGTTTGCTAGATGAATTGTACAATATATTACACATGGTAAATTCACCAGATTTCAAGTTCTGCATATTGTGTATCAACAAATAATGCAAGCTTTAAAATTTAGGAAAAGATTTATCTTTATAGACGTGTGTAAACATGCAACAGGAGCTTGAGCTCTGAACATGATAGAGATAGGAATCACACAATCATAAAAAAAATTCAATGGAAACTAGAAATTTTTGAGGGATAAAATTTAGGCCAATGGATCAAGCTAGTCTTACGAGCAAAGCTTCTATCAACTTCAATTTAAATATTCTAAGAGCATCTCCATTCAAAAATATAAATATATCTAAGAACACGGTCATTCTTATTACTGATAAATGAATTTTGTCATAATTATATAATTCCTAGTCAAAACCCAATGTCATATCATATTACACACATGTTTACCTAAATAACATACCCTCAGGATTCAAGAACTAAGCCTTTGGCTAGCACCAGCATGATGCCATTCCCCATCATCGGTCAAAACTTGAAAAGCAGCAGGAATAAGCAATATAACTTAAAACAACGTAAGCTCAGTGAGATGAAACTTACTTGCTCCACCATTGAGGTTTTGATGTACCAAGGTGCAATGGCATTACACCTTATGTTGTCTTTCGCCCACTCACAAGCTAAATTTCTAGTAAGTTGATTAATAGCTCCTGAAAACCAGCCAAAAGTTAAATAAAATAACATTTCAATGAACTCTTTGAGCTCACAAGACTCTAACCACATAAAATACAATGAAAATCATATCAGACATGAAAGTTACCTTTGGTTGATCCCTGAACAGACATATTTTCGAGTGAGACAAAACCAGACACAGAGGATGTAATTATGTAAATACAATACGTCCTGCTCCCGATGCTTTCAACAGTGGATAAGCTAGTTGGCACAAGTGGAAAACTGATTCAAAATTTGTCGCCAAGAGAGTGGACAATTCCTCTGCCGTGAAATCTACCATGGGTTTCCGAATATTTGTCCCAACATTATTAATCTATGAATAAACAAATACAGCCTAACAACTTCAATCGAAGAGGAAAATTTCTAAAATAATTCTGTGAAGCTATGAATAATTTAAATTCTGCTATTATATACACCATGCAGTATGCCTAATAATTTCAAAGCAGGAAATGTACTTGGTATGTGATAGAGTTCCATTTTAGTTTTTCATTCGTACGGAACCATAGTAAAAAGTAATCTATTTACTTATAAAAATTCTTGACAGTGACAAAGCTACTCACAAAATTAATTACTACAGAAACTTGATCATGAAATGGTTAACATAAGTAACTTTGCAAAGCTATTAAAAATCCAACTGCTCGATTACAACCAAAACGCATAATTGACAATAATTAAAACCCTAACTGACCTAATTCATTAATATTCTTCAAACCAAACAATAATAAAAAAAAAAAAGTCTTAGTCAAGTTTTAAACAACCATCACAGCCAAGATAAAGATGTGACTCTCTGGGGCAAATCAACAAGCACAACAAGCGCATACGCACATAAACGTTATAATAATCAATTCGTACGTGTGTAAAGAGAAAAAATTGGGAACTTACAAGGATGTCAAGCTTGTTATCAAACAATGAAGACAATGTCCCTATCAATTGCTCTCTCTGAGCTCGAACCGACGCATCACAGACTGACCCAGTAACTTCAAATCCCGAACCAACCCAGTTTTCCAAGCAATCGTTTAGCTCAGTCTCGTTCCTTGAACAGGTATGAACTTTTGCTCCAAAACCCACCAGCTCCTCCACAATTGCTCGCCTTTGAAACAAAACAATAAAAATCAAACACAACCAGTTCAAGACTTGTCAAAAACAAAAGCAAACAATCAAAATAAGTCAGCTTCGTCGTTTAATTACCCAATACCGCGAGTGCCGCCAGTGACTAAAGAGGTGGTTCCTCGAAGAGACCATCTGTTTTTGTGGCAATCGGCTTTAAGTGAAAATGTAAGAGTTTTGGGGGTTTTAGAGGCTTGAAAGAAAGGGTTAGATGATTAAAGGTTGAATTTTTAGAAAGAAAGTGAGGTGTTGATGAATAAATAGAATAAGTAGAACAAGCAGAGAGTGATGATGATTCTAGTGAAAAAAAGAGTGCTTGAGCCGTTGGTCTTTCGTGAATTCGTCCTACACCAAATGATAAGAGAATGTTGGTCCAAGTGGTAAACCACTAGATCCACTAGCACTTATATTACCGAATTTATGTAAACATCCATTTCTTCAAAACCGAAGTGTATTAACTAAGATGAATGCATATGGTGGGATTTGTCACAGTTTACTAAACAAAATAAGTCTAAAAGTTAACAAAAAAACCACGTGTACTATACCAATTTACGTAAATAAAAGGAATTTGGACGTGACATGTGTAATAATTAATAAATGGCTAAGATTGATTTATTTATTTTATTTCCATTATCTTTAAATGTACATTATTATCTTTAAGTATTTTAGGTTAGGAGGATCTTGATTCAAATAATAGTATAGGCACACGGTTTTTGTTGGATAAGGAAATACTATGTGTACAAATTGTTAAACCGCGAGCATTAACCAAGTTTTTGTTTTATAAGGAAATACCACGTGTACTAATTAAATGGGTAGGGATGACAAAATAACTTGCAGGAATCAATATTTATGAGGTGGGGATGGGGATAAATAGTAAAACTCACAATGGGTATGGGGCGGAGATTGGTTTTATAATCCCGTCCCACCCCTCTCAAAATATAACATTTATTTATTTTATTATTTAGTTCAATGTTTATGTTTTAAAATGATTGAATTCTTTTGTTTAATTTTAAAATTTATATTTATGAGATGATTTTCGATAGTTTTTTGGAATTATTTTATATATTATATAATATTCATTGGGATATATATTTATTATTTTAATAAATATATTTTTTTTTGACAAGATTTTAATAAATAATTTAGATAAATGGGGTAAATTGGATGAGGATGGGGATGGGGAAAGCATACCCCCGCCTTGCCTTGCCCCACTCCATGGGGTTTTATGAGAGGATGAGTTTTTAAAAAATAAATAGGGCGGTGTGCGGGAAGGACCACCCCACCCCAAACCTGCCACATTGCCATCTATATAAAAGGGTATGGTATACAAAAACACCCCTAACATTTCCCATGTACAATGTAGGTTGAAATATAGGAAATATCAACGTATCCTTTGGATATCAAGGACATCCAACCAGATTTATACGGTTGATATCCAACCATAATTAATATATATATATATACACACAAATTTTCAAGTAAGTGTATCCTGATATAACTTCGTGAGGATATTGAATGTAAACCACTAGTTTTACATATTTTGACTCAAGTGTATATGCACTTGTCAAAACTAGTGGCTCACATTCAATATCTTAATAAAGTTATAAATATATATATATATATATATATATAAATTTTCATATGAGGATGCCATGATAGAATTA
Organism: Acer negundo; assembly: GCA_035582765.1. Lineage (NCBI taxonomy): Eukaryota > Viridiplantae > Streptophyta > Magnoliopsida > Sapindales > Sapindaceae > Acer > Acer negundo. The sequence goes on from CM069233.1 coordinate 2,420,601, forward strand.
TATAAGGATATTGAATGTGAGCCACTTATTTTACATACTTTGACTTGGTATGTATGCACTTGTCAAATCACTTTTACAAATGAGTGACTCACATTCAATATCCTGATAAAGTTATATAAAAATATCCTGATAGGCATATGACCGTATATATATATATATATATATATATATATATGTATATGCTATGCTGCAAATAAACAAAAAATACATTTGAACATCGAAAGAATGATTTCAAGTTGAATTTGGTTGTCCTCTCTCTCTCTCTCTTGTCTTGTGTCCCTGGGTCTGCTTCACCAACATCAATGTAATTACTATACAAACCTTTTCTATACACTTCAATTTATTTGTATTATCAATAATATGAAGTCTTGTGTTTTTCTAATTATAATTATAATTTTTATTTTTATTTTGAAAAAAAATAAAATGCATGTAAAGAGATGATAGGTGATATCAAAATTAATCTGGGTGGGATTTTGAATTCTCGACGTTTGAAATCTCGTTTTGGTGATTATTCACCTAAAATGGGTTCGAAAACATCACAACAGTGATAATCACCAAAACGAGATTTCAAACGTCGTGAATTCAAAATCCCACCCAGATTAATTTTGATATCACCAATCATCTCTTTACCTGCATTTTATTTTTGCCAAAATTAAAAAAAATAAAAATAAAAATTATAATTAGAAAAACACAGACTTCATATTATTGATAATACAAATAAATCGATGCGTATAGAAAAGGTTTGTATACTTACATTCATGTTGGTAAGCAGACCCAGGAACATAAGACAAAAGAGAGAGAGGACAACCAAATTCAACTTACTTGATATCATTCTTGCTATGTTCAAATTGTATTTTTTGTTTATTTGTAGCATGGCATATATATATATATATATATATATTAATATTAGTATATTAGTATATTACTATCACTGTTGTAGAATTTTATTAGATAATATTACATGGTATGAGAATAATTCTGATTAGATACTAATGTCTTAAAAAAAAGGAGTTTTGAATAGAAGTTGAACAATATATTGAACGCACTACCCAAGACTTTCTTCTCTAAGACTCTAAGGTCATCAAATAATTATAAAGCTTAACAAAGCATGATATTTTAATTCCATTGTCGCATATACTTTAAAACTAAGTGTTCAGTAAATGAGGAACTTCCGAAATTAAATTACTTTCCCAAGTCAATGTAGTAAACGGAACCAAAAAGAGTACAGAGAAGGATATCAAGAGTAAATGTCTTAACTATGGCAGTAAAGGTGACAAATCATGCTGTCTCAATGACAATTTAAGTTATGATAAGATATACGCTTAACTCGTTAGTGATGATGATCATTCAGGAAATTTAAAAATGGTAAGCAAATCCCATATAGATTTAGAATACTCAAAGCTAGGATCATCAAACAAAGGATTTCTCTCACCCAATTGCTTAAGAGTATGTGTTGTCAAAGTTTTAAGGATTTCAAAATTCAACCATATTAGAAGATAAGAGTTTCATATCATCTATTCACCACCCATGCGTATTATACAGCCGAAACGTGACATGAAAAATTATGATGCAGATACGATAGCAATAACATCGATACCACATTAATTAATCCGTAAATTAAGTAAATAAATAAGCACAACCAAAACATAAATTAGTTTATAGCTTAAACAAACACAAGAACTCTTTTACATAACCTACCTACCCAAGCTTTCTCAAGAATCTCTCATTGAAAACTTTATGCGAATTTGCTTGGAAAGTCTTGAATTGGATGTGTTAATTTGTTTCAAAAAGCCAGCGATTGTGAAGGAGATGGTGGTTTTAAAGTGCGAAGGCATACCTGTTCAAGGAATGAGACTGAGTTAAAGGAGCCCTTGGAAAAATGGGTTGGTTCTGGCTTTGAAGTCACTGGGTGTTACGATCTTGTTAATTTTAAATTTAAATGATTGTTTTTGCTTTTAATTTCAAATAGGATGATAATATCATAATTTAAATAAGATTAGATAGGATTTGTTTAGATAAGATTACTATTATTTAATTTCTTTAGTTTGTAATCTCTATAAATGGAGACCATTTTTCTAATAAAACGTATGAATGAATTTTTAAGTAAATGTGTTAGTTTTTTATGACTTTTGGGAGGTTCTGGTTTCCCTCAAAGCAAACCATATTTCTATTTTTGAATCAATCAAACCATGATCATATCATTTGGTATCAAAGCCGATTATGAAGCACTTCTGCTAGGTTTGTGTCGAACTACCATTCCATTGTTTGGAGCAATGAATTCAGTCGGCAATTTATAGGCTAGATTAAGATGTGTTAGTATTCTGTATGGGCATAATATTATCACAGTGAATACAGATAGTCGGGTGACGGGTCAGTGTCGATATGTTGACCAACGAGGACGTTGGCTCGGAAGCATGATGGAATGTTACGATCTTGTTTATTTTAAATTTAAATGATTGTTTTTGTTTTTAAACTCAAATAGGATAATAATATATTATTTTAAATAAGATTAGATAGGATTTGTTTTGATAAGATTTCTATTATTTCTTTAGTTTGTAATCTCTATAAATGGAGACCTTTTTTCCGGTAAAACATATGAATGATTTTTTAAGTATAATGTGTTAGTCTTGTATGACTTTTGAGAGGTTCTGGTTTTTCTCGAAGCAAACAATGTTTCTATTTTTGAATCAATAAAAACGTGATCATATCATTTGGTATCAGAGCCGGTTATGAAGCACTTCTAGTAGATTTGTGTCGAATTACCATTATGTTGTTTGGAGCAATGAATTCGGTCGGCAATTATAGGCTAGATATATTAAGATGCGTTAGTATTATGTATGGGCATAATATTATCACATTGAATATTGATAGTCGAGTGACGGGTCAGTGTTGATATGTTGACCAACGAGGACGTTGGCTCGGAAGCGTGGTGGACTGTTACGGTCTTGTTTATTTTAAATTTAAATGATTGTTTTTGTTTTTAAATTCAAATAGGATGATAATATCTTATTTTAAATACGATTAGATAGGATTTGTTTAGATAAGATTTCTATTATTTCTTTAGTTTGTAATCTCTATAAATGGAGACCTTTTTTCTAATAAAACCAATGAATGAATTTTTAAGTATAATGTGTTAGTCTTTTATAACTTTTGGGAGGTTCTGGTTTCCCTTTAAACAAACCAGGTTTCTATTTTTGATGTGGATGTGGGAAGTCATGCTGATGATCGTCCAAAACTGAAGCCAGCCATTGTTTTCGAAGGATCTGCAAAGGAAGCTCGCACAGCACCACCTATGGGTCAAGTTTGACATTGGTGATAACGAAAATGCTTACCTTTTCCGAGTTTCACTTCCTGGAATCCGTAGTAATCAAAGTGAGGTTTTCAATCATTATTTGAGAAACATATAAAACAACCATTCAAAACCTTACTTTGATGACTTCAGATTCCAAGAAGCATAACCCGGAAAAGGTAAGAATTTTTGTATGGCAATTAGACCCATATATAGGTGGGGCATTACGAGCTAATTCGTGCTGCAGATCCTTCAAAAACAACAGTTGGATTCAGATCTTCAGCAGCATGACTTCCTTCATCCATGCCTTGTGATTTTGCATTATCTGTGCTATTAACATTTAACACCAATGTCAGAATTATTACCGATAGATTTTTGGTGGGCAAAATTGTCCGATAAGGAAATACCAAGGATATTACACTACTATTTACGAATGAGAGATTATCCTTACAATCCACAAATTATCTATTTATATTCCAATTAAATTTTTTTTTATTAATTAATGACTATTTTAACATAAATTGAAATTACTAAATAAGATAAAAAAAAATTTAAAGACACTCCAAACTAATTAAATTATTAAAAAAAAAAATCATCTCTCTCAAGTCATTAGATTAAATATTATGTATTAAACTCTCTCTTCTAAGTCTGTTATTGTCATATTAAACACTCTCTTCTAATTACCCTCTCTCTCCATTTTCCAAAAAAAAAAAAAAAAAAAAAAATCATATCTCCATCTTTAATTAATAATTAAAGAAAAAAAAAAAAAGATGCATGAATATTTTGGTTTATATATATATATATATATATATATATATTAAAAAATCAATAAAAATACTATGTTTTTAAAATAAAAAAAAAGATATATGAAAATTTGATTTTTTTTTTAAGACTAATGAAATGATTAAAAAAAAAAAAAAGACTAATGAGAATTTGATTTCTATTTTTCAAGCTATTTAAAATAAGAAATTTATTAAAATAAAGATTTCTATACAATATATAATTATGATGAAATTTGAGATATGTTATATATGGAGAATAGTATCGGAAGAAAAGATTTTGGATTGCATTTAATGCAATTCAGTGATTTATAATTAAGTGAAAAGTCAGGATTTTTTACTTTTTATTTTAAGTTGTTTTTTGTTATTTTTAAGTTGTTTGACCACTTAAAAAAACAAACAATATAACTTAATAATTATGATTTAGACCCATTAAGTTATAAGTAAAAAAAACAAACGACCCCTTAGTCTTACTTGAGAAAGAATGGATAGAAAATTAGTGATATATATTGGAGGGGACAGAGTTTAATATGGTAATTAAAAATTCAAGATAGAGTGTTCAATATGTAATATTTAATCGAATAATTTAGAAGAGATAATTTCTTTTTTTAATAATTTAATTCAAAAAAGATTACTCTTAGGATGAATTCAAATGCTACAATGGTTCGTCATAATTTTTATTAAAATAAAATTGAGTGTTTATAGAAATTTATTTTTTAAAATGGAGTGTATTTAGAATATGAGTGTCAAAAGATAAAAAGAATAATCTTGGAATAAAAAGATGTGTCTTTAGAATTATTTTTAAATTTAAATTTTGAAAATGAAGTATTTTTATAAAAGAACTGTAAAACGAAAAAATTGGATTATCAAAATAAACTCTTTTTACGAATTTGGATTCTCTGTTGATCTAATCTTTGTCATAATCTAAATAGATCTGGTGGAATGTGTAACCGACTAGATTTATTTATTTTATTTATTTCACTTTTATTATTTTTAAATGCAAAGTATTAATGGAGTGATCTAAATAAATGGGTTCAAAATCACCCCTAACATTTTTGAATTTTTCCATATATGTAGGTGGAAATATAGGAAATTAAATACCGCCAAATCCTCTGGATTTCAGGAATATTCAACCATATTTATTATATTAAAATTGAAAAACATTTTTTTTGGGAGAATAATCAATGTGTATTGACTGCATATTAAAACCTGATAATTAACACTAAAAAAGAAAAAAAAAAAAACATAAACAGAATAAAAGGTTAAACATAGAAGTATTTAAAATATATATATATATATCTGACAAATACCATAATAATAATAATAATAATTATATATATATATATATATATGCTATTCTACAAATAATTAATCACACATAGCAAGAATGATTTCAAGTAAGTTGAATTTGGTTGTCCTCTCTCTTGGTCTCTTTTGTATTGTGTTCCTGGGCCTGCTTCACCAACATCAATGTAAGTATACAAACCTTTTCTACACATCAATTTATTTGTATTATATTCAATAATATGAAGTCTGTGTTTTTCTAATAATTTTTTTTAAAATTTTTTTTTTTTGCACAAATAAACTGCAGGTAGAGAGAAGATTGGTGATGACATAAGTAAGTTTAATTTTGGATATTGTTTGAAAATTGATCAATCATACTGTTGCGATTATTATGATTATCATCATCTTCCCAAACCTGATTGTTATGAAACTGAAAAAATCTGTTTACATCATTGTACTTCTTCCAAACCAATTCCCTGAATTTTCAATATTATTGTATTTTACACTCCATTTATCCGTAATTATAATAAATAAAACTTGAGTGCTCCAAATTTCTCAATATATATAATATATATATACGTACAATATATTATTGAGAGCTTCTCTTTATAATTCATAAATTATTTATTTATACTCCGTTTTAATTTTTTTTAATGACAATTTTAACCTGAATTAAAATTACTAAACAAGACAAAAAAAATTTAAATACATTCCAAACTAATTAAATTATTAAAAAAAGTAACTCTTACTCCTAAATCATTATCTTAAATATTGTCTATTAAACTCTCTCTTATAAATTTGTTTACCATATTAAACACTCTCTCTCTCTCTCTCTCTCTCTCTCTCTCTCTCTCTCTCTCTCTCTCTCTCTCTCTCTCTCTCTCTCTCTCTCTCTCTCTCTCTCTCTCTACATTTTTCAAAAAAAAAAAAAAAAATCCTATCTCTATACTTTTTTCAAGGCTAAGATCTTTAAACAAAGTATAATTCCTGTATCCAATAGCTTAAGAGCACGTGTCATGTAAACCAATAAAAAGTATGTATATATCCAAACTTACGAAAAACCTTCCCATTTCTAATAGAGTTTCGATTAGATAGCATCGATACCATATTAATTCATCCGTAAATTAAACAAATAAACATATCAATTACTAAAATTGATACTTGAAATAGATAAATCAACAAGTAGTTATGAAGTGAATTAACAGATAATTGTTACCTAAAGGTTTTTGGTGCGCAAATTTGTGATGTGGTGACCGGTGAGGGTGAGTCAATTTTGTAGGTGGAAATATTGTGATATCCTCTTAATAGCGAGTATATCCAACGGTATTAATTATATTGATTGTCTTAAGATACGGAATATTTCGGAGATATTTTAGTTAAGTTTTGATTTTACTTCCTTGACAATAACAATGAAATGAAAATTGAAAATCCTTGCACCGGGTCTCTTAGAGCTCTCGAAATTAAGTATTTCATTAGTTAGAAGATTTACTAATGAAACTCAATAAAAAAAAAAAAAAAAAAAAAACAAGAAAACAAGAAAGAATGTTATGTGGTAACATTTTTCAACAATTCGGGTTTTTTTGGGATCGGGAAAGACTCAAACCCACAAATTCGTGGTATGGATACAAGAGACTTAACCACTGAGCTAACCTCATCTGTCTGTTAATTATGTGGTAACATTGAAGACTTTTTCTAGTTAGACTTTTTCCACTAAGTTTGATTTTCTCCACTAATTAATAATTAAAAATTGGGTTTGTGGTAGAATATCCATCGACCAAGCTAAAATTTTTGTGAGTTGGATTCAAATCTCGCTCACAGCAGTGTGGTAAGAGAGGTTCTGTTTTTATTTATGGTAATGAAAAAAAAATTGAAAGACGACGCCAGTGATACACGCAATATTTAAATTTGAATCGCCATATTACAAGTAGTATATCAAAAAGAACCAAAATTACACAATAGAACTAGTACTTACATTAAATACAAAAATGAACTCTAATCCTACTAAAACATATCAATTACCAACATTTTTAATAAATTTCAGTTGATTATTGAACTAAACAAACAATTATTTTCTTTGAAATGAAGGGTAAACAATGAAATTTCGTTGAAATCAAATCAACTTTTTTTTTTTTTTGTTCCTTTATTATCAAAACGATTCTAACCCTACCTTATTTATCTCGTTCCGACAATATCACCCACTCGATGTATTGTACATCTTTCGTTCAAATCATATTACATGGTATGCAAATAATTGTGATGAGATATTTATGTCTTTCCAACTAGCTCATCATTACTAATTATTATATCAATATTGTCCGCATTTTATACAATATAATCCGTACCTATTTTGCCATAAATAAGCAATCTTCTAAACAAAACAAGCAAATAAAGTTTTTTATTTTATTTTTAAAAATCCGTCAGAATCTTATTTGATGATTGAAAACATGATGTCTGCATTTTGTTAAAATCGGTTCCTCAAATATAGATTAACGTAATGCAAGCTTAGTGGATTCAAGTCAGCCATAAATAGGGTAGACTTTAACAATCATCTAAACGTTAAAAAATTCTCAGTTATTTCGATACGTGAAAAAATTCTCAGTTATTTCGATACATAAACTCAATGGGATCTATTTTACAGAAAGATAATATAAAACAGTCTCGGCAAAACAAAACAAAAGGCAAAAATGCTAAAAAATAATCAAAAATGAAAGCAATTCGAGTACCTAAGCACAGTTTATTGTATATAACTGAAACTTAGAAATTGGAAACAGATGTCTATATCTCATATGTTTAAGCACACATTTCATCTCCAAAAACATAACGATCAATTATTACATCTACCCTTTTTTGGATTTCAAAACGACCACCTCCAGAATGCCATCAGAGCGGAAGGCAAGTTTAGCAATGTGGAGGTCAACAGGCCCCGGTAGAGTAAACGAAATGGTGATCAGTCCAGGTGAGGAGTGAGGACAGTTGCTGGAATATCATCTGGTGCCCATCTGATGAGTATTGCATAGCAGCAGCCGAGTCTGTTGTAATTGGTACTCCTTGTATACATACTGTTCCATCGAATCTGATCACACACTTCAAGTTACCTGTCAAGACAAGCATTATTTACTCGGTCATCTCCTACTTATGATCAATATTCAACATGGAAATTAATTACCTACGTGACAGTACTAATTACATATTAACAGCAACTACAATAATATTCTCATTCATGTGCCCGATGACGTACATTTATAAGTTAATTATAAATAAAGATTTGAAACCTTATTTCGATTAATTCGGTTCCCAAAAGGCAAAACTCGGAAAATGTAAGCAATTTCATTAGCACCAATGTCAACAACGGCTGGCTTCAATTCCGGATGATCATTAGCCATGCCTTCGGGTTTTCCTTACCTGCCTACATAATTACACAATGCACAAACAGATGATAAAGCTTAACAAAGCATGATATTTTAATTCAATTGTCATGGACTTCAAACGTAAGTATTCGGTAAAGGAGGACCTTCCGAACTTAAATTACTTTCCTAAGTCAATGGAACCAAAAAGAGTAAGGAGAGAGATTGAGAGTAAATGCCTTAACCATGGCAGTAAGAGTGACAGATCATGCTGTTCAAAGACAATTTAAGTTATGATAAAATATATGAATAACTCGTCATTAGTGACTATGATCGTTCATGGAATTTAAAGAAGCTAAGTTAATCCCATATAGATTCAGAATATTCAAAGACCAGATCATCAAACAAAGGATCTTCCTCACCCAATAGCTTAAGAGTATGTGTTGTCAAAGTTTGAAGGATTTCAAAATTCAACCACAGAAGGTAAGAGTTTCATAGTATCTATTCACCACCGACACATAATATACAGGCAAAATATGACATGAAAAGTATGATGCAGATACGATAGCATCGATGCCACAATAATTAATCTTTAAAGTAAATAAACAAGCATAACTAAAACACAAATTAGTTTATAGCTTGACAATTGAGATTTATAAGCAACTGCAAAGAAACACATGAACTCTTTAACGTAGCCTACCTAACCCAATCTTTCTCAAGATTCTCTCATTGAAAACTTTACGGGAATTCGCTTGGAAATAAGCCAAAATTAAATCACACCACAAGTGAACTGGGGAAATAATCTCTTTATCAAATAAAGCTACTAAGTACTTGAATGGATAAAAACTGTGAGAAAGATTATCTTTTTATTTCAACAATAAACATAAATCACTCATTGTAGACACGATATCAAGAAATTGAACCAAATCTAAAGAAAAAAATGTATACACAACATCAATAACTAAAATCGAGACTTGAAATATATAGATCAACAAGAAGTCATGAAGTAAAATAAACATAAATTGTTACCGATAGGGTTTTTGATGGGCAAAAATATGATGTTGTGAAGGTGTGTTGTCTGAGTTTCAACTGGTTAGTGAGGTTGGATTCTTGTCAATTTGAAAGTACAATACACCAGTAAGGTAAGTAAAAGTACAGGCAGGATTTTATTGGCCTTTGGCTGATCTGGAAGTACTGTGTATACTAGTTAAATGGACAAAATTACCGCTAACATTTATCGTATATGGTATGGGTGATTTTCTCCATTTACTTCTCACTAACCTCCCTCATTAGTGTATGCAATAACCAAGGAAGTGAAAATCGGTTTGGTGTAAATATCAGGGGTCCAAATGTTTGGAAATTTTAGTGGAAATATCACCTATATCCTCCAAAGTCGGGGATATTCGATGATATATGTGTACAGATGAGTGTGGGCAAAAGCAAGACAGATTTTGACAACCCATATGCTAGATGAATTGTACAATATATTACACACGGTAAATTCACCAGATTTCAAGTTCTGCATATTGTGCATTAACAAATAATGCAAGCTTTAAAATTCTGGATAAGATTTATGTTTACCATGAAGGTGTGTTGTAAGCACGCAACAGGAGGTTGCACCCTGAACATGATAGAGATAGGGACCACAAAACCATATAAAATTTCAATGAAAACTAGAAATTTTCGAGGGATAAAATTTAGGCCACCGTTGATCAAGTTAGTCTAACGAGCAAAGCTTCTTCAATTTAAATATTCTAAGAGCATCTCCATTATATATATATATATATATAAGAACATAAAGATTAGCATTACCGATAAATGGATTTTGTCATAATTATATAAATTCCTAGTCAAAACCCTATGTCATATCATATTACACACATCTTTACTTAAATAACATACCTAGAGGATTCAAGAACAAAGCCTTTGGCTAGCACTAGCATGATGCCATGCCCCATCATCGGTCAAAACTTGAAAAGCAGCAGGAATAAGCTCAATATAACTTAAAACAACATAGGCTAAGTAAAGAAACTTACTAGCTCCACCATTGTGGTTTTGATGTACCATGGCGCAATGGCATTACACCTTATGTTGTCTTTCGCCTACTCAAAAGCTAAATTTCTCGCAAGTTGATTAATAGCTCCTAAACACCAAGCAAAAGTTAAATAAATTAACATTTCAATGAACTCTTTGAGCTCGCAAAAATCTAACTAGAGAAAAATGGGAAATCATATCAGACATGTAAGTTACCTGTGTTGAAAGTTTAAACTTGCCAGCTAACCACTTTCAGCAGCTTCAACTGACTTCTAGAAGATGATATTATTGATCACCTCCACCGTCCAAACTCATCAACAACCATCTCCCAACTCCTTCTTCCCAACTGCCATCTCCCAACCAAGTTTGAATTTGCTGGTTTTGCATTTATTTTTGTTTGTCTTTAATCTCATCTCAGTTCCCTATATAAAGGGACTCAGATTATATTGTAATGCAGTGGAGTGGTGTAAGAAAATCTTAAGAGAGAAATAAAGTTTAAGCTTCTCCGTTTTTTGAGTGTCGAATCTCTCTCAGAGGTGCACCATAAGTGACCTCAACATTCCCATTCCACCAACAACCTGGACAGACATATTTTTGAGTGAGAAAACCAGACACAGGACGTAAATACGACACTTCCTACTCCCGATGCTTTCAACAGTGGATAAGCTAGTTGGTACAAGTGAAAAACTGATTCAAAATTTGTCGCCAAGAGATTGGATAATTCCTCTGCCGTGAAATCTACCATGGGATTCTGAATATTTTATTAATCTATGAATCCAAACAAATACAACCTAACACCTTCAATCAATGAGGAAACTTTCTACAATAATTCAGTGAAACTATGAATAATTCAAATTCTGCAATTATACACAATGCAGTATGCCTAATAAGTAATAACATCGAAGCAGGAAATGTAGTTGGTATGCGATAGTGTTCCATTTTAGTTTTTCAATCGTATGAAAACACAGTAGTAGGTACCATCACAGCCACAATAACGCGGTGACTCTCACGGGCAAATCTACGAACACACCAAATGCATACACACATAAACGTTATAATAATCAATTAGTACGTGTGTAAAGAGACAAATTTGGGAACTTACAATGATGTCAAGCTTGTTATCAAACAACGAAGACAATGTCCCTATCAAACGCTCTCTCTGAGCTCAAACAGACACGTCACAGACTGACCCGGTAACTTCAAAGCCCGAACCAACCCAGTCTTCCAAGCACTCGTTTAGCTCAGTCTCTTGTGCTTGCATTGTGTGAGTACATGTTTTAGTTTGAAATCGGTTTTAAATGAAAATGTAAGAGTTTTGGGGGTTTTAGAGGCTTGAAAGAGAGGGTTAGATGATTAAAGGTTGAATCTTTAGGGAGAAAGTGAGGTGTTGATGAACAAATAGAAAAAGTAGAACAACCAGAGAGTGATGATTCTAGTGAAAAGAGTGCTCGAGCCATCAGTCTTTTGTGAATTAGTCCCAAATTAAATGTATTTCATTTGTGATGTCGTATATTCTTGGGGTTTGAAAGAGAGGATTAGATGATTAATTAATGAAAACTCAATTCAAGAAAGAATGTTAATTATGTGACAACATTGAAGAATTTTTCTTAGTAAATAATTAAATATTCTACATTTTTTCGCCACTACTAATTAAGTTTTATTTTCTCCACAAATTAATAATTATCAATTGGGTATGTGTCAGAATATTCATCAACCATCAACCATCTAAAAATTGTGTGAGTTGGATTCAAATATCGCAAATGTAACAACAGGATATTGTTGGTTTGCGTCCTCCCCTAAAAAAACCTCCAGAATTATTACCGATAGGTTTTTGGTGGGAAAAATTCTCCGATAAGGAAATACCATGGGTACTACTATTTATGAATTTGGACATTCTACTGATTTGATCTTTATCATGTTCTAAATAAATCCGGTGACGTGTAATCGGCAAAATTTATTTATTTTATTTATTTGACTTTTATTATTTTTAAATGCAGGGTATTATCTTGAAGTTTTTTAGATGGAAAAAAATCGAATCAATAGAAAATCCAAATCCACTGCTTAAATGCGTACAAAATCATCCCTAACATATTTGAATTTTTCCATATATGTAGGTGGAAATATAGGAAATTAAATACTCCCCTAGATTTTGGGAATATTTAAACATATTTATTATATTAAAATTGAAAAACATTTTTTTTCAGAGACTGCATATTAAAACTTGATAATTACAACTAAAAAGAAAAAAAAAAAAACATAAACAGAATAAAAGGTTAAACATAGAAGTATTTAAAAAAAAAAAAAAAAATCTGACAAATACCATAATAATAACAATTATATATATATATATATGCTATTCTACAAAGAATTGATCACACATAGCAAGAATGATTTCAAGTAAGTTGAATTTGGTTGTCCTCTCTCTTTTGTATTGTGTTCCTGGGCCTGCTTCACCAACATCAATGTAAGTATACAAACCTTTTCTACACATCAATTTATTTGTATTATATTCAATAATATGAAGTCTGTGGTTTCTAATAATAATTTTTTTTAAAATTTTTTAAATTTGGCATAATAAACTGCAGGTAGAGAGAGGATTGGTGATAGCATCAGTAAGTTTAATTTTGGATATTGTTTGGAAATTGATCAATTATACTGTTGCAATATCATGATTATTATAATCCTCCCAAACCGAAAAAAGCTGTTTACATCATTGTACTGCTTTCCAACCAATCCCCTAAATTTTCAATATTATTGTATTATGCACTCCTTTTATCATTAATTATAATAAATAAAACTTGAGTGCTCCGGATTTCTCAATCATATATATATGCAGTTCTTTTCTCTTCAGTGCGTCCTGATATAACTCCATTAGTGCGTTGCATGTAGGTCATAGATTATGAAGAAGTTTTGACAAATACATACACTTTGAGTCAAATCATGTAAATTTAATAGTCCACATCCAACGCACTGATAGAGTTATATTATGACGCACTAACTTGAAAATTTTCCTATATATATAGTTTACAAGTGATGGATTTTTATGAATTTTGATCTGATTTTTTTTTTTAGATGATAAATTTAATGAAATCTACCTATGGATAAAATATAAGATTTTTTCAACCACTGAACTATTGATCCCGATTTTGTTAAATACGAAGGTATTGGAGAAATTGAAGAAATATAGGAAAATTAAAATTAAAAAAAATTGTTATTTGAAAAATTCTCAAATTTTGTTCATATGTAAATTTTAATTTTTCACAATTTTATTAATATATATATATATATATATATATATATTACTATCACTGTTGTGGGAGAGTCTAGATACTATAGTATTATATCAATCGGATTAGGATTCTTTGCTTGCTGATCGTTTTTCTGATTTAAAGCACTTGAAAATAATAAATAAAAACAATAAATTACAGTAATTGATTACATATGTCAGCAGATCTATATAGGTCGATCAGGAAAAAGATCATCACATCAGAGGATCCAAATTCATATCAATCGCTTTTGTACATGAAAGATTTATTTGAAGAATTGCCAGGTTTTTGATAGTTGATAGTCATGGTAATGTGTAAGGTTCTGATTGTTTGAATAAAGCGTGCTTTTCTTTAAAAAAAATAAAAAATGAAAGATTTATTTGAAGAAGAAATGTTTTATAATAAATAAAACTTAAGAGCATCTCCAATGCTAATATGGGTTGTGAAAAAAATTAGATGTCACGTAAGATGGACATCCATTTTGTTAAAAAATCCATCTCCAATGCAACTTTTCTAGTACAACTTCAAGCTAAGGTGACAACTTTTTTTTTAGAGGCGGTCAACATGACTTTCTAATTTCAGACGGTCTGTTGGACGGCCGTCTTGTCGGCCCAGTCAGCAACCACTATTGTCTTTTATCTTATTTTATTCAATAATTTTAAAGTATATTTAAAGAGACTAATAATAAATTGACACGTCATTCAAAACATATATTTTACAAGTGAAGCATTGGATACTACTTTTTTTATTTGGATGTCTATCAAGTTTAGTTAGGCTCCACATAAGAAGCAAGTGTCTTGACAATGTTGACATGTCACTATTTTTTTAAATACAAGCCATACTAGCATTGGAGATGCTCTAAGTACTGCTTCATATTTCTCAATCATATATAAACACTGTTGTAGAATTTATTTCGTGAGAGAGTTCAGATACTATAGTATTATATCAATCCCTCTTTATTATTGTAAAAAAAAAAAAAAAAAAAAAAAAAAAAAAAGATTTATTTGGAAAAGATATGTTTTATTGTCTTCTTTAATTTTTGTTCATAAGAATCAAGAAAATCCACCAATATATTCAAAATCTCTGTGACTTTAACAACAATTATTTTCACATACTACTCAATTTCAGCCACCACAACCTCATGCAAATTCACCAATATTCTCGGTATTACAGAGAATATTACAGAGAATATTGGTGAATTTGTCCGACTAGGAACAATATCACTACAAAAAAAAAAAAAAAAAAAAAAATCCTATCAGTGACGAATTATTTCCGATGGCACTAATTGCTGTCGGAAATGGTACTATTTCCGACGGCCATTTCAGTGCCGTTAGAAATAAGTAAAAAAATGATACCACATTTCCAACGGCTTTAGACCATCGAAAATAGTTGAAAAAGTCGTCAATTTTGTTACCTCTTCCGATGGCCTCAAAGCCGTTGGAAATAGTCTTGTTCCATTTCAAAAGAAAAAAGGAATACACTATTTCTGACGGCATAAATGCCGTCGAAAATAGTCTTTGTTCCGCTTGAAAAGAAAAAGAGAATACACTATTTCTGACGGCCTAGATGCCGTCAGAAATAGTTTTTTTCCATTTGAAAAAAAAAAAGGAATACACTATTTCCGACGGCCTCAATACCGTCGGAAATAGTCTTGTTCCATTGGGAAAGAAAAAAAGGAATGCATTATTTCCGACGGCCTCAATGCCGTTGGACATAGTCTTGTTCCATTAGAAAAGAAAAAAAGGAATACACTATTTCCGAGGGCCTCAATGCCGTCGGAAATAGTTTTGTTCCATTTGGGAAAAAAAAAAAGGAATACACTATTTCTGATAGCCTAAATGCCGTCGGAAATAGTCTTGTTCCATTTTAAAAGAAAAAAAGGAATACACTATTTCTGACGGCAATATGCCATCAGAAATAGTTTTGTTATTTGAAAAGAAAAAGAGGAATATATAAATTATTATTATAATATTAATTAATAAATTATAATGGAATGTATGTAATTAATAACACTACACAAAAAATGTGATTTGTAGGTCAATATTTTAAATGTATTACTATATGTGTTAAATGTATCCAAAATTCACCGTCAACAAAAACTCTAATAATTTTAATAAAATATTATTTTTAAGAACAATATCTCAATAGTTATATTTAATTAGTATAAAAAAAGAAATATTTAATTACATAGTATACAAAAATATCAATACCTTATATATAAATAATATGCAAAACATATCATATATAACATTATAACAAAATGGTGAGGGAAACTCTTACTGTCATCCAGGTCAAGGGTTCGAGCCACATAAATTTCATGGATTTAGAGTGCCACATGATGGGTGATGTGGCGGTGAGGTGGTGCCTGCCAAGTCGTGTTGTGCCTTTTTTTTTTCTTTTTTTTTAATTTAACTATTTCCGACAGCACTTTTATCTTTTCCGACGGCCATGACTATCGGAAATAGTAGTATTTGTGACGGCTCATTAGTGAAAAGTTATTTCTGACAAACGTATTTTTGACGGTCTTCGACAGTTTTTTCTTGTCGAAAAAGTGTATTTCCAACTAGAAATGGTCTTTTCTGACGACATTTAGCCGTCGGAAAAGACCATTTTTTTTTGTAGTGTATATTTATTATGAAATCTAAATAACACAGTCTAGTGTTGTTAGGATCTACCGTGATCATATATTTCACCCATTTTCCGATGTCTTCATATTTAAAAAAATTGGAATAAACAGTTCCAGTGCTTGAAAAATTCTCAAATTTTATTTACAGGTAGATTTCGATGAACTTATCATCCACAAAAAAATTTATATCAAAATTCATTCAAATCAATGTGATTTCATAATGGTCCTTATCGAAATTAAAATAAAAGATCCCTTATAAGAGACTTACTATATATATATATTTGCATTCGATGCTGTAAAAGTAAAGCTTGAGTATAAAAGATGTTTGATAAAAGTTCACAGAGGAACTTTAGTGAGAAATTAATCAATGAGAGAAAACTCCATTGATGAATTTCTTCTAGAGAGAATACTATTGATAGAGAGAAGAATAATATTTTCTGTATTACAATGAACACACTTATAACGTTATACAAAAATATCTAACAACTTCTCTAACAGAATTGTAACAATCTGTTGACTAGGATTTTCCACATCAGCTGACTACAGCAGCTGATTACCACACCTTATTAGTCTCCTTTGTTTTTACTATAAAGACTTGGTGTGCTCGTTTTATTCTTGTTAACTGATGGGCTCATATTAGTATAAGCTATATGCTTATCATTCCCTAGCAAACTAAACTGGGGAGAATCAACCAGATTAAGTTTGGAACAAAGAAAACAAAACCTCTCATGAGTAAAGCCCTTCGTACATATATCGACCGTTTGATGTTCAGTAGGAACATACAGTGTATCAATCTCCCCTGCCAACACTTTTTCTCTAATAAAATGCGTATCGATGTCAATGTGTTTGGTTCGTTGATGAAACACTAGATTCTGAGAAAGAGAGTTGGCACCTATGTTATCATGCCGAACAACTGGGCACTGAGTGATAGGAATCCGAAGTTCAGTCAATAGCGATCGAAGCCAAAGCACATCAGTTGCCACTTGAGCCAAAGATCGGTACTCTTCCTCAGTGCTCGAACGTGCAATAACTCGCTGCTTCTTAGAATTCCATGAAACCAAGTTCCCACCAAGAAAGACATAGCTACCACTTGTCGAACGACGGTCATCAACATAGTTGGCCCAATTCGCATCAGCAAAGGTTCAAGAGAAAGAGCCGAAGCTGGCTTGAAATGAAGACCAAGATACTGAGTTCCCTTCAAATAACGAAGCACCCGCTTGCAAGCTTGCCAATGCACCATCGTAGGAGCAACCAATAATTGACTCAACTTGTTGATGATGAAGGAAATATCAGGTCTCGTGTTGGTGAGGTACTGAAGAGCCCCGATGGTACTTTGATAAAGAGTACTATCATGAAAAGAAACACCATCAGTTAAAGAAAGCTTGGTGCCTGCTGAGACAGGTGTATCACAAGGATGAGCAGCAGACATGTTTGTCTTCTGCAGAAGGTCTCCAATATATTTGCCCGTGTGAGATACAAACCAGAGGGATCCCGAAATGCCTCAAACCCAAGGAAATAACTCACCTGACCAAGAGTCTTCAAGGAAAAAGACTGATTGAGAGTGGAAATAAGCTCCTTAATGAGCCTTAGACTGTCACCAGTAATTAGTATGTCATCGACATATACAAGGATAAACAACTTGGCCGAACCAGAGAACTTGAAGAACAAAGATGTATCAGATATTGAGTTGGTGAATCCCCAAGATAAAAGAGCATTTTGCAGCTTGTGGAACCAACTTTGCGGCTCCTGCTTGAGTCCATACAAAGACTTATGCAGCCGGCAAACATGAACAGGATTGGTCTTATCAATGAAGCCCTCTGGTTGGGCCATATACACTACCTTAGACAAGTCACCATTAAGAAACGAGTTATTGATATCAATTTGCTCAATCAACCAACCATAAGAAACAATGATAGAGAAGATAACACAGATTGTAAATGCTTTAACAACTGGACTAAAAGTGTCCAAGAAGTCCAAACCAGGTGTTTGGTGAAATCCCTTTGCAACCAACCTCGCTTTGTGCTTCAATAGACTGCCGTCTTGCCTAAATTTCGTCCGAAAAACCCATTTGCACCCAACTACATTTATATGAGACTAAAATGGAACCAGCGACCATGTCTGGTTGGACTGTAAGGCAGTGAACTCCTCTTTCATTGCTTGAACCCATTTCGGGTCTTAAAGAGCTTGTTTAGCTGTTGTGGGATCAGTTTCCGCTAAGTAACAGCTCGTTTGGAATATCTTAGGCTTGAAAATCCCATTTCTTGGCCTTGTAGTCATAGGATGAGAAGAAATTACAGGCACCTGAGCTGGTGCAGAAGTTGGAGGTAATATATTAGTTGATGACAGAAGAGGCAAGAGGTGGAAATATAAACATTACTAGGAAAAGAGCTCGAAGAAGGTTGATTTGTAAAGGAACCTGACAGTTCATGTGTGATATGAGTGGGGAGAAGGTGATGAGACAAGGCATGTAAGGTTTGTACCATTTGAGGAGAAACTGTGACAGTACTTTGAGGTAACCAGGCTATAGGATTGCCATTTAAGGCTGTAAAGCCTCTTATATGTGACAATGTGCGATGCATAGAGGCCAAGGGTATGCTTTCAGAATGAGTAGACCAAAAATAAGGAGGATGAGCTGGAAACAATGATGTATAGGGAAACTCCAACTCATTAAACTCCACATGCCTAGAGACATACACTTTTCCACAGGCATGTAAACACATGTATCCCTTGTGTAATGGACTATACCCAACAAAGAGGCATTTGGTGGTGTGAAAGTTGAATTTGTGTTTGGAATAGTTTCTTAAGAAAGGAAAACAGCTGCAGCCAAAGGTTTTGAAGAAATGGTAACTTGGCCTCTTATTGTATAGCTTTTCAAATGGTGAGACAAACCGAAAGATTGCTAGTGGCATGTTGTTAATAAGAAATATAGCAACGACAAAGGCTTCATACCAAAATTTCAGTGGCATATTGGCATGTGCTAGGAAAGTCAATCCCGTCTCCACAATATGCCTGTGCTTTCTTTCCGCAACCCTATTTTGTTGATGGGTATGTGGACAAGAAAACCGTACCTTAATGCCCTGTGAAGACAAATGAGAGGCAAAGGCATCACCTCTCATGTCATTGTGGAGGCTCTTGATTCTCCTTTCAAATTGCAACTCAACTTGCTTTTGAAACTTTATAAATGTACCAAGAGCTTCCGATTTCAACTTTAAGGGAAATACCCACGAAAATCGTGTGAAAGCATCAATGAACGAAATATAATAGCGATAACCCTCCGTAGAGAGCATTGGAGCAGGTCCCCAAATGTCAGAATATATCAATTCAAGAGGAGCTGAAGCTGTTATTTCAACCCCTTGTAAATGGTAGTTGATGACACGTCGTTGCGATGTCGGTCAAAAGTTGAACATTTAAGTTCGACCTCGCTAGCGCGAGTCACAGAGACTAGCACAGTGGCAAGTGAGGGTATCGTTCCGTAGGGAGGTGGGATTTCCCGACCATCACCTATTCTAGCTATTATTAAAACACTCCGAGAGAACTCGTGTGTTGCGGTTGCAGAAAAGTGTAAATAATAATATGAAAATATAAATTACGTAAACTAATATTTACAAGGATAGGATGGAATAGAGAGATGCATGAAATGTGGTTACACTAAGGAAACAATTCAACCGTAACAATCCTCCTGATTAAGCTCTAGACTCACTTAGTCCCTCAATGTGCAAGTATATCATAAGCTCCTATCCCCTTAATTGATCTTTAATCTCTCTCGAGTCTTAAAAATCGTATCCACACAATGCCTGGATTCATTAAGAATTGTGGAACACACATATAAACCCTATATGCTAGCCTAGTGTATCTTTTACTTTCTAGTCATATATAGTGGTTATTTCGTTGGGTATGTAATGCGTAACCGCATGGACCATACTACAGATTATAATTCATTCACAATGGCTAATCAAATACGGGATGACAACCAAGTAAAAACATTAAGAATACGAGATACCCATACAACACGCATGTTATATGCTCGTGTCTCCTTAATTAATCTCTAATCTCTCTCGATGTCTTAGAGATTATATCCATACATAAATGCTTGGATTCATTAAGGACTGTGAGACACACATATGAGCTTTACACGTCAACCTAGTGATCTCTCAACTGTCTGGTCAAATGTAGAGGATATTAGGCTAAACATGTTAATGTGAACCACGCGATATATAACGCACAACCTAAATATCATCCACAAGGTGGCTAACCGAGTGAAAGCATTAAGCAATGAAATACCCATATAACTACACGAGCACAAGAGGAATTTAGTTTGTCTTTACTCTAGATAAGGATTCGGTTTAATCAATCTCCCTAGGATGGCTAAAAATGGAAACAAGCTTACCAAACAACCACATGCAACAAGTTATTGTTATTCATTAAGACCATTCAATTTAAGTTAGGGGTTCATTCTCTTGATTTGGGAATTATCCTTAAATCAATTCATCACCCAACCCAAGCCATGGGTGAGCAATTGTACCTTTGAAAACAAAGACTCATTAAGTACAAGAATATATAACCAAAGTCCAATTTAGCAAGTACATGCATTAATCAAACTTCTCCCACTCTTTAGAGCTAAATCTCAATACTCAAATCATTCTAAACATGGTATTTTAGATCATCCATCAATCAATAAACAATCATGAGATGCTAAATTACTCTACTCCTAGATTACATTACACTACTCCTAATCTCATTCATGGACACATATCAATTTAGACCCATCACACACATGAATATCACAACAAGAGCTTTAATCATGAATAAACAAAGAGTAGAACAAAACTCAAAGAATATAAGAACAATCATACATATATTGCAATAAGTGTAGGTTTACAATATCTTCAAATTGGGGTTACACATAAAGGAAAACAAGAAATACAAGAAAAGAGTATAAATGAGACAACCTTTGAAGACAAACCCTCCAAAGAAGCTCTTAGCTTTCCTAGCCCGGTTTTGGTCCAAAGACCATTCCTTTTCCTTGTAATCTACTCCTAAATGTGGTGTAGGAAGTGGAAAGATGGTGGTGGAGATGTCTGGTGGGCTCCCATGGAGGAAAAACCTCCATGGGAGCTTGGATCTCTCACTTATATGGTGGAGAAAGTGAAGAAGATAAAGAAAATGGAAGAGAAGTGGTATGAGGCGGAAGAGAGAGAGAGGGAGTGAATGGATTCTGTCAAAACTGAGATAAAATGGGGTATATATAGTGAGGAGGAGGTTTTAGGCAGAAATAGGGGAAAGGATGAAAATGCCCTTCATAAGTGGCTGATTTTGGGGGTTTCATGGATGAGTTTCCAACAGCGGGCACCGTTACGAAAATGGGTATAACTTTCTCCACAAATATCAGAATAGCATTCTTGAAGAACCATTGGAAAGAAGACTTCTGGGGCTTTCCAACCATATGTATCACAAAATCTAGTTCGTTTGGAGGAGAGAGATATGACCCTCGAAACATGAGCCTTATGTAGGAAGCTTTCGTCAAAATTCCACCCTTGAAAAATGCACCCTATTCTGCGACCATAGGCCGCCGAATTGCAAAATGGAGGTCCTTTGGTCCCTTTTCGGTGGCCTCTGATCACACAATTACAAGGGCGCCAAATATTTCCTGAAATTACACTTTTGCCCCACAATTTCCATATTTTTGCACTTAAGCCCCTATTCTGGAAAAAATCTTGAAACAGTTATTTAAACATATTAAATACCCGGTTTTACCCTGAAAACAAGCATAAAAAATGAAAGTAAGGGGCTACACAATGTGTAGAAGTAAGAGTTATCAATAGTCTATGGAGTTTTCCAAGTTTACATGAGTCATAAAAACTTGGAGCATGAAAAATACTACGAAAATGTCCTTTGTTCAACATTTTTTGAAGAATTAGGGGAGCTGGATGTCCCAATTTAGCATGCCAAACATTGGCACTCACAGTAACCAACGCAAACATATCGGCTGGTTGTGACTTGGATTCTAACATCTCTCAAAGGCTAGGTTTATTGCTACCAGAAAAATAGCTAGACAAGGCACTTGAATCTTCCATATTCCAATGCTTGAAGTCTCTATGATTCACTCCTAATGATCCAACCAACTTCAGAGAATACAACCCATCTTTAAGCACTTCTTAAAGCAAAGTTTTCTTCATTTTGAGGTCCTTCACAACATAGTGATCACCATAAAACTCAGCAAATGCCTTGTTGTCAAAAGTTAATTTAGAAATGCTAAGCAAGTTCTTGGTAATTTGAGGGACATGTAGTATGTTCTTGAGATGCAGTTTCTGATGTTGTGGTGTGTGAGACTGAACAAGAGTATCACCTATATGCAAGATAGATAACTGATATCCATTACCAACAACCAGTTTTTGTTACCTCTGTAATTGGACCTTAGAGAGAGATTGTTTAGTCCAAGGTAATATGATTGGTGGCTCCGCAATCCAAGTACCAAGATGGGTCGTTTACGGATTCTAGAGTTGCAAGCAGAGCTGAAGTTTGATGGTAATTCGCTAGAGGTTCTCCAAGATATGTGTTCACGCTTCCTTAAGATAATGAACCTGGATGAGGATGACTATTGAAGCCTAGTAAATGGCCATTAAAACTCTGCTAAGGATCATTGAAACTTTGCTGATGACCATTGAAACTTTGCTGCTGATATTGATTATAGAAGGCCTAAGCATTGTGAGCATTGTTCTGTTGCTGAGAAGACCCTAGAAGCCTTGGTCAAATCTGTGATAACATTTGAGGGCTCCATGGCCAGGTTTGTTGCAAACTTGGCAGTGAATGCAACCTCTACCACCGGATCAATTGTTTCTTCCTCTGCCATGATAGCCATTTCCTCTTTGTGTGTTTATGCCTCTTTGACCTCTCATGTCCCGTGCATAATTGGAAGCATAGTTTGCTAAGACTTGTCCAACTTCAATTTGAGCTGGAGAGTCAAGATGTTCCAGACGTTGTTCATGCATCATTAGCAAGAAATGTGCATCTTCAACTGTGATAAACCTTTGTTGTGTAAAGATAACAACCACTATAGCATCAAAGTCATGACCAACACCATTGATCAAGGTCAGCACAAGATCACGGTCTCATATTTCTTCTCCAACAGCCATTCTCCAATATTTTTTATTTTTAGAACAAAGTCGCTCACTGAATCAGATCTTTTTTTGACACTCTGAAGTTGATTCCTTAGCTAAACAATTTTAGCAACTGATTGTTGCGAATAAATCCTCTCTAACTGATTCCACATATCAAATGAAGTTTGACATCCAATTACTTGACCTATGATGTTTTCGCTTATGGTAGAATAGATCCAACTTATAAGCAATTTATCAATACATTTCCAGATTGAGAACTCTTTGCTGTGTTTCTTTTCTAAAACCTTTTCACCAAGACTATTAGTTACTTCAATATTCACAAACATATTCACAGGTTGATTCATACCACAGATATAATTCCTCTAAATCTAAAGCTTGGATTGCTAACAATACCTGAGCCTTCCAATAGATGTAGTTTGATTTTCCGAGCTTGATTGGCAAATTATAGTTCAAGCTCTTAGTAAGAGATGAGAACTCCATCGGTTCTGCGATTGCTTGAGAGTTTTGACTCTGTTCTGCGATGTCTGGAGACTGATGAACATTTGGAGACGAGTTTGCTGCTTCATGAGAATTCTGATGATGACCTGAGGCCGGAGATTGAGGTTGTGAAAGATTAGCCATGACGTTAGTCGATCGGCTCTGAAACTATGTAAAAATAAAGCTTGAGTATAAGATGTTTGATAAAAGTTCACAGAGGAACTTTAGTGAGGAATTAATCAATGAGAGAAAACTCTATTGATGAATTTCTTCCAGAGAGAAGATTATCGATAGAGAGAAGAATAATATCTTCTGTATTACAATGAACACACTTATAACGTGATACAAAAATATCTAACAACTTCTCTAACAGAATTGTAACAATCTGCTGATTAGGATTTTCCACATCAGCTGACTATAGCAGCGGATTACCACACCTCATCAGTCTCCTCTGTTTTTACTATAATGTTCTAGTGTGCTTGTTTTATTCTTATTAACTGATGGACTCATATTAGCATAAGCTATAGGCTTATCAGATGCATCATATATCGGTTCAAATAATATTACATGGTCTGCGCATAATTGTGATTAAATACTCATGTCTTTTTTTGAAAGGCAAGTTTTATTACTGAGAGCCTAACAAATAAATATAATTCTTGAAAAAAAAAAACAAATAAATATAATTGAAATTCATAAAGTCATATGTATTTGACTATTAAAAAATGAGGTCTGTATTTTATTACAATCAGTACACAAAAACCCTTTTTTTTAAGAATGGACACTTGCCGTTTCCGATGTGTAGTTTTTATCTATGACACACTTTCCCGGTAAAGATAAATCTCTTTTTTGTGTGTTGTTAAAAAGACTTAAAATTGCTAAATTGTGCATGTGTTAATATGTATTCAAATATAAATTAAAAATTCAATTTAAGTCTGTATTTACTAATCAAGAATAATAACGAAAAGGAATTGAGTTTCATTGTTAATCATCTAACTCTCTCTTTCAAACCTTGGAAAAGGTACAAAATTACTTACGGGAGGGCATTAAATCCGTAACTGATTTGAATCGAACTAAAAAAAGGGTGTATGGTTCGGTTTATATAATCTATTCGGTTCAAACCGGTTTAGTTTTTTAAAAATCGAATAGTTTTCAGTTCAGTTCGGTTTTGGATACCCAAAACCAAACCGAACCGATGAGCTGAACTATATATATATAAATATATATATATATATATATATATATTAACTTAATGTATGAAATTAGTAAGTCTTGGCCTAGAGTTAGGGTCCAAAGCCTATTAAATTACAAAATATGTATATAAAAAAGCTCATTTTAATTTACAAAATATTTATTTTATTTATAAAAATATTATTTATTTAACTTTTTGTTTCAATTAAAATAAATATTTATTGATTTTATAAAAGTATTTATTGATTTATTCATGGTAAGGATATTTAAAATTAATTATTAACTATTTTTCTTTAAAATATTATATTTTTATAATATAATAAAATACAATAAAATCATATATAAATAACTTAATATAATATAGCGTACGTATATTGACTCCCATAAATATGATAAACGCACCTATAAATACAATAAAATCGTTTAATTATTTCAAATAATGAGTAAAGGGTAGTTTAGTCTTTTCATCTATTATTTGTGTCAGACATTAACTTTTATTAATAGTCGATAACAATAGGGGGGAATGACTAATTCTGAAATTAGAGGGGGGAAATGAGGATCCCTCAATCGTTAGGGGGAAATTAATAATATCCCATAATATTAATATCACTTTACCTTCTACTAATCACTTTATCTACTAAGATGCATGATCTGAGATTAAGACACACCATCTTACCACAATTTTTCCATTTTGAGTGGGCAGGCATACATAAAACTTAGTATAAAACTTTCTCAAAGGGATTGATTAAATATCTTTTTCTTTTTTCTTTTTATATATCACTTGGGGTGGCGTAACTTGAATCCAATATATTATAAGGTTGAATGACATAATGAGAGCACTTTACCAACAATTTAGATGATTAAATATGAACTTATATATAGAGAGAAGAAAAATTAATATGGTACTAGAAAATTAATTAACATAATTATTGAAAAAAGAGAAGTGACAATAAATATAAAAATTTGTTAGTAGAGAGAGAGAAGAGTTGCACATGTATTTGAAACTTTGAAACTTTGAAACTTTGTTAATCTAAAGGCTATAAACTTATCTTATGTCATAATTTTAATCTTATGAAATAAACTTAAAAAAAAATCTTGCTATTCTTTTAACCACAGGAATCTATCTATACGCAATCAAAGTTTTCCAAATTTAGTACAATTTTTGGTTTTCAAACATGGGAAAGTTCGACGATTTTTATGGCTTTTTGAAATCTGTAATGGCACTAGCAGCCACTGGCAGACGGTCAACTAGAAGCTAGAGCTAAAGCAAGTTAATATAAACAGACAACAAATTCCCTTCAATGCAACATTTTTCCAATCCATTAAACTCAAGATATCCTCCAAAAACATAATCAAGTTGATTTGGAGACAATCAGTAGTGAGAATTACAATATCCGATGGGGTTATATTGTACAAAAGTGCAGTAATTTACAGACACATTCGAATATACACGGTCGTCTTGATTTCCGTGTTAAAACTTTTAATGGAAAAATGAATATCCTGCTGGCCTTTGATGCCTGCCTAAATCAAATAGTTAGCTCTGCATTGAAGTTGGAAAGCTCCTCCCTTTTAACACAAAATATTCGTAACAGAAGACTCCGCAACATGCGAAGAAGCAGATGATATCAAACAGCAACTTCTGACATTGAAGGAGTTATAAAACCAGCTGGCTTATCTTGTAGTGTTTTTCCTCTAATCACAAATGGACTCTGCAAGGGAAGTGTGTTAACTTTTGATAATGTAAGACTAGAAGATATTACGAGTTTTCAACATCAGAATATGAGAATGAACACAATATCAATTAATACTAGGATATAAATTTGAAATGGATTTAATTCAGCTTCAATGTGTCTATGACCCCTTTGCCTTTCAACTTGTCTTGAAGGGAATTGGTATTGCTTGGTGACCAATGAATTTGAATGCTTGAGTTTGGGTCAGTGTGCAGAGTAGAGAATTGTCTTTCCTTTTTTATATGTAATGCACCTCACCTAGAAATATATATATATATATATATATATATATATATATATATACAAATTTAAAAGCTTGAAACCAAAAGTTAATTTTGAAACCCTTGATTGAAAGAACTTAACACCACCTGCTTGACTTGGTTACTCCCCCAGTTGCCCGGGCACGTCATGAGTTAACTTGGGAGCATGACCGAGTCGACTCAATATTTATTTTTTTTATTTTTTTTTATTTTTAATAATACTTGTTTGGTTTACAGGGTTTTTGTTTTGAGTTACGATCTAAAGCAATGAATTATAATAGATAAAATAAAATAAAATAAAATAAAAATCCAGGAGCAAATGCAAGTGAAGTGATTCCAATTAATACTCAGTTTTGTTGCGTAAATTAAAAATAAAATCAATATCTTGATATATTTAGATATATTGATTATTTATTGCATGGAAGATAATGATGATAATATTACAGCGAGACAAAAGAGATATATTATATATGGATACATATATAATATTCAACGACAACCTCTTAGGGTCTTTATTACAGAGTTGATATATGATCATCGCAAAGTACATTCATATATATAAATAAGCTTATATATAATAAGCCTCAAACGCTAATGTAAGGCGATGGCGGAGGGTAACTTGGAGTATAAGGTGGCGTAGGATACGTTGGTGTTGGTGGCGGATACGTTGGAGTGTGTGGTGGACATCTTTTTTTTGGTGGCGACGGATACGTAGGAGTTGGTGGTGGATATGTTGGTGTTGGTGGTGGGCATTTTGGTGTGGGTGGCGGATACGTAGGAGTTGGTGGTGGGTATTTTGGTGTGGGTGGTGGGTATGTTGGTGTTGGTGGTGGATATTTTGGTGTGGGTGGTGGATACCTTGGAGTAGGTGGTGGGCATTTTGGTGTGGGTGGTGGGTACTGCGGCGGTGGAGAATAGCCGTAAGGCGGCGGTGAGTGTTTGGTATGTTTATGTGGAATTAGCTGCCACCCATAGTGGTGTTCGTCTCCAATATCACTCGAAACCACATTAAAATCAACGATAACAACAAACATCACGACCAAAAAACCAAAAAGCAACTTCATGATTAAGTAGATCAGAGGAGTAGTAGTGCTTGATGATCTTTTACTAAGAATTCTACAAGTTTAAATAGAGAGAGAGAGAGAGAGAGAGCGCTTCATGACCATTTTGGTCATCTACACACTACGTACTTGTCTACATCACATGAACATGCGCGTGAAATCTGTAATGGCTTCCACGTAAACACTAGCTATTAATTAAAAGCAGGTTTATTTGATCTATCTACCTACCTATATGCAATCAAAGTTTTCCAAATTTAGTACAATTTTTGGTTTTCAAAACATGGGAAAGTTTGACGATTTTTAGTAAATTTCTAAAATGTGACGTTAGGGTTCTTGACTAAGTGCATGTGAAATGGAAAATTCCATTATCTTTTCTCTTGCATCGTGTTTCTGAGTAGAGAGGTGGTCATGGTGTCTGTGTCACTCACTTGTATTTTCATACTCAACATTCAACAACACACGAGTCAATCTCATGATATTTGATCAACAACATCTCATCACTCTTACACTATGAATCTATGATATATAGTTGCTAATTAAGGTTTTGTGTGGGGTAGGTTAAAATCAACTTTTAAACTTATTTTTGAATGAATCATGTGATTTCAACGTTCATCGACCTGTTCACTCTTAATTTATTGTTTTAGTGGCGAAGAAAAAGCTTAGACAACATTTAGAATAAGACCAAATAAATAAATGAATATTGAAGTTATATAATTTTATTTTATTTTTTGGAATAGAAGTTATAAAATTTAATTTATAAAGTTAGCTTTGTAATGTTATAACATTAGAATAACTATAAATTTGGTTATGTAAGAGCATCTCCAATGTAATACTAAATCATTATGTCAATTCTATAATTTAGTACAAAGTAAAAAAAACATATTCAAATGCAGTGTCAAAAGTTGTGCCAAATTTAACACAGAAATAAATGCAATCATATTTGTTAACTTTTTAAATTTTAAATAATAAAAATTTAACAAATTTGATGGGAAAAATTGAGATTGAAACAATTCTAAAAAAAAAATTTAATTTATTCATTGAATGTAATGATTGTATTTGTTGACTTATAATTTTAAATAAATGAAAAATAGAATATCAAATAGAATTTTACATTGGAGTACATTGATAAAATAATGTGTCAAATATAAGATTTTACTATTTTTTGTGCCAAATTTGACATTGGTATTGACATATGTATTGGAAATTGTCTAATATAATTATTAAAAAAAGAGACGGTAAATCTAAAATATTACAAAAAAATTTATGGATTTTGACATATTTTATTATAAGTTTTATAAAACTTCTTAAATTATTATATAATTTGAACATAGTTATAAATTTGTTTTGAAATTGCCATAAAATCGATGAGAACCATAAATTTGTAAGAAAATTGTATACTTATTGTTCATATTAAAAATTAGTTAATAGTTGAGATAATTTTTTTTAACAAAAAACATGAAATTTGCCCCGTTTTTATTAATAAGCATGACTCAAAAGTCAAAAGGTTAGATACTTTCGTATTAACAAGTATATATTCAGTAAGAAATATTAACAATTCTCTTAAGTCTTAATAAAAAACCAAAACAATTTTGATGTATAATTGTCTTTATCTATCTAATCAATTAAAAGGCCTGCACTATAGTCTTTTTCATCATTAATTTAATATCATTTTACCTTCTACTAACCTTCTACTAATCACTTTATCTACTAACATGCATTATATGAGATTAAGACACACAATTTTATCATAATTTTGCCATTTTGGGTGGACAGATATACATATAAGGTTGAATGACAGAATAAGAGGACTTTACCAACAAGCCAAATGATTAAATATGATCTTATATATAAAGAAGAAAAATTAATATGGTACTAGAAAATTAATTAACATAGTTATTGAAAAAAGAGAAGTGACAATAAATATAAAAAATTGTTAGTAGAGAGAGAAGAGTTGCACATTTATTTGAAACTTTGTTAATCTAAAGGCTATAAACTTATCATACTCTCATATATAGTAATTCTCAGTTGCAGGTTAGAGATTTTACTTTCAACATTAGAAAAGTGTGATCCTAAGCAAAAACAAAAAAAAAAAAAGAGCATGTTGTATACCCAAACCTCAAAATGGAAATAAAAATATTTAATACATTTTGGTGAAATTAATTTTTTTAGACGATAAATAGAATGAAATAAACTTCTTTTTTTTTTTTTAATCTTGAAATTCTTTTAAGGGGTAATTACCCTAGTGGCTATCGAGTTTTGCCTCCACTATCAAAATGGCTATCAGATGAGGAATTGGTTTAGAAATGACCATTTTTGGCAAACAATGTTACACTAATGGTCATTCCGTTATAACACCGTCAACTTTGTCTAAGAATATTACACTAATGGTCATCAATTTGTTCACTTGGTATCAAAATGACCATTATAATCATTTTTCTTCAAAATTACTCTAGTGGTCATCCATTTGGTCAAGTGGTATCAAAATAACCATTATAATTGTCTCACTTTTTCTATAACATGTGTATTGATAATCCATATATATATATATATATATATATATATATTTCTTTTCAACTTATTTCAAATATATTTTTTAGAATTTTTAGATTTTGTAACCTTAGTCTTCCAAAAAAAGAATATATATAGATATATATATGTTTTTTCAACTTATCTCAAATATACTTTTTAGAAATTTTAGATTTCGTAGCCTTAATATTCTCAAAAAAGAAAAAATATATATATTTCTTTTCAATTTATTTCAAATATATTTTTTAGAATTTTTAGATTTTGTAGCCTTAATCTTTTAAATATATATATATATATATATATATATATATTTGAGATATGTTATACGTATATACACATACTGAATAAAATTATTTGTTTAAAAAAAAATTGATTTTCAAAAAATATCTAAAATAAATTAAGTCATCCCCTTATTTACAAAAATGTCACTTATTAGATGAAATTGGATAAAAATGGATGGAATAGACATTAGTGTAACAGTGTTTGCCAAAAATGGCAATTTCTAAACTAATTCCTCATCTGGTGGCTATTTTAATAGTAGTTGCAAAACTCGATGGCCACCAGAGTAACTACCCCTTCTTTTAACCTCAAGAATCTATCTACCTACCTATAAGCAGTCAAATTTTTCCAAATTTAGTACAATTTTCTCTTCAATTTCTGTGTTGTTAATATCAACAAATCAGATAAACGAGAGAACAGAGAAACTATGGTTGCAACACTTGGTCATTTATGCAAGGAGGTGCTGGTTTTAGCCATGATATCCTTGTCATTGGCCTTGTCTGAAGATGACAACTTCAGTGAAGCCAACAACCCGCATTTGAATGGGACAGGATACATCATCTCCAATAGTCTATTGATACTAAACAAACAATTCCGGTGAGCTAAAAAAAATCGTTAGTTAGTTAATTTTATTATAATAAAATAAAAAAAACAATAATTATAATAAAAAAATAATTAATTCATAGGTGATATAGGAGATATATTGTAAGGGAGTCGATATTGACATTTATAAAACTTATTAGTACACCCATATTTTATTAAAAAAATTAATTATAAAAATATCCCAATAGAAATTTACCAATAAGGATAAATTACTTTAATTAAAAATAAATCAAAAACTATATACACTCATTAATAATACATATATCTTCAACTATATTTCTTTATTAAAAAAAACTTACCTTTAAAAAAAATAAAAATAAATAAATAAATAACCTTAATTTTTATGATAAACCTTAATTAAACTCTAATTTTATTTCAAGTATCAAAAATTTTCATCATCACATGATTATCATAATTTTTTGTTGTCTTTATTTTTATGTATAGTTATAAACTCTATAAAAAAAAAACATTTTTTTTTAACTATAGCTGAAAATATCAACAAGTTTTTTATTTATTTATTTATTTTTTAGATAGTCATAGATGTCAATAAGAATCAGATAACTGTATAAATAAGAGAATTCCAAATTGAAAATCTTTTGACCCTATATACATATTCTTTTTTTAAGGCTCCTACATTCAAGATATTTCCAAAAATAAATTAGACCATTATTAAAAAAATATTTGATTCCAAAAATAATATGTTTTTTTTTATATATATAAATTTGGTATGGTAATAATTTAAAAGTGTTTATAAATAATATGTATTAATTTATTTCAATGAGGGTATTGTTGGTATTATAATTGGTGTTTATAGTAATATTTAATTTTTAAATTTTAGGCATAGGTGTGTTTAGAAAAATGGGTGTACTAATAAATTTTATGAGTGTCAATAGCCGTACTCATATTGTTAATGTATTGGGCTTGTAAATGTTCTAATTTGGGCTTATTTTAGACTTGGGCTTTAGGTTTGTGAGATGGATATATATTACCACTCTATAGCTTTGTAAAATGTAGTTGAATATTTGGTTATTTTCTGATATAGAATTCCAAGAGCAGAGCTCTCTTCTTCTTCTAGTTGCCATGTATTAGGAAGTCTTTAGGAACCTTTGCCAAATCCATGGCAACAACAAGAAGAAGAGAGCTCTGCTCTTTGTATTCTATATCAGAAAATAACCAAATATTCAACTACATTTTACAAAGCTATAGAGTGGTAATATATAATGTCAATATTTGCACCTCTAACAAACTGTATATGCACTCCTATTTGTATATACATCCCTTAAAAAAATTTAAAATATAAAATCTTTTAAGCACACCCCACACGTCATCAAATATACCTTTTCTTTTATTTTTATTTTTAAGTCCAAGAGTTGACATTAAATAGTTATTTCTCTTTATTTTACTTAAAACAAAATAAAAATCAAATAAACAACAACAAAAAGCAATATGCAGATATGATTCTTGTTCATCCTTCTCCTTCTTTCTTCATTTTCCTGTATTGTTAATAATTTTTTTAAGCAACTTTTTATTGTTAATTAGTATTTCCTTTGTGAGGTAGAGAGATAATGTTATGTGTTCTTATTTTTTTTCTTTCTTGTTTCTGCGTTGTTGGTTTTTTATTTATGTAAAATATAAAATTAAAAAAATACGTTAATATATACATATATATATATATATATATATGTGTGTGTGTGTTTGTGTGTGCTGCACTCCTCCCAAAATTTGGATAAGTTTTCCATCTGTTCTAGAGAGTGAATCCCATTCATTTTTTCTTAAGAGACTAATACTGAGTTTTCCATTTTTATTTGTGTTTTTGTTTTTCTTTACTATTTTTAATTTGATTTAGTTAGTTTTTTTTTTTTTTTTTTTTTTTTTGAAAAGGATTTAGTTAGTTAAAATTCGAAAAAGTAAATAGTTACAAGAAATTATTATATTTTGAATTAAAATATTAATAATTTAATTTAAGGGTAATGCTGGAATTGTGAAAATATATAAATTTGGGATGTACATACAGTTTGATAGGGGTTCAAATATCGCTACTCTAATATATATCTATCCCACAAACCTAAAGCCCAAGTCTAAAATAAGCCTAAATTAGAACACTTACAAGCCCAATACAATTTACAATATATCTCCTACGTCAATAGGTAATTTAGATATTTTAAATTTTATAGTTAGTCAAACTATCAATTAACACTTAGTCAACGAAAATCAGTAAAAGTATATGCAATTTTAACAAAAGTTACAATTAAAATGCAATAATGATTAAACTCATAGAATGTTTATTTTCGCTTTATTATATTGATACCTTCAAGATATTGATTATAGGACTAATTGCACAAACATCCTTTAAGTTTAGATGTAATTACAACTATATGGAACTTTTATTTGAAATTACACCAATATCCTCTACTGTTAATTGTTTTCGTTAAAAGTTAACAGGTTAAAGGGTAAAAATGTCTTTCTAGCATATGGAATAGAAAAATAATACAACACTTAAATCAAACAAAAAAAAAAAAAATTAATTAAAATTTATTTAGTTTTTTGTTTATAAAAAAATGGTTCATCCAATGGAGAAAAGTTTTCAAAATGATAGACTTCAAAATAAAAATGATAGATCATGTTACATAGTATAATTGTGATTAGATACTCATGTAGTCATGTATTGCGAGATTTGACTGGAAGGTGCATAATATATTGGATGCACCCAAGACTTTCTTCTCAGGTCATCAAATGAGATAGAACAATTTTTTAGCTCATCATTATTAATTATTATGTCATTATTGTCCGCATTTTATAAATATAAACGAGACTTGTCTTGCATTAAAGAAACCATGTTTATGCAAAACAAGCTTGTTCGATGAAAACAAACAAATAAATATAATTGAAATTCATAAAGTCATGTATTTGACTATTCAAAATCAATAATGCTAAACATCCCACCAACAATCCTATCATTTTCATCCTAACACATGTGGCAGTTGAGGTGTCACTTAGTGAGTGGACATACATTAATTGATACTTATCTCTCTTACCCATATATTCACTCAACAATTAATGTTTGTTCACTTACCAAGTCGATACTACCGTCACTTGCATTCGTGGAATTTTAAAAATCAATTAATGTCATTCACTACTCGTTCGACACTTCACTCGCCACGTGTATTTTGTGGTTTAAAATTTATGATTGTTGACAGGATACAGAAGATTACCGATTTAAAATAGAAGTTCTGTATTTGATTGCAATCAGTAAACAAAAACCATTTTTTTTTTTTTTTTTTTAAAGAATGGACATCTGCCGTTTCCAATGTATAGTTTTTATCTCGCTGACTATCATTTTCAGGGCTCCAACTCCTGTTGCATGTTTACGACATGTAAAGATAAATCTTTTTTTTTTTTTTTTTTTTTTTGTGGTTTGAACACTTAAAATTGCTAAATTACGCAGGTGTGAATATGTATTCAAATATAAACAAAACTTGTGTTTTTATTCAACTCCTCATATGTGTTTTCTTTTTCTTTTTCATATTTGCCAGGCTTATTATTCTGGTCACCAAACTTGTAAATGAAAAACAAATTTTATATGGTTCTATTATAATATATGCATGATACAGGAGTAGACAAAAAGCTAACCAGAATTTCCAGGGTTGTAGGTAATATTTTATGCGGTACTTTATTTTTATTTTATCATTATCAATAATTGAAAAATGACAAGTGTATTCTGCCATGGTCATAAAAGTTGTCACGTGTCACCTATTACACAAATCATAGTCTCCTCATCCACCTTAAATTAGAGCCGGTAACTGAGCTTTGAATATTTCTAGTATTTAGAATTTGTTTAGTACGTGGGATAGGACGAGATAACATGTAACAAATTTTTCTTGTTTCATGTTTGACTCATCTTTAACATGGGACATTATCTAAGGTGGGATAAAAAATATCAAAATTTATCCCATCCAAGACCTTAGGACAAGTTGTTCCATGCTATGTGACAGATGAATTTACCCTTTATATTATTAAAAAATTACAAACATATCCAATATATTATATATATATATATAATTTATATTATAATATATATGCAATTATAATATATATTATAATATATATTAATATAATATATATATTATTGATACATACAGAAGATATTGTTGAAGATTTTCCTAAAGACTTTTTATTTTAAAAATATTCTTATAATGTTTCTTTTTATTGTACACTAGAACCTCTGTAAATTAATCTCCTATAAATTAATATCCTCTCTAAATTAATAAAAAATATCGGCCCCGACTCGGGCCAGTGTAAAAATTAATAAACTCCTCTATTGTAATAATTAATAATTTCTTTTTAAAACCTAGTTTAAAATTTCGGTCCGGACTATCATATAAATTAATAATTTCTTAAGAGTACAAAATATATCACAAAATATTTAAGAACAAGTACTTCAAGATGTTAGTTTGCACAAGGTCACCATGTTTGATATTTTTGACTTTATCTTTCATCTTTTAAATTGTCCTCAAGAAGTTATTGTGATTACCTTCTTGTAGTAGCAAAAATATTTCAACTAAATTTAGAATTTCAACATTCTTACTTTTAGATATTTTAGGTACCTCATGACTAGACTATCATCATCGTCATCATCTGTCTCAATCACGCAATCATTATTCTGTATTGTGATATCATTGATGATATCCTCTTCAGTTTGAGTGTAACAAATCTTAAACAAGGAATCCTTAAAAAAGGAATTTTCCCTAATATATATATATATATATATAAAACAACGATTCGCGAAAAGGAACCTTTTCTAAACAAGAAAACCAACTTCCACATGTTTTCTAAGATAAAATAACACTTTACAAGGTAAAATCCTTCAAATCAATAACCCCTCTAAATTAATATTGAATGGTGAGTCCCAAGAATATTAACCAAGAATATTAATTTAGAGAGGTTCTACTGTATATTTAATTAGGTAATTAAATATTTTATGATTTGATTTTATTAAATCAAATCTTATTTCCTTATTAGATAGGTTTTTAATGTTTTAGTATTCTAGTATTTTTAATTTCCATTGTTATCTCAATTATCTATTATATAGGGAAATTTATGATTTTATTTATTTACTAGTTATTTTTTGTTTCATTTAGGTTTTTATTTTCCTATTTAAAGACGATGTACCTTAACAGGGATTTTAGGTTTTTGATGATTAATAAAAATTTGAGAGAGTATCTCTTTTTATCCATTTTCAGTACCTTTGCAAAGGTCAACGAATTTGAAACTTATTATTCTGGTATCCGTGCACAGATCAACTAAATAATAGTAGGATTCGTTTCCGGTATTCATGTGTGAATCAACGGATTCGAATTTGTTATCCTGTTATGTTTATTGATTTTTGTGTGCGTGATTTTCCCTCTGCATCAATTGGTATAAGAGCCACCGAGTCTACCGTTTTGTTAGATTCGTCATCCACGAACTACTCCCCGTATAAAAAAAATAAATCCATGAATTCCCCCCAAAAAATTTCCTCATACCATTCATTGTTTTTCGATGATGATTGTGTGTAAGACCCGATCATTGTTGACTTCGATAATCCACCAATTTTCAATGAGGAATATGTAACGGAACCTTTTATTGTCGATTTCATTAAGCCATTGGTTTTCGATGAAGATTTGTTCCGGAACGAGCATGGGTGGACCTCAATTTTTGAGGATTATTTCTACAATGTTGTCGTGTTTCATCGTTCAACGGCAACTCCAATTTATTTGTTCCTCAAAGCTGTTAAAATTCGAGGATAAATTTTCTCCACATTGGAGAGAATGATGCGGGAGATATTATTGAAGATTTTCTTGAAGACCTTTTATTTTAGAAATATTCTTGTAATTAATATCTATTATTATGTTTCTTTTTATTGTATATTTAATTAGGTAATTAAATATGGGGTTAATTATATAGCACCAATGCCCTTTGAACTTATAGCGCGGTAGCAAAGCGGTCCATAAACTTTTTTTTTTTGGCATTAAACCCCCTGAACTTCCATAAATTTGTAAAAACCGATGGAATTGCAATGCCATACATTTTTCTGTCATGGCAAATTACACGAAGATCCCCTGATTATATGCATACTTGCATTAAAACTAGAAACATATAATAATAACACCCACACACCCTTTGACCGGTTGAAAGTTCACTTTCATTACCCTTTGACCGGTTGAAAGTTCACTTTCATTTGTTGACTAAATATATAAATAAAAGCATAAATATATTAAAGGAAAAAATTACAAATAAATTTAAAGGAATTTTTTTTTTTTTTTTTTTGATTTGGTAGAGATCCAATATGGATCTCAATCTAATTAAAAAAAAAAAAAAAAAAATCACCCAGCAAAGAACATTCACCAAACCCAGCAACATCACCATCATCTTCATTCTATCAAACCCCTAACCAATTATATTCAATCAAACCCAAAATCAATCCATCACACAAACCCAGATCCAAACCACCCACCCAGATCTTCAAACAACCTCTAACCAGGATCTTCAAACAACACAAACCACCAAAAGCAAAGCAAAATCAAAATGAAACATGAAGGAGAGGAAGATACATATTGCAATGTAAGTGTACGAGAGTAGGATCTTCTTCAGGACTCCGTCACTGAGAGAACCACCTTTGCCCATTGTTTGGACTGGGGTGGGTAGGCGGAGGAGGACGTGGTGGTGGTGGTCGATTTAGGGATTTCAAAAAACAATCATTGGGAAAATTGAGGATTTTTTTCTAGGGATTTTTGGTTTGTCGAAAAAGATGAAGAAGATTTGGGGGATTTTTGATTTTTTTTTTCTAGGGATTTTTGGTTTGTCAATTTAATTTTATTTTAAAATTTAAATAGGTTTGTAAAACCTCCTGCCCACAATCGACTCTATCATGAACGACATTGACATTGTAACTGAAGATGACAACGATGACGTTTCTGGCTTGGGTCCCTTAATGAAGATGCTCTTATCGTTTTTGTTAAAGGAGGATGGGAAGAAGTTGAAGGAGGAAGATGGGTCGTTGGATTGAGTCTGTTGATAAACGGCGACGGTGGAGTTGAGGTGGCGAGTACGGGAAGAAATAGCAAGAGCTATAATTGGGTTAGGGTTTCTAATTGATTTTAGGGTTCTGAATACTAGTGAAGATACCATTTTAGGGTTGGGCGAATTTTAGTCCTTCAAGTCATCACAACAGAGCTTGGAACACTTTGTTCTTTGCCATTGTGTGGTCTATTTAGGAGGCTCGCAACCGGAAGTTGTTCCAAAATGTGGAAGCAGTTTTGAGTCTTACAGCAGACACAGTTCAGCTCAAAATGGCTTGGTGGTTTAAATATTACGGTAAAGGATCTAAAGATCCCATCACTCTTATTCTCCTTAACCTTTCCGAGCGCTATGTTGATTCCCCAAAAATCAGGAGGGTGGTTAAGGACTAATGGACTCCTCCCACTAACAATGGTTTGAAGTTCAATGTGGACGGGTCAGCTTGTAGTAAACCTAGTCCGGCAGGAATCGGTGGTGTCTTGAGGGATTTTTTAGGCAAAGTTTGGTGTTTATTCTCCTTGTTTGTTGGGTGTCATGATTCCAATGATGCGGAATTGATGGCAATTCATAAGGCTATCTTCCTCTGCGCCTCCAACCCAATTTTTCAGGATCATGAGATCATCATCGAGAGTAATTCTAAGGTGGCGGTTTCTTGGGTCAACGACGAAGGTTTTGGGAGTCTCAACAATGTTGGTATGGTCTATGATATTCGCAGTTATTTGAAGACTCTGAAAGGCACGGTGGTCTCTTTTAGCTCTAGAGCTTTGAACTCCTTTGCGGACAACTTGGCTAAGCTCAGGTCTAAGTCTAAGGGGGACTTTATTCAATGGGGCGATATGTGACCTGTTTTCTTTCTCCGCTGCTTTTGTTTCCTTTGCTGGTTCTTTTTGTCTTTTGCTTGTTGCTCGATTCTGGGTTGGTGCCCGCTTGTGGTTTTTTGTGGGTGCTACGCTACTTTGCTTGCCCAGCTTGTTTTCTTTTTTGCCTCTTCGCTTCTTATGCTGTTTTATATATATATATATATATATCCGTACCCAAAGATAAATTTTGTTTTTTTTTTCTTTTTTGTGGTTAAAACACTTAAAATTGCTAAATTACGCAGGTGCATGTGAATATGTATTCAAATATAAACAAAACTTGTGTTTTTATTCAACTGTGTTTGCTAAATATGTTTTTTTTTTTTTTTTTTTTTTTTTTTTTTCAGTATCGTGAGATCATCATCGAGATAATAATGAAAATTAAAAATACTAGAATACTAAAATATTCAACTTGTGTTTGCTAAATATGTGTTTTATTTTTTTTCTTTTTCATATTTACCAGGCTTATTATTCTGGTCACCAAACTTGTAAAAGAAAAACAAATTTCTATATGGTTCTATTATAATATCTTCATGATCCAGGAGTTGACAAAAAGCTAACCAGAATTTCCAGGGTTCTATGCGGTACTTTATTTTTATATTAGGGTTAATTACACTAACTTACCCTACATTTTACAATATTACAGCTAAATTCAACTTTTGCATTTATTAACAAAAACATACCCTTGACCACTTTGACTAACTATAATCAATGTTTTATTCATTCAAAAAGTCTAAAATACCCCCAGTTATTATATTAGCATTTATATATTATCAAGACAAATTCAAATTAAATTTATAATTAATTAAATTTAAAAATAAAACTAATTAAATTAATAATTAATAATTAATAAATGTAATAAAAATAAATAAAAACAATTAAATTAATAAAATTAAATTAATATTTTAAAAGAAATTTACTATACAAAATGTTTTAATAAAATATTAACACCCTTCCTTATAATAAATATTTAATTTGTTTAAAAATAACAAAAAATTAACTTTTGATTCCACCAAATCAAAAAAAAAAAAAAAAAAAAATCATTTCCGAAAACCACCATTTCCTAATCCAAATTAAAAACCATTAAAAAAAAAAATTAAAAAAAAAACCCTAACTTAAAAAAAAAAAACCCTAACATCCACATATAAACATTAAATATTTAATTAGTTTTATTTTTAAATTTAATTAATTATAAATTTAATTTGAATTTGTCTTGATAATATATAAATTCTAATATAATAACTGGGGGTATTTGAGACTTTTTGAATGAATAAAACATTTATTATAGTTAGTCAAAATGGTCAAGGATATGTTTTTGTTAATAAATGTAAAGTTAAATATAGCTGTAATATTGTAAAATGTTAGGGTAAGTTAGTGCAATTAACCCTTTATATTATCCTTATCGATAATTGAAATATGACAAGTGTAATCTGACATGGTCATGAAAGTTGTCACTTGTCACTTATTACACATATCAGAGTCTCCTCATCAACCTTAAATTAGAGCCGGTAACTGAACTTCGAATATTTCTAGTATTTAGAATTTGTTTAGTACGTGGGATATGACGAGATAACAATTTCTCTTCTTCCACGTTTGGCTCGTTTTTAATATTGGATATGGCGAGATAAGGTGGGATAAAAAATATCAAAATTTATCTCATCCAAAACCCCAAGACAAGTTGTCCCATGCTATGTGACAGCCGACAAGTGTCAAAAAGATGGATTTACCCTTTAAATTATCAAAAAATTACAAACATATCCAATATTATATATATATATTATATTATAACAATATATAATTATAATATATATTATAAATTATATAATATATTATTGATACAATAGATATTATTGAAGATTTTTCTGAAGACTTTTTATTTTTAAAATATTCTTATAATTAATATCTATTTTTATGTTTCTTTTTATTGTATATTTAATTAGGTAATTAAATATTTTATGATTTGGTTTTATTAAATCAAATCTTATTTCCTTATTAGATAGGTTTTTAATATTTTAGTATTCTAGTATTTTTAATTTCCATTGTTATCTCAATTATCTCTTGTATAGGAAAATTGATGATTTTATTTCTTTACTAGTTATTTTATGTTTCTTTTAGATTTTTATTTTCCTATTTCAAGAAAATGTACCCTAACTGGGATTTTAGGTTTTTGATGATTAATAAAAATTTGAAACAGTATTTCTTTTTATCCATGTTTAGTATCTTTGCAAAGGTCAACGAATTTGAAGCTTATTATTCTGGTATCCATGCATTGATCAACTGAATAATAGTAGGATTCATTTTCGGTATTCGTGCATGAATCAACGGATTCGAATATGTTATCCTGTTATGTTTATCGATTTTTGTGTGCGTGATTTTCCTATTGCATCAGTTGGTATCAGAATCACCAAGTCTACCATTGTGCTAGGCTCATCGTCCACGGACCACTCCCCGTTTAAAAAAATAAATCCATGAATTCTCCCCAAAAAATTTCCTCATACCATTCATTGTTTTTAAATGAAGATT
Source organism: Acer negundo (assembly GCA_035582765.1). NCBI lineage: Eukaryota > Viridiplantae > Streptophyta > Magnoliopsida > Sapindales > Sapindaceae > Acer > Acer negundo. The sequence continues at coordinate 2,462,901 of CM069233.1, forward strand.
ATGTGTCAGACCTGGTTATCGTTGACTTCGATAGTCCATCAATTTTCAATGAGGAATATGTGACAGAACCTATTATCGTCAATTTCATTAAGCTATCGGTTTTCGTTGAAGATTTGTTCCAGAACGAGCATGGGTGGAACTCAGTTTTTGAGGATTATTTCTACAATGTTGCCGTGTTTCATCGTTCAACGGCAACTCCAATTTATTTATCCCTCAAAGCTGTCAAAATTCGAGGATGAATTTTCTCCACATTAGAGAGAATGATGTAGGAGATATTATTGGAGATTTTCTTGAAGACCTTTTATTTTAGAAATATTCTTGAAATTAATATCTATTATTATCTTTCTTTTTATTCTATATTTAATTAGGTAATTATATATTGGGTTAATATATAGCACCAATGCCCCCTGAACTTATAGTGTGGTAGCAAAGTGCCTCATAAACTTTTTTTATTGGCACTAAACCCCATGAACTTTCATAAATTTACAAAAAATTGATGGAATTGTAATGCCGCCCATTTTCATGTTATGGCAAATTACACTAAGATCCCCTGATTATATGCATAATTGCATTAAAACTGGGAAAATATAATAATAACACCCACACACCCTTTGACCAGTTGAAAGTTCACTTTCATTTGTTGACTAAATATATAAATAAAAGCAAAATATATATTAAAGGAACCTTTTATTTTGATTAGGTGGAGATCCAATCTGGATCTCAACCTAATCAAAAAAAAAAAAAAAAAAAAAAAAATTCACCTAACAAAGAACATTCACCAAACCTAGCAACATCACCATCATCTTCATTCTATTAAACCCCCAACCAATATTCAATCAAACCTAAAATCAATCCATCACACAAACCCAGATCCAAACCACCCACCCAAATTCAAACAACTCCTAACCCAGATCTTCAAACAACACAAACCCCCAAAAGAAAAACAAAATCAAAATGAAACATGAAGGAGAGGAAGATCCATATCGCAACGTAAGTGTACGAGAGCAAGATCTTCTTCAAGACTCTATCGCTGAGAGAACAACCTTTGCCCATTGTTTGGACGGAGGTGGGTAGGCGGAGGAGGAGTTGGTGGTGGGATTTCAAAAAGCAATTGGGAAAATTGAGGATTCTTTTCTAGGGATTTTTGGTTTGTCGAAGAAGATGAAGAAGATTTGGGGGATTATTATTTTTTTTTTCTAGGGATTTTTGGTTTGTCGATTTAATTTTATTTTTAATTTAAATAGGCTTGTAAAACCTCCTGCCCACAATCGACCCTGTCATGAATGACATTGTCATTGTAACTGAAGACGATGACGATGATGTCGTTTTCGGCTTGGGTCCCTTGATGAAGATGGGGAGAAGGTGAAGGAGGAAGATGGGTCGTCGGATTGAGTCTGTTGATGAACGGCGACGGTGGAGCAGAAGTGGCGGGTACGGGAAGAAGTAGCAAGAACTGTAATGGGGTTAGGGTTTCTGATTGGTTTTAGGGTTTTGAATACTAGTGAAGATTCCATTTTAGTTGATTTCTTGGGTTTTAGCTGGAAATTGAAGTGTAGCTGTGGTGAATTTTGTTAGGGAGTTGACTTTAGATTTTTTTTATACATTAGAGAAATTGTAACAGAATTGCTGGTCATGAATTATTTTTTTCATTATTTTTTAAAAACTATTTATTGTTTGATTTAATTAAAAAAACCTAAATTTAAATAATTATAATTTAATTAGTTTTATTTTTAAATTTATTAATTATAAATTTAATTAGTTTTACTTTAATTTTTAATTTAATTAGTTTAAACTAATTAAATTAAAAATTATTTAAATTGCATCAAACCATCTTCCAGTTTGATGCAATTATGTATATAATCAGGGGATCTTAGTGTAATTTGTCATGATAGAAAAATGAACGGCATTACAATTCAGTTAGCTTTTACCAATTTATGGAAGTTCAGGGGATTTGGGGGGCACCTTGCTATTGCACTATAAGTTAGAGGGACATTGATGCTATTAACCCTTAAATGTTTTATGATTTGATTTTATCAAATCAAATCTCATTTCCTTATTAGATAGGTTTTTATTGTTTTAGTATTCTAGTATTATAGTATTTTTAATTTTCATTGTTATCTCAATTATCTCTTTTATAGGGAAATTGATGATTTTATTGCTTTACTAGTTATTTTATGTTTCTTTTAGATTTTTATTTTCCTATTTAAAGGCGATGTACTATAACAGGGATTTTAGGTTTTCGATGATTAATAAAAATAGAGTATCTTTTTTTATATATTTTCTGTACCTTTGCAAAGGTCAACGAATTTAAAGCTTATTATTCTGGTATCCGTACACGGATCAACTAAATAATAGTAGGATTCATTTCCGATATTCGTGCGTGAATCAAAATACGGTGATCAGGAGACTAGAGCCATACCGCTACCACCAAAATTTTGCATTGCTGGAATCAGCGCAAACACAAAATTTGTCGAAAAAGATAGAGACTTAGAAGATGTATAAAACTTGATCGGATATGGATGGAAACCACAACCACTTATGAGCCTCTCTTTTCCCTTCTTTTATTTCTCCTTTTCTTTCTAGTCAACTAAAGTCTGCTTGATTTTTCAAATAAGAACATATTGATTTGTTTTATTGTCTGAATTATGCAAGAAAATTTAAGTCCTTTTGCTTTCCATGTGAGTTGAAATTTCAAGATTACCTGACAAATGGGGAATAAAAAATTGACATATACTTGCCAGGCTTATTATTCTGCTCACCAAACTTGTAAAAGAAAAACAAATTGAAATATAACAAGTGTAACCTATCATGGTCATGAAAGTTGTCATTTGTCACTCATTACACATATCATAGTCTCCTCATCAACATTGAATTAGATCCAGTAACTGAGCTTACAATATTTCTAGGATTAGTGCCAATCAATCTGAATAGCTCAATTTATCAAACTCTAGAGTCATTAACAGAACTCATACATCATAATAATCTCGGGTTTCGGTTCATCTTCCTGATCTCCATGGTTAATTGGTTTTGAGATAACAATTCTCAAGTCTCAACTAGTACCCATCTAGCTAATGAACAATTCTGAACATATTATGTACATGAATCGCACTGAAAATCTGTTTGAACATTTAATATATTTGTACCAAAAGTAATATCATCACTTGAAAAATGAAAAGTTCATCTCTTAGGATAAATTATTTCATAAGACAAAAGAAACATTTTTCTCATACACAGTTCAAAACTAACATGGATATATATACTAACATTTTTCTGATTCAACGGCCTGCTATGAGGAGTGAATCAGTGGTAGCAAACATGGTGTGAGAAGAGCTACTATTTTCAAACAACAAAGGAAACGGCATATCCGAAGCTTCAAGATAACTTGCTTTGAATGCATCAAGTAAATTGCTGCTATTAGGTGAGATATCTGGAAACTTAGCATCGCCGTCCAGATACTGCATTACGTACCTCATGCTAGGCCTGGCTGCTGGGTTCGGATGTGAACAAAACACGCCTAGCTTCAGAACCAACTCCAGTTGCTCCTCCACGTAAAGACCTTCCAATCTCGGATCCCTAGCATCAACAATAGCTCCTTTACTCCAGCAATCAATGACACAATCAACCAAATCTACCTTTCCAAGTTCTATAGGCCTCCTTCCGCAAGCCACCTCAAGCATAAAAGCCCCAAAAGCATATACATCAGTGCTAGTTGTCGCCCGTCCAGTTCTAACAAGCTCTGGAGCCAGATAGCCAACAGTTCCTACTAGGTTTGTGGTTTGTGGAATGCTGTCATGATCATATAGCCTAGCAAGACCAAAATCTCCTAACTTTCCATTTAGATCAGCATCTAAAAGAATATTACCGGCTTTTATATCTCTATGTAGAACAACTTGTTCCCAGTCTTCATGGAGGTAAAGCAGGCCACAAGCCACTCCCCTGAGAATTCGAATGCGCTGAAGCCAATTGAGATTTGATCTTATATTGCCGTATAAAACTTTGTCAAGGCTTCCATTAGGCATATAATCATAGACTAATAGAAGTTCTCCTTTTCGTCTGCAATAGCCCCGGAGTTGAACCAAGTTCCTATGCCTTAACCTTCCCATGCTTACAATCTCGGAAACAAATTGCTTCATCCCTCGTTTCTCGGAGTCATGGGAGACTTTCTTGACAGCGATTTGTTCATCTAAAGATGATAGTAATCCTCTATAAACCTTTCCGAAACCTCCTTCTCCAATAAGTTCACTGTCTTTGAAACCTTTGGTTGCTTTGTAGAGAGTCTTGTAGGAAAACCTATGAGGACTGTATTCTCTTTCCCAGTCTTCATATACTTCCTCGTATTTCCTCTTTCTCACAACGTAAACAGCTCCACCGACTGTTATCAGCACGAGAACCACTGCTACAACCACGACAACAATCATTACTCCTGATTTCTGACTTCCTTCCACGGGAAGTGTAGGAGGCGGAGGAAGTGAAGGAAGCTTTGAAACATCAAGATTTTCTGCTTTTCCACTTCTGTTGAAGCTCCATCCAAGAACGTAATGGTAACTTGTAAGCGCGCCAGTTGCTGCAGTGAAACCAACATACATAGATTCCTGGAGAATCCGAGAAAGATCAATAACTTTCGACAAAAGAGGCCTGCTTGGTTTGGTGACGGAAATTGGTGCTATTGTTACATTGAGTAGCTTTTCAGCACCATTATAGTCTATCCAAATCTGTATCGGTTTCCCACTTATGAGCATCAAGCTTTTGTTCTTCCCTTCTTCCTCAGAAAAATAAGTTGCTGGAGCAGAATCCTTAGAGATCAAGCTGTTCACATCGATCCCCACATGATTATCATCGATGTCTTTGAATATTGGGCTTTGTACGGTATCAAGCTCAACCGCCAAGACATGGTTAGTTGCCAGGCCATTGTTTGATGAATTGAAGAGTCCTAAATATGTAGTTGCAGTAGCTTCACTGAAGTCCATAGACGGCGAGATGACAAAAGTCATACCATGGCCACTGAAGTTTAACAACTGTGGCACAATTGCAAACACAAAACATGTCGAAAAAGAAAGAGACTGATTAGAGGAAGAAGATGTGTTGAACTTGATTGGAAAAGGGTAGAAAGCGTATCCTCGTTGTATTTGGAAAGTGTTTGTTAGCTGCAATAGACCATTTGAGTGGATAGTTGCATTTCCAGACAAATGCAGCTCAGATTCATGGAAGCCATTGTAGATAAACTTGTTTCCATCTTGAGCCAACACTAGTGTAATGAGAACCATCCAAAAATGAACACTAAGAGCTGCTGCAGCCATTGGAAAACACCAAGAACTTCTGATAATTAAGTCAAATTTTCAATTCTGAATCTGAAGATGCTTCATCTCTTGTGAAGAAACATCGGTTAATCAAATTCAAGCTGTCCATGTAACGGAAGAGTCAACATTGGTGACATGAATTTATGAACTACTAATAACTAGTGTAGGCCATACTCCTGATCAATTCTTTCATTTCTTGATTGGCATATATTGGTCCATTTCGGTAGCGTTTTTACACACTGTTTTTCGTTTTTCAACTGAACGTGTTCGCTGATGGTGAACGTATTCAGAACCGAGACTATGGAAAACGACAAAACATCATTTTCCACACTATTTCAGCGTTAACGTACATGCCATGTACGTTTGTTGTTAAAATATAATTGAAAAAATTCAGAAGCATGGCCCTACACAACTTAGTAGTTGTATTAATTTGACGAAGAGAGGAGCCAATATATGCTTCATGCGTCTGATTGAATTTGGATGGAAGTCTCAAACTGAGATTGATGATCATGCAAAATGTGTGTGATTTACTGTTTATTTGGAGGCCAAATGTGATTTATTATACTATTCATTTGGAATCATGAAGCACCATGAAGGCTTGACACATCTATGAAAGCGATCGGGCTGGAGCAGGCTAGCTCCATCTGAAGTTTTTCGGTTTGTTTATTGTTCGGATCTGGCTAGATTATGAGTTTATCATTATTCCGGCCGTATTGGGCTGGGCATAATGGAGTAACAAACATGAAAAATCTGATTATAGGGTTTGATTAGATCTAGCTTTGACCAAATCGAATTTAGATAAGGGTTTCATCGGATTTAAGCCTAAATATACAATTTTTGTTAAGAAAAAAAACCTAACCATTTTTTTAAAATTGTGTATTTGAACACATAAGGGCCATCTCAAATGGATTCGAATTCGGGTTGAAATTAATTTCTTCTTTGAAAAGCTCAATAATGAATTTTGATAATGATCAAATCAAATCAAAAGAGTTTCGGGCTGGACTGAATTTGAACCATACAAAATTGGATTCAAATCATACCGATCAGATCGATCCAGCCTTTTTGACACCTCTAGAGATTATACAAATTTTTTTTTTTTTTGAAATATTACATTAATTCGGAATTTTTTTAGAGATGAGGTTGATTCGATCCCGCAACCTCATAGTGTAAGTGTGAAAAGTTTACCACAGGACCAACCTCTCTTGTTGATTATACAAATTTCATTGTGTACTAAGGTTTTGGGTTTGCAGCCATTTGTGTTTTGCTCATGAACTTAGTTCACCTTTCGTTAATAAATCTCTTATAGTATCTTCACCATCTATGTGCAAATCAATGGACTGAACACTGTAAATTTTTCGTATTCTTCCCCTATGACGTGCAAATTATTGGACCGAACCATGTAAATATTTCATATTCTACACCTTTTTTTTTTGAAGCAGTAGACTTTATTTAAAAACGAGCACAGAGGCAGAAGCCAAGAACAACCAAAACAGGCACCACAAAGCAAAAAACAAAACAAAAAAAACAACCAAACCAGAAACAGGGTAGACCAAACAAAGGAGCACTAACATCGCCAAAACATCGTAAAAACAAACAGCACAAACCACAACAACCAACCAGAAAAGCACTCATACACTGCCCCATTGCATAAAATCACCCTCGTCCTCCCTCGACGCCCTTTTTGCCAAATTATCAACGAACGAATTCGAAGATCTCGAACTGAACTGAACCGAACAGACAGCCTACCATGGTTCGACAAAAAAACTTGAATGTCATAAACCAACTGAACGTGGGCTAAGCTCCTAAAAGACTGACAATTGATCCAAGAGACCGCCACCTTAGAGTCGCTAATATTGTCAATAGAAAGGCCCTGCAGAGACAGATTAGAAACGCAAAGAGAACAGGCTTTTTCAATGGTCAACAATTCAGCTAAGATAGAATCTTGAGACCCAACTGAAAAAGAGAAAATACAAAGAATCATACCTCTATTGTCCCTCAAAACGTCTACAATCCCAGCCAGCCCAGGATGGCCTCTGGCCGAGCCATCGACGTTAAATTTGAGGGTCTCAGGCAGAATTCAAGCTTCAAACTGACGCTTCTTCAGCTTTACTGGGTCCTAGTAATGGTTACTGACACTTTGAAGAAGAGAGGTAATAAGATCAGTGGACCCACAGCCATGTTGTTTGAACCACCAGGCCACACAGAATTGAATGGAGTCTTCAGCTAAGGAAAAAATGGCTTTATCGTCATTAAAGACCTTGTGATTTCTGAACTCCCAAATGATCCAAACTGTAGCGAAGAAAAATGTAATCCAAGCTCTTCTACTGTGACACGAAGGACTGAAACTCGAACAGCTCTCAACCCAGTCCTCAATCGACTTAGGAACACATCTCTTGATACTCCATCATCCCATACCTTTCCCCTATAAGCCCTACGCCTATCTGCCAGTGAAGAAAAAGATGATTTACCATCTCTTCTTCCTCATTGCACAGGGGACAATTTGAATTCGAACCAGCAGACATCCCAAATCTATTGATCATATTTTTAACCATAACTCTAACTTGCAAGAGCTGCCACACAAATAATTCCACCTTAGGGGGGCACAACCCTTGACAACAAAATTTACTAAGACTTGACTTGTTAGCCGTCTCTCCTCCCAAGCTCTTTGGAAAGAGCTCACAATGAAGGTACCTTTGGGATTGAAACACCAAGCCAAAGCATCCTCTATGGTTGGGCGAAGTTTAATGTTCTAAATAAAAAAGCAGAAACATCTCCACTGCTCTTGTTCCTAGTCAAACACTTGTCTTTGTAAGGTAATATTCCAACGCCAAAAGGACCACTCCCAACTGCCGAAATCCTTTATAACCCCCCTTCTTAACCTTTGCCAAAGCTAATATTCTAGGGAATGAGTCCCTCAAAGCCACCGAATCAGCACTGTTAACATCCCAGAATCTAATTTTGTTCTCATTGCTAACAACCTCCACCATGCCATCGTTAAGAATAGAAACCACACAAGACCCTTGAATGAATAAACTAGCTATTGCTCTAGCAAAATGGGATGCAGTCGAAGATGTAGAACCTTTCCATAAGACGTCTCTCTCATCCAGCCCGTATTTCACCACAATAACCCTCATCCACAGCAAGGACTCCTCATTTCCGAACCTCCAAGCCCATTTTGCGAACAAGGCCTTGTTCTTGACTGCCACCCTCCCAATGCCCAACCCTCTATATGACTTACTACAACACACTGTTTCCCACTTAACCGCATGAATCTTCCTCTTCTCTATTCCATCCCCCCAAAGAAAATTCCTTTGGATTTTCTCAATTTTTTAGACAATACCCACCAGGATTTTAAAGATGGATAAAAAATAAGTAGGTATACTCGACAAAACAACTTTTATAAGAACCACTTTACCGCTCTTCGACAAGAACTTTCGTTTCCATGGAGTCAATCTATCCTGAATTCTATCGAGAATCGGTCTCCAGAACCCTTTAAGACTAGGCCAAGACCTAAGAAGGAAGCCTAAATCATTAATGGGAAAATTGGCAGCCTTACATCTCAGAATTGCCACCCAATCCCTACCAAATCAACCTTTTTTCCTACTCTTACAACACAAGACTTCCAGAAGTTGATCTTCAAACCAGACACAAGCTCGAAACAATGAAGGATCTGTTTGATATTACAAAGAGCCTCCACATTTGGTTTGGCAAAGATGATCGTGTCATCTGCAAACTGAAGGTGGGAAACATGAATCCTATTGCCCCCAAAGACTTTGCCTTGAAACATTCTGATATTAGTAGCTTTTTATAAAAGGCAACTAAGCCCTTCAGCTACTATGTTAAACACAGAAGGAGACAATGTAATGACAAAAAGAAAATGGAGAGAGTTAGGGAGAGGTTCTCTGTAAGGGCGGGAGTGAAAAGGGATTTCAGAACTAATCTTGTTTCCACCTTTGTGGATAACCTGAATTCGGAGGTTGATCTTAGGAGTTTGTGGGGTATTTTCAAGCAGTTTGGAGTGGTTAGAGATATTTACCTATCTCCAAAGTCTAGGTTTAAAAGAAGTAGTTTTGCGTTTGTGCGATTTGCATCAAAGGAAGAAGCTGTAAGATTTGTAGGTCTAACAGACAGCATGTTGGTGTATGGTTGGAGAATTTCTCTGAAGATCTCCTCAGTTGATTGGAGAAGTATGAGCAAAGAGATGGGGAAACCGTTTAAGATGAGTAATAAGGGAGGTGGTATTAAACAGTATGAAGTCAGGACTAGTAAAAAGGTATTTAATCCTATGTCTGGGGACTCTTACCCGGATGCTATGAGAGGTTTATGACAAAAGGCCTTACAATTTCAATGAAGTGCAGAGTAAAAGTACGGCTGTCAATGTCTTTTCGGAAGTGGTAAAATGGGACGAGAATGCATATGATAATGGTTGGGTCAATGTATGCGATATGGGTGTCCTTAAAAGTTTTAAGGATATATCTTCAATGATTGTGATAAGAATATAGAATTTGGGGAAGAATTCGAATAATAGAAGAACAGAGGTTTGGAGGATATTTTGTTTAATAATCTCATCCTTATTCAAAAGCAATCGTGAAGCTAAATAGGCCTCAGTTACAACTGGAAACAATAATTCAGGAAATGCAACAAGTGGACTATAATTGAGGAGAGTATTCGGCCACTACCTCACATAACAGAACACATGCTTAATTGACTTATTCTAAAACAACTAAACAACTAAAGACTCATTCAAATATGTAGACTTCCAGACTTGGTCACTTCCACGTGCACATATCCACCCAAGGCCATGCTAACAGCCCTTGAATACCTGATTCATATCAGTCCTGCCCCCTTAGAAGGTACTTGTCCTCAAGACCGAATTGTGTATATGTCTTCGAAAACCGCCATAAATTCTCCCACGTAGCATCGTCGCTAGCAGCCCCTTTCCACTGAACCAGAATTTCTGTTTTCGGACGATATTTCCCCTTCTGAGTAACCCTGCTGTCCAAGACAAACTGTGGCTCAGGGAGCAACGTTGCATCATCTGAAATAGGAGGAAGCGTGACCACATTTGGCTCAGTATGTCCCCACTTCTTTTTGAGCAAACTCACATGGAATACGTCATGAATTTGGGCACCTCCTGGCAGCTCTAATTTGTAAGCCACCGGCCCAACGCGAGCAAGCACCTTGAACGGTCCAAAGAACCTTGGAGACAATTTTAAAGAGCTCCTGAAAGCGACTGACTTTTGACGATACGGTTGTAGACGTAAGTACACATAATCGTTTACCTCAAACGTGACCTCCCTTCGGTGCTTATCTGCCTGGACTTTCATACGCCCTTGAGCAGTCAACAAATTACGTCGTAGCTCAAGACGGATTTCCTCCCTGGTGTGAAGTAGCTCATCCAGAGCTTGTACTTTTGTCGTGCCCGGTATATAAGACAACATGGAGGGAGGAGGGATTCCATAGACAGCTTCAAATGGAGACATTTTGGTTGCGGAATGAATGGCTGTGTTGTAACCGTACTCTGCCCATGATAACCAATCCATCCATTTCCGTGGCTGATCACAAGTGAAACAACGCAAATATTGCTCGAGAGTTCGATTGACAACTTCCGTTTGACCGTCGGATTGCGGGTGATAACTTGAGCTGAAATTGAGAGATGTCCCATGCAATTGGAAGAGAGACCTCCAAAAACCACTAATAAAAATCCGATCTCGATCACTTACTATCGACTGTGGCATACCATGTAAATGGACTATATTATTTAAGAAGGCCTTGGCTACTATCACGGCAGTGAAAGGATGTTTAAGTGGCACAAAATGGGCATATTTCGAAAGGCGATCGACCACCACCATAATAACATCGTACCCTTGCGAAGTCGGCAATCCTTCAACAAAATCCATCGAAATCTCGGTCCAATTTTGCTGCGGAATCGGAAGAGGGTGCAGCAAACCAGCTGGGCATAAGGTTTCATGCTTGCATCGTTGACACACTTCACAATTTTTAATATACTCATTGACTGTAGTCCGGATCCCAGGCCACGTGAAACTAGCAGAAATTCGACCTAGAGTTTTAAGGTACCCGAAGTGCCCTGCTGCAGGAGAAGAATGGCTCTCGGCTAATATGGATGGCAACAAGAAAGAAGTGGGACTCAAAAGAATTTTACCTTTGCACATCCAAACACCATCTCGTTGAACACAACTTGAAGAGCAATCCTCCATTAAGTTCGCATAAAAAGGCTGTTGCAGTACTTCTTGCTGCAAGGTCGGCCACCAACTAGCCACAGGTAATGAAATGGCTTGGAACTGACAGGATGCCACACGTGAGAGAGCATCTGCACCTTGGTTTTCAGTTCCCTTCCGGTATTCGATCGTATAATCAAACCCCATAATTTTGGGCAGCCAACGAGATTGAGTCGGTGTCGTAATGCGCTGCTCCATGAGATACTTGAGACTCCGGTGGTCGGTTTTAATGATGAAAGGCTTACCCAAGAGGTACGGCCGCCACTTGCGAACTGCCTTGACGACAACCAACATCTCTTTGTCGTAAGTGGATAGGGACTTTGCTTTTCCTTTCAGTGCTTCACTATAATAAGCTATTGGTTGATTCTGTTGTGATAAGATCGCACCCAACCCGTCTCCACATGCATCATATTCCACAACGAAATGTTGCGAAAAATCTGGTTGGCGCAGTACTGGTGGTGATACAAGTGCTGTCTTAAGTTTTTCGAAAGCCACGAGAGCCTCAGATGACCACTGAAACCCCTCTTTGGACTGTAACCTCGTCAATGGTGATGCTATCGTGCCAAAGCCACGAACAAATTTTCGGTAATACCCCGTTAGCCCCAAGAACCCACGCACTCCTTTGGCTGTCGTTGGAACTGGCCATGCTTGTACTGCATGTATCTTGGCTGGATCAACAGCAACCCCATCCACCGAAATTAAATGCCCTAAATAATCCACTTTCAGCACCCCAAACTGACATTTAGACTGCTTGACATACAATTGATGTGTAGAAAGAATGCTGAGCACTTGACGTAGGTGCCGAAGGTGCTCCATCCAAGTCTTACTGTACACTAAAATATCATTAAAAAAAAACCAAAATGTACCTGCGTAAGTAGGGTCGGAAAATATCATTCATGAGACTCTGAAAAGAGGCCGGTGCGTTTGGCAACCCGAATGGCATCACAAGGAATTCGTAATGCCCGTCATGAGTACGAAACGCCGTCTTCGGAATGTCCTCCTGCTGAACCCGGATTTGGTGGTAACCCGAACGCAAATCCAACTTCGAAAAATATTTGGCGCCATGTAACTCATCAAGCAGCTCGTCAATGACTGGAATCGGAAATTTGTCTTTGACGGTAATATCATTGAGCGCTCGATAGTCGACACAAAATCGCCACGATCCATCCGACTTCTTTATTAGCAATACCGGTGACGAAAAGGGACTCTTACTTGGCTGAATAATTCCGGAATGAAGGAACTCCTTCACAAGCTTTTCGATTTCATTTTTTTGGTAATACGGGTACCGGTATGGTCTGGTGTTAACTGGTGGATGGTTCGGTAGTAAGGGAATCCGATGGTCATGAATGCGCGCGGGGGGCAATCTGGTTGGTTCCTCAAATATGTATGCAAATTCGGCTAGAAGAGAACTGAGATCAGCTGGTACTTGGGCTGCTTGTTTTGGCACCTCATCTGCAATCATATGAACAAAGAATCCCGTACCTGATAGGTGCATGAGTTCCTTGTCACTCATGGGAGTGGTATTAGCACTAGACAGCCCTTGCAACACCTGTTTTTGGCCATCCCATGTGAACGACATTCTGAGTTGTTTATAGTTCGTCTCAATCGGACCCAATGTCTCTAACCATTGAACCCCCAACACGACTTGACAGGCTGCCACAGGAAGTATGTAAAAATCCGCTCGCACTGTGAACCCTTGGATTGAGAGGGAGAGACCTAAACAACGACCCGTGCATTCGATTACTTCTTTATTTCCCACCGTTACCTGGAATGTCTTGCCTCGGACTACCTGCAATCCTAATTTGGTGACCACCGACTGATCAATAAAGTTGTGGGTGCTACCCCCATCAATAAGAACCGTCACCTCTCGATTTCCTATCCGGCCGATTACACGAAAGGTCTGTGGATGTGTTGTTCCAGCCAAGGCGTGGAACGATATTTCAGGTATTGTCTCTTCGGGCAGCTCCAAGTCCATGTCCACGTCATTGTCATTTTCATCTGGCTGCACATCAACCATCATAAACAGCTGAGGTTTTGAACAACGGTATCCCGGTACGTACCTTTCATCACAATAGAAACACAATCCTTTTTCACGCTTCTCCCTAGCTTCAGGTCCCGTGAGAGTCCGAACAGGTCTATTGAAATTACCGGTTGGCTGTGGTGGTCCCTGAGAAGGTGCAGGACCAAGGAGGCCCACGGTAGGACTCTGCAGAGGTCGTGGATGATATGAAGGTGCTACTGGTCGGAATTGATTAACTGGTTTCCGTTGGAACTGAGTTCGTTCTTCAATGAGGTGAGCTACACTGATGGTTTTGGATAGAGTTTTCGGTTGCTTAACGCGCACATCCAAACGAATTTCTTCCTTCAAACCTGAAATAAAACAACCCACCAAGAATTTTTCGGGAAGATCATCTACCTTATGGGACAATTTCTCGAATGCCTCTTGATACGCATTAACGGTCGTTGTTTGTTTGAGTCGCGACAACGCTTCCGATGGGTCATCATAATCCGTTGGACCAAAACGATGGAGGAGAGCTTTGACGAACTCCTTCCAATGCAACAGACCCCTGTTCTTGGTATACCAACGATACCATTGCAGTGCTACATTCGACAGATGAAACGATGCCAATTGTACCTGCTGCGAAGCGTCGAATTTTTAAAAATCAAAGTACTGTTCTGCTTTGAAAATCCAACCTGTAGGATCCTCGCCTTCGCCTGCATAGGTCGTAAAATTCAATTTGAGATTGGTGTGATTCCGGTCTGCCATGGGTGGGTTCGAGGAGGATGGCCTGTCGGGAAAATTGTCAGCAGCTGCAAACGGATTCACTTCCCTGTCAGGTGTGTGATGGTATTGGTTAGATTCTCATTGCCTGCAACTCAGCCATGACTCCCTGTAAAGCGTCACTGACTCGGCCAAAATTTTGGTTCAATTCATCGAAGTTGGTATCATGTCGAGCAAGGGCTTCAGTGACCTCGACACGAAACTCCGCGTGGGTTTTACTGCGAGTATCCATGGACCAAAATGGCTCTGATACCACTAATAAGAATATAGAATTTGGGGAAGAATTCGAATAATAGAAGAACAGAGGTTTGGAGGATATTTTGTTTAATAATCTCATCCTTATTCAAAAGCAATCGTGAAGCTAAATAGGCCTCAGTCTCAATTTCGTCAAGCGAAATTAGGATTGTATTAAAGAAGATTTCATGCAGTTCATGCAGGCTTTTTATGATGAGGGCTCAGTGGTTTCAGATTTAAATACCACCTTCATTGCACTTATACCGAAAATCAAGAACCTGGTATCTCTAAAAGATTACAGGTCGATTAGTTTATTGGGTTCCTTTTATAAAGTATTGGCAAAGGTTCTAGCTAATAGACTTAAGGTAGTAATGGATTCGGTAATTGCTCCTACTCAAATGGCTTTTGTTAAGGACCGCCAGACTGTCAATAGTTTTGTTATTGCGGAGCAGATAATTCATTCTTGGAGGAAGGATAGAAAGGGGGTCTTTTGGTTAAATTGGATTTTGAGAAGACATACGATAACGTGGACCATGTTTTCTTGATGGAAGTGTTGGCTAAGATAAGTTTTTGTGAGAAATGGCAGAAGTGGATAAAATGGTGTATATCGTCTCCGTAGATGTCGGTCTTGATAAATGGTAGCCCTACGAAGCAATTTCTTATTGAAAAGGGGCTGAGACAAGGTGATCTTCTGTCACATTTTCTTTTCAATATGGTTGTGTAGATTTTAAGTGGAATGTTTGTGCAAGCTAGGGAGATGGATTTAATCAAGGGTGCGGTTTTTGGAAATGGTGGTGTACACATTTCCCACTTGCAATTTGTGGCTTGCAATTTGTGGATGATACGATTCTATTTTTAGAATCGAAGTTGGATTACCTTCTGAATGTGAAAAGGATTTTGAGATGTTTTGAATTAGTTTCCGGTCTTAAGACAAATTTCCAAAAATCGTGTCTTGTTCGTGTAGGGAAGAAAAATGGCAGTGAGGTAGATTGGGCAGCCAAATTTTAGTGTATCTCAGCCTCTCTGCCACTAACGTATTTAAGACTTCCTTTGGGTGTGAATTTGAGGAGAGAGGGTTTTTGGAAATCAGTTGTTTGCAAGGTGGAGCAATGGCTTGCTCCGTGGTAGAGGGCTTTCATTTCCAAGGGTGGTCATTTGGTTCTCATAAATGCAGTGTTATCTTGCTTACCTTATTATTTTTATGTCAGTTTTTACCATTCTGACAGTGGTGGCAAAGAAGTTGGAGAAAATTCAGAGGAATTTTTTCTAGAACGATGGTCCTTTGAAAAGAAAATTTCATTCGGTAGATTGGGAATCCATTTGTAAACATAATAGGTTTGGGGGGCTTGGAGTTGGGAGGATGAGAGATAAGAACTTGAGTTTGTTGTCTAAATGGCTGTGGAGGTTTGAGAGGGAGGAGGCCTTGCTATAGAAGTTGGTATTGTGTGCCAAGTACAATCTTGGTGCTAAACTGGTGATTTGGGATTGTGCAAAGTTTAGGTCGAGTTCAATTTTTGTAAAAGGCATAAGTAGACCATTCTTGGAGGATCATAGAGCTGATAATATTGTAAAAAATGGCTTTCAAGTGGTATTGAGTGTTGTGATAAGGTGCGGTTATGGCAGGATGTGAAATGGGATTCGGTGCCTCTCTCGAAAGCGTTTCCGAGAATTTTCGCGTTGGCAACAAATAAGTTTGGTTGTATTAATGAATTCGATAGTTGGTCAAACTCTATTTGGGTGTGGAAGATTAACTTGAGAAGACCATTGTTTGACTGGGAGTTAGAGCAGTGGAAATGTTTCAAGTTAATGTTGGATAGTATTCAGCTAAGATTCAACTTCCCGGATACTTTGTCATGGTCTTATGCTACTAATGGAATTTTCTCTGTGAGCTCCTTTAGGACGTGTTTGGAAGTTAATACTAATGCAGGTGATTTGAATTGTGATTTCTTATGGAAGGGCTTATGTCCTCCGAAAGTTAAGGTGTTTGTTTGGCAATTATTGAAAGGGAGGGTTTTGGTTAGAAAGGTTTTGCTTAAGTTTGGCATGGCAACTCAAATGGTCAAATACTGGATATCCACTGTGCGATGTTGGTTCAGAATCTATAGATCATAGATCATATCTTTCTTCTTTGTGACTAGTCCAGTGAGGTGTGGAGAGTTTGTATAAGATGGTGGGGAGTTAATGTATGTCTGTCTGTCATCTTCGATTTTGGACTGAGTGTTGGGTTAGAAAGCTTTGTGTCTATCAAGATTAGTGGTGTCAATGTGGGCTGGCCTGGCCCATTTGTGCCGTGCCAAAAGGGCCTGTTTTTGAAACGGGGCTCGGCCTGGCACGGCACATCAGGTTGACGTGCCAGGTCGGGCCGGCCCATTTTCAAAAATTAAGGGCCCAGCACGTGCCGTTAGCACGTGCTATGGGGTGGGCCGGCGGGCCGTGCCTATTTGGCACGTAGAACACAATTTTTTTATTTTTTTTTAAATTTAATTCAATTATACAAATACAACTTGTATTTTTACAATTTGTATTCTTGTAACTTGTAAGTTATAAGTATATTATAATATTGTTTAAACAATTTAAATTATTTAATTTTAATTGTAATTTGTCTATCTTATTTATTATTTTAGTTTAATAAAAAAATTAGAAATGAAAAGATTAAGGATTAATAAAAATAGATGAAATTAAAGCTAAAAGATTAAAGAAAATAAAAATAGATGAAATTATGAAAATATGAAATGAAGAATTATTTATTTATCTAGGAGTCTCAGTGACTCAGTATTAGATATTTACATAATTATATGATTGCCTCATTAAAAACCTTACTAAGAAAAACCCAGAGGGATAAAAACTTGGTAAGGGAAAAAGAGTGCAATCAACTAAACAAGTTAATGTACATATATAACCTAGATTTGGTTACTGCCATAACTTTCTTTGACATATAAATTACTGAAATTTTGAATAAATTGTTCATCTACAGTTTCATTTTGCAACCTCTTTCGAGCACGCTCCCAATCCCGAATGCATATCAATACCTCTACCATCTCTGGAGTCAAACAAGTTCTTTTTTCTTCAACAATTCTTTCAGTCGTGCTGAATACATGTTCTGATGAAACAGTGGAGACAGGGATAACCAGTACGTCACGTGCTAGGTGTGATAGCACCGGATATTTATAGTTGTAAGTCTTCCACCATACCAACAGTTGAAATCTCTTCTCTCTTTCAAATCTGTTGTCGAATTGAGCTTCAAGATAGCTTTTCAGTTCGACACCAGAAGTTGTGGGAGGTCGTGAAGAAGAAGAACTTGATGAGCTTACTTTTTTTCGGCATTTTAGAATGTTCCAACTTGTCTAATTTGGGAGTGTGTCTGGTTCTGCTGATGGTTGTGCGTCAACACCGCCATACTTACACTCATAAATACTAAAAACTTCGAACAACTTGGTTCGAATATCAGAAACATTTGCAGAATAATCTATGCTCAAATAATCACCAAGATAATCTAGCAATGTTTCTAAACCAGATAATTTAACTCTATAATCTATTATAAGACCTAAAGCATAAAGGAAAGGAATTGTAGACCAGTATTTTTTAAACTTGGTTTCCATGGCAACAACTGCAGGGCTTAAGATATCATCTTCCCTATAATTGTTTAACAATTCAGCCATTTCCATAATCTGATAGATTGCCAAGGAAAATGTGGGGTAATAGACCCCGGAAAGAGTTACAGTGGAGTCATAAAAAAACCTTTAAAAATTGAACAAAGGTCTTTGCCACATGCCAATCATCTAAGGTCAGTGTTGGATGGCCAACTTAGGACATTTTCATGTTATAAAAACCTGAAATAAGTGTATCATACTCTAAACAATTTAAAAGCATTAAGTAAGTAGAGTTCCACCTTACCGGCATATCTGTTAGGAATCTTCAGGGTCGTAGACCGTAGATTTTACAGTATCTACTAAATTCAGCCAATCTTGGATTAGAACTACTAATCCAAGCAAGGGCTTCTCTGATGCGATCTATACGATCGTTTACTACTTTCATACCAGACTTTACAAATAAATTGATGATATGACATGCACACCGTTGATGGAATAAATAACCCCCATGTTGCGGGATATTTTTTTTCAAAAAACAACATAATAGAGCTAGTATTTGCAGATGCATTATCTAATGTAATAGAAATGATGCGATCAGTTATTTCAAAAGTTTCTAAAACAGACTTAATGACATCAAAAATAATTGATGCGGTATGTGCAGATTCCATAGGACGAAAACCAAGAATTTTTTTTTTTGTAAATTCCAATCAGAGTCTAAATAATGTCCTGTGACAGTTAAATAGTCCTGTTTGGAACATGCGCTCCAAATATCGGAAGTTAATGCAATAAAGACAGTTAGATGCTGTAATTCAGCTTTCAACTTATCTCGTTTGGTTTGAAAACATTTTATCAAATCGATCCTAGTAGTGCCTCTAGAAACATATTTAAATTGGGGGTTGTATGCAGTTTGAATAAATTCTTCATAAAAAATATTGTCACCGAAATTAATAGGTTGATCAGTATATGCAATGTAACGTGCCATGGACTCTCTAGCAACTACGAGGTCATAACGCCATGTTGTAACGGACCTGTCTGGGTGCCATTGTAGTTGTGTCTGGGTTGTAGTGTCTACTTGTCTGTGTGCAGACATGCATTTCTCCATATGCCTTAACGCCATGTTGTAACGGACCCGTCTGGGTGCCATTGTAGTTGTGTCTGGGTTGTAGTGTCTACCTGTCCATGTGCAGGCATGCATTTCTCCATATGCCTTCGCAAATGACCGGTCCCCCCCCAGAAGTCACATAGTGCTTAGGACAAAACTTACATTGAGCTCTGTCCATGACTTTACCATCTGGCATAGTCTTCGGTACTATGTCAAAACACTGTCATACGTTTAATGTGTGCTTTTTAGGTTTGGGAGCACGTGATGTCGATGCTGTGCCGGAAGCAGAAGGTCCCGCTGTCGTTTCTGTCGGCCCAGAAAGGTCAAAATAATCGTTCTCCATGTTAAGACCGTCCAGAAATTGAGGATGATTATGATCCATTTCCTACAATACAAATATTAACTCATTAGTCATTAGTCATTAAAAAATAAAAACTAAGCATTTAATCATAAATACACTAAGGCACTAAGCATACATATATATTTAAATTCATTACTAAGCATAAAAATATTTCATTACTAGTCATTTAATCATAAATATACTAAGCATACATATATTTAAATTCATTACTAATCATTTAATCATAAATATAAGCATAAAAATATTTAAATTCATTACTAATAATTTAATCATAATTCATAAATATACTAAGCAAGTAAGCATACATATATTAAATTCATTACTAATCATTTAATCATAAATACAAGCATAAAAATATTTAAATTCATTACTAATCATTTAATCATAATTCATAAATACACTAAGCATACATATATTTAAATTCATTACTAAGCATAAAAATATTTAAATTCATTATTAGTCATTTAATCATAAATATACTAAGCATACATATATTTAAATTCATTACTAATCATTTAATCATAAATATAAGCATAAAAATATTTAAATTCGTTACTAATCATTTAATCATAATTCATAAATACACTAAGCATAAAAATATTTAAATTCATTACTAAGCATAAAAATATTTAAATTCATTACTAGTCATTTAATAATAAATATACTAAGCAAGTAAGCATACATATATTTAAATTCATTACTAATCATTTAATCATAAATATGAGCATAAAAATATTTAAATTCATTACTAATTATTTAATCATAAATATACTAAGTAAGTAAGCATACATATATTTAAATTCATTACTAATCATTTAATCATAAATATAAGCATAAAAATATTTAAATTCATTACTAATTATTTAATCATAATTCATAAATACACTAAGCATACATATATTTAAATTCATTACTAAACATAAAAATATTTAAATTAATTACAAATCAATCAATCATAAATATCATAAACATATTACTAAACATAAAATCATCAATTTACTAACTAAACAAAATATACTAAGATTACTAAGCATAAATTAAAATATACAAATATTAAAATTAATTACTAGACATAAATTCATAAAATGATAAATTTACTAAAATCTAAGATTGTAATTTCTAAGATTAAAATATTAAATATTAAAACTTATAACAATTATTACAGATATTAACTCATATATACATGATATATATAAGAATAAATATCAAAATTAATAAATAAGCATAAATATGTTAAGTATAAATATAAATTTTAAAAACTAAAACATAAAATAAATTAATAACATTTAAAGAAAAAACATACCTTTAAGCTTTGGTGGAGAGATTAGAGAATAATATTAGTAATATAGAATATAGTATTAGAAATTTAGAATAGTAGTGTAGAGATTAGAGAATAGAGAGAGAGAGAGAGAGAGAGAGAGAGAGAGAGAGAGTAAGAATGAGAGAATGAGAGAGTGTAGGGAAATATGAATGGGTGGGGGTATTTACAGAAAAATTTGAAATATGGGTAAAAATATAAAATAGAAGAAATGAGAGGTTAAATTGCAATTTTTTATTGTTTTTTTTTAAATGTTACCGTTGCTGACGTCAGCTTACGTCGTCAGCAACGGTAACATTAAAAAAAAAAAAACAATAAAAAAATTAGCAAAACAACGGTAAAAAAAAAAAAAAATTATTGGCTCGGCCTGGCGGGCCGGCCCGATGGGTCGGGACTCTTTGATCCGACCTGGGCCGTTATGGGGGCTGTGCTTGGCCTGACCCCCATAACAAGCAGGCCGTGCCAAGAACAGCCCCCATTCCGGGCTGGCCGGACGTGCCGAGCCCTTCAGGCCCGACACATTTTGACACCACTAATCAAGATCAAGAAAAAGAGTGTGGTGTATTTTATTCTTTGTTGTTATTTGGTCATTATGGGAATTTCGTAATGAGAAGGTTTTTAAAGAAATTGCTACAAGTTTTGATAAGGTGTTGGATTCGATTAAATTTAGGGTTGCTCTTTTGTTTAAGTTTCATGGTTGCGGCTCTAAAGTGGATTTATCATTGCTAGTGTTGGACGTGAAGGAAAGATGCTTGGATCCAAGCTTGGTCATGATGAATAGGTTGAACCCATGGATCCCTCCCGCTATTCCGATGTATAGTTTCTATGTTGACGGGTCGTCTAGAGGAAATCCAGGTGATGCTGGTATAGCAGGTGTGCTTCGTGACCATTGCGGCAAGATTTTATGCCTATTTTCATATTTTGTGGGGGAGTTGGATGCTATTTCAACCGAAATTTTCGCTATTCACAGAGCATGTCAACTGGTGATTGATAAGCAGGTAAGGTATTTTTTGGATGATGTGTCATGATTTTTAGTGATTGTAAGACTGATGTGCCATGGTGTAAAGGCGAAGATTGTGGGAATTTGTATGTGGTAAATTTAGTATCTGATATAAGACGGTTTCTTATATCTTGGGCTGGTTTAGAGATTTCTTTTTTACCTAGAGAGTTGAATTTCTTTGCGGATTGTCTTGCGAAAAAAGGATCAAGTGGCTGTGAGGACAGATTAGAATGGGGAGATGTTGTGTAAGAAGTCCTTTGCAGGGTTTAGGTTCCTGTAGGATTTTTGGTTTAAGTGTGTTTAGTATCCCCCTGTTTTTTTGGTGTGTCAAGCTGGTATCCACTTGTTTGTTTTTTGGGGAAGTTTTCTACTGCGTTAATCTTTCCCTGTTTTGGTGTGTAGTGCTGGTCCCTTTTTGTTTGGGGATGTGTTGATCAGTCCTGGTCTTTATTGGTTAGTTTGATATTATTAATAAATTTGCTGTTAAAAAAAAAAAAAAAAAAAAAAAAAGGAACAGTGTCGTATTCTACACCTATGTGCTAATTATTGCAGATTATTTGATGCATAAATGATTATTTGGGCAAGTCTCCAAAATTTACTTTTTTTATGCATAAATGATTCGGTTATTTATAACCTTGTGTTATATAAGAATGGATTTTGGTGTTATGTGTTAATCACATAATGGTGTCAATTACTTCTGCATTTTGCATTCATGAAATTGCTTGATGAACACTGTGAAGGCTAAAGCCACAGCAGCTATATCAGATGGTGATACAGCAGCTAAGTCAAGCACAGGTCAAGTATGTGTAATATCTATTACTGATCCTGTGCTTCTCAGAGCACCCACTAACGGTTTGAAAAGAAGATTGCTACCGCACTTCCGCACTACATCAAGGGTCAAAAGTAAAAGTTAGGAACACATCTCAACCGTGCATCGGAGATCAAAAGAGCTCAGAGCAACGGTTGAAGATCAGTGAATTGCCTAACAATATTTAGGCGGGAAAGTTTGTTATTGCCAAAACTGACTTGGCAACATAATTGGATCAGCGTGATCCAAGGAAAGTTTGTTAAGATCAGTCAACAAATGCGACTTCTCTGTATATATACATTCAATATTCTTTGATTATTGTAATCTGAAAAATGACTCTTGTCAATAATATTCAACACACCAGACTTCATTAAAAGAGCTGGTAAAAAAGCTTCATTGTAACATTCTGTCAAACATCTTTCATTTAGTTTTACTTCTTTGTTTTTGTAAACTTCACAAAAACATTCACTTCAAAGTTCAATCTATGCATGGATCAATACATATACAAGAGTAGAAAATTATTCTTGTAAAATCCACTTGAGAGTACTTAATTAAGCAAATATATATATATATATATATATATATATATATATATATATACATTTGAATTGTGTAAAAGAATCAAGCAATCCACAACACAAGTATGTAAAACCTTCTAAAAGGAAAAACTAATAGTATATTTAGCTGCTATAAAAGATATATTCTAATTTCTATGTTAACTAAGGGGTCGTTTGTTTTTTCCACTTAAGACTTAATGGGTCTGAATTGAACTCATTAAATTATTTTGTTTGTTTTTTTAAGTAATCAAACAACTTCAAAATATCAAAAAACAACTTTAAAAATAAAAAAAATTAAAAATTAAAAATTAAAAAAAAAAAAGGTAAGAAATCATGACTTTTAACTTAATTCCAAATCAATGAATTATAATTAAAATAATTTCTTCCAAGTCTATCCTTTAAAAAAAAAAAAAAAAAATTAATCCTAATTTGATATAGTGTAGAATTCTTTCTTTTAACGTATTTCTTATTTTTAAAGGCTTTTAGAAAAAAAAAAAAAAAAAAAAAAAAAAAACCATAATCAATTTTCATATTGAAATATCCTGAGATTAAACAACTGAATTTCTCTCCTACCAAATCCTAATAAGAATTCTTTAATTTTGTTTTTTGTTTTTGTTTTTATCTATGTGTAGTGGCAGTTATAGAACTCTTTAAACATAATATAGAATGATGATTTGTTATGATTGTCATAATTGCAGTTATATAATTTATCAAATATTCTTTTTGTGGTTGTATTCGATATTGAATAGATTTCGTGGCTTGAAGAAGTTACAGAATAATTGTTTATGTGTGTGTGTATAATTTAGAGACCTATTTAAAAAAAATAAATAAATAAAATAAAATAAAAAATAAAAAATTGGTTTCTGGTTGCATATGATCCAGAAAACAAACAAAAAACAAAAAAAACAAAACAAAACAAAAAAAAAAAAGACAAAAAAAAAAAATGGTTTCTATAATTATATACCGGATATTTGGAAAATATGTAAAATTGAATTTGAACTTCTTCTTTTTTTAATTTTTACAATAAATTGAACTTAAACTTTGTTTGCAGAATAACATGTAAAATTATATTCCTATATGAATTTTTTGTTTTGTTAAATTAAACTTTGTTTGCAGAAGAACATGCAAAATCTTATAAAGAGTGTTGCATGTTAAATTACTTCTTTTAATTAGTATGAGTATAGATGTAAAATTACTTCTTTTTAAACAATTTTATTTTTAAAAAACAAACATGTTGATAGTACATTCAGAAGTGAGAAAAAAAAAAAAACAAACAAACAAACATGTCATTCAGATTCAGGTTTCAATCACTATTCAGTATTCAGACAAAAAAACAAACGACCCCTAACTTAGTCTTGTATTAGACTTTGAGGGATATGACTGGTTGTGACTCATTTACTCTTTTCCATATATTATTAGAAAAAAGTAGAATCTCATTGCCATTGATAGCCCATATCAATAATCCATACTGAAATTTAAATCAACAAATTCTTTTTACATTATTTGAGTGGACTAAGTTATGATAAAGATTGATTACCCATATCAATAATTGATAGTGGAATTTAAATCAACAAAGTCTTTTTACATTATTTGAATGGACTAAGTTATGATAAAGAGGAAACGTATGTAGATGAATTAGATAGGGCTTTTATTTTGTTTAAAAAAAAATTGGTAGGGTTTTTATTTCTTACTCCGTTATAAGAACTAACTAATCTGCCCTCGAAGCCAAACGGAATCATAATCCATCGATATGAACCCAGGTCCTAATATAAGTGGTCAAGATGGGATCCGAAATGTAAGAAACTGGATTTGATTCGGATCCGATGGGGTGTAATCTTCTCCCTTTAACTGACACCCTCACACTTGTTTCATTGGAGAAAATTGATGCATCTTTCATTCAAATGTGTAGCATAAGGAAGAAAAAAAATATAACTTGCTATCCATATCGAATGCATACTCTCATCTGAGTACCCATATTGATGAAAGTGACATTCAAATCAATTCAACCATTCACATCATTTGAATGGAAGAACACCTAAGTGGCAAGACTTTTTGGTCTTCTAAAAGAAGAAACATGAAGCCTCAAGAACCAATGCTCCAGATTACGGTCTTCTTACTCTATTCAGGAACCCTACTGACTATAGCTTTTTTGAAACCACCCTTGAAGTTTTCAGTCTCTGACAACGAAATGAAATGAAAATTGGTTGTGGAGAAAATTTTGGTGGAATTTTTGGTTTGGTCATAATTTCCAAACCACTTCAAGAAAAACCAAACTCTCATTGATTAAATACTCATATAGATGACAGTGACATTCAAATCAATTCAACCATTCAAGTTTCAACTCTCCCACGGATTGCATTTGAATTTGTTATTTGTTATTTGAAAATTTTTTTTTATATGTGGTAAAGAAAGTTTCGGCTTTCGTTATGGTCATAATTTTCAAAGGGGATTATTACTTTGGTCTCTAAGTTTTCTGGAAATGTCACTTTTTTACTTGAGTTTTGTGTATTAGTTTATTTTGGTTCTCAACTTTTTAAAAGTACATCAAAATAGTCCATCTGTTAGTTAACTATGGGTCAAAGTTAACGGATTACAGATCTATGTTATTTATGTCCTCGACTTTTTTTTTTTCTTTTTTTTTTCAAGTATTAACATATCTACACTTATAAGTATACCGGTTGATACAGTGAAACCAACAGACGTAGAGTCTAAGTGAATCTGAGAAAGATCGAGGCAGGCTAACAAGAGGGGCCTATTCGGTTTTTGTGGGAAGTTGATTAATGACATTCACATACCACCTACTCTACTCACATGCAACATGCAAGGTTTCCTTATAACTTTTAAGTAATGCTTCTACAAATCATAGTATAAAAGCTAGATGAGTATATTTTATACATATTTATTACCCGAATAAATATATATTTTTTAATTAGATTATTTTTGGTAAAATAGAAACAAAAGGTATCTGAATTTGGAATGGAGCTATATAGATAATTTTTGGAGTCAAAGAAAGTGGATCAAGAATTTAAAATTTCAGGAGCCCAAGTCATGACCCAAAGAAAGAGCTAAAGCCCGTCATAAATTCTAGCCCAAATCGAAATTCCAAGAAAAAGTCCAATTGTCATGCAAGTCAAAGCCCAAGCGAATTCCAATTCAAGTCCAAGCAAACAAAGGAAGCAAAAGTGTGCACCTGTGGATTGTGTGGACCAAGATAGAAAAGGAATAATTCGTAGGTTTTTTTTATTTTTATTTTTTTTTTTTTTTATTTATTTATTTTTAGTTTGAATATGTCTGAAGTTGATTAAAGTTTGAATGGTGACTGAAATCTGAAATACTGATGATTTTTTTTTTTTGTTTGAATATCAATATCTGAAAACAAGTAACATGACAATTATACCCTTACAATTGTTAATAGATTTATGTATTTCTAATTGATATAATTATATTGTTAATTTATCTTATAATATTTTTAGTTTAAATTAATTAAATAAATATTTGAAAGCTTCATTAAATTGAAAGTACAATTCATTCTTTATTATAAAAAAAAATAAATGAATATTTTTTTGAAAGAAAATAAATGAATGTTTATAAATATAAATTGATGATTAGATTTAATCAGTCTTTCTATTATCAGTTCGAACTAACAAAAGTTATATCAGTTCTTTACATGTGGGTTATTAGATTTAAATACTTTAACTGACAAGTGCATACAGTCAAGTCAAAATATTTAAATCCAGTGGCCCATATGCAAGTAACTGATATAGCTTTTGTCAGTTCGAAATGATAATATAATTTATGTAGATTTAATATATATATATATATATATATATATTAGAATTAGAATTAGAATTCTCTGGAAAGACAAGCCTTCATCCAGATCTCCTTATCTC
This sequence comes from Acer negundo, assembly GCA_035582765.1. Lineage (NCBI taxonomy): Eukaryota > Viridiplantae > Streptophyta > Magnoliopsida > Sapindales > Sapindaceae > Acer > Acer negundo. The sequence goes on from CM069233.1 coordinate 2,490,079, forward strand.
TCAAATATATTTATTTCTTTCTTCAAATCTTCAATAATAGTGCAACCATAAAACCATTGACCTCCTCCTTTAGTGGAAAAGAAAAGATCGATGGCCTTCTTCGCGAAGGTCACCTGCAAAGGTCGATGGCTACTTGACATCAAAGAGACTGCAGACCTCCTCTCCTCCAACATCAAGATTGTCGGCAACCTCCATGGTGAAACAAATGCCTAGATTTTTTTTTGAAATAAAAAACTAAGGTAATTGTAAATTTTTAATGAGGGCATTTTTAGACATAAGGTGTAAAAACATATCCAGATTTCCATTCTTCAGATAAAAGTCAGAAATTGTAGCATTTTTTTCTCAGATGTTTTCAATGGTTTTTCAGATCTCATTTCACTTAAAAAAACAAATAGAAATATCTTACTAAGACATTTTAAAGAATTTTAAGTTTTCAGATGGAAAAACAAACAGGCCCTTAGGTCCCACCAAATCGGTGACCATTTGTGAGAGAGATTATAAAAGCGAAAATAAAAAGACTTCTCGGAGTCGATGGTTTTTGGAAGAAAATAGAGAAGAGCTGATGTGAGTGGAATGAATGAGAGAATTGTGGGCATGCGACTTGAAGAGAAAACGAGCACACCTGGTGACTTGTCGTCTCGGATTCAGACTAACGATTGCCATCATAATATTGTCGTCATGCCGGGCTCCAATTTATTCTTTGTTCTTGACTTCACCATGTGTTTCTAATTTTATTTATGAGGTGTAAAATGAAACCTATTTAATATTGCAATTGCTTTGTTATTCAATGATAATTCCCAATTTTGATTTTAATGTTTATAATTCTTGTTTTCATTGATTACCATAAATTAAATTATTTCACCCTTAATATCAAATATTCTGGATAGTTATGATTGATTTTATTAATTGGGCTTTGTGTTTTAACATTTAAATTTAAGAACCTTGATTATTTCTTTTTCGAATATTGGATACATACAATACTCGAGTCTTATACATTAATGATAACTCTTATTTCTACACGAAGTGTAGTCCCTTTATTTGTATCTTTTATGCTCAATTTCCGGATAAAACTATGTTTTTAACGGCTTAAATAAGTGTTTCAAGATTTCTTCCAACAGAGGGGTTTAATTGCATAAATATGGAAATTCTTAGGCAAAAGCATAATTTCAGAAAGTATTCAGCGCCCTTGTGGTTTTACAATTAGGGGCCGCAGAAAAGGGACCAAAAGGTCCGCTTTTCTTGACTAATTCTGCTCCCTTGATTCGACGACCATGGACCGCCGAAACGGGTGCATTTTTGTTGGCAAATTTGCTTCATTTCTCAATTCTGGGCCCCAAGGGTACCGATTTCGCCCGATACTGTCAACTTCAGTTGCCATTTTTGGATCCTTAGGCCATAAAATTTCGGTCAATCAAAGATCTTGTCTCTGACCCTTGAGCCTTGCTAAGAGCTTGGATGAGTTATTGGAGATCTTGGTGAGCCCTCTTCATTGAAGAAGCATTGAAGATGCTTGTCCTTGGAGAATGATGAGGAAGACTTTTGTGGGAGCTCTCTTAAATCCATTCTAGAGCCTCACACCCAACCAAATCCAACCACACAACACACTCTCAGCAGAAACCTCTCATTTTCTCTCTGAAATTTGTGGTTCTTCATCAACATTGGAGCTTTGAGAAGCTGATTCTTGGAGAAGGAAGCCATTAGAAGCCATTGGAGACCAAACTTTACAAGAAAGAGATCATCATCTTAGTTTTTCTCTATAAACTCTACCTTTTATCTTCTTGTTTTAGTTATGGTCTATTTTTATTGGATATTTTGTATGGTTTATATGTGTAATATGAGCTAAATACTCTTGTGCTAGAACAATGATGAAACCAAACCCTTGATCTTTTGTTAATGATTCCTTAGTTTCTCTACAAGTGCTTGTATAGTTATATGAATGTTTTGTATGCTTAATGCTTTTGTCTTGATTGGCCATCTTGTTGAAGGATAACTAGATAAACAAAATATTCACTATATATGACTAGAAAGTGAGAGATACACTAGGCTAGCATATAGGGTTCATGTATGTGTTCCATAAATCTTCATGAGTTCATTCATATTTTGCATGCATGGATACAATCTCTAAGATATCGAGAGAGATTAAAGATTAATTTAAGGAAATGCGAACCTATAATCTATACTTGAACAAATGAGAAGTTAAGTGAGTCAAGAGTTAATTAGAAGGGTGAGATAGATTTGATGTTCTAAGACTCTTTCATCATATATTCACATTTGTTCTTGTTGTAGTTGGTATTTTACTTACTTTAGAATTAATTAGTTTAGTGTTAAAAATCTGGAAACTTTCAATCTCAATTGTTCAAATAGTATATAAGCTGATAAAAACCGGTAATCAATCTTTAGTCCTTGTAGGAACGATCCCTACTCGGCTATTATAATACACTCCGACCTCGTATATTTGCGAGAGTCACACCGTGTGGTTGTAGACCGATCAATTAAGTCTTTGAAATAAGAATTTACAAAAGATAAATTTTTATATGCTTAATTAATAAATCTTTAAAAAGCATACAAATTACTAATTTAAAAACACCAAAAAAGCGCAACCTGATAATCAGGTTATGGTATGATCCAAAACAAAAACATACACTCTCCTGGGTACCACGTGCATTATTTTACATTAATATTTTTTTAAAATTTTAATCTATGAACAACTTTGATATTTTATAAACGGGGGAATTGTACAAGCATTCCTCGAGGTTTGATTAAATTGTACGGATATGTTAGTTTTGGCCATATACACAAAAACTTCTCTTAACATTTGAATATTGTTGCACAAACACCCCCTACCGTTAGATGGATCCGTTAGTCGATAGTCAAAACAGTAAAAAGTCTAAAATACCCTTTATTTTTATTTTAAATAAACTGAAAATATGAAAAAATATATATATATTTAAAAAAATATTTTAGAAAACATGAATGTATTTTAAATCTGAAACTTGGAAAAAAATTCATCTTTACAATTAAAAAAAAAAAAAGTTTTTTAAACAATTTAATAACAAATAAATTTTAAATTTTAAATTTATTTAAAATCAAGGGGGAATTGTACAAACTATTTTTTTTTTCTAAGTTTCAGATTTAAGATACATTCATGTTTTCTAAAATATTTTAAAATATTTTTTATCTTTTTTTTTAGTTTATTTAAAATAAAAAAATAGGGTATTTTAGACTTTTTACACATTTGACCATTGACTAACAGATCCATCTAATGGTAGGGGATGTTTGTGCAACAATTTTCAAATGTTGATGGAAGTTTTTATGTATATGCTCAAAACCGACATATCCATATAATTTTATCAAACCTCGAGGGATGTTTGTGCAATTCCCCTTTACAAAAATATTCATTCTCTCTTCCAATACATATCTCTAACTTCCTATCTTCATTCTTTCTTAAACAAGACTAACGGTTAAGAAAAAAAAAACTTATGAATAAATTTGATTTTTATAAACCGTATATATTTATATATATATTTTTTAAAAAAATAAAAAAAAAACTCAGAAAACAAGCACCATATTTAAAAAAAAAAATCAAAATATGAAAATATTTTTTGTTACTTTTATAGTTATGTGATTACCTAGAGAACTTTAATTCTTTCATTAGTCTTAGAAATTATGAGTTTAATCGAATATAATTGCAACAAATCAAGTTTTCATATATATATATTTATATATATATATTTAAAAAAAAAAAAAAACAAGGTATTTATATTAACTTTTTAATATTTATTTATTTATTTATTTATTTATTACTGTTAATAAAAAATCAAAATATTTATAAATTTTTTTCGTTAACTATTAATCAGAGATTGATCGAAAAAGTATAGAAATAGGATTTTTTTTTTTCTTTTTTTGAAAAATAGAAAAAAAGTAATTAATATAAAGTGTTTAATATGATAATAACAGATTTAAAAAATCGAGTTTAATAAGTAATATTTAATTTAATAATTTATAAAATATAATTTTATTATTTAATAATTTAATTAGTTTAGAGTATCTTTATAATTTTTTTATTTCGTTTAATAATTTTACTTAAAAATATTATTAGATTTTTAAAAATATATAAATTTGAGGTGTACAGATGATATTTACGTACAGTATTTACAACTATCGTCACTCTTAATTCAATTAGAAAAGTGTTTCTGTTTTTTTTTTTTTCTGGGGAGCAATACAGTACCCAGAAATTGGGTTGAGACCCATGACTGGCCCAAATCTTACAGGCCCAACACAAGGACCATAACATATAAAATCCACAAGCTGGTTTCTATTGATGACCAAACCCAAGTTGTTGTGGGCCGAAACTAGCTCAATTATTTCGGCCCAATAAGGAGATCTGCAAATACAAGAAACTGATTTTCGGCCTATGTGGCTATTTGACTTTGTGTTTACAAATTTTAGATGAAAAAAAAATGTATATTTATATATTTGAGGCATAATGGTATTTTTAAACTTTTGGATGAGAACCTTAATAAGAGGAATTATTTAATACATTAAGAAAGTTTTAAGACAAGAAAGTTTTAAGACAAGATATGTAGTAGAATTGCAATCCTTATTCTCTAATTAAGATACACATGGTCTCTTCATCATCATCTGCATTTTAATATTTAAACTGATGAAGAGATCGATGGAATTGTGTGTAATTAAAGCTCTTGCTTGACATCATCAGTACTCTTCAGCTTGGCTGAGCCACTGTCTCCTCCAGCAATGGTAACCACCCTAGGACCTTTGATTTTTTCAGGTGACAACTTGGACAAGGACAAGGTGAGCACACCATTATCAAGCTTAGCCTGGACAGAATCCAAATCAACATTGTCTGGCAACTTCAACTGCCTCCAAAATTTGCCATAGGATCTCTCCACTCTATGCCAGTGATCACCCTTTTTCTCTCCTTCTCTCTTTCTCTCTCCGCTGACTCTCAGCACCCGGTTCTCTTCCACCTCAATCTTCAGCTCCTCCTTGTTCAACCCTGGTACGTCCAGCCTGATAACGTGTCCCTCTGGTGTTTCTTTCCAGTCTACCCTGCCTAGAGTCGGAGAGATCCCTGTGTTCTCTTCCCTCTCAACCCCAAATGGGATTTGTTCCAGAACACGAAAAGGGTCGGCCCAGATGTCTGATAACAGACTTCCTGGAGGATCAACCAAGGGCAGCAAAGCCCCGTTGGATGAGCCAACAACACAAATTAAAGCTAACAGCAAGTAGTCGACGAGGAAGGATTGTTGTCTCATTTTCACTACTAGTGAGCAGCTATCTTTGTTTGATGTAAGAAGCACAGTCTAAGTAATTTGATTTAGATGGAGTGGGGAAATATGATTTATGAAGATGTATATATATACAAGTGAAAGGAGAGCTTGCTGAAAATTCTAAATGTTGGACTAGTGTAGTGTAGATAAACGGAGAAGGTTCCAGTTATTTGTAAGTGTGATCATGACGTGAGGTGGAAAGCAGATATACTCACTGTATGTGTAAAAGCTTAATTAAGGCAACACTCTTCTTGCATGTTCTACACCCTTCCAGGGGTTGCATTCATTTGAAGGATTGAGAATAGAAAAAGGTGTCTAAACAGTAAGAGCGATAATATTAGTACTCTTCAAAAACTTTATGTATATTTTAAATTAGTATATTTTTTAAAATCAAATATTACCCTTCAATAAAATACTAAATAGTTTATAAATATATTAATTAGTTTCCTAATATAAATATATATATTTTAATATAACATTATCATTCCAAAACCAAAACACAATTACATCATACTACTAATATCTTTGTTATGTTTGTTGGGATAGTGTGGCCCCTTCTTGGCTTTTACAATTAGCCATGGTTGATGTAGTTTCTTCTTCTCTTTTAGAGAGTTAATTAATACATTTCACTTAAAAATAAAAAATAAAAAGCCATGAAGGGAATCCTCAACCCAGAACAATTAAAAATAAAAAAAAAATTGGGCAATTTGGAAATCCACCAAATCTGCCAATCCGTGTAAAATATTAGGTCTTATTTTCAATTGGGCAATTTATTTTATCCACTACTTTCTAATGTAAAGGCCCAACCTAAATACAATTTGATTGTCTGAATATCTGTAAAGACCCAACCCAAATACAATTTCTAATGTTACTATTTGGAGTTTTGTTTCTCAATTTCTCTGCAACCAATGATCCACCATCTTCTTTTCTTCTATTCTTCTTTATCAACATCACAGCTTATTAAGTCTGCATTTGGAATTGATGTTTAATGCTTATAAACTTTAAATTATATAAAGTTTACAAGTTATGTTATGTATTTTTTTTAATGTTAATTTTATTTGAATTAATTATTAATGTTTGAATAATTTATTTGATTTTATTTATTTCGGATTATAACTTTTATATATTAATAATGACTTTCTATTAATTCGATCTATCAGATCATATCGGATCAAATAGTAACTTGATCGAATCGGATTGTAATTTCTTCGATCCAATCGGATCGGATCTTAGATCATGGTAAATTCATTGGATCCGATTCGCCGCACACTCCTAACTCAAACTCTAAACTTGAGTTTACATGAGGCATCTCTAAGGCCCAGTCAAATAGAACAAGAGAGCTACCCAAAATATATTTGTAATTTTTTAATGGGTGGAGTCCATTTCTCACTACTTAATAAACTAAAACGAAGCCCAACAACTGATGATGGAAGTCCAATAATGCAGTGCTCTTATATTGGGCTAACTAAAGCGGTCGTTCCTCGAAGAGACCATGATCTTCTGTTGTTGCTTGAACTGTCACCGGTAGTGCTTGCATCGTGAGACATTTTAAACGAAAATGTAAGAGTTTTGGGGGTTTTAGAGGCTTGAAAGAGAGGGTTAATTAGATGATTAAAGCTTAAATTTTTAGAGAGAAAATGAGGTGTTGATTAACAAATAGAATATGTAGAACAAGCTGAGAGTGATGATTCAAATGAAAAGAGTGCTTGAGCCCTTGGTTTTTCTTGAATTTGTCCCATTAACAAAAACATATCTATTTACATATTTATTTTGAAGTCCGGCAAATTCTTTGGTGCACTGATACTGCATGCACCAAAGAATTTCATCTACGCTCATTTATAATATCACCCGCTTGATGCATTAATTTATTATGCATTGTGCATTTTCGGTTTAGATAGAACAATTTTTTTTTAAGCTCATCATTGGTTATTATTAAGTTGTGCATATTATACAATATAAACAACCACCTCCAATCCTCCATGATGCCATCAGAGCGGAAGGCAAGTTTAGCCATGTGGGGGTCAACAGGCTCCGGTAGAGTAAACGAAACGGTGATCGGTCCAGGTGAGGATAGTTGCTAGAATATCATCTGATGAGTATTGCATAGCGGCAGCCGAGTATGTTGTAATTGGTACTCCTTGTATACATACCGTTCCATCGAATCTGATCACACACTTCAAGTTACCTGTCAAGACAAGCATTATTTACTCGGTCATCTCCTACTTATGATCAATATTCAACATGGAAATTAATTACCTACATGACGGTACTAATTACATATTAACAGCAACTACAATAATATTCTCATTCATGTGCCCAATGACATACATTTATAAGTTAATTATAAATAAAGATTCGAAACCTTACTTCGATTAATTCGGTTCCCAAAAGGCAAAACTCGGAAAATGTAAGCAATTTCATTAGCACCAATGTCAACAACTGCTGGCTTCAATTCCGGATGATCAGTAACTAGTTATTAGTGATTATGATTGTTCATGGAATTTAAAGAAGGTAAATCAATCCCATACAGATTTAGAATATTCAAAGACCGGATCATCAAACAAAGGATTTCCCTCACCCAATCGCTTAAGAGTATGTGTTGTCAAAGTTTAAAGGATTTCAAAATTCAACAACAGAAGGGAAGAGTTCCATAGCATCTTTTCACCGCTGACACATAATATACAGACGAAACGTGACATGAAAGGTATGATGTAGATACGATAACTGTTGCGGAAATAGTCAGAAATTCGAAAGAAAAGTACACACAACACACAAACACGGATATTTACGTGGTTCAGCAATTGCTTACGTCCACGGGAGGCAGCAAACTGATATTATTGGAGAAATTAATACAAATACAGAAAACAGAATTTCTCTCAACTCTCTCAAGAACTCTCTCTGGAAGCACAAATACAAAACTGCTTCTTGCCTTTGCCGCTGATCTTGCTTTACTGAGGGTCCTATTTATAGGGGAAAAACATAGACAAACCTCCCCCATTTTCAACATTGTGGTTGTACTCATGAATGAGTACAACGGGAGGCAGCAAACTGATATTATTGGAGAAATTAATACAAATACAGAAAACAGAATTTCTCTCAACTCTCTCAAGAACTCTCTCTGGAAGCACAAATACAAAACTGCTTCTTGCCTTTGCCGCTGATCTTGCTTTACTGAGGGTCCTATTTATAGGGGAAAAACATAGACAAACCTCCCCCATTTTCAACATTGTGGTTGTACTCATGAATGAGGCAGGTGACTGGTGGCCAAATTTGTCAACAATAACATCGATGAGACATTAATTAATCTGTAAAGTAAATAAAAAACATAGCTAAAACATAAATTAGTTTATAGCTTTACAATTGAGATTTGTAAGCAACTGCAAACAAACACATGAACTCTTTAACGTAACCTAAAAAACAAACCCCAACTTTTTCTTTTTCTTTTTGAACAGCATATCTTTATTATAGGAGAAACAGAGGTTACCACACCTGAGCAAACAGACTCCACCCAGCAACTAAAAGAACGCAAACAGAGTAAAACAGAGCAGAGCTAAAACAGAGCAAAAAACTAATTTTCGACAACAAAAAACACACATAAAACAACACCACAGCCACATATGATGTTGTGAGAGTATCTTGTCTATGTTTCAACCGGTTAGTGAGGTTGATTTTACAACTACACACATTATATTTCGGAAGAGTTAATTTTAACATTCATCTAAACGTGATTGAATACATAAACATAAATCTATTTTAGGGAAAAATTAAACAAGCAGCAAATCTGTCTCAGGATTAATGCAAATTTTAAATGGCATCTATCATCGGGTTCCTATTTCATGAGCATTGCAGAGAAACAGAGTCTCATCGAGTCCGATCTCACATTTCAAGTATCCTGTCAAGACAATCATTATCTACTTAGCCATCACCTGCTTATGATCAATATTCAACACAAAAATTAACTAACTACAGTCTACATTACTCAGTACTAATTACATATTTACAGCAACTACAATAAGATTTTCATTTATGTGCACAGTGACATACATTTATAATTTATTGCTAAAGATTTGAAAACAATAATCATATCTCATGATTCAGTTGATAACTTGACATTGAAGCCATGGATGAGGGAATTCATGATGCTGATGATCATCATCATCCAGAATTGAAGTCATCCGGCATCTGACATTGGTGTTATTAGCAAAGATGCAAAATCTCAAGGCATGGATGATGGAAGTCATACTGCTAAATCAATCTGTTGTTTTCTAAGGATCTAGAAAGGAATTAGCTCGCACTGCGCCACCTATGGGTCAAGTTGACATTGGTGATAACGAAAATGCTTACCTTTTCCGAGTTTTGCTTCGCAGAATCCGAAAAGTAAGGTTTTGAATCGTTATTTTATATGTTCCTGATGAATCGTTATTCGAAACCTTTAATCTCGATTCATGAACATATAAAACAACGATTTGAAACCTTACTTTGATTACTTCGGATTTCAGGATGCGAAACTCAGAAAATGTAAGAATTTTTTGTAACCCCGATGCCAATTAGACCCATAGAAGGTGCAGTGGGAGTTAATTCCTTCTGCAGATCATTCGAAAACAACAGTTAGATTCACATAATAATCAGAAGCATGACTTCCGCCATCCATACTTTCGGATTTTTGCATCTGTGCTAATAAGTTAACACCAATGTCAGAATTGTTACCGATAGGTTTTTGGTGGGCAAAATTGTGATGTGATGTGGTGTGGGTATGTTGTCTGAGCCTCAAGTGATGAGTCAGGTTGGATTCTTGTCAAATTTATAGTACACACTACACTAGTTAAGGCAGAGAATGATTTTGCTCACCCACATTTTTTTGTGGGTGAACATTACCTCCCTCCCTAATACTTGATATGTTGTTCGCCCACAAAAATATGGGTAAGCAAAGTAGCACTCGTTAAGGCAAGTAAAAGTACAGGCACAAAACAGGCTTTTATCTGATAAGGAAATACCACGTGTACTATTTAAATGGTAACAAAATCACCCCTAACATTTCCTATACATGTAGGTGGAAATATTGGAAATACATTCATATCCTCCGGATATGGTTTATATCATTATATTTCATTCTAAGTAAAAATTTTATTTCCTTGTCAATAATGATGAAAAGAAAATTGAAAATCATGGCACTGGTCTGTTGGAACTATCGAAATTAAGTATTGCATTTGTGATTTCAGTGTTTTTACCTTTTTGAGGTTTGAAAGACATGGTTACTAGATTAACTAAGGTGATTACTTTTATTTTTATTCTTATCAGTAAACGTAAGGTTAAATTGAATTAATAAAAAAAAATTGAAGTATTTATATTATTAGTGTTACATATTCACATGTGCATAATTTAGTAATTTTAATTGTTTTAATAAAAAAAAAAAAAAAAAAAACAAGAAAAAATGTTAATTATTTGGTTACATTGAAGACTTTTTCTTAGTAAGAATATTCAACATTAATTGTTCAATTTTCTTTGCAAATTAATATTTAAGTTCGAATGGTAGGTGATTAATAGAGATGATGCATGCAATAGTTTCTCTATCTCTCCCAATTCCAAGCAATCCCAAATATGCTCATTACAATCATACTAATTGATTAATCTTCTTCACACCGAGGTGACTTAGTTGTGTACAAAATCGTTTATTATAATGGCCTAATGGGCATTTGCCTTTGAAAAAAGATATATATTCCATTCTTCAAATATATATTAATTAATGTAATACAAGTTGATGGGATTCAAGTTCGCGACAAATAAAGATATACATAGATACATATGCATATTTTGGTAGAGTACTGAATTTTAGCATTCAATTACACGTGAGAAATTTCTCAGTTAGTTACTATATGCATAAACTTATTGAGATCTATTTTACAGAAAGATAATATAAAACAATCTATTTGAATTTCATAACCACCACCTCCAGGATGCCATCAGGGCGGAAGACAAGTTTAGCCAGGTGGGGGTCAACAGGCCCCGGTAGAGTAAACGAAACAGTGAACGGTCCGGGGGAGAGTTGCCAGAATATCTTCTGGTGCCTAATTGATGGGTATTTCATAGCAGCATCTGTTGTAACTACTACTCCTTTTATATGAACCGTTTCATTGAGTCTGATCTTACACTTCAAGTATTCTGTCAAGACAAGCATTATCTACTTGGCCATCTCTCGTTATAACTAAATATGCTAAATTTTAATCCTATCTAATGATTCAAGGATATATTAATCAATGATTCGAGACTTACTTCGAGTGTTTTGGATTCCCGGAAGTGAAACTCGGAAAAAGGAAAGCATCCTCGCTAACACCGATGCCAACTAGACCCATAGGCGGCATAGTGAGAGCTAATTCCTTTGGTGTCCCCATGCAAGACCAATGCTTCGATCCTTCATCAGAAGCAGGACTTACATCATCAATGCCATGAGATTCTCCATCTTTGATAATAACACCAATGTCAGATGGCTTCAATTCTGGATGATGATCATTAGCATCATGAATTCCCTCATCCATGACTTCAATGTCAACTACATCCGTTGGTGTCCCCATGCAAGCTTCCGTAGCAGATCATTTGAAAACAGCAGCTGGCTTCATGATTTCTGGATAATCAACAACTTGACTTCCCGAATCCATTCCTTCGGATTTTCGCTTACCTGCCTACAAGCAGATGATAAAGCTTAACACATCATGACATATAGTTTAATTCAATCGTCACACCTACTTTAACTGTGGCACTAAAGAGTGAGATATAAACGTAACTCATTAGTTACCATGTTTAATAATGAAATTTAAATAATGTAAAGGGCCGTTTGTTTTTTTATCTAAAGTTTTATAAGATCTTAATTTGTTAGACATATAGATAAGTTTTATAAATTAAGATACTATAACATAATTGTTTTTTTTTTTTTTTAATTTTAGATGACTTTACAAATGTAAAATTGATTAGGTAATGCTAAGGTTTCTTCAAAATTGGAAATTTTTGGAAAGTTGATTTTTAAGGTTTTATACTTTTATTACATACCGATAAAATTATAAATATATGAATTGTTATAGGACATTTATCGAAATTTACAACAAAAAAAAAAAAAAAAAATCTACTATAGCACTTTTTTAATAAGATAAAAGTAAAAAAAAAAAAATTATTTTTTCTAAAAGACATTTATATCTTAAAATAAGATATAAGTCGGAAAAACAAACAAATTTATTTATCTTAATTTAAGATATAAGAGACAATAAATCTTATAGAGAAAAAAAAAAAAAAAAAAACAAATAACACTTAAGTAAATTTCCATATGGATTTTAAAATATTAAAAGCCTAGATCATCAAACAAAGCATAGTTCTCGTACCCTATAGCTTAAGAGCACGTGTCACTTAAACCGATAAAATATACAATATCCAAACTTACGAAAAAGTAGTGAAAAACCTTCCAATTTATAATAAAGAGTTTTGTAACATCTATTCAATACGATAGACTTAGTATAACTCAAACATATCAAGAACTAAAACTGAGACTTGAAATTGATAAAAACAAATGAAATAAATAAACAAATAATTGTTACCGATATGTTTGGTGGGAAAAATTGTGATGTGCTGAGGGTATGTTGTCTAAGTTTCAAGTGGTGAATCAGGTTTGACTCTTGTCGATTTTAAGGTTAAAGTACAGGTACAGGACAACCAGGCTTTTGTCTGATTAGGAAAAACCATGTATACTACTTCATATTTCCTATATATATATGAAGGTGGAAATATAGGAAATGTTCGTCATATCGGAGTAATATCCTCCGGATATCAAGAATATTTAATAATATTAATTATATTGAGTTTCTTAACATATGAGACGAAATAAGTTTGATTCAGTGATAAATCTTACACATTTATGTTAGGAAATCGTGCGTTTGAGTCTTCCCTCCCAAAAAAAAAATCGAAAATTTAATAAACTCATGATCACTATATTAATTGTTTTTTTTTTTTTTTCTACATTTACAGTTCTTGAATTTTTATTATAGTAAGTTTCTAGTTGTTAACATAACTATTAAATATATAAGTTAACACAACCCTATTTTTTTTTTAAAAAGATATGTAATATATCGGGGATATTTCGGTCTAAATAACGATTTTACTTCTTTGATGATTGACAATGAAATGAAAATTGAAAATCCTAGCGCCGGGTCTCTTGGAGCTGTTGAAATTAAGTATTTCATTTGTGATTTCGTAGCTTTTGAGGGTTGAGACTTGAGAGAGGGTTAGATGATTAACTAATGAATTGAAACTCAATTCAATCTCCATTATTTTTATTCCCCGATTAGTAAATACAAACTTAAATCGAATTTTTTTTTAAAGAAAAAAGAAAAAGATAAAGGGAGGTGTTTATATTAGTATTGAGTGGTACAATTGGCACGTCCCCTACCTGTATTATATTAATATGTAATTTCCAAAATTATGCATGTGAAAATTATGCAAGTGTTTAAACGAAAAAGAAAACAAGAAAGAATGTTAGTTATGCGGTAAATATCCGTCGACCAATCTAAAAATTTTGTGAGTTGGATTCAAATCTCGCTCACAGCATTTTGGTAAGAGAGGTTTGGTTTTTTTTTTTTTTTTTTTTTTTTTTTTGGTAATGAAAGAAAAATAAAAAGACACCGCAAAATATAATTTAGTGATAAAATACGTTTATTTAGTCCAATAATATCCAAATTCAGCGTACTGCAGCTGATATATCAAAAAGAGTACTGAAAACACACGACAGAACCCGTACTCACACCGACACAAAAAAGAACTCTAATCCTACTAAAAACACATCAATTCCCAACATTTTTAATTAATTTGAGCTAATTATACTTTTTTCTGAACAAACTCAAATACCAAAAACAACATAAAATCATATATAAGTACAAAGTACTCTAATCTCTATTAAAAGTTAATTACTAACTGAACAATTATTTTCTTTGAATTGAAAGGTAAACAATGGAATTTTGCTGAAATCAAACAAACTTTTTTTGTTCTATTTATCAAAACGATTCTATCAGTACCTTATTTATATTGTTCCGACAATATCACCCTCTCAATGCATTAAGTTATGATGCATTGTGCATTTTCCATTCAAATCATGTTATATAGTATACCAATAATTGTGATTAGATATTCATGTCTTATAGTGTATTTTGAAAGAAAGTTGCACAGTATATAGAATGCACCAGAGACTTTCTTCTATGCTCGTCAAATAAGATAGAACAATTTCTTCTAAGCTCATCATTAGTAATTATTATGTCAGTATTGTACGCATTTTATACTATATAAACGGGACTTATTTTGCCTTAAAGAAGCAACAAATAAATATATTTTATAAATAAACAAAAAAATCCTCAAAAAATCATATGTATTTGAGTGTTGAAAACATGGCGTCCGCATTTTGTTAAAATTAGTATACACCAAAGTCGCTTTATAGAATGGACACTTACCTTTGAAAACGACAGATATTCTTCATATATACATTAATGTAATGCAAGCTGAGTGGATTCAAATCAGCTACAAATAATATACATACATTGCTGAAGAGTAGATTTTAACATTCATCTAAATGTTAGAAAAATCTCAATTATTTGATACATAAACTCATATTAAGATCTATGATACGGAAAGATGATATAAAAGTAGTATAGAACCATCTCGATCAACAAAACAAAACAAAAAAAGGCTAAAAATAATAAAAAATGAAAACGAAACTAAGCACATTATACTTTATATATATATAACTGAAACTTAGAAATTGGAAATGTCTGTATCTCAATATGTTTAAGCACACATTTCATCCCAAAAACGAAATGCTCAAAAGGTCGATTCTTATTATTATTATTATCATTATTATTATTTGAAATATTACAATAATTCGGTATTTAAGGGAGGGGGTGTTAGACTCGAATTCACAACCTTATAGTGTAGGTGTGAGGGGTATCACTAGGCCAACCTCATCTTATCTAAAAGGGTCGGTTATTATTTCTACCCTTTTTGGATTTCATAACAACCACCTCCAGGATGCCATCAGGACGGAAGGTTAGTTCAGCCATGTGGGGCTCAACAGGCCCCGGTAGAGTAAACGAAACAGTGATCGGTCCAGGTGAGGATAGTTGCTGGAATATCATCTGGTGCCCATCTGATGAGTATTGCTGAGCAGCAGCAGAGTCTGTTGTAACTGGTATTCCTTGTATACAAACAGTTCCATCGGATCCTATCTCACACTTCAAGTTACCTGTCAAGACAAGCATTATCTACTCGGTCATCTCCAGCTTATGATCACTATTCAACATGGAAATTAATTACCTACTAATTACATATATATTAACAGCAACTACAATAAGATTTTGATTCATGTGCTCAATATCGTACTTTTATAAATTATAACTAAAAATTCGAAATCTTTTAGTTCTATCTAATTCATGCAAGGACAAATAAAGTTAATGATTTGTAACCTTACTTTGATTAGTATTTGGGATTCCTGGAAGTGAAACTCGGAAATGGTATGAACTTTCGTTAACACCAACACCAATTAGACCCAGAGGCGGCGCAGTGCGAGAGATGCCTTCAGATTTTGCATCTTTGCTAATAACACCAATGTCAGATGGCTTCAATTCTGGATGATGATCAACAGCATCACGACTTGCCTCTTCCAACACTTCAATGTCAACTGGACCCATCGGTGTCTCTGTGCAGGCTTCCGTAGCAGATCCTTCGAATACAGGCTTCATTTCTGGATGATCATCAGCTTGACTTCCGGAATCCATATATATATATATGCCTTCGGATTTCACTAATTACCTGCATACATAATTACATTGCACAAAAGCATGACAGTTTAAAATTTAATTCAATTATCACATACTTTAAACATGACACTAAAGAGTGATAAATAATGCTGTCTCAATGAAAATTAAAGTTACGATGAGATATAAGCGTAACTCGTTAGTGACCATGTCCGTTCATGAAATTTAAAATAAGGTAAGTACTTAAATCCCGTATAAATTTTAAAATATTCAAAACTAAAATCATCAAACGAAGTATAGTTCCCGTACCTAATAGCTTAAGAGCACGTGTCACATAAACCGACAAAAAAGTCGCTACATCCAAACTTATGAAAAACCTTCCAACTTATAATAAAGAGTTTCGTAACATCTATTCAATACGGTAACATTGATGCCATATTAATTAATCTGTAATGTAAACAAATAAGCATAACTAAAACATAAATTGAGATTTGTCAGCAACTACAAACAAATTCATGAACTCTCCCATCTTTCTCAAGAATCTCTCATTGAAAATTAACTTTACCCGAATTCGCTTGGAGATCAGATCAGCCAAGATTAAATCAAACCACATAAAGCTAAGTACTTCAATCAATGTATTAATTAGGTAAAAACAGTGAGAAAGATTATCTTGTTATTTAAAAAATAAACATATATAAATCACACTCATTGTAGACACACTATCAAGAAACTAAACCAAATCTAAAGAACAACATATCAATAACTAAAACTGAGACTTGAAATAGATACATCAACAAGCAATCATGAAGTAAAATAAACAGAGAATTGAGTTAGAATTGTTACCAGATAGGGTGTTTGGTGGGCAAAATATGTTTGTGAGTTGCGATGGTGTGTTGTCTGAGTCTCAACTGTGTGTCGTGTAGGGTTTGATTCTTGTCAATTTGAAAGTACAATATACCAGTTAAGTACAGGCACTGTACAGGCAAGATTTTGTCTGATAAGGAAATACAACATGTATTTACTTAAATGGGTACTAACATTTCCCTTATTTGGTAGAGGTGGTTTGGTCTTTTTATATTTCTATGCAATAAATATTGGTAAATATATGGAAGGACTAAATTTTTGGAAATTGTTGTGACTTGTAAGAATATAGAGTATATTGAGTCCATTTTTCTCACCCTCTTCAAGGGGTGAGTATTACCCCCTCTTAAATGGATGACATATGTCTATGGAATGGATAAATTTGTCCAAACACTGTTATCTCTTGGAATAAATTTATCCCTCTCTGAACACGTGTCATCCATTTAGGAGGGGGGTAATGCTCACCCCCCTTGAAGGGGGTGAGCAAAAGTAAACTCAAATATATATATATATATATATATATATATATATTGTTATATTCTCCGGATAATGTGGATATTCAATGATTTTTTTTTTTTTATATATATAATATCAATCTCCTATTCTCCTCACTTATGAAAGGAAAAATATTGAGATATTTCTACCTAAATATCAATTTTACTTCCTTGTAATAATAATGAAAAACAGATTGAAAATCGTGACAAAGGTTTTTTGGAACAAAGGGTGGATCCAGAAATTTAAGTTTGAGGGACATTATATACAAACAAAATCTTTTAGAGGGGTCAAAAAGAAAAACGGTTTAAAATTTAGTAACAATTTTATTTTATATTTTTTAATGGATTTTAAATTTTTTTTTGCCATCAGCCATCTCTCCGCAATTGTCTTGATTTGTCGAAATTAAGTATCACATATTCACATGTGTGATTTCGTACATTTTCATGGTTTTTAATGAGATGATTAGATGATTAATAAAACTTAATTACCTTTTTTTTTTTTTTTTTTTTTTTTTTTTTTTTTGATCACAGGCTCTACTAACTCAACCCGGAATGAGACTCCCATAAAGGGGAGAGACAGCCCACACCAAGGTGGGACACAACCCACACAAATGGTGAGAATATCTTCTTTGATACACACCTTGGGCCAGATTTGATCCTTGGTGGCGAGAGACTCTGGAGAGACTCTGGGCCACCAAGCTAAAGGCCCGTGTGTCTTTATTTTTTATTATTGATTAGTAAAAACACGTTTAAATTGAATTTTTAAAGAAAAAAGAGGTGTTTATACTGTATCAGCAATTTTTAAGTGTTTTAATTAATCCTTTTATTAAAATTTAAAAAAAAAAACAAAACAAAAAAACAAAAAAAAAACAAAAGAAAAGAAAAAGAAAAGCGAAAGCAAAGTGGCATGCAGACCCGAAAATAATAATCTGAAAAGGTTCCCAAACCTCAACATGAGGTAAGAAAACAAGAACCTAAAAAGACATAAAATTAATCATTCCCTTCTGCCTCAAACGGTGCAGTCTAATTAGAAATAACAACACGATATAATTTTGAATGAAATGTTTTAATTAATAAATAGAAGAAGAGAAGACAATAAAGAATGTTAATTATGTGTTAACATTCAAGACTTTTTCTTTGTAAGAAAAATTCAACGTTGTTTGCAACTGCTAAGTTCAATTTTCTCTACAAATTAATGATTATCTATTGGGTATGTGGTAGAAGATTGATCCATCTAGAAATTTTTTGTCAGTTGGATTCATCTCTCTCACAGTCTCACATCAAGATGGCAAGAGAGGTTTGGCTTTTATTTATTGTAATGAAAAGGCTTCAATTTCATCAAAATGAATGAGAACTAAAAACACACTATACAACTCCACTTACACTATATACAAAAATGAACTATAATCGTACTCAAACACGTCCATCAATTTCTTAATTGTTAATAACATTTTTAATACATTTGAGTTAATTATTGAATTAAAAAATTTACGACCTAAGAATAATTAAGCATTGTCGCTAATTGGATCACACATGTTGAGACAGAAGGGAATGATTATGCTCGTCGAATGGCTAAGCTTAATTAATTAATTTATTTATTTATTTATTTTTGTCTCCTGTCGAGGTATGCGAGCCTATTTAGATTATTGTTTTAGACGGACCTGCACTTTTCTTTTCTTTTCCTTATTTTTTAAAAAAAAAAAATTCTTGTTACTCTTTTTTTTATCAATAAATTTTAGTTGCTTGGGCTTAAAAAAAATAAAAAATATCGAATTAAAAATTTTATTTTATTTTCCTAAACTAACTCTTAAATGCTAAAATGAACATAAAATCATATATAAGTACTCCACTAAAAGTTAATTATTTTCTTTGAAATTAAAGGTAAATAATGGAATTTCGCGGAATTCAAACCAACATTTTATATTCTCTTTGTTGGCAACGATTTCAACAATACCTAATTTATCTTGTTCAAACATTATAACCCTCTCCAACTCCAAGACTCCAAGTCACAATTAAACCAAAAAAAAAACTAGAAAAGAAAAGAAAAATCATCCAAAAGCAGACAGAAACAAGAAGATGGATACAACATATAAGCCAATAACTCTATTGTATTCTTTTTTCCATACAAAATAATATTAGTCGCACGAAATATTAATTTGTTTTTCTTAGTCTTAAGACAGAGTATATTATTAATTAATTAATTCATCATCAGTGAGACCCTATCTACTTTTAATTTTCTCTTGTTTGTTCTTTCTTCCTCTTGTGCTGTAGACTTGTAGCGAGTCAAGATAATGCGTTAATATCAATTTTTACTGAACTTTTAAAGGTTTTGTATTTACAATATATTAATTATGTTAATGATTGTCGGTTTGTTTTATTAATAACCAATCATTATAGATGAGGTTGGTTCGGTAGTAAAACATCTTACATTTGCATCACATGGTTACGGATTCGAGTATTCCCCCTCCCCAAAAAACCCAAATTTATGTAATACTTCAATAAATAAAAAAATTATACAAAGTTGTTTCTCGGGCATGGTATGAGGGTTGGATTCATTTCTTTAATTAAAAGAAGAAAAAAATCAAACATCATTGCCCATAATAGCAAAATTTGGTTTAAAAAAAATTAAAAATACCCAAACATTAAAAAATGATTAGCATCATAATTTATACAATCTAATAATAAACCACCTAGAATGGATATTTTCTTCTCAATTATTGGAAAAAGGAATTAAGAAGAAGACAGATTAATTTCCTGATGAATATTATAGACAATATAATTGACGTACATATACATAAAATTTGTTTCGTTTCGTGACATACTTTTATACATTAACACGTTTTTTTGCTATTGTGCAAATACATCGATGGCTGATTACTCTACAATAATGTTATGTTATGTTATTGCTATAGTATCATAATGAAATCCTAGCTAATAGAATATATATATATATATATATATATATATAAACTAATAAGGATACTACAATAGATGAATATATTGCATGCATTATATCTATGAAGAAAATTGTAGCGAAAGAGATAGTCTCTCCCTTCAAGTTCCAAGCAATATATATATATATATATATATATCCGAAAAAGGTCAGTTTCATCAGCCTAATTCATATATATAAATACATATATATATATATATATATATATATATATATATATAATTTTATTATATAGTTTATGTCAAATTAATTGCAATCCAGAGGAGGCTGGGAGGTTATTATAATCCTATCAGTCTGTCACCTCCTAGGGCACAAACTCAAGAAAAAGTAACAATTTTATATAAACTAAGTAATAGAAAGAAAAAAAAAAAAGTTTTTATTTTATTATTATTACAATAAATAAAAAAACCGAAGTCAGATTATATAAAATGTGTACATCTAAATTAATGACAATTTTTTAACTTCTATAAGTCAATAAATAAATAAAAAATATTTTAAAAAAAAATCTCAACACATTCATAATATCGAACGACTCTTTATACTAACAATGTATAAATATTACTATGACTATCCTTTAAAAAAAAAAAAAAAAAAATCATTTATAACTCACAAAAAAATAATTTTCTAAGTTTTAAAAACTAAAATACCATCTGTCAATTTGCCTTATAATGGGTGTTTCTCAGGTCAGTTTTTTTTTTTTTTTTTTTTTTTTTTTTTCCTTCTTCGTAAAATATATCACTTGTAATATTATAGAGTAACTATGTATAAATACAGAATCGTGATCTCATACACAAAATATCTAAGCATTCCGTTTTCAAATCGTATAACTTTTAACCTTATAATTAAGATAAATTATACTCCTTTCGATGTTGGGCTCATAGCTCTGAAAATTCCAAAATAATTAACAACTTCTCGTATGTAATTAATTAATGAAGCATATGATACTGCCTTGCATTTGCTCAAAAATTGTGAAGAAAAAGTCACAGGGTAGTAATGTTGGAGTATTGGACCATATGGCATTTTTTAGAGGGTTTTTAATTTATTTTTTATTTTTTATTTTTTTGGCTATTGTCGAAGGTTATAATGATGACAATTATAACATTTATTTTTTTAAATCGAATAATACTATGGGTATATATATATATATAAATTTTTTTATTGGCAGTTCAAACCAATATAGAATATATCATTTTTTTTGTACGTGGGTCATTGAATTTAAATGCTTTGATTTGGGTATATACACTTGTCAAAACATCTTTTAAATCCAATAGTCCACGTGAAAGGAACTGATATATTTTATATCGGTTCGAACTGACAATAGAAAAACTAATTTATATAGGATAAAATCTTCAACATCGATCATGTCTCTCAAACCTCCACGTGGCAGAATCTACAGCCATGGTTACCTAGCCAGCTGCTTTGATTTCATTTCATTTCCAAGTCAAGGTTTTAATTAACTTGTGGACTTTTTTGGCTGTCAATTGCATGGAATTTATGGGACATTAGTTGTCTGCGCGAGTATAGACGGCCAAAAAATAATACAAATTTAAGCCCATATTGTTCTTTAAATCGAAAAAGTCTACTTTCTTTTTTCGAAATCCAACATCAATCGAGTCAGGAATCTATTAACCCCTAATAAGTCAATAGTTAAAAATACGGTTTAATCTCCGATTTGTAATTTAATAGGTAAATGTAAAACTCGAACTCTATGATTAAAGTAAAAAGAAGTGTTAGAAATTTATACGAACCCATCTTTCTCTATATTAATCATCCAATAATTAATATATCATACTATAACTTAATTATATAGAATATATATATATATATCTCTTAATTACTAAGAAATATATGCATTACAAACTATGTTATATTGTTCGATAAAAGTATTTTTGCCTGGACAATGTTGGTTAGATATGGATAACTTCTTTTTTTTAGTAATTTTTTGTTAAATCTCATACATTATTTGGTCAAATAATGACATAAACTGTGGTAATTTCACGTTTTTTTTAATAGGGCAATTTAAAGTTAATTATGTTAGAAAAAATTATCATTCTAATTAGAATCTTTAGCCTACACTTTTCTTTCTTGAGAAAATATTTAAAGGAGTTAGCAACACTCATGAATTTCATGATCTGACTTTCTGTTGGTTTTTTCTTAATCTAGTGTAGGTAACATAAAAAACATCTTACCGTAAGAATTTGTTCATTTTTGTTTTCTGAGTTTCTTCAATATATACAAGTGTTTCATTCAAACTCAAGTACTTTTAAAAAACAACCTAGCAAAAACCAGAGCAAAAGAAGGCTCACACTCAACACTCCTACCCTAAAATTTTATGATATGGAGAGTCATTATTTGATTAGGTCGGTCATGAAAAAACAAAATATGAAACTAGATGTTTAGTTACATAACATTAAAAGATAATCGTTCTTTAATCAAGTTCGTCTTGAAAAGAAAAAAAAATACAAAACTAGATATTTAGTGATTACATATATAACATTGTGGAACATGTTTCACAATTTCACAATGCTATATATGAAACTTTAGTCTTGAAACCTTTTTCCATGTCCGACTTAACAAGAGAATTATTATTGAATATGATCATTCCACCACAGCAAATTAAGCTCGAAATCATCATAAATTAAACTGAATTTAAAGTTGATATTGTAAAAAGAAAATAATAAATAATCAATGGCAGTCTATATATCTTTCCAGCCATGACCAATTTATTTAATTAATTGTAAGACAACATTTTTTTGTCCCTTTTTAGTGTTGAATGTTTCTACTAAATCCTACAAAGTTTACAGTTCATTAATCACTGTAGAAACCACACGGATCAGCAGGCCTTCAATATATATAAACATCTCACTAGTCTACCTTCCATTTGACCATCTCTCTCTCTCTCTCTCTCTCTCTCTCTCTCTCTCTCTCTCTCTCTCTCTCTCTCTCTCACACACACACAGAGAGCTAGAGATCAAATAGGTATAGCTTCAATGGATGGTGCAGCAGATCATGATGATCATGACCATGATCAGCCCACGTCAGCAGAGAATTACCCAGATCAAGATCCAGTTAGAACCTATGATTGCACTTTTTGCAAGAGAGGTTTCTCTAATGCTCAAGCACTAGGAGGTCACATGAACATCCATCGCAAAGACAAAGCCAAGCTCAAGCAACAACAAACACCACCAGTGAAAGTACCCTCATCAAACATTAATACTACTACTCATGTTCATCATCATCATCATCAGAATCAAAAATCATCATCTTTCGACGTCTCGAGAATTCCACAACAATCTTATTCTCCACCAATAATCCCCACAATCAACATATTTTCATCATCATCATCAGTACAACCATCCATAGAAGCAGTTAAAGTTAAAAGGGCTTCTTGGAATATTCTTGGCGATCATCATCATCACAATTATCATCATCATCATCAAGAAAATAATAACAAAACATCCCATGTTGTGGTTGCAGCAGAAGAAGTGAAGCAACTGCCTTTGTTTGTTGAAATACCATTAATGATCAATACTACTGATATTACTGATGAACATCATCATCAAAGAAGGGTTTCGTCTTCTTCGAGCTCCTCTGGGTCGTTCTCAGAGCTGGACCTTGAGCTCAGACTGGGGCCTGATCCTCAGGAGTCATCGTCATCAGCAACTGGTACCAAAAAGTTCTTCTGAATTAATTTGACTATCGATCTATATTATATTTTCATTAATTATATATATAGAAAACGTTCTTTGATTGTGTTAATTGTTTATCCAACTTAGTGAATTTTACAAAACTAATTATCTAAATGCTTCTTCTAATTATCTTATAAATTAAATTTGCAATATATGTTTTTTTGTTGATTTTTTTGGTTAACTTTGTGATATTTTTTTTTTTTTTTGAAAGGCAACTTTGTGATAAATATCATGAGAAATCATGTAGAAGAGTTCAATGGTTTGTGCAAATGTCATCTGGACAAAATCCAAGCTCTTTTAGGGTTTATATATACGTGATGCTGCTCATATGAAAAGTGAAAACATCTAATAATTAATGCAACCCTAAATATATATTAGATAACATGCCAAAAAGAAAAAGTACGGAGTTTAAGACAAAATTAGCCTACTTGTCTCTCAAATCCTCAAACATTTACCTCCAATATATTTGAGTACTAAAACCTTCAAGCATATATATATCTATATATATATATATATGTAGCAGAAGCATGTTTTCAAGTGCGGGATCCTGATGTGCATCAGTGCAAATCGGGATCTCACACCTGAAAAAATATATAGGATTTCACATCTGATAATCAGTAGTCATTATGCTTTTACATCATTCACATTTTAAATATTACATGTTTTCTTTAGTATGCTCTTGTATAAATACTTCTAGCTGCCTCTTGATCCCTTGATATAATTTTGAATTCGAAACTCGATCTATTTATCCAACACTCTCGAATGATCATTTCAAGAAATTGCATGCTCTTGTGAAATTAAATTAAAAGAATTGATGTTACGTAACTGTGAAATTAATCAGACGAATTTCAAGACTTCTATTACCTGTTTGTGGTAGATTATGTATATTATAGGAGAAAATATATAGTGATGATCAATTAAAGCTTACATTGTGTACTATCACATGTTAATCGAATGATTATTAACAAAATTTATTGGTGATGATCATCAAGATCATGATCAAAAGCTCTTTGATTAAGATTTTCAACAAAAAGAGACGGTAAATCATGCATGCATGCATGGTTGGTTAATTTCACTTCTTCTATTGCGATCATGTGAATTGTGAAATCATTTTCTTTTCGAAAGGGGAACGACAAGAATGAAAATGTGAAATAAAGAAATTTTCTTGGGACTTGACATTAGACATTGCATGCGCATATAATTAATTGAATATGATTTGATTGATATATTACTATATAAGTGTATGCATGTTCTTGATACAATTATGATTTTTTCTATGATCATATAATTATGATTTTTTCTATGATCATATATACGATCGAGTATAGATAAAAAGAATGAAAGAGAGGGTACTGTATGTAAGTACCACACATTCATCTAATATAAATATCAGAGGCGGAGTGAGAGGGGGCAAGGTGGGGGCTATGCCCCCCCTACCCTCAAAAAGTTTTTAAAACCCTTTCATAAAAATTATGAAACTGTTACCAAGTTTTAAGTCTTTTTCACTTTGATCCCCCTAAAATTTTATGTTTTAGATAAAAAGAATGAAAGAGAGGGTACTGTATGTAAGTACCATACATTCATCTAATATAAATATCAGAGGCGGAGTGAGAGGGGGACTAGTGAGGACTATGCCCCCCCCCCCCCCCCCCACCTAGACCTGGTAAGGTTCCTGTTTCAACCGTGGAACCGAACTGGAACCGAAACCGGAATCGAGGGAGGCCTGTTCCGGTTCCAATTTTTTTAGAATCGGGTGGTTTGAACTGGAATGGAACCGGCGGTTTCAATTCCGGTTCGAACCGGCAGTTCCAACTTTTTTAATTTTTAATTTTTTTTTTAAATATAAATACTAAACCTAAGGTCCTAAACCTAAATCTTCTTCTCACTTCTCAGCAGCCGTCAACTTCTTCTTCTTCTTCACGATCTCCTCCTTTTCTTCTTCTTCTTCTTCTTCTTCTTCTTCGATCTCCTCCTTCTCCTCTTCTTCTTCTTCTTCTTCGATCCACCATCATGACCATAGACTTCGACTTCGATCCACCCCAAATCCCTTCAATCCACCATCATCACCATCGACATAAATGAAACCGAAAGAAGACCAGTCCATGTCGATTTGTTGTTTTTGTTTATTAATTATTATTGTGTTGACTTTGAAAGGTTGATCTTTAATCTTCATCCTTCATGTTAAATATTATGATCTGATTTTGATTTTTTTTTTTTTCTTCTTCTTCTTGGACAATTGTTGGACTGATCCGGGTTGGGGAAATAGGGAGGGGAGGTCTTAGACAGTTGGAGTTGGAATTTGGAAATCTGGATTGAGTTTAAAAATTAAAAAATTTAAATAGAGAGAGAGAGAGAGAGAGGTTCATAACTGCTAGTTTGGCCGGAACCGGAACCGGTGGTCCGAAATGGGAACCAAAACCGGCCTATGCCGATTCCGGTTCCGGTTCCGGTTCCACCAAACCTTGGAACTTGAACTGGAACTGGAACTGCTGGTTCGGAACCGAAACCAGAACCTTGTCAGGTCTACCCCTACCCTCAAAAAAATTTTAAAACCCTTTTATAAAATTTATGAAACTATTACCAAGTTTAAGGTCTTTTTCACTTTGGTCCCCCTAAAATTTTATGTTTTTGTATAATAGCCCCCAAACTTGAATTCCTGGCTTCATATATATGTAGTAATTTTCAATGAGGATTTTTACAATGTACACTTCAAGCACATTTTGATAAAATTACATGTAATCAAATGTTTTTCGATGAGATTTTTTGTATATATATATATATATAAAAGAACGTATACAGGAAAAAATGTTATTAGATTTGTTATTATCATATTTGATAATACAAGTGAAATTCGATCTTAAGACCACGAAATTTTGCATAATATAGTGTGTACATATACATGTATAACTCGACAAATGTTGAAATAAAGTGCAAAATAAATAAATAAGTAAATAGCTCTTGCAGTGTAGTACTTTCTTCTTCTTCTTCTTTTTTTTTTTTTTTTTTTTTTTTTCGACAATATCTATCCACCTATTTAGGTTAGGTATTTTTTTTGAAAGTTTTTTGCCATTTGTAGGATTCGAGTCACTGATTTGAGAGTCATTTACTAAGCTCTAAACTCCAAGCTCCAAACTCGTTCATCTTCCAGTTGAACTACGCCCCTAGGGGCAGTGCAATACTTTCTTTATCTTCAAAGAAAGATTTAATTTAATGTGTGTTAAGCTGTTTAGAGTAAACTAATAACATAGATAATAAGGACTTCAGTGATCAAGTTAATGAACAAAATTAACTAAATTTTCATGTCTTTACCCGAAAGAGTATTGGCTCGTATTCGTATACCCTCCTATACGAATGAAACATTTTTATCAGACGTGAAACAATGAAACATTCGATACTGTAGTACTACAATCTAGAAATGCTCTTGAGAGCATATATAGAAGATCAATGCTAGCTCCTGATCGATTAGAGGATTAAATTTAATTTTTGATTTATTATATAATTTGGGTGGTTTGATCAGAGGATATATTTTTTATATACTGATTAAACAAATTAAGTAATTGATTTGCTAGTTAATCGTTGTCAAAATTGGTGACAAACAAATAGTTAATATTATAATTAATAGTTAATGTCGTTATTATCATGGTTGTCAACTTGTCATCTTCTCTCTTGTTCTTACTATCTTTCACTTTCCAAGTACTTGACCATCCCAATAATATATAAAATATTGAATATCTCTGATTTTACTAGAAAACTAGCATTGACAAAAACAATCAATAGCCAACCAATTTATAATATTCAAACACTCAATGGAACAAATTAATCTTCTACAGTTCTTTACTTTTATATATATATATATATATATGAAAAGGGCATGTTTGAAATCCCTTACATTTTTTCAAGTAGAAATATATCCAAGTATGCTCTTCACATATACATAGATAAAATTGTCTCATCACAAAACCAAGCCCAGAATCTGAAAATTTCCAAGCATCGTTAGCAAATAAAACACACCTTCATTTGAAAATGTAATTAGAAATCTGATGATATGCTCCTCACACACACCAATATCATTCCAATTTCCAAATCAATAAAAGAGCAAACAAATATTGCTTACAATTCTCAATGAACACATTGAATTTGAGAGCTAGCTGGGGACTCTTCAGTCTTCTCTTGTCAAGAAAAATACAATAATAATAATAATACAAGTACTTTTCATGCTTAATTATTAGACTCGTAAAAGCTTTCACACAATTAATTAAAAACAACAATACATATTAATTTGCACAAAATTAACTAATAATCAGCCTGATGATGATCAGTAATATCAACTCTGATCTGATCATGATGATGATCATCAATGATCAGTCATCATCTATATATATTGTTTCTTGCTTAAACAACCCACCAAACACCTTCCTCACCTCCCTTTCCGGCTCATCTCTAGGCTTCGCCTTTGGTGCTGGTGGTGGTGGTGGTGATTGTTTTAGGGCAGCTCTGAGGGACGGCAGTGTCCTCGCCTTGGCCTGTCCTCTCACAGTAGCAATCTGAATTTTCGGTTTCGTTTTCTCTTTCTCTTTCTCATTCTCAGCACCACCATTAGGCTTCTGAACAGCACTTGCAAATTGGGTGCTCAGTTTCTCCCAAGAAATTCCTGAGCTGATGTCTTTGGCTTTGCTAATTAGGGTTTCCACTGAAGCCGCCCCACCCGCAGCCTGATCAGCCTTCTCCTGAGCTTGCTCAGCCAAACTAGCTGCTCTAGACTCCTGCTTGGAGAGCTTCTTCACATCCTCTTCCAGCTTCCTTGATGCCTCCGCTGCTTCGCGAGCTTTCTCAGCAGCTAAACTTGCCTCCTCAGCTTTTGCCTTTGCAATCGCCTCTGCATAGGCTGCTCTTCTTCCATCCTCGGCAATACCACTAAAAATGTGTTCACATTTTTATACATTAATAGGCCATGCATGCATTATATGCATATTATACATATACCTCGGAATGCAATGCATCGGTAGGTCAGACAGACTCCTAACTTATTCGGTGTCCTATTAAAAATATAAAAATTTAATTACCTGAAGAGTTGATCTACAGTCTTGGCTGGAGCTGATGGATCTGTATAAACTTTAACCACCTGAATAATAACAAAATTAAATAAATAAAAATGGAAATAAACCTATTTTTTCTTTTAATTATTCCAAAAATT